>JAGRRH010000006.1:0-1414304 GCA_019154785.2 Nitzschia inconspicua | reverse complement strand
AACCACACGATGGGAAAGACGAACCCGGGAGGTGTCCAGGAAGGCATGGTACGTGGCGGTGGCGAGTCAACACTGCTGTCGCTGCTGCTTCCAACTTGGCTATCCCCTTTGATTTCTTTCGTGGCTGTCTGGGGTCGTTGATTGTCAAGTGGGTTCAAGACTCGTGACTTGAGTGCGAAACCATAAAACAAAACAACGTTGATCGCCATGGGAATCTTGGAGGGGGAGATCTTGAAAATGCTCATCAGAGCGTCCAATCCTGAAAAGACACCAGCAATGAGAGTCATTTGAATGACAAAGGCCGCTCCATAACGGAGTATGGCTCCAGTATCCAATGATTTGGAAGCGGGGAGAGCTTTGATGCTTGACAACGACTGGTCCCCTTTGCTGCTGTTCTCTCCAGACAAATCGCTACTGCTGCTGCTTGACATGGTCCAAACTACATGATTCCTGCTTTGGTTGGAATTGCGAGACAATCCAGCATTCGGTCGAGTAATTAGCAGCGTTAGCTTGTTGAAGGTTGGTGCATATTGGAAGCTTTTGACAGGAAATCCTTCCAGAAAGACCACTGCCACAAACATCAAAATGCACCCTGTTGTTGCAATCGTTGATTGGAGGGCAGCTCTCATTGTTCTTGTTGTTTGTTGGGGACGGGAGCACAAAGTAACGAAGAAAAAAAAATTTGAAGGACAAGCTCGTAGATTTCTTTGGGTTTTATCGTTGGTCGGTGTTTTTCATCTGTCAGAGAAGGGAGAAGAGATCCGGGTGCAGGTGGTGTGAAGAGGAGAAAAGTGATGCAAGAAAAGAAGTATCATAGTTGTTCACAGACAACATCGTGGTTGAAGGAACGAGAAAGATGATTCATTCCACTTTCGACGTACTTTGACTCACTCTTCATACGACATACAACATACGACTACCGGTAGTACTACCGTATTACCGTAGTACTTCCTATCGTACCTACTGCTCTACCTAGTACGTAATACATTGTCGACTACGGTACTCCGTAGTACGTACATACCGTATAGGTATACCAAATCTCGTGAGTCTACTACCGTACCTACCGTAGACGTACTGTCGTAGAATTCTGTAGACTACTTCTACCAAAAAAATGAAGCGTTCGAAGTTCGAACAGCGTCGATTGCATGTTTCCGTTTCGTCGGTTCTGCTCGAAACAAACACCAAACAAAAAGAAGTTCAAAACACACAATACACAAACACAAGGAAGTAGTGTAATCACTCCCCCTGTCACGTCCTCTGTCTCCCTTTCGCTCACTTCAGCTTTTTCATATTCCAACCCCCACTCCTGAACGATCAGTGACCGAGTCTTCTAGCTACGGAGTTTATTTTTATTATTTTTTTCAACTGTCGAGCCAGTCCGGTCATTGTTTTGTTACTAACAGTAAAAGCCTGCGGAAGGTACTGTCAGCAGGAGCAGCAGCTTCCGTATACCTTATCATGGATTCGTCACCATCCGTCAATCGTCGACGACTTCCCACCACCACCGCAACAACAACAGAAACAACAACGCGAACCATTCTTCGCATCAAACGTCGTCGGACGGAAGAACCAGTGTCGTGTTTACGATTGGAAGGGGTTGCTCGAGTTCCTACCGAAGTCGGGGATGACTATGGTGACGAGGATGGAACACTAACGTTGGAAGAGCAAAATTACCTTCAAAAACATCATCGTGAACTGCAGCAACAACAACCAAAAGTATCGTCTAATCGAAAACGCTCATCTGCTGTCTTGTGGAAACGATTTGATCCCAATGACAACAAAAACAACACTGGCGACGAAGAACAAAGAGAGGACGCGTCGTCATCCCTGTTAGCCAATCAGCGCTGTTACCGCATTGTCAATGCCGTCTTGACTAATGATGACCCAACCGAAGAAGAAATGAATGCTCGTGACGCTGCTGGGCAATCCCGACACTCCAAACGAAGAAAATTAATGGTATTGGATACGGCCACCACAGCCTCTTCGTCCCAAATGAGCGACGGCAACAGACAGAATTTAGTCACAAGTCCACTACATTCACTTTTTCAAGGCAGCACTGGCAGTAACATTCCCTCCTCTCCGACGAAAAAGAAGAAGAAAAATCCTCTCAAAATTTTGGATCCCTTGACAAGAATCGTCGATGACAGTTTGCAGGAAGTTTTGGCCGGCAGTCGTTCATCTGAGGCACATTTTCATATGTTGACTACCGACACACGATTTACCCTTCAAGATCCCATCCAACAGAGACAATGGATGACGTGGTGTCACAGTTCGGGTGGTGGAAATCTCCTACATTGTTGTGCCTTGTGGAACGATGCTTCTACGGCACATCTACTGCTGCAGCATTGTCAACAGCATTGTACACACCATTCATCCAACAACAGCAACAACAATGCAACCTTGTCGTTATTGGTGGAAACGACTGATGCCGATGGTCGGACTCCCTACGAAGTTGCACAATTGGTGGGACACAAAACGGTGTGCCAAGTGCTGGAGGCGTACGGAGGAGATACCTCCAATTACGTCTACGATATATTTTACTTGGACAACGACGAAAACAACAACCATCAACGTACCAGTTCGGAAAATTCTGGATACGATGCTGGACGTGGGCCCGATACAAACAGTGACAAAGACGATGATGGTGACGAAGCGCCTATCATGACCGCCGAGCTTGTCTCGGGAGTGGGATACTGGACCCCCGAGGGGGAACTGATCCTAGAAGCCAATGAAAAGAACGCACGATCGCTCAGTCATGAAACGGAGGGAGACATTGACTCGAACTGCGAAGAATATGGGGCCAATGATTATCCGGAGGATGAGGAGGAAGACGGAGACGAGTTCGACGATATGAGACGAATGCACCAATATCCCCATCAGCATCTGCCCTGGCGGTACGACGATGATTACGAAGACTTCGATGAAGACTTCGACGAGGTACTGTATCAAGTCAATGATGACGATCAGTACGATGTGTACGACTGGGAAGATGATCTACAAGAATAAATAGTTTTTGCAAAGTACAAATAGTAATAATGGAAGCTGAGCTGCACAAGAAATAATCACAATCATGAATGGGACAGGGTGTGTGTCCACGTTCCAGCTTCTCGGTCGGCCATTTTGGAAGTTTCGAAAAAGTTGCCAAAAGATGTCCCGCCTAAAGAGGATGCCTTGTTTCTAGGAACTTTCCGTCCTGCTCTGGGAGACTTGTTCTTTTTAGGCGAAGGGACGTAGCTAAAGGCGTCGCGATACTCACTGACTTGAACCATGTATTCTGGATCATCCTTGGCTCCAGTGTCTTCGACTTGTAGCGTATCACGGTGCTGAATGCCGCAATCGCTTATAGTGGCTTGGTTGTCATCTCCAATGGTTGAATCACGGAAGTGAATCACTTGATTCCTTGGAGAAATGGACGTCTTCTGATCAATCATGTGTTTGAGCTCTTCCATGGTTGTCACTGGCGAAACATGCAAGGGGAACTTTCCAGTAGGACTTTGGATAAAGATTTTCATTTTCTCGAGCTTCAAAGTAGATCCATGCTTGATGTTGTAGCTGGACAACGTCCGACCTTCGTCTTTGAGATGTTTACTTCCCAAAGATAGAAATTGCTGGTCGATAGGTGTTCCTTCAATGTCTTGGATCATTTCTTTGATTTGATCTATTGTAGTGGTAGAAGTAACGTCCAGCGTGATTGTGTGTCCATTGAAGTGTTGAATATGAACCTGTATTCCACCCAAGATGAGGGTGTCACCATCGTGTATGTCAGATTCGACTAATGTCTTGGAATCTTTCAATGTCGTTCCTTCAAACAAGAGGTGCTGCTCCGAAACAGGGACGTTTTCCTTCTCTTCCACAAGTTCTTTCACTCTCTGGATGGTATCTGTAGGATGCAACTGTAGAGATATAGACGTTCCTTTCGGTGTCTCTACTGTCAGGCCCAATGGTTCCAAGTCCAAAATAGCCTTGTGAGGAATGTCATAGTTCTTTAGTGTGTTGGAATCTCCATCAAGCAGGGAATCTCTGTACCTCAAGCGTAAGTATTCCGGCGGGGGTAGATTGTGAACGTCATTTAGCAACATTTTGATTTCCTCAATAGTAGACGATGGACTCACAAGGCCACAGTCGAGTGTAGATAAATTCTCACTGCTACGTAAGGAATCTCGCACTTGAATTGACATTGCTTCTAGACACAACAGTTGTTCATGTTCGACACCACAGTCCTTCAAAATACTGAGATCATCCAGGATCTTGCCATTTAGACTTAAAAGCTGGTCGTCAACAGCAATACCTTCTTGATCTTCGACGCGCCTTTTGAGTTCTGCGACAGACACACTAGGAGTCAAATGCTCAATGATAAACATTTCGTTGGCTCGATCGTTGCCGCTATCGTTTTTGATTCGGACACGCATATTTTCAAGTCGCAGCGTATCGCCATTTCGAATGTTGTGGCTTTCTAAAGTACGAACTTGGTCATCCAGCAAGACCCCTTGTGGTGAGATCAGTCGCTGATGACATTTGGGAATGCCTTCTTGTGTCTCAAGCTTAGATTGGATGTCACCAACAGTGTTCGTAGGAAGAACTTTCATTGTGATTTCATTTCCATCAGGAGTTATCACAGCAATCTTCATGTTACTGATGGCTTTTTTCTTCGTTCGGTGGCTCGATGGCGTCGTGGGTTTAGTACTTTTGGGTGACTTCGATTTCATACCCGGGCCTTTAGGGGCATCGTCTTCTTGTGCACCCTGCTTGTATAACATTTTCCAGGTTCCAGCAACGTCAAGTTTTTCAATTTTGACAGTCTCACCCATACCTAGCCATCCCGTTGCTTCCGGGGCAATTTCTGCGACATTTCTTTTGACAATCGGGTACGTCCATACGCCACGTTGAGTAAAATAGCTTGGAAGCTTCTCGGCATCACTTCCGATGTAGTCGGCGTTGAAGTTCGGTGGATAAAACCAAACGTCATTGGGATCTTCTGGGTCGCCACCTGGTTTGTATCCCCAGACACCGTGGATATGCGACGATAAATCAGTTGGTGCATCGTCCAGTTCAAATACCCACAATTCTTGTGGGTTTTGTGCCGTAACGTATCCTTTGGTCCACACTCCTTGATTTCGTCCCTTCACGTTAGCAAGAATCTTTTTGTCATTAGTTTTTGGCTTTTCGTAGACGAAGAAAGATTGTTTCGTTTCCCAACCTTTGGGTGTGAACGATGGTGATTGCATCACCTTTTTCGGGCTCTTATTATTCGACAATTTTTTGGTCGTTTTGGGAGGCCGTCTCGGCGTCCGAGGAGACGTTGTACTAGTATATGATGTCAGATGGTCGCTGCTCATGATGCCGTTTCACTGTTTCGACGTCTCTAGGATTATACTATGAGAGTGTGCTTGTAATCAGAAATCGAAGATATATATGTAATAATGGTATCACTCACACTCTTCTTCCTCTACGACGTACTAACAGTAAATGCAAAAAGCAAAACTGCACCTACACTCTCTCTATTCTCTTCGACTTCACAGTCAGTAGGAAGGACATTTTCGTGGAGTGCGGCAACAACAAAAACAACTTCCAGTTAATAACTGTATGAATAAAGTGGACGACTATTCTGGAACGAGATTAAGGACTGGGACGGAAGAAAAACGATATTACAGTTATGTTCATGAAAAGTTCATAATCGTGGACACCATTTTCAATAATATTTACAGTTACAACATTCCATTCGCTGACAAAATTGATGGTCTCATCCTTTAATAATGCTCGAAGAGTGTACCTAAGCCTGACTGTGAATTCTGAATTCAGACATTTATTATTTTGTCAATTTGTGACCACTTTGTCAGTACGTCGTAGAACAAACTAATCGGTCGACTGGATCGACTTCTCACAATGCATTATTTGATCCTGTGAGTCAATCATTGCGTAGCAGCGCCAAGAAAATAAATGTTCACAGTCAGCACGTGCTGCGAGATTTTGCTACGAGAAACAGGAACGCACTTCACAGTCACTTCACTGATCAATCTCCAAATTTTTCGACATCGCTTCTCCTTGATCTTCCCTGCTACAGGATAGTAACTACCGTTAGATAAACAACTCTGTTAATTCGATAGGTACCCGCAAAGACAGCGAATGAGAGAATGCGTGACGTGTTTGACCCCTCGTACGACGTGGGGCCGTTGATCCTTTCCAAAAACAAGTTGGAGATCGCTCATAACCAACGTCTTAATCGGGAAGAGCATCCTGCGTTTTCCGCTATGGCTATGGCTGCTACGGCAATGCCATCGATCCAGACTACGCCAACGCCAATGACAATGAGCGTTCGACGAATTACTGGTATCGCAGCCATGTCAGCAACACAAGAGATCGCTGGCGTGAAGCGCCACACATCCCAATTGTACGAAGAGGATGGTCACGCTGAAAGAGGGAACACCCTTCTTGATTGTGAATCGTTACAATCTTCCCTGAAACGAGTCAAGTTGTCTTGTAGTCCAGGAGAATTACGTCTACAACGTGACTTGAAGCTTCTATCTCCAAAAGAGTGGCAAGCGGAAGAGAAACAACATCGACCCAAGAACTGTAATGATCCTCCGACGTCTTGGGTTCATCTTCGGTCCCGAGCTCGATTAAAGTTGGTGGATTCTCTTCGATTGTATCTGTTTCTTCCAGCAGATAACAAGATGGTTAGTGATACTCAATCCAGTGGGCAACCTTCCTCCGCACACCATCCACATCATTACTGCTGGCGAATGATGATTCAGATTCCTCGAATGTTTCCTCATCGTCCGCCGGTGGTCTCGCGGTTGGAAGGGAAACTGTGGGTGAATCAAATTGTTATCAATGAGGCGCCACCAGCTCAACCAAAACTATCGGAATCTCTTTCACAACCCTGGTTGACACAAGAAATGCCACACCACCAACAAGATTGTGACTCTTTTGGACACAACGATGTTTCTTCTTCTTCCGTCACGCTGCCGGAGGTGGAGCCATATCATGTCTGCGGGGGAGGCAAGACGGTAGTCTGGAACAAGTGGTCTCCCATTTCCAATCTGGGAGAGCTGTTGGATTTTCTATTGACGATTGCCTTCGCCGAACAACCATTTGGGGATATACTAGTATCTGATACTTCCAGACCCGTCAGTTTCCAATCTTCTTCTCGTGTCGTGTCCGACGAAGGCTGTTGGACGTGGGCATCTACCTCGTCGTCTTCCTCGTCGTTTTCTTCCTTCTCTGGTGCCCTACAAGACAGATCAATGGCGCAAATTCGCAATGATTGCTCGCTGCGATGCATCAAGGGCCCGTACTACGAGGAAGAGCACAAGTTCGAAGATGCGTCCATGACAAGTAACGGTACGGGTCGCAGTCCACTAGCGTCGAGATTTTTAACGCCAAATAGATTCGACGTGGGATACGGAAAATACAACAACGAGGACAAGATGCTGGTGTTTCCATCGGCCGAACCGCAGTTGCGCCTGGACGCTGGTTCGGATGATAATAATATATCAATGATGGAAACAAATTAGCGAGGCAAAGAAAACAAGCTAATTTGTGTGTGTATAATTGGGTATACATTTTCAATGGGTAACTGCAAGTAATACAAATATTGATGTACAAACTTTTCTGGTGGTAGGTCTCCAGATTTGTGCAGGTCACCTCGGCGCCGCCTTTTCTTTCTTTGTGATCGTTTCTGGTATTGCAAACGTCTTGCCTTCGACAAGTTTCATGAGACGAGACGCCTCGTCAAGCTCTTCCTTGGTTTGATACTCGTAATCTTCCCAATTGTCGTCCTCGCCCACATCCATGCCTTCTATGGATTCGTCTTTCCATACCATGGCATCGTCGGCTATGGACCATTGAATGGGAATGGATGTTGGGTCGTCATCCTCAGCGGCGCTGTCAACGACTTGTAAAGCTGTTGTATCCATACACCCACCCATCGAATCTTGGGTTTGCTCTCCCTCTTCCATCACTTTTGTGGTGAGTTGACCACATCCCGCATCGATATCAATGCCACGTCGAACACGAGGGGTGCACGAAATGCCGTATTTATCTTGAAGAATGTCGCAAAAGGCACGAACACGTTGCCGGCTAGACGGCTTCCCTTCGCTAAAGCCTCCCGTTGGATTCAAAGGAATCACGTTGACGTGGACCATATTGTTCACCTTTCCCTTGGCAGGGATCCATTTTTGAATCAACTTGCCCAGGGAATGTGCCGTTTCCGGTGTGTCGTTTTCGCCCTCGATCAATGCCCATTCCAGTGTCACTCGCTTTCCGACCGTCCGAATGTAGTTTTGCAACGTCTCCATGAGAGTGTCCAAGCCGCCATACCGACGATTGGCAGGTAACAGTGCTGTCCGTTCCTTGTCGGTGGCACAATGCAACGACACGGCCAACTTCACTTGTGGCAGGTCTTGTGCCAACTTTGAAATGTTGGGAACGATTCCCACTGTCGAAACAGTGATGCGTCGATATCCAATCCCCAGCTCAGATTGGATCCGTTTGATGGCGGCCACCACATTGCGATAATTGGCTAATGGCTCTCCCATACCCATAAAGACAATGTTGCTCAGCCTTTTGGATCGTCCATGCTGCTCTTCTTCTGATGATGCTCGACTATCGCCATTCTTCTGTTCCCTTTGAGATTGCTTCTCTTCGTACGCCAGCTCGGACGCAAATCGCGACACTTGCTCGAAAATCTCCTCCGGAGTCAATTGACGAGTAAATCCCATTTGCCCAGTCGCACAAAAGACGCATCCTTGAGCGCAACCAGCTTGAGAAGAGATACAGGCGGTATATCGACCATCTTGGTACGGTCCCATTAAAACAGATTCAATCAAGGCGCCATCGTGAAGTTTGTATGCCCGCTTAATAGTGCCGTCCTTGGCACTCTTTTGCTCAATATGCAGTGTCAAATGGCCCGGTGATGAGTGTTCTAATAACTGTTGTTGTAAGGATTTGGGGATGTTCTTCATTTGGGTCACGTCGGTGACACCTTGAGTGTGAATCCATTGATACACTTGTTTGGCTCGATATTTGGGATGGCCCCAAGAGACCAAAAGTGTCTCCAGTTCGTTGAGTGGTATAGTGTGTAGATTCACCATCCCCAAACTGCTGAAGGAAGACGAAGTTGCTGAAGAGGACGCAGACTCGTTCAGTTTGGTGGACGAACGTTTTCCGGGCCATCGCCTAGAAGTTCTTTCCTTGGCGGTCGTACTGAACATTCCCGTGCGAGCGATTTTATTGGTGTCGAGTAAGCTGCTTTTTCTCGACGCAGTTAGCAATATGCTGTTGCTCGTGGTGGTCCACGCCATCACTATCCTGGATGTCATGGTGACGATTACCGATGGTGCAACAAGAAAGAAGAAAATGAACCGACAAATCGAATTGTTTGTCGTCTTGCTACTCATAAATGGCCGCCGTCGATGATGATGCCGCTGCGTGAGCCTCGGTTCCATTCCAGCAAATTGCTGTTTTTGTTGTTTGTTCACTAGAGGACTGTGCAATAAAATAGAAAAGATGATGCCGGTACTGCAGTTCAATTGATCGTCATATTCGGAGTTCTTGATGATGATGTTACTGTTAGTTTTCGTTTTCGAAGGATGCGATGAAGCTGCGTTGTTTCATGTTGATGGTTGATGGCTCAACTAGCGGGTTTACAGACAGACACTATCCTCATTTCTAACAGTAATGTTAAATCAATCTAATTCACAGTCAACGCTATCATCGTCTACAACGGCATACTACACAGTAGCTGCACTTTACTCCGACGAGAGCAATAGCAGTCTTGATATGAAAAGGCTGTCTAGTCGCAAAATTTAAATCATGACTGTGAATTTAGCTTCGTTTATGCTGCAGTGTAAAGAGTCTGCTTGTCGCAACAAAAAGGAAAGGAATTTCATAATGGAAGAGTATGTACAAGCTAATGCTTATCTTGAATTGTTCTGCCTTTTCTGTTGTTTGATCCTGTTTCCTCATAGTTGTTGTTCGGCAGCGACTGCCACAGCCCCCAAAACGGCTGCCCGTAACGAATCTGCCGTTTGTTTGGAAGGTCCGCCAAAGGGAAACAAGACGTCCATGACAACGACACTTCCATCCGTTGGTTGTCGGGCCAATGCTTTCATTCCAATTCCTGCCGGCCCAACAATGGAGCATCTCGCCTTTTGAATTGTCGGTGTGGACGCAGCATCGTTCTGTTGATGGTGCAGACTGTGCTTCAATCCGTCTTGGGCCAAGGCCATCAATTCCGTTTGAAACTCGTCCTCGTTCAAAATGTCTTTTAACATGTTACATTCCGTTTCCAATGCTGCTGCATTCAAAGTCGAAGAGGGTGATACCCACCAGGAGGGAAGTTGAACCGTTCCCGACAAAAGCATTTCTGGATTGATAGCAGAGGATTGGCTTTGCGACGTTAAATGCGCCGATACCTGCGTCGTGGCAGTGACATCCAAATCTTTCAAATTTTGCAAGACGCAAGACTGAAACTTGTCGTCTTCATCAGTGTGTGTACAACTGCTCGGGAATTGAATGGGAATATGCAACGAGACGCACCCGAGCGATTCACACAATATTGCCTCAACCTCGATTTCGTTGGGTTTGACGCACAGGACGTGCACCGTTTCAATATCTTTCATGTTCAAGCCCGAATGTTCCTTGGGTCGAAAGGCAAAGGCCAAGCGGGCCAAGGAACCCATTTGATCCCGATCGTTGGTCAAATGATCGGCAATACTGGATCCTGCCGCATCACAGACTGACGGACCTCCCGCAAAGATGGCATTTCCCGATGTATCAAAAGCCAGTGGTTTGGGTTGTTTGGGTTTGGTGGTGGTTTTGTCGTCCTCCTCGTAGTCGTCCCATCCATAAATCAAGGCGTGAAGAGGAAAGGAAACGGGCATTGTGGAGTGGCGACGTAGATCCATTGGCAAAATTTTAGAAAGTATGTTTCCTTGCGTAGAGAATCCGGTGACACCATGGTATCCATTGCCGTTCCCGATCAGCAGAATTGCAAGTACAAAAGGAGGCTGTCGTCGTGGTGACATTATAATGCAGGTGGGAGAGAAAGAACGGCTTGATGACGCTGAATCCAGAAATCAAACATATAGGCACGAGCAGGATATAAGAAAACATTCACAGTCAAAGCATTACGAAATTAGTATTTTGAATTTCGATGATAGTTCTGCATTTTCGAAGCATATGGACGATCGGCGGACCACAAACCGAAAATACAACATTACTTACGTGTCCGATCTGAATTCAACAGCAGAATTATCTGTGGTGTAATGTGCGATTGTTGATATCGATAAAAAATTGATTTTTTCTTTGATGGCAAGCAGAAGGTGTGAGAAAGTGGTAGAAGGGTGAAGACCGACAACTTGATTGTGTGTGGTATGACTGGAACATCAACAAGGCGTTTCTGTGTTTCTAAGGTTCAAAGTTGCGAACAGGTGTGACGTCGGCACGTTTTTAAGTCATTTGAGTCGATGAGTCATTGACGTCATCTCAAAAATTTGGAAAGTTTTGTCAAACAAACATTCTAAGTTCTAAATTCCGGTATACGTCATTCTGATTGGCGATAACGTTAAGGCGGTTGGCGATGGTGATGGATGGCAGCATGTTCGGAAGGACAAGATGCGCAGGGATGATCGTGCAGCGTGTGACATTTCAGCGTAACCTCTTTAGTTCTATAGCACATCATCACTCTGGCGACAGTGTCCTCTATTCCTCCAGCCTTGGCGATTACACACATCAAAAAGATCTAAAGATAACAGCAGCAGCAACAACAGCAAAGACTTTACTTTTCGAAAGAAGTAACAGCACATCGAATCTTTTATCAGCAGTCTCACTTCAGCCTTTATCAACTCAGCGAAAGGATGGACCGGGTGTTTGTCTTCCTCCTTGTTTCAACGGCTTTTCGCGTCGGAGAGTCGTTTCAGCAGCAGCAACCGCAGCGTGGATTAGGAAAAGCTTCAACTAGTCGAACCAAAGATACGTCGTCGTCGTCATCATCACTTCTTATTCTACAGTCGTTTTCGTATCTCGGAGACTTGGGCGTAGAGGGTTATGGAAGCAGCACTGCCACAAGCTCCAGCACGACCATAGAACCACAACAAGCCTTTCCCATTCAACCGCAATTACAATATCCAGATGAGACCACCACAACCAGAAGTTTTTATGAAGACGTGTCACTGCCAGCACCACCCTTGATTGCGAATCCGTACGATGGAACTGCATCTTGGATCCCCGACGAATCTCCCGTCACAACGAATACCCCTACACCAAAAGTTTCCACTCCCGTTCCACGACCTGCCACGGGCGCTATTACCACAATCAATCCACGCACTGCTACTAATATTCAAACTCAAAATCAATACCAAAAAGTCAAGAGCATTTGGGAGACTTCTGCTCCCACGGTCATTCAAGGGTCGAGTTTACGTACCTGGAACTTTCTGTCCTCCAAATTGGAAGCCGTCCAAGTCTTATTGAAGACCAACGGTCGTCCCCTCCATGCCAATATCGAGTTATGGCAGGGAGAAGATCACACTCCACAAAAAATATCCGTCTATACCGAAGATGGAGAAGCACGACCCTTTAGTGCCTTTTTGGCAACGCCCTTTGATGGACCGACCGCCATTGCAGTCAAGAACTCGGCCAACATGGAATTTCCACTGAAAGCATGCGTGGAAGGTGACTTGTATACCACTAGTCAAAGTAATGAAGGCGGACTTTTTGGTAATGCTGGAGGTCCTGGTTATGGTAATCGATTGGCCCAAGCCACACTTCGACGTTTGTACGAGTCGGCCAAACCGCGAGTGGTGCAAGGAGACGGAGCCTCATACGTCGTACCATTTGACGAATCAGTGTCTCGAGTACAAATTCTCATTACTACAGAAGAGCGACCACTCAATGCACGCATCGAGTTGTTGCAAGGACCCAACAATATCAAGCAAGTGATCGAGGTTTCGACCGAAGACGGCATGGCGCGGCCCTTCTTTGCCGTGCTTGAGACTCCGGGATTGGCCAATGCCATGCGTATTGTGAACACCGGTCCGGTTGAGTTTCCCATTGACTGCCGTGTCGAACCCTTTTCCGTGGTGGATGCAATTGATAGCAATTACTTTTTCGATACCTTTGATAACCCACAACTGGAGCAACAACAACCCAAGAACAACCCATTGAATGTATTCACCAAACTGTTGGGAGGACGAGGTTGAGCAAACAAAAACGACGCTCGCATATCTGTTTCATAGGATGTATACGTTATAAATCTTTCACTTCAACGCGGGGGAATCGATAACAGCACCACTTTCATCACCAACCAAAACCAAGACAAAATCCTTTTCCATCATATCTAGTACTACAGTATTTCACAAATCTTTCGCAGTTCAATTCTATTCTAAATTCCACAATTTATTCTTGTTGTTGTTGTTCTTTCTTCTTTTCGTCTTCGGCAGAGCCAAGAAGTCCCATTTCGTACGCTCCTTTCCCCGTCATCCTCATCATGGTGCCAAGAGCGGTCTTGATTGTCCCGGGACCATTAGATTTCCATTTTCGAATCATTTCCTCATGTTGAATTTCTCTTTGGCTCTTGGGATAGTTATCATTCATCTTGTCATCCGTCTTGGCACCAGATTCGAAATATAGTGTTTTGGAGCGTAGAATCTTGGCCTTTTGCAGTCGAATGGAACTGGTCCCGTCCTTTATTCCCATCATTTGTGCGAATGAATCGACACACTCGTCCCGAAGTTTCTTGTGATCTTTACCTCCACTGATTTTGTCTTCGACTCGGAGTTTCATTTGCGTGTTCATGGCCCACGTATCGGCCAGGAGAGATGGCTGGCCTTGTGTCAAGGATGAAATCATGAAACTCATGGCAATATCTTCGCAATTGAAATTCTGCGCTACCATTTCTAAAATGATGGTTGGTAGATGCTCCAAATAGTAGTCCAAGTAGTCTCGATGGAGAAAGCAATATCTCGTCAACGACATACTGTACCGATTTTCTTTTCTGGTGGTACTGAAAAGAGTTCACATGAGCATGAGCATACAAGGTTAGTACTAGTACAATCTTTACCATCCGACGACGAATACAAGTACTCTCTCTCACCTCAGATATCCGTACGACCATCTCCCATCAGCGTTCTCAACATGCGCTCGGGCATCGAATCCGACCATTCGATGCGGTGAATGGACCCATTTGAAAAATCCCGAGTCAATGGCCTCACATGGTCGCAACACATCGTCGTCGATGCTCAAAATGCCCAAGGTCTCAGGATCGTCCAAGACACGGAAGCGTTCGTTCAACGAATTAGCCTCGTGATATTCAATGACAACTTTTGAAGCATGAGGATTGATGATTGGATCCAGCAACTCGGCGGGAGGCTCATTTTCGTGGTCACACCAAACTACTTGTACTTTATGCGTCCCCGGACAAGAGGCATGATGCAACACGGACGCCACCAATTGTTTGGGTCTTCTCCAAGTATTGATGCGGATGGTATAAAATTCCCGATCAATCGGTCGCAACGGTGTTAACTCGAATTCGTTTATCGATTGTATTTTTTGCTCTTTCTTGGAACCCCGGATTAGAGGATTGGGCAAAGATTTGTGTGTGGTTGTTGAATTTGAAAAGGAATGAATGATGGAAGATGTTGTTGTCGTTGTTGTACCATTCCTTTGGATTACTGTCAGGAAGAGATATAGATGCACTGCAACGAGAAATGCAAGAGCAAAACATCCAAAGCCCACCATGGCGCGTCGAGTCATTATTCTCGTCGTCTTTCCACCTGCTCGATCATGGCCGAGTCCATTGGTAGCAGAGATCATTGAACGATGATGAAAGTTATGCGTGTTCATGTTGCCATTACCGTTTCTATTACCACGTGCGCGCGTGTAGTTTTCCATGGGGGAGTTGATAGGATGCCGCCTCATGACTGAAGGGTTTGAAGTTTGGAATTCGGTACTTTCACGTTGGCATTCGATTTTGTGAACTTTCGATTACGGCTCGTTCTGCAGCCATCAGCGGTGCGGTGTGTATCGAAACTTTTACGACGGCATCAATTTTTTGGCTGAGACAACAGTTTGTAGCTTTGCTTACAGTTAATTAGGATGGATATGCTGCAAATCTACTAGCTACAGCTCCATAGCACAATCCTGAAGTTGCATCGAATGATTTGTTTGGCTTTTGAAATGTTGTTTATTACTGTTAACAGCTGCGGCGTTCCAGAGCCGGGTGGGGGATGCACGAAAAGATGGAGAAAATAGAATCACGCATGGAGGATTTGCAGTACGACGTACTACGTAGTATATTACAGTTATATTAACTGTAAAACAGTTTATTGAGACATTTCTTGCTGGATCCTTGTTTCCGTCGTACGGTACTCAGAGTACGGTAGTATTTTTACTACTGGTTAAAGAAAAGGTGGGATATTTGAACTTTTTGAGCTTCATTAATTTCCATATTTTTTGGTTTCACAATGACGACGACGGTTGACCCCACGGAAACACAGTTACAACTTTCCTCCCGTCTACATCCTGAACTGCAAAAGCTGGACGATCGTTCTTATGTTTGGGATTGTGAACTTTTGTTTGAGGAAGCCAATCTATGTAGATGTTTGAAAGAGGGAGTCGATCGAGTACATGTATCCTGCCAAGTATCATGGAGTGGCATCTACGGGGGCTCATAGTCACAGATCTCAAGTTGGCCGCCCTCAAATCTGGGTTCTGTCTTGTCATTGGTCGGTATCAAAGCCAAAATGCTTTGCCTTCAACGACAAAAAGATATCGAGCACGTGTGCGTGCTATGGCAATTAGTTACCTTCCAATGCGATCACGGACGGCTGCACAGGGAGGAGAAATCCAAATCTAAGGCTTCCAAAACCGGAGACAGTAATGTCCGTCCCATTGGTTCCACAGACCAACCGATGAAATCCTCAAAAAAAAAGTGCTGAACGGCCATTGACCCGTGGCCGGGTTTGTCCCTTCCGTCTCACCATCTACATGATCCGCGAGGATTCTGTCGTTGGTACAGGCAGATGGTTCTTGTCCAAAATGCAAGAAGCGAACAGACCGACCTGTGCACGACATTCAGGACACATTCAGATTCCGCTGTCGAAACACATTAAAACCACTTCCGGGGATGAAAAAAACTCGCAATGGAATGTTCACAGTTGTGAAGAAAACACAAGGAACAAATAAAGATTCGTCTGGAGGAGATGCTGCAAGAAATCACCAATGATGTCGAAACGGAGAAAGAAAAGGGGAAAAAAAAGCAGTTCTGATTTTGCGTTTCCTGAGACAGGGCGATCCAAACAAACGATCGAGAAGAGGGGGGAAAGGGCTGGAAAGTTTTAAGACGTCCAAGGACAACGCATCAGAACAGTTGTTGGGTCGTGAGAGTCATTTGAAAGAACGAAAACTAAGTCGCAATTTACAAGTATGGCGTGGACTAAGATTCAGAATCATTTTTGGTGCTCTTTCAGGTGTTCCGATCGAAGGTGTCGAAGCAACAACTTGTGTGAACCTTACAGCACCGTCGTCAGCTGGACCAATTACAAGGCCACCAAAAAAAGGTCGACAAAGCAGCTTTTGATCCAGGGATTTTCTGTCGCCCTTGAGTAGGTCCATGATCCGCTGCAGCAAAAAACCAACAACAAGAAGAAATCAGAACCAAGTTAATCAAGAAATTGGACCTTCTGTTTGATTATTTACAGCA
Organism: Nitzschia inconspicua; assembly: GCA_019154785.2. Lineage (NCBI taxonomy): Eukaryota > Bacillariophyta > Bacillariophyceae > Bacillariales > Bacillariaceae > Nitzschia > Nitzschia inconspicua. Next base: position 1,397,605 of record JAGRRH010000006.1, on the reverse strand, counting down.
TCTATATCACTTGGAACGAATTTACAGTGCTCTTCATTTCCTTCTTCAAGGTCGGATAGTCGTCTTGTTTGCATTGCGCCGTCAAAACGTACAGTAGCTTGCTGGATGAGACGAAAATTTTGTTCAGGATGACTTTCTTGCCACGCTTACCGTCCGAAAGGTATTCCAAAATGTATGCGCTCTCATTCCCATCGTCAGATACCTTGTAGGGATCCTCCAGCAGGGTCACTTCGAAGACCCCATCACGGTTCACTTCGGCCGTCACCACGCGAGCCGCCACTTCTTCTGGCGTACCAAACTGGATGTTGCGTAAACAAGGAACATAAAGAACAAAAACAGAAATGTGGTCAGAACCACAGGCCGAACCGTAGTTTTGCGGCTATCAACCAATCTTTGGGAGAAGGGATCACTTACCTCTTGAATGGAGGAAATTCGTACTGGATCGACTGTCACTCCATATTGATACCCCTTGAGACTTTCGGACGAAAAGTTGACCTCGTCCAAATGGGTCTTGACCGGCTTGGATGATTCCTTCATGGACGATGGCAAGTCGATTTGGTAGGATACTGGTGAGGGCTTGGTGGCTTGTTGTCGTGTGTATAACAACGAGGAAACTGTGTCTTCGGCATGCGCGGTTTGGGAACCCAGGATCCATGCAGATATTGTCGTCATGGCAGTTGCCTGTAGTGTTTGCCGGCGAGAAAGGCAATATGATTCTTCCAATAACAAAGGAGGCGTGGATTGCATCGATCCGATGGACCATCCGGACACAACCGACGACCAAAGCATGAAGCACATCGCCAGCATGGCAGTGATAGTGACCGTTCTTCCTCCTTGAATACTTCCCATGGCTTGAAAGCGGAGCAAAATCGAGTGCAATTGCGAGTGTAGAGAGGAGTATTGGATAGATGATAATAGGAAACACTGCTAGCTAGTAGTAGCTAGCATTACCTGTAAATAGTAAAATGATGTTATTTGTCGCATTTTGGTGTCGTTATCCTGACGATCAACGAATTCCACACGACAACAGGAGATTGTGTGTATCATACGAAACGTCGAGATCGGTTATTCTATGACGTCACTCATGATTCACAGTGTGACTCTTTGAGCGGGTCTGGAAAGATTATTATTTATTCGAATCCAATCGATCGAGCGCAACTACTCCCGACTCCCGACTCCGGAGTAGCACGATAGTTTATTACTTATTAGGAGTACAACGGATAGAATTCAAGCCAAGGTAGACTAATCTTTGTAAATCATCTGCACGGACAGCTGAAGTCTACGTCAATCTAGCGAAATGTAAGACAAATTGGAAGAAAGGCATGGCTTTTGACTTAGAATGAAAGACGAAGGCAAACGTCTTAAGAAATAAATTCTCCAAAAACTCGTACGAATGTCAACAAACATGAGCTCCAAGAACTGGATTTTTGCTGTTGAAAATCCATGTAGCTTTTGCCCCTGCCTTCTTCATGGCCTGTGCAACCTCTTCTGCTTTATCTGCACTCGTCCAAGCAACACCGCAACCTCCACCCCCAGATCCCACAACTTTGAACCCCCACGCTCCCGCGTCAAGAGCTGCCTTGTTGATGGTCTCCAACTTCATGGTACTCAAGCCCAAACCATCTCTCAGTGCTTCGTGATGTCGCTTCATCAGCAATGCCAACGATTGGCCAACAGAATTAGAGGGCGACGCAATGTCGCAGCCACTCCATATCTTGGTAGCTTCATGCTCTGTGTCCCGATTAATCAATGTCGTCTTCCACAAATTCTGTTCGGTATCAGTCAACATCTCACTCGGAGCGCAACAATCCCAATCCCCGCGCAGTTTTTCGCGCAGCAACTGCAAACGATCGTGTTTGCATCGTCGCAAATGTTTCAATGTATCCTTGGGCTCCCCTGAATCGGCAAGAATCCACATTCCATTATCGGATTCGTCATCGCGCAAGACAGGCAACGGTTTCACCTCCCAGAGGTCTGGCCCAATGCGCCAAGCTCCGCAGGTTTTGATGATAGTATGACTGATTGTAGTTCCGAGAGCGATAGAAACATGGTCCATGGTTCCACCGGGATGTCCAAAGTGTGTCACTTCAGCGCGATGTGCCAACTGTGCCAGCTGTAGTGGCTGCAAGTCTTGGTCGGCCAGTTTTGCTAGCATCAACACCCATGCCACTAAAAAGGCCGTAGAAGAACTGCACCCAGCCTGCAAGGGCAATTCTCCGCTCGAAGACCAACAATGGACGTCGTAAACAGAGCATTGCACATCACTTTCACTGTCAAACCGATGATGGGATGTAAGGTCCCATCCCTCCTTCAAAACTTCGTGAATGGCAGCCAAGGCAAAATCCACCGAATCGTTTTCCGAAGAGGGTGGAGAGTATGGGAGATTACCTACGTCATAGACTTTGGAGGGACCCAATTCGGGTGGAACGTGTAAATGAATGATGACATTCGGATGTATTGTGTGAGTATCGTCCTTTTCAGAAGTTAATTCAGTTTTCACCAGTAGGGAGCAATACAAGGGAATGGCACGGGCAATGACGGGAAAACCAAGGTAGTCGGAATGTTCTCCAAACAAGCAGATCCGTCCTGGGGCCTTGACGCAAAAGGATGACAACGTCCTTGCACTTCGATTGATGTTGTTGTCATCGGAAGGTTTGATCCCGGTAGAAGTTTCGCCTCCTGCTTGCGACATGGTTTTTTAATAAGCGAGACTTTTAACGAGAACAGAGAGTCAAGGAAGTCCTCCTATAACATCTTTAGAATTTTTGACTGTTGACTGCTGTCCGTCTCATGGTTGACTGTGAGGATGGCGACAACGACGAGGGCGATGAAGGGGAATTCCAGAATCTGAAAAGTCAATACCCAACGTATTATCGTTCCGTACTACGGTACGAGTATATTATACGACGTCGTTTCTACGGTAAATGTCCTGCTTAAACATCATAGGTAAATATTACGGCAAACACATACCGTAATCCAGAATAGAACAAAGTAGACCTACCGTAGTCTTACTACCTATTATAGGTAGTAAGAGGTACCTTTGAGGCCTGAGAGATCCTTTCTGCTCTTCTGGTCACTTGATGTACGTCGCACAGAACAAACTGCTATGTAACATTGCGTACCATACTTACCTCCGTCGTGATTTTCGCTCACCGTCAGCTTATGATACCGTATTGCAATTAACGCAAGGTTCTTCTCTATGAAATTAGGTTCTTTGGGTAGAAGGTGTCGTGTCTAGCAACTTTTTCATCCGATGGCATTTATATCTTCGGGTTTGGGACCAATCTTAACTGTCAAGATAACCGTAAGCTAATTTCCAATTTAAGCTCAGTTCTACATTCAAGATAGTAGGCACGATTGCGAAATAAACTCGTTGTTGGATTCAACGGACATGTCCGCGGAGTGACATACGCCGCGGGTAAAGTATCATACACATTCCGAGCAACATCCAAGAAGGTCGACATTCCTTTTTTTGATTCACACGAATTTCTGCGCGTTCGTTTAGCGACAAAGCACTATATTTCTACGTAGTACTCCGTGGTGTGCAGTACTACTCCCATTCGCAGAAGCAAAATCTAGCTCTACTAGCTACTCCGTAGTAGCGTACCATCCGGATCTACCACTTTTCTGTACCGTTGTTGATTGTGACCACTCCTACCGAAGTCTTTTTACCGAATCTCACAATTGCAACTTTTTGTTTGCTGAGGCCCGAGAAAGTAGTACACAGTGTGAAATTGATTCTGTTGTTCTTTCTCTGCCGTGTTATCAAGAGCTTCAACCTTCCATCACCAACACCCGCCCCAACAACGGCTGCATTATGAAACCAAGCCCCAGCAACGGCAATCACCACGAGCTCGAAGAAGAAGGCTCGACTGTAGACGTGCAACAACGAAGTTGTGGAGATAGCAACAACCATAGCATGGCCGAAGTACCACAAGCTGCTGCTGCAGCACTGCAGCAACAACAACAACAACAACAACAACAACAACAACAACAAAACAAACATCAAGCATGGTTTCAGTCGAGTGTCTTGGCACGTACCGAGGCATACATTGAAGCACAAGTGATGCAACTCACAAATGAATGTCGTCTCTTTCAAGAATCGGAAGACGGCGAGGACTCTTCCGACGGCAACAACCAAAGCAACTTGGCGCTTTTTCAACGGCACGAGATTCAAACATCATGGTCATTAGTAGGCAATGGCGCCTTTTCCGAAGTTTATTCGGTTCACAATATTCGATTGTTGGATAATGGGTTTGTGGATCCGGTTCAACAAGCGGCACGAGAACGACTCCGTGACTGTGTTGCAAAAGGACGTCGTTTAGTGGATACAAAGGACGGATCAGAGTCATCCATACATGAGCAACTTAATCAGCAATATGTGATCAAACATTTGAGACGTGACTTGCTATCTAATCGCAAAAAGTTTATCCATGCCGCCGGCGATTTGGTCCTGGAGGCCATGTATCTCTCCAAGCTGTACCATCCGAACATTATCACACTATGCGGGTGTGCTGTAGGTGGCCCCAGTGCCTATGGCGATGGACGCCACGATAGCTTTTTCTTGGTGTTGGAAAAGCTAGACTGCACCCTGTCACAACTCATTCAAAATTGGGAAAAGTTGGCATCGTCTGGACGTTGCGCTGCCGCCGCACGAACCGTGTACAGCAACAAGTTGATGGATTTTGAAGAAAAGCTCGACTTGGCCCATCAAGTGGGACTTGCGCTGGAGTACTTACATAGCAAAGACATCATATTCCGAGACCTCAAGCCGGACAACATTGGCATCATTCGAGCTAAGCGTGGCAAAAAGTCCATTGTCAAGCTCTTTGACTTTGGACTGTGCCGAGAACTGCCCGAATCAGCACCCAAGGAAGAAACTGTGTTTCACATGTCTGGGGTTGGAACACGGAGGTACATGTCTCCGGAAGTGTTTTTGGGCCAATACTACAATGTCAAAGCCGATGTTTACTCATGGACCATGTGTTTGCATGCCATGTTGAGCCTTCAACGACCCTTTGAAATGTACAATGCGGAACTTCACAAAATGTTGGTGTGCCAAGAAGGTGTAAGGCCAACCATTTACAAGGAATGGCCAGCTGAGATTCAGCAACTGTTACGAGAAGGATGGGCGACAGACCCTATGGATCGACCTCGCATGGGAGAAATCTGCTCCACCATTACTGGATTACTTCATGACATCATGTCTGTCAAGAGTGAACTGAGTCAATCGGAATCGGATTACTCCCATGACACTCCTACAGAAGAACCCTCGTCTGATTGTTCAGGAACCACAAGCTTCATGGAACAGTCTCTGGCTGGGTTTGTGGAATCCATCACCCAGAGCTGGTGTTCGGGAAGCCAAGAGGGCAAGCCCAAGCGAACGGGTCGAAGCCTGCTTCGTACTTTGGAAGCGCACTTGGTCGCAGATACGGCTGGAACTCAGCTATTGATGATGCGGGAACGTCCCCACAATCACTTCAGGGATCGAGTTGGGGCCGATTATCCTCATATGCGGCACTTGCGATCCAGTTATTTATAATAAAAAAGTAATCGGTTCACTGATTTCAATCGGGCCTACCTAGCTACGAAGAGCCGCTTCTTACTGGCCGGAGTAACTGTAAATGCGTACGGTAGTCTCTCTCTAGAGAGTTGTTACTACCGGTACTCAAAAGTGAACGAAGTAGTAGCAAACACTTCATATGTATTCTTGTTGGTTCATCACCTCGTTTGTTCGAAGAAAACCAGTCGGAAAATGAGGAAAGTGTGGTCGCGCTTACAGTTAACTTCGAAGCTGTTCATCGAGAGAATCATGGTATCTTTCCGTCTACCTCACTCTACTAGGTAGTACCTCGTAGTAGCTACCGTACCCGTACCGGCAGAAACAATTGACGTGACAGTGAATGACATCATCGTCTCTATCATACCATGTCGATGATGATGAATGAGTCAAACAACACAATAAAAAAGAACACCAAGCAAGATCCCTATGCTTTTGGTCCATCATATAGCTGGTCAAAAATACAGAGAGCGGCAACAGAGATTTACTACAGCTAAGACGCGAGGGTCGTCTGAACGAAGAAAATATACATAGCCCAGACGCAGCAACATCCATCGAACAATGAGATCCAATTCTGAAATTTTGTTGCCGTTTTTGACGATGATCGTCCTTAGTGTCGTGTCATCATCCTTTCTTCCAACCACAAGAGCGTTTTTGACACCTCTTTTCTCTATGCAAAAATCATCCGCCCAACAATTGATGACGCCTTCATCATTCACTACCACGCAACTATCCATGGCATTGACGTACGACCAAGTGTTGTCGCGAGTGGTTTCTTTTGATGTTACCGTACCGAAACCGTTGGGGATTATTTTCGGAGAAAATCCGGAGCCATATTTTGGGCTGGTCGTCGACGACGTGGCCGAAGGCATGAACGGAGGCAAGGCAGGTTTGCGGGTCGGAGATCAACTATTGGCTGTCAACGGAAATGTTGTCGTTGGGAAGGACTTTGACTCCGTCATGTCGTTGTTGCAACAAGACTCGGCAGTGCTTGATTTGGTCCTGTACCGTGGTCCTGTTAGACAGTTATTCACTGTTCTAGGCAATCAACTGCAAGATGGCGAATCAATTCAAGATGACGACGACGATGAATCCGAAGTTGTCATTATGGACGAAAATTATGAATCGCCCGTTCGTATTGAAGTGACTGTGAAAGAAGAGAAGCCATTGACACCGGGAGATTTTGTCAAGGCCATTGGTAAACTGGGTAGCATAATGGCCGACACTTTGAAAAGTGACGATAACGCTACTTCTGAACCCAAAAAGAAGACTGGATTTTTCGGAATCGGTGCCGAAGCAATTCAGTTGGACGGGGTCGAAGCTAAGGGATACAAGGAAGAGAAACCAAATCAAGATTAATTACGCATTACTGCTCAGCAATTTGGCAGGCATACGTTGAAAAGTAAATAACTTTATTCCTGCCTTGAAACGGTAAATTTTCCACTTCAAATCGCATCCCAACCGGGGCCATGTTAAGCAAATGCTGGCAAAATATGGTATACGACTTGTAGTGATTGACGTCACGATAATCCTTGTTCATTTCATTTTCCTTACGTTCGGGAAATAGCTTTTGTGAGAAGCAACACGGTAGAATGGCAAATGGAACTCCTAATCGCAAGCTGGTGTCGATGATGGCTTCGGTCGCCCCATCGGGATGCATACCAACTATCATGGCACATGTAGTGACCAACCGACTGATTCGTTCATCTTCACTACTCGTGAGATCAGAAGCATCTCCAAGTAAAGATTTGGCGATTACTTGAAATTTGACTTGGTCGATTTTGCACCGAGGGTCAGGATCCAACAAGGTAGCATTCGGAACTCCCAAGTCAAGCAATGCCTGGCACAGCTCCCCTTTTCCGCCCGCTACGTCCAGTACCCCCGACCCGTTGGACAGCATCTCGATACCAAATTTCTCCACTAACCACTGGGCAAAGACAGCGTGCCGTTCCTTGCGATCCCGGAGCGCCGGAAGTACACTCGATTCGTTCTGATTCCCTTGAAAGCTCCTATCTCCCAATCGTCGCAAGGTAGTTGGACAATCATTCATCTCATTATTAGTAGGGAATGTAATATCGATGATATCGTAGCACTCTAATAAGACAGCCCCCGTCTTTGGATTTCGCAAGGGAGGCGTAAGGTTGTCGTCATCGTTTCGTGTTCTCCAAAGGCGACATGTGACCAAACTACTTTTGGTTAGCTGTATCCATCCGGTAGGATCGAAAGTCTCATTGACAATAGAAAAGGAACCATTGTCTGTGGGTAGCAGTTGTTTCAACAACGACTTGATACCCGACCTCACGTGGACCCAACATCGTTCTCCAGGTGGCAACCGGCGGTCTCTGTCGTCGTAGTCGTGGTGGTGGTGGTTTTTGTTGTCAAAATCATCTGCATCGTCATTATCTCTGATGGACTCGACAACGGTCCCATCGAGAACCAAAAGTTTGGTCGAGTAAAATTTGGCCTGCTCCAATGCAAATGTCAGATGTATCGTTTCTGTCATTGGGTTGAAGTGTGAAGTTATATGAATGCAATTTTCCCATATCCAGCAGGGGGCGGTGGGAGGAGGTGGAGGTGGACACGAATTGTTGTTGTTGCTGTTGTTGTTACGTCCGGTCTTACGTTGTGGTGACTGTTTGGGTGTGGGTGTAGTCGTAGAGGAAAAGTGACAAGTGATGACAAACGGAACTATCAATCGGATCCACCCGGTGCACTTGTCGTTTCCACATTCGAGCGTATTCCACTTTTCCATCAAAGAATAAGTGGAGGGCGGCAAGTTGCTGCAGCAACCGACTAGCAGCAGCTGTGCAGCCGTTTCTTCGGAATAGTAGACCAAACATCGATCACCCGAGGAGCATTTGGCATTTCCACCACTCTCCTTTTGGTGGGCAATGGAGGAAATGGTTCCAGCCAACACACACCGCTTATGGAGGGGATAGAACTTACATTGATCCAACAGGACGTCAAGTTGCACGGAAGTTGGAATATCGGGTGAAAGTGAGGAGGATGCATCGACAGCTGCTGCCATTGTTTCCACTTGCTAGCTTGTTTGCTACCGTGCCTCCATTTCTGGATCCACCGACTACTAGCTCTTCTTGCTCTCACAAGAGAAAATGGTACCGTAGCTATTTTTTTGGAAAGTAGGCCGATCCAATCCGAACCGCTTCCATCTCGATAAAGTCGTACTCGGAGTATATTTTACTTTTTTGTTGTTTGATTTGAGAAGTGAGGAGAGGAGAAATACGACTCATTCGACTTGATTGATAACACATGCTGCAGTAATAGGATCACTTTGAATTTTTGATAAAAAGTGTACGAGTAGACAGCAGGCCTCCCTATTTTCGGTGGGCACCGAAAATACCTCAAATAGCTATTTTCGGTGCATTTTCAAACCTCAAATTCGGTGCACATTCGGTGCACGCTATAAAATGCCTTAAATGTCAATGTTTTGTCTATCTTCTACTAGTAGTTTTATTCCATTATGTCTCTGAGCTTCTTATACTGCTTGCAATGCAGTATTGATTCAAGGGAGAAGTCACTTAGGCTTTGCGAGTTGGGATCCTTCCTCCAATTGATCAAGGAGAAGTCGGACTCAACACTGCTTGTACTTGAGCATAATCATGCAATGGCCCCACAAAACATTCTCAATTGTTCAAACTCACTTCCAAGTTGACTCCAACACTTTTCAAATGATTGAACAGCACAAGATGCTTGGGCATCAAGCAGCATTTGTGAAAATCCACTTTGCTCCTTAAATGCTGGACGCAACTTACAAAACTGAATGTTTTCCACCTCTGCCTCTGAAAATTTGTGCCCAAGTCGAATTCTTTGATCTTCCAAACAAGACACAAAGTCTCTCGAAAGTACTCCACACAATTCAAGGGGCAGCACAGGAGGTCAGTGATCTCCTGAGTGAGTGTCACGCTCAGCGCACACCTTAGATATTCCACTGACCAATTGCAGCAAGAAATTTGCAATTGTTGATATAATGCAGTCATGTGCCTCCTTATCTGCATCACTGCTGCTTGATCTTAACCCATCCATAGTTAACTGGACAAAACTTCCTACATCATCAATGAAACTCGTAACCTCCTGTCTCAGAACACAATAGTTGTTTAAGTGAAATCCATGTAATGGATCATTGTTAACAGCAGCCAAGAATGAAATGGATTCCTCATCTGTCATAGGGCCTTTGATGTAGCAGCGTTCCTTGATGTCCTGTTTGAGAGCAGCCAGTAACTGTCTCTGCTCGCATACAAGAGTTCTTGTCCCTTGCATTGCTGAAAAGGTTTTTTCTATGCGCTCCACTAAGCCTTGAATTATGATGACAACTAGCCACCATTCCATCGAGGGTGTACAGGCTGGTTTCTTTTCAAAGAAGTGTTGAAACAGTCTGATACGGTTTGCTTAGGGTTAGTCACCTCACTTGTAGATGGATCCCTTGTTGATACTTCAAGGCCGTTTTTCACTATCCATTCCAAGTTGAATTTCTTGGCTTTACCTTTGCGTTTTGATTCCGCCATTGTTCGATGTGCTGTAAAGGGTAACAAGTAACAAGTACTGTCGTAAACAAGGTACCGGTAATTATCTCTTGTGTTCGGCGTTAGCAGTAAGGAGTGGTTCTATGATACGTTCTACGGTGGTGTTTCTGCGCTACAAAACACGGTAATTTGTTACGGTTTCGTCTGGCCTTTGTACGTGAGACTTCAATCAGCACCGAAAATAAGCGATTTTCCCAAAAACTTAAATTCGGTGTTTGCACCGAAAACAAGCTCGTGCACCGAAAATAGGGAGGCCTGGTAGACAGTAGACTACTACTTGGGTTGTTGACAGTGAACAGTGAAGGTCTCTGCATGTCAATGTTCTGTCGTAGTAAAACAAAACCCCTACTCTTTTGCAGCGCATCAATCGGTCGACAAAAGCCTACCAGAAGAAGGATCAAACAGATAGGAATCGAACCATGGTTGTATCGACGGAGCAAGAAATCCCAATGACGCACCACTCACCGAAACGACGGAGAGGAGGGAGGGTGAAATGTTACGCCCCTGCTGTCACACTCCAAGCAATGTTATCAATGCTGCTATTGTTGTCCACTATCTTTTCTTCCTACAATACGGTTCATTATACTACTCAAGCGTACAGCGGCTCATCGGCACCGAGAAAACCAGAGCACAAAAGATATCCGCCATTGACGTTTCAAGAATTTGAGTTTGCTCCCAACGGCGTTTGTGTCTTTCCACAATACTTTGTCGAATATTCACACGACAGCGAAACTACGGTCGCCCAAAAATACTTTACCATGCGCAACGTCCCCGGCGATGGAGATTGTATGTTTCTGGCCGTGGCATTGGCTGCCGCAACATCGATGGGATTAGGCGCCAACGATGCCTTGTTACGAGCTATTTCACGGGAAACTCGGTCCATTGTCGCCCAAATATTGTCTTCCGACGGTAACCTGTATATTTCTCCGGGTCAAGTAGTTGAAGCATCCAAATTGTTGCAATCGGCCGTTCGGGGAGAACCCAGCATCAACACGGAGGAGGATTATTTGGAGGCCTTGCGGAAGGAGGGACGAGAGGGAGGTCTCTATGGGGGTGGTCCAGAACTCGCCGTTTTGGCCAATGTCTTGCGACGACCCATTTCCATCTACGAAGTGGATAAACCGCGGCTCAAACGACTCACGGAAGCGCCAAATGATGACATTGCGAAGATACCATCCAATCGTATTGGAGATGATGCCACCTTTTTCCCCATTTTGTGCAAGGGAAGTTTTGGTGAAGGCATTTTTGAGGATCCCTGTCTCACTTCCATCCCAAATTCGGCCGTTCTCAGTAATGTACAACCGGGAGCGTATAGTTGGAGGTTGAACATTTTGGTCTTGACGGTGTCACCGGGAGAAAAGCACGCGTGTGTATTGCTGCCGCGGCAGATCCTCGAAGACGTCAACAGCAATGACAACAAATTATAGCAGTTCAACATCCTATTAGCTAGATATTTTGTACTTCATACTACATCGTAGTTGTTGACGTGTTGATTTGTCACTATGAATCAAACATGACCAACCCAGTTGACTTGTCTTGTCGGGGAAACGGAGCAAGATCAGGAGTGTTGTAAGGAAACGATGCTGCCTTATCTAGTAGCGCAACTTCCTCCTTACTCAGTTCCCACGTCAATGCCCCGTAGTTGGACTGAATTTGGCGCAAATTTCGTGCACCAGGAATGGGAATGGTACCCTTGCTACGACACCAATTGATGGCGACTTGTGCAACGTTGGCGTTGTCATGATTAGAAGCGACTTGCTTCATAGTGTCGAGCAGCGTTTGAAATTGTGGATTTTCCAGAGTTTTTTCAAAGAGTGTTTTTCGTGGTCCTGATACTTGCTGCAAGCTACCGACATCGGTGTATTTTCCCGTCAATAACCCAAGAGCAAGGGGACTATAACTCAATACCTGGACACCCAAATCTTGGCAGGCTTGAAGCAGCCCGTTGTCTTCTGGAAAGCGATACAAGAGACTGTACTGAATCTGATTCGTGGATAGGGGGACACCACGCTTTTCAAGAGCGGTGTGACAAGCTTTGAGAGCATCGACGCCATAGTTGGAGACTCCCACTGCCTTGACGAGACCCTGTTCATATGCATTGGCCAATCCATCCCAGTACTCTTCGTTGGCAACCACGTTCGGAAAATGTATCTGATACAAATCAATGGGCCGATTACCGCCTAGCCGTTTGAGAGAGGATTGACAAGCTTTAACCACATTCTCCGGTTTGGTACGGAACGGGTAGGGAGCGAATTTTGTTGCCACAACTACTTTCTCTTGCAACTCTTGAGACAGATTTTTGGAAAATTCGCCAATTAAAAATTCGGATCGTCCCAGACCATAGAGTTCTGCCGTATCTAGGAGAACGTTCGGCGTTCCCAATTTACTTCCACCACTGGCCTGTGTTACCACATAGTCAAAGACTTCGTTGAGATCTTTGTCTTGGCTGGGGTTGTATCCCCAAAAGACGGCATCACCCCAGGCCCAACAACCCAATCCAATCGGCGGGAGAGATAGTGGAACCGCTTTTGTCTCGGCAGCCTGAGCAACAACAGGACCAGGAACTGCGAGGGTCCCTACTACGGTCGCACCACCAACAGAACTAGCAGCATTAGCAAAAAAGTCTCGGCGGCTGGATGGTTCGACGTTCGATCGGTGATTACTGAGAGCTGTCGGTACCCTTGGATGGCCGTTTCGATTCTGCAAGGCGGCCGTTTCTTGCCAGCCGACAAGTATGACGGACACGCATATTATTATTTCAGTTAGAATGGATGTGCGAGGCATAGTCCGGGTACTACGATAATAGAACGCAGTGTCGACAAATAAAAATGCACCTACTACCAGAGCTACTACCTGGTACCGTAGTACCTAGTATCATAAAGTAGGCTACCGGTACCCGGACCCGGGTACGGCGAAGTTGAATGAACGATCAAAATGAATCAGTCATTGGGATCCGATCGTACCATCATCCTCCTCCACATCATCATCATCAACCACATCTACTACCGGTAGTCGTACCTATCTGTATTTAGTACGACGTTCGTCGTAATGTAAATTCTAATTCTCTAAACTGTAGTAGTAAATGATTCCTGATCAATCTATGATACTCCGAGCACCGCACAATCTGGGGTGTATCTGAAACGCTGTGCACGTGCTGAGGTGTAGTATCTTCACCGTTTTTTATCAAGATTCCATTTGATTACCGCATGATCAACGTACTTAGTGCAACATTGAGAATTTAAATGAACACGATCCAGTCACAACCGAAAATATGGAGCAAAAAGAGCGAGGAATGAGACAATTTTGAAATTGCTGGAAAGGAATACGTAAAGATCCGAGCACTACCCGACAAACACATAGTAACACGTGTGTTCCCTCATTCGAGTTCAAAAAAGATCACGCCAATCGAGTCGTTCAGCCTCATCAGTCGGTTCCGATTGTTTGCGTTCTCTCTCGTTCCCATAAGACGGCGTATGCTTTTATGTCAAGCAATGTTCCTGACATGCGAAAGCACGCTAAGGCAACAGGTCGTAGAGAAGGAATCGTGAAGATAAGATTGCAGGGGTGCTACTGTAGTATCGAAACATCGATGGAATGTGGTGGCTTGGTCCTGTAATTTTCCTTCAACTCTTTTTCTCATTTCAAAAAACTCGTTCCCTCATCATGCCTTCAACGACGAATCTTGAGGAAGATCGTAGTAACGATGTCAGAAAAGTCAAGAAGCGTCGAAGCAAGAAGCATCGAAGCAAGAAGAAAAAGACGGACAACAGTGTGACTTGCGAAAAATCGTCACAGCACGGTGATGCACAGTTGACAAAAGTAAGAAAGGGTGAAGAACCCACGGAAAACACGACACCTTTGCGAAATCGCCGTTCTAAAAAGATGAAGGATAGTAGAAAAGAAGATGGGACGGTGGATAGTAGCCTCGACAAGAACAGCAAGCGACGACGAGAAAAGGCGGCCCAATTAGGGCTCTCCTCACAACCAGTGCGTTCCACGCCACTAGGCGACCAATCTTCCACCAAACATGCTACGGTGAAAACAGCTAGAGATCAATCTGGCAACCAGCGCGATGTTAATGATGATCTGCTCGACGCGCGGAAGAATGAACGTCGAAAACGATCTACATCTAAAACTAAACCAAAGGAACAAATTACAGAAAGAGTGGAAGAACCTTGCACAACTGCCAAGGAGTCCAAGAAAGATGGGGCAAAGCTGCGAGCATCCAATGAATCATTCAGAAGAGATCAAAGCTCTCGCACCGAATCCAAAAGATTACGTGAGAAAAGTGTGGTCAGACGCAGGAAGAGCGAGAAACGGAGAATGAACAAGTACGACTTGGTTCACAAATTCGACGTGGAGCGTTCACCTTCACATCAATCTAACTCAACGAAGCGACTCCAACCAGAAGCAAACTCCTCAGTCGTGGAGGACAGTATAAGCACTCATTGCATGGTCAAAGGTGGCGATGCAGAGAAGAAGCAAACCAACAACGAAAAAAAGGCCAGACGAAAGAACAAATGGGAGAAAAGAAAGGTTGGCGCTCGTTCGCACGGAAGGCAAATTTTGGGCGAAGTCCCTTCCTCTCACAACAGCCAACCCACACTCAAGAAAGAAAGCATGACTTCAAAATCACCATCCTCTAAAAAGAGATCGAAACATACATCAGAAGAAAATGGGGCAAAACGAAACCGCCCTTCCTGCATGACCGACAGTTCCAAAGCTGCAGGCGGAGCTAGAGAATACAAGAAAGACGATTCTATTGATATTCATGCATCTTCTGTTGGAGTCGGACAAGAAAAGAAAAACAGTTCTATAGTTATTCATGCATCTGATATCAATCCTGTTGTGAATGCAAATTCAAGACGATCCCAGATGCTGCCAGACTCTTCCAAACCATGGAGGAGCATGAGATGGCTGAGACCACGCATTTCCGCCATCACTCGGTCCAGCAAAAGTGTTGTGGAAGATGCTGGACCCATCCCTGTTGAAAAACGTCATTCGCAAAGCTCCTCGATTTTCGATACTTCAAGCAGCGAGTGTATCACGGCGAAACATCCAAGCTCGGATAGATCAAGCGACCAAAGCCACTCCGATTCCAACGCCTCAAGGCAGCCAACACAATGGTACATTCGATTGGACACTGAAGAGATACGAGATGACCCTGAGGATAGAATGATGGAAATGACGTTTTTCGAATCTGTGGAGATTACAAAAGCGTGAGTCAACATAGATTTCGGTCCCATACTGCTGAATAAAAGCGATCCTATTCTATATCCATCCAGACAACTTTTGTTGTTGTCGTCAGCTTATAGCTCCGAGAATGTAGATAAGTTAAAAGATCGTCATTTGGAAAATAGAACGGGAGGATCTGGGCTTTGTCACGGCAGCAGCTTCATTTTCTCAGTATAAAAAGTTGTACATTTACGTCGGATCAACACGTATGTTCAGTCCGCCCGACGAAACTATCGTCCTTGATAATGAATGCCCCGTTGCCCAGTCTTCAATCATCACTATGTAATACGAAATTGTTGGATCAATCACCTACCTTATATATTTTGTATCCATCAGTCAAAATCGAGAAAATCTTCTTCAGTCCATTTGGGTGGGTGGTACAGATCTCGTTTATCAAAGCATCCTTCCAAAGCTTCCTCGCAATCGTCAAGCTCTGGGAGAACCCCATTCAAAATATCGCGACTGACATATCCATGGAATTTACTTCCTCTGACGGTAGATTTCATATTGGTTGCAACATCATCTAACGACCAATACGCACGAGTAGTATTGCCAAGGACAGCAACCACTGGTGCATCCACAGATGGAAGAATATCCTTCCAATACATGCCCGCGCCATACACGCCGTCACCACCGTTGCTACCAAACGTTAAACGCCCAATTGTCTCGTCCACGATCGTAGCCATCGAGCGTTCGGGACGATATTGAATGCCCATTCCCTGCACCAAACATGTGAGGTAATTTTGCATGGAAATTCCATCATTGTCACGTGATGGAGCAACAAGCAAGGGGCGAACCGCTGTACTCAAGGTAAAATGACGATGGACCGAGCGATCAATATTCTGTTTAGGATCTTGATGCGACTTGTAGGACAGGGACGATAGAAGACCTCGTTTGTTGTTTCCATTGTCAACATCTTTCAACCATGTCCCCGGCAAAACATCTGCTGGTCGACTGCGATACCAATCTTCCCCCCGCTCTCTCATTCGTTGGCCGCGTTCCACGCTGGTTCCAGCTCGGATGGTTTCGTAGAAGCTTCTATTATCAACAGATGTGGTGTGATCATTTGCAAGCATGACATCCATTTCTATCATGGAGTACTGCGACGAAGGCTGCAGCATGGTCAAGTACTCACCCATGGAAAGCCGAGAAGCCGTGTTACCCCAATCTGTATCCGACCCTCCTTGTCCCATGAAAGGAGCATTTTGCAGGCCCAATTGATAAGGTGTTTTTCGATTACTTTGTTCTCGAAGACGAAAGGGCAATCCACAGACCTCCAACGCCATGGCAATGCGAGCCGTCGTCTGAAAGTCTCCAGCGTTGCTAAAATCTGTGCGCAAAGGCAACACCACATGTGACTTTTGGGTAAAGTCATACAGGGCCAATCCATTAGAAATGTTCCCTCGGACACGGGCAACTTGACGTTCTTGCCACGACAAGTCTTCGGGCTTTACTTTTGCAGTAGCATAACCCATTTCAGGAGTTTGAACATGATTGACCCATCGAGCAGCACTTTTGCACTCGTCTTGTAACTCGTCCAATAACATGGTGGTCATTGTGGCGTACAAACCACATCCTTCTGTCGTCACTATGGCCCCTTGAATACCAGAATCGCACGGCTCCAACAAATGTCGCAGTTTTTCGAACAAAACATCTTCCTTCCATTCTTGCCAAAAGGGCAAATCTTGTTTCATGGAATACGCCACATCCCAGTGTGGCACCAGCTGAGATTGAGAGGAAAAGGGCAACACGACTTTGGAATCGTTCGAGTATGGTGGCATCCAAATATCGGTCCAATCAAACGGTGATGATGATGAAGACCTGGACGCCATGTTAGAAAATCGTTCCGTTCCCTCTTGCTGCAATTTTCTACCCAATGTGATAGAAGTGGAAGTCTTCCACTCGTTTCGAGCCTGTGCCTGTTGCTGTTTGGCGTAGTCTTGGGCTTCTCGCCTTCGTCGAAAGGCGTCTTCGTTTTCGTCTTCTTGATCGTCATCATCGTCCCATGCAACATGTCGTGGATTCTCTGAGCTGCTCTGGTAATTGGATCGTTGTGATTGCGATGACGATGCCTTGGCGTGATATCGAGAAAATTGGGAATATGCCAACGTCGATGCTGTTTGAAAGAAGGGCGTTGGCTGGTTTTGCATCCTTGAATCGGAACCATTGCCGAGAACTCGAATGTCCCCATGCCATGGTATAAAGGAAGATGACGTCACTTCCAAGAACGATGACGATAATGATGGGGATGTTTTGTTTGCTGTACTCTCTTCTGTAGGCACTGTCGCTACGGCTTCATCAATCATCAACACCCGCGGTACCCACGTCGAATCTTGTACGTAGTGCGTGGTCACAGGATCGCAATGTGACTGTTCATTGATATCTTCATTTCCATTGGTTGCCGCTAGACCATGTAAATTAAGCAAGTGTGCGGTAATGGCGTTGGCCTTGGGTCCTAAGGACAGCTGCAGAACCTCGCGGGGAGACGTGGAGGAGGACATGACGGAAATCACCGACGACAGGCAGAAGAACCTCGTTTACATCATTACAGTCCACCGGAAGGCGTTTTCTAGGGTATAGTATACTGGCTTGTTTTGAATAAAAGTGTTGCGGATTACAATGCGCTTCCTTTGATGCCAAACTGAAACGTTCGTCAAGGTATGGCGATGTATCTGTCGTATTGGGAATATATATGGATAGATTTTTTTCTAATCCGTGGTGCGGGAAGCTGTCATCACGATGAACAACAAGAGGTGGTTGTGATGATGTCTGTCCGCCAGTACGGAAACAAGTGACGAACAATGATTAGGCCGGTCCTTTTATGGCAGGACGAAGACGGAGACGAACATGTTTTTTTCTGCTTAGTATCCGTCTTCGCGCTCATTTTACCTTCCTGACGTAGGACGAAGATAGGTCAAAACGGACTTCCAAACTCCGTTTTCACATTTAAATTTTTTCTGACGAACTCGAGATGTGCAGTTCGCTGGAGCCAAACTCCCGACGAACATTAAAAAATCAACATGCTACTTCGGTATGTAGTAATATTACGTAGTAGTAGTACCGATATTGCTTGTCTCTCAAGAACAACAACAACAACAACAACAACAACAACAACCTCAAACAAACATCAAACAACACAGACTCTATTGCCTTTCACAACAACACAACAAACGTCGCTACAAGGACGACAACAACAGTCAACAACATTCTACTTGATACAATGAACGAGCAACTACTGGTAGACGGCACCATCAAATTAATGGAGTGGGTAATGATGCCACTAGAACACACCCCCTCTCCTGGGTCCCCCCAGGACATCTGGGATTGCTGTGACTCTGATGGGCTTCTAGATCCTGTCAAGTACAATGTCTTCTGCCGTGAACGAGCAAAATATGAAGGACTCGAGCACGAGATGTTCCTTGACGCCATGATGTCTCTTTTGCTATCCCAATGCATGGCTGCAAATGAGGAGAAGAAGGAAACCAACAACAAAGTTCCAAGGAAGCGTAGGAAGAAGGGCATTGTCCATTATATTGATAGGGTGACCAAAGTCATGAAAGCTGGAATCGCCCAACGTGAAGCTAATATGCAATACCAGAGGAATGTCGTCTCTGTACGTCAAGATATGATGATTACACAAAGCCGGTACAACGCTGCAATGGGGCAGAATTGTTACTGGCGCGGGCAGCTTAACTCCGACCAGCTGCAGCATCCCGAACAACACAAGAGTAACCATGCTGTTTCTATGTACTTGAAAACACTGGATGAGATGAATAAAAGGCAGGAGAAACTTGATCGCCTCGAGGCAATTTTGGACGCTGGATATTCCGTAGACCCAATGTACCAATCAATCGTCCACGACGCTATTGCCAAATCTTCAACGCTGCAAAATCGTATGGATGGTTCGCTGGCGACGACATCTCAGGTTCCTGTTAGCCATGTAAGTGTTGCCAAGCCCGTAGCTACGACAATGGAAGAAAATGATGAGGATGATGAACTCGACATTGGATTCAACAACAGAAGCGTTGACACGCCGCCGCAATCTGAGCAAGACAGTGCTTAAACTAATTGTTACTGTATCAATGAGTAAATATATATACGTATATATGTATGGACTTCATGCCACCACTTCCTCGTTTGTTTCTTTTGGTTCCTCATAGGCTAGTTGATGAGGTTGCCTTCTTGTTTCTCTTCAGCCACTTGATTTCCCGTTTCGTATAAGCTATATCAAAGTGTGTAATGAGTTTTTGGCGGAACGTGGCTCTAGACAAACGATGCACAACAATCTCGCCGTCCTCATTAACCATTTCTTCTTGAACATTGGCTATGATCTGTTCTTCCTCATAAGGAGCATTTGGAGCGTCGCTACCTGCACCCATCCCACTACTATCATAATTGCGGGCGTTAATGGGGTTGTTGAGTCACGGATCGGCTCGGGCACAGGGATACGTTCAGCATCATGTTCTTCGTGACGACCCAATTCACCTTCCCAATCCAAAGGGATTCCCTCTCCCCATTCGTCCGCAAGTCCGTCAACCTCAAGCAACCAGTTGTGGAGCGCAACAGATGTTTTGAATATCTTGTCAGCTACCTCGACTCCGTGGACACGAACACCTGCCTTAAGCACACGCCAACGTCCTTTCAAGATTCCAAATGCGCACTCCACGTCCTTGCGCATTGCCTCGATCTGAGCAGACCACCGGATCTCCCTGCGCATTGTTGTCCTTGAAATAGACGGCATTGTCACAGACCATGCAAGGTACCCATTATCGACAAGCAACCACGCACCTCTATATTTCTTCTTGACAACATTTCCTTCGGCGTCGTAATCATACAGCTCGAACGTAAGATCAGGAAGCAGTGTGCCCTCATTCAATCCTGTTGCCAGCTTGTCAAAGTGCTGAATAGACTTGTCGTTCCATCTAGCCGGATGCCCATCGGTATTGCAAATAAGTTCGCTCCACCGAACTGCACCTCTCGAGTTCGTCAGAAAAATGTGAAAACGGATCCGTTTTGACCTGTCTTCGTCCTACGTAAGGAAGGTAAAATGAGCGCGAAGACGGATACAAAGCAAAAAAAAAAACATGTTCGTCTCCGTCTTCGTCCTGCCATAAGGACCGGCCTTATTAGAAGCCCCGGCGGGGCGAGCGTCGAGTTCCGGTGTGCGGCGTGATTTCATCTGTTTATGGTTGGGGTTAGGGTGAGAAAAGGTCTCAAGAAGGGGGTTGTGAAAGTTGAATGAAAGCTTTGATAGTAAGATAGTATTAGTACTACAGTGTAGGAGGGGATTGTGAAAGCTGAATGACAGTTCGTGGTCTTTTCGTTGGAGAGGTAATTGCAGTTGAAGCAGGACGTTTAGAATGGTTCCTTTCGTTGTTCTTAGTATGGGTTGTTGTTCAATGAAATATTTTGATGAAGAAATTTACAGACATTTTTGAATGGAAGGTGAGAGGATAAGAATCGAAAATCCAGGAATGTTTGTCCGCCAAATTGCACTCGTATTGGCACTGGTATAGAAGGGTTTCAGAAAAGTGCAGTTCAAGATTTACGACAGTTGAGAATAAAAATGGGGAAACTTCTTTTGGAGACAAGAAGTTGTTATGTTTTCCTTCCTGTAATGTCAAAGTGTCTAGCAAAGATTTAATCTAATGTTGCTAATTACTTGTATCGTCCCAAGGAACTGGAAGACACATGTGTCTATGAATTTAGGCTAAATATACTGCTTGCAAACCAACAACGACCAGTTTCAATTGGGCAAAGCCACATCCAAGCAAGGATGAGATAAAAATAAAGTCATTGAAAACAAAGAGGATATCTGTGATCAGTTATCTTGATTTTGTTGATACACAAGATTTTGGAGGAAATGATGTATCATTTTCTTGCAACATTGACACAATCTCTAGTGGTGAACTTGCAGCATGGAGGAACATGAAAAAAATGCTTTGCATTATGTAAACCATTTCGAAATTTACAGGCAGATCTAAAGTTAAATGAAAGTTTTTTTTGGAAAGATGGAAACATGAACAGCGACATAGGAAGTTGCCACGAAGATTAAAAAGATATTGATCAATGTACAAAATTGTCGAAATAATGGTCTCAATACTGGGCGTCCAGTGGAAGGTATTGAGAAACTTAGTTTGAAGCCAGTCATAAATGATTGTACGTGAGAAATTAATCCAGTGGAGAGTGACAAAGATGATATGATGGATGAAACTATTGATGAAATGTTAATTGCTGAGTCCATGACAACCAAACATGACAATGTATTCCGTGACAGAGATAGGCATTTCCAGTGTCAGTCAATTTTTACAAGGTGCCATGGAAGCCATACGTGTGGGAAAAGCTTGATTGTTTCTGTGCCAATATGCACAAAACATGTTTGAAGCAATGGGAGTGACTTTGGACAAGTGAACTATTGTTGTGACAGCATTAACAGGTGCAGCTGCTGTTTCCATTAATGGCCCATTAATGGACAATCATCGATTTGATAGGGATCCACAGTGGGGAAAATTGTTAGGGAGGTTTCGTAAGATTGGTCCAAGTACTGAAGATGTTGCTGTTATCAATACAAGGGTAGTTATCAATACAAGGGTAGTGGTAGCGACAAATGGTCCATTGGAGAAAAGAATTCCTCCAGATGCTGTTTATGCAACAAAACAAATGTGGATAGAATGGCTATTAATGATGCCATATTTGCTAGGCATCTAGAGGAAACACATTCCAAAGATCGAAATGTGCAACAACCTCCAATGCATGCATTATTTATCAAAGCAGGTACCTTGAGATATCACATGAGAGGAACTCAAAATGAATATCGTCCAATGCAGGCAGAGGCACAGGATATAATCTATGCAGCAGCCGTAGAAGCTCATGTACGAGACAAATCCAACAAGTACCATGACCTGTTGTTGAAATTGTATTACGGACGTCCACTATGTATAAATCACAATGAGGATGTAACAGGTTGCATTGCAAATGGTGCAATGTGTGAATTCAGAGGAGTGAGATTGAAAGCAGGTGTCTCCAAAACTGAAATTTGCAACCATTTTTATTGATGGCTATTACGTGAATTGTGTATCCGTAACACAAGTGGACTCATTACTTGTCAACATGTTAGATGGCAATGGAGCTTCAGATCAGGAAGCTTTCATTGAACTGAAAGGCAAAGTCATACATGCATCAGCAAAGTTTCCTGTCCCTTGTACTGGACTCATTGCAAGAAATTGTATGACAACTCAAAGACGTATCAGTTTTGAACAGTTTCCTGTAAGCTGTGGCAATCCCAGAACTGTTCACAAGTTGCAAGAGAGATCTATCAAGCACCTTGTTGTGAGTACATGAGACTATACTGACAATTGGATTTATGTATGTTTGTCACGTTGTACAATTATGAATTTCTGCGTATGCCATTGGATCCCAGTAAAACAAGAGGCATGTCAGAAGAGGTAAAATCTTTCATGAAGAGTATGCAGGATATCAAGCTACCGAAACATGTGTACGACGGAAGAGGAATACTTACAGTTAGTACGATCGTACGAGTATTCATCGAAATAAAAGGGAGTATCAAGTAATCTACGGTAGTCAAATTGTTAAAAATTCTAAACTGACTGTGAATCAAAATAATGGTTCAAATGATAGAAATACAAACTATGGACTTGAAATATAATCCATGGACTTAAAAATTCGTTCAGAAAATAGACCAGGTCAAAAAAAACACGCCTTGCGTGACGCCCGGAAGTATCGTTATTTTGAGATCCTAAACAATTCAAATAAAGGTTTAAAACAGTTAACTGTAAATTTGCAACCATTTCATACATTAATTGAAACATGAATGTTTCTGGTATATGCATGCGGCAAGAAATGATCCTTTTTCATTGCGCCAGCAAAAGAGTGAACCCGTGCAGGCGAAAATGACTCGGGACTGCGAAAATTGCGCGATGCGATACTACTAACAGTCCTTTAGGTCGTGGGCCCACACATGTTAATTTTTCTAAGCATTTTTTATACTCTTATGCATACATGTGGATAAAAAAAGGGTCCGCGAGTCAATGATGAACGCGTTCCCCTAAGTATGCGTTAAGTAAAACGAACATGCTCGCTGCTCGGATATTTCAAAGTGCCCCCCCCAGACCCCCCTTCAGCTGCGCTTTACCCGATCCGTTCCGATTTTGATCTTGATGATGGAACTCGATCGAACTACCGGTACTGCTACGTCCATACCTTCGGGGTACCGGTAGTACGAGCAAGTCGTATGATACAACGTTCCAAGCACTTTTACGCTATGACAAAAAACCCGAGTTACAGTTACTAACGCCGAGTACGAAGTTCTAACACTCTCTTCGAACACCAAGCTCCTCAACTCTTCACGCTGTCATCAAACCGTTTGCTTCAGGAGGATAACAAGCAGATGATCACGAGGTGAAGCTGTGACGTCCTTATGCCAAGAGACAACATGTAAACTGCTGATGACGGCACAACGTAGAGAGAACGTCACTGTAATACTGCTGATGGGGCTTCCTGGCAGTGGAAAAAGTTCCTTGGCTCGAAAATTACTCCAAGCCTTGGATGAAATGGAAGGAAGTCTTGTGCAGAGTGACGGAGTTTCTGAGGCTGATCCATCCAAAGCGATGCAGGGACAGAAAAAAGTTGTCTACATTGAGTATGATGCTATTGAAGAATCGATCTTACAGACAACATTCAACAATGAAAGGAGCATTGACAAGGAAGATTACCAATCTGCCATATCCGAAAGCCAGCAACGACAAGCCTGGAATGAAGCTAGATTAATCGCGGTAGATCGGCTCCGAGAGGAGTTGGAGACTGCCGCAACATGGTCCAACGAGTCGTCGGCGTCGTCGTTTCCCAAAATAATTCTCATGGACGACAATTTCCATTTGCGTGGCATGAGGAAACAAATTCACCGATTGTTGTTGCACTACAAGGATACTGTCTCGATCAAATTTGGTATCTTTTGGTTGACATGTCCCTTACAAGTCTGCTTGGAATACAATCGACAACGCACGGCAAGACAGGTTGTGCCGGACCATGTCCTTGAGAATATGGACCGAACGTTGGAACCTCCAACGCGAGCAGCATGGGAGTCTTTGAGTTGCTTGGAGATTTCTTCGGAAACTCCCTGGGTAGATGTCTTGAACTTTATGAACCATTGTCCCAGTATTGTGGATGTGCCACCGGAGCCTGATGAAGAACAGCAGGCACGAGATCGACACGCAACTAACACCAATCGGATCCATAATCTGGACCAGTTGCTCCGGCAGTGGGTGGGACAAACTGCCCAGGTTGATAGACGATATGCCAAAGCTGCCAATGGGGCGAGAAAAGACATTCTGAATCAATTGAAAGATGGAATTCTGGATGGCAACGATCGAGATTCATTGAAAGATTTGTTCTTGGAGCTGGTGATCCCATCACTTTCAGAATCACTAGAACTGCAGAATAAGTTCAAAGACAAGTTGACGTCTGCATGAAGGAGGTCAAGATGTCTTTCATTACAGAAAACTATGAGGAACGCTGTTTGCTAACCATGTTGCACATGCCACAGATTATCATTATATTGCTGCTTTTTGAAATTTTTCATGGCAGGAGAAGATAACCTCCAAATTGAAGGAATTTTTGTCGGGAGTGCTGCTGCTACATAGAACTATAGTAGTACTAGGATATTGTTGGGGGGATCTGGGGGTTGTGGCTACATTGTTGTGTTGTCAGTTTCTTGCTGCATGAACATATAATTGTCCAAAGTGATACTATACTGCGACCCAGGTCAACTGTCCAAGGGCTTGTCCATCGTGTGATGCACCCATCTAAGACTTTCATCACTTCTTCACCTGCTCTGAGCCAAAACACCAAAAGTGGCAGGTCACACTTAAAACAGCAGTCTGACAATGCTGTGAGTCCTGAATCAATGGCTACAAGATACCCAATTCCAGAGCATGGAAAACCAGATATAATCCAACACCCACTTCACAGCCAGGCTAGCTAAGGTTGGCATAACCACATTCTAGATTGGTAGTTCAAGCACTGGATCCCAACCAAATCAATGATTGTCCATTGATGGAAACAGCAGCTTCACCTTTCAATGCCGTCACAACAATAGTTTGCTTGTCAAAAGTTACTCCCATTGCTTCAAACATTTTTGTGCATATTGGCACACTATTTTTATGACGTGATTTTTTCCAGTTTCTCCTGCACCAGAAAGGAAACCAATCAGTTGTTTATTGTTGTTTACTTGTCCAATTTTTCGTCTAATATTGTTCAGTTTCCTTCTTTTTGGAAAAGTAACACCAATTTTGCCACTTCCATCCACATTTCCCTCAGCCTGTTCATAAAGTCGATCAATGAATGCACAAATTATGAACTCAAAAGCCTTCTTTTGCTACTTGTCATTTGGAAAGTGAATGTCAGCAAATATATGGACATCTTCCAATGTCCCATTCATGTATTTTTACCAATAGTTCTTTGGACAAATTTCACAGCCGGCATATTCAAATCTTCAACATGATATTTGGACCATCAAACATTATTGTAATCGTTCAAATGGAACAGTGCCATGATACTATTTGGATAGGAAAAGCTGGTTTCTCAGATGACATCGATGAGAAAATCCAGCCTGACCAACAATCTCATGAAACAGATCCAAACAAGAAAAGCTTCTTTGGCCCAAATTGGCACGTACCCATCCTTAATGGTGTCTATTCACGGCAAAATCATGACAATGATAACCCTCGACTTAGAGGATACTCTTCCCATGACAAAGAAGGCAATCTGCACAGTTGGCCATGGACTGTTCATCCTTTTGTTGCTACAAATTCAGAATTAATCAGCTATGAAAAAGACCACAAACTGTCATTCAGCTTCGCAACCCCCTCCTCAACTGTAGTACTAATACTATTTACTTTCAATGTTTTCATTCAACTTTCATAATCACCTTCTTGAGACCTTTTCAAGCAACTCACCCTAACCCCAACCAGAAACAAATGAAATCACGCCGCAAGTACGGAACTCGACGCTCGACCCGCCGTGGCTTCTAAATAAATCTACCGTAGCAAGAGTACGCGCGAACAACTACGGTACCGTACGGCCGTACGGTATGATACCTGTAGTACAATTCACAGTCAGTCGTAAAGAGAAAAAAGAACAGAGAAGAAGAATACCGGTACGGTAGGCTTCGATTTTCACGTCATACGTAGTACGATCATCATGTTAAGTGCCGGTTTCGTATGATAGTCTCTACTATTTTACCTGTAGTTATACTAACAGTAAATACCTAACAGTAAACTGCAAGTCGTAGTACCGGTAGTGACAACGAACAACAACGAGAAAGAAGAAGAGTACCTTCATCAGTCTACCAACTTTAAGGTCCGGCTAGCTACCCGGAGTAGTAATAACAGTTACGTAAAAACAACACTTTCATACAAAACCATAACAAACATCAACACCTAGTAGCAAACATCATGTCAACTCCAGTTAACGCTGTATTTGTCAACGACCGGGGATTACTACAGGGCACAGCGACTGCCAATAGTAGTATTGAAAGCACAGTAACAGAACGGCCGATGGACGAAGTGGAGGTTTCGCTATTGCCAGTGGCAACCCAAGTCTTCACAAATCCTGACACCTCTGCAACATCAATGTGGCACAACGCGATAGCCGCCGTTCCTGCACGAGTTTTCGATTACGACGAAGCTTTGGCCAAGGAGTCTCAGCAGGACCAAGAAGAGTGTCAACGGCCACTGCTATCAGATCATCATTCCACTGAAAACGTCGATGTCGCGTTCGCCGTTCCCTTGATTGGCTGTCAATTAACCCACCACCTGCAACATCCCGATAGCATCGCGGACGACTCTTCAATAGCTGTCAACTATGCCCAATACAGCGGTAAGGTTCGTTGTGAAGAGGAAATACAAGCTATTCGTGACGCAAATCGAAAAGTCCACGCTCAAAATTACTGGCAAGATCAGTCCATCCAAGCAGCTAATTCCTTTGCCAAAGAACGGGACCGCGAAGGGCTACAAGTCAGGAATGACCACTTATCATACAATGTATCAACATTTCCCTCATGGAAAAGTTCCATGAACAGTCGGGGAACGACTGACTCGAAGGAGGCTGAAGAACATCCCAAAAAGAAGGGATATGAGGTACATGAATACAAAATTACCGAAGACTACGAAACTAGCACGTACGAAATAGAAGAATACAAGAGTTTATACGATTGATAGATGAACGGATGTAATGCTGCATTAAAGCCTTTAATTCTGGATCAAAAAGGATAGGGTCTTAGAAAGATCGTCTTTTAATGGATGGACAATCCCAAGGTCTACTTATACGAACATTTTTGTCGCCGGTCTTCACAGCTCAACAAACGGAAAGAGCATATGGCAAATAATTGAAAATGCTTTATTATGTTAAAGTACTGCAATCTTTTTTTGAAATTGTCAAAAGCGCACACTTGTACGATTTCATCCTCTAGTTCATGTCTGACAGCTGTCTGTGTTCATCAGAGACCTCCTCTTTTCTCATACTACAAGTCTTTCTTGGAACGGAATTTACTCCTTTTTGCTCAATCCATGTAAAAACACCGTTGACTATCACTACTGTGTTTTCGAGTGCTATTCATCAGTATTCCCATTACTAGCTAGGCACTTCTTCGACCAAGAAAACGATGGAAATACTTACTCCGTCGCTATACGCAGAAAAACACCCATCGTACTACCGTACCTACTCTCTACGGTAGACACCTCTCTACTAGTAGGGAGACTACCCCTCTACCCTCTAATAGCTAGTAGATGTCGTATCATACAAACTGGTTCTTGGTATGTATGATACCAAGCGACAGTCGTACTCCGGACTCCGGAGCTCCGGACGTTCAAAGCGCACTCCAGTTGTTCGCTCGAAATTGCATCCACCAACCTTGTGGTCAAAAGTTCTGTGGCATGCACTACGTATTACACAACATGTTATCAGTGATACCCTTTGGTAGGTTTGTGGAACCAAACAAGAAACACGGGTTCGTATCCGAAAGCTATTTCTTTTCGACATTCTGAAAAAGTTCGGAGTTATTGGTTGAGGAATCCATCAGTCAATCAGCTACAGTAGGGGGTTGCATTGAGCAGAAACAACTTAAATTACATTACAGGATCGACAACGCCATCATGGTCGAATTTGGACTCAAGCTCGAGGACAACAAGGTGGCGGAATGGAGCGATCATTACCTTGATTATGAAGGCTTGAAAAAGATCCTCAAGAAAGCCAAAGCGGCCGAAAAGAAATATAAGGAGCTATGTCAGAATAATCCTGAAGAATCAAAACAAATTACCCAGCGCTATCGGATCGAAAAAAAGGAGGAGGAATCCAGTGGAATGATGGCAACATCAGTGTCTGCGGGAAATCTAACGGGAATGATGACAACCACAACGATGCCTGGAAGGAACATTCCGTCCTCACAGTCATCATCACCATTGTCCGCAACAAGAGAATACAGCAGCACTGACACCATTAAAGGTGCTTCTTCCATCAGTCTCCCGACTCTCCACTCGGATCGCCAAGTCTTGGTAGAAGACAACAAAGACGAAAAGTGGGCATCAACGGAAAGAACATCCCTATTGGAAAAGCATGTCGGAGAAATGGAAGACAGTAACAAGCAATCACCGGAAGGAAAGAATTATTACTCGACACAAGAATCTATTCAAAGGACCCTTTCCAACTTGTCGGATCACTTGGCACGATTTTCCACACGTAGTTCCCATGCCAACCAACAGTCGCGATACGAAAAGCAAGTCATTGCGGCGCTGAAAGATATTGACGACCAGACACAGTCGTTTGATACCATGTTTCGGACCGAACAGAAAAAGGTGGTTTCGTTCTATTATGAGAAACTCCAAGAGCTTCAAGATCGGTTGGAGTACGTCAAAGAGTCGGTGGCACAATCGTTTGGAATTTTACGCCCAAAATCCAACGTTTCCGCAACTGGAGGAGAAGAAGGAATAGACGATATAGTCATGTCGTTGCGAGGTGGAAGAAGAGTGTCACCGTTTCCGACACATCGAAAGCAAAGCTCTTCTGTAGGGCAGCGCATGGAGGAAATTTTTCACCGGTTGGCGGGTAGCACTACCAGCATTGGAAGGAATTCGTCCAGTATTGGCAGTACTAACCACAATGGTGGTCGCCATCACCATAGTCATCTTTCGAAGCTGTTTCAAACGGAGAACATCAATCTTGGTGGAGTGGACGATGACGATGATTATGAAGATAACCCAGAAATGGACGAAAAGAAAATGGCAGAAGCAGAATCAATCAAGCGAGCCATGGTGGCACAATACCGTGCTGCCAAGCTATTACACAACTATGCTATCATGAACATTACCGGCTTTGTTAAGATTGTAAAGAAATTCGATAAGTCCGTTCCTGAGGAAGCTGGGCGTTTCAAGGATGCCATGGATTCGAGAAACATGTTGAATGATGGCAAGGCCGTGGATGCCTTGGCCGAGAAGTACGAGCGAATTTACGCTAACTGGTTTTGTGAAGGCGACATTCGGGCGGCCAAAGCACAAATGCTCACCAAACGAGGTGATGGCCTGGAAATGGATTGGTCCCAACTCCAACTGGGCTATCGAATGGGCATGTGCGCTGTCCTTGCTTTATGGGTATGTTGGGACTGTGTTTGGGGGCTTGTTGCAGACGGAACTTCTACAATTGGAGCCAGAGCAGCGTTTCCCGTGTTCCGAGGTTGCGGTGGTCTCCTGTTATTGCAGTGGTTCTGGGGCTGCAGTGTGTTCGTTTGGACAAGGTATAGAATCAACTACATCTATCTATTTGACCTGGATCCTCGCCATGTTTCCACACCGATTGGGATTTTTGCTCAAGCCGTCGACAATACATTGATATACATGCTCTTGATGCTTCTCTACTACAAGGTACGTTGTCTGAGTGATGTTTTTGAATGCCATGTAAAGGAAGATTTCCTCGATGAATCTCACATGCAGGATTTGGAAACATGATTTTTTAAGTCTGGTGCGCACCATATGCCAAATGTCATCCCACCAGGAGGTTATCCTCTTATTCTTGTCTTCTTGACCATAGTTAAGCTTATTTTCCCGCTCCGACAGAGAAGGCCGATGTGGAACATCATTTTCAAGGTTGTCACTGCTCCCGTCAACTCTGTTACCTTTTTCCAGACTTACATCGGTGATATCTTTACGAGTTTGGTGAAAGTATTTCAGGACATTGCTTGGACGTAAGCACCAATCAAGCTTGAAATCAATTTATTTACGTTTTCTGTTACCTTGTATCTAATTCTTTTTGCCCCCTTTTGTCATTTAAGCATTTGTTGGGTGGTTGCAGGTGACTTCCTAGTGAATGATGAGTCCGACTCTCCGTTCAAAAACTATGCGCACAGTCGATGGTACAAAAACGTTCTTATCCCCATCTTGACGCAACTTCCGCTATTGATTCGCTTCAATCAATGCGTTAGAAAATTTCATGACACCGGAGATCGATTCCCCCACTTGGCTAACGCTGGAAAATATGCGTTGTCACAAATGGTCACCTTGGCTGGTACATTCCATCCCCTATATCTTGAATTCACAGGTCGCGACCAAAGTGATGGCATCCCATTTTATCAAATATTATGGACTTTACTCTTTGTTTCGTCCTCCCTCTATTCCTTTGCTTGGGATGTCTACATGGATTGGGGTCTTGGGAAGAAGAACTATGGGTACTTGGGCCCACAGTTGATGTATCCGCGAAAGTACTACTATTACTGTACCATTGCTGTGGATTTAGTTCTTCGATTCATGTGGGTATTGACGCTTGTGCCACCATCTTCTGGAGCGGCGTTTGCAGTCCCAGAGTACTTGACAGCGTTGAGCATGATGTTAGAACTTTTTCGAAGAACTCTCTGGGGCTTCTTCCGCCTCGAAAACGAACACCGAAGCAACGCATCAGGATACCGCCGAGTTGATTTTGTGCCGCTTCATTTCAATACAGGCCATCAACATCATTACGAAGACAAGAAAGAACGGGCCGGGACACAAGTCCTGACAGAGGTTATCCTGGTGACAGTGATTGTTGCATTCTTTTGCTTTGCAAGTGTTGTTGTCGCTCAACGCGCCAATAGAGCACTTGCCAGCCTAACTCGTAATGAGCTTTAGAGATTAACTCAAGGCTATTTTGCACACGAAAATCTATTTCAACGTAGCTACTGTAGTACTACAAACTAGGTGAGCTGATTTAGAATGGCAAACAAACAGTTGTACCGTCATTTCATGCACCTTTTCTTTCAGCAGAACATCATTGCTGCAACGAGAACGGAGCCGGAGGAGGCGACGGAGTTGTTTTGGGGCTGAACCAAGCCCTGCAGATCGAGGAATGCTTTTGTTCTCCATCTCAGAGCTAAACGGTTGGAAATTATTCTTTATATCACCGGGGGGACTTGATCATGTACGAAATTGTCGCCAGTGGTATGGTGTCGTATGGGATTCCAATGGTACGGGCGGAAGCCGAATGGTCCTTCAACATGACGGGGAATCTGGTGATAGAAAGGAACAGAGGACATTCTAGGATTGTACAAGAGCTTTTTTCAACAAGAAGAAAATGCCGGAACTTTCACATTGCGGTTTGATGGTGTACTCCTCACGCCGAGGCGAGACCCAGGAAGGACCTTGCCATTTTTATTCCCGTACGGGGAAACGTTTTCGTAATACGACGCCACGCACGATGACGATTCGTCTTGGGAAGGAAGTCGGTTCGAGCCTACACATGGATTTTTGTCGTCATTAGATCCAGCGATCGTGTCAAGTGGCAAAACATGTGGACACGATAAAATATGATGAGTTTGACTTGGTAGATTTGTCTTGGTTGGGTCAACATCAACTGATGTTCCCTTTGGACAAACAATGAAAATGTCGTTGGATGACACGTCCGCACAGGACTCTTCGTTGAAGTGGACCTTATACTATGAATCTGAGCTAGTCGGGGAGCTTCCGTGGTAGCCGTTCAGGATGACTTAGAGTGCGTGAAGGAATGATAAATTTGGGACCCAGCTTGGGCTAACATCGAACATAGAAGGCAAACCTGTTTCGTTCGTCCATAACGCTTGGGCCACTTCACAATGTACGAAGGATCTTCTATGATTTTGAAGATTGTGAAGTGCAACCTCTTTCTTGGCACAAACCGCGCGAAGTGCGGAATACAGACACCAATGGAGCAGATGATTTGGAGGGGTTCCTTTACAGTTTTGTCTCCGGGAATGGCAGAGTGGGGGCTGGCGATTGGCGACCCTTCCATTAACAGTTAACAGATTGTCGCGAAGCCTGTAGTGATGCAAAGTCGTAGAAATGAGGAAAAACAGTGAACCTTGGCATGTGATGGTTAGTTTCGATGACACTGTGCGTGAGGCAGATCCATGGAATTTCTATTGCCCGGAAAAGGATTCTGGGTGTGGCATCTGCGTCGTACTCTACATATTTGGATCGTTATGACACCAATAAAAACGTAATGTGAAACCGCAGCAAGCACGAAGAGGAACCATCTCCCACCATAACAAGCAAAGATTGCACTTCAACTCTACATGTTAGGTAGTAGCAGCAGTACTCGTATTACTCAGGTTCTTCATTTTGGCATGCAGATTGGTCTCATCCGTACATGTGTATTGCATAGTAATGATGTTATGAACTTCGGAAAACGAGAACAACTTTCGGCATGCGATTCCTCGTACAACAATCAATGCATGATGTGCCGCAGTCGAATGCGGAGACCGGAAGACAGGAAGGAACCAGCCATCCTACTCGGAGTAGCTACCTAGAGAGGTCACACCTGTCAAACTCCGACCAAAACACGAAAGAAAATGTAACATGTGTTGTTGTTGTTGCTTTTGGGACTTCAATGGAAGTTAGACTCACACAGAAAACTGCGCCCAATCTTACAAACATTGTGATTCCATCCAATGACGGCATATTTATTTATCTTACAAAAAGGACGGCGGACATTTCTCGGACATTTCTTCATCACTTTTTCTGTTTTTGATATTTTAGGGTCAATAGTATCTTCCGACGATGGTACACTCCGATTTTCTTGTTGCAGCAACCACTCGAGAAATGCACTGTATGTACACGGTACACGATCATGTCCATTATTACTGTGGTCCACTTGAATGTAGATCAGATACAAAGTAAAAGATGACGAAAAAGTTCGAGAGACCGCTCCACCCTTTGGCAAGCTGGACAGACACAGTCTGTTCTGAGGAAGACAATGCCGGAAGAAGTGCCTCCTTTGCGTCGAATGATGATATTGAATACTGCCTCCGACTTGATGAAGACAACGATTACTGGGAGGCAAACCCCAAAAGCAGGCTGTCTTCTTTGCGTCGCATCGACCGGTGGGTAGTAGAGGTGGAACATGGGAAGGACAGCAATCGTGGTGATGGAGGCGATATAGTACCATGTTGGAACCGGAAACAGTGGACCAGAAAATGGAGCATGTTTGTCACGTTGACCCTGTTGCTCGTGGGGTTGTTATGGGCTACCGTCTACTTGGGCGTCCACAACGCTAGAATGAGGCGTGGTAAGAGTGGAAACCCGGTTGTAGACGGAGATCAACCCATCGGCATGGATACAAACGACAAGGAGGAACCATCGGGAACTTCCCTACCATGGGCTGGTACGAACGATCCCACAATCGAGGAGTCATCACCGTCAGTGTACCCTACTCAAGCCATTCAAGCGACGGTACCGCCAACCGAAAACCAATCAGACCAGCCATCACGATCGCCGACACTCTCTCCGACACCTTCTCCGACACCGACACCTCCGGTTGAGCAGCCACCAACCATTATCCCCACAGATCAAATCAACATTGCTGATACTCTCTCACCGGTACCACCGCCACAAGAGCAGAACAACGAGGTTAGTGAAGATCCTCTCGTCTCTCCTGAAGCTCCATCATCGTCCATGGAACAAATAGTGGTTCTACATCCCAATGAATTTCTAGAAGCAGGTCAATTCCGGTCATCACCCAACGGCCAATACCGAGTCGAAGTGACCAATGGAGGTGATTTAGTCTTAACCCATGAGGGGGATACCGATCGAAGGACGATTTGGTCCACTAAAACTGCAGGAAACGGTGTCCGTCTGTATCTGCAAACTGATGGAAACGTTTTGCTGCGAAATGCTGCAAAAGCGACGTTGTGGTCGTCCGAAACGCATGGTTACCCGGGAGCGCGCTTGATCATTACGGACGCCGGAAAGCTCTCCCTCCAAAACGAAGATTTTGCTCCCACGCATACCTCTTCATCTTCTGAAGTATCCACTGCCATTTGGATGGACGGAGTTCCAAGAAGTGTCTATCGCGGTCCTCCTCCATCAACCGAAGAACTGCAATATCCTGTTCGAGGAATTTTCTACTATCCGTAAGCTGTTAAAATCATCGGAATCAAGGATTTCCCCGTGCATCCTTGCTTCTTCTAACACTTTCTTCTAATTTTGTATCGATTTTCTCACCTTACACTTAAGATGGTACCCACAAACATGGACGGTCAATGGCCACCAGGCCCGTTTTGATGCCGCCTTGGGCATGTATTCCTCAAGCGATCCAGAAGTTGCCAGAGTACATGTGGATGCTATGGAATATGCTCACATTGATCTCAGCATTGCCTCCTGGTGGGGGCCAGACACCCATTTGGATAAGGCAAGGCTAACCATGTTGATGGATCAGACCATTGCCATGAATTCTCGACTCAAGTGGAGTGTCTATCATGAGGGTGAGCGTGAACTCAACCCAACAGTCGGAGAGATCAGAGCAGATCTGGATTACTTGAAAAAGTGGTTTGTATGGCATGAAGCGTGGGCGCACAAAAATGGGAAGCCAGTAATATTTGTGTACAATGAAGCAGGATGTGATGTTGCAAATAGGTGGAAAGAGGCAAGCAATGGGGAGTGGTACGTGGTTCTTAAACTGTTCCCAGGATTCTTAAATTGTCCTAGTCAACCAGATTCCTGGCACCAATATGGATGTGGGGAAGTAGATGGAACAATTCACAATCCTGGACATTCCTTTGTTTTGTCTCCTGGATTCTGGAGAGCAGATAAAGATGTTCCTCTGCTTCCAAGGGTGACTCAAGATACATTTTGTAAAAATACAGAAAGGATGGTTGCAAGCGGAGAGCAGTGGCAGCTGATTGTAAGCTTTAATGAGGCTGGTGAAGGGACTATGATTGAGAACTCTCCACAATGGCCTAGCAATTCTGGCTATGGCCAATATTTGGACTGTCTCAACACATACGGCTGATTCATAATTTTGAATTCTTTCATCCAGTTTTACTACAGTAGTAACAGAAGGTGCTGGAAGACATCCAAAGTTTTGGTATGGCGAGTGCTTCGCAGTACCGTGTCGAATTCATCTACCGTTTTAGAAGAGAAAGTGAATCCAACTACTACTCTACTACCGGTAGCCGGTAGTAGCGAGACCTACGAACCGGTAGTACGGTAGTAGAACGAAGCACGACATTACTACCGGGTACCGTATTCGTAGTATGTACTCGGAGCACCGGTACCGTAGTTTACCTACGGTAGTGGTATCATAGAGTTAACACAGTTAGGTACCGTACGCAACTACCTACCGGTAGTCATACAGTTATTACAATTAGGCACAAAATTAACAACTGTAAAAATGACGCACTTTTTCGTGCGATTTCATACATTTCTATACATCATCAGGGTTTCATTCTCTCTCTGTGTATCATGATATCATTTTCAATGTTGATTTACGAACGTTGGTACTCGGAGTGCTTTGTACTTGCATATTGTCATTCTTGGATTATTTGAAGTTCTTGAACCTACTACTAATACACGCAGAAACCTTCGTCGCGAATCATTCGGTTCGGTCACTTGTCTGGGTCGCATCATCAGATGTCGTGATCATGTGGGGCGTTTTCGGTGCTTTCGACTTGTACTCCTTCTGTACAGCAGAAGCAAAGAATACCTTATTCAAAAGTTGTCATCACAAAATAACATCTATTTTTGAAAGTTAGTAGACCCAAGGACACAATCCTTCAAGTAATTCAGTCGATCACCGCACTACCGGTAGCTAGAGAAGGAGTTTCATCTATTGTCGTAGACATTATTTTGCCATCTCCTTCCTCCTTCCTTCATCATCATGTCATCTTGTGACGTCACCAGCTAAAAGGAAACGCTCTAGCGGACAAGACAGAGCTTTCAAATCTTTCTTTGAAGTTACATGCGCTCCTTGATGAGGGGCATCGGTTAGCTCAGACATCCATTATCTCCTGGGAAAATGGTGGAACGGCTTTCAAAGTTCACGACAAGAATAAATTCGTAGAAGAAATAATGCCGAAGTACTTCTCCACATCAATTTCCAAAGCTTTCAACGGTACGTTGAAAATGGGCGAAGGAAACCTGGAAAGTGGGTCAGTTTACAGAGTCCAACTATCGAGACTTTCTTCCTTGCCGTTTCGTGCCTTTCTGTTACAGAAAATCGACCTTGCTCTCATCAACAATCCATCAATCTCTAGTCTTGTCTATCGTTGCCCCCGGTTTTTATTGGCTTTCTAACTGTTTCTCCGCTTGGTTAATCTTGGCATCATCAATCGTTCATTCATCTTACCGTTGTCTCATATTGAAAAAAATAAAAGCAATGCAAATCTATGGGGTTTTCGCACGGCCTCTAAGGGTCCAAATAAGGGCCAATGCGCTCATCCTAGCTTTATTAGAGGAGATCTCGACGCCTGTCGATCCATGAAGGTCGTCCGAAACAAGACTTTACCAGAAGTTGCTTTTATCTTTTCAAGCTCTGTTGTGACAGATCCCTTAGGTCTGAGCTCTTCTTCCAGAGCCACCTCTTCCTTCGGAATCAGCCGCAGTGGTGCTTTGATTGGAGTTGCTGACGACAGCAAAAACAGTCTGGGGATCAATACTATACCGGGTGTCCTGGGAGGGATCGATTCACTAGCCTTGTTGCAACCCATTCTTTCACAGCCTCAAACACAGCTACAGAGAGGGCCAGAAAATTCAAATTATGGTATAAACGGTTTCAATTTGGCTTTGCTCTCTACCTTGACAAACACTGTGTTGGGAAGAACTGGAAATAACTCAGCAGCCCTCAACCAAGGATTCTCCGCTCATTGCCAGCCACAAGCACTTGCCCAATTGCTGTCTTTTTCGACAAATTCTGCGATACCTCCTCCTCAGCAGCAAAATGTGTCGCTTCTTCCCCAGACCAATCATCCCCCGGAGTCCACATCGGTCCGGAATGGTAGCTCGGACAGTGACAGCTGCAATTCGACTTATCTTTGTACGAAAGGAGGCGATGCAAATGGTATATGTGATGTGTTAGTCTCCAACAGCAAGGCGCGGCAGGAAGAGGCATTGCATCGCAGTTCCAAAATTCTGTTGTGCCGCGCCCGTGGCATGCCCATGAATCACAGTGGCAACGTGAGCAATTGTTGTTGCACATCTCTTCACTCAAATGGTTATTTCTGACTGACATTTTTACCTCCCCTTTTGTACTACCGAACGAATGCAGACTGCATCTCTGGAAATTCCAGTAAATGCTCTACATAGAGAAGATTTGGTGTGTTCACATCCTATGTGCCGCCAAGGTGCAATAAAATTTCTACTCTGCAAGTATTGCGATGAACCTGTAGCCAAACGGACCTTTTACCGCAATTATGGCCACAAAGATATGCAAAAAACAGAGGAAAGCAGTCCTTCTCAGAAGAAGAAATCCAATCGGCAAAAATATGATCATATTTCGGAAGAGAAAAAGTCTCGAGATCGAAAGCGGCAAAAAGTGAATGTGACGGATCCGTTAGACGAAGGCTTCGATACAAGTCTAGGTGCATTGGCTGCGCTGCCCGCTGCGGCAGCCGTGGTACAGATGCCTCGATCCGTTGGGGAAGGTCTACGATCGTTTCTGAAAACTTCCCAGATTTTCGGACACGTCATCTTTTGACGGAGGGGACCCAAACAATTCTTTCGTCGAGGAAGACGACAACGCTGTTGTCCTAGTAGGTCACCAAAGTGGTCTTAGCGAGGAAGAGCAGTTGAAGGTGGAATGGGGTGCTTTGCTTGATGCTAGAACGGGTGTGGACACAGCCAATGACATGAGCGCCTGGCTCGTGAGCGTAATTTCAGTATCACAGAGATGTGCCAATATACGAAACTACAATGTGTCGGATGATGACAATGATGTGAACAATAGCGATGAATCCGGTAATAGAAAGCAAGGACAAGAGCAAAGCAAACAAAATGATCCGGGTACAAGGTATGAAATCCCCAGGTACATCTGTGGCAGCGACGATTGAGTGCAAGTAGCGTATTGGCTATTATTAACTGTAATACCGATTCTTTCATGTTCAAAGGCTGGCTGAGAGAGAACAATAATTTTATTACCTATGACGATGCAATGCTTTAGTTCATAGTCTTCAACGGGCAAGCTCTTATCTTCCGTATAACATGCCAATCATCTCTAAAATAGTAACACGACATTCGATTAATTGAAGACAACAACCTAAAAAGATTGATTCGATCATTACATAGCTAGTCGTATTTTTTGTCCTGACTGACCGTGAGTGGGTAAGTGGTAGCCGGCCTCGAGCAAGCCAAGATAATCTCCAGGATATCCTCAAACGGGACTAACTGTAATCATCTCAATCCTCGACGGGAGAGAGGAACAACGAGAACGAATTGCAGATGATTTTAGAGAGTCATCATCCCGGAATAGATATTCTACCCTCTGTTTCACTGTGAGCATCTCTAAATCTCTCATCTTCGTCTTGGTTCTAGTCGAACGCCGACACCCTTCTTCTGCGAGGAGCTTGGAATGCAGCTACTGAAAGCGGTCCTGAGATGAAAGATGACTACTGTAGCTTCGACTTGCAGCACCTTCTTCCACACCTTGTACTTTGTTCTGTTGTTATTTATTCTCATATTCACCCGAATCACTCCGCCGGTTCAATCTCTCTCTATCGTTATAGTTCAAAACGAGACCAGCAATGATTTCGGTGTATCAACACCAGAGTCGGTAGTTTTGTATCCCAATGAATTCCTTGAGCGCGGGGAATTCCGTGCCTCTCCTGGAAAGAAGTTTCGTGCCGGCCTTTCCGCAACTGGTGACTTTGTTTTGCAAGATCTTCAAATAAACCCCGACAAAAGCCCGCTACTCATCTGGTCAGCTGGAACGACAGGTGGGACCAGCTTGATAATGCAAACAGACGGAAATTTAATCGTACGAGACGCAAACAGGCAGGGAGTTTGGAGCACCAAGACGCAAAACAATCCGACAGCGAGGTTGTTCATTGACGACAGCGGCCAGATAGCCCTCAAGGACGGCTCGAATAGATTATGGCTAGGAGGTCTTCCACGTGACTATTACAATCATTCCAAGCCGACGGATTTGGAATTTCCGATTCGAGGGACATTTTACTATCCCTGGTATCCAGACACGTTCACGGTGAACGGACATTGGTCCCACTATAAACCTTCCATGGGTTGGTATTCGTCCAGCAATCCTGATGTTGTGAGATACCACATCGACTCTCTGGACTATGCTCATTTTGGGCTCAGCGTTGCATCTTGGTGGGGTCCAGACACTCACTTGGATAGAGCTAGGTTGACAATGCTACTGGATACAACCATTGCCAAGAATTCAACACTGAAATGGACAATCTACTATGAAAAGGAGATGAAGTCGAATCCTTCCGTGTATGAGATTCAAAACGACTTGAGTTACTTGATGAGATGGTTTGCCAGGCATCCTGCGTGGGCATACAAAGATGGCAAGCCAGTGATATTTGTCTACAATGAAAATTCGAACTGTGAGCTTGTGCAACGCTGGAAACAAGCCAGCAGAGACGAATGGTATTTGGTCATGAAAGTCTTCAGTAATCACAAAGAGTGTGCTTTGCAACCAGATTCTTTTCACCAATATGGCAGTGGTGATGATGGAGTTGTTCGCAACAGAGGGTATTCCTTTGTTATTTCTCCTGGGTTTTGGCATGCTAGCCAGAAAACAGCCAGAGTTCCAAGAAGTTCTCCTAGAAAATTTTGTCTGAATGTAAAGGAAATGACAAGGAGCAGGGAACCCTGGCAGCTTGTAGTGTCATTCAATGAAGCTGGGGAAGGGACCATGATAGAAAGCTCTAGAGAATGGCAGAGTAGAAGTGGTTACGGACAGTACTTGGATTGTCTCCATGATGTACCCATGTCTGCATCTATTCACTCAATACCATTCATAACAATATCTCTATCCTCCGTGGTTCTTTCATTCATGACCAAATGATGTAAATAATTTCAACTTGTATCTACAAGTTACGTTTTCGTGATTTCCAGTAGTAAGTGAGTATTGACTCTGATGTACTGTAATAGATGACAGAGTCCACCATGACAGGATCTCACCAACCTGGAGCATGTCAATTTGTCTTGGGTCCCTTCATCCTCTTGGCTTTCCCTATTTTAAATTGCCCTGGCAGTGTTCGATTCAATCAATCTTCGTAGTATTTGCGTTTTGACCAACATTCAATATCCGAGCAACATATCCCACAAATTACCAATCATCATACGATATACGACAGTACGTAATAGTTTCAGTCGTTCCTACTACTATGATTATACCCTCGGAATACGACATTACACAGTACAAGAGTACCTAATTACCTAACCTTTTCCACCGCCGCGCCTGCATGTTCCATTGTCGCAGCGGGATCCTCCAAAGACGCAAATGAAGATTGCAGTTATACACTGCTGTTGGAAGAAGCTTTCAGTCCGTACCGTATGTACCTATTCCGCGTTCGTACCAAATACCGG
This sequence comes from Nitzschia inconspicua, assembly GCA_019154785.2. NCBI lineage: Eukaryota > Bacillariophyta > Bacillariophyceae > Bacillariales > Bacillariaceae > Nitzschia > Nitzschia inconspicua. Next base: position 1,356,437 of record JAGRRH010000006.1, on the reverse strand, counting down.
TACCGGTATGATAGATACTGGAGAGTACTACCGTACCAGTAGTACAGTAGTGAACGAGGCAAACTCTGTTCTGCTGTATCGCATGTTCGAATGTACCGGTACCTACCTGACTGTGAATTCGTCTCTTCCGTAGTGTGTGCGACATTATTTCTGACAGTGAATACCTCCCAAATCAATCTCTCTCCTTTCATCATCGTCATCGACATCATCATCATTGATCGAGTTTTGATGCATAATTCTTGGCATCATCCTTTAGAATAACATAGTCGACCATCATCTTGAAATCAAGCATTGACAATGCTGTTCAAGTGCGCATTTGTCTCCCTATATTTCAGTGCTGTCGCCGTCATTGTTCCTGCAGAGGAAATTCCTTTGGTCGACACACACTTGGAGGAGGCTCGTGAAATCTTCAACTGGATTTCTGGCAGTACAGAAGGATGGATCACACCGAAGCAAGATGTGCGACGTGAAGTTCCAGGCGACTTCAACAGCCCTCTGGGTGTCTATGCGACCAAACGCATCGAAAAAGGCGAGGTCATTGCCCGCATTCCATGGGACAATATCATCAAGAGTGACATCCCCAACGAAGATGGACAGTTATGCTGTGGAACCGTCACTGCCATTGCTCGAGAAATGAAACTGGGCAACCGATCTAAGTATGCGCCATACGCGGTGTATCTCAACGGAGAGGCCGATAGTCAGATTCCATCGGCTTGGTCAGAACCCGGCAAGGCGTTGTTGAAAGAAGTGCTAGGTGACGGACTCCCTCCCGACGACCCTGACGACTGGATCAATGACTGGGTCAGGCGTTGCAAAGGTGATCCGTCCGACAAGATTGCAAGGAAGGCAGCATTGCTGGTAGTCCAACGATCTGACGATTCCATCATGATTCCCGCGTATGATGCCTACAATCATCGCAACGGAAACTGGACCAACACCAAGACCATTTTGGAGGAAGGAAAGTACCATTTAACGACAGCGACCAAGAGGATCGAACCAGGACAACAAATTATGATATCCTACAACCAATGCGAACAATGTCCCGGGAGGAAATTCGGATATGGTACCGCAGGTATGTACGAACAGATGCCGCAACTTCGTTGTTGTCAGCATTCGGACCGCCAAAGTCTCTCACGAAAACTAGCAATCGCCGTATTTCTTTCTGCTATTTATAGAAATACTCAGGGACTATGGATTCGTGGAATATTTTCCTCAACGATGGCATTTCGTTGAAGACGAGATTGAGTTTGATCTAGACAAGGATGACGAGGGAAAGCTCGTGCTTCATTGGCAAGAGCAACCTCGTGAGACCGACGCAAAAACCCGGGAACAAATCAAGGTTGAGCTCAAATCGGAGATTCAGAGACTGCGTCGGATGAAAAATATCGATTGGAATTTCGAATTTGAAGATAGAGATCATGGTATTCCCAGACATGAGTGGGATAATATTTGGAAGTTTGTCGATGCCAACATCATTGCCATGTCTGTTGCATTGGATGCCATGGGACCAATGACCACAGTGCCTATTATTGACACGAAAGCAGACATTCGAGACACTGCCAGACCAAAAGAAACGTCCGAAGAGCAAACATGTCCAAACGATGACAGTGGCAGCTGTGGAGCAACCGAAGATCTTGTTCCGATTACTGCGAATGGTAGCCACTATGACACACTTGTCTGGGAGTTTGATGATCTGGACTATCAAAGATCCACTTGCGACAACAGAGAGATTATGAAGTTTACAGATTTTGATGATCTAGAATATGTGAAGACCTACTACCAAGAGATGACCTTCACTGAAAAGCCTAGCACGGACGACATATGCATGGACTTGGACAATATTGTCCAAATCTGTTCCAACTACCGCCCACAATACCATGAATATGTTTCCCATGCAGCAGCCCGCTTCGTCAAGGACGTAAGAAGAGTCATCTTCATTGGTGGTGGTGACTCCATGTTATTGCACGAAGCTCTCAAATACCCCAATCTAGAAAAGGTTGTAGGGTTGGAGTTGGATCAGACTGTGGTAAGAAAGTGTTTCAAGCATTTCAAGACCAGCCCACATTTTGATGATCCTAGAGTTGAATGGTGGTTTGGAGATGCTACCAAGAGTTTGTTGTTGCTGCCAGAGGACTATTGGGGATCATTTGACCTTGTATTGGTGGATCTGTCTGAAACTGTTGTTTCATTCTCTGTCACTGCTGAGCTTGATGTCTTTGATGCATTGTCTCTGCTGTTGAACCCCGTTGGTGTAATGGTGAAGAATGAGCATTACATGGAGAAGCTGAGTTCTGCCTTTGATTACTCCTTGGAGCTTCACTATGACAGTCCTGTAATTTGCAGTCAGGTCCTGGCTTTTGGTAGCAACAATGTAGATTTCTTCCATGATCCTGTATATGACCCTCATGTTGAGAACTTCCTCTATGGAACAATGCATACCCCTGAGACCCGGTATGATCTTATGCATGGCTATCGAAAAAATATTGCTCCCAAAGAAAAATGCAACCTGAAAATCCCAGAAGATCCAACAGAACAAGACAAAACAGCAGGAATTTTGGAAATTGTTAATGCTGAAGATACAGATGAAAACCTGCCCAATGACCTCACAGGCTTGTTGAAAGCTGTAGCTGAGAATAATGGATTTGCATTGGTTTCGGACCCAATCTATGACCATGACACAAGTATTGTGGTTTTATCTGATGGATACATCGAAGCCAAAGTGTGGCCACTTGATCAGTATGTTGCTTTTGACATTTATTTGTGGGGTAGAACCTACAAGATGGCCTCTATGAAAGCTGCTCTTGTTGAGGCTGTTGGAAGTAAAGATGTTTCTGCTTACAGAGTTGTAGTGGGTGGAGTTTTTGGCACAAGCACATGGAGAGAGGACCAGAAAATCTTAGGACCTAAAGTCAAGCAGCTCCGAAACTGCGAAGAGGATGTTGTCAAAACTGGAAAACTTGATCCCGTCATGGCCAGTTCTATTGCTTTTGAGGAAGTTCTACCACTCACATTAAAGAATGAGGGCATCACTGCTGTTGTTGTCTGTGGTGAAAGGGGCAAGGAGTGTACTGGATTGAAAACATTGCAAGATTTGGCAAGTATCAAGGAACTAATTCCTATCTATGAGTGCCCTGGACTTGAAGAGAAGATCGAAAATGCATATGCCTGTGAGACCAAAATTTTGGAAGCTCTGAAAAAGGGATTGGCACAGAAAGAAGCCAAATTGGACATTCTCATTATGGATCCATCATCATCATACAAAATGAATCAGATCATTGCAAGTATTACCAGCAGTCAAACGCTAAGGGATCAGTTGACATCAGAGCACATGGTGGCAGCGTCTTGGTTGAGTGACATGAGTGAAACCTGGCGTCGTGACCTGCTTGATAGATTCAGGAAGCAATGGGGCTTAGATCCTGCTTCTCATGCTGAATTTTACCTCCAAGCAGATGAAAAGACCTTTGATCTGGTGGTCTTCTCAAGCAATAATGAACAAGCCAACTATGAATACAAGAACTTAGAAAACCGATTGAGAGATCGATTGTCTGACTCAAAAGCTACTATTGAACTGAGAAAGATCCATGGAGCTCTTTACAGATTCAAGGAAGACTTCCAACCCAGAGTCTTCAAGCAAGAAGATTATGACAGCAAACCAGGAAGAGTCCAATTTGCAAATCAGAGTCCATTCGGTCGTCAGAACATATTCCAACTAGTAAAAAGTGATGGGTACAAGGAGGAACTGGCATTCACCCTAAACGAACTCTGGGGGCATCTGGAGGCAGCCATGACTGGCATCCACATGATCCCAAGCACTGTTAGACAGATTTCTGGGTTTGGAGAGGGTGGGATGATTGCTGCAGTGACTTCAATGGGCGATGCTATCTTGGTCTATGATGGAAGAGAGCACATTGACATCAGCCTTTATACAGATGGAGAGTTTACAGGTCTCCCTGAAAAGTTCATGGGTCGCTTCATGTATGAAATTGAAAGAAAAATGAAAGTGGCACTTCGTGACGATCAACCTCGTGGAATTGGACACGTCATTAACTTTCCTAGTGACTTTGAGGAGGAAGAGGAGGAAGTAGAAGAGGCATGATTCATGTTTCCAATGTTAAATTCTCTACTACGGTAGTCGTACCGGTAGGCTACGTTGAACGTATTACAGAAGAGCACGGTAGTACTTACGTACTTACTTACAGTTATTACTAATAAAGAGTTGTTCCTCTCACTTTTTTGTCGAGATCTGCTTCCAACGGCAATCAATGGAATCGTCATACCCTATTCGCTAAAACTGTAGAATTCAACCATTTTTACTTGTTATTGTTTGACAATGTTTGCCAATCCACGCCGTCAGATTTTCCGTAGTGATCGTTCCCAAGAAGCCTATACGGGCGATTGTCGTCAAAGTAACAGTTGCAGTCACGATCTCTGTGCGGTTTATTGTGCTTGTAGTTGAACCATATTATACTCGTAGTGATTCAGTTCAAAAGTATGGTAGCTCCAAGAAAAAGCTCATCGAGGATTACAGGCCGAAACGTTGCCCTTGTGAAGCAAATACAGAGGAAGAAACATCAGGAAGAGCTTCAACGTCTTGCTTCGGTCAAGAGAAAAAGAAAGCCGATGGAAGTGTTTGTTCAGATTTTGAGTGGCCGATGTATCGCTTTGAGTGTCAGTCCAGACGATACTATTGAAGAAGTTTCGCAGAAGATCAAGATGAAGGAAGGAATCAATCCAGATCAACAAATGCTGCTTTTCAACGGCCTTCGCCTTCACCAAGATGCAATGGTTCATGACTACAATATCTACGAGAATTCCAAATTATTTCTGACGATCCGAGGTCTAGGTGGATGAAATAGAATACAGAAAGAAGCATGGCCGTACAAGTGGAAAATAGGGTGTCAAACACACTATGAGCATCTATAGAAACCAGAGATCCAGTCCGAATGACTTTGAGCTTCAGAAGTGCATAACAAGGCATTCAAGGTAGAATATTACTGAAACTATTTGTCAGCTTCACGATCCTCATCTTCGAGATTGCAGTTCGTCGCCTCACGTAGGGATAGAATCCCAGTTTGGTCCTTGTCGAGCATCTCAAATTCTTTTTTCAACACTTCGAACATCTGCACAGAAAGTCTGCCTTGTCTCATTAGTTGTAGCACCACAAAGTCCCGAAGATTCAGTCCTCTTGCAGCACCAGATGCCCGGACTGTCAAATTTTGCTTTGCCACGTTGTGTTCCGTAGCTGTGATCGGACGTGTCAATGCATCTCTCTCCATCGCCGCGACTTGACCAGACACTAAGGCACGAGCAAAGTGTCCCAACGTGACTGCCATGAGTGGTATTCCCAGCAAACAATATAAACCGCAAAAAATCGCTGGCTCCGCTGGAAGAATTCCCTCGCTGTTGACGCGTGGTGCCGTCAGCCCCCCCGTTGCTAGTGCACTCACAGCAAAATGTGTAGAAGTTATCGGATCCCATCCCTGATCCAGCATGCCCCACACAACGCCCAGCAACACCCATGCCACAAACACAAAATATATTCGGTTTTCTCCATACCACACAAACTGTACAGTGGAGGAAAACCAAATGGGTGAAATCACTGTTTTTCTGCCGGCATCATGCAATGATGCAATCAATGATTCGATTCCTCGATAGGTCCCAGCAAATTCTTCAAAATGAATCACACCATCATTAAGACGATCGAATTTCGACCACAGCATTGCAATATCCCTCTCGGACAATGGCTCCTTTGTGGACGCCTGCAGCAATTGCCGAAATTCCTCCAAATTCAGCGCTCCCGATCTAGATACGTTGAATTTTTCAAAGACTTTTTGTTCCAGTAGCAGCTGATATTCTTTGGTATCGTGCTGGTTGTCATGGATGCCTTCTATAGCATCCTGAATGAACAATGCCAATGCACCACCTACAACGGAAGCGCCCAATAAAATATACAAAATGGTAAAGGCTTTTGACACCAGTTTGGTTTCAACCACATCGGTACAAAAGCCAATGCTCATACCCGCATCGACAGCGTAAAAGAACGATTGAGGGATGGGCCAGTCGTTGCAAATGGCATAAAAGAGCGTCCCAGTGGTGATCCAGATAGAAACAATGGTCAGGCATGTAACGTACATGCGGAGGGGATTGTACGTTCTACCAAGGCGGCTGGAAGACTTTCCGGGTGATGATGATACGGAATCTCGTTCAGATGCTTTGCCTTCATGTAATGATGCCAGCTTCTTTATCCAAGGAGTATCTCGAAAGCCTGATGGAGTCGTTCGTCCAACTAGAAGTATTTTATCGGCATTTTTCTCTGATTTGGTTACATCTCCGCCTCTCAACGAAAAGATACAATTGTTGACGGAAAAAGAGGATCGGATGGCAGTAGTCTGAAATTCATGGACAGCCGCTGTAACAGCAACAACGCTTATCCCTGAAAAGCAGCACCAGCAAGCAAAAAAAAATGTTCGCAGCGGCGATGCGGCAGTCATAGTGCCATGCCCACTTTGAAAGCAAATCAAATCCAAAATCGCTTTGAAGAATATGTCTGAATGTAGTTGCTTTCACTGTCAACAAAAATAATCGCTTGATGAACGGAGTACTTCCTACGTTGACTTGTGATCCAAATACGGTACTCTACTACCTTCAACCTATGTACGCACCAGTAGGGGTACAGTAGTAGCGTTATGATATTACTATTATGACGTCACATGGCGAAGACAACCACCACAAACAACTTTGCGCTTGGCGGTCAAGTCGAATATCATTCATCATCACAGTCAATTCATCATCACATCATCATCACTGTGAAAGAAAATCCGGGACTCGCTCAACTCCGCACAATGAAGAGCAAGTATTTCGCCTCTTTCAGAATCCAAACGAACATTCTGCACTCTCCATTTATTCAAGAAGAGCAATACCGCAACATCAAACGACGACTTCGTTATGAACGATCACGACAGTGCCTTGAATCCTACCATTCCTGGACAGCAAGCTGCGGTGGCACAAGTCAAAACGATTGGATCGAATATAGAGGTGGAGATGGTGGAAGAAGAATCTGTTGTCAAAACAACGAACAGCAACAATAGTAAGAAATTTTCTATGATTGCCTTGGATTTGGATGGGACTCTATTGCAATCGAATCATCGCATGGCCGACGTCCAAGCTGAGTACCTCCGTCGACTCTACCTCGAAGATGGTATTCGAATTTGCATTGCAACGGGACGGGCGCCTCACTCAGTCTACGAGCACGTACAACAACTGGCTCTACCTGATCCGGTTCCCGTTGTATGTTCTAACGGAGCTCGTGGGTTTTTGCTGTCCTTTCACGACGACGACAACGACGACAACCTCCAACGATTACAAGAAATCTTTTACACACCGGTCGATCGTCACGTGGTGGAAACGACCATCCAACTAGCCAAGAAAATGGGATACTGCGTGCAATACTATTTGGAAGATGTCGTGTATGCTAATCCTATTGATGACGAACATCGACAGCTGTTGAAAGTCTATGAATCGATCACAGATTGTCAAATCCAAGAGGTCGAGGACGATTTTGCATCGTTGATTGCTTCAGGAGGTCTACCCTCCAAAATGTTGGTACGGTTCCGTGATAATGGCCTACAAGAGGCCTTTCGAGCATTTTCCGATGCGTTTTGTTCGACAGAAACGCCCCTGGCAACAATCATTCAAGGTTTCATCCCGCGTGCCGACTGGTTCTTGGAGATCTTGCATCCAGGGGTCAACAAAGGGAACGGACTCCGGACCATGTGTGAAGAATTGACCATCTCGTTGGACGAAGTAGTGGCCATGGGCGATGGCACTAACGATATCGAGTTCTTGACTATGGCTGGATGGGGTGTGGCAATGAAAAATGCGCAACCAAGTTTAAAAAAGGTTGCGGATGCCACGATGGAATGGACTAATGATGAACATGGAGTCATCAAGACGATTGAGCAATTGCGAAAAGAGGGGAGATTACTAGTATCCAAATAATGCCATATAGTGGCGTATCATGGCTTCATTAGCTTGTGGCGTCACAAGAAAGCTTTTCTACTGTGAGAGATGAATCGAACAAGTATGATACCATCATGCAGCTGAAAACGGAGTTCCGTAATTTGACGCAGCAGCGCCCCACCATAGTCAATTCCTTATCCTTATCGTCGAAATGGCAACGGCGGACAGGAGATTTCACACGCATCATCAGACATCTAGCGACGGATGCTTTACAGTACAGTTAATTTCCTTCCATTCAATCTTTCCAATTCTTTACAACAACATGGCAGAAACAGTGCATGCAGAAAACGCCTCCGAGGAGGCAGTTCAAACACCTCAACATGACCGGGCGGCCATCACTGCCAAAGCCAGGGAGTTGTATCGTGGCTTGTCGTTGGCCCCGATGGTCCGTGCTTCGACAACTCCGTTGCGAGCACTTGCGCTGAACTATGGAGCAGATTTTGTTTACACGGAAGAGTTGGTGGATCGCGCCATTATTGAGACCATTCGTGTTGCGAACAAAGAGATGGGAACCATCGATTACATCAAGGATCCTGCGAAATTGTCCAAAAAGGCCAAGAAGAAATTGGAAGCTCAAAACAATCGACCGTGTTTGATTATGCGCATCGATCCAACGTTGGAAGCCAACAAGTTGGTGTGTCAACTTGGTACCGGAGAACCGGAACTCGCACTCAAGGCAGCCAAGCATGTCTGCCGAGATGTGTCGGCGATTGACGTTAATATGGGATGCCCCAAAAAGTTTAGTGTATCGGGAGGGATGGGGTCTGCGCTCTTGAGCGATCCAGAACGAGCTGTCAAAATCATTGCAACGTTGAAGAGGGAAATCATGTTGCCCATTTCCTGCAAGATCCGTTTGTTAAAGGATGTAGAGGAGACTGTGGCTTTCATTGAGAAAATGCTCGAAGCTGGTGCAGATGCTTTGGCCATTCATGCGCGAAGAGTCGGTCACGATGCTACCAGAAAAGCTGACTGGCAGACCTTGCAAGAAGTAATGGCGGTCGTACAGCCGAAATATCCCAATTTCCCATTCCTCATCAACGGTGATTTCTACGATCGTCAGGAACGAAACGAAATAATGAAAAATACAAATGCCCAAGGAATTTTATTGGCAAGACCTGCTCTTTACAACATGAGTACCTTCTTGCCGATAGGTCAACCTCTTGTCGACAAAACTCGATTGGTTCAGGAGTATCTACGACTAGTAATTCGGTACGATATGCACTACAAGAATACGAAATACATCCTTTGCGAAATGATGAGCAATCGTCGAACTCCCGTAGAACGGGTGCCAACTATGCCAATTCAATTTCCAGGGGGACAAACTATCGGAAACACTTGCGACTGTCATGACTTGGAAAGCCTTTGTCGTTTATGGAACGTAAACTATTCTGACACTCTGAAGTCTGTGCGGGACACGACAGCATCGTCTCTAAGTGGTGGTACTACTTCCATGCCAGCCGGTGAACACAAATATGAGGATTCCTATTTCTTAAACGGTACTGCGGATCGGGTTGTGGTGGAGCTGAAAGATGTGGACGAGTCCACCGCTGAGACGTGTCGTCTCATTTGTACAGATGAACCAAATCCAAAGCGAGCTAAGGTTGAAAATGGAGGCTAGCATGCCCTAGGCAACTCGCATTCCTGTTTCGGCATCGGCCCAATTTCTTCCATTTCGGTTTTGGACTTCCTTTCCAGTCTCTTCGTCAATCCATATTTCTTCCACAACCGTTGCCTCGTCCTCCCGACTAATGGAAGCATTGTCTAGATTCGACATGATGGAATCTTGTCGGAACACTCTCTGTGGTGGGTAGTGTCGGTCACTGCCATCCAAGACTATTTCTTCTTCGCGGGAGCTTGTCTTCGAAAGATCGTTAAGAGTTGGAACGAATCCTGCAGGGACCCAGGTACTTCTTTTGGAAATAGGCTTCGATTCTGGTGAATTGACTCTGTATTCCTTTGATGGAGGGTCATCCAACGAAACATTTTCGAAATTCTCCGCGATAGATCTCTCTTGGTCTTTGTCTTCGTCAGGACGTTGAGAGACGGCCATTTCCAGCAGGAGCTCGTTCGCTTTTGTAGCAAACCGTGGATAGTCCTCACAAGAATGTCGAGAAGCAAACCCAATGGTCAGCATCCAAAACAGGACGCTCGCGCTCAGCAGGAGGATAACGAGGATATCTATGGTCAGGTCTTGTGTCGGATATCTCGATCCATCCGAACCAACAATGAGAAAGCTTATACCGACCATTGCAACCGCACACATTTGCAGCACCGTGTCTGCTTTTTCAGTATGGTACCACTTGTTTCCCAAGTTCTCTTCGTACTCGTTTGGGAACGGCATCTTGCATCGTTGGAAGACTTCTGAGAAGAACAATATGTTTAGGAGGGCGACCAAGAGAAGGAAGGGAGATCGAGGAAAGAAAGCCACGAGAACAAGAAACGCCATTCTTCGGATCAGCCAGAAAAGTGACCACCATGAAGCGCCTTCACGAACCGCCGGAAATATTGCAAGCGTGAGAAATAATGAAGCTTGACTCGAATTGACATTTCGTTTGATCTTCTGGAAGCAAGAACGACTTGCTTGGGTCTCAATACCATCAAGTTCTTCATCTTCGATCCCCAAAACCACAAGTTTGTAGTACCGACCAAGACAGCGATACAACCAGTATGGAAAAACCAATCCGTAGAACACAAGACCAATAAGTCCCGCGATCGCAGCATACCAAGTCGTAGAGGCAAGCCGCAAGAAGAACGTATTAAATACCGAGTTCAACTCAGTAGCATCCCTCGAAGTCTGTAGTAAGCTTGAGAACCCCAAGTACATATAGACCGTCAACCAACGTAGTCCTGACTTGTATACAACCAGGCGTTCTCGAGAGAGCTTTGACACGGTTGCCATCGCCAACCAAAAAAACAAGGGTAGGGTGATCGTAAGAATCTGGTCGTATTCCTTTGGCCATCCAAATACGCATTGGACGCTGAAGTTGGCACTGAAATCCAAAGCGAAAATAGGAATGACCTTTTCGAACACCACAGCTGCATATGGCGACCAAGAAATGCCACTGAGACTGACGAGGTATAGCACTTGAAGGTACTCCATGCCAACCCACACAGTGCCAGTGGAGCACAGAGGAACCAAACTCTGTAGGACAATGATCAAGGTCACGAACAAAAAAACAATCAAGAACGGATACAAGCCCTCTTCGATCTTGGAGGGGCATTGCTTGCAGCTTCCATGCCATTCGAAACGGCCGTCACCACAAATTGAATGCGGCAGCAACATCTCTTCATTAGAAACGACGACACTGTCGTCGCCCATAGACGATGGAAGGGTCGACGGCATGTCATAGGGAGTAGATGTTGGCTCCGACGATGCCACATAGGTAGTTTCTATCGATTGTCCGGCAGTGGGTACAGTAGAAGGTGCTGGCGTTACAACGAGTTCGGTTGGTATCTCTGAAGGGCTGGTGGTAGGGGCGACAGAGGTAGTGGGAGAGCCTCTGTAGGTGCAATAATATTCGTCGTCCCTGAGCTCCACTGCATTAGCACCATCTTGGTCGTAGTAATCATCTAGACAAGGCCGACAGTAGTCGGACCCAGGAACAGCCGAAAACGACCCAGCGGGACATAGTTCGCAAGATCGCGAACCCTCCGAAGAGGCATAGGTTCCTGCTTCGCACTGTTGACAGACTTGTGCATTAAGAGTGTTCGAGAACGATCCTGGAGAACATGCTTGACGAGTGTTGTCATTAGCCTTGCTGAAGTACCCGTAGCCAACCGAGGAACACTGGCGCTTGGCAAAAGGAAAGACGATTTCCGTCTCCAAGAGCCAGCAACCAGCTGGACAACTTTCTCCATCGCCAATTTTCGGACAAGGTTCCGAAAATTGAGCTTCAGCTTGAAATGATGTGAAGAGAACGTGCGACAATAGAAAAACCTTAGTCATGGTGGCTTGAAAGGACTTGGGCGAAAACTTTCGATTCATTGTGTCTTTTGGTGTAAGTGCGACGATTCTTTGCACAAATTTGTTCGATGATCGATTTATGAGTGGATCAACTGCGGTAGAAAAAGAGGCGCTCAAGGCCTAGCAAAAAAACAATTCTTTTCAGGTTTTGAAGATTGTTTGGGTATGAAGGTTCCGCTTGAAGTCGGTCTAATGGTGGTTTATATTGGTCATTTTTTTTACGTCCGACTACTATTATACTTCATACGACGTAAGTAAAAAAAAGCTTTGCATGTACGACTGACTGTGAGTACCGGGTACCGGTAGTCTATGATACTCGTGCCGGTTTTGATTGTTGACGTTGGAAATCCATGTTGTTCTTACTGTTGTTTACTGTTACTCGTATTGTTGTTTCACTTGAGTCGAAGCAGTCGAAATCGAAACAGTTTGACTGTGAATGCATCAGTTTGACTGTGAACGATGATGCCTTTCACAGTTACGACAAGACTACTATTACTACCGGTAGTCATCCTTCTGACTTCTGGTGAGACCAATTATCATTGTTTTATTGATCTACGATGTCGTGCTTCATACGTCGTACGTGTAGTATGTTATGTACTGGATCTAATACTTTGCGTACTGTCGTGGTACGAATTTCAAGAAAAATCCCGACTTTCTGTTCCGCTCGGTTTGTTCACCATACTCAAAAAAACATATCGACAGTCGTGCTGTGGAAAGAATCAGTCAACCAAGATGCCATGTTCATATTGGGTTGGTGCTTCTTCAGTTACACAAAGTGATTGTGGTAGTTGGTTGCTTCTTTCTAGATTATCTTCTTTTCATGTGATGGATGGTATACTTGTTACTGTTGGTGTCATCGTCATTGTCCAGTCATAGTTGTTCCCCTCAATGACATTCAGCAATGTTGAGTTTATCAACCATATACTACGTAGTAGCTCTTTTAAGCTTCTTCTACTATGTACTATGTTGTACTATTTCCATTAGCTATATCGCTCGTTTTTTGGTGGTGACATCCTTTAGTATCTTGACTGCAGAGATGAGCAACATTGCCTCCATCACAATCTTGCTGAAATGGAGAGAAACCTCAAGAATAGAATTGTATTTGTCTGGCTTGAAGACCTACATGTCTTACATCGACTCTGCAGAGCCCAGCGATCAGGTAATGATGGAAATAGTCCTCAGTATATTGGAATCTCGCTGTTTCACTCCCTTCTGCCCAAAGCCTGTAAGAGGAAGTAGGATGTATTGCGGAATGCGATGCTATTGCTCCAACGGTTTATACAGGTAAAAGCTGTCAATGACATGGGTTTCTCAGGTGATGTGACGAATTGACTTTGAACAGAACAGGCTGAGGAGAACGAATTTCCTTGGTAGACCGCAAGATATGCTGGGATTCCTAAAGAGGGTGCCCTCTTTATCTAGTATTGGGTTTGGATCTCTTTCATTGCCAACTTCCTTGAAAGGATCCTCTGCATAGCAATATGTGCTAGCATCCAGTCTCAAACTCAAGGTGCAAGAAAATGGTCAGACTTCGTGTCTAAAAAATATATTCCATCGGTTTATGAACACCAATACATCCACCAATGAAGGGCTTGTCATCGGAGGGAGACACTGTTCCGTTCATCTTCCATCCACAAATAGTTGTCATAAAACTGCTTCGAAAGAACCATGACGATGCGAACAGAGATTATGGGTGATAAAGCAACGGCATGACTGTTTCTACAATAGTTGCGGCAATGTGCCTTATCATTGAAGGGGTATCACGAACTAGAACTTGGTACGAGAAACGGCTGGACGAAAGGCAGGTGATTCGCAAAGGTTCCTTCATTTTGATTCAAATTTTTACGACACATGTAAGATGACGCCACGTTGAATTTTGATCTCAGTTCGCTTCTACCGAAAGCCATCGAATGTACTCTCAACGACAGAGGAACGTCATTCTCAATTTACAACAGGTGTGATTCTTCCATGTTGCTTGTGGGGCCCATCGTTAGGCTTTTTTGGCAATTTTCAGCACTTCGTGGATATCGGGGTGATCACCTGGTAGTCTGTCGCTCCATCGGTACAAGATTTCATCTCCCTTCACAACGAAAGTTCCTCCCAGACGGAGTACTCCTTCGGGGATTTCTCCAAATTTTTGGTCTTTTGGGATTGGTGAGACCTTTCCGACGGCAGTGGCGTAGTTCCACCAATTAACACCCGTTGGAGCCGTAAGCTTGACTTTCTTGGCAACCTCAGGATCCTGTTCATCGAACCGACCAAATCCCGCTGCCTTGTACGCACTGAAATTCTTCATGTCATCGTCGACAAATGCCTGATCCTTTGGAATATAAGGATTCTTTTCTAAAAATGTCTTGAGCTTTTCTTCATCCCCGATGGATATAAACAGTGGTCCCACGATACTTCCCATATTTTCACTTTGCTGGAGCTCGCACCAATTCTTGGCGTAACTCCAGCAATAGGGTCATCCCATATGCCGAAGAAAGACGACAATTGAGGTTCCCTGCGTCATGACATCACCTAAATAAATTCTTTCTCCTTTCATATTCAGCAGAGACGCAGACCGAAGAACTGATGCAGTCATCGATACTACGTTATTTTCATTGCTCTCATCGATAGCACAAGGAGATGGCTCTTCCACTTCACCCGTGGTTGTGGTATCCGAAAATCTAGTCGATGTACATGGTGCTCGCGATGGTTGGTGGGAGACCGGAGCAAATGATTCTGATTTCGGAGGGTATCCGAGAAAGATTGTCGCAGCCGCAACAAACACTGAAGTCGAAGTCAACTTCATTTTGGGCAAAATGATGAAAGGTCAAAACAGAGTTTGGAAGCAGCTAGTCCTACACCACTTTTACGACAAGTACCGCTTCTTTCTAAAGCCGCAAATCATGTAACTTGTGGAACACCAAACATGCAACGTGTGAAACAACAATTGATTCACTTAGCATTATTAATACATCATCATGTTTCACTGGGATTGACTGTGATATTATTTTTGTTTGTGGTGATGAGTCATCAATGTGGAAAGATCTGTCACCTGTACTGTCTTGTTACGTACTCGAAGTACCGGTAGTAAACGCTACTACCAACTGTAAGTCGTAAGAACCCAGGCCAGCTCTACCGGTATCATAGTCAGCGAATTCAAAAAGTTATGGTCATCACCTTGCCATGTGGTCGCCAGTACAGCCTGGATTTTGCAGTTCAATTTTTGCCTTGGAGCCTGGACGCAGGAGCGCTTTCACATCACAGAGCACCACCGTCGTTTTCAATAGGACGTCTACGACAGCATGGAAAACATGAAATCAAGGCTGAGAAGAAAGATTGATCCCACTCTACTATTACAGGAACTACTGTCGTAGTCGAAATAAATTTCCTCGAAGAATGTTTCGTGTTTTCAAGCTACAAGAATGCTCCTGTCGATTTTTTTAAAACCTTACGCTACTACCTAGAGTTGGAGTCGCTCACTGCCACTTATCGTATTCCTGTTTGCTTCGGAAACTCTGTGCTATCATTGGAATTTTCTGTTCGCAATCCTGTGCTTGTAATCGAGTTTCCTTTGTTGAGGTGCGAAGAATGAAAGTAGAGCGATCTTCTAGCGCTGCTGACACGGTGTCCCTACCTTCGATGTCCTGATTTCATTATTTCATGAAAGCCAGCAGCCACCAGCAAGTTGAAGCAACGCTCAGCAGTAGAACGTAACTCCAGTTGATGGTTTCTAGTAGGAAGCGTGCCGCTAGCAACTCTAGGAGCTTTATTCACAGTCAATGAAAGTTCTGAAATACAACCAAATATCATTTACTGTACTTCGAAGTAATATTTCATGTACCGGTAACCAACTAACTATATACTACTAGCTACCATTCATAACAAATCCTGACGTAATTACAGTTAATACGGAGTACTAACGTACTACTCCTTTGTAATGCAGGAATAAACTATTGCCTGTCGCATGTCGTGCCTACTTCCAACAACTTTTTCTCTTCCGAGATCTACCAAACGACGTGCCTAAAACTGTATCATAAAGTGGCACGCATCACAGTAAAAAATAAAAAATCCGTGTGATACGTAGTACGGTACAACAACATGCACTTTCTCGCCTCATCACACACATGCACAAACACACGTACACCCCATCACCAGCAACGATTGTTGCTGCAGCATGCACCAGTACTAACTGTAATTAACGAAAAGAAAATGACGATGCTTCATCGTTGCAATATTTTGACCAACCTTCTTTTGCTACTGTTCCTTTGTCACTGTGGCGTCACAAGAATATCAGTTGCATGGGCTGCGGAGGAGGAGCACGCCGCGAACAGCGACTCGGCGTCGCCGTCGTTACAAGTCGAAGAATGTGTTGTCGACTTGAATGGACAATGCCAAAATACTGATACTTCACATAATGATAAAACAGAGGTGTTGGAAACTGAATTTGCTTCAGAAGACGATGATGCAGATGAGGAAGACGATGATGCAGATGAGGATGCGAATGAACTAAAAAATGACGACGTCTGGATCAAAGGAAGGGCCTACCAAATTGGAGAGTATTTGAAATGTCCCTGGAATTGCGAAACGGATGAGAGTGAAAGTAGCTTGGTAGAAATACACACGGACGAGACATGGAAGAAATTCAATGAAATTTATCATGAAGTGGTTGACCGCGAACGATCGTCTCTTCCTCCCCAATTTGAAGGCACCGGCTTTCAAGTACCGGTGGAAATCAAATACATGAAGAAAATCGGACGGGGTGTTTTTGCCAAGGAGTCTATTCCACGGGGGCGACTTGTGTGGAAAAGTATAAACACCGCGGAATTCATTCGACCACAAGATTACAGAGACTTTTTACGCGCGCTGCCACAAAACTTGGCATGCGATGTCATCATTTGGGCTTACACAAGGATGATATCGCGAGAGCAACAACAAACATTTAAAGTTTGTGCCGACTTGGACGAGGGATCTTTTGTCAATCATTCTAGAAGCCGACTGAGGGCCAATATGGAATTGGGAATTGGTCGATTGTTACGAGAAGACGAAGATGATGAAATCACTTGGTATGGTTGTGATTTGGAGTTTTATGCAAATAGAGATATCGAGGCTGGCGAAGAGATTCGAGCGAATTATGATGAATTTGCGGAATTGCATGGCTGGGGGAGGATGGGACTCTAAATGGACTACCAAGCGAAAGTTACAATGCAAAGTGAGCACTTTTTGTCGTATTGATTTCACTTTATTTCTAGGTAGGCCTTTCAATATTTCTACATGCGCCCTATTGATGGGGTTCGAGACAAATGAAAATGCGAGATTCATTACTAGACCATAAAATTTGGCAAGATCTCAAGTTAGTAGGATGTGATACTGCCATGTGAATTCCAAATTCCATCTAGCGAGCTCCTCGGTAAACGCGATTCATTTCCTGTCTGCGACGGTCATCCATCGCCTGCTGTTGTTTCTTCAACTGGCGAACTCGTTCTCGAATAGCCATGCAATTTGGGACGGGGCACTGTTGGGTCTTGCACTGCCGAGCATGAATCTGCAGGAGAGCCCATATTCTCTTGCAAACGTTACACCCACCAGTGGCCTTTTGTTGGCACTGAGCGCCATGCTTTAGCAAGCCCTTCATCTTCGTACAGTTTGCTGAAGGGCATTTTTGAGAAGTGCATGTTGCTGCATGCAGCAAAAGTGTCATGTGGAGTTGGATACTGCGTTGCCGTTCCTTGCGTTGGGCTTCAGTTAGCTCTGTTTGCTGGCCTGCTACAGGAATTGGCTTCAACTGATGTGGATGCCTTGGAGTATTTGGATTTTGAACACAGTCTTGACATTGATCAAAGTCCGCACAGGTAGGACAATGGAAGCGGTAGCCTTGAAGAATTTCCCTTGAGCAGGTAGTGCATTGCTGGACAAACTTTGGAGCATCCCTGTTGTGTAAATGCCATAATACCATCATGGAAGAGTGCTTCGCACGTCTCAACTGATCAAATTGATAGTGATTCCCTTGACAAAGATTCAAAAATGCCTGTCGATTATTGAGAAACTCACAGTCCAACTCCTCAGTGTCATCATCAATCACCTTCACTCTCCGCCCTTTGCTGTCTAGCACATATACAGCTGGGACTGCTTCCTCTTCCTTGGCTTTTTCACTATCGCTAGCTTCCTTTTTGTCCTTGGTTGCTTCCTTCATTTCATCGTTCTTTCCTTCCGAATCATTCTCGGACATTCCACGCTTTTTTGCCATCGCAGCGAACTTCCCAGAGCGTTCTTCCATAGAAAGAGATTTTGACTTTTCACTCGTATCTGATAACACACTACTGCTTTCCTTGTTTGAAAGAATGGACTCGGATTTCTTTTCTTCAGAAGCGACATCTTCTGGTTTGGCAACGGCAACGTCAACTGCTTCAGCCTTTTCCCGAGATGATCCTGTGTCCTTATCATCAGTATCAGTATTTTTCATGGCAGTGTCTTCCAAGTTTGCCTCTTCCTTCTCTGCAGAACCATTCTCAGTAGCTAGCATGGGTCCATCATCTGATTTCAACTCAACCACCATGGCAGACACCCCGTCCACCTTGTTTTCTTTACCAGCATCTTTGGTTTTCGAATTGTCTTCAACATTGATGTGATTGTTTTCGCCGCCATTGTCATCTTCGGTAGAAGCTGCATTCAGCTCTGCTTCTGCTGTCTTCATCTTTGGCTCACCAACATCGCTACCCTCGGCCATAATTTCGTTTGCATTCAGCAAATCGTCATGGTTTTCCGTTCGCTCCTTTTCAGACTGGATTTCTGATGTCATCGGCCTCTCTTCTTTTGAAGACAGCTCCTCATTCGGGTTCTGTACTGAATTCTCCCCAGATGTTCCGGTCTCCGTATCCTTCATCTCGACATCTTGTGATTTGTCTCTAGACATTTTGAGCTTGGCATCATCGTCTGCCTGTTTGCTGGAATTGGCCTCGATTGCTAAGTGATGAACAGGCTTGGTTTTTTCCTCAGTGTTAATTTTGGAAGCATCCCCTGTCTCTTCCTCTTGTACCTTGACCTTTTCGGTTGTGGCATCATCTGATTCCTTTTTAATTACATCAGCCATTATTTCATCCTCATGTTTCTCTTTGGACATATAACTTGGAACTGGAGTGGGAGAGCTCGCGACGAGTTTTTTGTCTTCCAATGTGTTCTCACTGGTACAGTCTGTTTCAAACTCAATGGTGATATTGTGTTTTTCTCTGTACTCTTGAATGTCTTTGGGTACAACCATGTCTTCTGGCTTTGCCCCTTTCCATGCCAAGAAGGCAACAATAAAACTTTCCTTCATAGGCTGGATGGTCTCTCCAAGTTTTGCCATAACAATATCTCGCCCTCCCTCTTCTAGACTCTTATCATTGTCAGGAAACTGAACACCGCTGGCCTTGAGAGCATCTTCGTCTAGTCCACTGGACCTGGTTCCACCTCTGCCAGTCTTCTTCTTTTGCTTGTCCCCTTTCTTCTTTTTCCCCTCCTTGCCAGCAGTCTTCTTGCTTGGTTTTCCCTCCTCGATGTCTTTGATAATATTCTCTACCTCTGCTGGGAAGTAGTCACCATCCATGTATGGCACAACAGTAGCATCATTGCATTTGTTAGAGAAATACAAATCATACATGTTGGTAACCTTTCCAACAATACCACGTTTCTGACATTCGACCAGCATGTCAATATACCAAGCGCGTAGGCGGTCATCCTTTGGAACTTTCTGATCTTCAGGCTTTGCATAAAGAATATAGTCATCACCTTTCAAAGGAGGGCAGGCCCAGATATGGGCTGTGGCAAAACCACGACGTCTTACATAGTCAAGGTAAGATATTAAGATCTCATGATAGATGAAAGTCCTCATTGATCTTGGTCTCATGTAGTGCACACTGTCAAGATAAGAAACATATACAGCTCTCTTGTTGGGAAGAGGATTCTTCTCATCGTGCTCATAGACATAGAGACCAAAGAGAACCACATCCACACCGTCAAGATTTTGAAACACAATAAAGCATTTGCATCTGTAATTGAACTCTTCTGGATAGTTCTTGAACGCATACCTTCTTTTCATGCGCTCTCTCACTTCCAACTTTCGATCCATAGATGTCACTTGGCGTATTGTGATGGCTCCACCCATGTGCACAGCTTCTTGGGCTTGTTCCAGTGATATGCCTTCCTTTTCGGCCTTGTCCTTGGCAAGTTGCTTCAGGTGTTCATCCATTTTTTGCCGAACATGATTTTCAATGAACTCAGAGAGCTTGGTGCGTTGAAGGTCTTCAGCCATGGGAGTAGAGGAGGTTGCTTCAGGTCTTCCTGACTTCCTGCGTTCTTCTATAGTACATCTAGGGCATGCATACTCGGAGCGTTGGTCCTTATTTTGCCTTGTGTTGAAGAGGGCACAGATCTGATGAACCCACCTTTCACATCTGTCACATTGAACCCAGCTTTCTTCGTGGGTCTCGTCATTCTTTTTCTTGACCAGCTGCTCCTTACGAATTGAAATATCACCTAACTCCAGAAGCTGACCAGGCTTGAGATCCACAAAGCATTGATGGCACCAATGGTATTGGTTATTGCCACCAACATAATAGTGACTGTTGCGGCGGATGCGCTTGGAAGGACAGTTGTGCCCATTGCAGTAAAAGACAGGAGGCTCAAACAAGAGCTTCTCAGATCCACAGAGCAAACAGGCCTCCCCATTTCTTCGCTTGACATCTTCCTCTTCATTCAATTGCTTGATTAGGACCTCATAGTCTTGCTCAAACTTTGTTCTCATTTCTTTGGCCATGTTATAGACCACTGAACCTTCAGGATTATAAAGCATAGCATTGTCAAAAGTTAAGAGAACATGAGACTCGAAATCATCCAAGGAATGATAGCAGTTGTTTTCTAGCTTCTTTCTTATTGTGCCAAGATCCATGGGTTTTTTGATAACCTCAAAGTAGTCTGGAAGTCCCAACTCAACTGGATCAACAGGACTGTTAAATACCCAGCCATGTTGGTGTCCTTGCAATACCTTCAGGACATCAAGACACTTTGTCTTCAGCTTCTGAGGAGGAAGTTGCAGTCCCCTGTTCAGAGATGCAATATGAGTCTCAATTTGTTCAATGGAAAAGCAGTTGATCAGTGTGTGATCTTCTTGAGGTTTTGGACCTGTGAATTTTGGAGTGATAACTTGGCCATTTGCAAACTTGACCCCTGGAGCAGCAGCAATTGCTGGCCTAGCAGCAGTCTGCAGAGACGGAATAGGAGGTTGCTGTTGCATAGCTTGTTGCTGTGTTGGATAGTAAGCAGGTGCTGGTGGTTGCGATGGAATTGGCTGTGGTTGACCTGGAATGCTTGCAAGGGGGGCAATCGGTTGCTGTTGATATTGGTTGGGAGCAATTGGTTGGCCTGGGGCAGGGGCAACAGGCTGTGCTTGATATGGTACAGACAGGTTAGTTCGTTGACGCTTGTTTGGCGGCTCCCCAGAGCCTGCCACAATAGGATACTGTAGTGGTTGCTGCTGTAAGGGCATCCCACCAGGAGCTGATTGAATGGGTTGCGGTTGTTGTCCTTGTGGCGGTTGGCCTTGAGTCTGTTGCACAGCTTGTTGGTGTCGTTGCTTCAATGCTTGCATCTGCTTTTGCTTCTCGTGACTTCGATGGATTGCTTCTCGCACTGGCCCACAGACGGGGCATCGAACATCTTTACAGCGGTGGTAGTGGCTCAAAACATACCTGGAGCTCACACAGTGTGGAACCAAACACTTTTGATCTTTACATTCAGCAATATGCTTCCAAAGACGCTTCATTCCAGCACAGTGTGGCGTAACTAGACATCGCCCATCTTCGTGATGACACTTCGCTGCATGTCTCAACAATAAAAGACGTTGTTGTTGATGCCGTAGCACTTGTTGTCGATCTGACACCTGTCGATTGAGACCACCGCCGGGAGGGTTGTTACCATTTGGAGGGGGAGGAGCGCCCTGGCCTGGTGCTTGGGTGACACCCGGTTGTTGATTCTGTGGGGGAGCTTGATAGTGAATGGGTGCTGGTTGAACAGGAGCTTGCTGTTGTTGTGATGCTTGTCCCATGATCGGATTAATTTCTGCCATATTGACAATTCGTTGCCCACCACTTTGTTGCTGTTGCTGCATGTGTGGCTGTTGCATATGCTGCATCTGCGGGGGAGGAACTTGTTGCATTTGCTGGTGAGGTTGTTGATGTTGTTGCTGTGGTTGCATCGGTGCTATGGGTTGTTGCTGCGGAGGCATTCCCTGTTGGGGCGGTTGTTGCTGTTGTTGCTGCATCTGTGGTTGGTACTGCAATTGTTGTTGACCCATATTCGGCTGAAGCTGCTGCTGTTGCTGAACTCGCTGCGCCATTTGAGCTTGCTGGATACGCTTTGTTTTCATACCAATACTATGGGCTAGTTGTTGCAGACGAGCTTTGAGAGTCGTCGCGTCATTGTACTCATCGAAAGACTTGGCCGAGCGATACAGTGATTCTTCCAATCGCTTTGCCATCTGCGGCAGCTTTTTCAACCAATCTTGTGGCGCATTGGGCTTGCGTTGCTTCAAGAGGTGAACACTGACAAAAATAATACTATAAGTACAAGCTTCATATCAGCAATCAATAAAAAGCTCAACCATCAACTTACATTTTGGCAATCATCTTCCGTCTTTCGTTGTAATCTTGATCACTTTGCCACCCTCCATTTAATCCCTGATGCTGCGTGTACATTTGTTGCTGTTGTGGTTGTTGCTGCTGTTGAGGAAGATGGTGCTGTTGTTGTTGCTGTTGTTGTTGCTGCTGAAATTGATGTTGTGGAGGTGCATGTTGTTGTTGTTGTTGTTGTTGTTGTTGTTGTTGTTGTTGTTGTTGTTGTTGTTGTTGTGTATGCTGTTGCGGCTGATATGTTGTTCCTTGTACATGACTTCCCTGTTGAGAAGGAGCATACTGCGTATGTTGCATAGGAATTTGTCCCGGCGCCAGCCCAGGAGGACCTTGCATCATTTGATGTTGCGGCGGTGGGACTTGACCTTGCGGAGCACCTGCCGGGTGGATCTGTGTCGGTTGGGGTGCTTGTGAGGTCTGCATTGTTGCTATCGTAGCTTTTAGTGATGTTGTGTCTTGTTTGTTCTTGCAAGAAAGAATCCTCCTCTATGGGTGTCAAGGAAACAACTTTGATTGGAAAGTAATTTTCGACAGAGTTCTTGTCTTTCCCCAAAAACAAAAGAGCGATTTGTTAGCTTGGACCACTGGCGATCTCCCCTAGTGCGTGTAATAATATGGGCTACTAGACGTGAGACTGCAAAACATAAGGAGTAGGGCGTGGGTGCGGAGGGCTGGCTGTGAGAACAAGAACATTCTGCAAAAATCAACACAAATATCCAGACGCCACTATTCGTACGCCGTAACCGACAAGTAGTTACGAAACGAAAAGATCGTCGTCCTACACCCAATCACAAGAAAGTCAATGAAGAGGGTATGATGGTGTCTGATTTGATGTGTATGATCCACAGATGTTCCTCTTGGGAACATCGTCACACAACAAAACTTCTCCTACCATCACCCCATCAAAGTCGGGAACAACACTCGTTGTTTTCCTCATCATGACGTGATATTTCCTCACAATTTGGGGTACAAGGCCAGACGCCAACGCGATGTTTGAAGCAATATCCATCTCCCTCCAACACGACCGGTGCTGTTGGAAGCACAAGTAGTAGTGTAACACTCTCCCAAGCCACTATCAACATGATCCATAACATCTACATACCCTTCCAAACAACTTCTCAACGACATGTGATTCGAAAGACGTTTCATTCAAGCAGTACAAGTAGGTAACTTACAGTGTCAAGGATTCACCCGTCTCGTCGTAGCAACTGTACTGGACGCTACAAGGATGACGTTCTCACAGCGAATTTCTGTTCGTCCGGATGCTCCGTGAGTTGTTGCTGCGCATGTGAACTGCGATGGAGTATTCGTACAAAGCGTTAAAATCACACGGTTGATGTGCGTATGGGACGATTAATTTTTGCGGCTGTCAAGAAACTACAGGAAAAATCGAAAATGAACTTCGCGACCAGAATCGATGGAACGATTGGTTGTATGTCTTGTTGGTGTTGTCTTCGACAAAAGTTAAGGCTACAAAATGTTATGAATTTGGGGGAGTCTGGTAGAAATTTATGGCGGGAAAAAAACGGCTCTTCCTTGGATGCACATCGGCTTTTTTTGCATTTTTTCCCTCTCTCTCATCAAACGAAGTACCGTCCGTATGTACCGGTAGTGCTACGCATCATCATTGTGACTGTGAGCAAAAAATCGAAGCTCTCCGAAGAAGCACATCATACCCCTCCCCTATTTTGATTTCATACCCTCCCCCCTCAAACTTTTCTATCTTGTCTTGATATCTTCATTTCTCTTTCATACGACTTGTTATTACGCTGTAGTACTCATTACTGTTATAACTGTAATTAATAGTACGGTACTTCGAGTAACGATAATGAAGTAATATTGCAAAAATTGCTTGACGATGATGTTGTTTAGCCTTTTGCACACCCTGTCGTGAGAAATAGAAAAAAATCGTTCGTTCTTTGGTTCTGAGACGAGCAAACGAGGATGAGATCTCTCATCTCAATTCTGAAACAAAGGTTTATAAGTGACGAGCAACCATGGCAGAACAGTTCACGCCGTATCATGAAGAGTCCAGCTCCGATGAGGATGAGAATCAGGATTCCACTGGAAACTGGTCACATTCTCATCAACACCTCAAGGGAGTGACAACAACTGCAACGAGGAATTGTGACCAACACGAGTGTCAGCAGTTGACTGTAAATCTGATGTTGAGAGTACACGCTGCTAATCTACCCCGATATGGCATGAGAAAATTGTGGCCAGATACCTACACTCATGTCCATCTCTTCAGAGTTGCCTCTGGAGCAAACCAAACATCGTCGTTGACCTCTGACGTTGAGTACGATTCCATTTCTTTCAATTCACCCCAGTCTGAATCCAGTTTCAGCGAGATGTGCAATAGTGTCATACAGAAAGAAGACATTGGCAGAACAGAAATGTAAGAATGCTGTAATTGACTGTGAATTCACTATAATATTTTGATTTCTCGCACCGTGTTATTTCCGACTGTATACTACTGTTCCCTCACAATCTGTATCTCTTCGTGCTTTGTAGTATCTACAGGAATACTCATCCACAGTACATTACCACTTTTCCTTTATCCTACATCTATGGCTCCAAATCGTATGTCAGCATTGACATATATCGCTTGAAGTACAGCTCCGATCAAGAGCCGATCCGCATTGGCTCGGCCATTTGTGAAATCGGAGATGTTTTGGGATCCAAGAATCGGACCATGGTCAAACGTCTTCGATCAGGTGGGGTTATATTTTGCCGTCTGGAAATGGCAGTGGAACAGGAGCAGCACAGCCAGGTACGAGAGCGTGGAGGCGGGTCCCTACGGCAAAGTTTCAACATGGATTCGTCCTATTACTGCCGAGGTCGATTTCGGGTTCAATTTCGAGCGGACGAATTGAGATTCAGCAAGCGTCATCGAACGCCCAGTGCCTTGTTGGGTCACAAACCAGACACTATGCTTCAAATTCAGAAACGATATGCCAGCTCCAGCCAACAAACATGGATGACAGTTTACCGATCCAGCCCTGTCTATGAGTCCACCACGCCGACCTTTGATGAGGGCGAAATCGACTTGGAATGTTTATGCGATGGTGATCTGGACAAACCAATCCGAATTGGTATTTGGTGTCTTAAGAAACGGAGTACGGATATGTTGGTAGGAATATGTGAAACGACGGTCAAGTCAATTTTAGAGGGAAATCAAGCGGTTCGGGGACGCCAGTGTGAGGGCCACCATCAAAGCAAGGATTGTGTTCACCATTCATTCCGGCTCTGTCGCAGTATGCAAAAGAGGAAGGATGTGGGGAGGCTTGATGTAATATCAGCAGAACTTTTTGATTCTGTTTCAGAAGAGCCATCTGTTACTCTTTTTGATGACATTACAGCTAATTTTGCAGCTCGAGAAGAAGACAGTCATCCGCAAGAAGAGTGCCACTCAGGAATCCTTGAAGAGGAACGTTCAAGTGATCTGTTCTCTATTGGGATACCTGTTCCCATCCCACCTCCTGTAAGTTTTCGAGACTTCATGAAAACCTGTCCCTGTGAGTTGGACTTGATGGTTGCGATTGACTTTACCAGCAGCAATGGAGATCCGCGACGTCCTGGCACACTTCACGAACAGAGTGCTGAACATCTGAATGACTACGAGGAAACCATGGTTGCGGTTGCTGGCGCGATGGTTGATTTTTGTAAATGTATATCCGTATATGGGTTTGGAGCCAAGTACGGAGGGACGACTCGGCACATTTTTCAGTGTAGTGCCTGCCCTATTATTAACCCAAGAGAGGACGGGGTCAATGGACTACTCCGAGCTTACAAGAGCGTTTTTGAGACCGATCTCATCATGTCTGGCCCAACAGTGTATGACCAAGTTCTACAGGCGGCAGCTGTCCGCGCCAGAAAGTGTCGATCTTCGCGGCAGTACACCATTCTCTTAGTTATCACAGACGGGTTGGCGCAAGACATGGAGGAGACTAGACGTAAGCTTCAAGTTTACTCAGGAGAACCCCTGTCTGTGGTTTTTGTGGGTCTAGGACGGGCTGACTTTGCGGGAATGTACCGTTTGTGCGAAATCATTGGGAACAACACGGGTCGGCCGAACGTCACCTTCGTCGAATTTCGACGACATCAACATGATCCGTTTTCTCTTGGGATGGCGGCTTTGCAGGAACTACCGACACAGATTGAAATGTATCTGGAACAAAAATAGGTTTCTTCGTCGTTCGATCATCTATCATGCACCAAAGATGTAATCTATACTATCAAGTCGTTTCTCCGATTCTTCATCCCCATTTTATTTTTTCAATTAAGGATAGTAGTAATACCTCATCACCTCACAGTCAATCCTTCTTCGCTTCGTCATCGTCATCATGACGAATTTCGCAACAACCGTACGACTTATGTTAATTAGTTAGTATTCATTTGGGTGCATTCTCGCTGTTTCTCACAAAATAAGCGTGTAAACAACTGTGAAAACCTTCCAATCGCGTCGATCCGAATCGTCATCAGGGTTTCGAATCAACAGCACTGGGAATTATCACAATAGCAACAGAGACGGCAGCAATACGAAATTGGACTCTTCCATTGAGGAAAGTTGTGCCGTTTGCAACGTTTCATTCTTTGTCTATGCTCACATCCCAAAGCAACAACTTCAGTCCTGTTTTTCAGGTTTTTAGTTGTCCTTTACCTCGCCATCCAGAAAAGTTTCCTCGACAACTGACGATCAATCACATACGTCGCATAGAGAAATCATCGAGATTGGGTTGTCATGAAACCCTTTAAAGAATTGCATTTGGGAGAGGAAGCCATTGGTGGCCTGTCTGCAGGAGTAATCGGCACCATCATCGGTTTCCCACTGGATGTCGTCAAGACGCGGATGCAAGTCGGATCGGTTGATGGAAAACAAAATGTTTTCGCTGTGGGAAGGTCCATCGTACAAAAGGAGGGTATCATCAATTTGTATCGAGGCATAGCCCCCCCGCTGATTTCCCTTTCCATACTCAACGTAACTACCTTCACACAATACGCCTACTATCGAGAGTTGTATAACGCCAACCCGGGCTGGGATTACCGCAATTTCTTTGCTGGCATGTCATGTGCTCCAGTTTCGGGTGCGGTTTCTACCGTGGAGAATCTCATCAAGACGCAAATGCAACTCGACAATTTAAAGCCCCACAAAGAGTTTTCGAGTTCTTGGAATTGCTTTCGAACGCTCACTCAACAGCATGGCTTGTCTATCATCTATACTGGCCATGTCGTCAACACCATCCGAGAAGCATCCTTCATTGGTCCGTACTTTTTGTTTTACGAAGGATTCCGGGAAATGTTTGTGCAAGTTCCCGGTATCAACATCAAAATGGCGGTCCCTGTTGCTGGTGGATTGTCCGGAGCTCTATCATGGTTCATTAGCTTTCCTTTGGATTGCATACGTGCTGGAGTACAGGGCCAAACTCTGCCCCCATCAAAAGGAGCTGTGGAAGTGTTACAAGGATTGATTCAAGAGCGGGGCTTTCGTGGTTTGTACGCTGGATCCAGTGCTTCCATCGCTAGAGCTTTTTTGGTCAGTGGAAGCCGATTTAGCGCCTTTGAAGCAGCGCTGTGGATGATTCGGGGCGGCCGTAACTATGAGCGACATCACGATTGATGACAATCACATTTTGCGGATACTGTCAGAAAATTGATAACAATAGCCCGAGCAGTGTCTCGCTCAGCTCTGATGAAGCTAACTACGACATGATCAAAAACATTGACAATCGAGTGATTTCCGCTTCGTATGTGCTGACTGTGAATGGAGGTAGCATCGCAAATGGGTGGAAAAGAAAACAACGACGTCCATGTCATTACCGTCTTTTAGTGAAGCGAAACATCATCCAAAGTCTTACTATCCCCGATGATGCCTCCATCGCTAACAAGCAAATATTTGTCGCCAGAACGGTGACTTATCTCAAACTGTCAATTTCGTTGACATCTGAAGCAGAAATTTGATTACAGTTAACAGATCGTCAGTTGCAGCGATACATAGCGATTACGTTGCTTGAAATAGCTACCGTAGTTTGTTGACTCCGAAATGAAGTAGATTCCGAAGCCAACCCACCTGATCTATGGTGCACTCCCGTATGCAAAACGTGAACAAAAAAAGGGGGTTTGGTTTCTCGTTCAAGAAAGAAATTATTTACATTTACAGTTAGTGAAGCATGAAGATTGTATGTAAAAAAGTATACAAGAATTTCCGTGCTGGTCTGCTTGGGACAGAGCTAGTTATCCGATATGCCAATTCCATTTCATTTTCATTCTCCTAGTGACAATGTGTCCCTACTTATACTTATTCCCCCTTGACAAAGTCTCTTAGCAAGTCTGGAGTCGAGCTTTCGAACAAAATGTCGTGGAGGAATCGTTCCAGTAAAAAGACCTTCAGGGATAAATATCCGGCATCCAAACACCGGTACCATCTTTGCCGCTTCTTCAACAAGCGCCAACTTGTAATAGCATTGGGTAGATGCTCAACATCGTGCTCCTCTGTGATCGCAAGAGGACTCATGTTTGCAATCACTGCTGCACAGCCCTCGTGTGCTTTAGTGACTTTTTCCGATAATCGTTGAAAGTCGGAGTATCGCTTCCAAACTCCAATGGTATCCCGTATGCTCCCCTCTCGGTAAATAACGAGAAACTGGGCATACTTTCCATGTTTCTTGGACTGGGAAAGAATGAATGGACAACGAGAATCAAAAACATGAGAAAGCGCGCTTGCAAAATATGACGCACGTAGTCAGCAATCAACAAACGTACCTCTATAACTCGATAGCTGGCAATTGAAATGTTGACGGTATCAACGCCTGCAATGGGTCCACCATTGACACCTGGTCTAGCAAAACTCTTGCTGACAGTCGTACCAAACACATTGTCCCCCTTGATTAGAACCGTCAGGTCTTCGTCGCTGCTATTCCCTTTTATTTTTCGATTAACCACTTCGTGATTGTATATATGATGCTGTCCAGACGATCCCGACACTATGGTGTGAGTTCCTCGTGCGGGATCGTTAAGTCTTGAGACTAGTGTAGCTTCTGCGGCGTCTTGTTTCGGGGCTCCACTGATCGCAACCGCTTGAAGAGGGTTGCCGCCATCAGCGGCACTAATGGTGTAATTGGACAATTCTTTACTTGTGTCAAAGGTTCCGTCCGCAAAGGGTGACATGGAAATAGGGGTAGTCGCTGTCAGAACTTCGACAGGCATTTGGTATTCGACTTGGGAACGCGCAAAGTTTTGAGCCCACATCTTTTCAAAAAAGGCTCGCTCCTCTACTGGTTGAGGAGGTCTATTTCCAGCCGTGTATTTCCAAAGTCGTTGGCTCGATAACGATTCTTCTAGAACATAGTTTGGCGCGGTCACAGCCATGGCTCGAGCCTCTGGAAACCAAGATAGAGAAAGAATCGATTTAGATACAAAGGGCATCGCATTTCGATAATGAGGATCGATTGAAACTACAACGAGAGGAGGGGACGAAAAAGTTGCTTTGCAGATCACACAAAACGACGCTGCCGTGGACTCTTTCGAAAAGACGAGACAATTGAATTAGCACGTATTCCATTCCGGCCACACCTTCTTCTCGAATTACACGAACATCCAGGGAGAACCGAACATGTCGACTTGTATCCTCCTCTGTGTCTTGTAGAGGGCTCATGACAGTTCAGATTGATACCAAGCAAGCGCTTGTACACTTAACACAATGCTGCTGGAGCAGTGGTGTGCATGATCATGAACTGCTGCAGTTCTTTTTCAACGTTGCAAGAACAGGCGTATAATGGAGAAGAGGTGATGGGAGCAAAACAAAAAAAAGAAGAATCAAAACAAAAACTCATACAGCACACCACATGCATGCAAGAAAAAGAAGGACAAGAGACAAAAAGGATTCGGCTTCGTGCGTAGCGAAAGGATGATTCGTTCATTTTGGCTCGTCGATGTGTTTCCGCATTTATAAAAAATTCCGAACTGAAGGCTTGTGCCACCAACTTTCGCTACCAAGACACGACGTCACAATACGAATGACTTACCCGATTCTAAATCAGCCGGGGGGTCCAAGAGAACTTGCTGCGTTTCGTCAATAATCAGGTCGTCGTTGGCTGTCAAGGCGAGATGGGCCAAAAGAGATGTCCCCTTACCCTTCTTCTTCTTTTTTACCCCCTTTTTCAAAGAGGGGAAATCGTCCTTATCCATCGAAGTGTCGTTGCCAGTGTTCGACATGGAGGCTTTGGCTGCGGCAGCTTGGTGATGCTTCTGTTGCTTTAGCAGAAATTTCTCCTCCTCCTTATTGAGTGGAGGACGATGTAACTTGTTGTTGGATAAATTAGGTGTATTCCCATGTTCAGTTTCTTCAAACCATCCCCAATCGCGACTGGAATTTTGGCTGCTTTGTCGTCCGTAGGAACTGTAGGAATCCACCGAATTGCGAGAATCGGATCGGCTCAGGCGACCGCTGGCTTTGGGAGTAGCGGATACTACAGGCCTTTCGCTATTGTGGGGAGCCGGTGAAGGATTGTTGTTGCTGAGCCATTCTTCCGTGACAACCATGGGATGATCGCTGGGAACTAATAAATCGACAACATTTTCATGTTCTCCATCCTTGGCCACACTAAAGTCCGAAATGGACGATCCCACTGTATGATCGTCATCATTTGAATAATTATTGGGTATTTCTACATCCATGGCATTGTCATGGTCGTCCTCGTCATTTTCGACGATGGCAAAGGCGGTGTTGGACATGGTACCACTATTTGGGGGATTATTGCTTTGTTGTACTTGTTGTTGTTGTTGTCCCTCTTCGTCCATCTTCTCTCCCGAGATTACTCGTTGTATGGCTCCCAGCATTATCTGCTATCTACTGCTGTGTTGCAAGATGATGGAACAAGTACTCCGGTTGGTGAAATGATGGGAAACGGACGATGACAAAACTGGAAAACTTTTCAACAGTTTTTTCGTGTGTAAAATAGGAGAGAGGATTGAAAAATAAATTGTCCCCGTGTTGTAAGAAGATTTTTTGAAGTAGCAGCGGTTCGTCGCGTCAAACATCCGCGGGACAGCAACGAGAAGCTTCTGCCCCACAAAAACTCGTGTATTGTTAACAGTAAACAGCTGCTGGTGAAGGTGTCACGTTCGGCGAACATCACAATGGTGATTTGATCAGTTGTTGGACAGACGGTTGGACGCGCAATCGTCAACACTGACGTACCAATGCACGGTTGGCATGGAATAGTCACTTTTTGTCCTGCGGTATGCTTCATCATTTCTGGACCACTACAACAATGGAACGAAAAGAGCAACAACATCATCGTCTACTCTATATACCTTTTTGAGGAGCAGCGTTTCTCAGTCACAAACTAGCACCACCGGACTTAGGATCTGATCCACACCGTCTGCGAATCTAGTACAGCGCCCATTCCATTCTCCTTCTTCCTTGCGTTAGCCCAGAAGAAATAACATGAAGATCGACCGGATTTCGACCATGATTATTTCCTCTGTTGTAACCATGGCCCTATCTTCGAGGGGTGCGACAGGTTTTTCCGCTTCTACCATGATTCGACAGTATCTTGCCAAAACGTCGTTGACAACAACTACACCCAGAACCTCTTGGTCGATCCGTCGGATGTCGGCTACCGCCAATCCACCATCCCCTACAACCGGAACGACTGAAGTGGAAGAAGTCGACGTGTCGTCCTCATCATCGTCATCATCTATTTACGTCCAAGAAGCCGATACTTTGGCAGGTCTGCAATCCACCTTTTTGAAAACCATGCGCGATCGTGGATTCCTCCATCAATGCACCAATATTGCCGAGCTCGACCAACAACTTCTCAACAACGCCCCTGTCTCGGCCTATTTGGGCTTTGATGCTACCGCCGATTCTCTGCACGTTGGCAGTTTGTTGCAGATTATGATTTTACGGCATTTGCAAAAGTCGGGACATCGACCAATCGTCCTGATTGGAGGTGGAACGTCCAAAGTTGGCGATCCTACCGGCAAGGATGAAAGTCGCAAGATGTTGTCCGAAGAGGACATTCAACGCAACACAGACGGCATCTCCAAAGTCTTTGAAACCTTCTTGACCTTTGGTGACGGTGACGGCGATGCCATGATGGTGAATAACGACGACTGGTTATCATCCTTGAAATACCTGGACTTTTTGCGAGAATACGGCACGCAATTCACCATCAATCGAATGTTGAGCTTTGAGTCGGTCAAGCAACGGCTCAACCGCGAAGCTCCGTTTTCGTTTTTGGAATTCAATTACATGATTTTACAAGCCTACGATTTCTTGGAGCTTTATCGAAGGTACAATGCGATATTGCAACTCGGTGGCAGCGATCAATGGGGCAACATGATCAGTGGGACGGAGTTGGGACGTCGATGCGAAGGTGCCCAGCTATTTGCGTTGACAGCCCCGCTCATTACCAAGTCAGATGGAACCAAAATGGGTAAAACAGCTGGAGGGGCCATATGGCTGAACGCTGACAAACTGTCCGAATACGATTATTGGCAATTTTGGAGGAACACCTCCGACGAAGATGTAATTCGATTTCTGAAACTCTTCACGGAAGTCCCTCTGGAAGAAATTGCCAAGCTGGAAGAGTTGAAGGGTTCGGACATTAATCAGGCCAAGATTGTGTTGGCGGATGAAGCGACAGCCATGCTTCACGGACGAGATTGTCTTGCGCAGATTCATGAAACGGTCGAAAATATGTTCAAAGGCGCTGGAGAAGTGACCGAAGGATTGCCTCGAATTTTTGTGACGGCCTCGGATTTGGAGGGCGACGGAAAGCGACTGGCGGACCTGTTTTTGGATCTGGAGCTAGCAACGAGTCGGAAAGACGCGCGACGGCTGATTGCTGGTGGTGGTGCCAAAATGGGTGACGAAAAGATCACGGACGAAGCCGCCGTACTGACCCTGGCAGATTTCAATGGAAAGACTGAGATTGTGCTTAGAGCTGGAAAGAAGCGGGCTGGTGTCGTTGAGCTACAATGATAGTGGTTTATTAAATTACAACAATCTTTTCATTTTCCTGAACAAAGCGTTTGTTTGTTTGTTTTTACTTTCCGTTATCATTGCTTCTATTCTCGTCACTTGGAGAATCGAAATCGTCCCATGCGTAGTCCTTGAGATCGTCGGGGTGGAAACCAGGTAGAGGATCTGGTTGGTAGGTCGAATGTTTATTCTTGTGCATGTATTGATCCCTATTGCTAGGCGGTGACATGCCAGGAGGCAAAGCGTCGATGAACGAATCGGGTCGTACCAGGTGCACATCGGCGCTGCCCCAATCATAAAAGTAAATGGGCATATCCAAGACAGTTTCCACTATTTGCGACTCCCAACCTGGCATAGCATAACCACAAGTGTAGATCTTGCAACTCTTCCCTCGAAGTGCCTGTTCGAGCATGGGCCGTATCTTTTCCAAACCATCCTTGGCAAAATACATGGTGAGAATGGTAGCATTTGGAACATGCTGGGACCATGCCAGGCTTTTCGGATCCATGAGATTCTCGACAATAAATTGCATGTTGGGCTGGGGGTGTATCCGTTGCAGTCGATCGTTTGCCTTTGCTACAATATCCGGATCCACATCAATCCCGATACTTTGTTTGACTCCATAGTCCATGGCATGAAAGTTGACACGACCATCGCCGGACCCTAGTTCCACATGGATCTTTTCAAAATAACGGAGAGGGAAAATGGTGTAAGGACTAATAAGAACAGAGGGATTGCCATCGTGCAATGGCGTGTTGCACTACTGCACTTGCTGGACAGTACTTACATCCTCCGGCCCAGGTGTCGCGCTGTCAAAAATCTTTCGAGCCACCGAGTCGGGGACTGGCGTCCACGGACTCAAGTTGGCCTTGTTACGATATTCTTCCAAGCTCTCACCCGAGTATTCAAAGGGTACATCAATGGCTGATGATGGTGCCGTCTGAGATTGCAATTGTGCCTCGTTGAACTTTTCGTACTTGGCTCGTCTCCGTCGTAAGGAGGTTGTCAAGAAGCGTTGTTGTGTTGCATAGGGATGTTGTTGGATGGAAAAGGTATTGGTGGACGTGAACACAAGGTTGTTGGATGGAAGTGGCATTGGCGTCGGCAGAAACGTTTGCAGCAACGTTTTGGAAAATTTGAGAATGGAGGCTGTCGATTTGTCATCCTCAACTCGGTTCTCACTTGTTTTTGTTGATATCGATTTCGCGATTTGCACGTCGGCTGTGCTCAGCTCCGCTTCGGCAGGACTATGATCTTGTCTCAACAAATCCAGCAAGTCTTCCATATATTGCTCAAAGTCATCGGTAACATCGTTGGTGCGGCCGTCATCACCCAAACGAAGCTCCATGACACGGCTCGCTCCCAATTCCGAGAGGCGTGCATCTAACGATTTGGCCATGGCATTGAAATGTTGAGGATGAGCCTCGGAATTTCCCAACCCAAAGACGGCGTATTCCAACTTTGATAAAGGACGAGAAGAAGAAGCAGAAGCAGAAGAAGAATCTATCATAGCCATGATTCGTTCGTAAAACTCCTTGGCATTATCGGGTGGTTGGCCGACGCCAGTGGTCGATGTCAAAAATAGATGCAACGCCGATCCCGGCTGTAGCTGAGCATCATTGCACGACTGGCAGGTGACAGTGGTTACAGTATGGAGTTCATCTTGTAGCGTTTGTTGTAGTTCTTGAGCGAATAATTTGGCTTTGCCACCCTGAGAGGCGTAGAAAATACGAATGGGTTGCGTGCGACTGGAAAGGGGAGCAACCGCTTGTTGTGATGATTGGGTAACTGGAGCATCATTATCATCATCATCATCATGTGTAGAGGAGAACAATCGTCGAATTTGCAGTGTTGCCGAGGAATTTATGGTCGACGAGGAAGGCCCACGAACCGCATCGAAATAATATATCTGATACGGATCATTTACGACAATCATTTTTGGTCGTATCATCGTCGACCGACGGAGTTTGGATCGATCCACATAATGGAAGGTGGTGGATTGTGGCCGTGACGACACAATACTTGTGGCAGATCTCCTCTCCCATCCGAGGCTTCTCCTGGACAGCTGTTTTGGCACGTAACTCCATAAAGGCATGTTTTGTTTACTGTTAGTCAGTTTTTGCTTCGCTCAGGACGGTCAATCCAAAGTTTCATTAGTGTTGAGGAAGAGAGACAAACGAGAGAGGACGGCTTCTATGCGTCTAACGCGTACTCGTCGTCGTTCAACTTCTGTTGTATCATCAGAGTACGTCGAATGTGACAGTGAGAGTAAAATGAGGATCTCATCAGAGGGAGTGGCTGAGCTACGACTACCGTAGCTACCTACCGTAGTAGTACGACGTATGTACGGTATATCATACCGTGTATCACAGCACCGCGGAAATAATAAATATATATTTTTCCCTATTAGCGATAAAGTTAATATCGATCTGGATCTATCGAAGGTTCAGGATTGATCGTTTATTCTCTTCTTATTTGAAAACATGGGCGAAAGACTGTAATGACCTCCAATGACCTTTTCCAATAAAATCAAAAGGACACTATAGTGAGTATCCACCAATTACTACCACCGGGTTAAACATTACTACCGCTATCGGTAATAATATCCCCGTCAAAACCCTATAATATCCCTTGGCAATTCGCTAAACCTAATAATATCCCCGTCAAAACACTACAGTGGCTATTATAGTCTTTCGCCCATATTATAACACACTCCCGCCATTAATCTCCGTTCACATCTTGAACAGGAAACGCAACTGCCAATGATATCCAATACTCCATCCCGAACAGATAACGCAACACCTAAATATTATACGACACTGCGACTACCGGTAGTACTCTAGAAGAGGCAGCAAAACAGCAAAATCACTCAGATCACCATCTTCATCTCCCTGTGAATCTTCCATCTTCCATGTATCTCCAATATTTCTTTATTTGTTGCTACCGGTTGTGTTACAAATACAACCGGAGCAGTACTGCTAGCCCAATCGTTGTTGACCGTAACAATCACGGCAAAGGGAGTTTAAAGCGGCAGTGAATGTAATCGTTTACCTCGGCGAACCTGTGCGCGGAAACCCCTTGCGACGGACCCAAATCGTATGAACTGACAGTGATATCCGATACTACATACGGAACAGAAAACGTAATCGCCAATGTCATCCAACATTCCGAGGCAGCCAAATCACAGGCCCAATTTTTCTCCTTGCAACTACCATTAATATCCGATACTACATATGCAACAGAAAATGTGATAGCCAATATCATCCAACCCTACTAGAGCCAGCACAACCGCATGTCCAATTTTTCATCTTCCTACCTGCCGGTGACATCCGATACTACATACTGATTGCCGATGTTATCCGAACATCTCTGACAAAAATTGTCACGGCTCTCCGAATTTTCCAACATCACCGACACTTCATTACTTCTTCCTCTAGTAGTGTTACAAACACAACCACCGCGGCGCTTTTATCCCTACTATTGAACGCGCCTACTGCCACCGACCACCGACGAGACATTTTCAAATGCCTACAATGCTTTTTGTCGACGACCCTGTGCGTGGAAACCCCTTGCGGCCGACCGCGGATGCCATCCGTGCCCTCGACGGGGAAGAGTGGTTGTCAACCATTCTCATCGACATGATGACATTGCCGCCTGACGGTGCTGCACGACGAATGCCGGGTAGACCGAAAACGGTGAGACTGAGAAAGAACTCCCGTTATGCCCATGAACCAGAAAAGTCGCCAACGATTTGCAGCCGTTGCCACCAGCCCGGTCACAATGTAAGAACGTGCGTAAGGAGAGAGGCGGTTAAGAAAAGAAATGCTGGGAATGGCACAGCAACAACCACCCACAGTGTCTTGTGAGGGACTGGCGGAGATAGTTACAAAAAAGAGGCAGGAAGAGTGGCGGTTGCGTTTTCTGTTATAGATGCGAACGAAGATTATTGGCGGGAGTGTGTTATAATATCCATTATAAATTGCAACAGGACATTATAGGGTTTGGAAAGGTCATTATGGTGTTTTGACGGGGATATTATTAGGTTTAGCGAATTGCCAAGGGATATTATAGGGTTTTGACGGGGATATTATTACCGATAGCGGTAGTAATGTTTAACCCGGTGGTAGTAATTGGTGGATACTCGCTATAGTGTCCTTTTGATTTTATTGGAAAAGGTCATTGGGGGCTATTATAGTCTTTCGCCCTTTGAACATTCGAACATACATGGAACATCGTCATCACTTCGCAACATCGTCCACTTGCTTGTTGGCTTCATCAGCAACAGGAACTTGAATTTCGCCTTTCTTTCCCGCATGTAGTTTCTCCTCCTACTCCCAAGCCAACATCCCATCACCATCTTCCATCATGCGTAGAGTAATGACAACACAGACACTTTGTCCTATAGTCACCAGGCCGTCTTTGTTTGGTCGATCGTCTTTCAAACGGCCGATCTC
This sequence comes from Nitzschia inconspicua, assembly GCA_019154785.2. NCBI lineage: Eukaryota > Bacillariophyta > Bacillariophyceae > Bacillariales > Bacillariaceae > Nitzschia > Nitzschia inconspicua. The sequence continues at coordinate 1,318,361 of JAGRRH010000006.1, read as the reverse complement.
CTCGACAGTGGTTTCCAACAACAGCGAATTGGGTTCTCCAACCGCCAACGATGCTCGCCAACTCTTGCTGCGAATGAATTCACGACCGGGAAGCGTCCTGACAACTTTGATGCAAGACAACGGTACAACAACAATAACAACAACAACAACAACTTCACGATCTTTGGACAAGTACAATATTGACTGGACCAAAATGTATCGTGGACAGTCGTCGCTGGTCGTACGACCAAATTCCACTCAAGAAGTGGCTGCCATCCTCCGATACTGCTACGAACATCGTCTTCCGGTCGTTCCACAAGGCGGAAACACGGGATTGGTGGGTGGCAGCGTGCCTATGGCAAGAGAAATCGTAGTGAGCTTGGAAAAGATGAATACAATTCACAATCTCCACGACAACATTTTGCAAGCCGATGCCGGATGTATTCTCCAAGACTTGCAAGACTATGCTTTTCAACACCGATGTTTAGTCCCAGTGGACTTAGGTGCCAAGGGAACGTGTCAAATCGGTGGCAATATGTCCACCAATGCAGGTGGGGTGTATTATTACCGGTACAGAAGTCTCCATGCCAACTGTCTGGGATTGGAGGTCGTGGATGGGACGGGACAGATCTTGAATTTGTCCTACAGTCCTCGGCCCCACCTCAAAGACAACACTGGCTACGACTTGAAACATTTGTTCATTGGTGCCGAAGGAACGCTGGGAATCATCACAAAGGTCGCCTTGTGGTGTCCACCTCTTCCCACCTCGGTGGGTGCCGTATGGGTGACTTGTAGCTCCTTGCAGGATGTTCTTGGCATCTTGGCACTGGCAAAGACCCAATACATGACTGAAATTCTCGCAGCTTTTGAATATATGGACCATAAAATTCTACGATTGGTCCAAGCGACACACGCAACGTCGGTCAAGCTCCCTGTTGACATTGACTGTGAGGGTAATCATCGTGGTTGCGACCACGCGAAATACAGTATCCTCATTGAAACACACGGATCCGATGAAGCACATGATCAAAACAAACTTTCAGCCTTTTTGGAGCACATTATGGAACGAAATCTAGTTGTCGACGGAGTCGTAGCACAGAATGTGGGACAAGTGGAGGAATTCTGGAAAGTACGGGACATATGCAATCCATCAGCCGCCGCCACTGGATACGTCTACAAGTATGACGTTTCACTACCGGTAGACGATTTTGACAATTTCATCGCCGAAATCAAATCGAAACTAAATTCTTTGCCTCTCATTACTCAATATCCTGCGGACGATCTTCAATGCGTCAACTGGGGACATATAATTGATGGAAATCTTCACTGCAACATCGTTTCCGTCGGAAAATTTGACAGGGATCCGCTGCTGATGGAATATGTTGAAAAGTGCATCCTACAAGCAGTCACGAAACGAAATGGATCCATTTCTGCCGAGCATGGACTCGGGCAATACAAGAACAAGTATATGAACCAAATCAAAGATCATGCCACGCTTCAGACGATGCGGCGGATGAAAAAGTTGTTTGACCCCGCAGGTATCATGAATCCTGGAAAGTACTTGCCGAATGTGAAAGAAAATTAGGGGAAACTCTCTTTCATCATTACTACGTAGTATTATCTAAATAATAGGTCATATATTTATAATAGCGTTTTTATTTTATTTTCCTTCCATAATGGAGACAACATCCTCTTGAACGTCCCCTGTTGGCATGAGGTTGTAGTTTTGAGACAGGACGTTCAAAACATTAGGAGTGACGAAGGCTGGTAGACTGGGTCCCAATCGAATATTTTTGACACCCATGCTCAATAGGGTCAACAGCACAGCTGCAGCTTTTTGTTCTAAATGAGATAATGCAAGACTGAGGGGTAAGTCGTTGATACCACAATTCAATGCTTTTGCGAGTTCTGATGCAACAACAACGGCCGAGTAGCTATCGTTGCACTGTCCCATATCCATGACTCGTGGCATGCCATTGGCTAGTGTCGCACCCAAGAGCTTCTCGCTATGAATCACACGATTCTTGGCGCATCCCAAAGTCAGAATGAGGGTATCTTCAGGCAATTCTTCGGCAAGATTTGTGAAGTAACTAAAGATACGGAAGAAGAATTCTTAGATTGAATTTGAAAAAAGAAAAGAACCGCAATCAAAGAAAGAAATCCGTTCTACTCACTTTCGATCCCACTGTGTGCCGTCGCACCCACCAATCAATACAATCCGGGAAAGAGCTCCACTTTGGACGGCTTCAATAACTTTTCCAGCCAATGGAAGGACGGCGCGATGGTTGAAACCAACTGTATGATACTTGGCCGGTTCAACCGTTTTGGGAAAGCCCTTCATTTCCAACGCTTGTTCAATGACGGGAGAGAAATCTCGATCACTACCAATATGCTTAACTCCCGTGACTCCTACTTCGTTCATGGTATATAATCTCTCCTTGTAAGCTCGTCGTGGGATCTGAATGCAGTTAGTCGTAACCACTATAGGTCCTGGAAATCCAGCAAATTCAAACTTTTGGTTTTGCCATGCTGTTCCGTAGTTTCCCACCAAATGGGGATACTTCTTGAGACCGGGGTATGAATGCGCTGGGGTCATTTCGCCATGTGTATAGACGTTGATGCCTTTGCCTTCTGTCTGCTTCAACAATGCTTCAAGATCGGCCAGGTCGTGACCCGAGACCAAAATGGCCTTACCTTCGGTTGCCGTCATACGGACCGGAGTCGGTTCGGGCGCTCCTAGCTTTTCTGCATGGGCGCTGTCAAGCAGGGCCAACACACGGGCATTGATTTCTCCGACTCGCATGGCATTCTGCAACAAACCCTCCGTATCGGCCTCGTTTGAGGCCAATTTGGCCCATACTTCGTGTATATCCTTCATGATTTCTTCGTCAAAGGTTCCCAATAATTGGTAGGCATGCGCTGCATAGGCACAGGCTCCCTTGAGACCGTACGTTCCAATTTCATTGAGCGAGAAGCAGTCGTCGTTGCCCATGGCCGCTTGACGTTTGGGCAAGCTGTGGGCATGCCCATATTCCTCTAACTCCTCGATGCTATCTTGAATAGAAGCCCAGTTGGTGTTGGCCAACTGTGGTTCTTGTACACTCAGACCCAAGGCTTGAAATTGCTGTTGCAAGTCGACGCCTTGACGAATGTAATCGGCGATTGCCTCGTCCGAAAAGTTGACGTTGGTGAGCGTGGAAAAGGTCGCCTGGAGCGTCCACTTGTTGGCTTCATGGAGGAGTTGTGGATCGACAGTACCGATTTGTCGTGCCGCGACACACCACAAGCTGACCGCCTTGACGGCCTCCATCAAGGTATCTTGTAGCGCAGAGGTTTCCGACGTCTTGCCACAGACACCGACGGTCGTGCAAGCAAAGTGATGTTGAGTTTGTTCGCATTGGCGGCAAAACATGTCAGGATTACTTTGTACCATTTTTTCTTGGTTGGCCGATGCGGAAAAGAGACGACGGTGGTCGTACACGATAGAGCCCGTGCTTGACATTGCGGCTATGGCACTCATCTTGGTGCGTCGAGTGATGGCGGAGGCGGCATCGCGATGTCTGCGGGCAACGACGACGGTGGAAAAGAAGCGACGGGTCGCCGGACCTTGGAAAACGCGATTGAGCATTCTGACGATGGATATCGATGTCGAAGAAACCTGAAGTTGGAAATTATGGAATGACGACGAGAGAAATCCAAGCAAAGAATTGGTGAGGAGAACATGTTGTAGACAAAACTTGGTTTAAGAGCGAAGTGTTCGGGTTTTGAAGCTTCTCTCGGGAGAAAGAAGTGACTTGTGGATTCGGTAGAGTTCGGGTCGGTGTTGAAACCGAGAAGCCGTAGAAACGTAATGACTTTTACAGTTAAAAAATCTTTTTCTTCCCCCTTACTGTTAATTACCTCCTTCTACAGTCTACTTTAGTACTACAGTACGTCGTAATGTACGAAGTACCCTGAGGGTTTGTTCTACGGTAGGATGAAGGATAAAGGGAATGAATGTAATTGATTCACGATTTATTTTTGTGACGTCATGAAACAACTTCACTTCGGTCACGCATGAATTTGCATCCATTCATTTTTTTATATTGCTGCAATAATTCTACGTTTTCCCATTCTTAAATTGTTCGAAACAATGTATGATACAATACCACCACACTACCGGTATGATACATACTATACGGTCGTAAAATACTACGTTATTAGTAGTCTACACAACAAAAAATTAATGACTTCGACTGGGAAAGTACAGTGTATGATTCATCTTCACATCGACCTTCCACCCAACCTACACAATCATTATTCTTCCGGATCGCACCTGCACCAGCGGTCACAACGTCCACTGCTACTTCTCATAAGCAGTAAAATGAGTATCGTTAGGGAAATGGCAGCTGCCGGTCCCGGTTGTGCCGTCGCCAATGGTATCTTGAATGCTTTCGAAACGACCAAGGTTAAACTGCAGCTGCAAGATCCTGTTCGGCCGGCCTATTCAGCCAACACGTCGTGGGGAGTCATGCAACAAATTGTACGAGAAGAGGGTTTTGTACGTGGCTTGTTGACGCCGGGACTGTCGGCTTCGCTGACACGATCTTGTATCTATGGTGGATATCGAGTGGGATTGTATTCCACAATCAGAGACGAACTTCGGTTTCTACAGAACAATAATAACAAGAGCAGCCGCGACCAACAAAGACCATCTTCCAACCCAAAGGCATTGACCAACGTAATTGTCATGAGGATTGCCTCGGGTATGATCACGGGTGGTATCGGTGCCATGTTGACGTGCCCCCTTGATGTCGTTCGAACTCGAATGCAAGCAGACGCCGGTCTCGTCAACAAGAACGGAATTTACGTGACGGGATTACGACGGGGACAGGCCGTGCGATACAACAGTATGTTTTCGACCTTGGTATCTATTTTGAAGGAAGAAGGACTGGCCAAAGGAATCTATCGAGGGGCGACGGTGACAGTGGCACGCGCGTCCCTGTTAAATGGAGCTCAATTGGCGAGCTACGATACTCTGAAAAAGATTTCAGGTCGACAAGAAGGCCCAATATTGCACCTGACGTGTGCATTGGCCAGTGGAGTCATTGCTCAGACCGTCGTTATGCCCATTGATACCATCAAGTCGTCCATGATGATGGGCAACAACTGGGGCAATGTGCTGAAAGTTCTTCGAACGAATGGACCGATTTGGCTGTACCGAGGATATCTCCCAGCGTGTGCTGGTCAAGGCTTGATTATGGTCTTACAAATGCCTTTGATCGAACAGTTTCGACGATTTTTGGGAGTCGAGGCCATATAACAAAATGTGTGTGTGCGTGAATTGGTTGCATTTCGGCTGCTGGCAACAAGTAAAATCTACGGATGAGTCTTTCTCTAGTACAGAAGCAGAATTTGACACTTTGTTCACTGTCAATTACTAGCTCTAGAGTCGTAGAATGCTACCACGGATGTAGATGTAGTGAATGCCGAACTTAGAAATGCCAGCAAGAATGCAGATCAAATGAATGCTAAATAGAGGAGTGTGATTTATGAAAGCAAAAAAAAACGTTGCATCAACTGCAATGATTGCTGGAATCACATCTGTATCCTGATTTGTTATGTTAAAGACTTCAATATCTTGTAGACCCGTTCTAAATTTCTGATTCTTCCCGTTCGTGATGTGTAGCGAATCCCATGTCTCGTTTGTAAACAAGTTTTTCGGCAGCAGTCACCTTGTCTCTCATCCAATTACCAGAACTATTTCGACTTCGATACTTGTCTGCTTTTTTGTTTCCAAAGATCGCCACAAGATCGCAGCTTTGTACTTCGGGGAAAATATCATCAGGATCGACTCTCTTACCGTCCACCTTGCCATGATATTGCTCCTCAAGTGCCTGAATTAAATTCTGTCGAATGGCCCATGTCGGAATTCTCTTCTTTTGCTGGTCGTTCTCAGCTTCGCTGTCGCTGTCGTCGCTGTCGCTACCCTCCCTATCTGAAATCTCGTATGTGTCCATGGGAGACTGCACCTTTGGCTTCACAACTGGATTTGTTACTGGTTGTTTCAATGTTGCTCCAAGGGAATCTTGAACGCCGCCGGAAAAGTGGATATGTCCTTTGTTGCTCGAGGCTGCTGTTAACTTCGAAGTCGATCCAACAAATGCCTTCTTTTGCGTTTGTGCTGCAGCAGCAGCCTTCTCTCTCATTTGTGCAGCAAGTTTGTCCTTCTTGGCACTAGCGCTTGCCAGAGATCCTTTCACAACGAAGGACTTCTGCAAGCTTTGAGGTTCTTTTGGTGTCATTCCAAGTTTTGTTGCAGTGTTTGTCTTGCTCTGTGATAAATAAAGTATTGCACGTTAGGAAACATGGAAATCGGTGCTTCAATCGCACCCCAATAAATACGACGTACCTTTTCTCGCATTTCTGCAATTTTCGCCATTCGGGAGCCCTGAATTTTTTTCATCTCCTGGGAGACAGCTGAAGAGGATGGTCCTCCGACGCTACTGGAAAGAGAAGTTTGACCCGAAAACTTGGAAATCATATCCCTCACCATTTTACCCGATCCCTTGGAAATCGATGAGCTTGCTTCGGAAGGTGGACGAGCACTTCCATCTGTTGAAACGTTAGAACAAACGCTGGGCTTGCCTATCTTAACTGCAGACGGAAATTGATCATGTTTTTTACCCGAAGTGGCTTCTCTTGTGGTATCGGGAACACCTTTGAACGCATTGGCACTGGAGTCGGTCGAAACTTTCTTTGCGCTCGACTGTGGGGCTTGGAGCTTGACTTGTATAGATGTAGTAGGACTCCGAAGGGCAGCAGGTGAACCAATGTACGATTTTGAGGACGCAACCTTCCCGGCCGATCTTGTCGCCTTTTCTTCCTCTATCTTGAAGCTCGGTTGCTTATCAGTTGTACTGTGATGTTCCACTTGCATCAAACTGATTGATCCTCTATAATTCTCTTGTTCCGCTGTGGTTTCCTGCTGTTGCTGTGGTTCGATTGACATTTTCTTCGTCGATTGAATTTGCGACTTTTCGATTGACATTTTCTTTGTTGATCTTGGATTTGTGGTTTCAATTGACATTTTCTTCTCCACAATTGACTGAACCATAACGTCAGTGTCGATGCCGTCCTTGTTTTCGGATGACTCGGTGGAATCGTCGTTGTGAGCACTAAAGTCTGTATTGGCTTGGGTCGGTTTGGAGTGCATCGATGCAATGGGGATGTCGATCGACCCCTCCGCTTCGAGTTCCACAAGCATAGCGTCAAGTAATCGTGCTCTGAGATCTTTCTTTAGTCCCCCAGTATTGTATCCTCGATCAATCAGCTCCTTTCGTAGCTCTGCTACTTTCATTGCGTTTACCTTGAATTCAATTGTAGACCGGCTCGTAAGTGAAATTCTGGGGAGATGATCGGAAGCGGATTGTTGTTGTTGGGTTGGTTTCGTAGGACTGACGTCGATTTTTTTTACAGAAGTCATCGAGTTAGGAATCTCTACGGTGGTATTTTGTTTGTTCTCCACTACGATTTCCCGCTGTGTCTTTTGCTTCTTTTCCAAATGTCGCTGCCGTTCTACAGAGCCGATACATTCCCAAATTTTTCTTTTGCATGACTGAAGCAGAATATTTGAAAAGAATTACAAAAAACAAGGCATGAGGTTTTGATGTCGAAATGAGAGGCATCCGTCTGGATGCGAATGCACGATATCGTTCGATAGCGTACCTCGATTTCATCAGCCAGCTTTTGATTCGGGAGGCACCTTGGCTGGAATGGGGCGCGAGCTTGATCGATGACCGACACAAGCGTTTGGAAGTGATTTGAGGGCACTTTCAATGTTCTTGTACTCATGTTGGATGAATAAGTAATAGTGTTGAATTCAAAAAGAACGGCGCTGTGGCTAGAATGATCGAGAGTATTTCGATGGAGCTGTTTCCAAAGCAATAGCGCTGACCTGCAGAAGTGAATGTGTTGCTGGCTGCTTGTAAGTGTTGATGCAGCCAGGACTGTGAACAAGAAGTAAGGCGCGGTCGAGGTAATAACTGTGACGATGATGACTCGTAGTGCTTCTAGCTAGCAATTGCTTCGAGTAGCATCAAGATGAATGATTGCATCGGTTTGTAGTTTGAGTTTCCTTCGTTGATATTGTGATCGCCCATTTTTCTTGAACAAACGAGAAAAGAAACAGTTAGATTTTGACTAAGTAATCATGAAAGGAAGTATACAGTCACGAAGTATGCATTCGCGCCGGCAGACTCGTGAGCCAGGCGATCATGTACCATGATTGACTTTTTCGACTGCAACAAGCAACGAACACAAAAAAGTACGTAGTATCATACGAGGTAGCGTACGACTTGGGATGTCGTAAGAACGTTCGAATGTACTACGACTAGTACAGTACAGTACTACCCTTACAGTTAGTACTCGGAAACACAGCCCACAGTCGATTACCGGTACAGATTACTACGACGTACTACGGACCATTAAATTCGTAGTAGTTCTTGTCTGCTTTGGAGGAAGCTTCTCTGACAAGCAACAAACTTTTGGGAAATCACTACTGTTGGACAGTTTTAGGTCATAGATATCGAAATGGAGGAGACTTGGTGCAGGTCGGAGATGAATGCGGGCCCGGAAACACCAGTGTTCAATAAAATCATGTCTGAATTTACTTTTACAATTTTACGGTGGCGGAAGCGGATGTAGTGATGGTACGTTGTTTTGCTTCGGTAAATAATAAGTTAGGCAGCAAGTCGGCGGTAGGTTGTTCGTTCGATAGCAGCGACAACATCAGCTACTTGAGGTAGAGCTGCATTCTCTAGCTCCTGAGCATACGGCATCGGCACGTCCGCACCACAAACTCGTTCCATAGGTGCATCCATGTAGTTGAAAGCTTCCGTTTCCATAATCATAGCGGCAATCTCGGCTCCCACTCCATGTTGTGGCCATCCTTGTTCCAGCGTCACACACCGTCCAGTCTTTTTGATCGATGCCAGAATCGTGTCACGATCCATGGGTCGGATGGACAAGAGGTTGATAACTTCGACCGATACACCCTTGCTAGCCATCACTTCTGCGGTCTCCAAGGCCTTACCAACTTCTTTGCTGTATGAAATCAAAGTGACGTCAGTTCCCTCCCGTTCAATTTTGGCCTTTCCAATTGGGATGATAAAGTCTTTGGATTGAGATTCGTCTGACATGGGAAAGGACACTCCGTACATCAATTCATGCTCCAAAACACAAACTGGGTTGGGATCACGAATGGCAGCTTTAATGAGACCCTTGGCATCCTCACTGGAATAAGGAGTCACGACTTTCAGCCCGGGTACATTTCCAAGCCACGCGGCGAAACATTGAGAGTGTTGGGCAGCGGTACCAGCACTGTACCCATTGGGGCCACGAAAAACAATGGGACAGGCCAAGTTTCCACCGCTCATGTAAAATTGCTTTGCAGCACTATTGAGAATATGATCGATCGCCTGCAAACTAAAATTCCATGTCATAAACTCCACAATCGGTCGCAGATTGTGGAAGGAGGCACCAACGGCCATACCGGTAAATCCTGCTTCGGTAATTGGGGTGTCAATGACACGTTTTTCTCCGTACTTTTGGTACAATCCCTTCGTGACCTTGTAGGCACCTTGGTACTGAGCGACTTCTTCTCCGATGATGAAGACACTTTCGTCCCGTTCCATTTCTTCATCGATACCTTCACAAATGGCTTCCCGGACCGTCATCTCTTTGGTGGCAAAACCACGGCTGCTCACATAAAAGACAGGATTATTTGTTGTTGCGGCAATTGCCCAACGACTCTAAACCGGAGAGGAGGAAATATGCGGTAAGGATTTGGGGAAACAACACCAAATGATACTATTTTTTGGAAAAACAAAAAATTAAGGTATTCGTCCAAATCGAAAATCCTCGTGATAACTTACAATGCCGCTGCTACTGCCCTGCACAGCTGCTCTTCGGATCGTTGAAGAGAACATTGTCGGTACCGGGGATGGAGAATTAAAATTTGATGAAACTAGTGACTTCCGGTCAGCGTTTTGCGAAGAGATGATTTTTACCGCAAGATGCTGCCGATGGTAGATGAGCAGATCGAAGGTGGATGACTGTGAGGTTGTTTTTGCCGCGGTGTGAATGATGTGGTGGATTATGGAGTGCAGGATATTTTACAAAGGGACTAGGAAAGTACCTTGCTTTATTACAGTTAATAAGCCGATAAAAAATAAACAGAATACAGAATTCCAAGTTCAGAAATACGCTTCTCTCTACCTACTACGTAGTACTCTACCGTAGAGTCTTTAGAGAGTAGCTACGTAGTACTAGTAGACTACCCTTCGTACTAGGTAGTAGAACTCCGGAGTATTACATAGGTCCATTCGATCGAATAGTAGAGCGGCTTTCATGTTTCCAACATGCTGAAATCACGAGAAAGTCTTTGGAATTTAATGTACATGGTAAGGTTCAATATATTACGTCGTATTCATTACTACGTAGTCGTTCTTGTAGATGTGAATGGCGGAATCCCCGTGATCCGATACATCCTTGATTCATGATTTCGGTTTCAAACTAAATCTCTGTCGCGTAACCCCATGCGAAATTGCCGTATTATCTCTTCATTGGATGGCATTGGCTTGCCCCACACCAAATCTGCACCCGCTCGGTGGAATTCGTCATTTAAGTCGTTCCCGGAGCACCCTACGATCAAAGACTCGACGTGTTCGCGTCGCATGGCAATGATGACGTCCGTCCCTACCATGACACCTCCGGCTTCTTCCATGTACTGATCGCAAATAATAATATCAAATCGAGAGTTTTTGACAATTTCTAAAGCCGCTTCACCATTCACTGCCATGATTATCTCAGCATTCGGTGTTACTGCCTTTTTCAGACGACGTTCTAGCATGATTCGATTCATCTTAACGTCATCAACGATCATTATCTTGATCGGCTCGTCAATGACTTCATTGTCATTGATCAAGGATGGTGCCTTGGGATAATCATCGATAGGAGCGCAAGGTTCTAGCGGTAGAGTCACGACACACTTTGTTCCTGGTCGGATGGTGGGATCGGACTCAAATCGTATCCTTCCTCCCATCATCGTCACAAACTCCTTCGCGATGGCCAAGCCAAGACCTGTCCCTGGAGCACCACCACGTTGCACAAAGCGTTCAAACAAGCGTTCCTGTTCCTGTTTGGGAATCCCTGGGCCGGTGTCCTCTACCTCAAAGCAAATATTTGTTGATTGATCACACCAATAGCACCGCAGAATTATGGATCCGACCAATGTGTACTTGATGGCATTGGTAATGACGTTAGCCAGGACTTGTTGTAGTCGATGCAAGTCTCCCAAGAAGTAATCGCGACTTTTGGGTACATTGTTCTCAAGCTTGAATTCAACGTTTGGTTTGACTAATGGAAGCATCATCTGATGGATTCCAACAATCAATTCATTGAGAGAAATGGGGTGGGACCGAAATTCCATCATGCCTTCCTGCAGCTTTCGTGCATCTAGAAGATTGTTCATGATATTGGACATGAACGAGGCACAAAGCTTCATTCCTTGGATAAGTTCCCGGGACATTTGGGGTAACTCGTCTTCATCAATTGTTTGTAGAGCACTATCCATAGCACTCAATGGGTTTCGAAGCTCGTGAGCAAAGTAAGCAGTCATGTTTCTTTCTGTTTCTACCGTCGCTTCTTGTGCCCATGTCATAGCCTTCATTCTTGCATGCGTTTGCTTCTGGTAAAGAACCGTGTAAACCAACCAAGAAAAAAAGAAGGCCATGACGACGCACACAACTGTAACAGCGTAGGTCCAGAGGTCGATGTCTCTTGTTGAAAAACATACTTTCATTTCCCATTCACTATCAGTGGTCTCCAAAGCGACCACAACGTGACGGTAATTATTGTCGTTTATGTAGTCCATAAAATTAGCAGATTCTGCCAGAGTGACCTCCGTCTCGTCGTAAGTTTCGGTAGCCTTGTTGTACTCGCGATCAGTGCGCGTGAGTTGAAATTGATATTGATCAAGGCTCTTACCTTGTCCTCCATAGCCGTTGCGAAAGGAGTGCAAGATGCCGCTAGAATTTACCATTTGCGTCCAGCCAATTAAGGCAGTGGCAAATCCCCATCGCGGATATGCCACTCCGTCGAGGCCAATAATCTCATATCTTGGATCGACTATTGGTAGTCGCGCAATAAAGTAATCGCCGCATTCTGGACATTGTACCAACGGCATCGGTCCAGCAACCACCACTTCTTCCTTGTCTATGCTACCCAAAGCAATGAACTTCATTATGGGATCGTTCAACAAGTCCAATCCCCATGCACCCGTACTGTCCAGAAATATCCCGTCTTCAAAATCTTCAGTGTTGTTCATGGGATATAGCAAGCAAATTACACCGGCTGGTACCAATTGCACGTTGACAAGAATGTTGCCCATTCGAGAATGTTCCTTGATTCCCGAGGCAATGGATACAAACCGTGTCACCAATTCCAAGTCGTCGCATACGCCTGTAACGTTCCGATATGCTCGATCGTCCATCCGGCTCGTATCAAATGGCAGTGCCCCCGGTTCCCCCGCCTGACCCACCTGTTTTGGTAAATCTTGAAAAATTTCCAAATGGATAGCGAACTGAGCCAAGCTAAAGAGCGGTAAGATCGCTTGATCGAGTTGGTTAGAAAAATATTGGCCTGTATCAATGGCCAGACGGGTAGCGTCTTCCTGCCTATCATTCCGTTGAGATCCGGAAACGATGAAAACAACGGCAAGGGAGGCAACAACCAGCATAAAGAATATGAAGACGCTGACAAAGAAAGTTGAAGTAAATCCAAGAAACGTCGTCTGAACTTTATTTCGTTGGTCAACAGGCGAATGTTTCCTTTCGTTACATGTATTTGACGATACGAGCGCTCGTTGGAAATGCGACATTTTTTTCCGATTGGCCACCATTGACTGTGAGTTTTCTCGCATGACCAATGGGTGGTCGCCGGTGGGACGACGTTGTTTCAATGTTGTAAGGGCATCGCCGTTTTGAGCTGCTATACTCGATTCCTCAGTAGATCCTGAAGATGATGTCATGTGCGGAACGTTTGCAACTTGTTTCCAACAATCGTAGCATGTAGAGCCTGAGACGTGTTGATGCTTCAGATTTAGCTTCGCTAATAAAGAGATTATTGGGGTTGATAACGACACAGAATGCTCTTTCATATTTCGTACAACGTAACCAACCACAGTATCATACGTTGTAGACCACGGTACTCCAGTAAAAAAGGAGTGAATCAAAACTGGGCGCCACGCCGAAACCCATTACGACGTATGGTCACACAACGTTTTGCGTGGCTGTCGTGATAATGCTCTCTATTCTCTTCGGAGTAATTGTTTTTCTATCTGTTATTTGCGATGTCGTCGGAAGAGTGAATAGCCCCATTCATTTTGCCGACAAAAGAAAAGAAAAAATAATAATCAAAAAGTTCCGGCACAAAAATTAAATTTAAATAACTGTAAGTTCACTGCATTCTTGCTACTTCGAGTCTGGTAATATTTGAGGTAACAGTAAATATCAATGCCGAACAAAAGAACTACGGTACGTATGTCTCTACCGTAGCTACCGTGGTAGAGTATTGCCATTATTTTCACTCAGTCAGCAATATGTACATGTTCTTCGTCGTCCTACCAGTAGGTCTGGAAGAGGGCATTTTTCAAAAACAGTAATTAAATAACTCAATTATTAGGAATGTGTTTTTTTTTGTAATAATCCGAGTGCTTTAGTGCCAGAATTGTCTTCGCGAATTGACTTTTGCTGTTAGCGAAATCTTGACTATTATGTTGTCTTGTGGAGGCTATGCTGAGTTTGAGGCTTCAGCCCCGGAAAGAGACTACCGTTACCAGCATTTGCTAGAGTAGCTACTTGAGGTAGCTACCGAAGTACTTCGTATTAGTTAATTTTTTCGTGAATCACGAGTCGTTATCGCCAACAAAAATCCACTTCAAATAATTTGACAATGAGCGGCAGCGACGACGATTTCATCCCAACGGAGGCACCTGTTGATTCCCCTCCTGCGCATAATCTTCGGAGACGTCCTTCGGAACGTACCTCCGAAGTGGTTCCGCCGCGATCCGCCAAGAAACCGAGATATGAGCCCAAAACCACACAGACTCGAATTCCTACAAACCTCCGGTCCATTTTAGCCCTGAAGAAGTCTCTGACAAAGAAGCTCCGAGGGACAGCTATAACCGAGAGCTTGTCCCTTAGGGTATGTAAAGCGGCATTTCTGATGCAAGAGAACTATCTCCTCGAAAAACGCAAGACTTCGACCAAAAATGGCAGGAAGGTCAAGCCAGCAAGAATCCAAGCCCGTATCTGTGAACTTTTCGGGATTTCACCACTAACATACTGCGCTATCCTTTCCAGCTACCTCAAGGATCGAGCTGCGTATGCTTCTGGAAAGCTGGGGGATGGAAGGAGTGGTAACAAGTCGGCAAAAGAGACTCGGATCCCCGACACATCGGGGGTCCAAATCCTGGTTCGAGAATTCATTCGGGGCAAATGCGCCAAGCGAGAAAGAGTCACAGCAAGACAAGTTTTAGATTATCTCGTTTCTGTTAATATTATCAGTGTCGAGACGGGGGAAGATGGAGTGATGATACCAAAAGCATTTGCAACGGCGTACAGAAGCGTCCAAAGATGGCTGAAGAAAAACTTTTACAACTGCTGTCGCCGGACTGGAAATTTGGTGATGAAGGAAAGTGTCATCCTCCACAAACATCGGTTCCTTCGTCGATTCTGGGCTAACCGTAATGCTTTGCCAGAGGAACAGCTTCGCGAAGTAATGCTAGATGAATCCTACATCCATCAGCATTATCATCGGAATGACGATTCGCTTTGGGACCCGAATGACGAACAGGACATCCAGGTTGGCAAAGTGCCAGGCAAGGGGCGGCGCTACTGCTTTGCTGCAGCAATCCAAGGAGCAAATCCCCGAGTTGCAGTAGCGATTGAAAATCAAGACAAAGCAGGTTTGATTGACGGCACAGTTTGGTCGTTCTGTCCTCAGAAGAAGGGGGACCACACAGGAGACTACCACAAGGTCTTCACCGGCAAGAATTTCGTTGCCTGGTTTCGGGACAAGTTACTACCAAACTTGAGACAACCATCATTGATTATGATGGATAACGCTAAGTATCATCTTGTGTACGGG
The DNA here is from genome assembly GCA_019154785.2 of Nitzschia inconspicua. Classification (NCBI taxonomy): domain Eukaryota; phylum Bacillariophyta; class Bacillariophyceae; order Bacillariales; family Bacillariaceae; genus Nitzschia; species Nitzschia inconspicua. The sequence continues at coordinate 1,303,193 of JAGRRH010000006.1, read as the reverse complement.
GATGATGTTCCGAAGCCAAGTAAAATGAAAAAGGAAGAGTGCCTCACCTTTCTCCAGATGAATCAGGTTGAGATTCTAGAGAGGGCAACAGCTGTGGAGCTGAAGGCCCTGGTGAAGAACAACATCAGGGAAAATGTTGCATTTGAATGTGAGAGACTAGCAAAGGAACAAGGTCACGAAGTGCTCCTGACTCCACCCTACCACAGCGACCTTCAGCCCATTGAGTTGGTCTGGGCGATGGTCAAGGGCGGCGTGGGTTGCCAGTATAACAATGAAACAACCCTGGAGCTTGTTCACCAGAGGCTGCTGGCACAATTTGATCATTTGCAAACATCAGGACATGATTCTATAGCAGGGATGATCAAAAAATGTGCAGAAACTTCTTTGAAACTCTTCCAAGAATTGGAAAACGATGAGGTTGACAGCGAAGACGACGAGGAAGGTGACTCAGAGGATGATGATAGCAAGATATCCGATGGAACTGATTTGGAGGAAGCACCACCTGAAGACGTGGAAGAGCCTTGGACTGAAATGGAAGAGATTTAACCTTTATATTTTAGATTTATTACTTGTGGAACGTGTTTTTTATGATAAAAAAGGGGCAATTTACTACCGGGGCCCTCTCTACGACAAATAATTGCGCAGGTAAACTCTGTAAAAATATATATAAGTTATGCTGTCGAGGACTGTTGGGTGTTGAGATCAAAAAGATTGCGGTTGAGCACACTCACTCCATGTTAATTCCTTGAAAATGGATAGCAAACTTACTGTTAATTCATGCAAAGGTGGCAATCAGGTCAATTTGACCACAGTAAATCAATCGTGCTCCGAGGTATTATCTTGCATGGGACCCCATGTTTTGAGTGATGAGAAATGAGTAGTATTCGGGATACTCACACAAATATTATATAGAATTCATGAATGATGATTATAAGAAAGACTCCTTCGTGTGTTTGTATTAATTTCACATCCGAGTACTCAGCCTAAAAAAAGCTATTCCATGACAAATTAAGATAAACTACTACAAGTACGTCAGTACTCTGGAGTGTGAAAGAACGTATTCACAGTCAGTGAAAGAGTGCATTCTCGGTCCTTGACACAAATACAATTTTTCTGTGCTCTTGTTTACTCGTTTGGGCATTGCTCCTGCAACCAGCCAGAAGCGTGAGTGCAGGCAATGCAAGTGCATAAAACTGCTGGCTGCATGCTTGTGTCTTGTCTGCTGTTTAGACTGGTGTTTGGAGTTGGGACTGAGGAGACAGACTGATGGAAGACAGGTAAGTTAGACCAAAGCTGCAGGCATTGCATCTCACAAACATCGTATTGGTACAATTCCTGGGACACTGTAATCACACATGGCACAATGGCAATGACGCCAATTATTGCAATCCCAACAACACCCATTATCTTCCTAGGTGTGGCTGGAACATGTAGCTGCTTGATGATGATGTTTTTCACCCCCTTTCCGCCTTGAGGAAAATATTTTCTTGGTTGCTATTATGCGTGTCAAATTGATAGAGTTTCACGTTAGCCAAGAGACCACATCAAACAAAACAACTAAGACCAAGCATTAGTATGCAGACCCCTGTATCGTGATAAACATATGGGAAATTTACCGTTTTAGCCAATGGCCAAACGTGGAATTTTAACAAATGGCTGCTATGGCCTTTCGTCAAAAAGGTTATTGCCGCTCAAACTTTCTACTAGCCACCATATTCACAATACTGACCGCCAACAAGACTCCATCTCCAACAGAAATGAAATTGCAAACGACAACCAATGATAACAAAACAAAAGTAAACCAAAAATTCCATCTGCAGACAATTTATCTCAGATAATTCATGAGTTCCTTCTCGTTACAACATAACAACTACTGTTCAATGCAATTAATCTCCATTGTTGCTGGGCACAAGCACACTGTTCCCAATGAAAGCAATACCTTTTGTTGACAACCCGGTGTGCCAAAAATCCTTGCCCCTGACCACAGAGGACATCCCACTTCTCAATCCTGGCCAGTGATGGGCACTTCTTTGTCGTTGAGGTCACTTTCAAAGGTTGAACGTTTTTGACTCCCTAATCGTCACCACCAGGAGGAGGGCAACCGCTGTACTACTCATGGTCCAGAAGTCCCTTTCTGGCTTTTTTAGAGGGGTTGTGCCACAACCAATTGCTCCTCCAGAAGCCGGACTACATAATCCAGAAGGCTGAATTCAGACACTGCCCCAAGCAGACAAACGCCCATGACTGAGGCCTCTTTGCTGTCACTGTGATTTGGCATCTGCTCTGCAACAAGGAGGTTCATTCATCTGTCTTTTTACAAGGGCATATTGACACTTTCCGTGTAGCTTTGCTCCACGGGCTTTCCTCCCACCCAGAATGGGCAACCACAGAAAACATATCTTGTCACTTTCCAGCCCTTGCCATGCTGGCTCCTCCCCTAGCTCCTTCCTGTCCAGCCATTGAGGATTCCCCACACTCGTCTACTCCCATTGGTGCCATCCAAAAGGAGGAATGATGCCCCACTTCCTTTGAAATGAGTAGCACCAAACTAGCGACAGACGCGGGGATAGAGTCGGACCTGACTGAACAATTGGGACCAATTCAAGATCCAATTTTGGACTACAAAGATAATCATTTCGAGGAGAAGTTTTCCTCCCCCAGTGTGGTGATTGAAACCGTGGCAGACGCTATGGTGGCCATAAACAAATACCAGGAAACGTCTGGTAACATTCTGGCCATGACTAGAACGCGTGGTAGCGCCAGGGCATTTGCATGCATTTCGCATGCCAACTGTCCCTTTAGCGCCAATTTTGGATCCAGCTTCAAACACAAAGGTATCATCTACAAGCCAAACTATTGTACTGTCCAGCACCACGGCACTATTGTTGTTTTTTCCAAGGGTGGACAAAAACGGTGAAAGGAATAGTCTGAGTTATTGTTTATTGTTTCTGATGTTGCTGCTCACAAACACAGTCCACCAATGGCCAGGGACGTCATTTAGGCTGGCGTTCACAAGAAGAACACCCACCTGAGTTAACATCAATGCTGCATGGGTGTCCAGACATGGAAAAACTCTAAGAAAATCAGTAACCTGACGAGCTTCCAAATCCTCGGGCCGTATGTTGTACGCTTCCGGGAACAGAACCCCGGCTCCAGAGCCATCACGGAGAGAGGCAACGACGATTGTGTGAAAAGATTATTTATCTGTCCTCCATTACAGATGGGGCATACCTTATGAAAAACCCACCAAAGCAATGGATGGACTCTGCTTGAAGGGAGAACAAGATATTGCCTCCCCAGAACGGAGTTCAGAGTTCCAAGATGCCTGAATCTGCAACTGCCATGTTCGAGGAGGCAAGGAACGGAAATTGGTTGGAAGCTATGTGAAAAAATTGTCCCTTCGCATCCAGACATTTTTATGGTGGGCAGCAGACGCATCCGATACCGTTCTTCCATGGGATGGCAAACTTCAGATGGCAAAATAATTGGACTTTGGAGGAGGTAGTGGAACAATACTTAAAAAAATGCCACATGTACAGGCATCAAGTGAAACTTTCTAGTTGAAGCTTTGTTCCTGCTTGCATTGACATGATTCAACCTGACAAGACGACATGTTGCCGTCTAATGTTGCTGGAAAGAGAATGGCAGGTAGACCAAAAACAGTGACGCTGGGAAAAAACTCCCGCTACTCCCATCAGCCACAGGTATCACTAATTATCAGCGCGGTCACAATGTAAGAACATGCCTAAAGAGAGCTTCACTTACGAGAAATGCTGGCAGCACACGAAGCAACAACAGTGTTTTGTGAAGGATAACCAAGACTAAACAAAACATTTTTGTGATGAATTTCATGATGAAAACCATTCAATATTCCCCCCCCAGCTAGTTTTGTTTTGAGAGTGGTTAGTATCGCAAACATAGTGGCTAGTAAACCTTTTAGCGGCAATATCTTTTTTGGTGATGAACATTAAAATTCCACTTTTGGCGATTGGCTAGTAGAATGGCAAATTACCGTAGCCTAAAATTATGCATAGTACTAAGGCCTAATCAAGACTTCAAGTATATCAATAAATGAATATCAGAATAAACAACCCTACTCACTAGCTCAATCTACTCCATCATTGCTACCGGTAGCTAGCTAGAGTAGAGGATGAAACGAGTTGAAACAAAGAAATCTACGTCATCGTCATTGACTGACCCGGCTGGCTTGCCCTGCCGATGTGCCATTCGACATTCAAATATGCAAATCAATCTTACTCATTTCCACTACTGTTATTGCTGCCATTGCCACTGCCACTGCCATTGCCATTGCGATTCACTATTGCTACTACCAACGCCATTGCAATTCTTTGTCATTATACATCATACATCAATTTTGCCACTGTGATTCGTCTGCCATTGATATTGCCATTGCGATTTGCCCGTCGCTGCCACTGCCATTGCCTGTAATTATACATTGCAAATTGATTCTGCCATTGCGATTTGCTAGCCGTTGCCATGGCTAATACAAGTCACATCCTGGATGAAATCAATCCCAATGGATGCTTATGCTTGCGTACCAATGATGTGGTAATGGCAATGTACTTTGCCTTGTATCATGGAGTTTCTGGTACTAGTGTCAAACTAATCCACAGACCCAGAAGAGCTTGTGACGTTGCTGATTCTGGACAACTCATCTGGACGGAATGAATGGATTATATTGGCAATCAAGGCCACGTTCAATGTGAGGTCCTTACGGAGGAGGAATTCTTTGCTGGTGATTTATACAAGTATGCATCGGAGAGATGTAGGGCAGTGTCAACCAGAGATGAGCACATGGTGCTCATCTCACTTGTATGGGCAATACCTGTTGGTAGGTGTTGTCTACAGGCTTTTCCTGAGCTTCCTTTCTCACATGCTACCCACAAAACCAACCAGGAAAATTGACCACTGATCACATTTGGAGTGAAGGACGTGGGAGGCAAGGTCCAAGTTGTGATTCAGGCATGGGCGCCAATTGAAAGGGCGTGGATGTTCTGGTGGTTGTTCCAGATGGCTGTACCTGCAATAATTGGGAAGGCATCCTGTGAAAGAATAAGGCTTGTTGTTACTGATGGTGATTCCAAGAAGCTGACGCAGCTGGATGCTACCATATCATTGGTTTTCACGAAGTTGATGCATATTCCAACACCTGCCTGGAAGGCGCAAACTATGGTGTCAAGTATTGTGAGAATTGGGTTCTTCCAAATATGTCGCAGGCCAAGGCCACCAAGGTAATGACTAACCAGGACAAAGACAAGTTCACCCAAAACTGGAAGAAAACTTTAGATGCTTTCCAAAAGAAACCATTGCAAGCCAGGACAAACACCAGTGCATATGCTTTACTAACAGCAGAGAGTATGTTGCAGCAGCCAATGGTTGCGTCGGAGAGTTACATTTCTTACCGTTTCTGTGAACACAAGGGGTGGGTTCTGTGTCCATAGAAAAAAATCACAACATCAAATACAGCTGCTGCGAATACAAAAGGAGCTGCATTTCTTGTCGGCATATTTGCCTATATGACCAGCGAGCAACTGATTCTCCATTTTGAAACATTGATGAAGAATAAGCTTTCCATTCTCAATTACAAGATTGAACATGTGGAAAACGCAGTAGCCATCATGGAGCAACATCAGGGAAATGTAGTCGGAATGATACAGGAAATTCACAATTGTAGTGCTGACTTTTCCTTTGTTGGCCCAGGAGATGAGACTTCAGACACGGCAAGCCAGAAGGTTCTCACAATTTGTTGAACCCATTGTACAAAGAGCTTGTTCAATTGTGTGATGTCGCTGACAAAGATAAAGCAGCGAAAATAGCCAGAGACTTGGAATCACTGATTATTGCTCTCAAGGAGGAAATTGCTAGTGAGCAGTCACCTCCTACTGGCAAGGTAGTGTCGTGCATGGTTTCCACAGTTTCTAGAAAGACAAAACATGTAAAACAGTCAAAATACTGATTGCTGCAGAATCACTCTGTCTTAAACACTTACATTTGTGACATGTATGTTGTCCTACCTCTACGGTTAACAATTCTAATACACAGGCTTAACCGATATCCGCGCACCATGACCCACGTGGGTCATTGTTAGGCCAATTTCGGCCTTCTAAGGACGATATCTCGACAGCCAATCGTTTTCATCACAATCGCAATTTTTTGGTGGTTGTCCTGAGTCTTAGGAACAGCCCGATGCAGGTATGGGCATGGGATATTGAGTCCCGGGGGAGGTACAGGTAGTTGTTCTGTTCTCACAATTCTCGTGCCGGTTTGCGCGAATCGCCAACGGTCGCCATTGTTCGATTGTTCATATCTTGGCCAGCATTCCATCAGACAACCTACAACTTGGAACATGTCTCAACAACCACCCAAGCGACGCAAATGTGGCGCTTGCAAGGGTGTAGGACATGATCGACGCAACTGTCCTGCCCTTCGCGCTACAAAGGCCAATAATTTGGCGATTCCGGCCGTTGAGAACCGAAATGGTCTTGATGGAGGACCATCAAGACTACCAATTGGAGCTACAATGCCAGAGATTATTCCTAACATCAACTGGGATAAGGTATGCTATGTTTTATTTGACTTGGAGACAACTGGTGGGTCCAGAACAAAGGACGATATCATTGAGCTCGCGGCGATGGTTTTGGGTCCGGATGGCATCGCGATCGAAGATGGCTCATTTGAGAGCTTAATCCGTCCGCACAGGAAAATCACGCCCTACATTACAACACTTACAGGGATAACAAACGAGATGGTCAAAACAGCTCCCACATTTCCCGAGGTGATGAACTCGTTCTTCCGCTTTGTAGGTGGAATTGTCCAATCCCACTGCATTCTGTCGTCGACAATCGTCGATGCAATCGTTCTCGTTGCACATAATGGGCGAGCCTTCGACATTCCTTTCTTACTTCGTTCGTTGCAAGGCCATAATCTTCAGAGTCTTTTGGCGGACGATCCGCGCTACGGCTACTTCATCGACACATTGCATGTTGCAAGGACTTTTTTGGGTGGTTCAGCTGCAACACCAACGAACAACAGACTTGGAACCCTATTCCAGTTTGTTACCGGAGCGGAGATGGAAAATTCCCATCGAGCAATGGGTGACGTCAAAGCTCTTTACACCGTCTTCCGAAGTCCCCAATTTTGGGATCGAAGAATCGAATCACTGAATGCTTTCCCTCCTATCCCGGCGGTAGATGTTTCAACAGAGTCCGATTCAGACGAGTCGGACTCCGACACGGATTCGGTCGAAGGCAGGGAGAGGGTCTTGGTAGAACGAGACATCGACGAAAGTGATCCTAAAAATGAAGACGTCGACAAGGTCCTTGGTGATTACTGGCAAGATGGGGAGTTCATCCCCTCCGAAGTACCGGAAGAGATGTTCCAAAAATTCACGGAACGTTTCAGTTCCCCACGCCGTCCAGGTGAACGCCGAACTGGATTGCAGGTGTCGGAGGGAATGGCAAACTCACCAATCAAGGCATGGCGACTTATCTTCACTACCGCTATCTTAGAAAGGATAGTCAAGCATACAAACAAGTACGGTCAGAAGAAGTTGAGTCTCGACTGGACTCCGATAGACAAAGCTGACCTGACAGATTTTATCGCGGTCCTATTTGTAATGTCCATCCAGAAGAGGAAAGACAAGCCGTCGAATTGGTTCTCGTCAAACCCACTACTCGAATCACCTGTTGCAAAGAAAATCACAACCGGGCGCCAGTTCCAGAAGATGCTACGCTACCTGCATTGCTGTGACCCCGACCAAAACGCGACCTCCGACGACGGCGAATACGATCCATCCTACAAAATCTTGGAATTCAAGAATTCCCTGGAAAAGAGATGGGCTGCATTGTTTGTTCCACACCAGGAACTAAGTCTTGATGAGACTCTACTACGGGCATTTGGAAGAATGAAGTTCAAAGTGCGGATAATCTCAAAGGCCGCCCGGTACGGAATCAAGCTTTATGTTGTAACTGACGCGGCTACTGCTTTCGTCATGGGTGTTCTTGTCTATACCGGCAAATACACCTACTCTGATACGAGGTCAGAGTCCACAAAAAAGACTGTTCAAGTCGTACAGCAGCTATGCGAACCGTTCCGGGGATCCCACAGGACAGTTTATGTAGACCGTTACAAAATCGTTGGTGGCTAAAACTGTTCTTTTACTTGCTGGACGTAGGCACTTCCAATGCACTTGTTCTGTACAACGAAGCAATGAATGGGAAGCAGGAACCATACAATATTGTCGACTTTAAGAACAAAGTGGTAGAAGCCCTGGTCGGGCCTGTCTTGGTGGATGACATCCCAAGTGATCAATCTGTCGCACATTGCATGACAAACATATCAGGTGCGGAGCGACAGCGATGCACATACTGCAGTTTGAAGGGGAAAGTAGCCAGAACCCGATACATGTGCAAAGGCTGTGGAGTTCCGTACTGCTGCATTGGGTCGGGCAAGACAGACAAAGACTGTTTTGCCTCGGCCCATGAAACGAGGGTATTCGCGAAATTTGCATCCGACATTATCGGATGCAACAGACGAATACCAGAAAGGACTTGTTGAAGAAAAGAAGATAGAACCTTAAACTACATGTTATTAGCTATCAGTTTTTACTACACTGTGTGGTATTGGTCCAGTAGTTGTGAAACTGAAAGTGTTTTACGGTAGCGGGGCTCCATCTTGTCTCCCTTTTCTTGGTTTCGTGTGCACAAGTACTAGAGTTCTACGGCGAAGGCGAATCGGAATTAAAGTTGCGAAGGGAAAAACCATGACCCACGTGGGCGATGGGGGGGGGTGCTCGAACAGTAAATTGGTCTACTCCATACTATCGTATGTTCGTTCATATGATGCCTAAAATGACGTGGATTTCTTCAAGCGGACTCCTGACACGTATCATAATAAAATATTATGTTCTGATGAAACCTACTCTAACTGTAAATTTAAGAGATTTGATCGTCTGGCCTTCTGCTCCTATTTGACAAATCTTTTGTGTTCAACTTGATGGCACATGATGAGGAAGAAAAAAGGAATCCAATACCGGTAAATCGTATCCAATGTGACCAACTTCAGTGTTGGTTTGTCCATCGTTTCAAAGGTAATCCGACGAGATCACCCCTTTTAGAGCTTCGCGAGTACCGGTAGTACGTAGCAGAACGAAGAACGCAGGTGAGCGAGCCCGCGGGCACCACCAGCAAACGTTTTTTATTAGAAGAATCTCGAAGAGAAGTTTGACGAGAAAGAATCTTTTATTTGACAAACCAACTGTCCTCACAACTCCCAAGTCTCATTATCAAAGACCAACAAAGATGAAGACCGCTATCTTTGCCGCCCTTATTGCTTCCGCTGCCGCCTTTGCTCCTGTCAAGCAAGTTGCTACTAGCACAACGCTTCAGGCATCATTTGAAGATGCGTTGGGAGCTCAGCCTCCTCTTGGTCTCTTCGACCCGCTTGGTTTGGTCGCCGATGGTGACGAAGCCAAGTTCGAACGTCTCCGATACGTTGAATTGAAGCATGGCCGCATTTGTATGCTTGGTGTTCTCGGCTACCTCGTCCAAGAAGCCGGAATCCGTCTTCCTGGTGATATCAACTACGAAGGTCTTGCCTTTTCTGACGTCCCCAACGGATTCGGCGCTCTTTCTACCATTGGAGGAGCCGGAATCGGACAAATTGTTGCCTTCATCGGATTCTTGGAGCTTGCAATCATGAAGGATGTCACCGGAACAGCTGAATTCCCTGGTGATTTCCGAAATGGTGCTATTGACTTTGGCTGGGACTCCTTTGATGAGGCCACCAAGCTTAAGAAGCGTGCCATTGAATTGAACAACGGCCGTGCCGCACAGATGGGACTTTTGGCCCTCATGGTCCACGAAAAGTTGGGTGTCTCCCTCATCCCTTCTGGCCCATAAGCTAATCGATGAAGATGAAATTGGTCGTGGCGAGCGTAGGTAGAGAGAATTGTAATAATATGTCGAAAACATAAATTTGACTATTTGCCCACCTATCTTGATGAATGCTTTTCTCAATTTAGTTCTCGGTAGTACTACAGAATTTTTAGAGCTTCTCACCCGGTTCAGCAGTGTCGATGAATCGCTACTAATGAAATTTCGATTGATTTGCCCTTCGCATGAGCCGGTACCATGGTGGAAGACTTCTATTGAACAGTCGACGACGGACCATTTTTTTCTCGTACGACGTAAACATCATGTTGGTTTTCCAAGTTGAGTCACGAATGGGCCTCAAACAAGACTCCTCCCCAGGCGAACTTGAAGTTTTCGGATCGGCAACGTCTCGTCGTCAGCCCAACCGGTAGTTTTTCGTCTCCGTCGAAAGCCTTGCTTGGATTTCTTCCTTCTGCTTCTTTCATCACCTACTACTACGCCCCTCCCACATATTTTCGCGCCCACCTTGTCGAAACTGTTCAACAATCTAGTAGTACCATGAAGACCGCCGTCCTTGCCACCCTTGTTGCTTCCGCCGCTGCTTTTGCCCCTGCAAAGCAAGCCTCCACACCCAGCACTGCCTTGAACGCCTTCGAGGATGCGCTTGGTGCACAACCTCCATTGGGTTTGTTCGATCCCTTGGGATTGGTTGCCAACGGAGACCAAGACCGATTCGATCGTCTTCGATATGTTGAAGTAAAGCACGGACGTATCTGTCAACTTGCTTTCTTGGGTAACATCATCACTCGCGCTGGAATCCACCTTCCAGGAAGCATCGATTATGCCGGAAATTCCTTCGACTCTTACCCCAACGGTTGGGCCGCTGTATACGGATCCGATGCCATCTCCCGAGCTGGTGTCTACCAAATCATCGCTTTCATTGGATTCTTGGAATTGTTCGTCATGAAGGACGTCACTGGAACAGCTGAATTCCCTGGCGACTTCCGCAATGGATTCATCGATTTCGGATGGAACTCTTTCGATGAAGAGACCAAGTTGAAGAAGCGCGCTGTCGAGCTCAACAACGGACGTGCTGCTATGATGGGTATCTTCGGACTTATGGTGCACGAACAACTTGGAGGATCTCTTCCTATTGTTGGTGATTTGTAAACACATATACTTAGAAATGCCAGGAGGAACGGAGACCAAGCAAATAGAAGATAGTTTGTTTTCTCTCTAACGCTACTAGTACTAGGCTTGCGCAATTTTCCCGACCAAAAGTAATGATAAGATATAGCATGTGTATTAAGCAGGTTTTTCCATGAAGTCGCTAACACAATCAAACGCTGGCCGATGAATGCGCCAGAAATTTTATACGAATTTGTTCACTGTAAGTCAAAATGACTTTTTGCCTTTGGATTGGAATCGTCGCTAGCTTGCCGCAAGAGTTGGCCGAAGCACCCGAATCCAGTTATGAAAGAGAAAAATCGGAAGTTTCTTTTGTGAATGCCTCAAAAAGTATCCTAGCCTGGAATTGTATATTCTACACACAACAACATCATCATTGTCGCCATTTTCCACAGCATCAAAACACCACCAAGACTGCCGTAGACCGTAGACTATCAACAGCTTACTCCGAGCCCCGAGAACTACGGTAATACGACAAGTCGTACGTAGTACTACCGGTACCCCCTTGAGACGCACTTCGAAGTACCGTACGTACGGTAGTACGGTAATATGTACAGTAAAATTGTGATACCGCACACCGTATGAATATAAGTGACGCATGATATCCTACCGGTACTTCGTACTCCGTATCATACCGGTACGTCATACTCGGAGTACGAGTTAGTGTATTGTGTATTGACAAGACGACAGGGGAGGGGACACATTTTGAATTTCTTCGTTCACCCCTTTCGCGCACTCCCCCGCGCGAAGGCATCACAACCTTGACCAACCACCTTGATAACCACACATCGTTCTCCGTCACCAACGATCCATCAATCTATCTCTATGATACACAAAATACAAACTGTCGACTCACAGTCAACAACAACATCTTTCCCTGCCTCTTCCCTTGCCTGGACCGGCGCCTTCTTCGGTTACAAATATCACCCGACAAAATTCACACGCCATAAAAGTTCTTGGCCTTCAAGATAATCGCATGACATTCCGTAGGATGACTGTTAACTCTCCGATTCACCCCTCGCCGCCGAAAGTTCAGAATGTCCCTCCATGTCAAGCAGAAGATATTGGTCGGACATGTCGAAAAAGAAGGAGGAGATCAGAATCTATGATTACGGTATCGACACCGGTACAGGCAATGTTACTTGGTCTGTTTCTATGGGACAGTGTGTCGATGATATGGCTTGATGCGTTTGTAATTCGAAGCCCACATCTTCATTTCAACGGTCTTTCGAGGACGTGCCGATCTCAGCATCAAAACTGGTACCGACGTACAAGATTATGGGACAGTGAGTTCTCATCCGACGGGAAAGACACCACTACATTATCCCAGAAGGACCTCGTCCACGTTGCAAACGGAGTATCATACTCCCCCAACGGTGTTGCATCAACAGCGAACGGAAGCATTAATGGCCATCATCATCAAACACAATCAGCATCTGTCCCGCCACAGATTGACTCGCCAGATAAGATGGATATTCCTCGCCCGACCGCCAATGGTGGCTTTACACATACAAACGCCAGTCGCGCTAAAATTTCGGCTGCCAACAAAGGAAAGACACCCTGGAACAAGGGAAAAAACCGGTCAGAGGAAGTGCGTGCTCGGATTGCCGCAGGTGTCCGAGCAAGGAATCGAGAACGACTCTTGAAGAAACTAGAAGAAATGGGTCTAACAGAGGAAGAATACGAGGAACAAAAGAAGGAAGAAAAACGAAAACGGGAAGCAGAACGGAGAGCCCGAAAGACAGCCAACGGTGGATATACTCCAACGGAAGAAACGAAAGCGAAAATATCCAAGGCACTCAAAGAAAAACATGCTTCAGGACAAGTCAAGAAACGGCAACTAGATCCTTCCAAAGTACGCAGGGGATTCACCCATTCCGAAGAGACAAGACGGAAAATATCAGCATCGCTCAAGAAACGATGGAACAATGATGATGAATATCGTGAGCATATGAAAGAATCCTACAGTAAAGCGAATTCTAGGGAAGAAACACGAAGGAAAATTTCGGAGTCTCTCAAAAGGCGGTGGTCAGATCCTGAATTTCGAGAAGACATGACGAAGAAAATGGCCGAGAGTCGGAATGGTCGAGAGGCTATAAATTACGATTCAAGCTATCGAAAGAAGATTTCTGAGGCCATGAAAAAGAAATGGCAAGATCCAGCATACCGAGAGAAAACTTTGACTTCCATCCAACAAGCGGCTCAAAATCGTACCGGCGAGACCTCCCCTCATCGGACGAAAAAGAAGAAAAGTGTGACGAAGAGTGTCGACATGCAGTTGATCACCCCATTGTCTGCAACGGACTTGGTTAGGCGAAAAAAGAAAGTGGTTGCGAAGAAAAAGAGAAGTGTCCGCAATGTGGCAGTCACACCCATGGAACCACGAAAAGCCTCTTCGTCAAGAAGCAAGTTAAAAGGAGCTACAAGAATGTCACATCATGAACAACTGGGGGACGACCAGCTAGCTGACCTTCCAAAAAAGAATGCAAAAGCAAAAAGAAAACGCAAGAGCTCGAATGAAAAGGATGGCAGCGTTTCGCGTCTAAGGGAGGAACGCCGGGATCTTTTCGATCTGTTGTATGGCGACGACGACTCTCTGTTGGTTGATGATATCAACCAAGAAGATATGGGGGGAATCTCTGAAGAATCCACTCTCTCCAAGTTAGGTATTGTATTTGGTGATGAGGATCTTGATGCATTTGATCCCTACGGACTTGACGACTACTAGCAAGCAGCTACTTGAATATTCAACAACGCACAACGATAATTGCATGCTAGCTACACACATACAAGCACTACGAAGAGCTTCGTTTTCGCTTGCGTTTTTTTTCTTTGTGTGTCTTTCTGCGTTTCTTGTCCTTTTTCTTCTTCCTGTCGCGTGCATGTATTTTCGAACAGACACTGCTGTTGCTCTCGTCACTCGAATGACTCCGGCGTTTCCTTTTATTCTTCCTCGTTTGATAGTGACTCTTCTTCCTAGGCCTCTCACGGGACATGTCGCTAGACGAGTCTTCATCGGTACTAGAGCCAGAAGTCTCATCGTCACTGTGTGATCGTTTACGCTTTTTGGAAGATGACCGAGAATGTTTCTTCTGCTTCTTCGCCGTTTTCGGCCGACAAGCGTCCCTCCGGTCTTCACAGTTGCTTTCTTTAACGACACCACAATCCACAATTGTGATTTTTTGAAGCGTGATCGGGCGATCTCTGGCATCTCGTTCTACATCCACCATTTTGTGTACTACGTCCATTCCTCGACTGACCTGGCCAAACATCACGTGTTTACCATCCAAATGGGGCGTCGCTTGCAAGGTGATAAAGAATTGCGACCCATTGGTATTCTTGCCAGAATTGGCCATGGATAATAACCCTGCTTTATCGTGTTTGCCCTGCAAATACTCATCGGCAAAATGTTTTCCAAACAACAGACTGTATCCGCCCGTGCCATCGAATCGTTCAAAATCACCCCCTTGGACAACAAATCCTGGCACGACGCGATGGAATTCACATCCTCGGTACGTCGGTTGCGGTGACTTTGGTGCCGTTCTCCCTGCTGATGTACACATAGCCAAAAATGATTGGCTGGTCTTTGGACAGTTCCGGGTATCCAGTTCCATGATGATCTTTTCTTTTTGGATTTCACCTCCTATGGAAATTTGAAAGAAACATCGGTTCGGTGTTGGTGCTTTTGTTGCTCCTCCTTCTGCGGCTTCCCCTTTATCTGTCATCTCTTGTCTCGGCCTGAAACAATACAGTATTGGCGGTACTGGATGATGAAATAATGTGCTGTTGGAGAAGTAAAGGAAGACGAGGGTAGCGACGACTACGACTCTATGATACAACTCTAGTAGTAAGACGTGTGGGAAAGATACGCGTACAAGGCTTAGGTTTTCGTGTACCTTGAATACCTGTGAATGAAACCAATGGCTACCGGTGCCGTAGATCTTCTGTAAGCTGAACTCTCTACCTACCGGTAGTGAATTCTATTATTACTGATTCCTTCGCAGAGCAGGCTGAAAAAGTCTGTGACAGCAAGGAAAAGCACAAAAGTCAGTCTCGAAGGAGGCCATCCCCGCAACTACTTGCAACACACAGAAATGGTCCACTGACACACACAAAAAGTCAAAGTGAGAAAAGAATATGTTAGTGACGGATCAAACGATATTTTAAGACACCGGCGTCTCGGATTTGGCAATGGAAATCAAAGCGGCGATAACAGTACCAATGCCGCTGAAAAATGAATCAAAACAATCTGAGAAGCGAGATTCAGAAATGGCTCTTCTCAATGCCCGCGAATGGAGAATCGGTCATGAAAAAAAACAAATCAGCCATGTTTCGATTTTGTTGGGCTATGGGCCTCAAGACGAGCCCTTTGTACCGCGTTTTCAATTGGGCCGCTGTTTTTACGCTTATGGCGCCAGCTTCATTGGCATCATTGTCTGGGTAGTGGAAAAATCTTCTTCGCCAAGCTCCGCCCTCAAGAAACTTTATAAGGCGTATTATACGACGACGCACACCGTAGTTGGAAAGTGAGTTTTGTAAGTGTGGGTGAACGTGTGCAAAGGTTCTTCTGGACAAAGTTGCCTGGTGTCATGTTCATTGTCAGTGGCAGCATAGTTGGTCTTCAATACCAATGCTCCAGAGTTGCACGATTCTGTGACACCAGAGTTTGTAAATGGGTCGTCTTTCAAAGATGTTTACAATCGGATTAGCTTCTTCCACGCCACTACATTTGCCTCACCCTAAAATCAATTTTGCCCTTTCC
Source organism: Nitzschia inconspicua (assembly GCA_019154785.2). NCBI lineage: Eukaryota > Bacillariophyta > Bacillariophyceae > Bacillariales > Bacillariaceae > Nitzschia > Nitzschia inconspicua. The sequence continues at coordinate 1,287,350 of JAGRRH010000006.1, read as the reverse complement.
GACCATGTTCTTTACTGTGGTGCCAATAATCTCTATTTGTGTCGAGTGGAAGGTGTTAATGAAATGGAATGACGGGTACCATGGATGAATGCACGATCGGAAGGCTACTTTACCTCAAATTGACCGTCGAGAAAGATTTCAGGATCGAGCTTGATGGAACGATGTTGTGTCCTTACGGTAGACCTGTAGCATCTGGAGTGGCCAAAGGTCTTCAACAAATGTTAAGGAAGAGCTAAAAATAGATTCACATTCTTTTACTAACATAACATTTAAGCTACCTTGGTGACTTGTGATGCTTGGAAATCAATCTCGTAGCCCCCGTTTTGAAGCATGTTCCGGAATTCTTGTGGCGTGAAAGGATAATTGATTCGAGCCGTCTCTTTGGACACGCCAAAGCGAGCCTTTTTCTCACATGAAAAGGGAGGGCCTGCTGCCATGGCCTGTGCCAAAGACGGACGATGCTCTTCGGCATGTCGAATGGCCTTGTTTATCGAGTCAAAAAAGAACTTGGATGCCTCACCAGGTGCTAAAAAGTCGAAGCACTCGTCATCTGTCCGCGCCGAACATTCGGTACCATCAATGACGCCGGCCCAGGTTGCCAAACTCTGCGGGAAATTGGTGACTTGCGTTCCATCTTCTTTGGTATATAGCACGGGGGCTGGTACATGGCTCGATGGGTTGTACCAAGCGCCAGTGACAATTGGAAAGGCCACATAATCCAAGTCACTCTTTTTCTGTTTCCTAATCTCATGCTGAGCAATGAACTTGACGAGCGGTCCAGTTTCTTCAGCTTGCAAGTCTACCAATCCCAAATCGGCCGCAATACTCAAAAAGCGCGGTTCATTCAACAAAATGGTTGCAAATTGCCGCGTATCAACCAAGTAGATCCAATATTCGTTGGCATGGTGATAGCATCCGGTCGGAATGACGTTGGGATTGATGAGTGATAGTTCGGGTTCGGCGGAGTACTGTCGATGGGTCGGTTGCATGACATCCAGATAGCTCTTGTATCCTCTCACCAATGCTCGTCCCAAAAAGACGGCTGGAACTTCATCGTCCAGTCCCGAATGATAGTCCATGCGATCGTGCTCGGGAAATCCTTCTTGGAGACCTCCCGACACGCCCACCATGACGTATTCGATGGCATGAACTACGCTACAGGTAAGGATAAGGAGAAACAGTACGATACTGCAGAAGGATGAATTGTAAATGAAGTTCATCGTTGCTCCCAAAGAGGTGTCGTTCGAATTGTGTTGGACGTTACTACGTTGGATATTTTGTTGAGGTTTTGAGTTATACTACAGTAGTAGCAAGAAGATGTTCTACTCTGTAGAACAAAGTATATCCAGTCGTAGCGTTTTCTCATACATGCATTCACTGTCCCGACCGTCGCTCTTGAAGCTGGACATTGTGGTGGTATCTCATCAAGCATCTCCTTCTTCCTTCCTTGCCATCGGCATCAAGTCTACGACAGACGACAGTACGACGAGAAACGAGGAGAAGGAAAGATCTTTCAAGATGATCCCGAAAAGATCATCGTAACAGACTTCACGTCACTATGACTACGGTACGACAGTACCGTAAAATGATAAGGAATTGGTAATTACCCGTACGTAGTCAGTGTACTGAGGCCAACCCTTATGGCGCACACGTACACGTACACGTAACCCCTAAATTTTCACTTACGTTTAAGTGTGCAGACTGTTTGGTTTTTTGGTCCCTTACGGTAAACACGTAAACGAAATTATTTAGTTCCGTCTACGTTTTTTTTTTCACAACGATAAATTCCCCTTATCGTCCACGTAACCACACACCTAGACGTAACTACAATAGTTTCAACGAGGACCAAAATGGTTTCGATATTTCGATGTTTCGATGTCCAGTTGTTGTGAATTATTATTAACTGTAAACCAAGGAGACGCCGATAGACCAAGAGACCTTGTAAATAAAGCAGGAACACGATCTCAATGAACACCTTTATGAGCTTGGATGAGAGTGGCGGTGCCTTCTTCTCTGTTCCTTTCATGGCAATTTCCAAAGCACAGTTTGAGGCAGGATCGCTCTCCAGTTGCTTTAAACAAGGAGAATGGGACCCAGGCCTGTATGGAGAGTACAAGAGAAAGTTAAATGAGGCTGAAGAGATCGCAACAACCGAGGCCATGCTTGACCATGGCCTCTCCTTGACACGACAGTTTGCCAGGGGATTGAGTCCATTTTCTCCGCGTTCTTTTTCCACTTCCGCCCCACCCAAGAAGCTTCAAAGGAGAGAGCCGAAAGGTGTTGCTTATTATACCAATGAGGAAGGGAAAACCAGCGTCCTGTCCCCCAAAATGTCGAGCTGGTACAATATGTATGTTGCTCACCCACAGATCAACAGTGCAAAATTTCATAGAAGATTCAGAGCCCGTTTCAGAATGCCTTACCAGTCATACGAGGATCTCTGTGATCTGGTCATTGAGCATGTTGATGAGTACTTCGCAAGATGGACTCCTGGGAAAACAGATGCGGTCGGAAATCCCTGTGCCCCCATTGAACTTCTAGTTCTAACTGCTTTGAGGTATCTTGGAAGGGGCTGGACCTTTGATGACCTTTCAGAGAATACTGCCATTAGTGAAGAGGTAATCAGACTCTTTTTTCATCAATTTATCAAGTTTGGTGCAGAGGTCCTTTTTGAAAAACATGTGAATGAGCCAAGAACAGCCAGTGACCTTGAGAATCACAGTCATGAGTATCTTGTTGCAGGTTTTCCCGGTGCAATTGGGTCAATGGATGCAACTCATATTTCTTGCGAGAGGGTTTCTTGGAAGGAGAGGCAGTCTCACTTGTCCCATAAGCTTCCATATACTGCTCGGAGCTTCAATCTAACTGTCAACCATAGAAGAAGAATTCTCTCAACCACCACTGGTCATCCTGCAAGATGGAATGACAAGACCTTAATAACTTTTGATGACTTTGCCATGGACCTGAAGGAAGGTAAAATCTTGGGGGATCATGTCTTTGAGCTTTATGAGAAGGATGGTGAAGATTCTGTAAAAAAAGTGACTTACAGAGGTGTTTGGCTACTAGTTGACAACGGTTACCATAGCTGGGCCATTACTATACCACCAATGAAGATCACAACAAAGAGAAGTCAGATTAGATTTTCTCAATGGCTTGAATCAATGAGGAAAGATGTTGAATGCACATTTGGTATATTGAAGGGCAGATGGAGAATACTCAAGACAGGAATAAGAATTCGTGGTTTGGAGGAGGTTGATAGGATTTGGAAAACTTGTTGTGCGTTGCACAACTGGCTTTTAGAGGTTGATGGGCTAGACAAGAGTTGGAACGCAGGTGTTCCATCTGATTGGCAAGGAGATCTGGGTAAGCACGACGATTGTGATGTAAGATATATTCCAAGACCAATCCGAAGACTTCTATCGCCACAGCAGAGGAGGAACTATGATACATCTGGGATGGGAATAGGAGGAGACATGATGAAGGAACAAAACCATGAGGTTGTGCCCAACATTGTTGAAAGAGTGTCACATTCGAATGGGGAGATGGTTGTTCGAAAAATGTCCATGCAACAATTCAGATCCAAACTAGTTGAGCACTTCGACATTGCATTCAAGAAGAGGGAGCTTAGTTGGCCTAGCAGAACAGGACTCATTCCTCGAGACATATAGTTATAGGTTAAATAGGCTAACACTCCCAATCTTTGGGATTTCATTGGATCCTGCGTTCTAAGGTTTGCGTTCTAAGGTTTGCGTTGCTTCCTTTTCTTGTTATGCTCATTTTTGCTTAGAAGGAGCGTCGGTGGTACGCCAATTCGCTCGGTAGAGATATCTGGATTCTTTCTTTTTAATTCCATCGTTCGCTGGGTCTCTTCCATTGTTGATTCAATCGACGCGTCACTTGCCTCGCTAACCGGAAATTCCGATCCACCAATACTTGAATCATCACCATCATTTGTCTCTTTTCTGCCAGTAGAAGGAGTATCATGCGTTTCGTACGTAACACTTTCAGATCTGACACTAGCGCCTTCCACACCGCTGCGTCTAAGAGATGCAACACTTTCAGATCTGACACTAGCGCCTTCAGCAATGCTGCGTCTAAGAGATGCAACACTTTCAGATCTTACACTTCAGCCTCCCTGTTGATAACTCTCTCAGCTTCTTCAGGATTGAGCTTGTCAAGCTTGGCCAAATCTTCTCTTGCCTTGAACATCTCTTCCCTCACAAAATGACAGTAGTCTTCATAGTTTTTGCCGGAGGGGAAAGAAGAAGTTGCCATGTATGTTCGGTAGTAATCGGACCTCTTGACAATCGCAAGAGCTTTCTTGCCAAATTTTAAAGTCTCCTTCGCCATAGTAACAATGACTCTTTTCTTAAGCTTGACCCTGTTGGACAAGTTCTTTGAGGACATCACAGCCATGTTAATTGCTCCTTGGGTATTAGAAGCATTAGAATAAATTTTTTTCCCAGGCAAACAATGATAAAGCTCTTTCATCACAAGCTCTCCATTGATTTCGTTGTAGAGGGCATTGAACATACCCGTACCTTTCACCAGCTGCTCTGCAAAGCCGACATGATCTTCATCTACATCACTAAAGTACAAGTTGAGATGAGCTTCCTCAAGGTCGGATCCACCTACAGTCGTTCCACTGCTCATAATGTGCTCATAAGCTCTGAATGCAGCACACCGCTGCAACTCCTTCATCAAGGGCCCATGGAATTTGATGTTGTCGGTCATTTTGATAAAGGGGCAGCTTCTGGCTGTTGGCTGATAATCGGCTGTTGGATCGTTGTTGCTGTGATATGCTGCTGTCGTTCAGTTCCGTGAGAGCCACAAAAAAAAACGAAACTGTGGCGTTGGTTTCGTTTCGTCGCACGAAACTACAGTTACGTTTTTTGGTCTACTTCCGTGATCCATAAGGTCATAAAATTTAGAAAACCTACGCGTAATTAAGGTTTCGTGTACGTGTACGTGTGCGCCATAAGGGTTGGCCTGACTGTGAAAGAAATTCGTCGTACCTCCTTTTTATTTATACTACTACTGTTTTTAGAGGAAAAGGGAGATTCTGCCTTCCCAAAGATCGTCGGCACTTTCCCCTTGCAAGTTTTTCTTTCCAATCTTCTCTCGCGTACTACTAGTAGCTAGCTATCATACCGGTAGCTACTTTCATGCTATCCGCCTTTGCATCAAATCTTCAATCTGGAAACTTAGAACACCCTCATTGCACTCTATGTCAATTGAAAGAGATAGTACTTATTTTCAGTTAGTTTTGTTCTACATCAAACCTCACAAAAAAAGCAGTCGTCAAGTTCAAAGGCCCGACCGCAATCAGGAGAGAAAGTAGCGTTTGAGAGGAAGTAATCCCTCTTGTGATACCACAATTTTCAAAGTCAACTGACAGGGACAAAAAAAAACATGACGGACCATCGCATCATAACCATTCCCACGACTCCTTTCGAAGCATCCATCGACCTTGGAAAGACGGCCGTCATCATCATCGACATGCAAATTGACTTTCTAGAGGTAAGGTAAATGGATGGATCTGATCCAGTGTTTTGATCATTCTTCGGTACATGCCGTTGGATTACTTTTTTGACAATTTCCCACCGTCATCGTTCCTCTTGTAGTCTGGCGGATTTGGAGCAAGTCTCGGAAACGACGTATCCTTGCTGCAACGCGCTGTCCCACCTTGTAAGAGGGTGCTCGAAGCAGCTCGTGGCAACAATTTGTTGGTCATTCACACCCGCGAAGGACATCGCAAGGAGCTTTCCAATCTGCATCCCTTCAAGTTGCAACGACCGGGCGCACCTGCAAGCACCCGAGTGATTGGAAAGGAAGGGCCTAAGGGACGAATCTTGGTACAAGGAGAACCCGGTCACGATATCATTCCGGAATTGTATCCCCAGGAGGGAGAAGCCATCATCGACAAGCCTGGCAAAGGCAGCTTCTATGCAACCGATTTGGATTGTATCCTCAAGGCAAAGGGCATTGAAACTCTGTTTGTGTGCGGTGTCACGACAGAAGTCTGTGTTCACACTACTATTCGAGAAGGTAAGGAATTTCGAGGACGGTTGTTGCGTCAAAAAAAAAAACGATAATCTTGGTTTTGAAGGCTCACCTTGTCGGTTTCGTCTCTGGAAAGCAAACGACCGCGGCTATCACTGCATCATGTTGGAGGATTGCTGTGCTTCGTACACACCTGAGTTTCACGATATTGCTGTTCGGATGATTACGGCGCAGGGTGGAATCTTTGGATCTGTCACTGACTCGCAAACTTTTGTGACTGGATTGCAAGCCGGCACTACTGTCAAACTTGAAGCCAATGGTAACAGCGACAGATCATTCGAAGTGGTTGAAGCCCCAGCAGTGACCTCTGTTCCAGTGGCACCATCTCAACCAAAGTCAGACTTGTTCATTGATGCCAAGCCCTACAAATGGCCTTACAATGGAAATATGACACCGCAAAATACATGTATTATCGTGATTGACATGCAGGTTGACTTTTGTGCCAAGTAAGTGACGCTAAATAACAGTTGGCCGCGTTGCCGCGCTTTGCTGTCTAACGTCATTGTCGTTGTATTCTTGATTCTAGGGGAGGATACGTTGATTCTATGGGATATGACATTGAATTAACGAGAGCTCCAATCAAACCCATTCAGGTACGTCGACGAAGAAAAAGAAATGTTCAAGCACACATTGAGTCAATGATGACTGATTCGACCCATCCTGCGTTCCCTTTTCTCCCAGGCGGTCTTGGAATGTTTTCGCAAAAAAGGGTATTACGTGATGCATACACGAGAGGGTCACCCCCCAGATCTATCTGATTGTCCTCCAAACAAACGATGGCGTTCTGCCCAGATTGGTGCAGAAATCGGATCCCTTGGTCCATGCGGACGTATTTTGACACGGGGCGAGCCAGGATGGGAAATCATTCCCGAGCTTGCTCCACTACCAACGGAAGTCGTCATTGACAAGCCTGGAAAAGGATCGTTTGTGGGAACAAATCTTGACCTCATTCTTAGAACCAAAGGCATCTGCAACATCATCCTTGCTGGGGTGACCACAGACGTGTGTGTCCACACAACCATGCGGAACGCAAATGATATGGGATACGAATGCCTTCTTCTTGAAGATTGTACAGCTGCAACTGATCCCAAGAACCATGAAGCTGCCATCAGTATGATTCAAAAGCAAGGTGGTGTATTTGGAGCAGTGAGCGACTCCAAGAAGGTCATTGAGGCATTGTCGTCAAAGTAGCGTTAAACCTCCAAACTTTTCAACTTTTAGTCCTACAGTTATTACAGTAAAGTTGACCGTCAGGATTGCCCAAATTTGAATTATTTAATGTCTAATTGTGATCCGAAGGCTGGTGTCCCAGAAACACTACCAAATGAAAACGGAGTCTTGTTTGTGATATTGCAAGAAAAGGAAAAAGGTGACGCTCCAGAGCTCGTCTGACTCCCAAGTACGGATGAAGGGGCACTTCCGAAAGAAAGGGAGGGCCTTGTCGACGCTGCACTTGTGTTAGAAGCACCAAATATTGATGACTCAGTATATCCATTCAGTGTAGAAGTCCCAGCTGGCGAACCGCTAGCACCAAGAACCCCGAATGGACTGCTTTGCATTGCTTGTTTACTAGGTATTTCTTTGGCATCTTTCACCTCTCCGCATTCAGAAATGACCACGGGTTGTGTTGGGTTCTGCTTAGCGTCAGTTTTCAGGTTTGCGATTTTCTCAATGACATCCATTCCTTCTACAACCTCCCCGAACACCACGTGTTTGCCATCCAAGTAGGGGACGGGTTTCAGAGTAAAAAATACTTGCGAGGAATTCGTATTCTTGCCCGAATTTGCCATACTCAATAACCCTGCTTTCGAATGCTGCATAAAAAGCTCATCTTTGAATTTCCCCCAGGCATCTCCGTGCTCACTATTGGGTGGATAAATCGACTCTCCACCCGTTCCATTACCTTTTGTGAAATCCCCCATTTGAACGCAAAAACCAGGAACAATCCGGTGAACTCTGGAGCTCTTGTAGCACAATGGCTTGCCAAGACGTCCCATTCCCTTTTCGCCAGTGCATAGGCACTTGAAATTTTCAGCAGCTAGCGGGGTCTTGTCTAGGTAGACCTTGACGATGACTCGCCCGACAGGTTGACCATCAACCAAGAATTTCAAGAAACAAAGCGGACCTTGTCCACACGGTTCTGGAAAAGCACTCGATGATGCCTTGGAGCTGGTTCCTTCGTATTTGGCTTGAAGCTTTTGAAACAATTCTTCTTCATTTCCTTTGTACTTTATAAGTGTTGCTTCCACAATGTACAACTTAGAAGGGTTGTATTTTTGGTAGAACTTATTGAGGCGAGTTTTGTAGTCCGTTTCATTCGTGGTCTTTAAGGTTGCGCCAAAAGATGCGGGATCTTTAGATTGAAAAGCAGCAGCAGCAGCAGCAGGTGTTGGTGAGTTCATCTGACCAAACGGGGTAGGTGCTTTGGTGGATGATGGAGGAAAGACTGCAGACGCAGCTGGTGTTGGAGAGTTCATCTGACCAAACGGGGTAGGCGCTTTGTTGGATGATGGAGGAAAGACTGCAGACGCAGCTGGTGTTGGAGAGTTCATCTGACCAAACGGGGTAGGTGCTTTGGTGGATGACGGAGGAAAGGCTGCAGACGCAGCCAGTGTTGAAGAGTTCATCTGACCAAACGGGGTAGGCGCTTTGGTGGATGATGGAGGAAAGACTGCAGCTGCAGATGTACCCTGTTTCGATGGTCCCGTGGCATTGGACAATTTGTATCCGCTCGCGTTAGTTGCAATTGGTGTAGAAATCTTCGAGAAAGTCGCGGAAGGGACCCCAAAGAGTGACGTCGAAGAAGGAGGCGGCGTTCCAAAACTGGAATTGACGGACGATCCGGCTGACAATGATATATTTCCGAACAACCCCGATGCGGAATTGATATCAGCAGCTGCTGCAGTGCTCGGCTGGACGTTTGAAGTGGATGCAAGTGAACTCGACACGACGTCGGATGGAGGAGAAGTCAATTTCAACATCAATGGAGATCCAAATGATGCAGGGGGGACAATTTTGGGCGAGGGCGGAGGCAGTGGGATGAGTTTCTTTCGTGGGCTGGACATCCATCGATCGCGTTTTGCCCGGAAAGACGCCAACTCTTCCTTGGTGATGGCGGTGGCTTCATTTTTGGGAGCAGAGAAAGATTCCGATGTCGATGTGGATACCATTGCCCGTACAGTAGTTCAGGGTTAACAGTAAAGCAATAAAATGACCGACACAGCTGGCACAGGGACAATACAAAGCAGTACCGTACCAAGGTTGAAAGTTGATGGTTTGCGCCAAGAAAGTTTGAACGAAAGTGGTGCGATGTGAGAGATTCAAAAACAATAATAGTATATGGTTGATATGTTCTTATCATAGTATTCGTATCACCGTTGCACAGTATGATGATGATCCAAAAAATTAGGTCTGTCCGTCGGTATTATGCAGTCGTGGCCAACGAAATGATCACGAAACAATTGTTTACGACACGACGTGTGTAATAAAAAAAATACGACGTATTCTAACAGCAGTCAATTCGATGAAATCGAAAATTGAAATGCCGTGATGATCTCATCCCAGTAGTATTGCAGCAAATCCCTTTCATGAAAATACTAAAACACATCACGGTACCAGAATTTTTATCTGCGACTCCAAGTGCTACCGCAGCACCTCCTTCAATCAAGAAACTATCTTCAAAATGGCACGCCGCGGTGGAAAGAACAAGACGGGAAGAAAACCAGGTGGTGGCAAGTCCCGTCGAATCGCCAAGGAACAGAACGCTGACTCTGTTGAACCTACGAGTTTGACGACAACATCTTCCTCCAAGAAGAATCCTTTGATTGCCTTTATAGGGCAGTTATCCTTTGATACCACGCGGGACGACTTGATGGATCACATTCGCACGCAACTCAAAGATACACAACACAAGGTGTCGGATCAAACAATCAAAATCCGCATGCTGACCGATCCAAAAACCAAAACGTTTCGTGGCATGGCCTTTGTCGAAGTCCACGACGATCCCGAGTTTTTGTACGCACTGCTCAAATTACATCAAACCTATTTGAAGGGCCGTCGAATCAATGTGGAGCGATCCGCTGGAGGACGCAAGAATTCGGAAAGTCGCAAATCCAAACTGGATCATTTCAAAAAGGAACAGGAGGAATACTTTGCCAAGATCGTGGACAACATTTTGCAGGAATTTCAAACGACAGGTGAAATTCGAAAGGATGAATTGGATGAGGGTGTTCTGACATTGTGTCGAAGGCATGCCGGCCCCGTCGTCAAGGCGGCAATTACAGAGTACGTCGAAAAGGGAGGTCGAGACATGGACAACCCTAGTGCGTATTTGACCTTTTTGGTAGCCAAATTTGCCAAAGAGGGAATCCATGACGTAGAAGCCACAAGCAAGACCAAGAAAACTAAGGGAGATGTGAACAAGCCATTAGAATCTTCGAATAGAAAACGAAAAGGTGACCATTCCGGTGATGACGAAAAGAATAAAAAGAGATCGAAAGAATCATGGGAAAAATCGTCCCGCTTGGTGAGTTCTGGTGTGGACATGTCAATGAGCAACAGCAAGCATGGTAGGAGTAGTGGCATCATGTCCACCAAGGATCTCTCCAAGATTTTCCCATCTTCACAACGCGGAAAGGGCAGGGGTTACATGAGAAATGTAAGGTGACTACTGTTTCCGTAGTTCCTTGGCAATAAAGAAACGTGACGAGATTGTAAACCTAGGTAATTTGTCCGCGCATATCCACACTCAATGCGACATCATGACTTAATCTACTAGGGCAGGCCTTAGGACTGGTCACAATTGATAGCTGCGAATCTCAGATCCTCAGATTCATTGATGCTTTTGGATCAGATATTCGCTGCAAGTAATGGGCTGCAGTTACTTGTGAGCTAGGACGGATAATCTACGTTCAAAGACTAAACAGTTCTCGATTCATACGAAATCATTGATATACAACTCACCAAGTGATGATTTGTTTACCGTTTGAATTCACTATAACCATGCGTTTCGTTGCCTAGCTTCATAAGGATATCTCCGAGAACCACGTCCTGACGATTGTTCCTGGAAGTTTTAACCTATAGTAGGGTGCCAAGAGCTAAGACAAGCTGCTTTTATTGCTCTCTTCTGTTTATAGATAGACGAAGTCTCGAGGTACGTGCTCGCCATATCCAATAATATGGTTGTTATCTCCATCCTCCCCCCCCCCCCCCCCTCTACTGCGAATGCTCGTGGTTACGAAACTCCATGTATCTCTCTATCGATACTCCTCCTCGGGAGTGATACGTCGTGAAGGGCGAGCGAAGAATTCTACTCCGGAGTAAGTCGTGTTTCGTAATAACCGGCTGGTTCAATCGCTGGTGCTTCAATACACGGCAACAATTGATTATCATCTAAACCATGAGCTACTACAATCACTTTGACGAGGCGACAAATCAAGGAAGAGTCTTCGATTCCGATCTGAGCTTGTTGCAGGATCTTCCTGCACACCATCTAACTGAAACCGAAATCGCTGAGCGTGATGCTTGGCGCACTAAAATGCTGGGTGTATACTCCCACTACGAAGACATTGATCCACCAAGGGTGTCAACGACGGAATGTCTGTTGCAGCAGCGTGTAATGGTGCCAAATTTAGCCTCCACTTCTGTTAGCTCGCGATCGCAATTGAAGGAAAGTCGACGAGGTCGGCGATATCCTGACACGCTACTTGCATGGCGGGAGTTTCAGCCGATTGTGGAAGATTTTCATCCAGCCCACAGAGCCCTTAAACCTCGACAATCTGACATATTTGGGTTCTCAAGTTCTCTCACCAACAATAAGATGTCTCTTTCGGATGAGAAAGAAGAGGAAAATTACATTCTTATGGTGCTGAAGAAATCGCTTATGATGGCCGATCTCGTGGGATCAATCACAACACGAGGAGGGATTGGAAAACCCGATGCTCTCACGTTGAAAACAAATATCGATACTGGACTTCCTTCTCCCGATGACATTGGGCTTGTTGCCGAATTCAAATCTACCCACAATCTCTCGATGCCGGTGTCCGCCGACGCCGTAGCCGCAGCATACAACCAAGCCTACCATACATTGATAACTGAGAGAGGGGGGCAGTCTAGCATGTGGGCTCGTGTATGTCATCCAATCGGACAAGTTCTTGGTTACATGGCTGATAATGGACGTCGATGTGGGGTTTTATCATCGGCCACAAGGTCCTATTTCCTCGCTATCCAAAGCAACGGCCACGATGCTCGCGTGTACATCAGCAATGCCTTTTTAGTTGGTCAACCAAACTTCTTGCGAGCTTGGGCCTATGCACACTCGCTGTCATGTGAACAGTTAGAACCCCTTGTTGCCAACAAACTTACGTGGAAACTGACCAGCAAAGATCATCCCACCCCTCCACCAAAAAACAAATATAAAGGATCGCTGCGCGCTCATGATCGCATCTACGAAGGAAACGAGGGGCAGCAAACATATTCGGCAGACATACATACAAAATCCTCTGCCCCTGAGGATATGATTGGCTTGAAAGAGATATCGATTGATGATGTGGAAATCATCGGTACTCTGGGATATGGACATAACGGGGTTGTTTATGCTGCCAAGTGGGGCGGGAAGAAGGTCGCTCTTAAACAGTTCGATGTCGGGAAAGATGGGTATGAGTACTATGATAAGGAAATTGCGGCATATGTAGCCCTCAAGGATGCATGGGGAGAGCTAGTTGCAACACCTTTTTTCGTGGCAGAGTCCTGGTCAGGTTGGGTCAAGTTCATTGGCTTACAGTTGGGACGGGATCCTGGGCCTACTGATGATATTTCACAGTGGAGGAACGTCTTGTCGACTTTAGAGGCACAATACGGCTTTCGTCACGACGATGCGGAGAACGGTAATATGGTTTTTGTCGTTGACGAGGCAACAGGAGTCGAAAAGCTTGTTGCTATTGATCTTGAAGCCAATACGATGACCCCAAGGATTGCGTCACCTTAACTCCTTCACATGTCCTCGTGTAAAGCTACAATCTAAGCAAAACAAGCTGCCAGTAGACTGATGACACCCAGAGTGAATAGACAAAACGCGAACAGTGTGGGCATTTGGATATCCTGTACGATCGTACTTGAGTGACACCACTCGCATCACCAAAAGGAATCGAGGGATTTTGGTGGTTGTTGAACCCGCGGCGTGTTCCGTAGAAGAAGACAAGCATGCTTGTAAAGACTGAATTGTTGATACTCTACTACTTTTAGTTGGTTGCTTTTATCATCGAGGCTGGCGTGGGCATGTTGAAGTGAAGCAAGACCAACCCTCTGTGCTTGGGAGGATAATCGATGCCCGTGGCGGTCTTGGCGGCCGAGTCAACGTCATCCCGATTCAATTTTAGTAGTTTCTGCCGGTCCTTGGCAGTCGCTTGCAGTAGCAAACCCTCTTCTGGATTGAACGCGACAGTCAACCAGCAGACATCTTTTCGTTTCGAGAAAGTTGAAACAAGTCGGTCCGTCGTTGATTGGATGGGTTTACCAAGGTCACCAAGAACCCGGGACGAGTGCGATATCTGATCGGCTTGGTAGGTAAGACGAGTTACACTCCTGGAACCAAGGAGGGCTGCGGTTGAAGACGCGGAGGACAGCAGCTTCACACACTGCTTTGCAAGTTCTTTCTCTTCTTCGGACATGTTGGTAGGGTAGTTGTGCAACTCATGTGGACGGAGATTTATGTGGCCTTTGTGGCAGCCACAGGTATCTTTATTAACATTAATGTGGGATACGATTCATCTCCCTGGGTCAACAGGAGCTTCTTCACTAACTCAAGCGAAAAGGGCACACATCATGGGTGAGGTTGGCTTGTTGGTAGAAGTTTTGTACTTCTGATTACCACTTGCACTGGCAGACTCCTCACACTCAACTGAATCAACCATGTCACTCTCTTCCTACTCTTTCGTACATCTGTGCAACTGGCCCTGCTTGCAGTAGAGGCTGACATGGACTTGTCGCATAGATTTGGTTTCTGGCACTTCTCCATCGATGAAATTGCCAAATGAACGTCGAGTGAACAGCCAGATGAACTTCGTGTGAACAGGCAGAATCCACATTGAATGGCGGCTAACTTGAGATCAACAACGAGCTGCGTTCGAGATGCAAGGCCACGGTACTTGGCAGGAAACTTAAAAGGCCATCCTTCGGCTAGGACTTCACAGAGATCGTGCTTCATGTTAGGTTTTCCAGTTTGCTCTTTGCTCGTCGATCTCGTCATCGAAGAAAAGATTGCACTGCCAATTCAAGTACTCGTGGTGTAGCTTGTGAACGTAGCTGTACAGACGAGAGGCCGATGGATTCGGCACACTGATCGTCGATTCAGATGTCATCGCCGCGGGTGGTAGAAGATTGTTATTTTTGATAGGGGATGAGGGACGATAAAAAAGGGGTGATTAATAACTGTAAAAATTGACAGACTGTGGGGCAGATTTTTATGATGTGCTACGTAATATTAATAAATAGCAGAACTATTTATATAAAATGATATTTTTAATATAGATATAATATGGATATGATAACATCAAATATATATCAAAGGTAGTAGAGTTAACACATGATGAAAAAATGCTGCTTCGCGCTCACTCTATGTTTTTTGTTTAGATAGTTAGATGCAACGCGACGCGATCAATGACGATGATAATATTTGAAAGTTGGTGGTGCCGGCGTAACCGTCGTGGCGGCGCGATTTCCTTTGACTGTGAACGAATTTGGCTTACTTTTACGCCTGTAGAGTACGACCACTCTACTAGAGAGTAGGTCTAACTAAAATCTCTGTGTATCGGAATTTATCGGCAATTCCTCTACGGTAGCTGCTGGTGGAGCTACCGAGTACGGTAGAGCTACCTATTTACTAGTGATGAGTATGACATCCACCTAGCGCTATACAATAGTATATATGATCTTTTGGGTGCCCCGGACAATACCTTGGTGCTAACTTGGTCATAACCACTCACACCTGGTATCACGGTACAGCCCAGTCATAAGCTGGTCGTAGCATCACAGTTAGAAGTTAATGTGTGGCTGTTTCTTTTATATTTAGTTGTTTAATTCGCATCAGGAGATCTACTCCCTTTCAGCTGTTACTTCTTCTGCTGCTCCACGGCTGTCAACAACATTTCAAGCAAATGCTGCTTATGCAAGTCCCAGTTCTCAGCAAGAAATAGCATCTTTCCAGCCAACTCAGATTCAAACGGTTTCTTCTCTTCTCAATTAACCTTGAAGCTACACTGAAAACTCTCTCAGAGGGAGCAGAGGTGGCTTGAATGCTAAGGTAAGCTTTGGCCAAGCCGGACATGATGGGAAGATAGGCAGCCTTTTCTTCCCACCACTTCAGAGGATCATTTGAAACCTTATTTCCACTGGGGAGCAGTTTCCTGCATGGCATAGGTGAAAAAGACTTGTACTGCTTCAACTCATCTTCAACAATTGACAACAGTGCTGCCTCCAACACCAACAGCTACAGCTATTTCTGCTTCCTGCTCTCCCATTGCGTGATCAGCTTCGAGCTCAGCAAAGAAGTCATCCTCTTTTCCCCAGTCCAAGATGTCCGTGTTAGAAGTGCTTGTAACAGCAGCTGCATCAATGCTACCAGCTTCATGGCCCTGGGATTGCCTTTTCTTGGTTTCTTGCTCATTCAAGATGGCTCTGACCCTCTCATAAACAGCACCCAGGTCTGGAACCTTGTTCTTGGACCTCGGATCAAGAAAGCTGGGAATGGAAAAGGCAGGGTGTACGCCAACCTGCCTGTCTCTGGCACCTCGTTGAACAGAGCCCAGAAAGGTTTGTTCCATTGCTCCCCCCCCAGCGTTTTTCAAAATCTCGACCAGAGGGTGAGGGTGCTCTGCTTCTGTGAGAAAACAATCTTCTCAAGAGCCTCAGCGGTCGTTGAGTGTTTTGCAGATTGCAGATGAGTTTTCATGCCCTGAGCAGTGACTGATCCGGGGTTGAACTGCCTGTTGTTTTTCTTGTCAAGGGTGGCAGAAACAACAAGCTCACCACATCCATTGCAAGACATGAAGGATTTCTTGTTGCTATTTTGCAACCACTTGTAAGGTAACTGTTTATCAGGGACATCGGTTTTGGCTCGCTTGACCCTGTGATAAAAGTTCCAAACATGGTTGCTGCACCTCTTGCTATCAGATTTTTTGAGCTCAAAGAGCGCAGCTGCTGCTTCATTAGGACCCAGCCAGTAGGAAACATCCCTATTGTTGGAAGCCTCATCGGAGGCTCTGGGATTAATCTCAGATGGGTAACTTGGTTGTGACATGGTTCCTGGAGAGCATTTGTGAGGAGACGACACACAACACACAACATGCAATTATTCCCTTGTGCAGCACTCTGCCTACCGTAGTTGAATGCACTCAAAACTGCTGAGAAAGATCAAGATCTTTTCTATGACCAAGTAACCGGTATGACTGGGACTTAGAGAATAGTAAATATCGTTAATTACTATCGTCGCTTATGACTACGACTATGTCTGGTTATACTCATCACTACTTTACCGGCATACCTGGTAGATAGTAGACGAGGAGAAAAATTGAACTAAGGTACCTTACTGGATTACTGCCTACAACAATTTCGTAGTAATATCACAAATGTCATTTTCCGTTGCCTCATGCTTAAGTCATGTTTCTTCGTATGTGTCAAAAAGTTGTCCAAGTAATTGCGATTTGGAAGGGTGCGTTTCGCAAAGAAAAATGAGGATTCTTAACAGTAAATTCAAATCTTGGCGATTTCTTCCAAATACACATTTATTGCTACACGGTATTCACGAGTGCTTCATCGAGCCCTTCATTACACATGGCAGCATGGAGCATGGAGGGAACCCTACAAGTCAGTCGTATGAAAAGGCGAGAAAACCGGAAAATGCTCAAAACCAGAAATTCTAGCTAGGTTAGACGCGACTCGACTCCGTCGTGCACCGTCTTGGCTTTATTGTCGTAGTGTGGGGAAAAGAAATGCAAGGACGATTGCTGAAAGACATTTTTTATCATCACAGTCAGTTAGATCCTGTCACATATATCTCCTCTTGAAAACTTGCGCATGATTGGAAAATATAGTACATTCATAGTAGTGAAAGGAAAGAAAAATCTTCATCTTCAAATTTTCAAACGACAATATATCTCTACTTGGGAGTGTGAAAAGGGAGGGACACCTTAGAAAAATCCTCTTGCAACTTTTTCATTCACTTCTCTAAAATAATCTTGTTAAGCGACCGAGGTGCATCGACACGCAACAATGAAGATCCCATCGTACTTCGCAACGGCAGTCCTTCGGACGATCAGTTTTCTGCTTTTCATACAACCGAGATCCATGTTCGCGAGTATTCTTACTCGCCTTCCAGAATGCGGGGAGAATCAATGTCATTGTACTGGTGCCGCCGAATGTCCTGCTCTTCCCACCATCGTAGACAGTGTCGTTAACAATTTCCGTGCCCTGGATCATGCCAACCCAATGACCATTCAATGTGACCCGTTTGCTTCCACCACTTGCGTCCAGGGTCTAACATCAGGAGAGGCTTGTGTCGTGGAACTGATTCCTCCTGCTAGTGGAGGAGGTACCTGCCCTGATAATTTTTCGTATGAGTGAGTTACAACGATTCAAGGACAAAAGAAAATTGGGAATCATTTTTCGTTTACATTTGCCAACTTTCTTACTTATTTTCATTTGTTGAAATATATCTCAGACTCAAAACGGTCGAGTCATTGGAGGAGGCCTTGGCTGCTGGAGATTATGTGACACATCTTGGACCTTGTGGAGCTTGTAGTTCTCTGCAAGACTTGGCAACTATGATCACTACCACCCAATTGCCAATGCGAGGTAACGACTGTTACTGGCAGTCGGGAGGACTGGGTGACATTGGAACGGCGCGAACGTGTTTCGAAAATCTTGGATTCACCACAAACTGTGCACGAATTTTGGCAAGTTTCCAAAACCGAATCAACCTACGGGGGTGTCCTTCCTTTTGCGCTGCCTTTGCGTTGGGACAAGGACAAGACGCGCCAGCTTGTTCTCAAAGCAATGTATGTTCTTCTTGCGTCGACCTTATTGAAGAGCGATACAGTATCGTAGCGGGAAGACGTACGACAAACTCGGGATATCCTTCTTGGTCGGCATCCCGATGCGACGACATTGCTCCCCTGGATGTGGTTAGTCAAGGAGATGTGTGCCAGGAGGCGAAATTTGTCGGCGGTTTCCCCAATACACCAGCGCCAGTGATCACCAATCCACCAACGTCACTACCACCCGTCCCATCTCCTACACTAAATCCTTCACCAGCACCCACACCTCCTCCGACACGCAATCCTACATCGGCACCCACACCTCCTCCCACACGCAATCCTACATCGGCACCCACACCTCCTCCCACACGCAATCCTACACCGGCACCCACACCTCCTCCAACACGCAATCCTACACCAACACCCACCCCGCCTACCATCGTGTCACTTAATGTACAACTCTGCCAACAGTCCGCTGACATTGAAACCAGCTTGTCCCGGCGAACTGGTGAAAATGTCGTTTGCGATTGTAGCGAGGCCCAGAATTCGGCCGTCCCAGTGTGCTACAGAGGTCCCGCTCAAACCCAAACATGTGCCATTCAGTTTGGGACTTGCAGCACTACGAGTGATTGTTGCAGTGCTGGAGTCCGACTTTGCCGCGGTGG
Organism: Nitzschia inconspicua; assembly: GCA_019154785.2. Taxonomy (NCBI): domain Eukaryota; phylum Bacillariophyta; class Bacillariophyceae; order Bacillariales; family Bacillariaceae; genus Nitzschia; species Nitzschia inconspicua. The sequence goes on along the minus strand of JAGRRH010000006.1, from coordinate 1,268,593 downwards.
TCAATGTCGCGCCGCAGCCCGTGCCGCCTTTAAGAGTAGTCTGCGCATTGGAGCTTCCACAGGTGGTGCCGTGGGTCGTAACAACCGCCGCCCCGTGGTCCAACCGTCACGTGGAGCATCACGAGGCCGTCGTCGTATAAGAGGATTTGATGATAGCCAATATGATCACGATGTTGAAGTCTAAGACGAGACCTGTCAATTCATTCTATGACGACAAGACAGCAACAGTTACTGACCAACAACAAAAAAAATATCAAGAAAAAGTGTAGAGAAAAGCTAACAATTGAATGAGGATTAGATGGATGGATATGTATGGAAGTGAATGGAAGAATTGCTAAAGTTTTTGAAACGGAAAACAGGAGTTATTGAATTGGAACTCTTCGGATTGTGACCGTCTGCTGACTAATCATGTAGAAATAGAGGCAAACTATTTTATTGATGAACTTTGATACTGCATTTAGTAATAGAAGAGTTAAACACCTTCTGTTGGTTCAATGACACTTTGAACTTCATGATAGGTTTGACTATTTTGAATCCATCACGAAAACGGTACCCAATTTGAAAGAGAAAGATGTTGACGCCATTGATATCCACCATATATTATTGTATGAAGCGCAAAACACCACAGACCTTTCTTTCTGACTTTTCCCATGCCTCCTCCTAGCTAGCTAGAGATTCGTCTTGTTACAAATCACAAGGTTGATGCGGCCTCGGAGTTGATCCAAATAATTTGTGCCACAATTTTTCAGATTCGTGTGCCACAGTCGTAGTGATACCACTTGAGAGGAGTTGGTAAGAGTAAGTTTCGATGCAATAATAATAATAATATTTTATTATATTATTAGAGGGTTCACAATGTCACTTTTCGCCCGACGAAAATGATCAGGAAATATTCCCACCATGACGTCATGATCATTTTTCGTGTGACTTTTCGTCTGGCCGATCTTTTTTTTGCCTCGGCCCCACGAAAATCATCCGTCACATCGACACCATTCGCCCGCCGTCTGTCAGTCAGTTCACCCACAACATTACAACGTGTGTAGACAACAAAACTTCCAACACAACCCAAATAGCATCGAACAATTCCTCAGAGGTACAACTTGCTCACCATGGACACGCTAGTAGATGGAGAAGATCCCATATTTGGGATAGACGAGGACCCCGATGACAAACAACTTTTGGCTGCCTATGGTGACATGGACGCCGAGGACTTGGAGATAACGATCCCCGCATTGGCATCTGCTGCTTCCAATTGCTCGGTGTATCTCAACTCTTTTCTCGGGACTGCTGCTCCGGGCCGCCGACTTGGAAGCCCTACTATCAAACGGAGACGGAGGAGCATGCACGAATTGTTCCAGGAACTTGGACCCTCCACTTTCAGGCGAATGTACAGAATGAGAGAAGAGAGTTTCTTTTTGTTATTAGACAAACTTGATGCAACGATGAACAAAGTAATGAATAGGAAGAAGAGGACCTCTGGTGCTACCCCCAACGGAGATATCACCAACATGGCGCGGCTTAGCATGGCACTAAGATGGTTCGCCGGAGGAGATAAGCTCGACATAGCAGCACTTCATTGTGTACATGTCAACGAAGTGTACAAAAGTGTCTGGTGTGTTGTCGATGCTGTGAACGCCCATCGCGACTTCGACATTACCTTCCCTACAGACCACAATGAGCAGCAAAAGATGGCAGCCTCATTTGCCGCCAAATCCAAATGTGGGTTTGAGAACGTCGTCGCTGCCGTTGATGGGATGTTAGTCTGGATCAACAAGCCTTCTGATAAAATAGAGGGACTTGGTGTTGGTCCAGGTAAGTGTTATTGTGGAAGAAAGAAGAAGTACGGCCTGCAGATGCAGGCTGTCTGTGACGCCAATAGGAGATTTGTTGACGTGTACGTTGGTTCTCCTGGTTCTGCTTCTGACTTTACGGTCTGGCTTGACTCTCCCTTGAGGGCATTGGTGGAGACTCCAGGGTTCTTGAAGGACGGGCTAGTGATAGCCGGAGACAATGCCTACATCAACACTCTGCACATGGTGTGTCCTTTCCGATCTATCAAGGGCGGTCCGAAGGATGCATTCAACTTTTTTCACTCTCAGTTGAGGATCAATATCGAGTGTGCATTTGGAATGCTTGTTCACAAGTGGGGTTGTCTCAGGAAGCCGATGCCTGTGAACTTCAAGGTAGCAAACATCAACAGGTTGGTCCTCGTGCTGTGCAAACTCCACAACTTCTGCATCGACTATGATAGCAAAACAAAGCTGGCACTACATGAAGATGACAACATCAACATTGGATTGGCTGGTGGACTAACACAACTAAGTGTTAGGGAGCAACCAAGAGAACTCATTGGTGCCGGTCATGACCCCGATCCCGAGCACCGATCGGCAAGGAGAAGAGCCAACGCTCTACTGTCGGAACTTCCAGTTTTCAAAATGCTACAACACATCGAAAAGGAAGGATACCAGAGACCTCCCACCAATACTAGACGTTAATTCCGTTATAGTTGTGCAGCAAACCAATAGCAACAGCAGCCTAAAGCCAGCTCCTTCCTCTCTTATCATTCAGCAGGTCTGGGTCGTTTCTTAGATGATTTTTCTTGGATCTCCGCCTCAAGTTCTGCAATCTCTCTATCTAAATACAAAGTCAGACTATTTACTGCTTGACCTTGTTTGAATCTCTGGATCACAAGAAGGTCCAGTCTCCGTTTTAGCGACTGCGCTTGTACCTCATCTATGTTTGTGTTCAATTTAGACAACTGTGATGCAATCGCCGCTGCCTGCGGAGCATACTGCTCACTTTTGGGAGCTGTTTTGCGAAATGCTGTTGTTGGCAACGGCACAGTCGTGCTGTCGCAGCTAATGCCTTCTTTAAACTTCCCACACGTCATGTAGAGCAACTGCAGCTGGTCCAGGACATGCCACCAGTACAGAATGTCGCTTGGTTTTCCTTGAAGGTAGTCTTTCCGGTCGTCTCCGCCCTCCGTCGTCGCTTTGTCCAGGTCAAAGTGGCCGTAGAGCGCAGTTTCCGTTCCGTCGACGTCATCTCCCAGCTGGTACTCTTCCGAAGCATTTACGGCTTCACCGTGTCGTCTCTTCGTTTCAGTTCCATTATTACGTCTGCCTTTGTGGGCTTCAGCGACCTGAGAGGTTTCTTCTTGAGTCTGCTAAGCTCTTGGTACTTGGAATAGGGATGAAAGGTCTCAAGATCAACCGAGAGTATGCTACAGGCTAACATGAATATGTAGTTCTTCTTTGCTTTGGGAGCAATATTTATTTGGTCCTCACAGAAGATCTGCACATCTCCTTTCTCATCCTCCCTGGATGGTTTACGATAACGGGGATCGTCTGGATTGATGCTCTCCAGAGAATCAGGAGGCAGCTCCGGTGGATCTGGTGGGGGACACTCAAACTCTTCATCGTTCTCCTCAACGTTCTCCTCAACGAACGATTGGAAGCTGGAGTCGTCGTCGACGGCCTCGACACTCGCTCCACAATCATCCTCACTAGACGTCATTACTGAATCTGTAGACAACTAATGACGATAACAAGAAGAAAACATTGACAACAAGTAACAAGATGAAAACAACAAGAACAACAAGAAGAAAATAGTAATTTGGTTCTTCGGAGCGACGAATGTAGGCGCGGAAGATGATTCTTTTCGGTTGCGGGCTGATTTCGAGCTAATCGACAATATGAGCGGCTGCATGAAAATTTTCCAATGACGTTTGTTGGCGAACCGCGGCAGACAGTTTTTTGGCGCGAATGACCGAAACGGGTATATTTCCTGATCGTTTTCGTCGGGCGAAAAGTGACATTGTGAACCCTCTTATTATCACTTCTAAAAAATCACCCGGATAAATTTTCCTACTCCGGAGTCCGGAATCCTGAGTACGTCACAGCACTGTCGCAGTGGTCGCAAATACAGATTCCGACAAGGATTCGTGATGGTTGGAACAATGCACATGAACATGCTTCGAACTCTGTATGATACCGTGCGAATGTTTCAAAAAAATCCTCTATCCAAAGAGGAAAAGAATGAGATGTCACAAATCCATGATCTTCACAGTTACAATGGATTTTGGACAATAAATTCTAAATAATGAGGGGTTATTAACAGTAATGATGTTCCGCATAACGCATCACTCTCCCAATGGGCTGGCATCCAATGACGGCTTCAAATAAAGTACTCGGAGTACAAATTATTTTATTTACAGTTTTTATTATGAAATACCTGTAATGCGCAGTAACACTACAGTGTAATTGATTGGAGTCTTGAAGTACAAAATCAGTCCTCGTTCATTTCTGACAGTGAGGTCGTCGAAGGCTGTGGACAAGACGATCGCTCTATCACAACGATGTCGGCCAAAACATTGACCGTGAATGCCGAATTCTACACTCTTCATAAAGTAACAGCGACGACAAGAAGTTTCAAGATGAAGTTTACAATTGTTTGTCTAATCAGCCTGTTATGGTTACCGAAATATATCGCGACTGTCCTACCATCAAATTCATCGGCAGTATCCGTTGAAAACGACGAATCGTTCCATCGGTCGATGTCGGACACACCTCCATCGCTTCAAAGTGGTGTCAATGAACCTCAAAATCGTATCGTTCAAGGATACCGTGCCGATCCCTATCAACGTCGGTTCTTTGCAAAAGCAGGAAACGACAACTATCCCGAAACATCTGAAATTGTATGCGGTGCAACTTTGATAACACGCGACATTGCCCTATCGGCGGCTCATTGTCAAGGCGCATTCAACTACGGCCTTCTAGTTTTGAATCCCGATTCTGGTAATTATGACCTACCGGTACCAGTTTCGCGACAAATTCGGCATCCTGGATGGGACCAAGATCGCAACAACTTGAACTACGATGTTTTGGTGCTAAAGCTCCAAACGCCACTGGCCGTCGACGACGTTGCACAGCCAATCCCCTTCAATACTGATCCAAATTACCCCGTGGATGGACAACTGGTCATGGCATTAGGATTTGGAGTAACAGAATCAAATTCACTTCCTGCGTACTTGAAAGAAGCCGAATTTGAATACATTACCAACGAAAAGTGTTTTGGACGGACAATACAATTCAATAACGTCTTCAACAGTGACGAGATCATGTGTACCGATCCTATCGCAGGCTCTTCCACTTGTTTGGGTGACAGTGGTGGCCCTCTAACCAATATTGACGGAACACGACTGCTAGGTATAGTTTCATTTGGATCCGGGTGTCGTGCCAATCAAATTCCAGATGGCTACGCGCGCACCTCCGCAATGTCCGACTGGATCCAGCAACAAATTTGTGAACTCTCTGAATCTCCACCGGCCAATTGTCCCACCCAAGCACGAAATGGAGTTGACGTTAAAATGCGCCTGCACTTCCAACACGACTTTTGGTCCGATGAAACCACTTTTGCCGTGCGAGAACGATCGACACGGATTATTCTTCATGCCGGTCCGCAATATACACCGAATCGAGGTGCGGATGAAGTGGAGGATTTTTTCTTACCGTCTGGTGAATACACCTTTGAAGTATGGGATACTGATGGAAGTGGATTACTCAGCAAAGGTCGTGGCCGCGATGGTAGCTGGTATCTTACCGCCTTGTACGACGGATCTACAGAAACTCGAGTTGCCGAAGGAGGCGCTGATTTTGGACAAGTACAATACACTGACTTTACAGTGGTCGGGTCGCCGTTGAACGAAAGTTCTCCTCTGAACGTCGCGCTGGAGATGTGCCTTTTCGAAAAGAGCGAAGAAGAAATCGCCGACAGGTTGGTAGGAACGTTTTGTCAGTGTAGTGATTCTGGGGGGATTACTTGTCGCAATGGCGCGGGTCGTGTCTGCCAGCGCAAAAATCAAGCATGTACATTCACGGCAGATTGCTGTGGAGGACGTACGTGTCGAGGAGGCATTTGCCGCTCCCAAGGCGCGGACACGGATCGCAATGACAACAGATTAGGTGGAAACTTCGTCAGTGGAGGAGCAGCTGGACGACAAAGAGAGGGCAATCTATTGCGGGGAAGACATTAAATTGTATTGACTAAGTACTACCTCTAACAAAACTTTTAGATAAAAGCAGTTGGCTACTGTTAGGGACGTGGTTTGGATTTCACACACTCATCAAAAAATTGAGCGAGCCTTTCTCTAGCTACTCTTGTACTTACAGTAGTTGTTATAGTAGAGAGAACTCAGTCAATTCTGCGAACGTGTATGATAGGATGTGTTGTTAGGTATGTACTATGTATGATACAGTAAAGCGATATTAGACTACCGGTAGATAGCTACGAGTACAGTATGATATCGTACCCCTTTGCCCCATGAGGCCTGAACGGTGCTCATCAGAACTCCACCCAGCCAGCTGAGGGGAAAAGTCGTTGTAGATCTCGTCTTCGATCTCCCTGCGCGCTTCGGCAGTCGTGCTTTATGTGCCGCCATTCAAACAGAGAGAGTGTAATCAAAACCGATGGCTTCATTTTGTTTACAGTTAACGCGTCCGGTACTATTTACAGCAGAACCCTCCTCCCACTCGCCGTTGCTTCGCAAAAAACCATGTGGAAGGTATCTTTTCCCTACCTCTACCGACATCCTCCATCCCAACTCTTTCTTTCATTACCTCTTTTCTGCAAACTCCGGCGAGTATGATACGACTACCGTAGTAGAAGTCGTGGTAGAGTTGTTGGATCAATGCAGTGCTCACATTTTTACGTTGACCATATTCGATGCAACGACATACAACACCCACTTTGTTCCACTTGCGCTCTCATCAACCATCCCGACAACCATGAGCCTATTCCACATTGAAGTTACTTTGAGCCTGTCGGCTGTGCTTTTTCTATTTCTTTCAATGATTCTATCTTCCATTCCATGTTCCACCGCTCGTCTGTTACAAAATTCAGGAAACGTGATGAATCTCATCCAAAACGACCCCGAGTTGGCCTTTATAAGTGTTCTTTTGGAAATAGCCGAGCTTGACGATGCCATTGTTAACGGTGGCGTTTCAGAGACTCAATTGACCATCTTTGGACCCATAAACAATGCCTTTCGATCGGTCAGCGAAGAACTGCTGACCTACCTATTGACCGATGATCAATGGAACACGCATCTAATGAGCTTGCTGGGATACCATATTGTAGCTGACCAAGTGGTCTTGGACCTGGATGAAACAGCCGAGAACATTTTCGGAAAAGAACTTACCCTAACCATTTCCAGCTCGGACAGTTCTGTTATGGTAAATGGATACGCTAAGATTCTCAACAGTGCTGAGACTGAGGATGGTGCTGTCTATGCGATCGATAGTCTTTTGGATCCCGGTTGGTTGAACAGAAACCTCCGAGGTGTTTTGGAAGCAGAGTCTTCGAGACTGTCGACTCTGTCGTCGATGATTGCTCGTGTGGACACAATGTCTAACCTGGCAACATCTTCGGCACCTTATACGTTATTTGCTCCCACAAACTCTGCATTTGCCAATAGTGATCTGGACTTTGTTGTCAACAATTTAGATCCCTCTTTTATTGATGATGTGTTGGGATACCACCTGGTACCTGGCATTTACTCGGAAGAAGATTTGACCATGCTTGGTGTACAGCCATTGATAACTATGTCGGGTGAAACGCTAGTGGTAACCTCAGATCCGGCTCTGCAGATAATCAGTGTCAACGGTCATCTGGTGATAGCTTCTGACTTATTGGCCAACAATGGTGTGATTCATATCGTGGATGGCGTCCTTTCGGACCAACCACCCGTCGAGATTGATCCTAAAGATGCGGAATTGTGTGAGTTTGAAAAGTACATGGAAGAATCTATTGGCGCGACTATGGGTGTGAAATGCAACTGCCAAATCATTGGTAATACCGTACAGCTATCTTGTAATGAGGGATCTGGTCAAAGATGTGTTCCCAAATTTGGCATTTGCAATAGCGATGTGGACGGCCAACGTTGTTGCAGTCCGACACAACGTCGTTGTGTTCGGGGTCAATGTCGGGATTCCAGACAGCCAGAACGAGTTAGGGTTGGTACCAACGCAGGAGGGGCTGCAGGGCGGCTTCAACGAGATCGAAACAACAAGAATAACGAAAGAACTTCCGTCCCATAGAATAATGGTGTTTGGTGAGGACGAAACTTCCTTCATGAAGGATGTTTTCTCTTGAGATTCTATCAATCCTGTATTTTTGAAAGCGACCTCCCATACCATCTGTCTGAGAAGACGCTGCTTTTGTACATCTTGCATCATCAAAGCAGCTCCTATTCATAAATCGCTTACCTTCCTTCTTTTAAATTTCATAATATTATTTATATTGATCAAAACGTACGACAGGAGAAGTCAAATGCCATTTTTAACTGTAAATTGTTGCACTATTCTAACTACTGGAAGGCTCTTGCATATTACGAAGTAATACCCGCAGTACCGTACTATCATACGTACTTTTTGTCGTACGTCGCTCTTACTGTACCGGTAGACTAGACTACCTACCTACATTGAGTACCGGCAGTCTACTATAGTCTCTCTCTCTCTAGAAGCAACATGAATACGAACGTTCCATGAATCCCGAGCGTTTTTCTATTTGGGAAAATAGCGCGGTGCTATCATGGCTAACTTAAATATTTTTTTACTCAACAGCAAAGTGTAGTATTTACATAGGTGAGACCTTATTTTGAAGCTCTAATCAAGAGCTGATGATTAAGCAAATAAAATCGTGTGCCAGAACTGCATGAGCTCTTTCCTACCAAGCTCAAGTATGTGCCAACCTGCCATCACGGAATACGGCGTGTAGTAGGCAGAAAACGAAGACACAATTCATTTGAACGATATGGTATGAGCTACCCTCGTCAATGGCGCCGAATGGAAGGATACTGAAGCTCTGCAGGGACTCCAAAGCACCAAGGACAAGACAGGAGAAAGAAGAGCTGAACTCAATTGGCTGTGTCCTGGGCCATTTCTCCAAACTACCTGTTGGACGCTACCAAAGGCTGCTGTCCTCGCGGAAGAAACAAACACGGATGAAGAACAAGGAAAGCAACAACAAACCACCACCAAGAAGAAAAAGAAGAAGAACAAGAGGAAGGTTCCTCTTGAGAATGACAGCAGTTGTGCAGCCAAGGAGCTGTCTCGAACCAACCGGAAAACAGCTGAAAACTTCCCTTTGCTATGAGAAGCCGTGCTATAGGCTGCATGGACACACACCAAAAGCCAACAAATTATCTGGCCATAGCAGGACCTGCTACAACTCTCAAGGACAACATCAAAGCCTTTGATATGAAGACATTGCTATGGAGGATGTAGCTCGTAGTAGTTTTGAATAAGGAGACATCATCCCTCCACGTGAACCACTCTTCAAGAATTCAACTCAGAAGGAGCTCTTTGATCTTTTGTGCAATAGAGCTTGTGAATTGTCTTGGGAGAAAAGCAACAGGGAGGTGAGCCAATACTTGAATGTGGATATGTCTAAGAAGCAACAGAAACTTGTCAACCCTTCCTGCAGGCATGTTTTGATGGGTTTTAAGTGCTATGATCTTAGAGAAGGAGGAGTCAAGCAGAAGCTTGCTCAGAGGAGGCTCAACATGGTGGAAGGCAATGTCAACAGCTATGCTCCATGCCTGAACAATCAAAAGAGACTGTCTGCCATGAGGGAAATGGATCAGTTGATTGCTGCTATAGCTCAAGTCACTGCTGATCAAGAAACGGACAAGGTAGAGAGGAAGGAAGTGGCTGCTGCCAAGGCCAAAGAGAGGAAGAAGAAGCAGGCTGAAAAGGCTGCTGCAGAGACAAAAGAAGAGAGATGAGCTGAAGCCTGCTTTGGAAGCAACCATGACCAAGTTTGTTCGTGGAGAGAAAACTGCTCCAAAAGATGCTGAAAAGCCAGCTTGTCAACATACTAAAGTACTTCTATGATGAGAAACCCAGGGGTCTTGCCACAATGGGCAAGAACAAGCTTGTTGCCCATGTTATGGAGTTCTACGATCCATCTCACAGTGCCTAAGAGTACTGTTTTACTGTGCAAAATAATTAATTTGGAAAACTACTAGTAATTACTAGTAACGGTAATGTCAGGAAAGCCCCATTTGGGGGCTAAACTCAAGTTTTAGAAGAGCCACTGTAGGTCAACAGTCAAGATGGTAACACTAGAATGCAATAGCTCGTAAGGTAGAGCTCGGAGTCTCTATCATATGAGCCATTAAACATGCGTTTTAGACAGCATCATCTTATTTCATAATAATTTTTACCGTAGAACGGAGTCGATAGCATCATGTTTATTCTACTAGAGTCAAATTTTTTCTGTAACAAGTCTGTACGAATATTAAGAACGACATTGATAAATAAGCGTATGCGCGCGCAAGCATAGTCTTTGAACTTTGAAATTTCATTCTTCGAAGCGTCGGACAGACGGTATCTTTTGAGAACTTCCTGCGTATGGACAGAATAATCCGGCGCTCTCCGATCGAGGCGAAGCTCCATCCAAAAAGAACAGGGACATCCCCTCCGCTCGATGCCGCTACGCGCTGCAGGATTACAGCTTCGGAGACCTCAAACTCACCTCTGGAGTGAACACCCATCAAGAGACCTTGCGTAAACTACTTAGTCTCACTGCTGCATATCAAGATGCTGTCCAAACTTTCCTCTGTGACGTCAACTCAACTTCGGTCGGTTGGCAGTTTCAATCGAAGTGCTGGTGGTGCTGGAGTGTCACAAACTCTCCTCTACGGACGAAATGGTCTCCGCTCCCTCTTCTCTTCCGATGCGGGTTCGTCGGGGAAGAATCTGTTGACTCATGAAGATGGTGTCCATCAGACAATGAAAATCTCCAAGTCATGGAGAAACAAACCATTGTTTCGTCGTCAGGGGGATGTCCGCTTCAAAACGGGCATGGAAGCTTCCAACCTCTTGATTCGCGAATCACTCCGACGTGACAGTCACGAGCAAGACTACATTGATTCTGTCACATCGGTTATGCAGTGTTTGTCTCCCATCTTTGATCGAAATCCCAAATACGCTTTTGTAGCCAAAACATTGATTGAACCAGAACGATTCATTCAATTTCGTGTCGCTTGGATCGATGACGTCGGAGTGAACAGACTGAATCGAGGATTTCGAGTACAGTACAGTTCCGCCTTGGGTCCTTATGCAGGAAGTTTGCATTTGGGACCTCATGTGACACACAATATTGTCCATGCAAATGCATTTGATACCGTCTTTTCTAACGCCGTCACTGGACATAGTTTGGGTGCAGCTGTCGGCGGATCGGATTTCAATCCATTGGACAAGTCGGAAGCGGAATTGCAACGATTCTGCCAATCGTATGCCACTGAGTTGGCCAAGTATATTGGTCCCGATCAAGACATTCCTTTCGTCGGCTTTGGATGTGGACGCGAAGAGATGGGATACATTTATGGACAATACAAGCGGATCAAGCCTATTGGCAACTTCATGGCTCACTACGATATTGATTTGGTAAGTGTGCAATGACAAAAAATCTCGGAATGTCTAGTTGATGTTGTGACATGAGACTGCTGTATCTCACACATGTTTGAATGCACTCAGACCCCTGGTTTTGCGGTGGTTCACTTCGCCAACCGCATGTTAGAGGACCGAGGCGACTCGTTGAAAGGGAAACGCGTCATGTTGATTGGCGCAGGACAAAGAGCACGAGCTGTCGCCGAAAAATTGTTGCATTACGGAGCCATCCCCATCACGATGACAGACCCAAGTGGGCATGTTTACGAGCCCAACGGAATCACAGAAGGCAAATTGGCCACCATCAACCAGATCAAGTCGGATCGTGGAGCATTACTGGGACGGTACATTATTAGCTCTACCAGTGCCGAATTCAACCACCCAGAGAACTTGTTTCATATTCCTTGTGATATTTGCATTCCATGTGGTGCCATGAACGATATCGGTGAAGAAGAGGTTAATGCTCTGGGCGACAATGGATGCAAGTTCGTCATTGAGGGCGGTCAGTCTTGCGTGACACCGTCTGCGCGTAAACTTTTGAAGAAGCGTGGAATGATGTATGGACCCCACACCATGACCATGACGGGACCTGCTATCAGCCATGTTCTTGGCAAGAACGCTACTGACGATGACCTGAAAGCAGAAGTTGACCGCATCTATACCGAAGTCAAGTCCACTGCAGCCGAGTTCAATGCCAGAGGTGACTTGTATGCAGGAGCTAATATTGCTGGATTCTTGCGAGTAGCCAACAACATGATGCTTCAAGGAGCGGTGTAATGATGATGAATCTTCTGTCGCTCAATCAGCTGTTAAAAGCAAGATCTGTCTCATGCCCAAAATATTAAAATGAATTACGGCAGTTGTTTTCTCTTCGAATTGGGTTTCTTAATATTATATTATTAGATCTCTTTGACTACATCTCGCAAATTCACTTTCGACACGAAAATATGCATTCTATCGATACGGCAAGAAGTTGGAACTCTTAGGGACAAACGGAAGCAGATGTTGCTCTCATCTTGGCTCGGAAATAAACAAGTTCCCTTTGGACGCTCCATTGAGAGATTTAGAACGGTAGGTCGCTTGAATTTTGTAAGAATCTCGGAGGAGTGCATTGACAACGGTTAGAAGTGCAATAATGAGAAGCTCGTCATCAAGAGTTTGGAGATTTAACGTGTCCATAAGAGAACCCGCCTTTCCTAGTACAACAAAAGGAGGGCTTGGAGTACCTGCGGTCACATTGCTGAAGGACGGCAACGAATCCTGTACATCATGGCGTTCTGACACATTCATGATGCACTCACAGTCAGTTCCGATTGGATCGAGAGCAGAAGCTTTCTGTGACTTTTCACTTGATCGAGAATCTCTGCTAAGGGACATATCGTTCGGATTGCAGAAAATTGGAATGGTATCAGATTCCTCGGGTGTGGCAAACGGTGTAGATGAGTAAATTCGTTCGATCCAACTGCAGTCGGCAGCAAGCTTGCGGCGTCGACCGTACGGTTGACAAAATAGAGAACAAGAAAGATTATCCGCTTGAAATTCTTCGGTTTTTCTTTTTGTCCTTCGAGTCTCTTTCGATGGTGAGTTTTCGCTTTCAGAATCGGCATCATATCCATCGAAACATCGAAAAGACTCATCGCCGCCATCAAAACTCATCTTGTTCTCTTCTACTGCCTTGGGCGCTGATGGTGAAAAGGACTTCATGGTCGTCTGGTGGTCAGAAAAGAACAAGGTTGGTGCAATCATTGAGTATTTTATACCGTACTTCGGTATTGTTTTATTGCAGAGTTTCAAGGTTTTATTTTAGGCTCTTCGGAGCAGAAGTTTACTTTTGCAGTTAACTGTAACGAAGTTTTTGCAGCGTGTATTTTACAGAAGAACGAAGTAACAAAAGTAGATCAAACAGGCGACGTGTCCTTTCATCATGCCAACAGTTAAGTATGATTGTTTTGAAGAACAATGTCGAACTTGTGATGAATGTGTTTTGTGGTACGTAGGGGAAGCTTTATTATTTGTTTCATTTCTGTGCGTCAGTGATCAATTAACAAGAGACTGAATTTGTTTGGTGAACGTCACCAGTCAATCCTCTGTACATAGAGAATTGGGGTTAGCGTATCAGAGTACGACTTATGTTGCCCCACAAAAATTTCGAATCGTCTTTCTCCTATGATAGTCCTTCTGTGGAGCTGTGGTAGTAAATGATACCTACCGTATTTGAACACTCGCGGGGGGGGGGGGGGGTGGTGGTGAAGGAAAGATCACGTTGTGAAAAGATCAAATTGTAGCTTCACGCAATGGCGTAAAATAGAAGAACAAGAAGTTTCAGCGTAAAAGCCGAGAGGTAGCTTTGCATTCGACTGCTATTAAAATAGGTACCAAAGAAAATACTACGGAGTAGGTTAGAAGAGGAGCTGACGGTTTGCTGAACACTTTCGCCACCCCGAAAAATACCCATGAAAACGCGTTTCCTTAAAAACGTAGCAGTATCGGAAAATTTTTGAATCTTCAACTCCAAAACAATGACATTGTCTGATGCGAGTATGACTTTGATACGTAACCTTTCGCTGTACAGGACGGTGCGCAATACTCCAACAATGACTTGTTTACAGTGAGATCGAAAAAGATCTCAGTCCTTTTCTCGTTCGTTAAATCATTCGCAATTGCACATTATCAAATTTTTCAGAAGAACGAGCATGCTATAAACGACCGTAACATCTTGAGACGATAGAATGTGATTCGTACACAGTTTCACGACCCTTTTAGTCTTCCTCCATCGCATCATCCTCATCCCCCAATTCTCCGCCATCTTCTTGCATCTCTTGCAATTTTGCTTCAAGCTGTAATCGATCGTCTTTGATTTCCGGCAACTTTTCTTCGATTTTAGATAGAACGATTTCGCATTGATTAAACAAAGTCTCGCAAGATTCTTGAAGTGCTTGAAGCGCTGTCGTTGGTTCGTGAGTTTGCACTCGAAGATGAACGACTGGCTCTGCAGGATGCGGTACCGAATATCCCGCAAATTCTACCTTGGAATTTTGGAGCAGAATATGTCGTAAGGCATTGCCAATTGTGTGATCTTCATTACCAATGGCAAACGTGCGGCTGGACGGCGGTCCGGTGCCTCGGATGGTAAATGGCACGGCCTTAGTCAATTTGACTTCATTGACACTCATTCTGTATCTTTTGTTGTTTCTTTGATCTTGTGGAGCGCTCGACGGTTTTCTTGGTGTTTTCCTGTCTAGTGTAGCTAGATGAAAGTAATTAAGTAACTGTCTGTCACCTTCTTTTAGCTGAGCACGACGTTACGGTGTTATGTTACCATGAATGCACATCCACCCGGTGTTGTTGCAGTTCTGATGCGAGAACGGGCGAACGAGAGAGACAACAACCAACGACATCATCATAGTCTACTACGTCTAAAATACCTGAGATATGCAGGACTTCGTTACAGTTAAAATCATAATAATAACTGTAAATAACACACACATTCGTACTCCGAGTAGTACAATAAACGATGTGGAGGGTTGATGGGAATTGAATGGCTTGGAACAGATCCAACAACTCCGTTTATTCTAGCGAGTCGATCCGTTTGAGGTACCGGTACGTACGACTAGTAGTATTTATCTACCGGTAGGTATCATAGGTACTCGGAGTACTACGTACAGTGTACGGTACTACCGGTACGGTACCCTTTCGTCGTTATGACCTCTCGAGGTATTATTATATGTTACTATAATACGTATAATACTTCGTTGTATTATGTATTCATGAGAGATAATTCAGAGTACCGTACGGTAGGCTACCGGTACTACTCACGGTAGTACTTCGAGAGGGAATCATACCTACCAAATGATCGGCATCATACTCGTACCGGTAGTCTTACTGTCGTACCTACTATGCTACTCCGAAGTACGAACAAGTAACAAGTTGACTTCCGTGTACGACTTGTACCATGATACAACGTACGTCCAAGTCTACCTAAATACCTACCGGTACTCTATGATAGTACTACGGACAACACACTGATAAGGGACTGGGGCCTTGACAAACAGAAGAAAAGAAGGTACCACCTCGTACGTCGTAGTCGTAACCAAGTGAAACTGCTGTCACATAGTAGCACGTTTCTTACGACGTAACTTACTGTTGACTGTGAGTTCCGGTACTCCCGGTTACAGTTAATAATACGGTATCTAATAATACACTGTAACAAATAACTCAAACTTCGAAGTACGTAGTACTAACAATACCAGTGGCATGGACTTCGTAAATGATACATGCCTGATGGATGATTGGTTGGATTTGTTAAACAAAGCGATGTTCTTCAATGAGTGGTCCCCGAGGTGAAAGACTGCACAGATAGGTTCAGATGCCGCTAGCTATGTTACCGGTAGCGACGGTACATACTAGTAGTAGAGTATTTGGATAATTAATACATGCCTGATGAATGATTGGTTGGATTTGTTAAACAAAGCGATGTTCTTCAATGAGTGGTCCCCGAGGTGAAAGACTGCACTGATAGGTTCAGATGCCGCTAGCTATGTTACCGGTAGCGACGGTACATACTTGTAGTAGAGTATTTGGATAATTAAATCGGTAATATTCAATACTATATAATATACGTAGTAGTATTAATTTGCACGAACAGTTACCGGTAAGACGGTGCAAGGCGACTTACTGTTAACAGTTAATAGTGCAAGAAGTCCCACTGTTCTTGTTCATGACGACGACTTCTGTACCCCCGTTCCATCAGCTGCTGAACACATAGAGAAAGGGAGATAAAAGAGATCAGATACATCTTCGCTGCAATAGAGAGTCATCTTTCACACGAAGAAGGATGATGGACCATGGACAGTAACGGTAGTCGTCCGCTCGAACGCAGTTTCATGATTATGCAAAACAGCAGAGATGTGCCGCGTGAACAACAAGCGGCGAAAGTGACGTCTGTTGTAATGGTTCCATGTCTTAAAAATAGTTCCAACTTTGATACTGTTCCTCGTCCACCATCCCCTCCTGCTACATCAAGTAATCTTGTGGGGGGAGATGTCGTCTTACAGACCAGAGTCAGTGTTAGTTCTGCTAGCACTCATGGCCGTCAATCTCATAGGGATGGCGACGACAACTCGGGGTACGATGCTAGTGACCATACAGATGAATCGGACGGAGTAGACGATGACGTCGATAGCGGCAATATCTACTGTAAGGAAGGGAAAGAAAGATCTATTGATACGGACACTTTGGATCCGGAAGAAACCAAAGAAGCTCGAAGGATCTTCATTGTACGAATCCTCTTCAGCTTGTTGTTGATTTCGAGTACAGTCGGTATAGCATGTGCGGTATACTTTTTCATTGAAGCAGCAGAAGTTCGAGAATTTGAAAATCAGTACCTAAGCGATGCAGATAAGCTCAAAGAGTCGATCGGGCTGGCGCTGCGATCCATTCTCTCGTCAGCAGATTCTTGGGCCATCAACTACATTGCCGTGCAAAACGCAGGAAATACTTCCTTCCCGTTTGTAGCGCTTCCTAATTTTGCGATACAAGCTGCGAAGTTCAAGATGATGGCTAGAGCTTATGCCATTGGTGTCAGCTTCATTGTGACCGATGCACAGAGGAGGGACTGGGAACGGTTCACTGCACAAGAAGGCCCGTCCTTTGTGGAAGAAGCCTGGAAGCTTCAATCCCAAGATGATACATTCCAAGGTTCTCTGGATCAATATCCGATCATTCGAGAAGAACTATTTACCAATTTTCCCGAGCTGGCAACTGTACCAGACGGTAGTGGACCTTACCTAGTATGGTGGCAAAATTATCCGATTGTTTACAATTCCATCAGCGCAGCGTACAACTTTCATCTTTTGTCTTTCCCCACATTCCAAAAACTCTACAATGCGACCCTTACTACAAAGCGACCGGTTTTGTCAGGATTCAATTTGGTAGACCCTGAGAGTGACATCGGGAAGGTATCAGTTGCATATTTAGAGAACTTTGTCGCCGAAAGTGAGAGTGCTTCAGAGCCAGTGACGAACCTAGTCTATCCCATTCTATCCCAAGATCTTCTGGACTTGAGCTTGGAGGAAGAGACTGTTGAATCATTAGATCTTGTTGGAACAATTGCCATAGGCATGTTCTGGAGAGAACTGTTGCGTGACATTCTACCGGAAACATCGGAAGGTATCCAAGTGGTCACAGAAGAAATTTGCGCAACCAAGGAGCCGGCGATCTTTACATACGAAATCAATGGCGCAACTACAACCTATCTTGGTCTGGGAGATCTGAGTGATGTAGCATATAACTACCTTGAATCGTCCTTTTCCATGGTGGAGCTCATGGAAGGAACAACGTTGTCGCCTGGCCATCGATATACTGGAATACCTTTGATGGAGACAGATTGTTCCATTCGAATGAGAATTTATCCATCCTCGAAAACCGCAAGCTCGAGCTACAGTTCTCAATCTGTGGCCTTCACAATCAGCTCTGTCCTTGTGTTTCTTTTTGCGGGAATTCTGTTCGCTTTGTATGACTTACTTGTAAAGAAGAGGCAGAGGAAAGTCGCGTATATCGCAGCCAGATCCTCGGCCATTGTTGCGGACTTATTTCCGAAAGAAGTCCAGACGAGACTTTACGAAGCTCGGGATGGTCTTGGCAAAGAAAAAGGCAAAAAGCACAAAAACATAACATGGGCAGTATCTCCAACCTCAGAAAAAGGATCAAGCTCGCTAGACTCTGTGGTATCGGATGAGAGGAATGCCGACCTATCGATTGCTGATGTATATCCATGTAAGTACGAACTCGCATGTAAAACACGGCAAGTCTTTCGCGTCTTCTGTCTAATCTTCGTTTTTGAAGCTACTACGGTCATGTATGCGGGCATCTACGGTTTTGCCCGCTGGAGCACGAATCGGGATCCGAAAGAAGTATTCGATCTATTGGAGGCTCTGTTTGGTGCTTTCGATGAGATTGCAAATCGTCAAAAAATTTACAAGATAGAGAACACCGGCGACACATACGTCGCTGCTTGCGGTGTTCCAAGAGAAAACATTTACCACGCCGTGAAAATGGCAAGGTTCGCTACCGATTGCCGAGACAGAAGTGTAGAGATTCTTCATAACGTTAACTACGCCTCTGACATCAGAACATCGAAATTATTTGTCCGCTTTGGTTTGGCAAGCGGGCCAGTTGCGGGGGGTATTTTACGAGGTCAACGTGCTCGCTTTCAATTGTTCGGCCTAACGACTTTAAATGCAGAACTGATGGAAAGGTGAGACCGATCCGACAACGAACTGAAATCACAGTGTGGTATCTGGATGTTTGTCAGCCTAACGACCCTCTTCTTCATTCTATCTTCGTCTTTCTAGAACGGGAGAGTTGGGACGAATCCAAGCCACGGAAACCACAGCTAATTTGCTGTGCGATGCAGGAAAAGACACGTGGGTGAATAAGAGACCTGATGCTGTCGTTGGCGGTGATGACACGCCACTCGACACATTTTGGGTGCAGGCAAAGAGTAGCGACAGCATCAGTACACTCTCTGTCGAAACATCCGCTTCAAAAACATTCTCGTTGCCGGTTCCGAAAGAACGAATAGTGACTTGGTTTTCGGATACGCTCCGTGACATTCTGACTGAACTCCAGATGTCACGACAAGACAGCTTAACAGAACGAGCACTTCCAAGCGACGAGACGATGTTGCAACTCCAGCGTCAGATCCGTTCTTTCGTCGAGGCGATTGGGAGTTTGTATTCGGATCTTCCTTTTCACAATTTTGAAAATGTCTTCCACGGTGCTACGACCTTGTCAAAGATACTTGGCCAAGTGACCATAGAAATTCCTCCAGTGGATCGCTTTTCCGTAATGCTTGCAGCCATGATCCGCGAAGTGGACCACCCAGGCATCGAGAACGACCATCTGTCCAAAAGAGGCGATGCCCACCCTTCAGGAAAGAGCATCATCCAGCTTCGAGCTTTCGAACTATCTTTGACTATCCTTTCGGACGAGAAGTATGATAGGCTTCGCTCCTTCCTTTGCCCTACAGCTGAGGATTTTTCATATTTTTCACAACTGATCCAGAGCTGTGTGATTGCCACGGATGTGATGAATCCAATTGTGAGCTCTGCTCGAAAGAGGAGATGGGAGCAAACGTTTGCTTGTCCCATCCAAAACGAGGATTTGGAGAATCCTGGAAAGGCCGAAAGAAAGAAAACAAAGGTAGTGTTGGAGCACCTCATGATAGTGGCTCACTTGTCGTATACCATGCGTTCATGGAATTTCTACACTGATTGGAGCATCCGACTTTACCAGGAGATGGTTTCATCCTTCATTGAGGGAAAAATTCCCAGCGATCCTGCAGACTCGTGGTTCAATAGAGAGATGATGCTATTTGACAACATCGTTCTTCCGTTGTTGGATACCCTCCGAGATGCTGGACCGTGTAAAGCAATTGGCGCAGAATTAATGACTCGAGCTATGGACAATCGTGATCAGTGGAAGACGAAAGGAAAAGGGATGGTTATCAACATGCGTTTTGAATTTACGGGTGAAAAGCGAGTACACTTTGCCTGAACCCGTAGGAGCGATTCTTCCACGACTTATATATACACCCATCCTTCCGTAGATAATTTTATTATTTAACACTTATACAAGAAACAAACATACCCCCTTTTTAAAGTGCACTTGTTGCTCGAGCGTCCTGTTGGATTCGAGGCCCACCTCAAACGCATTACGCCGGGCGCTACACAGTTCGTTTCTACGTTCATCGTAATCGAGGGAGGATAGTCCAACGTCCAACTTGGGTGTTACGACAGTTATTCTAGCTAGTAGCTTACGTCGTACAATTCTTGCAAGCTACGGAGTACTTGTACTCCTGTCGTATGATACAGCTTACAACAACATTTTTTGCGAGTAGACCACGACGGCAGACTACCAGTACCTGTAGGTAGTTACCGTAGTCTACCGTACCTAGATGATTTTTATGATAATTCTCCCAGGACTCCGGATATGAACTGTAAGTAAGAGTGTGTTGGCACCACCAAAACCCTAATAAACTACTACCGGTAGCTAACTACCGGTAGAGTAGTCTACGGAGTCTTATCACTCTCTCTGATATCATACTGTCAGGAAAAATTTGGTCGCCAAAAGTTATGTGTCACACACGACTGGTAAACCAGGGTATTGATCGTACTTACTGTTAATTAATTAAAAAAATGTAAAGAAGTAGAAAGCGGGCATTCAGAAGACGTAGTACGAGTAGTACGGTAGTACCGGTAGTGTAGTACGGAGTAGTAATGGAGACAAGAACCTACGATGCGTGATGTTGATGATGTGATGATTACGATCCCGCACCTTTTTTCGCCTACTAAAGCATTTCGAAGAGACCGGTGGAGCGAAGTTTATTCGGCAGCTAGCTAGCTAGCTAGCAAGCGAAGCCCTTCTCTTTGTAATGAATGACACGTTAAGCAGCGACCAAAGTTGCAAAGCTGTATATTGACCATGGGCAAGTATGGCTCTTTATCGTCGTCGTCGTCTTCCTCCTCTTCTTCGGGATCCACGACGACGTCTTCATCTTCGAATGTAGAGCAACAGAACGACAAGAACAACAACTCAAATCATGGACAACATTGGGTAGGCGCTGGGCCCAACAAGACAGTGACATCGGGAACGAGAGATAGCGAATGGAAACCGGTGGACACAGCCCAGAATTCTTCTCTGCGACGACGAAAGAAACCAATTCCTGGAGAGGAAGAATCATCAGACCAACCATCAAAGGCGTCCACCGATGTGTCGTCTTCAGCCGGATCATCGGGGAAGGAATACGGGGATGCTGATGTAGTACAATACGGCGGCGACTCGGAAAGCAGCGAATCAGATACTGATTCTAAGGTCGTGAAGGAAATTCTTCATGGATCCTCCCACGAATATGAAAGTACTGGCAGTGCAAATGACGAAACAGAATCTGAAACCGAGTCCATGAAAATGAGAAGAATACTATACGGCAGCACAAATTCAAGTACCACCAGCAAGTTGGAGATGTCGGGTGAGCATTTTACCAACAACGAGTCCATTTCCTCCATCGGAGGCCCTGGGACGGGTACAGCGCGACGAGCTGTTGTTCCTGATACCGTAAACGAAACGGATGAGGAGAAGACGGACGATGGCGATGTTGCACCTCCACAAAAATCAGAGTCTTCCAATCAAAGCCAAAGTGGGTCTGCTAGTGTCACTCGGTCCCTTGCCACATCGTCAAGATCTGGTTCTACCAACCAAAGTCCCAGCCAAAGCAGAGGTAGCATTCGAAGTGGTAGCGCGTCGAATTCCTATTCCTCAAGAACACCTTCTGGTTCTCCAATGCACTCTCGTTCCGGATCGACGACATCCTCCTCTCAGCGATCTAAAGCGGCTGCTTCCAGAAACTTGTCGCAATCGTCTCATCCCAGCACTCACGCACCTATCTCACCACAACAATCTGCCTCCCAGAGCTCTCGCACTTTTACGCCAAAGTCTCAACGATCAAACTCCTCCTCTTCCCGCTCGCATCCTTGGGAATCCAATCATACCAGGACGAATTCTGCCAGTAGGTCCAGATCAACTCATTCTGGAACACAGTCGCAACATAATACTGCCTCGAACCATTCTGTCTCAGAGTCGACATCCGTTGGTACGAAGGAGAACGAAGCGGCCACGGAGGGGAGCAAGTCCAAGCAATCCTCCGTGCCTGATCCGCCGGAATCGCGGGGATCTAGTCGTAACAGCGAACTCCAACACAACAAGGCAGATCAGCAAGGCCCTGGCTTCGATAGTAGTCAGAGGGATTTAAATGATGCTGTCCGGAGCAGAGAGAGTATTTTTCAACCACTTAAGGAACGCCGAACACCAAATGATGCAGAAAACAAAGAACTAGAACCACCATTAACTGCAAATGATGAAGTCTCTCTTTCACCACCACACAAAGAGTTGGCCAGGGATCCAAGCGGGGACCTTAAGAGTTTCACAAGGGAATATGAGACTGGAAGTGAGGATGATTTTGGGAACGAGCGCGAGGAAAATGATCTACCGGGGGGAGAACAGATCGACGAAACGAGAAGCATACCTGTAGATGAAGTCGAAACATCACCCACAACACAGGGGTCGGAACCACCAATTGAGGCTTTGAACAGTAAAAAAGAATCAAGCAGGGAGAACGAAACAGAGACAGAGGCCACCAAGGTCGAGGCGAAGATTGATCAGGAGGAAGAAATCAAGACATGGTCTCCGGTAAGAGAGAAGAAAAACGTCCCCTACACCCTGCATAAAATAGGATCGCATGACACAGATGATTGGAAGCCTCCTGCGTTGACAACTTATGGCGAACAAAAGTTCATACCAGCTTCTCGGGTCCAAAATGCAGGACGGAAAGATCCCGATGCAAGAAATGCTGTGACAGCATTCAAAACATTGGACAAGGATAGCGCTACCACGCCCATACTTCCTTTGCGTCCCGCATTGCAATCGGACACTGGACTTCGTCTGGGACTGGAAGATCATCACCAGGCTGTCCCCCCCGAGCAAGTTGAGAAAGAAAATAATTTCAAGCAGAACAAAAAGAGGCCCCCTGTGGCTCCTCCTCCTGAGATTACGCTAATATCTTCTCTTGACGACGACTCGAGTCTCGGCACGTACGGGACATATCTTGACAGATTCCCAAAGATAATTAAGAAGAAAGAAACGAAGGCAGGTTTCACTCTCGCTGCTGTACCGAGATTCGCTCAAGGGGATTCGGTGACAGGTGGTCAAGAGGTTAAGAACACAGCTGCATTGGTTCCATCATTTGTACAAGAAGACTCGGTGAGTGGTGGACACGAAGTAAAAAAGATTGTTCCTAGGTTTGCACAAGAAGACTCTCTTGCAGGCGGGTATGAGGTGAAAGGGAAAAACGAGATAGTAGCACAATCATCAGGAGCTGTATTGCATTCCTCTCAGGGAGTTTCTTTCGCTAGTGTCCATGAAGTAGAGGAGAAAAACAAAACGATAACGGATAACGAAGGATCTTTTCCAAAATTTGTGTGGGGAGATGCTATGCAAGAATCGGCCTGGGCTCATCAACATGTTCGGCCTTCTTCGCAGCAAAAAGAAGCAGCCGATGATTACTACCGATCCTGGATACACACTCGTTCAGAAGAAAAAGATCTACCAGATCGACTGGATCCACCTGGCAACACAGACTTATTCCCGTTTAATCCTAAAAATCCAAACGTAAAAATCGAAAATGACCGATTCAGCTCGACAATACCATCAACTCCTTTTTACTCGGGGGTGAACCGAGAGGCAATTCATAGCTCGACGTGGGTGCCACAACAGAAAAAGCCAGAAGTATGTAGGAGCGATTCCATCCCGTCCCTCCCTTTGTATTACTACAAGTCAGAAAGATCGACGAATTCAGTATGGGGTGCCCCGGGCATTCAGAAGCGGCGAGGCAAAGATGACGTTGATATGGAAGCTCGACGCCATTACATTGACTCCATCCTGTCCAAGAAAAGACCTGTTGGGGTATCATCCTCCACATTCATTGGCGGATCTGCTCGTGTGGACTACACTGGTACAATCAGTTCGTCTTCTCCTTCCAAATCTTTTTCCCCTCGATCAGTTTCATTTCTCTCACCATCTCCAAGTTCGGTAACTTCAAAGTCAGGCGTACCATCGTTGAGTACAAGCAACTCTTCTTCCGCTTCAAGATCTGACGGCTTGCAAACTTCCACAAATACACCCAGGCCATCTAAGACACTTCCGTCGAAGGGGCAACACATCATCATTCAAGCACCAATTCTTGGATCGGACGAAGCTAAGACATCGCACTCTAGTGAGAGGGAGCTCCACATTCAGCGAGGCGACTCGGGCCACAGTGATGCAGTGAATGACGCGTCAATGACAGCTTCACAACCAACGCAGTCCAAATCAGGGACAAACGAGCCGCCAGAACAGTCTATAGTGCCTCAGAGCGATGCTTCTCTCAAACAGTCAAATGTAGATGGAATGCGCGTCGCTCCGTACATGTCCAACACTATGATCATCGCAATCGTTGCAGCTATTTTCATCATTTTGGCTGGAGTTGGCGTTGTCATCTACTTTTTCGTGGTACCGCTTTTTCAGGAGAGAACAGAACCTGGTTCTTCTCCCACACCTTCACCGTCAATCGATTCGTCGATGCAAGGACTGCGAAATCTTATATCTGCAGTCTCTCCAGAGACAGAAGTTTCCTTTGACGACCCTGATACGCCACAGAGCTTGGCCCTGACATGGCTCAGTGAGAATCAGTTTCTTGAAACCTATAGCCTTGAAAAAATACTACAGCGGTTTGCAATGGCGACACTGTACTATTCTACTACAGGAGAATCCTGGCGGAGACGTGATTTGTGGTTGAGCGACACTGACGAGTGTGGGTGGTATACATCAGAGACTCAAACAGATGTTTGCAACGGAAATGGACAATTAGACGAGATAGATCTGAATGAAAATGGGCTCGTAGGTGCCTTGCCATGGAACGAATTGGCCATTCTGAAGTCCCAGCTAATTATCTTGGACGCATTTTCAAATCAACTTTCCGGGCCCCTTGACTCAAGTATTGGAAAGTTGACATCGTTAATCGTTCTCGATTTGCAAAGAAATGGATTTGTAGGAACCCTTCCCAGAGAAATTGAATATCTGAAATCCATGAGGCATCTCATCCTTGCAGAAAATAATTTCTCCGGCTCGATTCCGTCTGAAATTGCTGGAATGACTGATCTCGAGTCTCTAAATCTGAGTGGCAACAGATTAAAGGGAACAATTCCGGATATCCTCGGCAACATGAGTACTCTCCGCAATATTTTCTTGGTAAGTGAAACGACGTTTCATCTGGATCCAATGGCACTGTCCATTTCTCTGACAAGTGACGAATTACGTTATTTAATGTAGGACGGCAACGGTATCACAGGAACTGTTCCATCGGAGCTGTGCGCTCGAGAGCTAGAAAACCTAGTTGTCGATTGCAGTCTTCTTGTATGTGAATGTTGCACTTGCGGATCTGGAACAACTTCTCCACCTATACAGTCACTTCCTCCAGCAGCTTCCTCTGCCCCAGTTCCAACCCCATCTGATCCCTCGCCACCAGTGAGCAACCCCACAGACGGTAACGACCTGCGAAGTGTTGTTGTCGGAGCTTTTCCACGGAGCCGATCAGCTTTACAAGATCCAGATAGTCCTCAAAGTAAAGCGTTAGTATGGCTAGAATCAACTTCGAATGATGATGTGTCCACCGAGGAAATTTTCTTGCAACGATACGCGTTGGCAACGCTCTACTATGCTACCAACGGTGAGAGATGGAATGATAACACTGCATGGCTGTCAAGCACCAATGAATGCAGCTGGTTTTCAACTGCGACAACTTTGGACGTCTGCGACAACTTCGGGCGGTATCTTTCCATTGATTTGCAAGAAAATAATCTCAGTGGAAAAATACCTGAGGAGATTGCAATCTTGTCAAACAGTTTGAAAACAGTCAATCTGAGGGCCAACCAGATACTCGGCGAGATTCCACCCTCTCTGCAAGATCTTACCAATGTCGAGGCGCTTGACCTCTCCACAAACAACCTTGAAGGCGCCATTCCGTCAGAATTGTTTGATGCTACCAACTTGAGGCAATTGTCGCTCTTTGAAAACACACTGATCTCGACACTCCCGTTGGATGTCGGAAAATTGACGAGACTCGAGCTGTTGGATGTAGGAGCGAATCAACTGACTGGGACGCTGCCATCCACATTGGGATTGCTGACTAGATTGGCAGGCCTGTCAGTCTTCGGAAATTCTTTTACTGGTACATTACCACAAGAACTCGCCAACAGCAGGAGCTTACAGCTCTTGTATATTGATTCAAACGACTTGCGGGGTCCTCTCCCGACGGACGTCTGTCTTTTGAATCTGGAAGAGTTTTGGAGCGATTGTGAAGAAATGCAATGCGTGTGCTGTACAATGTGCTGCAGGGATGGCTTCGGATGTTTTGAAACTTAATTACGTAGCGATAGTTAACGGGGACTCTGCTAGTCTTATGGATTGCTACCATCTGAAACTTGTTTCGGATTGAGCTTAATGGACAATTCTTTCAAAGCTTCCAGCTGCTGCACCATGCGATCCATACTGGCCTTATCCACCAAGCGCCCCTCTTCATTAAAGGTTATCCCATCAAAGCCGCTTAACATGACTTCCGGCTTGTTGAGAACAAACAAATCCAAAAACACAGACACTTGTCGCAAATGATACTGGGAACGACCGCCCTTGTGGCCACCACCGACCGAGATCATGGAGGCAACCTTTTGCTTGAATCCGCGATTGTCCTTGATTCGGGATCCCCAATCGAGAGCATTCTTCAACGCCGGCGTATAACTGTAATTGTATTCGGGAGTTGCCAAGACAAAGGCATCGGCATCGATCATTTGTTGGAGTAACTTTTCCACGGCGGGAGGTTTCTCGTGTTCGATATCAGCGTTGAAGAAGGGAACCTCCGTCAAGTCGGCAATTTCCATGTCCATACCAACCCCAGGAGCGGCCGACGCCATGTATTTGAGCGCTTGCATATTTTTGGAATCCTTGCGAAGACTTCCACATATTCCAAGGACTTTGACGACATTCTTGCTATCGACTTTCATTTTTTTGGTTGCTGCTGCTGTTGTTCAAGGGATCGACGTGGCAGCAGTTCTGGCTCAGATAACCTACATTATAATGAGTGATTACGAAAACTATTCACAACAAATAAAACGGGGTAGCAATAGCTGAATCGCAGGATGATCGTCGTTGTATTGCAGTGGTAGCAAAAAGAAGATTTTCATCGCCGGCGTTTACAGTTAGTGTTTTCGTCGTGTATTTTTTATGCGGCGATTTAGAAAATGCCGAAATGCCCTTCGATTTTGTTCCTTTTTTCGTGCATCAATAAACATTGAACATACCAAGCACAATGAAGATTCGAACATGCAATTGGGGGACAAATAGGTAACAGGATAAAAGTGAAGGGGAATCGGTCCCAAGATTTAATGTTCGATCGAGTTCCACAATAGACCAGATCAAAATCAAAAACTCGATCAGGAAAAGCGTCCAGCTGATGAGGGGGGAATTTGTAACATTCCGATTTTACAGTTAGGTTCAACTTACTTTTGGAAGCACTTTACTGTTAGGAGTGACATTGCATCGCCAGCTACCGAAAAAAAGCATTAAAAGGTTTTTTTTTTCCCCGTACATGTAAATGTGTATGAATCGAACATTTACTGCATTGTACTGATGTGTCGATTTCACGAGAGTGCAAAATGTCGTTTACTGTTAACAGCGCGGCAATTTTTCAGTCACGAATTCAATTCGCCTGCCCTTCCTCATCTTGCTTCACGTACCAATCCTACTGGTAGAAAGAGGAAAACGAAAATTTTTAACGTTTTTCAACCATTGACATTTTTGTTATTAGAATAAAATTAACAGCAAAAGAATCGTCTTCGCTCGGGGACGTTATTTCTAAAGCAATTCTATTTTTGTTCCGAACACGATCAGATCAAACTTGATCCGGATTAGAGGTAGATAAACCCAACTGGATTTACTTTTTTGATCCTTTTGATCGAGAATACAGGAACATGCGGGGATTCGTCTGAAAATATGAGAAATGAATATTATTTCAGTACCGCTTCACCAGACAGAATTAGGCTTTTTAAAACCCTAATACCGGAGAAGATTTCTAATTTTCGAATTTTTTTCAGATGACGATGACGAATTTTTTTCGTCATTGACGAAAAAAATTCAGATGATGACGAAAAAAATTCAGACGATGACGAAAAAAAATCAGACGATGACGAAAAAAATTCAGACGATGACGAAAAAATTTCGGAACACGATTTTACCCCCTCTTTTGTTCCCCTTTTTATCAAAGTCACACTAGCTAGTACTACAAGTATTACCGCGCGCTCGTCTTGTCGAGAGTTCTATGAAACCACACAAAGACTTTCACAATGGCTAACAGAAGACGATCACGGGCCATTAGCGGCGAGGAAGATGTGCTTTCTCCACTTCGAACACAAAGACCATTGCTTCGATCAAACGTTGGACTTCGATTAGGATGGACATTTCCTTGGAAGAGTAGTCGTACACACACATCATGTGAAAAACGCAGTTGCTCCGACTTTTTGGTAAGCTGGGCTAATCCCCCTTCTGATGTGGATCCCCAAAGATAGTGACGAAAAAAATTCAGACGATGACGAAAAAAATTCAGATGATGACGAAACAAATTCAGACGTTGACGAATTTTTTTCGTCATCTGCTGAATTTTTTCGTCATCGTCTGAATTTTCGATCGTGGGAATTTTTTTTCATTCGATTCTCAACGAGTGAACCAAGTAAAAAATATATTCTAGTCAGTTAGGGTTGCGGTTATATTTTTATTTAAGATGAATGCCCGCATGTTCCAGTTATAAGGCCTACGAAACCCAGGATTTACCACAGGTATTATGAGTACGCACTTGTGGGCGATAACACCAGTAGTTTCAGGTATTTACAGTTACATGATGACATTTACTAGTAGAATATACAAATATTGATTGACAAAAATGAACCATAAATGTTATCACTGTCCTACAAGTCTTCTCCATGAAGAAAGACATGTCCACGCTTTTTACTTTTCCTCAAGCTCTTTATAAATGCTCGTACCTCCTCTGCCATGCCTTTTACTTGGATTTAGTGGTTCATGTAAAAATAGCCCTTTCATAGTCGTGCATTGTGACAAGCAGACGTAAACCCAATTGTCTATGTAGTCCCAAGCACTGACAACAAGATGATGAATTGACCGCCCTCTGCCCTTGTAACTTGTGAACTGTTCTGGCAATAGCACAATTAACAGGAAACTGTTCAAAGCTGATACGTCTTTGTGTTCTCATGCTATTTTTGGAAATTGGTCCTGTAAATGGCACTGGAAATTTAGCTGATGCCTAGATCACTTTTGGACTTAGTTCAATGATCGTTTCTTTATTCCCTCCTTTACAACCATCCAGCATGTGACCAAGTAATGAATCAACCTGTGTTATAGAAACACAATTCACATGGTATCCATCAATTATAATAGTTTCAAAGTCCTTTTGTGACACTGCTGGCTTCAGTTTTACACCTCTAAATTCACATATTGCGCCATTTGCAACACAATCAGCAGCATCTTCATTGTGATTAATATACAAAGGGCACCCATAGTACAATTTCAAAAGAGGGTCATGGCGCTTGTTGCATTGGTCTTCCACATGAGCTTCCCCAACAGCAGCATATATGATATCATGTGCTTTCCTCTTCATGTTGCAAATTCACGACGAGTGCCTCTTACATGAAATCTCAAATTACCTGCTTTAATACACAAAGTGTGCATCGGTGGCTGTATACCTGGATCAGTAGAGTGTGTGTTCTCCAGATGTTTGGCAAAAATAGCATCATTGATTGCCATTCTATCAACATTTGTTTTAGTTGCATATACTGCATCAAAAGGAATATTTCTTTCCTTGGGCCACTTCGAGCACCAACCACTCGTGTATTGACTATAGCAACTTCCTTAGTACTCAATCCAACATCACAAAATCTCCCTAACATTGCACCCCAATTCACATCTTTATCAAATCTGAGATTTGTTCTCAACTCCATGAAAGCATTCACGTATTCTTTCCATACAATGCTATTTTCACTTTTGTACAGAGGTCTCCCGCCCACAGGTGAAAGCTGAGCAAAGTCTCCTGAAAAAAAATAGGGACTCCTCCAAATGGTTCCCATGGATTATCGAAAATTTGCTTCATTTTCT
Source organism: Nitzschia inconspicua (assembly GCA_019154785.2). NCBI lineage: Eukaryota > Bacillariophyta > Bacillariophyceae > Bacillariales > Bacillariaceae > Nitzschia > Nitzschia inconspicua. Next base: position 1,238,336 of record JAGRRH010000006.1, on the reverse strand, counting down.
CGTTCAACAGTTCCATATCCTCAACAGAAGCAAAGGATACTTCATCAACAATCACCAGATATGTATTTTTGAACTCTTCTACTAGTTCATCTTTTACCTTTCTTTTGAAAGCAAAAGCTCCGGCTGTTTTCTCTCCATTAATGGAGACAGCAGCTGCACCCGTGAGTGCAGTGACCACAATCGTTCTTTTGTCGAATTTCACACCAAGCGCTTTGCATAATTTTTGGACATATTATTGACATGCAGTTTTACAGTTTATGATATGAATTTTCCCAGTCCCACCTGCGCCGGAAAGTAACCCACTCAGTTGTTTATGGTTATTCACTTTTCCAATTTTCTCTCTCTCATCATTGGACTTTCTTCTTTTTGAAACTGAAGGCTTCCTGGACTCAACTTTCCAAGTTTCTCCTGCACTTTCATTGCTTTCTTTATAAAGCCCGTCAATAAATGCGCATATCATAATTTCAAACAACTTTTTCTGGTCAACGTTTTATTTACAAGAGCATCTTTGCCCTTTTTGGAACACAAGTAGACAGTGCCCTAGAAATAGCTTTATCTCCAAATATAGCGTTTTGTCTGCACGTCATCAAACAATACCAAAGTCTTTGTTGCATTTGGGGATGGAATTTTCTTTTGGCACTTGCACCCTTCTTAAAGCAAGACTCTCTATGTTCACTCAATTGAAGCTGTAACACATGACACGAAGATGCTAATACTTTATTAACTGTAAGTAAAATCAAGATTCTTGTCCACAAAAATAAGTTAGTTACAAAACGAGATATCGTTCAGCAAACTGAAAAAACTCTTAATGAACATTTGTGGGCTCATACATACAGCTTACAGTTTATGGAAACTTAGTGGACTCCACGAAGTGCAATTTGGGATTCATGGGAACTGACTGTGATTGATAGAGAGTAAGCTTTTATGGGAAGGGGAACAAATATATATAATTCTTTCGGGTTGGGGCGATGGGATATACGTAGTACGACAAAAGACTGCTGCAGTATTTAACGTAGTACCGGAGTACTGGTACCTACTACCGTACTTCGAAGTACTACAATTAACAGTAAGTAAGGATTAACAATAATGGATTTCAGCTATTATAATATATGACTAGCTAGAGGTAGTACTTCTGTAATACGGTACTTTTTACCACATGATTATTACTGTTGTAGTGGATTTCCCAAAACAATCCACGCCGGAACTCAACGGCCCCTCGGCAAAGGCTAAATTGTACTGTTGATGCATACCGGTACTTACTGTTAGTACTGGTACTAACGGTACCTTACGACAGTAGAACTGCTCTACCGGGTGCACGTCGGCAATCTTGCCGGTAGTTGATCCGTTGCTCAGGATCATCTTTCGATCGTTATCTTGATGGGAATCCTCTTCTGATTTCGTCGTATTTTTCACAATATAATTAGTTTGGCCTATCGTTCTCATCCACTTTGATTCATTCCATCCCAGCTCAAAGCTAATTATTCCACTCCTCAAACAACTTCTTCTTACTAACCAGCATCCAGCACAATGGCTCCCAAACGCTTTTTTTGTACTATCTCAGCGCACCGCTTTGTCAAACAATACTCAAAGCTGACGTATCAGAAGATCAAGTCCAGTTGGAAACCTAAGCATTTGCAGATCTCACACACCAATACACTTGGCTCAAAATCCTATGGGATCGTGACCCAATTGACCGATTACAAAGACCGCAATTATAAATGCTAAGTACAACATCTGGGAATCAGGAGAGGTTTCTTGACGTATGTTTTGAAAACCTTCGATCCCAAACATCGCTTGCCCACCGATCCCAGGCGCATTTGGCCAAATATGTGCATATGAAGCACTTCATTATCGTTATCGTCTAACCCTTCTTGTCATCGCTCTTTGATCACACACCACTTCAACAATGCAACATCAAGGACCGCATTTTCATACTGGGCGACACCACCTCAAATAATGATTCCTTTGGAGCCAAATCCTTGAACTATTCTATTTCGCTGAGAATTTTGGAGCAAGCTTTTCCTAATTCTTGTCGCAAGCCGAACAAATTGCAACAACATGGAAGAATGCGACAAGTACTAGTACAACTTTTGTCAATGAGGATGCACTACGGTAGTGAATACCTTTACAGTTAGTGATGATGACGTTAGAAAGTACACGTAAAACGGAGGGTTAGTCTACAGTAATACTCCAGCCAGTACAAAATCCAAATACTACTCCAAGGTGCCAGTAGTATGATACGGGTATTGTAGCTACGTTAGTAGCCACCGGTTAGAGCATACTTATATTACTGTTATTTCACTGTCAGTTAGTAAAAAATACTTCGAACTCTTGGTAGTACGATAATAATACCTCCTGTATTGACAGTGAGTATGAATTGATGGTCTGACAGTCGACGGCACTACGACACTGTTGCGACACACCGACCTGTTTGCGGCTGTCTTTTTGCCGGAAAATACTACCTAGAAGGGTTGGGGTAACCATACTCTCAGGCCTCAGATTACAGAAATATTTCTTACAAGGCTAGTACAACGTACTCGGAGTATGAAAGTTATTCACATACTCGAGAAGCTAACGAGCTACTTCGAAGTTCATTGAATGACAAGGACTACTACGCAGTACGACAGAAGTCTGCCCAAGAGACATTCTTTTTTGACTGTGAGTACTCAACGATTATTGTCGATGAAAGGGCCACTACTTGTATCAGCAAGTCTCATGGGAACAACGGCAGGCGCATGCATCGTCATCAAACACAGTTTTTGTCGGTATAACAATGATGCACACTAATTTAATAATCGTCTCTCGTAGAGATGAAGATTTTGGTAGACATGTAGTTATGTTGATGTCTTCGATACTCCCAGCCACATCGGACTGTCCAAAGGCAGCTGCCATGACTTCGTTATAACAGACAGCATGGGAAATATTAACGAAGAAGTATTCCCGGTGTAAAGGAGACAAATTATGCTTCCGTTTCGGCAGCTTGGGCAACTTCCTTAGGCACCTCAACCTTTCCGTGACGAGAGGCGCGAACCTCCATGAGTTCTTCGACATCCTCCTTCTTGGGGGCGGTCAAGTCGTAAGCAGAACCACGGTGGTGAGAGATATCAAGACCAACTTCTTCCTCCAAAGCATCAACACGGAACATGCCGAGTGCGTTCAACACTAAGAAGAATGGAGTCATAATGGCGGTGACCCAACCGACGATCCACAACACGGCGACAATTTGCACAATTAAGAGGTCACCTCCGACTCCGTAGAAGACACCTCCCTTCTCTTCGTTGTATCCAGCAATAGCCATGAGGGTTGGATCAGCAAAGAATCCAACGGCTAGAACACCCCACATTCCATTGGCAAAATGGACAGGGACGGCGTCGACAGCGTCATCAATCTTGAGCGCAACAAGGAGCTTGGAGAATCCGTAGTAGACCAAACCAGCAATAACACCAATGATACAAGCAGCCCAAGGTTGGACAACAGAGCATCCGGCGGTGATACCAACAAGTCCTGCCAAACATCCGTTCATGGCCATCGTCAAATCATAGGAGACTTCACCGGTGGCACGGGCATCCATGACCGAGTCAAAGAACATAGCAGTGGCACATCCGCAGGCGGCAGCAAGAGTCGTGGTCACAGCACAGAGAGCAGCTGTGGCTGCAGAATCAGGGTTGTCAATGGCCAAGGCAGAGCCAGGGTTGAATCCGTACCATCCGAACCAAAGGATGAAGGTTCCTAGAATTTGCAGGGCGACAGAGTGGGCTTGGAAGGTGGCAGGTGTCTCAAGAGGGTTGCCATCTTCGTCGTAGAATCTTCCCTTCCGAGGTCCAAGGACAATAGCAGCAACCAACGCAGTAGCGCCTCCTGTCATGTGCACGACACCGGATCCGGCGAAATCTACATTTCCGACGTCACGGAAAGGATCGTCACGGAAGGCAGTCAAGAAACCATCAGCAGACCAGATCGAGTGGACAACGACAGGATAGACCTGTACGAGTGAATTCATGAAAATTGTTAGATCGTCAGAAAGGGGAAGTGCTAGGCTTCAACACAGATTTTTTTACTCACGAATCCGGTAAGGAAGACAGAGTAGCACAAGTAAGCAGCCATCTTGCAACGTTCGGCGACGGTACCGGCTACAATGGTGGCAGCAGTCGCAGCGAAGGCGAACTGGAAGAACCAACCGATCAAGTCTCCTCCGGCAGAAAAGTTGCGAATGAAAAAGTTTGAAGTTCCAATAAAGTTCTTGCCGCCCTCATCATTGGTTCCGTACGCAAATGCATACCCAACGGTGTAGAATCCGATGGCACCACCACAGGCATCCAACAAGTTCTTCAACATGATGTTCTTGACGTTCTTTTGACGAACCGATCCAGCACAAAGCATGGCGAATCCGGCTTGCATCAAGAAGACTACAGCACCTGCAAACAAAAGGAAAAAGACGTTCAACCCTTCCACAACTCCGGCAAGGACTTCGTCAGTTTCGGTGGCGGCCAAGTAGGCGCTACATCCGACGACATCAACAGTGATGGTGGAATTGTCCACAGCGTCGCAAAATTCAGCAACAGAAGCCATGATTGCTTTCTATATTATTTTAAAATGAATAACCTTAACAAATCTAGTGACAGATGATCGACAAATCGAGGTGAGAAAATACAAGAGAATGATGCGTCTGTTGTTAGAAATCCAGTCAACCAAATCGCGGCTACATTTCGTAACAATGTTTGGATGATGTATTTGACCTTTGTTTGGTCGTCGAAGACTGGGTGTCACTTCAACGATAAATCGCGACATCATCGTCTCTGCAATGATTGTTTCCCATCTTTGACTCGATAACAGTAGCATCTCCATACACAATCACTCTCTACTTACCACAAGCAGTTGAGTTGTGTGACGGTTACAAGAAGACCGAGACGAAAAATGTGTGATGACAAATGGAATTGACTGACAGTGAGGTGTGTTTTTGTCGTTGTTGACTTGGATTTTTCGTTTTTGTCGAGGCGTCACGTCGGGTTGTCGAATTTCGAAAGATTGCCCGAGAGAAAGCAATTTACCAACTTCCCATCTTTGGAAAGGAACCGAAATTTGACGTCAGGAAAATAAGAGGGGTGTACAGGCGTCCAAATGACGTTTATGTTTTCGCTTGACATATACTGACATATCCATGCTATTGAAATCATCAAAACGCCCGAAATGTCAGTACTTAATTCTACTGTGCTTACAGAATGTTTCTTGCGAGGTCTACTGCGAGATGGCACGCTCCTTGGTAAACAGCGGGATACTAAAACCGAGAAGGGGCTTCGCTAGGGGGTCCCTTCAACCATACAAAGTTCGAAATCTTTAGATGTAGTTTGGAACGGTAGGGGAAGCAACGTTAAAGCCCCATTGTTTGAAGTTCCGATTTTGCGTTGGAACTTGTGCAGATTTACGTTTCAGAAGAACTTCAAGACGTAATCCGGAGTATTTTCATAGTGAAGGAGTCGTATTGTTCACTCTTTTGTACTACTGTCGTACCGGAGTACGGTAGGTACGGAAAGATGTTTGTAGTGACTGTGAAGACGTGAACACGATGTATCGGTAATTATACGGTACCCCTCGTACCCGGTAGTCGTACCGGTCTACCGGTAGTTTACTGCAAATACCACCGGTAGGCTACCGTACTTCGTATTGTTTGCTCTTTTATTTATTACGGCTACCATAGTCTCTGATACGATACACGTTTATCATACCTACGACGTATGATACTTCGTACTGCTCAGAGTACCGGTACCCTATTAGGTAACTGTAATGTTTTGTCACTACCAGGACTATGGGTACGACGGGGGTAGATAGCAGTCAGTTGCCGGCGGTGATTACAGGAGGATTGCAGCCACTGCTACCAACTACAGGCACTGTAATACTTCATCACTGCTGCCAGCCGTTTGTTGACAATGTTGAGACGCCGAACAAACTCTCGATGGGGCCCATCTGGAGTCACAATGGAGAGGAACCCTGTACATTGCTTCGGTGCAGACTGCATGTGATGACATCTATCCAGTGTCCATTTGCTATTATGAAGGATAGCGAGAATGAAATTGGTTGTCCTGGAGCTGTTGGTTGAGGCCGTTCCTTTGCTGAAAATGCAGCACCCAAACAATCATTGTAAGTTCTGCTGCTTCACTTTCATTTCTGACAGGCAAAAGCGACTCATCCAGGCATTGCAGCATGTGTTTCCAGACAATCATCATTGCTTTTGCTCTATCCACATTGCAAGGAATGTTGAAAAGGCAGCTGGGAAACAGGTAGCAAAGCATGTCTATGCTCTGTCGGCCACATTCTTCAAACGAGAGTCTGACAGATTGCTGACAAAAATTAATGGAATTTCCGTTCATGGGCGTGCCTATTTGGAGGACAATCCAACCAATCAGACACAGGTTCAGCATTGTGACAACAAACATGTCAGAGTCTGCAAACTCTATGTTTGGAGACGCAAGAGATGGAAGCTGGCTGGAGTGTACCAACAATATAGTCAGAACAATGATGAACAGGATCTGCACCCTTCAGGAGAAGTACTATGGTAGGGAGGGTGTTGTGGAGAATGTTGCAGGAAGACTTGAACGTAGATGGAAAAACTGTGCTGGCTTCCAAGTGAGGGAGGTTGTGAAGGATGGTGGTCTGTTTGATGTTCTCCGTCCATCAAAGGGAGCATCTCAGCCGGAGTCAAATCGGTTGTTGAATGTGAGGGAGCAGACATGTGAATGTGGAAAGTGGCAGGAGCATGGAGTTCCCTGCATTGATGCGGTTGCCTACTACAGGCTGTTTAAGATACAAACAATGCAATACATCATAAAACAATCATGTCAGCAAACATTATAAATACAAAACAGTGATTGAAGGAAAACATTAATCCTTTTTTTTTTGGATACATTGGACCAGGATGGAGCTACAATGCCACCAAAATCACACAAAATGGTCAAGTGGACGACTAAGAAAAAAAGGGTCAGGAAACAATCTCGTTTTTTCAATGATCCAGAAAAATCGCCCATTGTTTGCAGCAGATGAAAGAAGAGACGTCACAACATTAAAATATGTCTTGCAAGGGAGCAAATTGAAAAACAACAACCACCAGCAGAGCTCGACCTTTCTTGAACTATATATTACTGTCACTACTTTAATTAGAATTCGGTATTGCTGTGTTGAATAGTAGTAGCAGGAATAGTGGTACTAACAGGAGTAGTGGTAGCTATAGTTGTAGTAACTACTCTGTGGTAGTAACAGTAGTTGTGTTTTCGTGCCGATCAAGTAAAGAGGTAAACGGAGGGCGCCGAAATAGCATTAGGCAACATTGTCTAACTGTAAGTAAAAATTGTTTTTTTATCGGTGTCGAGATAGCGAAAGCGGAACTTACTGTGTCGAAATAATGATGTGCATAGTGTCGAAATAGAGTGAAAGGGGAAGGTGTCGTGCTACGGTGTCGAGATAGTTACGTAGTATGTCGGTGTCGACATAAGGTTTGGTTTCGAGATTGCAATTTCCCCTAATAATATACTGTTGTTTACTTGGACGGATTCTTCGAGCTACCTCGAAGTAGCTACTAGAGTAGCTCGCATTCTCACCTAATTTTCTTTGCTGCTGTTTCTGCATTGCATTGCTTCGCAGTATTTGACAAAACAGAATACAACCCCAGAAAGCATAAGTCACAAGCCAAAAACATTCCATTGGACGCCGTGAACGTATCCAGAAACATTGTTCCAAGCCTATGGCACAATGGTCGATCCATCATAACACTTCCTAGCGCTATTAGAGATCCCATACCAAACAGGATATGACCCAAATATCCTCCACATTTTTGAGAGACACGCTTCTGTTCATATAGGAAGACCAGGACCGATGTTTCAGCAAGCAGCGGAGGAAACAGGTACCAATCTTCCAATCCAAATGGAGCCAACTCTTGCCAAGTGGTTGGCGCAGCCCAGAACAATATCAAACATCCGATGCCAATTACATGAAAGACTTGTCCCAGTCGTCGACATGAGAATTGGATATTCTCTTCTAAATGTTGTTTCGATAAGAGTACCAACAAAAATGGTAGACTTTCTTCCAATGCTGCCATCCATAGACAGATAGATGAAGCTCCTGTCATGTACGTATCAATGGACCACCATATCGGGTTCTGAAATTTGTAGGATAGACGCATGCATGAAGATGCAAGTGTGTAGGTGAATGTTAAGGGATTGTTTGCAATATGTTGCACTTTTTCTCTGGGTCTGATTTACCTCGTTGGGATACGACGTTTTGGGCGCCGGTAGCAGGCAATGGAGTGGCAGAGCAGACACATTCATCAAGCCGAATGCAACAAATGCCAAGTGCCACGAATGGGAAGATGGTGTGACGCGTATTTGCAGTCGTGACTTTGTCTTGCTGGGGGCTTCTACAGTTTTCTCATTGCAATTTTTTGTAATCTTCCAAAGATCATATCCACCTTTCAAGCCAACGAGTGCTCCAAAGGTGGCACTGGCAGCCAAAGCGGGTTGTCGAATGGCCACGCCATTTACACCAACGACGACCAACACTTCTGGACACAAATCAGCAATGTACGGAGGAAAGAGGACTTCGTTCAGCAAGAAATCGCCGAGCCAGTAGGATTCTGCCGCTGCCAAATTGACAGGGAAGAAGGCTTGAACCATTAGACGGGACATTGTGTAGAATTAGTGCTCGGAATGTACTCATAGTAGTACGGTAGTTGGTATCATAGTTGACACACTGGCATCACTGCTTTCATCATGATGTGATGGTCCTCGTTGTATCGGGCGAGACGTGCGCACGCCAGCCTTTGCTGCAAATGGCATTTTCCAAGTGCACGCCGTACTGCTGAAAGATACCTATCCCTATGGTACTAGAAGTACGGTAGATAGAAAATCTATTAGGTATAAGGCTGTACGAACTATAGATACCAGCTACCATCGATTCCGCATCTGAGAAGTTGGCTCACCCGCCTGGCCCCCAAGGGGGCGGGGCAAAATATGCAACAGCTTTCCCTCCACTCAGTACCCTGTTGCCCACCACTCAGTACTGGAAAGGCAAAAAACCTCACGAATGAGCATAATTCCAAACCAGTGAGAGTCAGATATGGCGTGGTCTTCCAAAAACAATGCTGGGAAGGCAGCAGTTAACCACATCAATTTGTTGGGTGTGTTGATACCTCTACCTGTTGCAACCCAGTAGGGCGGATTATATGTGTAAAAGAAAGCCTTCCATGTACTTTAGTAGAACATGTAGTATGACACTTGTCGCAAATTATATAACAACTCTTACTACTAATACTGTTGCTGTCCCTCAGTTTCTTTCTTTCATATTACGATGGTGCTACTGCCACACCAATAGCTACAAGATGTCTACCGATGAACAGATGCAAAAGCACCAAAACACAGTTTACCGTTGAAAGTTCGAAGGCAAAGCTTAGTTTTCCTCTTCTTCGACCTCATCGACTGAACCCTCATCGGAGTGCTGATAATCATGCTGTGCTGGACCCGTGGCAGACGTCTCGTGTTGGAACTTGCTTCCGGTACGATGAGGAACATCGCTCTTTTTCACATTATAGGCGCGAATCATCTCTCTCCAATCCTTCATTGTCAAACTAACAATCGCTTGGGTAGGAGGAGGCAGCGCCTTGTGGCCATGTTCAGAGTTGTAATACACCACGGACGGACCCGCCGGGAGTGTCATTCCATCCGCAATGTGTTGCTCGTCCTTGATGGACAGTCCAGCTTCGCCTTTCTTGACCAAAAAGGAATAGTGGAAAATGTTCTCCACAGTTTGTGTGAAAGACTTGGGGTTGAACAGGAGTTCAACTCCACACACACCAGGGTTTCTTTTGAGCTTCTTTCGAACCTTGGTAGGTACTTCGCTCTCACTTCCATATAGTTCAATAAGTTTGGCCTTGTTCTTTCGATAGCCTTTGTTCACCTTTCGAGTCAACGCTTCAGCAACGTCGGTAATATTCTTTTGAACCGCACTCAGTTGATCCGCTCCACGTGCTGTGTGGCCTTCGACATTTTCTGGCCGCTCCTCTTTTACCTCCTCTTCCACTCTTTCGCGAGGGACCCGAGCAGCTCGTTGCTTGACTTGAAACTCATCTTGGCCATTTTGCAATGGACCGTTCAGAAAGGTTACATTGGATGGAATGGCATTGAAACAAACCCCAGCCTCGATCCCCAGCTTCTTCCAGTCAAAAATTGCTGTTCCACCCGCAATATATCGGCATTGCTGAATCAATCGTGATACGACACGATCCGCATCGTAGCGGGGGACCTACCACAACAGCAGGGACAAATTTGGGTGCAAAGTACGGTTTAGCGACAATATTTTCGGGCGACCACATAAAATGTTCGATCATTCATTAATCAGCACACAGTACATACCTGAACCAGCTGGTCGACTTTTTGCGCTGCCTTGGTGGCAATCAAATTGACATTTTCTCCGTCCAACACGGCTTCGCGAACGAACCGGACCTTGGAAAAAATCTTGTTATTGCGATGTCTTACTTCCGAGACTTCCAAGTCATCTCCTCGTTCTTCAATATCCCTATGCAAAAGCCGTTGCTGTCTACGAATTTCACGACGCTCTTCATCTGTTTGACCTCTACAGACTTGAAAGTTGTTATAGTTGGACTGATCTTCTAGTACCTGGTAATCGTCGTCATTTTCAAAGTCCGACATGATATTTTTCATGAAGTTTTTGGCGCGCAATTGAAGTTGTTTGCGTGCAAGGTGGTAACAGAAACCAAGAATTTCTGGCGGCGGAGCGATGTGCTAACGTTCTTTCCAACAAAAAACTTTGGTTGTTGTTGTTGAAGCAACTGCAGCTGCTGTAATGCAGTAGCGTGTATAATAAGGGGCAGGAGACACTCAAGTTACACCATCAGAATGAGTAAGATACGACTTACTGTTGTTAGTATTACTCGTCCTCCCAAATTAACTGTAAAATGACATCAACCTCAACTTCGCAACTTGGCTACTTGATCAAAAAAAATTGCCGCCATAATATTGAATATGCATTGGAGCATCCGTACGCGCGTTAGCAAAGCTAGTCGCATTACCTTTCCGGGAATTTCTTCCTCCAGACGTGATTGACTGTGAGAACCCAAATCAGTCATCATTTTAATAACTGTAAGCTCAAGATGTATCAATAGAGACGATTAACCGATTGCTCTCCTCAAAAGCACTCTCCTCTTGCATCAACACGTCTTTGTTAGGTGGCTGATAGCATACAGATGATGGAAAATTGACTTAATCAAACATAGGCCTCCTCGTGGTACCACATCAGAGTTTAAGTTCCATCCAAGCAAGATTTCGCAGAATCAATCCTTGGCTGATATTTTGAATATTTGCGTACAGATGGAATAAATTTGGGACCCACCTAAACTCTTAATATACCAAAATGCAACAACACTGATTTCAAAAAGTTTGCCCGTCCAAATGAAACAGATGAATTAGTGAAGTGCACCAGAACAAACTATGTATCCAAATGGCCATTGCATTATCTTAGAAATTAAGGCTACATCAACTGGTGGCTCCCACCGAGTCTGCATTCAACAAGATGGCTCACCAGCCTGCTCCCCAGTTGATGGGACAATTCACGTAATAGCTTTCCATCAACTCAGCGCCCTGTTGCCCACCCATTGGATAGCCATAAACCTCACAAAAGAAAAAAGTCCAAACAAGAAATGTTAGATATGAGGTGGTCTTCCAAAAGCAATGTTGGGAAGGCAGCAATAACCAATCAAAACCCTTTTTTGCGTTGATATCTTCTACCTGTTGCAGCTCAATACGGTGGAGATTGCATTGTAGGTGTCAAACTAAATTTCCTTTTCAAGCACTAGTTTCCAATGAAATACTACTGTCTTCTTCATTCATTTGTCCCTCAGCTGAGTAATGATGCAACCGCCATTGCAGAAATACCAATGCCCACCATAACTCTATCAGCAATAATGCAAAGGTATTCTTCCTCCAGTGCGGTACTACTAACGCATGATAGGAATATAAACTCAACGTAACTGTCCCACATCTAATAAGTATGAAGTCATGCGTAAAACTGAGGCAGATATGCTTGAATCACCATTATTGTTTATTTGGACAATTTGTTCCGTTGCACTGATAGATTGTCTTGAGGTTTTGAATCACCAGACTCTGAAAAACTGGGTTTATCCCACGTACCTTGTCATGGTGGTCCACTACATTTGAATAGTGATCTTCGGTACAAGTAATCTGTCATCAGTACCGTAGTAGTATTCCACGTGCAACGGACGGTAAAATTCATTAGGGGTGGGAGGGATTGACTTTTGGTATCATAACAGAAGTTCTTCCGTTTGTAGTATGAGGTATACAGTTGCGAGTTTTCTTGATCTTTACTAGACGTCATGAAAGCAGAACTGCATTGACTTTGGAGGTAATAGGAAAATTTGCGTTGGGACAATGATAGTCGTTGAAAGCGTCTGTTACCGGCTTTCTCTTAAAGAGGCCTTTCAAATTAACAAACGTACGGCAAATTTTTCTGAATACTATCGGACGGGCGTGCTCCATGAATATCTCCCAACACTTTGGAGAATTGGCACCAGTGGACGCTGTCACGGTGGACAGTGTAGACAATAGTTTTTCGGATCCCTGGAATGAACGTTAGTTTTTCTTAACAGACGCGTCAAGAGTTGTAACAACGGAATCAATAATAAATGTTCATGATTTTGATATTCCTTCTCTTCCTTATCCGTGGTGCAGCACAAACGTATTTGTCACCATCGACTCTAAAAACACGATTCGGAGTCCTGAGTCCTACGTCGTACAACAAGATCAGAGTCCCTAATCGAGAAACTATAACTATTCATTTCTTCGATCGTGTTCAAGTTTGCAAAGTTTGTGAGCAAACAACTTGGTGTGTCAGAAACGATGCCAATGACTGTGATGCAGAAGTGCAAATTATACAAAGCTTAATTTCATTGATGCGTCTAAGGAAGCGCCTAAACTCACAGAGACCAGCTCTGCCCGATTCTCCAAAATGTGACTCAATTCTCATTATGGATCAGCTGCTTCGAAAGCCTTGTGCTTCTATCGAGCTGTAGGTTATGTTGTTGTCCAATCGGAAATCGAATCCATCAGCTTTAGTGTCATGCGACTCAACGATCAAGAGCAGCTTAGATGGCTGCAGCAGCATCAACGACCGGATCTGAATTTAGTACTAATGTTGCAGCGACAGTGACAATAGACTGATGGGACCATACAGTTTCACAAGTACCCCTACTAGGTACTGCTTCTTCTTTACTTTAGTGTATGCTTCATGCTTACTACTGGAGACCTATAGCGATTCCATGATAGGTTATACTTGGTCCCTAGCTAGAGACCGTTCACCGTACCACTGTGAACGACACCAGTTGACATTTGATTGATATTGCCCCAATGCTGCCGCTCTTTCGCCGGTGAAGGGCCGGGGATAATCTCCATCGACTTTTCGACGACCTCTAGCTACGTGGTGCAGGGTAAAGTTTCTGGAGGTCAGTTTTTGCTGTCGAGTGACGACACTAGCGCTCGCAGCAGCTTTGCCTGTTTAAAGCCGTATTCGAACATTTCCTTAACACAGCTATAACGACTACTACCTTCCGCCTACAGCTCCCCAAAGCAAGCTCAAATAACGAGTGCTACCTTCTTGATGATGTGGCGGTCGTTGTGTATATCCTCCTGGGTCTTCACTAGAGTGAAACACAACTTCGATCAATCAGAATCCCAAAAGTTTGAGCTCGATCTCCAGGATTCCAAGCATTCGTGGTTGGTAAGACGAATGCCGAGACCTTCGGGGAAATGCGACATCATTCACGATCTATGGGATTCGAAGCCACTATCAGAAAATTGCAGAGCTTGCAGAGCAAGTGAACGTTTGGATTGACTGTGAGAAAAAGATTATTCTGAAAGGGAGGATCGTTCATTTCCGTTCAACCGTTCACGGCGCACCATGTCGAGAGAGGGGTGCTGAAATGCTAGCTATTCTCTCTAGGTAGATAGCGGAGAGCGGAGAGGAAGCACGAATGTGAAGCTGTGAATAAAGATGCTTCTACAGGTAGTCTAGTAGAATCGTAGATTTTTTAGTGTGTACCACAAATTGAATACCGGTAAGCTCGAAGTGGGGGGGAAAAGATCGGATTGATAACTGTAAAAAGCAAGAAGAATAAGTATTTCCAAGTATAATAATACTTCGTAATTACTTGATTTTACTGTATTATTAGTCGTACGATTCACGGTGTAATTTTACATTTAATGTTCTGGCGAAGAAAAACGGTAGTTTATGTTGCTACATTGGTCTTCGTACCACTCCATGGAAAAAAGTTGTATTCACTGACTGCGAGCATCATCCGTCGGTACAAAGGGCAATAATAATGTTTAATATTATTGTAACTGTAATATCATCCGAAATTCAATTCACATGTCAAGGCGCGGAACGATCGAAAATGAAGGCATTTCTAGCTTTCAAACATACCATTGAAGAGAGAGCTTTAATTTTTATTGCGGTCATAATACAGTTTGCTGCGGGCCGTTATGATCATGATGTTTAACCCACCAATTTATCAAAGATACCACGTACGTAGTAGCAGTCTATTTTGTTCATTATCGAGAGCTAAAGGCTACCTACGACTTCGCATCTCTACTAGCAGAAGGAAATGGTAGAGCCACTGGGTTCTAGCTACCTCTCTAGTAGCTAGCTACTAGTGTGTAGATTTCGATGATGTGAAGTTTCGAGGATGCAAAGTTTTGGCTGTTGATCTCATAATAATCACATACTCCGTAGTTTTGTTGTAACAGTAAAGCAAATTCGAGATTGCGAGAGTTGTAACTGCTTCTCATGCACTAGAGAGAGCAACCACCAAGTGTTGACCACTCTCTTGTCTCTCCTCTTTTCAACTGTCAAAACACTAGTAAGCATAGCATGCTGAAACTAAAACAATCGCGAACTGCCGAGCAGATTGACAGGGATCTACACATGGAACTAGGCGAAGGTCCATTGCGATTCGGTCCTGTCCATGTCGAGCGTCCCTTGCGTGAACTGCTCTTGGAGAATCCACATGGGGTAGCAGGACTCAATATATTCGCAAGTCTTTCCGTTCACTGGAATCGGTGCAGTAACTGCCGAAAGAAGAGTTACACCGATGCACAGATCTTTCGCATCCTTCGTTTCACCAAGTTTGATGAAAGGCGTGCCTTGGGCTTGATGAAGCGAGCCGACCCTCGCCACTTCCACTTGAATGCGTTCGATCAACAAGCCCAGTTGAAAACAAAGACATTATTCCCAGTTCCAAATCTCAGGACCTTGGAGGGAAGCCCCTGTTTCTACATGCGTCCCAGCCGGTACGATCCTCGAAAAACTCCCACCAACGTCATTATTGATAACCTTGTCTATGTAATGGAAACGTACGCATCCCGAGATGTAGAACACAAAAAAGGCATTGCTTTCATTGCCAACATGAACAACTGGACCTTTGACAATTTTTCCACCGACTACTGCTTCAAGTTCATGCAAGTTTTACAAGGAAGGTCCTTCCCCGCTAAGGTCAATCTGTTCTTGATTGTAAATCCTCCTTCGTGGTTCGACAAGATTTGGAACATCATGAAGAGTATGCTTTCTACGAAGTTCCAACGCAAAGTCCACATGATTCCCGAAGATGAACTCCCATTCTTCTTCAAACAAGGCTTTGAAAAGTATCTTCCGGATGAGTTTATAGAGGGCAAGGCGGACACGGCAGAAATTGTGGATGACTTCATACAATACCAACAAGCATTGGAAAAGGCTACTGGAAAAGGGCCCAAGAGACAGATCCTGTCCCAGCTCTTTAACCGCCGAGGCACTACTGTACCAAAGGATGTTCATGGCCTTTCTGAGAAGATGAGAGCCGAAACCACCTTCAGTCAAGAGGAGTTGGATACTACTGAGGTTACAGATGAACATTCAGCATCAAGCCCGCCATCAGCAAGAGTGGAAGCGCAGCTGCAATGATGGACAGAATTTTCGTCAGGAGTGATGCTGATCTATGGCTCTACTCTAGTAGAGCGACCATCATTGGGATAGGTGGTTTAGGAATGCACTACTCCTTACAGTTAATTAACAGTAAATAATCTGATAAGGAGTTCAAAAATTCAAACCAAAGATTTCGCTTCTACGGTAGTCGGTAATATGTGTACGGTATGATAGAGTGGTATGATAGTGCCCCGGAGTACGTAACAGTTAGTACTCGGAGTTGCAGAGAGGGAATCTTTTCGAGTCCGGTTTTATCGTGATTCAATTATCCGTTGAAATCAATCCCCTATTTGTTTCGAATCATAATAATACCGTATTATCACGGCTTTATTTAGCAACAACAGTAAACAGCACACATCGTGGCAACATCACTCTATTTTGAATTCTCATTTGTGTGAGTCATGCCATCTCGCTCCTCAACCGTTCGTTTATTCGCTGTCCGAGAAAGCAAAATTACGTACGCACTCACAGTCAACAAGGTACTGTCGTACAACTTCTCTGTTTAAACGATACCGGTACGTGAGTGTATTAATTTTTTACTGCGAAAGAATTTTCATTGACCGGTTGTTGCATGTCGAAATGACTGTCGGAAAAGTGTCAATTAGGCTTCTTTCATAATGACATGGTCCCGCTCGTCTATGGAGTATCGTCGTCCGAAGCAATTAATTAATATGAAAAAGCGGAATAGGACCAAAGAGGGTTCGTCCCGAAGACCAAGCAAAAGAAAGAAAATCTTTTATATTTCTTCCCAGCAATTTAGCGCCAGATGGGGATTCAGGAAATGAGGGAATCTAAATATTATACTATTTATAATGTTTAAACATGGACGTTGTAGTTTTTACCAAAAATACGATATCCCTCCAATGATATCCATGTTGTATGCACAAACACATCATGCTTACGGTAGTAGTTAATAATGAACGAGAAACGCAAGATAGAGTGTTATGTGGGGTCCTGACTCATCCATTGGGGGTAATTTCCCTAAAAATTTGAACTCGGAACTGCGAACACGCGCACGCCCTCTCCACAAAGCATTCGGCCTATGACGAACCCCGGCACACGCCCACCCCGCTTCTCCGCGGTGATATTTTTCAATCTTTCAACGCTGCACGCGATCGCATTTGTTGTGCACAGCTCGCATCATCATCAGGCCTCATCATCTTTTCACTCTTGCTCCCTTTTTGGTCGTGATAGTGCACAGCCTATTACTACTACGAGTACCAGTATACAGTGTTCAACATTCTCATCATCATCTCTTTAATCCACCCTTCTCCTCCAGTCGTCCTTTATAACACCACTGAAACCATGGCTTCTGCCACTATAATTGTCACTCCCTCTCCCAAGGATAGTTGCAGCAGCAATGACCTGTGGACCAGTTCCGATTGGACGACCATGGACGAGGATGATGATGAAGATATGATGATGATGGTGGTGGTTGATGGAGGTGAGACTCTCTCTGCCACGTCTCACCAAGAAGCCAGTAAAGTCCTGGAAGAGTGGCAATCGGACAACTCGGTGGTTGAATCAGCAGCGGCACCGGTAGTAGTGGTTGTGTCTCCAAGCACGACTGTTTTCGCAATGAACTCTCCAAGCCATAGTGCAGCCGCCGTGAGTGACAATGACGAGGATGACGAGGATCTGCCGGAAGATATTCAAACTCTGATGGAAGTCGATGAAGAGATCGGATCCAACTTTTTGGACGAAGAAGTCTTTGGCGGTGCTGCTGCAGCAGTAGCAGCAATAGAGTCTCCTCCGATTCCAGCGTCCTTCTACTGCGCATCTCCCACGGGACCATTGGAAGAGTTCGACGGATACTATTGTAGCTATGGGTGCTCCGCGGCTCCCATTATTGATGAGAACGATGATAGATTCCTGGCTCCTCTCTTGGATGAAGACGATCACGACGCCATCGTCATGGCGCTGGACAGTGTTTTGGTCGAAGTCATCACAACCCAAAACATTAACTTTGATCCAAACGCCCCCTTTGACGAAAAACGTTACCAACAGGTACACGAGAAACTGGCCGAATGCATGAAGAAGACACAAGAAACAAGAAAATGCCTAACCATGAAGAATCTAAAGACTGAAAAGTACAGCCGATCCAAGACAGTGAAAGGTGTGATCTCATCCATTGAAAAGTCGTCCCGTCAACTGGAAAAGTACCTTCAGAGCGTCCAAAAGGCAATGGCATAGGATCATCTTGTATGTTTCCCCTTATCTTCAGACCTTCCTCTCTCTCCCTTTCCATCCATCCTTCAAACTGTATGTTTTTCCCTTTTTCATCGCCATCTAACTCCTCTTCAAACAACAATCTTCAACATCAACCTTCTACGAACCGAACGACGAAAATCTCTTGAAGTCCGACCAAATACTAAATTCCTGAAGTCCAAAACTAATTTTACTTTCTGCACAGTGGTTACTCTTTGCGTCTCTATGCTGGCGATCAAGCGAGACAAACTCATGTGGAAGAATGATCGACAGCTGCATTGTGGACGGGTGTCAATTGAGAAGGATCCAACTGTATCTGAGGATATTTTTACTTGGATCCCTCATCACACACAGAACGTTATCTTCCTTGGCCATTGTGCGATAGAAAAACTCCTTTCTCCCTTCTTAATAAAACTTCTAACAATCCCCCTTTTCAAAATCAAAGCAGTGATACTGCGAGTGAAATACCGTACCGTTTTAGTTTGCTCCGATAGGCTGCGCTCCTTTGCGCTCGTCGTTTTGGGTAACAGTATCGACAATACGTGGAAGTACTTGTTGGGGGGATGCTGATAGCTGGTTAGTCGATACTTCAGGGCTGCAACTACGACGTACCTATTATTTACTAACTGAAAAACAAACAAGACAAAAGTGAAGAAACAAGAATGCAAACGATATCTAACATCATGAGTTTTGCATTCGACACACCAGGGCAAAAGTAAAACATGCATATATGATGAATGGAACTGCGATATTGTGCCGAAAGTATTGACAGACAGAGAGCGTTGAAATCTACCCTTCATCGTTCATTGTGATCCTTCCAATGCCGTCGTCTTTTTCTGGAACTCGATACACGCCCACATACATTCATGAAAATTAAGCTCATAGGAATGTTTGGGACACTCGCAAAAACAGGCGCGAAAGTTCCTTTTGCACGGGCTCTCCCTACTGGATGCCACATTTGATGGATCTCGAGGGAACCTAATAAGGGCCATAAAGATTCCATTCCTCATTCCTGCCCTGAGTATCATTGGCCACCTGCAATTAAAGGGTTTTTGGTTTATTGTCGATTCCCGGCACTCAAATTGACAGTAGGGCAAGATTCCAATTCACTACCGTCCATTATTGTGCTCAAACATAATTCATTGCAAGCTCGTCGATGTTTATATTTGCCAAGACTGATTTGTGAGTCCTCTTTTCCACTGTTGTGCTTCCTGTGGTTTTTGGCGTTCCTCTCGGGGAAACCGGGTGGCGTTGCCTTAACATGCTTGACCGCATCATCTTCATTGGCAGTCATTGGAACACTTCGCACTGTCCTTTGATCCAGCCATGGTGACGATCCAGGAACGTCTGGAACTGAAATCGTTCCTTTGTTCGTTTGATTCGCCTCGGTGGCAAAATAATCTTCCTGAGGAAAAGACAGGAGATTCAGCCTTGATGTTCTTTGTACTGCTATCTCGTCCATGCTTTGGTTCAGGGTCTCCTTTACTTGCTTCAGCATTAATGACCCCACAATTTGCTTTTCAAACTTGCGACAAAATCATGCAATTTGGCGCCTGATCAACTGATCAGCGCTGAGCAAGGTCTAAGTATCACCGTCTCATCATACATAAAAGTTTCTGCATTTCAGTTTCTCCTTTTTTTGATTTGCCTTGATACTGCATGTTTCCCGAGCGCAACAATGGCAAACCATAAAGCTAGGGTACCATCGGCGTCAGGGGGCAAATGACGGCTGCATCGAATTGAAAGTCCTCCTCGTACCGCACAAGAAATGGGGACTTATGTACAAGAAGATTGTCTGCCCTGTTCGGTAGAATATGATCAATTCGATGACATGCCAGGTTTCGGTTGGCGTCGTTTTCACTCCTTTCAAGGAATCGAAAATCTAAGCCGCCGCGGTCCTAATCAAATTTACTCTTGTCACCATTTTGAATCAATAGTCCAGCTCACGTTTGGGCGGTGTAACTTGAAGCATATGGCCGGTCTTGCGCAGTATTCAAGGAAATGTTGAGTAGGAACGTTACAGGACGGACCTATGCTATCACTTTTGACGCAAGGTAGTTAGTTCACTGTCAATTGCGCAGTTACAGGCACTCCGTACTGTAGTTGAGGAAAGAAATAATAAAACTCTTGTCGATGTAATCCACACAAAAGATTGAATCGCTTCAACGATTTGACTTCACTGTCACTAAAGTTACAGTTAACTGTTACGAACGAGGTACGAAGTAGTTCCGAACTCCTCACGGCGGAGTCCAGCCAGAGTACGGTAGACAACCGAGAGAACCGGAAGTACCGGTACCGTACCTCTATGAATACCTAGCTACCGTAGGTAGGTAGGTAGGTAGGTAATACGTCGTACTATTATTACGATTCCTGTTCGTATCATAGCTGTAATACCGGTAGTCGTACAAAGAAACCGTTCAGATGAGTACGGTAGGTCTGAGAGAGACGTGACGTTTTTGTCAGTTTCTGTCGTCTATGATACCGTGCCGTAGGATACAACGGCACTATGGTACCTGCAACTCTTCCGTAGTTTACGTATGTAGTATTTGGTACCATGGTACTCGCCGTGGTGCCGGTAGTTGCAACCATGACGTCACGTCACGATTCAACCAAGTGCATCAACTTCTCACACGGCGAAACGGAAACCACCACCGTTTTAAGTCTTCAGCCTTCAGCAGCCTGATCTCTCGCTCCTTTTTTTTCTCACCATTATCATAAAGTTCACTTTTGGCTGAATAATACCGAAAGCTCTCGATTTGCAGCACAAAAAACGAAGTTTCATATCACAGTCAATTCGTGCGAGGAGCCATCAGTTGAGCATAACAAACAATGACGAGACGATTCGGAAACGACAATAAAATGGGACATGGTTACGTACAATTGGTGTCGCAAGAAAGTTTCAATGACGGCCGATGTGGTGATGTCATTTGTTCCCCTGTTCTCACGACATGTGAGCTTTTCCAGGGA
Organism: Nitzschia inconspicua; assembly: GCA_019154785.2. Taxonomy (NCBI): domain Eukaryota; phylum Bacillariophyta; class Bacillariophyceae; order Bacillariales; family Bacillariaceae; genus Nitzschia; species Nitzschia inconspicua. The sequence goes on along the minus strand of JAGRRH010000006.1, from coordinate 1,217,135 downwards.
GAAAAAGCTTCTTGTACTTTGTCCAAGGAGTACCCAAAACTCATCTCTGTATATACCAATGATCACAAAATCAACAATGGTGGACCAGGCAATTGTCCTTTTCCTGTCGAAAATGAGTATGACTGGGAAACGAAAACAGAATTGCCGATCGAAATCGATTTAACATATCGTCTTGAAGACCTGCCCGACGGGGTTTTAGAGACGATTCTTGGGTTTACCCAAACACTTCCTGACCGTGCTGCCATTGCTGGTACTTGCAAGAAATTCTATGAATTTTCTTTCAGACCTCACGTACTCAAGCTTGTCTCGTTGAAGAGTGTCGAGCAAGACGACGGGCTCGTACAAAAAGATTCCACGGTCACTCTTCTGGTCGAACGCCTCCTAACCCTAGCACAGGCCGGGAATGCGGAGGCACTCCTATATTTGGCACGGATCGCCATTTACGTGGAGAACGATATGATGGTGGGGGCATCGCTGTTGATGAAGGCAGCTCGAGAAGGAAACTACCATGCCATGCACGAGCTGGCAATTGTGCTGGAGGGCTCAAACTTGACGGGTGAAGAAATGCAACAGCAATTTTTTCAAGATGCAGTTGAAGGTAGCTGCCAGGCTCGATTGGAGTCTTTCATGAAATCCGAAGAGAGTGGTGATCTTACGATGCAAATTTTTGAGTGTATGGCGGAAATGAGATCTGTCGTTTCGCTTAACATCCTGTCACACAACGTCTACAAATCCAAACGCCGATGCTACAATCCGTTCTGTTTCCGAACAGCCCCTAAATTCAACAAGCCGTTCACCGCAGAATGGGAACAGCTTCGGACCAAAGTCTTGGAGTGCGGTAACAAGCTTTCTCAAGCAGAATCATCCGCTTTTTCAACAGGTGCTCCGTGCTGTCTTGTATGCGCGGGATGCAACCATCGACGCTACTGCAGTACAGCTTGCAGTCAGCTCGGGTGGTATGATCATAAGGACGAGTGTCCTGGAAGACGACGTCGACGACACAGATAAGACCCGGTGGATCTTTTCTTGATCAGAATACTTCATTCGATGTCCCAACACTGGTTTGGCGGTCGCAGGGCTCAAAGAACGATGGTCATATTCTCCTACCAATCTAACGTAATTGGAATTGCAGCGCCATTTGTGGCAATGATGAAATATAGTCAACCATTTGGTTTCTAAATCTGAATCATTTCTTTCTTCCAAGGAAGTTGAGTCGGTAGTTGTTACTTCGACATTAGATCGGAACCGGCTCCTTGGAATTACCCAGTCTCGCAAGATATACGAATGCATCTGTTCCGTATCCCTCCATACTCATGATGCTCAAATCACCGCCAAAGTATCGACAGTAACTACGTGAAATTGGCAGCCCGTATCCTAATCCAGCAAGTGGCGAATCGATCCCGTGGTCCACGGCTTCGTTATTGTTTACACCGACCATGCCTACACTCAAAGATTCAAAAAATTAGCAGCACTGTAAGAAAACGATGCAACACAGCAGAATCTACCACACAAACTCACCTTCTTGGATTGAAGGATCCGCCGTTGTAAACAAATACGACCAAATCTTTTTTACATTACTACGTGGAATACCTCCACCTTCGTCGCTGACTTTGATCACAACATCTTCGTTGTCACTTCCGTCCGCAATAATAACCTTGATGGGTGGAAAGTCAGCGTCTGGACCGTGCCATTCCACTGTGGCGCGCATACTATTCTTCAAAAGCTCCAGCATGATGTAGTGCAGGTGCGTCGGAACATATGGAAAGGTCAAATCTAGACGTCCACTCATGATCACTTCCGGAGCATCTCCGTACTTTCGGGTGCACATAAAGGCAGCATCGTCGATAGCACGTTTAACGATCTCATAAGGCGATGTCACAGAACAAATGATGCCAACGTAATGGTCCACAGGAGGTTGTCGCAATGCCAAATACTGTCCAATGAGAACACGGATTCCGATACGACATAGATAAAAGCGATCCAAAAAGTCGTGCGTTTCTTCCATCTTGGCAAATACATCCTTTGCATTCATCCCCTTTTCAGCGGCAATGTGATTTCGAAATTCGTAGGCACCTTTTGCCATTTGTACCAGCACGCGAGAGTGACGTTCGTAAATTCCCTCTACTAATCTCGAAAAGGCGGCCTCTTGATCCGCATTGACGATTTTCTTGTCGAATTCCAACAATTCCAGAAAGGATTGAATGTAAAGTTGTTTGACCTCCTTGACACTTTGCATGTCTCTCATCAACGGGACCTTTTCTAAATCCTGAATACGATGGGCTAATCGAATAGGCAATTCACGTCGCAAAAAGGATGCCACCTAGTCAAGGGAGGAGAGTGCTGTCAGTTTGAAAGCCAATAGAGAGGCGCGAGTTTTCATTTAAGTATTGCAATCAACTACCGTAGTAGACGTACCTGCATCAAGACCAACTCGGTCGCCGTGTGCTTTTCCACTGCTGCATCTTCAAAGTGCTTGTCTAGAAATTCTCCTCTTCCAGTCCTCATTAAGGCTTGTAAACTGACGGGTGTTTGAACCTTTTTGGCATGCGTATTGATGAGTTTGGCGACATCCGGGGGAACACCTTCGTATTCCATTTCCCGGGACAACATTGGCTGTGTGAAAGAAATGAAGCGCTCTTGTTGTTGTTGCGTTGCATTCCTCTTCCAAGCACCAAATAATGACGATGATGACGACGCCGATGACGACAAGACCAGACTTGATGCATTTGCATGGTGGTGCCGACTTGGTTGCGGATGATGCCGCGGAACGAGATATCTCAATGTTCGTTGTGAAAGGGCGGCTCGGCTGCGGCAAATACCACCGTCGCCTATCGTCACCCCGTCCAGCCGTAGTCTTCTCGGAAGATGCCTATACATCATAGTCGACGGTCTTGGAGGAAATATTGAAATGATTGGGAGGAGCGTCTGTGACAGAAATCATCATCATCAATCAATGTGTTTTATGACTTGAAAGACGCTCTGGTTCGCTTCTCGTGTGGATTCACGTCACGTCGAAATCAGGCTATTTCATCCACATGAAGGATCCATCGATCGAGTCATGTCGAACGGCGGACTTCACATCGAAGGTTCGAGGTTCCGAAGAGCCAGTTTTTACTCGTGATCTCTACTCTACCTACGGAAGTGAGCTTTACTGTTAGTTGAATCCAAGCTAATGTTGAATATGTCGTAGCTTCCGCCGTACAAATTACAATGCATGGGATTTAGTTGCGTATGAATCCATGAAGCCGATCTTTGATCGTTAGAGCTTCAATGTCTCCTCCCAGCTCTTCCAGCACTGAAGTGTTTAGGAACAGGGCATCCTGTCGGCTCGTCCTTCGATGCGAACGGGTTATTAGTGCAGAACTACCCTCAGTAGTGCAACGATGATGGAAGGCTCCACTGGATCCGTCGCCGCATCCTACGGTGATGGCTTGACTACCGAGATCGTCAACTGGGGCCATGAAAGCCCCTTCATTGACTACTTTGTGCGTTCCCTTGTCCACACTCCAAAGATCCAAATCCAGTTTCGGTTCACCAGTCGGTGCGAATTCCGAATGCGTGCCTAGGGAGACTGACCTCCTACATGGTCTTGGTAACGGGGCAGTGACTGAACATTCGGAAGCATTATTTCGTTTCGGTTGTTGTGCGGAAGCTTTGCTCTGCTGCGCTTCCACGTCCAAACACGGCAGAATCGGAAGATGATTTTCGCAATCATCAGAGGAACTCGAAGCGTCTCCTTCCAGCGTATCTGATGGACCTTTGACCGTTGCTGCTGGAGTGACGTAGCAGTATCCTGCATGCCTCGATCGCCCTAAGTTGCCGTCATCAATCACGTGCATCTCCCATTGCGAGACAAAAATAACGTACGACGACTCGTCCACGTCTTGTCCCAAACAATCGATTAGCGCTTCTCGCACGACTTGCTTTCGAAGATCGATTTCTCGTCTTTCTTTGCTTTCGTCCTCTTTCTCTCCTTCAAGATCTAACTTGAGTTCCATTTGCTCCTGACCGTCTCGAATACTAGTCCCAGTTGAAATCCTCCTATTTTTAAAGTAAGGAGACTCTGGGCTTTCGTCAAAAGTGCTTGTTTTTGTCAATTGTGTGGAGCTAGAGTCTTTGCCTCCTGTGAAGGCTTCACGGACACGGACTCGTGCTAGCTTGTCTTGACAAAAAATTTCGGTTACATCCACTGCATTCAATCCCAGAGTATGGAAGGACCTGTGATCAATCACAATCAAGCCAACGTTGTCCAGGACTTGAAGAAATTTCTCTTGCATACCCCATTGGACTGGTGTTCTGGCCTGAATTGCAAGGAACAAAGGTCTAGTACCATCATTGGTGTTGTCAATACGGTCAAGTTTGTGCTTTCCCTCCAAGAAATACCTGAACTTGTTGTTGTAATGTCTGATGATTTTGGACAATGCCAAGGGAGCTATGATCGCACTACACAAAATAGCAAAGACCACTGCAGCATACTGTTCTGGATCCAGGACTCCAGCACTCAATGCAAAGGATGCCACAATGAAATTAAACTCCCCTCTGCACAACATAGCCAGTGTTGTGATGAGAACATCTCTTCTGTAAGGATTGTAGGGAAAATCCTTAGGGACATCTTTGGAGAATCTTGGGACTTGAAGACCAAGAGGAACTTTTGCAAGGACCGGAATCACTGCAGAATAGTTGGCACGCGCATGTCCGCAAGTGCTTGAGAAGCAGCTGCCATGGAATAAGCAAAACAACTCACTTACTGTAAAGAAATCCCCAGTTCAACACATTGCCATCCGTAAAATACTGCACAGGAACTTGGAAACCAATTGTTGAAGCAAAGAACAGCCTCATCAACCAAATTTTCAGGTGGTGTCCACTGCTCAAGTATCTTGAGTGAACACTATTGATCTGTGAAAAGCTGAGCCCTGCCAAAAAGGCACCGGTCAGATAACTGGCTCCTGAATAATACATGAGGGGAAGGTAGAGAGATAGAATAATAAATAACAAGGAAAATCCAACAGTTCCTCTTGAATCTTCATGGACCCTTGGTAGAATCTTTTGTTCCAAAAACTGAGGAATGATTTTGATGCCTACAAATCCAAGAAGTAATAGGTATCCAAAAGATGACAAGAATGGTACTATGTAGTCAATGACTCTTGGGGTATCCATGACAAGGACCTCCATAATGGATAGCAATATCAATCCCAAAATGTCGTCAATGACACTGGTTGCAACAATGACTTGCCCCATGGGGGTATTCAGCACCTCTCCTTTGGACAAGACTTGAGAAGCTACCCCAAAGGAAGAGGGTGCAAAGGCAGCTCCAATAGCAAAACTTGATCTGAAATCGCCATCATTCGCCAAATATCCCATGCCAAGACCCACACCCAAAGCCAACACAGTACCAGTGACGGCCATAGACACAGCTCTTGTTCCAGTTTCACGGAGCTGTGCAATGTCCAGATTGATACCACTATCAAGCAAGAGGCCAATCAACCCAAAGCTTCCAATCAACACCATGGCCTGTGGATACGGAACAAAATCCAATAGGGGTGGTCCAAGAACGAATCCAGTGACAATTTCCCCCACCAATGATGGCAAACCAATCAGTTGGCTTAATAGAGCCATCATCCAGCTAGCCATCAAGAAAACCACGGTTCGGAAAATATCCTGAAAACTCACGTCAACTGAAAGTGACTTGGTTGTATCATCAATGAAGGTGGCCGTGGTGTTGAGGGACGTGCTGTTGCTTGACACCAGTACTCGGATCCGGTTCGAGGATTGTACAACGTCTTCCGCAATACAATGATGCCGAATTGAAATAAAGCTCAAACAGCAGAAAAGTACGAAGACCATCATCCATGCATGATCTTTTGCAAACCTTATTGATCTGCATTGTTCTGTCTCCCATGTTCTCTGCTTCATTTGTTGATGCAAGGTTGACTGTCGAAGCAGTAATTGCGCTCTTGACAAGGATTTCCGTATCTTTGGTCTTTTTGCAACCGCTCAAGAATATGTAACTGTTGTGCTTGTTTTCATCTACCTACGGTAGTCTACCACTACTAGTCTACCACTACTAGTACGTTTTTCGATGCTTGTTCCAGAAATTCCGTCTCTACATGATGATGTTGTGGATCGATCTTCACAGTCAGAATCATCAGTTCTTCCGATTACAAGGCGCACCTTCGATCTTGGAAACTTGTACATGAACGCAACTTCTTCCATTTTTCTGGCTAAAATGGGGATCATTCATAGTGAGTATAAATAAAATTGTATTGATCGAACTTTGAAGAGTGACGTGGCCGTCGCTGCCTACTCTACTAGAGGATCGATTTTCATCTTGGAACGTAGCACTGTCGTAGTAGTGGTATTTTCGAAAAATGCTTCGGAGTAGAATGTTGCTAACTGTAAATATTAACTGTAAGTACTATTGTGGCAAGTAGTTCATAATAAAATTGTGTCGAGTCGAGCAGTAGTTCGTACAACTATCGAGTAACCTTCGGAAGAGCTATTTTCTATCTGTTAACAGCAAGGAGTATCTCATTCCTTTCACAGTCAATAATTATTTCGGCAATAAAAAATAAAATCAGATCCAAAATTTTTGGACTCCAACATCAAGAACGATAATTTTTAATTCTTTTACGATCACATATTTTTTGGAACTCGGCCGCCTTGATGTCTTCGTTGGGTTCTGTCTTCATCGAAGAAGGAAAATATCCAATCGAAATGGCCGCACCTACGCTGTAGCAGCACCGGTAGAGGAACAGCACAATGGTAACGGGGTTCAGCAGATCGCGTAAAGCAATCGACATGGATCTGCCAAATTTCAGTCTGCAAGTTAAGACGAAGTACAACTCGAACAAAATTGAGAAAATTGTGATGAAACCAAACGACGATGTGAGGATCTGTTACTTGCTTTTACTGGGGTGTCTTGCTACCGTAGTGAGTTAGATAATGCAGTAGCTTCATGAAAATAAGTTAACAGGATAGTGCCAAGAAAGTTTCCTATTTCTGCTCTAGTACTTTGGCGTCTGTCAATCCAGTTGGTTGGGTGTATTTATATTGAACGTAGGCATGAACTCCCAGGGCAATAGGAATGAGGCTGGGAAGAATACCAGAAGGGATTTTCAGAGATATATCATCTTTGAAGAAAGTAGCGGTACATCCAACTAACACTCCAACTGTAGCCAACATTTTCATTCGACGAATCGTCTTCTGTTTGTTGTGGGCCTGGGCGGTGGTTTCCATCACCGTTTCGCAAATTTTGACAGTCCTTGCATACGATGGATCATCCACTCCTAGTGCTCGATTCACATTGGCCTTATTCAAGATGCTTTGAGCAAATTGGTAAAATGTGTCATGGACTTCCTCAAGATTGTTTGTCCTCAAAATGAGTTTGCACGAAGTCCCCTTTCGGATCTTGACGACTCCAGTGAAGACATTGGAGTTTGCATAGCAATAATCCAATGTTGAGATTGCCATGACTTGGGGGATCGCACAGAACCGAAAAATCTCGGTGCATTGGAGCTTTGACATGTAGTTCAAACAGTCTGGTGCAAGCTTCAGGGCATCAGTGACGAGCTCATTTAAACATGCCAGCGAACATTCTCGCACTTCTGGATCCTGTTGATTTGTAAAGTACCCCAGTTCACCACTCTTGGCGTACTTCATCCAGATTGTCTGTGGCCAAAATGCTCGATGGTCTACATAGTCTTCTAGATAGTCTCGAATGATGTTCGTCTTCTGTAAAAATAATCCCATTTGATCGCTCAAGAATAGTTCACTTGCAAGTGATGGCTTTTCCAATCCTGACGCTGCAAACAGGCGACTCAGCCCCTCGCCAACGAGCCCTGCGACAAAATGACAGTATCGATTGTATTGGTCAATATCCGTTGTTCCTTGTCCAAGATCTTTTCCCACGAACTCTGCCATGCCTGTTGCCATTCGTTGAGCGATGTCTGAGATGACGCGCCGTGATTTCTCGTTGAGCTTGGCATACACTCGGTGGCACTTGTCGAAATTTTGAAGAAGGCGCTTCTCATCAGCCTCTCCGACTCCATCCATGGTCCACGTTGGATCTGCCAACGCTGTCTTGTGAAAGTTTAACAAATATTTGATCTTCACTTCTTGTGAAGGAAACGATGATGTGTCGTCTTCGATAGTGTCAAGCGCCCGCAAAACCAAGTAGAAAACCAAAATATCCACCAGCATGGTCGAAGGCAATTGTTGAATGACTGCAGCAAAGCTACGCGATACTTTGACCAAGATATCATCACAAAATGCCAAGTCATTCGCGTCAAATGTATCACGAATGTACGGTGTCTCCAAATTTGACTTTAACGGCTTGACGTACAAAAAGTACAACGCCGCAAACACCTCGTCAACGTGCAACAACTGTTTGAACAGCGATTCCTTGTGGGTCTTGATTTTCCCGTAAGCTCCTTGCTTTTTGCTGTGTCAGAAAAAGTACAACAGAGATGCGTTCATGAGCTCCTTCCTTCCTAACTATAGATCTTTCCAACATTTTTTTGCTACTATGAATTTACCTCTTGTCGCCTGCTGCTTCGTCTTCGAAGAGCAGACCAGCGTTGCCACCACCTCCAAGATGCTCTGCAAGAAAAAAAGAAGAAAGAGAAATGATCCTTTGAGTAAGCATCAACGACTCGGCGTAACGGCTGGAGATGTTGAATCGGCTGTATCACAATCGATTATTTACCTTTCGGTGGATCAAAGCAATGGATCTGGACAAAGTCGCAATACTTGTCGGTGGTCATGGTGGTATCCAAATCCTTCCACCACAAATCCAACAACCACTTTTTGCAAATGAGACGGAACCATGGGGAAAACAACAATTCGGGATCGTCCATCATGTCAATGAGTTGTTGTCGGGTGACCCACTTGCAAGCGTCGACTTCATCTGGGTGAGGTTTGATGGTGAGCTCGTCCTTGGATTTGACACAAAAGAAGAGTACATAGTCGATTTCATGTTCTCCCCAAGGACTGTAAAAAACATCAAGACATCGTGATTGCTTATGAGAGGGGTGCAGACAGGAGACGAAACAACCATTCGATTCGTACAACCCGTTCATTTCTTACCTGTCATTGCCATGGGTGACCGTATCGGCGGCCCAGTAATGAAGCCGAGTCAAGAATTTGAATTTTTCAATGGGTAGCTGTTTGGCGGGGATTCCCAATTCATGATCTAGCTTGCGGATAGCCGCATATTTTGCGCCCAAAACGGATCCATTGGCGACATCTTCAGGCGAATCGACCTCGGACGGTTCCATACCATGAAGAGGATGAGAACAGCACGTGTTGGTCCATACCTGTGTGAACGGGAAAACAACATAAATGCTACGTTGAGAGGCATTGTGTGTATTCAATTTACTTCCGATTGATTCGAACAATAGAAAATGATGACATCCAGTCAATTCACAGTCAATTGTGTGTTGGTGCATCATGCATCTTTCAACGTGCAAAAAAAAAAAAACTGACAAAACGTACATTGGGAAAGGTAATCTTGGTGGAGGCTCGTTGTTGCAACAAAAGCTCGCCGGTCGACTCGTCGAACAAAAACACAGAGAAGGCACGATGCAAAATGGCTCGTGGCTGATCCGTGGTGAATTCATGCGACGACCGCTTGGAGGCGGATCCAATGACGTTGTCATTGTCATCCAACACAAGGACTGTGTCCTTAATCATCATGTCTTCTTGGGACATGGCGTTGCCATCCCATAGTTTGGAAGTAGTGGTCATGGTGCTAACTTAGTTAGTTCTCTCAAGATGGATAAATAATACGAAGTAGTTATAATGATTGTGATGTCTGTTGCACAAAGGACTGGTTGTTGTTTCTGTTGTGTGTGTTGTGGGTTTGGCGGTTGTCGTACTGCGTCTCTCTACGGTCGGTAGTACCGTACTACCGGGTATGTATGACATCATACCATACGGTACGGTACTCCGAGCAAGTATCATAGAGCGCAATGCTGATGACTGTGTGAACGTGCATTCGGAAAGCAAAAAATGAAACAGGCCACCGCGTTTGTATTCGCATGCGATCGTCGTCATCCAATGACTCGCAGTCGGAGGAATCAAACAAATTTACAGCCGGAAGTCTATGATACCCCGAATACCGTACCCGTTTTTGTAGTAGTAGTAACTGTAAACAAAAATTAGACTACCGGCAGGTATACTACCTCTCTAGCTAGCTAGCTACCCGGTGGAATACCGTGAGTATCTTCTATTTTTGTTGTTTTCCAGCTACGGAACCTTCTTTCGGTACGATGTATACCGACTGCTGCATCTATAGAGATTGGCTAAACGCAAGAAAGGATTCAAACCCCAGTGAGCATCAGTAGTTGCCTAAAAAGGTGGATGTTTCAGTGTTGAAGGTGATCCTATATCATCTCGTTTCCAGATTTAATTTAACACGACTTTCAACCTCAAAAGAAAGTCACAAAAAATAATCTTTGATTAGACATGCCGACATCTTCAATCGTCATTATTTGTCGCCATTTCTCTCCCTCCACAACCGCAACATTTTTTGGTATGGCAATTCCCGACTTTTTTTTTGCATCTCGAGCCTCGCAGGTGTGCTCTGCATCCATTTTTTTTATAAACGTGAGGAAGAAACTGAATAGTCTCACAACAGTCAAAGAGGAATGTTGAAAGAAAATCCCAGGTTTGGCGCGGTCCCGGAAAGTAGCAACGGCATTTTGTGTCCTAGGCATCAGACGTTGTAGAAAGAATCCATGAGACGAACTCGCAGTCAATCGATATCGCTGCAATCGATAATACGTGAGTTTGAAACCGACCGGCCATTATTCAATGGGAATTTCTCTCAATCTTTACAAGATCAATGGGCTGGTTGTCTTGCTTTGAATTAACGTAGCACTGTTCACCACAGTCTAGCCGAACCGTCCATGTGCTTAATGGATCGAAAAATACCTTCCAACAGCTTCCACTCGTTGTTCTGCCGTTTCAGCTGTCAATAAGGTAGGTCGAACTTCCATCGCCACTCCCATGGCGGGCAGCGGATTGATCAAAGCCCCTACCCAAAACGCTCTCTCTGATGGTTGTTCTGGAGGCGGAATCGTTCCGAGATCTTGCAAGAGTTTGTCAATCTAACCTTCTTGTCTCTCATTTTCCTTGGCCAGTTCAATCCATCGGTCGACCAAACTTAAATTGTTGGGCATGTTCATGTTAGGACTGGTTAGTTCCCGTGCTCTGGAAATGGCTCTCGCAACGACTGTGGGATCTTTTCCATTCTCAATTTCCGTTCTCTCTTCTTGTTCCGAGTCAAGGAATGTGACGCGAGCTTCGGTCCAGCCTCCGCCGGCGTTTTCGATCTCTCCCTCAATCTGAAATCGACGACCGGCACGCAACGCCAGTTTCATACCACCTTCTTTCTCACCTTGACCACCGTCATTCTGTTGGAACTCGAGCTCGTCTTTCAGTATCTCGACTTCTACACCCTGTGTCAAATGAATTTGCTGCCCCGATCGTAGCCGCGCCATGCCCAGCATTCCAAAAAAGGGATGCTCCCGTTGCAAACAATCACGGACGAGGTCCATCATCAATTCATTTCTGACCTGTACCCGAAGGACCTGCCGAGGCAACATACTGTCGAGCACTACCAACGGAATTTTCGTTTCCTTATCTTGAATTTCTTTGAATCTGGAATGAAGAGATGCCATCATTGTTGAAAAATCATCAGTGCCATCGTCATTGGTGTCACCGTCCATAGGAGACATCGACAGTCGGAAAGGACTTCTCCTCGTCACCGTGATATCTTTTTCTGCGTAATGGCGACTGATAGAGATGGAACAAGCAGTCGAGAAAGCGGTGACCGTAGGTAGCCATGGTGTGAACGTGAACGTTACAAGACAGAGCATGCCAAAGATGGGCATCATCCGTTGTGGAGAAACGGAGCAGCGGCAATTGGCAGTGGCAAGGGAACGATGTTGCTTATTAGGATCCCCACTGCGTTGAGGAGCAATCAAAGCTGTCCTGCCTGAAAAGTTCGTCATACTATCGTCTCGTTTTCGCTCTTCTCTTTTGATGGGCTCTATTCTGAAAGTTGAGTTCTCGGGCACCATAAGATAGGTTAGATGTGAAATGTTACTGTGTCCAATGCGACCATTGATGTCGAATGCAACGATTGGTACTCACATACAACAGTGGATCTGCTGCCATCCATCTTCTTCTGGAATGAATCAGTTGCACTATTGCTGACCCATGGAGTGTATTTATTACGTCGTCTGCATACACACACATGTTGGAGCAATGGATCCGAAGATCCACCACTTGATGACTGACGTCATGCATGAAAATCTAAAACTCCCCGATTATTTTTTTACAGTTTTTACAGTTAGTTACGTTAATACGTTCAGTTTTTCAATTGTTTTATTTTATTCGAAACATAGAGAGAATTCAGACACACCTTACTCAGTCGTACTACGGTAGGTACCGTAGCTACCTACCGTAGCTACCTACCTACCTACCTAGCCGTGTGGAACTACCATACGTTAGGTACTGGTAGGCAGTGAGACCACCGTTCTGGGTACAGCGCTACGGCAACTACGGGAGTGACTCTGGAAGTAGCCTACAGTAATGAAAAAAAGAGTGAGATATCACTACGACCAATCTCCGACCTCTACTCGCAGGTGACTTAGTACTTGCTTGACTGTGAGTGAAAGCAACAAGAGTATTTAATTATTTTGGGAAATCTATTCATACCATGATGATCAGATTTATTTCTGTTTTCGAACGATTGGCCTATACAGCAGGTAAAGATTAAAAGAATGTGTCACACAACTGATTGCCCGCAAATCAAATACCGTAGTAGTAGGTACTAACAGTGTCTCCACGAGCAATGTCCAAAGAATTTAGTGGTACAGATCAGATACCTCAGATGACAGGCTACCATTCGTGATTTTGTGGACAAATTGTTCTGGAATCGGGATTTCTTTTTGATCGTCGCCATCTGGAATGGATACGTTCATCTCCGAGCTCATACTGGTGGTAAATGATGTGACAGCAATCGTTTCATCGCTCAACAAATAGATGGTTACACCAACTGTCTTGTCAATGGTGAACACGGGGCAGACACCATCGGTTTGTACAGCAATCTTTTTGCTGTTGACAATCTCGCATCCACTGATAATAGTTGGAAAAATGACATTGACTTTGGTGCAGGAATCCACGATGATCGATTTGAGTTTGGTTCCGGTGATTTTGATGGTGACTTCCTCGCAATTGAAAATGTACACTTGCTGTTTTGGATCCGTGATCTCCACCTCCAAAAGACCGCTCTCGGAAGCGGCTTTGACTGTTTCCTTGTCGTGATTCTCAATCACCCATTTGGTTCCACGCTCTTGATACTCCAAAATGGGGAGCCCAACCTTCTTCTTCTTGACGGGCTTCTTGGGTGACACTGGGGCTATGACAACAGGCTGGGGCTTTGGCTTTTCACCCTTGAACTCCTTTCGCCACGTTTGTTGGTCCTTTGTGACCTGTTCACCACAAAATGGAAATGCTGATGTCAGAAATGCTCTAGGTTCGAGACTAAACATTGGCATGCATTAATTTACATACCTTTCGCAATCCAGTCGCAGCCGAGGATCCATCGGTGGATCGGCGGTTAGCAAGCTCAGAGACCAAACCAGCCATATTTCCACCCTTGACAGTGTTTCCGATACTTTCGTTCTTGCGGTTAGCCATTCTATCCTTCTTGCGATTAGCTTCAATGGCGGCATCCTGTAAGGGGTTGTCGGACATGCGAATGGCAGCCTCGGCCACACTCACTCCCTTGGGGTTAAACTCTAGACCGGTCTTGTGAAACTCCTCAATGTACGAAGCCAAATCTTGCAATGTCTTCTTGAGACTGTCACAGAACTCCAACTGTTTCTTGGCAATGTCATCTTCCTTTCCTTTGAAATCCTTTCGAATACGGTTGGACCAAAAGTCGCTCGACCCGATGCAATCCTTGACGAACGGAGCCGGTAACTGTGCGGGAGCTCGACAGGTCACCCAAGAGACAGAAGTCAACATCTCCATAATGGCCTTTTGATGGTTGTCAAAGTCTCGATTCAAACGCAATTTACGAATTTCTCCCACTGGTCCAGTAAGAGGGGACAATTGCTGTGTAAACTCGGTCATGTCGTCTGGTAGCTTGGATTTCGATGCCAAGACAACCACATATTTCATACCAGAAAAGGTTTGGACAAGAAGTTGTCCCATATCACCCATTTCAAGGTCATCGCATATATCCGAAAAGTTGTACACCGTCGTGTTCAAGTACTTATCGAATGCTTTGGTTGCAGGGGTATCGCCTGGAAGGAGAGAAGAAAGCAAGATATATGAGAAGAGAAGAGGTTACTACTTACTACTGTAGTAGATCGTAGATCCTGTGTGTGCCTTTTTTCTACCTACCAGCACCGGAAATATGTCGCGTCGAGGGTGTCTTTTCCAATGTATGGGTTGAAGAACTGGTCAATACGCCACCACTTGATACAGCCGCCGATGAAATTCCGCAATGTGTTTCCAAGGCTTCGATTCTCGTCACAACGGCATCGAGGAACTCTCGAAGTGGGTCAATGGGCGCTTTGGAAGTTTTTGTCGTCATGGTCGTCGTTCAGAATACTATTGAAAGAAAACCAAACAAGCTGTCCTTGGGTCGGCTACTGCGAATCCTTTCCGATAAGGATTGCCTGGTTGAAGAGATGAAAAGGTTTTCAGTTTTTGTAGTAATAAAGTGAGAACTCTCTCTTTGCCACATTCGTCGCGATGCATGAAAACCCCCCCTACGAAAAAAGATATTTACTGTGAAATGTTGATGTGGATTTTGTCGTGCCTCGAGTTAATAAAAGAGACATAATGACTTTGACGTCTTAATCGTGACTGAAACTTACAGTTCACAGTCATTCAAGGAACCAAAAACATGAGAAATGTAATGGAATCTACGAATCTAACCTGAAGAACTACAACTAATTCGGAGTACGTAGTATGTTCTGGAGTTACCAGCGAGACGACTACCCTCATTACACGTAGTATCGATTTCTCCTAGAGTAGCTAGCTAGGGCGGTTGAAATGGAAACCCATACTGCAACAATAACCATAACTGGTCGGAGGCGGACATCTCTCTGCCATTGCTCTTGTAGGACAACCACAGTTCCTCGTCGGAGCGGATGGGTCGCCGTGCGGCCAATACAAAATCTCGATCCATAAAAATGGGAATATTCGATGTTGTTGTCGAAGGATCCGTATCTTTGCTGCGGATTGGTAACAATGGTCGCAACAATTGTTTCAATTGATCATTGCCAATCATTGATCGAATATTGCCCAAGGAGAAAAGTTCCACGTTGGGATCGTGTCCATACGGTGGATGATTGCACATATCATGCAAAGGGATTATACCTGTAATAAACAATTTACGATGCAGTAATGCCATCCATGTTGAGAGATTGTGTTGGGCAGAATTCGCTGAATATGGACGGAAAGATGTTGTATTTCAAGCCCCCCTCACTCACCCATTTGATTGCCCCATTCTGGCCCCAAGTTGGCTGTGCGACTCAAAACCAAGCTGTACAGCTCGGCGAAGTCTTTTTGAAGTGCTATCGACCCGTTATCCTTTTTTATGAAATCTTGAACATTCTTCCAGTCCTCTTGGAAAGTTTGAAATTTGGCATCAAGGAGTTCTTTAACTTGGGATATTGTCGCGTGAGAGAGTCGGGCCATGGTTTCCATCGATTCCTGGGTGTACTGGTTGCTGGCTTTGGGCAATTCAGGTCCACTGATGACGTCATCACGCCTCGTTTCTCGATCCGTCATCCAGGTTTTGATCCAGGGACGCCAGTCGGGAGATGACGATGATTGTTGACGCGGATCCTCATACAATGCCTTCCATACGTACGTCGTCAGAATGCTCTGCCATGAATAATCGCCATTGTTCTTATCTGTGTTGTTGTCGTGAAACAGACATGGAAAAGAAGCTTGCATATTGGACGGTAACAACACCAAGTTTCCTGGAATGTAAGCCAAGATATCTCCTTGGTGAGCGATAGCCGAGGATGGCGGCGACGAAAGATCGCCTTGTAGGTATGGAAATAAGTGGGACGTCAAGAAAAGGCCCCGTCCACCGACGGACCGATCGGATGTAGAGATTTGGACTCGACGGAGTCCTCGTTCATTGCCGAGCAGGATACCATGTTCTTGAAACCATCTTTCGAGGTATTGATCTTGTTCCGTCTGTGGAAGTGTTGATGATGACAATGATGTCAACAATTGGGATGGTGGAATCTCGTCGGTGGTTGAGAGCATGTGCCAACATAAGGTCCGTCGAATCGACCTCGTCCCCAACGACGACTCCAAGACCAAACTTGCTACCAACAGCCGAGTTGCAAAAACAGCGACCAGGATAAATAAAACTGAAAGAGAGTCGGAGCTGCAACCCATCGTCGTCGACCAATTCTTTCCGTCGGGTCTGTTTCTTTGAATGCTACTTCGAGTAATAAGAAAAAGTTGCAAATCTTTACCAGCCAATAAGGCCTACTTCGTAAGTTTCGGAACTTGGTGATGTGATCTTTCCACTTCCCACACTATTTCGGTAGTGGTAGGACGTACTCGTACATAGTAGTAGTATTATGAGGGGATATATCATACGTCGAATGTCAGCCCTAACTTTAAATAACTGTATCATAGCACTTGGTGCGAGTATCATTGGTTCAAGAAGTGGACAGCAAAACTGTGTAATCAACATACGTCGTATGATCCTCGTCGGAGCGTTTGTTTTGAAAGTGCGTAGTGAAAGAGAAGTCCGGTACCTTCGGGCTTGTCCATTGATCTTCGAAGAAAAGAGAAAAAAATTATGCACGTACGTAGAAAGGGAGCTTATTGAGTTTTTCGTATCTTCTAAGACGATCTTCGCGAGCTCTATTTTTCGGTAAAGTTCAAAGTTTTCAAAAAGACAACATCTGCAGACTTCTTTTCTTCCTCAACTCCTTTTGTTTCCTTTCTCGCTAATAACAGTGAACTTCTCTCGATCACAACACAGACACAAATTTGTTTGACTGTGAATATCAACACTCTTTACTCCTGAAAAAAAAACCTCTGCTCCACAAATCTAACTGCTCCACTCCACTTGAAACACCCCAACCTATACACCACATATGCAGGTATCAGCCGATAATGTGCAACGATCGTCCTGTTGATAGCAGTAAGAACGTTGGCGGATCACGCAATGTGGCGGAGGAACAAGCAACAACCGATGCTGATTCACCACAATTACAGGGTATCCTTATCGTGAATGTGGAGGAAATGTCATTAGAGCAGCTGGAGATGATGCAAGAACAGTTTCACTCAATGGTGCAACGCCGAAAAAGGGAAAGGACAGAACTGGAAAAACATAGCATGTGCAAGAGACTGAAGCCCGAAACGTGCATGGACAGTCCGAAGGATGCTGCCTCCTATCGACAGCCGGGAATACCCATTCCACCTGAAGTCTTACGCTTAATTGCTAGGGGTGGATTTCTGCGCTCGCAAGATCTTGGCAAGCTGCTGTTGTTGTCAAGCAAGTCCATAGTGACGACTCTGACGTCAGACTTTGTGTACAACTTGCTCTACGAGACTAGGTTAAAGGATCGCTGGGCAAGTCCAACCCGCGGAAAGAACGAATGGGTTCCAAACAGTGTTTTGCAAGCAAGAGGATACGAATCCATCCTTAAGTCCATGGAATCACCTCCGGACGTCAAAACTAAGATTGTGGCCTTTCCCTCTCTACCAAATCCAAAACCAGTTCTGCATCCTAATAATACGGTTGTGATCCTGTCCTTCTGGATCCTATCGCAAAAGATCTATTCTCATCAACTAACGCTAGACGAAATCCAGAGCCTCACCAAAACAGGTCACTGCGACTTGACCTCTCAAGAATCTTTGTTCCAGATCATCAACCTTTGCTTCGAGAAGAATAAGACGTTTCCACAAAAACTGCAAGAAATCCGTCAAAAGAACATCAATACCAGTTCCAACAACAAGAACAGCCGTGACTCAAGTGCATGTCTGGTGGTGGCCAAAATACATGGCATTCGTTTGGATACCAACCAAACCTGCACATTTTACGACAGTAATTTGCCTCGATTCGAATTGCAACGTACTCACGCCGAGCCCAACCAAGTTAAGTTCCCCATCCAGCGAGCCTTACGCAATACCGATCAAGGCGATCGCTGGATCGCTCAATGGTTCCACCATGGATGGCCAGAGGGTATTCAAAACTTTGGTGGATTAACCTTTTCTGTGACTCTGAAAAAGAACGAAATCCACATTGAATCCGTCGTCTTCGGAGAGCCCGGTAGGTCTGAATATTTGCAAACTCGTCACGGCATCAGTCCCTTTCATATCATGGAGGGATTGGCGGGATGGCATTGATCTCCATCTCCTTCCTATCTAGAGAAAACCTATCACGAGTACGAATTCTGGCACTTGTAGCCTGTGACGATTCCATGAATACGTCGTACTCCGGAGTAGTATTAATAAGTACTCCGAATACTACTGCTTCGGAATACCTAAAAGAAAATTCTACTTTCAGGCTAAAGCAGCTGTTATCTGAGATGATGGCTCACCTGACTGCCTCCCAAGCGGGGCGAATCGTGCAACAGCTTTCCATCCACTCAGTACTCTGTTGTCCACCACCCCATTCTTCCTCCTTTCCCTTTAGGCCCCCTTCTATCAAAATAAGAGAAACACAAAATTTCCTGTCGGACACCGGTTCTTCATGATGCCATGCATAAGTCAACAGTAGCTTGCACCACCACTGAGACGATCTCTTCCGTTACACTGATAGGCAGATTGTCTATTGATTCATAGTTCCAGCCAGGCTCGTTTGACAAACCTTGGCTCAGCGCCCCACCACCAACCACCACGACAAGGTGATCCACTCAGCAGGGGCGGGGGTCTATCTTGATTGAATTTGATGGCTATGGCAGGCAGCTACGTACTAGCTACTGTCATCTTAGTTTCGTATCTAAGGAGTTGAGTTACCCAAAATTCCTAGTAAAAGTACTACCGGTAGTACTATTGATTGTTTGGAGCGTGAATGAATTACGACGATCTTGTGGTGTAGACTCACAGTCAATGATACCTATAGGTAGTCAATAGTAGTCGTGCTGACTGTGAATACGGTACCGGTAGGTAGGTACATACGTCGTACGTGAATACATAGTTCGCCGAGCAGAGATACGATGATGATCCACTCACTGTCAGGTACGTACTGTAGTACTACCGGTACGATTATACCGTACGTCGTAACAACTCCGCTCGGAGTTGTCTACCACCGTACCTACCGGTAGTATGATAGGGTAGAGTACCGGTAGTCTACTAAGCCTCTGTAAACTTTACTTGTTACAGTTACGACGTTACGACTACCGGTAGTAGTCCCCATTTTTTGAATTTTGAATCGCGCTGGTCCTTCCTGTGAGATCAGCAACCAAACGGTTTCGCTTCTTCTGTCGGTTTCACTTCGACATCGTAACGACTTTTGTAACCAGACACAAACGCACGTACAGACTGTGTGAACTGCAATGAGAACAACATTATCGGTCGCACTGCTGGAGAAGAGTGCCTCATCCTTGCCAAGACGACAATGAGCCGACCACAAGATATCACCACAATGCAAGGATTTGCCGGTAACGAGAGTGTGAATTTCCTTTCGGATGATAATGACGTTTTCGTTGAACAAGTCCGACAACGTTTTGAACGTTATTTTCTGCCTCGGTTTGGTCCCCTATGGCGCAGCATGCTTTTGCAAGAGAAAGAAAATGTCGACAGTAATATGGATGAAAACCTCTACACTGATTACGACATGGCTCCCAAAGTGTCACAAGGTTCCGCCGACTTTTTGGATGCCATTGCTCGCAAACGACCCGTTACAATTAGTGTGGGGTCACCGTTGCATGATGAAGATTGTCGTTGTGGTTGTGAACTTCCTGTATTGGACGAAATAATACATCCCAATGATCAATCGTCGAACGTGCTTGACGATGACGACTCTTCTGGGCAACTCGAAATAAGCAGCAGTCAACATTGGACTGGTACGTTCCTTCAAGAACAAGAGACCACAGATGACGATTCTTCGGACATAGGGAAATACGAAGAGATTAGCAGTGATAACTCCAAGGCTTCGGGTGATAGCAATCAAACATACGATAGTGTCTTTAATTTCGACCAATTTCGAAAACATTTGCCCGACACAAGCTCAGGAGACAACAGCAAAGGGGGAGAAACAAACAGCAAGAGCAACACAAAGGGGAAGCGACAGACAAAGCAGGGATACGCGGACGTAAAAGAAGTGAAAGACTCGGTGGCGTTGACTAACGAAAATGAAAACGATAACGAATTCGATACTGTCGGTGACACGGAGTCAGATTCTGAGCCTGGGACGATTGAAATTGTCAGCAGCGACGCAGATGAGAGTGATTTCGAGATGGAAAACCGATTAACAGAAAACTATTTGAAGAAGCCGTCAAAAAAGACGATAGACAACCAATTCGTTTTCCAAAGGTACCGGGATCAGCTAACAAAAACAACCTTCAACGAGTTCAATCGAACGGTGTTTGGTGGCGCTTTGAGTGCGGTAGAAGTTAACTGGAGCAAGAAGTTAAAGACCACCGCTGGGCTAACGAGGCTCCGTAGATGCAAGGCGAATGCGAAGCCTGGAGTACCATTGAAACGCCTTGCATGTATTGAATTGAGTACAAAGGTTGTGGATAGTGAAGAGCGCTTACGATCAACATTGCTCCACGAGCTAGTTCATGCAGCGGTCTGGATTGTCGATGGTGTCGAGAAACCGCCGCACGGTCCAAACTTTAGGAAATGGGCCAGAATTGCGATGAGTCGGATTCCAAATATGAAAGTGACAACCACACATTCCTATGAGATCGATTATAAGTATATCTGGAAATGTTCAAATCCCAAGTGTGCGAGTACAGTCAAGAGACACAGCAAAAGTTTCGATCCTTCCCGCTATCGCTGCGGAAAATGCAAAGGAGATTTCGTAGAAGCGCACGCATTCTCGAAAAGTCAATCTCAACCATCTGCATATAACACTTTTGTCAAGGAGCATTCCAAACTTGTGCGAGAGTCTCTCTTGGAAGCCCAAAGAAAGGATGGGATTCGCAGTCCAACAGTATCCCAAGTAGACGTCATGAAGAACTGCGCCAAACTCTGGAGGCAACAAAAGAGCAATAATTGAAACTTATAAATAATGTTACGTGCCTTCCATATCATGACTTTCAGCGGTGGACAGGCGGCGCACCAATATGTTTCGGGTATCTAAGTTTCAGACTGGTTAGAAACGCACAGGTTACCCTGGCTTGGAGATCGCCGTCAAAAACTGCGTAAATTACTCTTGAAAACGATGTTTCCGCCAAGTGAGTATGACAATATGCTTGCTCTATGTTTATTATGCCATGACTATCAAAGTGGTCAGACATTTGGAAAACTACTTTATTCATGTGCTACTGCGCTTCGCACATGTGACGAAACTTCGCTTCCAAAAATACCTGTCAAACCTGTAATTTTTGTTTTGAGCCTAGATTCGTGGAACTAAGAGAGCCATCAAATCGGAGGCAATCTCTTGGAGCGACACATTCTCGCTATTTTGAGAGGCCAGGGCGGGGTTGATCTTTAAATCTATACTTTGCAGCTTTTTGATCTTTTGCAAGTTGCATGTTTTCTTGGAAAGCTGCCAGTGCAGCTGCTGTCGAAGCAGACTTTGGATCGTTGCCAGAAGTGTTTTAGAACCAATAGATGATTTTTCTCTCTCGTTTTTATCACCCCGGATTGCATGCGCAAGAAAAAGTATGGAAGTTTCCCACGCCGTTTGGGTGAGCACGGTACGTCGTTCGCCATGACTCAATCGCACTAAAGCATCCAGTACTGTTTGGAAGTCTCTTTTCACTGAAAAATTATCCAGATCATCAGATGAGAGGTCTCTGAGAAAAATTACAGCAAGCAAGCACATTTTACGATCATCTTCAGAGAGGACTCTATCTAAAATGGCCGAAACACCAGTTGGGTGGTTTCTAAAAAGGACAGAACCCAGAGTCTTGATCCCACAGTTGTTAATTCCCTCTACCTGAGTCAACACAAGTTCCCAAGCACAGACTACTTCACGACCAGTCCATGCTGACGAAAGTTGAAGGAAATAGTCTTCCCTCATTTCGATACTCAGAAATTCCACCGATTTTTGGATGGCATTTTCCAACTCACGCTGAAACTCCAAGATCGACCGAAAGTTCTCGGCAGAGGTTGACTCTGAATGACAGCGCGAAGAAACTTTCAAAGGCTTGTGTGCTTCCTTCGTGAAGAAATTACTTTGACAGGACACCACCTTATCTGCGTCATCGAACTCGGAGTCAGCGAAATTTCTAGATCTATCTAGGAGAGGGAGTCGCTTGTGCTCTGATAGGGTAGTAGATGCTTCTTTCCGCAGTGATGCTTCGCCCCTTTCACCATGCACCTCGTGGTTACTCTCCGAGTCAACAGTGTGTTTCGAAGATTTTTCGTTCGTTGTTTCACTTCGATTCTGCCTGGAACCAATGTCAGTTGCGTGGAAATCTGGATCGTCATCTAGAATTTGAATTAGAGGCTGTTTGTTGCTACGACGGAGGTGTATTTTCTGGTCGTTTCCCGTCACAACAGAACTTCCAGACCCGACCATCGAACTTGGATTCTCCAATTGAAGCAAATCATGGGCCACTAACGACGCTTGGTTAGCTTGTCGTTGTGACTTTTTTCTGGGTTTAGGTTTTGATGTAAGAAATCCCTTGGTCCAACCAGAAGAAGGAGGCTTTCGATTCTTCTGTACAATCTTTGTTTGATGAAGTGATTTTTGAGCATCGGAAGACACGAGCAACTTGGTTTCGTGTGATACGTCATCTTGTACAGCCATATTGCTGGATTTCTTGCCGTTTGAATATCCAAGTCCACCCAACAGAAACCCGCGTTTGAAACCATTCTGAATGGATGGTTTAGCATCCTGTTTCCTGCTGGCAGGGAAAGAAGAAGCGGATTGAGCTGTTATTCCGTTGATTGGATTAGAAGAGGCTGTCCGGGTCTGTCCGTTTCGGCATACCTCGGCCTTTGACTCGTTTTCCCACTCGAAGACATAGATAAAGACTTTATCACCACCGGCGGCGTCCTCGATTTTCGAATTTTCGATCCCGTCGTCCGTAATATTATTCTCGTCATCTACAAATGCCCTCTCTGCAACTAACTTGTGTCGGAATCCATACTCGGTTCCCTTTTCCAAAACAAAATCGATGGTGACTGGCACTTTCCTTCGAGCAAACGCCATCCAAAACGATCCGCCGGCTCGACTCAGCAATGACCGTATTGTCTCCCACAGCGGATCAATGACCACTTTGGAGTAAATGATGTCAGATGCCAAGATGACGTCGAATCGACCGTCGTTCTCAAGTTGGTGTTGCTTGTGGGCTTCTAAAAAGGCTTGTGCTGTATCTTGACCCCAAATCAGTTGCTCTGCAGAGACATTATGACTGACCCGATTGGTTTGAATATTCTTGCGCAACTGGACCAATGCATCGGTATCTCCATCCGTGACGAGAACAGTACTGCTATGAGGGGCGATGCGGTGTGCCAATATTCCATTCAAACCCAACCCCGCTCCCAGCTGTGGTGGAACGACAGACAGAGTCATAGTCTTCTATGAGTGCTTTTGAAAAAAAATCGGAGCGCTCCACTAACGGAGGGCCATCATCTACGGTAACAAAACCTATTCACAAGCATTCACGTACCTCCAGAATCCGTTTGTGTTGCAAAACTTGGGACTGCTTCACCATGTAGTCGCACAAATATTTGGAAGCCTTCCACAAGGTCAATCCAGTGGATTGCCATACTTGATCCGAGTGAGTTTTGTATCCTTGTATTTTCAGTTCAATGGTATTACCAAAAGACTTCTTTGAAAGTTGATTGTCATCAGCGTCAACCTTCGGGTTGATGATGCAGTTGTTGTTGGCATCAAGTTGTGAATGACGTGGAATAGAAAAGGCAAACGTAAATACTTGAGTAGGGTCTGGATCAGCAAAGGGATCAAAGAAAGGACTTTCTTCTTTTTCTGGAACTCCTTCGTCTTCGCTCCAACGAATTTGGGCATCGGTCCAAGGAGTTTCTGTCATGCAGCGAGGTGATGATGGAATTTCATGTTGTTGTTGTGGTGGATGCTGTACGTTGCCACCATCACCAGCTTTCCTCTTGTCGCTAGCAGAGCTCTCAACAACCGATTCTGGCGCCATGACATGTCACTGAATGCTTGAAACTATCACTGCAAATGGGCTGGAAGTCGTCAACAAATGGTTACGACTACGACTAGGTAGTAAGTCGTACTCTACGAGCTAGCTGCGGTAGAGCTACGGTTGTACCGGTAGTAGCACTTGTGGTAACAGTGTACCGGTAAATCAAAAGCTGTAACTCTACGCCATACAGATACCGGTACGAGTGCCGACGTACCGTCGTACGTACTGTAGTAGTAGTACCAGCCATTGTACGTTTGTCCCCGTTTTGTTGCTGAAAAGAGCCTGTTACTGTTAATTGTTTACTGTCGTAATCCTTGCTTGCTTTGTGTGTTCGAGTATGTCGAGTGTCGAGATTCTATGATATATGATGTGATACCGGTAGGGCATCAACTGCACCTCTCTCTCACTTACGTCGTATTACAGTTAATCTCACATCGCAAACTCGGCCGTTCAAACTCGATATTTCACGGTACAGGCATATGTGGCATCGCGCAACTCATAAACTTCACAGTGTAATGACCGAACAGCAAGGACATTACGACATCCAAGGCAAGGGGTTGAAATAACCGCTCTTCAGCGAACAGAATAATTGTTACTACTACTACTGCGTATTAACTGTGAAGACTTCTCTAACACAATCTCATATTTTGGTAGTGTGGTATTTTACAGTTACAACACATCGTGATAATACTGACTTCCCGACTACCTACTGTCGTAGGAATCATACGGTCTTACGCCAGTAGTGCCCACACCGCGTGCGCGAACACAACTCACCCCAGTCCTTGAGCATCATTTTTCTCCGAAATTTTTGTCGACAAAAAGATACAATACACTTTTGATTGGCATTGAGAGCGTAAGGGGTCTGGTACGCCGACAAAAAACATACTTCCGCCATCTCTACTTGCCAGAAGCGTTTGTACGGAATGTGGCACACTGCCTAATGTCCCCTTCAGCACCGAAAACTGTTGAGCTACCAAATGTCTTCTTCGACTCCCCCCTGCATGCAAAATTCAAGCATGTCTCTGTTTTGCCAAGCACATATTCTCCAACCATCGATGAACGGATTTATTTTCACACACGACAAGTTCTGTTGAAACGAATATCCGTGCACCTATCGTGGCTTCGTCGACTGACCTGTCAAGATGATGGTCTACAACTATCGGTATCTTGGCTTGACAAGTCTTCTGCTTCTCCTTGTCTTTCTGGTTTCCAGTGTCAATGCTCAGATTGCAGAACAAGATGAAACTGGCAATGTCAATATTCAAGGAAGAGAGAAAGCTACTCCAACAGTCACTTTTGAAGCACAGGAAGAAGCATCGTTAACCCCAACATTCGAAAAGGCTTGGATTTACTCCTTCTCAGAAGATAGTACAATATCTGAAGTTGTCGAAATTCAAGGCACCAAATCCTTCATCATTGTTTACAAGGAGCCAGACGAAAATGATGTTGGAATCGAGGAAGACATCATAGCTGCAACAGATGATGCTGTCAAGTCAGCTGTGATCGACAATGGAGGAACCGTAACTCAAGAATTCAGCGCTGTTTTGAATGGGGTCGCAGCCGACTTGACTACAGAAGCCATTGAGGCATTGATGGTGCAGGATGGAATCGCTTACATTGAAGAAGATATCCCTGTGTATATATCACAGCAAAACCCTACATGGGGCCAGGATCGCGTCGATCAGCCAGGCGCACGAGATGGCACCTATAAATGGAAGGGCAACAAAAGTGCAGGTCAAGGGATCAATGTCGCTGTAAGTAGTTCTTGCCATTTTTCTACTGAAGCAAAATTGATTGCTCAAGTGTGCGATGATACCAGCAATTTTTTCTTACTCAAATCGATTTTCATACCTCTCTATGACTGACATACTGCAGATAATTGACACTGGAATCCTCTCCTCCTACTTACAACCAGGTGTTGACCCTCAAAATAAGCACATGAACCTTGTGGGAGGCTACAATGTCTTGTCTACAGATCCTGATGACTGGAATGATTGTCACAGCCATGGCACACATGTTGCTGGTACTGGTAAGTGGCACATCCAATTAGAATTGAACACAGAATTTGATGATGACAAATAATCAAACTCACTTGTATCTGGGCATTTCCCCCTTTCGCAGTTGGAAGTATTGACTATGGAGTTGCTCCAGGTGCTACCATTTGGGCGGTGAAAGTTTTGTCCTGCACTGGGGGTGGAACTTCCTCTGGTGTTGTCTCAGGAATCAACTGGGTTGTACAACAGGCAAAGGACAAGGGTGGAAAATGGGTGATGAATATGTCTCTTGGCGGAGGATTTAGTCAAACACAAAACGATGCTGTTGAAAAGGCAAGAGATGCAGGAATTATAGTGGTTGTTGCAGCAGGAAATAATGGAAGTACAAGCAACCCTTTTGCATGCAACTATTCCCCAGCAAGTGCCAAATCTGCTATAACAGTTGGGTCAACAGATATTGATGATAAACGTTCCTCTTTTTCAAACTATGGAGAATGTACAGACATTTTTGCACCTGGGAGAGATGTGCTGTCCCTCTCACTTAGTGGATCTCCATCGAACCCGGTTGCAAGTACAAAATCAGGAACCTCGATGGCCAGCCCTCATGTAGCAGGAGCAGCTGCCTTGTACTATCAGAACTTTAATACTGCAACAGATGCAGAAAATGCTCTGTTTTCAGATGCAGTATCTGGAAAACTCTATGATGTCACATCAGGGTCTCCCAACTTGTTGGTGCAAGTTCCACTGGCATTACAAGGATTGACAGGGTTTGCAACCCCAATCCCCACCAGAGCTCCTACTCAAGGTCCCACTGCAATACCTACCAGGGCCCCTACGCAAAGCCCTACGCAAGGCCCCACTAGAGTTCCTTCCAATGCTCCTACTCAAGTTCCTACCAGAGCTCCTGTACCACCCACCAGAGCTCCCACTCAAGCTCCCACCAGAGTCCCTACCAGAGCCCCCACTCCAGCTCCTGTACCACCCACCAGAGCTCCCACTCCAGCTCCCACTCGAGTCCCTACCAGAGCTCCCACTCGAGCTCCTGTTCCACCAACCAGAGCTCCCACTCGAGCTCCCACTCGAGTCCCTACCAGAGCTCCCACTCAAGCTCCTGTTCCACCAACCAGAGCTCCCACTCGGGTCCCTACCAGAGCTCCTACACCACCTCCAACAACAACAATCCCTTGCACCAATGGTGAAACGGAGTTTCAATTCATTTTTGTGACAGATGACTATTCATGGGAAGACAACTCATACAAACTTGAAAAGCAAGGTCAATCTACTGCATTATTTCAACAACCCATAGGTTTTGCTGCAAAAAGCAGAAATGTAAGGTACACAGAAAGGAGTTGCCTTGGACCGGGTACATACACATTGAATGTTGCAGACAAATACAGTGACGGTCTTTGTTGTAGGTATGGAATTGGTTCCTACGAGGTCAGGTTCAATGGTGTGAAGCAGACATTGTATTCTTCACAAACCAGTACTGATACCAACATTCAAATTGGTTTTGGGGAATCCATTGCCCATGTGTTTACAATATCTTCAGCAGTCGCTGAAACTCCTGCAATCACCAACTGTCCTTCTGGGAGTAGTGGAACCCCTGTGAAATTGATTTTGAAATCAGATTCATTCAGCAGCATTGATAACCACTACATCATAAGGAGCAAGAACACTGGTGCAATTGTATTGAGCAGGTCCAAGGGGGGGTACAATTCTCCTGCCGGAACTCTTTTTGAAGACAAGACATGTCTTCCAAGTGGAAACTATCGCCTGATGTTTTATGATGATCCCTATACCCTGGGACTGTCAGATGGGCTATGTTGTGGAGGTGGTCAAGGTTACTTCCAATTCTTCATAGGTGATGTTCTGCAAACAGGGGTTTCACAATCTTGGGCTGGTGCCCCCTCTCCCCTTCCATCTACTCCTTTTGACGCTGTCACCTATGATTTCACTATTATCTAAACTGAATCGGTTGACCCTCACTTTATTGATAGAGTACTAGCTAGTAGATACAATACAGTTTATTTTCATTGTTGCTGCAGGCACATTGGTTACAGTCGTAGATAGTTTTTCTATACTGTCGTAGAAAACATCGTGGTATGGTGTTGTTTTCTGTGGCGGTTCTAGAACTACTGTATTTACAGTTACACTGCAATCGCTATGCAACTGAAGTGATTTTTCAATATACGACGGTATAATATATTTATTATTATATCTGTTCATCTGTTCTAATGTTTTCTCTTTACGACGGTATTTTATAGAATTTGTAATTGCCCCCACGTACGAGTTTATGATGTACTTCGAAGTACCGGTATTTCTGTTCTATGATGTAATCGCGCCAGCCAGCGGCCTTGGTCTTGTTTGTCCGTTTGTGCGGTTTGCGCCACACCGCAAACCTTTGCGGGTGGTGTAAGACTCGACTCCCATTCGACCGAGAACGATAAAAAGTCATGTATCATACGATCGCATCTCTTCATCTCTCAGGCGACGAACACGACGTAAAAATCGAATATTATATATACTTCTACTACGTAGTACAATAACGTTCGCTGGTTTGTTCTTGTGTGTGTGTGTGCAAGACAGGATCCCTTTTTTACATTATGACAATAAAAAATGTATTAACTGTAACAGTAACATGACGAGGTTCAACCAAGCAAGAAAAAGAGTGAAGCGCACATCACACAACACGGGCAAGCATGCACGCATTATGACCATTGTTATTGTTAACTGTACATTATTTGGATTGTTTTCGCCGGAAATAGCAGTTGCGAGACATCTCCTCTCATCATCTTGCTACTGCCTTAAGGCTGGGTAGAGCACTGCCATAGAGGAACGTACTTTTACTTCAATCTAAACGTCACAGAAAGAGAGTCCGCTTCTTCAATCTGTTGAATCGTAATAATATTTTTTCACGAATCGTTTCAACAACTCAATTCAATTTAACACAACATTGGATACTTCCCTTGTACTTTTTTCGCCATCTTGATTGTCGAAAGGCCGTCTTGGTAGAAGAGACGATCGCAGTGATAGTCTTTGTTTTGTCAACAGCCAGCCTGTTCTTCCTCCTTCCCCCCAATTCAAACTACCAGATCTTCAAGAAATCAACATGGCATCCGGTGAATCATCGGCAGCATCCAGTGTCGCTTCGCGAAACAGCAGTAGTGCAGCAGCGTCCTCTTCGACTATCTTGTCACCTTCTCCCAACGATGTTGTTGGGGGCCGTGGCAAAAATACTCGACTCCATCCTGGTAATTTGTTCTACACCCAGTTGCTCAAGAACTGCTATGAGGAATACAAAGAAGCTCCCAAAGGAACCAAGGTCGACATTTGTAAAAAGATAATTTCCATCGTGGCCGAACACGGCGGGCGTTTTTTGGAAAAAGCGTTATCCTCGGCTTCCTCCATTTACATCGAATTAGAAGAAGACCGTGCCATTGCCAAGGTAGCTCAAGGGTTTCGCGACTTGAAAGTTTCTAAGGAGGGGAGTCGAAGTGAAGCAGCCAAAGCTTTGGCGTCCATTAGCGAAACAACGACCGCTGTCAAGTCCAAGGCAGGACTTTCAACAATAGTCGCACGGCCCATTAAAAGATCAAAAACGAGTCTTCCGAAGGCTGCCCACAATGCGACTCTGCCCAACCAACCTCGAAGGCTGAGTTTCACGGAACGCCTCAAATTGTTTCAAAAGGAGCAAGAAAAGTTAATGCAAAGACAACGGGGCGATGGCACAAGCAGTGAAGAGGAAGAAGGCTGTGATGACGTCGATGAAGAGGAGGAAGTCGGTGATGAGCTGGAACAGGAGGATTGTGCAAGCGACAGCAACGACGAAGACCAAAAGCCCTCGAGCCAAACGAGTCATCCATCGAATGGCGATGGAGGGGATGTGTCCGAGACAGAAACCGAGGACAGCTTTCCCATGAATCGGGGAGCAATTAAGGCAAACAAAAATTCCAAGGATGAAAACAGCGATGAAGACGATTTGTAGCGACAAACTGAAACTGTCCTTTCTGATGAGACTGTTCGATAGCAACTCAACGCTCTCTACAAGTAGCAATGTCGTTCCGGAAACTCATTCATGGGATATCAATTATTAAAGGTATCATATACCATAAAGGATCGCGGCTAACAGTAAATACCTTGCAATATTGAACCTTCCTTTATCTATTCCTTAAGTGACGGCTGAAACAATGCTCGGTATACAGCACGTCAAGGGCGTCATGACAACCGTGGGATGTCCTCACAGTCAACTCCCTCGATTGATTGCCCCTTTGATCGCTGTAAAATAGATCGACCCCAAATCTAAAATTTTAAAAGCGTTCTTCCTCCCGATGTGGTTTGCGTGCTGTCTCTTTCACGGGAGGTTTGCAATCAAATCAGTGCTGAAATCCCAAAATCATCATCACGACCGTTCCTCCAGACAACAAGAAAGAAGCATGACACAGCAGTAGGAAAATAGTAAAAAACATCAAAGACTTCACCTACGACATTAAAGGTCGTTCGTTTAAAACTCGCACTATCAGTCCAGCATACTGTGTACATTGTGTATCATCACTCCCTCCGTAGTAGCAAATCGAGAATCGATCATCCAATCTTGACCTAATAAACAACAACACAAAACCCAATCAATAATGGTTGAATGAAAGCTTACTTGTGGCCGTGGCAACTATGGTAGCTACCGGTAGTCTATGATACCGACCACTACTACAGGTAGCTCTCTCACAAATCCCAACGCGAACGACACGTCTTCGCCGTTTTAACTACCTCGTAGTTCAATACCTTCTGGATCACTTCGTTTGATTCTGATAACATACACTTCATCCCAGTAGTAACGAGAGACACTGGTTTTGAGGTAGTTGCGATCAGATCGATTTCTGAAGAGATATCAGTAGAGTAAGGATTTATCTTACGAAGCACAGACGCTTTTAATTTCATCAACGCGCAACCGTACGTACAACGCCACGAGACACCATGTCCAACAACACCGCTCCCGATGCCTTCTCCCCGTCCGCTGACAACGACGATGCGACTGTCATCACTGGCAAGCCCTACTCCCGCCCATCTGCAACCAAAGTCTGGAAAGAAGTGGTAGTAAAGCTTCGTTTCCAAGCCGAAGAGAATCTCCAAACAAGAGACGTCTCTCATTTGGCATTTGGAGTCTTCACCGCCATGAAGAACACATTTGAAACCAGCCTCCGTATCAAAACCAATGCCAACCAAGAGCTCCGTACTCTCCAAGCTCCCAACGAAGAGGAATTTCAAAAACTTTTTAAAGTCACCCATCGCCGCGGCAACAAAGCCAAAAAGATCAGGGCCCAATCGTGGATCATCTTCCGAATTGGCACTGACATGACCCTCACCACCATCCGCAAAGAGCCCACTGTCAGCAGAGCCCTTCAACGTACCTTTGGCAACTTGGTCTATTACCCGTGGACAGAAGACGTTCATGATGTCGTACCCCTCGGGTTTTTCCTCGGACCATTACCGAAATATATGACAACAACACAGTTCGAGGAAGAGGTACTTCAGTAGGTAGCGGCCAAAGCTCATATGGAACCCAAACGCATCCCCAAATACCGTTGCGTCATGGAAACCGTCTCCGCCTATCTCCCAGAAACCGACAACCGAGTCAAATGCCAGGCATTCACCATCCAAGTAGAAAAAGTGAACGCCCAGAAACTCAACAAGATCCTCCAACAGGCATTCACCCCAGCAACGAAACAGCTACTATTTGTTCCATTCGAAGGTCGCCGCAGTCAACCTGCTGACTTTGCCCAAGCGATCTTAAGCCAGGCAGCGCTTGAGGGCAAACATCGAATAGTTGCTATCCACGGGATCCACC
This sequence comes from Nitzschia inconspicua, assembly GCA_019154785.2. Classification (NCBI taxonomy): domain Eukaryota; phylum Bacillariophyta; class Bacillariophyceae; order Bacillariales; family Bacillariaceae; genus Nitzschia; species Nitzschia inconspicua. Next base: position 1,185,009 of record JAGRRH010000006.1, on the reverse strand, counting down.
CCGACACTATGTTTGAGTTTGAAGGAGTCCTCCAGCAGGCATTCCCGCAAGTGATGAAAGTATATAGCACCCCGACCACCTCATATCTCAATACCGGTGGAGAGCCATTGGGGCGCTATAACCTGCTGTGCCTCACCACCGATTTCCCAGCCCTTTGTGTAGCCCTAAACAGCACCTTGGCCGACACATACCGCAACTTCATACAGCAAACAGGGTCCCCCCCCCCCCCGAAACTCCCAATGCAGAACAAGTGGGAGTGATCTCCCAATACCCCCCACTCAGTAGCTCAGGTTCTAAAACCAGCCAGACAACCCGAGATTCCTTTCTAGCTAGTCAACATAGTGTGATTGCGGAACTGGGTTTCACAATTGACGATATTCCTCCAGAGAAACGGTCTGTTCGACCAAAACGACACCCCCCCATTCCTACCACCATCCATGCCCCCTCTCAGTCCACTCCATCACAGAGCAATGACCCACTCCAAGCTGCACAGACCGGACCACCGCCCAACCCGGAAAACCCTGGTAAACCCTCGTGGGCATCGGTTGCAAAGAAGTTTAATACCACATCTCCCAAAGCAACGGAAACAACCTTCCCAGCATCGCAAGTCCCGATCCCACGATCCCAAGCGGAACTGGAACAACGACAGCAGATTGCACTGCAAGTGAAACAGCTCTTAGCAGAGCAAAAAGACGAGGAAATCAAAAGACGAGACGAAGAAATCCACAGACAAGCCCAACAAATCCACAGCCTAGGACAACAAATCCAACAACTAATAGCTATGGTGCAGGAGATGAAAGCATCACCAAGTCCACCTATACAGGATCACTCACATCCTCCATCCCAGCAAATCCATTCACCGATACGAAAACAACGCCGCACTGAGTCCAACGTCACCCCTCGTCAAGGTGACGACATGTCTGAAATGGACATGTCCTCCGACGGACAGCATCATGAGTCTTAGGGACTCGCAGTTTTCACAGCCACCAGACAGCACCCCGATCCAACCAGACGCCAGCCCCGACTCTTTCCTTGGAGACCTACTTGTCACCCCCAAACCTCCAGAACACACCCGCTTGTACTTTGTCAATGCCAATGGCCTACACCACGGTGCCCTCGGAGGTGAATTTGCAGAAGCATGCGAGACCGTGTCCGAAGAGCACATCGATATCATGGGCATCGCAGAAACTCATCTAGACACCAAGTATCCTAATCTAGTCCAAACCTGTGCCAAGGCTGCAAGAAGGACATTCGCTCACTCCCGCATATGTATGGCAAGCAGCCGACGTACCTACAACGCTTCCTACAAACCAGGAGGCACAGCCATGATCTCAAATGGCCCAGTGACTGGACGCATTACCCAGACACACAGCGACTCAATGGGCCGCTGGTGCTCCACTTCCTACCGAGGAGCGAGTGGACACCACCTAACTGTAGTCATAGCATATCAGGTCTGCAAAACCCAACCGACAAAGGACATGTCCGCCACCCTATCCCAGCAACCCATCAGAAAAACCGCAGCCGTCACCCAACAATACTCCATGATGGTTGAACAAAACCCTCACACAACTCTGCACCCACGCGACCAGTTCCGCATTGATATGCTGGACTTCCTTCGCGATCTCCAAAAACAGAACCACGAGATTATTCTAATGGGCGATTTCAATGAACCACTCGGCAGCGAAGCGAGAGGTATGCTCCACATTGCAAACTCTTGTGCCCTCGTGGACCTACTTGCACTCAAAATCGGTACATGTAGCTTCAACACCTACATTGGCGGGTCAGATCGAATAGATTACGTTTTAGTTTCACCAAGAGTAGCCACTGCGTGCAAAGCAGCCGGATATGAACCTGTGAAGTACCGATTCAAGGGCGACCACCGCGGCTTTTTCCTAGATTTTGATACAACCCAGCTCTTCCGAAACGCTACAATCCCACTTCCCCCACCTGCAGCACGCATGATCCAGTCCAAACACAGACCTAGCTGCGAGACCTATATTAGACTCAAACACAAATACTTGACCGACCACCGATGGTTCGACCGTCTCGCAGAAGTTACCGAGACACCAACCTTCAACGGCCCCACGATTGAAGGTCTTGACCGGGACTGGACACGCGCCTCCATTCACGCTGAAAAGCACTGCAGACGACCTCCCAACCCACCGTATTGTCAGGAACTTGCGTCAAAGCGCACCAGAAAAAATGCCCTCAACATCATCATCAGTGCCGCCCGATGGAACATCCCAATGCGGGCGGCCAGAGAGAAAGCGGTCCTGAAATGCACAGAAACCCTCCCAGATTCCCTCGAAGAGTGTCAAGCGGAATACAAGCAACTGCGCAAAGACATCCAACAAATAGAAGCTCAAGCAGTCTCCATTCGGAGATCCGAGCAAGAAGCACAGCTACAGGCTCGACTTGCAGACGGAGAAAAAGCAGGCGCCATAGCCCTTAGGAATATCATGATCGCAGAAGAAACGAAAGAAATGTGGAGACAACTCCGATCCCTCAATCCAGTCGGAGACCAAGGAATCACCACCATAGAAGTGCCTACAGATGGAAACTTTGAAACGAACCATTGCAAAGAATGCACCGATTGGACGACCATCGATGAGCCAAAGAACATTGAAGCAGCTCTCCTCAAAAGAAATCGCATCCACTTTGGACAAGCCCAAGGTACTCCACCCACCATTTCTCCTCTTCGGGAAAAAATCAACTGGTCAGCTTCCACTTACGAATCAGAACTCATCCTAGAAGGAGACCACATTGACTCTGCCGTGCTCAGTGCAGCGGAACAGCTAATGCTCACCCACTTTCGACGCACCACCAACCTGGATACTGTTACAGCACAGATCACTGAAGCCGAATGGGAAGGAAAAATGAAAATTTGGAATGAAAACACTTCAACCAGTCCAAGTGGCATGCACCTTGGCCATCACAAAGCCATCATCAAGCCTTTCCCTGTTCCAGAGAACTACGATTACGAAGACCCAGATAAACCTCCTCTATGCGAAGATCTACGAAACGACCTGGTCCAGGGGCAATTACAGCTAGTCAACTATGCCATCAAGCACTCATACTGCTATAACAGATGGTCCAAAGTCGCCACATTCATGATTCAAAAAGAGCCCGGGAACACCAAAGTACACCGCCTCAGAGTCATACACCTCTATGAAGCCGATTTTAATCTCCTCCTGGGAGTGAAATGGCGGCAACTGACACACCACTGCATCGACACCAACCTCCTAAACCCATGGCAGTTTGGAGGCCTTCCAGGCAGAGATGCTACAACCCCCGTCTTCCTCGAAGAACTCCAATGGGAGATCTCGCGGGCAAGCCGTCGTTCTCTCTTGCGCATGGACTTCGATGCCACTAGCTGCTACGACCGGATTATCCCGAACATTGCCAATTTGGCCGGAAGGAGTTTCGGCCAACACCGTGCCCTTTGCTTCCTCCACGCTAAGTTCCTTGAAGACGCCCAATACATTCTCAAGACCAAGCTAGGGCTCTCCGAGGAAGCCTACTCTCATTGTGAACTCCACCCAATTTTTGGAACTGGCCAGGGAAGCGCCAACAGTCCAGTCATCTGGGTGCTCATCTCCAGCCGACTATTTGATGCCCACACCACCAAAGCCAATGGCGCGACATTCCTATCCCCGGATGGATCAATTCGGACCCAAATTTACATGGTAGGCTTTGTCGATGACTCGGCAAACTGTATCAACGACTTCACAAATTCATTCCAGGAAGTTGAAACTCTCCTTCATAAAGCCCAGCAAGACGCCCAATTATGGAATGACCTCCTGGACAGCTCGGGAGGGGCTCTGGAAGTCCGCAAATGTATGTTCCACCTAGCCCACTACCAGTTCACCCCAAGAGGCGCACCAGTCCTCCAGTCCTTCGCCCCGGACCAACTCAGTGTCCAAGTGCACGAGCCCGGACCACACGGCACCACAGTTCCTATCAAATACCTCCAGCCTACCACATCTCGGAAAACTTTGGGATGCTACAAATCCCCAGCAGGAGGCTACAAACGGAGCCTGCAGGCAATCACAGAGAATGCGATCGCGAAAGCTACATTGGTGGCAAAGAGTGCACTGGATCCCAAATGCGCCATGAGGTACTACACCAGTGTATTCCTCCCAAGTGTGACTTACCCCCTTCCCACATGCTCCATCCCTGAGAAACAACTCAGGAAACTGCACAACCAAACTGCCGGACTATTCCTCAACAGACTGGGTTATTCACGGAAGACCCCCAGAGCAGTAGTATTTGGTCCACCCTCCCTTGGAGGGGCGAACTTCCGCCCCCTATACGACGAGCAAGGCTCCCGCCAAGTGGAACTTATCCTCAAGCACCTTAGAACCCCTTCAGGCACTAATGATCATCTGCGTATCGCTCTAGCATGGACTCAGAGATTAAGTGGGACATCCTACTCGGTCTTGGAAAACCCTGCCGATGCCCTTCCACACTTAGAAACAGTATTCTTCCCCTCTGTCAGGGCATACCTGACAGCCACAAATTCAAAGTTCGAGCTTCAAGAGAAGTACTGCACTCCCAAACAACGAGTCAACGACTCCCACATTATGGATATTGTCCTCTCTAGCCACATCTTCACCCCCGCCCAAATACGACAAATCAATTATTGCCGACTTTACCTCCAGGTCCATACTATAGCAGACCTAGGAACAGCAGGAGGGACTCACATGGACCGAGCTTTCATCCATGGCGAAACAACAGTCACATCCAGCACAAGCGCCGAACTTGAAATCACACAACACCGCCCGGACAGTGCACATCCCTGGAACCAATGGAAACGCGCATGCAACTTATGGTGTGACACACAAACGGGCTCTCTTCACAGCACCTTGGGAAAATGGCTGCACCCTCACGAGAAATTGCGCAGAGTATGGCCATACTACTACGATCCAACCAAGAAACGACTATTTGTCCGTACATCAGCGGGTTTTAGCCAGCACAGGTACAACCGTCACCGTAAACGATTCAGGCCCACTGTCCAAAGGGTAATAACTACTCTGCCCCCGTTATGCTACCCAGTCGAGTGCTTCGAAGGCCACTATGGGTTTTATGTCCCAAGGGGCCAGCATAATGTTCTAGAGGAATCGAGACCTCCAACTCCCACATGCTTCCAAGACTTCCTGGACTCACAACCGGACTGGAGCCGAGACATGCTTGGCAACCTAGAATCCAAGCTCTCCTATGAAGAGATTGCATCGAAGCTCCGCGAGAGCCAGCACCACCCTTCATCGGCGTGCGACGGCTCTGTAGCCAACGAACAAGGCACCTTCGGATGGTCCATGAACCTGAAGAATGGTACCACCATCATAGAGGGAAGTGGCCCCGCCTACGGATCGCCAATGGACTCCTACCGTGCTGAAGCATATGGGAAATGCTCCATTCTTCAGTTTCTGTTCCTGCTCAGAGAATACTACGACTTGGCCCTAGCCCCAATGCAAGTATACTGTGACAACGAAGCCTTGGTTAAAAATGTTAATAAAGCCCGTGAACAATCTCGCCCGCAGTTTCCCAACGACGCCCTTAAAGCCAGTTGGGATGTTCTGCAAGCGGTCGTTCGACTTGCCAAACTCCTCCCGCAGATAACATTCCACCACATCAAGGGCCATCAAGACACACAGGTAGCCCTAGACAAATTAAGTCGGCCTGCGAAACTCAATGTCCAGGCTGACAAACTGGCTGGAAGCTACCAACGTTTATCCTCGCACAAGAACATCCAGGCTCCAATGATCGAAGGCACCAAATGTCACCTCATCTCCGATGGACAAACAGTTGCCTCCAAACACCGCAAGCACATCAGAGACCATCGTCGCACCAAAGAACTGAAGACATACATCAAGCAGAAGACTGGAATGTCGGAAGCAGCATTTGCAGACATAGATTGGCAGAGCCACGAACGCTCCGTTAAAACGTTCAAAGATGGTGCACACATATTCCTAGTCAAGTTTCTGCATGGCTGGCTCCCTGTGGGGAAGTTAGTATCCAGATACAACCCGGTCAAGTACCCCAGTGCTTGTCCATCCTGCGATGAGCCCGTTGAAGACTCAAAACACTTCCTCACATGTCCCAACCCAGAGCGTCGCAAATGGCATGCGGCCCTTAAGACATCCCTTCGGCACAGATGTGAATCAGTGGATACCGATCCAGCCCTTCTTGACCTCCTTCTGTGGGGCCTGAACCATTGGCTCCAAGGCACACCAATCCCAGCCCACCGCGTACCCGAACGGATCGCCCATCTACTCCACAGTCAAACCACAATAGGGTGGGACAACTTCCTCCTCGGCCGGTGGTCCAGGCACTGGACTACTCTCCAGTTGCAGTACTTGCAACGGAATCACATTGAAGTGAAGAAGAAAAACCATGGTCTCTCGTGGTCTAGCAACATCATCCGTCTCATGTGGGATCACTGCTACAAAGAATGGAAAACACGAAACAGCGCTAGACATGGTAAAGATGCCGAGGACAAGGCTCAGCGACGACTAGAAACAGCTCACCGGAGCATTCGGAACCTATACGACCTCAAGCCCAGGTGCTCCATCCAAGCCCAGCGACATTATTTCTACCCCACAGTAGAGGACCACTTTCGCAGAGATACCGACGCACGCAGCCTTGAAAACTGGCTGGAAACATACCAACCTATGATCATGCAAAACATCAGACACCGACGGGATAATTCAGATCGCCGCCTCCGACAAATTGACGATGTTTTTCATCTCATAAGGACTGTACCTCCAAGTAACCCGGCACCAACGGTGGCACCGAGACAACGTACGCCCACACTGACAACCCGTCCCATCACCACATATTTCCGCCCCCACAGAATCACATCCCCCACTCCGACTCTGGAGACACCAACCACCACAGCAAGAACATCCTCCACATCAAACAACCCGACCACCACAGCACCCCAACCACCATAATACCTACCGACAAACAAACAAACAAACAAACAAACAAACAAACGCACAAATATGCTTTTTCCCATCTCACATCAATTCCTCTCCACCCAGATGAACTTTTCCTCCTCACGTAGGAGGTTTTACTACCATTACTACATCCCTGGAGTGATCTCCGGTCATTCCCTGCATTGCCTCGCCCTTAGGGGCCCGGCTGGTGAGTCAACTTCTTAGATACGGACCTGCTGGTAGCTAGTAGTTGGCATAGCCATAAAATATTTTTATTATTACTACAGGTAGCTCTCCAGAGAGTACGGTAGGTAGATTCTACTCGGAGTACTACGGTAGTTCCTACTCCACTAGCTGCTACTAGTTAGCTAGCTAGTACCGTAGACTACTTTTACAGTTAATACTTTACGAGTACCGTTATAGTATATAATGATTAACTGTAACTCCGTCGAACTCTTTGGATTACGATTAACAGTATGTACTTACAGTTAGTCTACGTAGTGATTGGTCGGCTGTCATGCTGGTCATCATCATCTTGTTCACTTCGTCACCCAACCCGAATTCGCCGTTTTTCGTCTTTTTTTTCGTCTTCTCCCAAAGTTTGACAACCTCGTGCTGTAATATCACAGCAGCAGCAGCAGCAGCAACAACAACAACAACAATAGCCGCACCGGGAAAGCAGAAAAATCAGGCCTCTTCTTCTAGCAAGTAGAGTGATGGGGAAGGAGCTGCAGCAATAGACTAGAATAGATGTTTTCACGATTGCTAGTTGACTTCTCCAATTTTGAATTCGCTTGATTGATTGCATCACAATCTGTCAATATCATGTCAATGAATCAACTCATCACAAAACTTAGTAAACCATCCCAGGTAGCGTCTACTTTGGATTGGAAGAGACTCAATGGGTCTACCGCATTGGCCCTCAACTTTCATAGCAATCGTGTTGGGATTGCTGTAGCGTCCCACCCTTCCACTGGGCAGCCCGTGCTGGAGCTGGAGCCCCTTTCCTTTTCCAAATATCAAGCTGCTATTGATGCGGACTGCCTGGAACGATTCTCCAACATTATTGACGAATACAAAGTATGCGCTGTGGTCGTTTCGTGGCCTCTCCAACGCGACACTGGCCGCATGGGAGCGGCGTGTGGTCGAGTCATTTATGCGTTGGAACAACTGTGGCAACAAGCCAACGACGATCGACACAATGTCTTGTCAAGACCCTTTTGCTTGTGGGACTCCGATCATGTGGTACCGAAACAAAGACAAGATCCATCTAAACGAGTGGATGCTTTTGGACGCTGTGCTTCGTACGGAAGTAAGGAAGAAGCCACCAAACCAGGGGACGAAGAGGCTGGTGAGAACGAAACACTCTCTCACGGACGGCGGAAAGAATACTTTGCCAGTAAGGAACGGTATCATGAAGATGAAATGACGGTGGTGTGCGGAGTATGGAACGACTTTTGCAAGGAACACTGGCCCGAACTATTTAACACGTCCTTTTCCGAACCTGATGAAAGACAAGTCAAGAAATCTTCGAACAAACCTGTGGAAGAATCTGGTCCGGAAAAATGCGAGAAAGAGACAAATGACGTGACGGTGACGAAATCTTACGGTACGTGAGCACCTTGATGAGATCCGACAGTGTTGATGGCGGTGCCGTGGGGGAAAAGGTCGTGGAGGCAACCTCATGTCAGGGTTCGCATTGCTCTCATCTTGTACGGATAATCCCAAACATCTCCGTTTTCTATCCAGATTTACCGAAAAGGAGTTCTGTTCAGAGGAATAGTTTGATCCAGATCCGTTAGCACCTTGATAATTGAAGGAATAAGCCTTTGTCTGAACTTAATCACAATGGGGACAAAGGATGAATGATTCGTCCGTCGCATTTTAGAGAGGGTTCAATCAAAGCATTGTTCCATAGCTGCCCACTACTTCCCAATAGTCCCTCATTTAGTAAGCTAGACCGTTGATTTTTCATTTACGAAAGCAACTTGTCTTATCATCTACGTTCTACGAAGTATAAAAATATAGAAGTACTTCTTGAGGGTTGCAGATACCTTTCCATGATTGAAATTGTCCGTGAATGAACAATTTGAAGGGTTTGCCTCTTTGACTTTTTTGTTCGAAAATTCGACAACCATCCCTCTCTCGACTACTATCATAAAAAGAGGCGTAGCATCGACATGAGACTCAGCTATTATCTCTTCTACCAATCTTTGCAATATATACCATCAAATTCATAATGATCACAGAAAGGTAAAAGTCAGAAGAAAAATCATCAACATTCAATATGGGGCAGTTGCAATCGAGGAAAGAAGCAGCAAGTGATGATGATGATAGCACCTCCCGAAGCTACGAATATCAACCCGAAGACTGGCCATGGGTTTGGGCCATCCGGGATCCCGATGTTTTGGGTTGGCGTACGGGACTCTCCAAAGAAGAAATTTTCGAGCGCCAAAATCTCCAACACAACTTACCGGTGCATATTTACGGCAAGGTCTATCTGGGCAGCGCCTACAGTGTCCAAGATTTGTCAAAGCTCAAGAAATTGGGTATCCGCCGAGTCTTGAATATGGCCGGGCCCATGGCTCTGAAAAAGTCGACTATTCTGGCTTACAAAAAGGAGGGTTTTGACTATAAGCGAATCAACGCTCTTGATGAAGACTTTTATCCCTTGCTAGCGAATGATTGGAAAGAAGCTCATGATTACATCCATGATCCAGACCAAGATGGAAATGTCGTCGTTCATTGTGTCGCTGGCTTGAATCGATCAGCGTTAGTTGTGGCGGTGGACTACATGTTGACAAATCAAAAGCCTGTTTTGGAAACTGTGCGACACATCCGCTGGCAACGTGGTGATGACGCTCTCCAGAATGAATACTTCCAGGAGCAATTGGTGGCCATGGCTCGCCAATCGGACTTGTTGGGGAAGGTGCCGGGAACACAGGGATCTATCCTAGAAAATGCTGAAGTCAAGCCAGAAAATTCGTTTCCACCTCGGTCGCGAAGAATGATTTGAAGGGTTTGAGTTGGGAATGTAAATAATAATAGTAGCATGAAACAGGCACAACTTTAAGCTTATTTTTAGGTTGGTTAAACCACGATCTTCCATCTAGAGACTTCGTGAGACCAAACCGCATAAACAATTGTTTCTTTTTTTAAATGGTCCTAGGACGCATTGATGCAGGCTACCCTCGCTCTTCTGTGAGAGTATTTTTGGTCGATGCATCTCTATCATGATGAAGCAATCACAAACATCAGCCAAATGTTGTCACAAACGACTTGCAATCATTTTTAACAAGCCAGTAAAAGAATGCAAAGTACATCTGACTCATTCAATCTCAACCTTAGTCCAACCGCCTCTTGGTATTGTCTCTCAGCTAATACCGAGTAAATTTTTTTGTTGGAGGATGTTTATCGTTTATCCATCATGGTCCCGACACATAAGAATGACAATAAGACGATTGCGGCTTCCGAGACGTCAGGAAGCGCATGTGCAGGAACGCAGGAACTGGAGAAGCAATCTCGGATTTATGACATGCGACTTTCAACAGCCCCCCAATGACGTGGAAATTGGTTCGATTCTGTGTTTTATTTTGGATTTTGCATGTTGTCCGACATGGCGTTGCTGCATTCGCAAGTCGTACATAGTCGGATTCTGCCGTCGTCAAACATAAAACTTAAGTTGGGATGTCTCAGTTCTTCCGCTGTGCCGATTTACACTTTTGGCCTTGACATTGTTGACTGCTACGTTGGGCAAAACTTTTCTTGATGGTCCTGCACGAGATTATTTCGCTCTTGTCGCTGTATTTCTTCAATATTTTCGGCACATTGTGGCACTGACAAGATGGCAAACCCCACCATTTTGTATCCTTGTAGTTGAATCCATTGATCCATCATCGCTGCATTCTTCTTGGCGATATCTTGGGCTATTTGTTTGTCGACTTTGCCACTGTGTTGATGACATCGTTCTTCCGTCGCCGATACCACGTCGGAAGGAACAATGACACCGAATTCAGTCCACATGGCATGAGCCAAAATGGATGGAAAGTTTCTGGCTACCGTCAGGGCATCGTTTCGAGACTGTCGATAATGATGATACAATCCAAACGTGTGTCCAACCCAAGATCCCATCAAGAAAGGAATCAGTGGTCCCGTGGGAAGAAAAGCGGCACCCATCATCCCAAAGCTGAGTCCAAGTGAAAGTGATGACAGCAGAGAAGATGCCACCGCTCCACCAATGAAACGAGCTCGAGCCGGGACGATGCCAATCAGTGTCAACAGACCATCCAGTGCGCCGATCTTTTCTTCGGGAGAGGAGGAAGATGACGGCATGCAAAAGTGAGACTCTAGAGTAGCTCTAGCTAGAGAGGTATTATTACAAACTGTATTGACACGTACTAAGTACTGAACTACTCCGGAGTATGTGATTGGTGATTGTAAAACAAGTTGAAGTTTCTGCCAGAGACAAAAAGAATAAAGAGGTTTGAAAATCATCCAATCAACAAGGGACGAGAAAACGTGATGATCCAACTTCACAACCGTTGGAACTAACTGTAATTTTTTCGTCACATGATACGTCGTACTCCAGTACCGGTACTCCTACTACGGTAGGTACATAGAGTCACACTACGTACGTTTCTTCTTGGAGATATTTTGAGTCCTTCGATTAACTGTAAACTACATACTGAGTACTGCGGTACTCCCTACTCCCTACTACGGTACTCCGGACTACGGACTCCGGAGGGTACCTAACAGTAGTATCAAACGTACAGCTCCATACGTTGTAATGAGAATTACATTAAATTATAATATTTCATTGTTTTTACAGTAGTACATTAATGTTCGACGTATTATGTACGTAGTAATACGGTAATACATTCTCCCTCTGTCACATCAACTGTAAAATTGCCACGACAAATCAATACTCCAGAAATGTTTTATTGTGCCAGTTTTATCTCGACTCTTTTGACTAAAAGAAAGGAGTACGGGCAGATGTCAATGACGAACTCCTACTCCCTCCGTCTCACTTCTATATTACACTTTCACAACTTTAAATGAAAAAAACCGCCAACAAGCTACTTAGAACATATGGCTGTTATCATCTTTAAATTCACATTATAAGCTATATTTCCATGTATATATTATATTTAGAATTATTAAGTCTTTCAGTCCGTTGAGCCGTTCAAAGTAAGGAAGCCGCCAACAATCCACCCTTTTTCTTACGGATCTCCCCAGCAAGTGAAAATTCGACGATCACACCAGCACAAATCTCTTTCCTCTGAATATAAGCAACAACTTTGAAAATGGTGACAACAAGGAAAAAGAGGGTTGCGATGACCGAAAAGCTGAAAAAAGATGTATTCACGGCGTGCGTGGTGAGGGTGTCGCGAGAAATTTTACCTTACGGAAGTTTTAAAGCTGTTGGCGAAACACACAAAATCCATCCAAGAACTGTTGCTAATCTGTGGTATTCAACGCTGAAGCAAATACCGGGATATCAACCCAATACCCCTCTTGACCCTGTCTCTCTTCTTGCAAACGTTCCAGAAACGGCATTTACTACGAAGTTCGAAAATTCTGGAAGAAACCCGAAGCATGACCGAGACATGCTGTTGCAAGAGATCAAGAATATTGATCCTACCGCTAGAAGAACCATCAGATCTCTTGCTGGAGCTGTTGGTATTCCAGTTATGACCATCTGGAGAATGAAACAGTCGAAGAAACTGAAGGTTCATACCATGGCTTTGAAGCCGAAGTTGAACGATGATCATCGCCTCAATCGGCTGTTTCACTGCATCGCAAAGAACGACAAGAACACTATCAATTCTGTGGCTGAAATGACGTTCAAGAGCATGTATAACGAGATTCATATTGATGAAAAATGGTTCTTTCTTGTACGGGACGGGCTTCGGTGTATTGTGACCCAAGACGAGCCACCGCCTAAGGCAATATCAGTGTCCCACAAGAGTCACATCACTAAAGTCATGTTTCTTTCCGCTCTTGCAAGACCAAGATTCAATCATACAACGAGACAGGAGTTTGATGGACTAATTGGAATCTATCCAGTAGGAGAAATCGACATGTATGTGAGAGCAAGCCATGGTCACCAACCAGGAGATCTAAAGTGGTGTAACGTCAACATGGATAGGGATTTGTACCGAGATATGCTTTTTAATTTTGTGTTACCGGACGTGAAGAAGAAGATGCCAATAGACAACAACATTATATTGCAGCAAGACGGTGCCAAAGCTCATCTACCAGATGACGATCCGTTGTTTGCAGCAAAGGTCACAGAACTGTTTGGAGATCCAACTGCTGTGAAGCTGTACACACAACCGGCACAGTCACCAGATTTGAATGTGAATGATCTTGGCTTTTTCAATTCTCTACAGTCAAGATACTACCAGACAGCTCCAAAGGACGCTCTTGAATTGATTGAGATGGTAGAAGAAACTTACAAGAACTATCCAGCCAAGAAACTCAATCGAATTTGGTTGACACTGCAGAGTGTGATGAATCAGGTCATCAACCAAAGAGGAGACAACGACTACACAATCCCTCACATGAAAAAAAAGTTCTGGAACGACAAAACCAATTGCCACTATCGTTGGATGTAACTGCAGAGGCAAGCACGTATCCACTCGACATCTTGGTTGATTGATGCTTTCAATAATAGTCTCTGATAGAGTTCTGTTTCCTTTTGTTGATGTTGTCACAACTTGAAATGAAAAATTTAGTTTCTCTAATGCTTTTTGAAACAGTTGTCGAGCATTCTTCTAAATATTCATAAAAAACGAGCCGGGTCATATAAAAATGAGTCGCGCCATCCCCTGTAGAAATCCTAGGAGGTCTACACAGCTCGGCACGCTTCATTTTTGTTTTCTGACTGGCACGGCATCCTCAATAGGAATATAGAAGTGAGACGGAGGGAGTACATTTTTTGTCTCACCTTGAATGGCCCAAGTGACGTCGATGTAGGTCGAACGTTTGTCGCTCGAGAGAATTCGTGGAACACATGACGAACACCAAGGGTTGGGAGATAACAAAATAATGCGAAGTAATAACCCTGTTTTTCCGCCTTCTTTTTATTATTACCATTCCTGCTTCCGTTAGGATCGTGAGAGTTTTGAATCTGTATCCACTCGTAAAAAATCCATCCGTACTGACGGGAATGCGCAGTTTGAGAACTCCAAGCTGTTTCTTTTGGTCGAGCGATAAAATCGCCCGTGCGAGCGCACGGTGTGGAAACAAGCTACGGTAATACAACGAATTTTCACGCAAGCGGTATCCGCTATCACTCCACCTGCTCACAACTTTCGAGGCGTTCTCGGCCGATCTTTATCATGAATCTTACCATCTATCAAGACTAAAGAGAAAAACACGAATTTGTTTGTTTTATTGTACATATTCTCATCTGCATTAGGTACAACAATATTACCACCATGGAAGTTAGTAATCCTGAAAGTGCCGCTAGTCCGCAAAGTGTCGTATCCGATATCGACCGTTCTACTGACGGGTCATCTGGGTCGTCTGTATCGGACACGAGCTCGGAATCGGAACACCAGGAACAACAACCAGGCAACCCGGCCGTGCTTTTCCCATGGAAGTTGCATGAAATGCTTTTGAATGCTATTACTGAACACAAAGAGAGCATCGTAAGCTGGTTGCCCGAAGGCAAAGCCTTCAAGGTCCATAATGTCCCCGAATTTGTTCGTGATATCTTACCTATGTACTTCAAGCAGACTAAGTACAAGTCCTTTCAGCGACAGTTAAACTTGTGGAACTTTGAGAGATTGACAAGTGGTCCACATAAGGGGGCCTACTTTCATCCACAATTTGTCAAGGATCGTCCCGACTGGTGCAAACTCTTGACGAGACAACGCGCCAAAAAGGTTTCGAGAGACGGTGGGAATTCTCCGTCTTCTTCGTTGGCACCCGCTCCTCCATCCACGGCTGCTGCACAGTCTGCCGTCAAGACTTCCAGAGCGGCGGCTACATCACGACCCACGATGCGGCGTCCTGTTGTCGTTCCACTACAAGGAAGTGCAGACGGAGCTTCGGCAATAATGCCTCGGCAAGTATCCGAATCTTCGCTGGAATCGTTTGGAGAGCTTTTGCGGGAGTTCGATACGGCTGCCACCAGCATCGATACTACGTTGGACTTGGCAGAGTTTGAAGGCTTCACCTTTCACTTGCTGGAGCAAGAACGATACGAGGAGCTCAATCTCGAATTCAAGTTCCAAGAGAGCAGCAACAACTTACATGCGCAACATCATACATCGATGCTACCTGAAGAAGAGCCTTCAAATGTGCAGATACTTTTGCAGGAGTTGGAACAAGGGACTTTTGGAACACCCAAAACCTGCTTTGATATTTTAGGGCCAGGGGAGAATTGCTTACCCGTTCACTCTGCTTAGGACGGAACAGTTTTCCTCCTGTTTTTGATTGTACACTACCATTAATTTCTACACCCATGACACTATTATTACTATCGACAGCACACTTTCCCGCTTAAAATACCACGCCCTGAAAGAAACCAAACAATCCAACGATTCCAACTTCACACAATATTCTCATGGGAAAAAAAGAAGAAAAATCGATCAAAAGACTCGTATTGTTATTTCAAAGCCTTCATTTTGGCACTACAAAACATGAAACTATCTCGTCTCACATCTCAAGCTGTGTTTTACTTGATCATCACATCCTAACTACCTAATAAAGAGCAGCTAGGATGGTCTTTGTTCTACTATCACGACTTTTTTAGTACAGGTAGTTGACAACAACGAAGATTCAGATTCGCATCCCACTCATTAATACACGAGAACGTAATCGATTTTTTCATGAACATCCTTTTTTCCTCCTCTCTCGTCATCGATTGGTTGTATCAAATCGAGGTGTGAACTGGAATCCTTTTTTATACCAATCAGGATGTCTTTCGCCATCTGCTCCTTGAAGTTGAGCCAGTTGGCGAGCGCGTCATTGATACCATTGGGGATAGATTATTAAAACGGATTTTGGACAGGCGGACTGAATTCAGTCCCCTGGACGGAATTCATTCCCATCATGTGACGAAGTTATCTCCCTCTAATGTTAGCCAAACGGACCGTTTAGCTGTCAAAACAGTTATTTTACATCAAGTACTTGCATAGATTTAATAGGTCGCGGTTTAAATTGTCGTTGAGGCAAGAAAATTGGCTCCTGAAGTGCAGACGTATGATGGTCGGGCGAAAATCTCTTGGCAAAAATGTTGAGAAATTTCATGTCAAAATCAACCATGAGGATTGGTTCCGGCGCTATCTGCACTGTGAAGCTCATCAGGATTCATCCATCCAAGCACATACGCAACAAATATCCTAACCACACAAGAAAGGATGAGCTTGTTGGTGTCCGGATCCTTAGACAGGAAGAAAAATTAGTTCACCAAAAACAGCAGTTGTCCGTTGTTGTTGTTCATGATGACTTTAAGCATGATGGAGGGCAACACATTGAACTCTACTGCGTGAAGAGATGGCCCGTGTTACAGCCGAAGCAGATGCCAATCTCTTCTTTGATGATGCCGCCCTGCAATCTCGCCAACTGGATCGGAGCCTGATGACACCAACCCACATCCAATGATTGCTCGGATGGCAACAACATTTGGACCTCTTTCAGAATCGGACATTGCCGAAGCTCGGACTCTTATAGATGATGTCTATGATGACAACCGCCCTGATCCCGAGAACATCCTGACCAGGAATGAGTCAAAAATGCGGCCTGGGGGCACAGTGGCTCAAGTAACCGAAGAAAGGTTGGTCCAACAGATTGCAAACCCCGTCTTGAATTTGGAAACAATGAATCCATGCCGACGGTCCTCAAGATCTTTGTGAGCTTCTCCTCAACCAATACACATGTCCGGGGTTATGCTTGTCCCAAGATAGCCTTGTCCCTTTGGAAACGAGTACCATACAATTTCCTGTGGCATTTCCGGCATTGTTTTTGGGATCGAGCTCGTGGAGGGCAAAGATCAACTCCGACAGATAAGGAACAAGTCAGACAAATTTGGTAAGACAGACGGCCTCTTCCTCCGGCTAACAAGATCCTTGTGGGGTAGTGCCAGAATCCTTGTTGTTGACAGTGGGTTCTATGTCTTGAAAGGCCTCGTTGAGTTAGCCAAGAAAGGAGTCTACGGTTCTGCTCTAATAAAAAAGGAAATATTGGCCAAAATATATTAGAGGAGATGAGATCAAGGGCCATTTCAAAGACATGCCGGTAGGCTCAGTTGATTCTATTGGAGGTAAGCTAGATGGGGTTGACTTTGATGTGTTTTGTATGAAGGATCCGAACTATGTCATGATGACGACGTCAACAAACATGCGGATGGGTGAACACAAGAACCGAGATGGCGTTGAAGCCTTCCAATATCCGGAGGTTGTCCAAAACCATTACCAATACCGGCACCACATTGATGATCACAACAGCGAAAGACACCGGCCAATTATTCTTGAAGTCACATGGGCAACGAAGCCTTTGGGAGACCTGATTCTTTGCGTATCTCCCTGCCTCCACCGAGGTAAATTGCAATCTTGCATCATCCTTTTTCATTGGTGATCCTCCACTTCCAAGTCTATCCTTCCGGAAGGAGCTAGCAAGAGAGCTACTTTACAATCCGTACTTTAATAGGAATGTTGCCACTAATGAAAGACCAAAGAGGAAGAGGACTTGTTGCGAGCATACACTCATGAAATAGCCAGCATATACCAAAAAGCAAGACTCGAAAATCATCCCATCGTCATCCAACTATCCGCAGAGAATGTGCAAAGGAAACCATAGGAAGGTCCGGACTTACTGCAGCTGCAGTCATGGGATGGTCATGTGTGAAAAGTGCTATGCTCAGCACAAGCTGGAGATCGATGATCAGTGAGCGCCATCGTCGGAAAGATTGGAATTGATTCAGTCCATGAATTTTTCGAATTTTTCGGTCTTGTAAAATGCGTAAGTAGCACGTGGACGTTCGCCTCAATAGGCGATCAGGATGCACCACAGGTATCTCTACTTAATTTCGCGTCTTTTTTACATTTGGCTTTATGTGTGAAACTTGTTTCCGGTGATGCTAGTGACATTTAACATTAGACTGAATTCACTCCAAATTGCAGGAAAATACCCGAAAATGATCCCCAATCGGAGAAACAAAGATCCAACACAACCCGGATACATACTATGTACGTATTAACGGTACGATATATATATAAAATATGTATTATACGAAGTAATGGGTATTAATAATAATAATAAGAATAATATTATTAGTTTTTGAATGTGTATTATTATTATAGTTGTTGAGACCAAGCCATGGTACGTAGTAGCAGCAAACAAGCTCACAGCATTCCATTCACAGCAACTGAGGTAGAGAAAATGGTGGCTGCATTGCATCAATGAACTCACAGATCCCAACAAGCAAGGTCGAGATGCTGTTGGATTAGGATGTCTAGCAATTTTGAAGATTTTTTACTGAACGACGTAGTGGTAGGCACTGGTTGAGCAAAGAATGTAAAGCAAACGGATTCTTTCCAATGGAAAGAGAAGGCGTTAGATATATAATATATTAGGATCGAAAAAAATCTCGACACCTTCCTTTCTGAATGTAGGCCCCCCCCCCCTCCCCCACGAGTCCAACCATTGGGGCATGCATCGAAAATGTCGCAGTCGAGAAGAAGGCACTTGACACATTTCTAATTCGGGCTATGGTACACCCGGTTCATCGCTAAAAACCATGTTTCAGCCTACTTTCGACCGCTACGTCGCAGGACAGTTAGATAGCCCTTGTAGTCTGACAAAACGAACTGAGAATATTTTGTCCTAACGGAAAATGGACGCTCTCCTACCTTTACCTACCGTTCGGACTCTTTCAAGGCCGGCAAGAGCGGGGAATACTCCGGTATGTTATCCTCGTAATTGATTGCGTCCTTTTCCCTTCAAAGAAGATCGTCGTAGAATCATGTCGCTTCAAAATCTTTCTGAAGCAGACTACGGTAGATAGTTTTATACAAAGAAATATTGTCCGGTTCATTACTTTCGTGGAAGTTAGAAAGCACACAAGAAGATGGTGGCCTTGTGATTCTAGAGTTTTGAGGGACGTTTCTTGACCACGCTATGCCCCTCAAAATCCAGAATTTTCTATGAATCACATGTCTCTAGTACAGAAGGAAAGAAAAGAGTGTGCTGGAAAGATTAATTTGCCTTCGCTACTCGCTATGTCCTTAAAGCTACAAGAGATTCCTCCAAAACACGATACACCTTGTTCAACATCTAGGACTGCAACTTTCTGTGGACCTCCCTGGTTTCTGGTACAGTACAACTCTCCTCTCCTCACTTCCGTTTCGTTCGTTTTCTTGCCGGCGGCAAGGAAGAGTCATCACCTCCTCCAACAGTCTTTACGTTTGGATATCCCTCATCCTCTTGGTCACCATGCGTCGTTTCTTCCTCGTGTGTAGCAAGTGCCCTCTCTTTCCATTGATCCCGTTCCGAGTCTGGTAGTTCCCTCCATCGCTTAGCGACAATGCTGACAATTTGTGTATTGGTCGCACCAATGTTTTCAGTCTTGATCAGAGGATGTGTTTCATGCACGAACAAGGTATAACCTGTATGTTTGCGCTTTTCTCTGTCCGGATTGTGCTTACGTTTACGTGGCTTTGGTTTTCGGCCACGTTTTTTGCCCTTGTATTTCGGGTTGCCGTATTCGTCAAGTGGGGCCATTTCGTTGGAATTCGGTCCATGATGCTTGTACTTGTTATAGCGGTTGAAGTCGAGGCCAAACTGTTCTGCCAGTGCCTTTCCTTCATTCCTCAATCTTTCGGCTCGCTCTTCCGCTACATTCGCTTCAGTGCAAAGAAATGATATCATTGCCTCGACGGCAGCAGTACGGGAACTGGCGATGTTGTTATCTGATGCATCTTCAGAATGGTCATCATCAGCATTGTTCATGTGACCTTCTGAAGCAGCTACGGCTGCCTCAGATGCTGCGAAAGACGTCGCATAATCCATGTTTCTACTTGGCCAGGGTGAATGAAGCTACGGAGGGGCCAACGTGGTGATGAGTTGTGAGATTGTGTTGAAGACGAGCAAGAATGACCCACAAACACAGAGAGCATTCTCGTAGTCATTTTTAAACCATGAAAATACTTGAAATAGGCACATTGCTCGTGGTACATTTTATTCAAAAACTAAAATAAAAAATATACGTCGGATTATATAAAATATATAAGAATATTTCAAATCATTTTTCTTTTGATTTTACTTACGCGCTGCACTAATAATATTCAAGATAGTATGAATTATCCCATACCCGATTTGGCTGGGACAACAAAATGCAACGAGACAATTCGGAACAGGAGGGTCTCCCAGACAATCTACCATTAAGTAAAATGCATTTATTGGCACCGATAAACGAAATTTATTCTACCATGTGGTGGCGCCTCTTAATAAAATCATTTAACGATATCATCCAGACAATTTTAAAGCGAACAGTTCATTTAGGTGCGATGACGCTTTGCTACAACATGCATCATTGCGTACTTCGTATCGTACGAGTAACACAACTGCTATGTATGTACCTCTCGCTGTGGAGAAGTTTAAAAAATATTTTATCTGATTTTCTCACACTTTCACACTTGCCAGTTAACTGTCACCACATTCACAAATGTCAAGCAGTGTCAGTAACTACCGTCGTTCTCATCATTCATTTACACTCCTTTCAAGCCATTGACGATGTCATTTTCAACTCCTGCCTTCCTGTCAACATGCCATCAAGCACCAACATGTCTCCAAACAACTCATCTAACAATCAAGGCATCATCGATCCAAGCACTTTGCAGACGTTTGGAGAGGTTGCCCGATTTCGACAAGCAGAGATCGTCAATCAGCTCTACAATGAAAATATGAGAGCGAATACCGCAAGATCTTACGAACCAAGGGTGGAGGAATTCAAGGCTTATTGCGACGTCGTATTTTCTGGTCTAGGTCCTGAACGCAGGTATACTGTCACACATGAAAAGATATACCCATTCATGTTCTACCAGTGTTTCCGAGAGAAGAAAGCGCCTGCGTCACGAGGTGCTAAAATTCCACGTTTCAACCACGATGATTATATTGCCATCCACAACAAATATTCTTCTTTGACCCAGGACCAGAGAGTGGAAGATCCCAAGGTCTGTCTTGGTTTGGAGTCGATAATGAGCTACAAGGCAGCTCTTCAAAAGTTTCATGCTGATCAACGTGATGACAACATAAACAACTGTTCATGGCAGGATCATGTTTGGTTGGCCAAATGTGAGAAGCTGATGAAGGTCGGAAAAGGTCGGAAACAGCGCGTTAAGAGGGCAAACTATGATGAAAAGGTTGACCACGAAATGTCGCCGTACGGCGCACTTGATCACATTGACCAAATCGAAAATGCTCTCTTTCAAATGGGGTGCGTTTCCGACAGTAGGTCTATCCTTTCCAGCCTCCGAAATCGTTTCACATTTCTCTTCACTACAGGTGGTATCCTACGTGGCGAATCGGTCTACATGGCAGAACTGTCGGACCTGCTTCATGCCACGGTTCAGAGAACCCGGGATCCTCACCCTGTAACTGTAATGATTCTACAGATGGCCACTGGAAAGACCAACCAAGACCTCAAGCTGTATGGAAGGGTGGCCAGACACAAAAATGTGAACCTGTGCTCCATTGGTGCTCTTGGTTTCTATCTCATGTACCGTTTCCACTATACTGGTGAGTGGGATAATCCTCCTGACTTTTTGGATAACAAATCATGGTTTGATACGAAATTGTTAGTTGCCAGTGACTCCCGACGAGGGTCCCCACTGAATCATACCCAACGAATATCTGACAAGTCCTACGCCAAAGCGATCAAGAAAGTGTGCAAATCACTAGGTATTACTACTAGGCACTTTGTGCACATTGGCCGTGTCCTTGGTAACAAGGAATCAGAAATCATGGAAGACGATGACAACCTTAGACGGACACTTGGCAACTGGGATCCCAAACAGAACGAGAAGGCATTCTCGAATAAGCTTCCCATGAAGATTATTCGACAGAAGGCCGGATTTCGTGAAGCTGAGGGACTGCATTATAATCCTAGAGTTGCAGTCATACCCCCTACATCATTGACGGAGAAAGTATTCCCTTGTTTGAGTGACACTTTCCAGGCTTTTACTGGACTATCCGAGATTTCACCAGAAGACGATAAGGTCACAGCAACCAGATTTCTACATTTCATGAAGGTGCTGAGTGAGGTTGTTATTCAAGATGCCGCTGTCATCTTTGTTGAACACCCCAATCGCATCCACCATCCTCTCTTTTCCAGCGTGGAAGTGTTCCAGTCCAATGAATTCCAGTCCTATGTTGAACTAATGCGTGCTTCATTGACTCACGCAACAAGTCCATACAATGCATCTCTGGAAACTGTACTTCCTGGACTGAATGCACGGTTTGACACTCTTCAACAAGTACAGCAACAATTGCACCAAAATCAGCAGTACGCAATACAACGTATTGATGAACGCATGGATGATCTCCGTCAACTTTTTCTCTCCAGTAATCATCTCTACCAAAATATTTTCGTGGGGATGTGGAATGCTGCTGCAGGCTACGCCAATGTTAGGCTACAACAGTTACCTGTACACAATGGCGGCCCCGCAGAAGTGCATTCTCCAAGTGTTGTAATGTCACCTGATCCCCCCAGACTACCCAACCTGTATTACCATATCCTGGCTACAACCATCCACTCCGTGGAGAGTATGTCTCGGTTATGGAAATGTTTGATGAGTGGAACGGAACCGGTAACTACACCCTAACAGTACGCAATACAACGTATTGATGAACGCATGGATGATCTCCGTCAACTTTTTCTCTCCAGTAATCATCTCTACCAAAATATTTTCGTGGGGATGTGGAATGCTGCTGCAGGCTACGCCAATGTTAGGCTACAACAGTTACCTGTACACAATGGCGGCCCCGCAGAAGTGCATTCTCCAAGTGTTGTAATGTCACCTGATCCCCCCAGACTACCCAACCTGTATTACCATATCCTGGCTACAACCATCCACTCCGTGGAGAGTATGTCTCGGTTATGGAAATGTTTGATGAGTGGAACGGAACCGGTAACTACACCCTAACAGTACGCAATACAACGTATTGATGAACGCATGGATGATCTCCGTCAACTTTTTCTCTCCAGTAATCATCTCTACCAAAATATTTTCGTGGGGATGTGGAATGCTGCTGCAGGCTACGCCAATGTTAGGCTACAACAGTTACCTGTACACAATGGCGGCCCCGCAGAAGTGCATTCTCCAAGTGTTGTAATGTCACCTGATCCCCCCAGACTACCCAACCTGTATTACCATATCCTGGCTACAACCATCCACTCCGTGGAGAGTATGTCTCGGTTATGGAAATGTTTGATGAGTGGAACGGAACCGGTAACTACACCCTAACAGTACGCAATACAACGTATTGATGAACGCATGGATGATCTCCGTCAACTTTTTCTCTCCAGTAATCATCTCTACCAAAATATTTTCGTGGGGATGTGGAATGCTGCTGCAGGCTACGCCAATGTTAGGCTACAACAGTTACCTGTACACAATGGCGGCCCCGCAGAAGTGCATTCTCCAAGTGTTGTAATGTCACCTGATCCCCCCAGACTACCCAACCTGTATTACCATATCCTGGCTACAACCATCCACTCCGTGGAGAGTATGTCTCGGTTATGGAAATGTTTGATGAGTGGAACGGAACCGGTAACTACACCCTAACAGTACGCAATACAACGTATTGATGAACGCATGGATGATCTCCGTCAACTTTTTCTCTCCAGTAATCATCTCTACCAAAATATTTTCGTGGGGATGTGGAATGCTGCTGCAGGCTACGCCAATGTTAGGCTACAACAGTTACCTGTACACAATGGCGGCCCCGCAGAAGTGCATTCTCCAAGTGTTGTAATGTCACCTGATCCCCCCAGACTACCCAACCTGTATTACCATATCCTGGCTACAACCATCCACTCCGTGGAGAGTATGTCTCGGATATGGAAATGTTTGATGAGTGGAACGGAACCGGTAACTACTACAACATCCCTATTGCAGGTGGTATTGCAGAATTGAATAGACGATACAAGTCGCAGTGGAGGAGAAGATATACAGGCGCCCAAAAGACCCTCTTTTCCCGTGTCCAACGCATTTGTCAGTCAATACTGGACCGAATTGGAAAAGGAGAAAGCAAGGACAGTATTCTTCAGCAATACAATGGTTTCTACATAAATGACGCAAACGGGACACCTTCCCTCCTTGTTTTAGTACTCCAAGCTCGAGGTATCCTGTCTAAGCAACAGAGAAACCGAAATCCTATTGCTGTGGATGGTGGTTCACAAGAGCATTCATAATTTAGTGGATATTAGATGACCGAATCTTTGAAGTCTGTTTTGAACATTGATAGCTTTCTTCCGTTGATGTCGTTCAGAGAATTGCCGTTCACCGTATCCGTTGCCACCATCAAGGATCGAGAACTAAACCGGCATGAGTTGGTAATCTTCCTCTTCTACGACGGCGGTGTGATTGTTATCGATTAACTACCAGTAGTATTTTTTGACTATAATATCTTTCCATTTTTTCCGTCGTTGCTGATACTGCCGATGTTGCTGGTGTTGTTGTTGTCGTTTCAACCCCAAGCCTAAATATAACAGATTTTGTGCGGAGGGGTGCCGAACCGGGCGGGCTGGCACGCTTGATATGTGATCGCGTTTGCGTCGTATCGAACGGGAGTTGTCCAAGACAATATTGCCGCGTAGGGCACGTAAAATGTGTACCGGAAAAGTTGTCCTCGAGCCAAATATCGGGGGTGATATCCCCTTAATATAAGATTTCAACAGACAAGTATTATTTATTACTTTACTCTACTACCGGTAGACTACGGTAGTCTACTGCAACTTCTCGCTCTCTTGGAACAACTCAGTAAAGCAAAAAATACGTAGTACACGGTAATGATGACGTACTAACAGTAATTCTGGTACCACCGTAGTCTACCGGTACCGGTAGGTACCTACCGGTAGCTGGGGTACTCCGTAGTACGTACCGGTAGATACAGCCCTACCGGTACCGTAGCTAGTACGTGGTATTACCTACCGGTAAGTATCATACCGTGAGTCTACCGATACTCGGAGTAGCGGAGTACGATAGAACAGTACCACGTACTTTCTACCGGTCGACTTAAGCTCAAGACTTGATTGGTGCCCGAGGAGACCCCGAAATAGCTACTACAGGCCCGTGCGTTACTTTTCATGAACCTTATCTCTAATTTATTAAACCCATAATTTCTATTTTAACCCTAATTGACTTGCTCTAGCGTGAAATATTCCGGACATCATATTTGGAAAACCCCTAACACTAATGAATTATTACCATTATTTGCTTTTTAAACCCTAATAGAGTTGTCAAATATTATCGAACCCAGTCGTGTATAATTTTTTGTATGTGTTTGCGGATTTCAAAATTTTGTTTGCGGATATGTTTGCGGGTTAATATTTTGTTTGCGGATCGTTTGCGGATATGTGTGCGGATCGAAATTTTGTTCGCGGATATTCCGGGGGAGCATCGTCCCTCTGTATTTAAGGGGAGTCTAACAATATGTAATTGCACAAAGAAATTCAATATTTGGTAAATCATAAAAATAATATTGCAATTCTTACAAAGTACTGTAGGACGGAGTACTTTTTATTGCGATTTGTTGTCGATGCGCCAATGTAGTAGACATCTATTCAAGTGTGACGATGGCGAAGAAAAAAAGGCTGTTCCCCGGCATTGGGGCAAAATGCACTATTCTTACTCGGTTCATGAAGCCCAATGGAGGCTTGTCAAAGGAAAAAGACCACCGAAGCATTGTTGTTTTGAAAGAATTTTTCTATGAGGGACATCGATTGTGCTTCCGCTTCAATCTAGATGGAGATGACCAACAGAAAATTTACCATTCGAATGCTCGATATGTTCTGATTTACAGTGAAGGGGGCATTGATGATTTCTTCTTTGAAGCTGACAAAAAGAAAAGACATGATGGCGATGCCATTGATAAAGCCGAAGCACATTTTCACTATGCCGAAGTTCCGATACTTCAACCGGAATCATCGAATTATTGTTTTGGTTGACGACGTCACAACAAATTCGGACGGTGTCAACGATTCCAATCGAACGATGCCGCAATTTCTCCTTGCATCGTTGCATCAAACATCCACGATGGCAGATGATGATAGCAGCGATAGTAGTAGCTCCGACCTAACACAAGGGGTGAAAGACTTGATTTCCGCGAACCGGATGCAAGAAATTGGGTTGAACTTGCTCAGATTCGAGGGGAAAAAGGTCAGCAAGTCGAATAAGAAAACAAACGATGAGCGTTTCATTGCCAACTATGGTTCTTCTCCTCTTGTTTGCAGCATGATTTATGAAGACCTGCAACGCACAAGAGTTCCTGCTGCAAGAGTGTCGTCGAAGGCAAACCTCAAAGTGAGATTCTTCCTCATGGCTATACATTTTTTGAAGTGCTACCCTACAGAGCGGCAACGAGAAGCAACCTTTCAATACTGTCCCTCCTGGAGTCGAAGAAAAATTTGGTTTTGGATCAATCAGATTGCGGCACTTCAATCGGAGAAAATTTTCTGGCCAAAGGATAATTTTGGTAACGATATTTGGGCTATCACAGTTGATGGAGCTCACTGTTGGATCCAAGAGCCAACTCACCAGGAATTCTCCAAAGACACGAGCTATTTCTCTCACAAATATAACCATGCTGGACTTTGTTACGAGCTTGGAATATCTATAGGCTCCAATCGACTTGTATGGATGAACGGTCCATTTCCTGCGGGCAAGAGCGATCTGAAGATTTTTAAGGAGGATGGGTTGAAGGCTATGCTCATTGCCAAGAAAAAGATGTGCATTGCTGATGGAGGGTATGCTGGATCAGACCACATCCACCACTGCAGCACGCCCAATATACACGACAGTCGTCCAGTTAGACGGTTCAAAGCAAGGGCGCTCAAGAGACACGAGAAGTTCAATGGACTCATCAAGAATTTTCATTCTGTTGACTGTCGATTCCGGCATTCAATTGGAAAGTTCAAGTCTGTCTTTGAAGCCATCTGCGTCATCTGCCAGTACCAAATCGAAACTGATAAGCCACTGTATCATGCTCTCGTTGAAGATGTATTGCTAGAAGATGAAGTAGAATAATGGCTAACTTCCAATAAAGTAGCAGGGCGTTTAGGGTGTGAACAAGACTGAATGCATACTTTGAATCACTATTCTTAACCCTATTATCAATAGTGGGGGAAGTTTTCCCCCGTTTGGGAAGTTGTTTTCGTGTTTGCGGATATTGAGATTTCCGATTAACCTGTTTGCGGATCGTTTGCGGATATAAGGTTATTGGAATAACCTGTTTGCGGATATTTGAATTTCGTTTGCGGATATTGCCCTCAAGAAAAAAAAAATTTGAGACGTGGATGTGTTAACGAACGTTTCATTAGGGGTTCCTTTGTATTCTATCATTAGAGTTAAGGAACATTCAACGGAAGCGTGGCATTCAATCGAAACGTGTATCTTATAACCATTAAACATTAGAGTTCTTTGGAGTTCTTTTCTTAGAGATAAGGTTTTAATAAGTAACGCACGGGCCTGTAGAAAAGACAACAACTTCTCTGGCACATCCTACTATGAACATGCACATTCGTAGTGAGAAGTAATAAAGAGGTACCGGTAGGCAGCAGTTAGATTTGGAAATTCACAGTCAAACAAAATCCTGAAATTAGATATATTTGGTGAGAGCTTCTCCGTGTGAAGCAATTCTGTTTCCAACAACTTAGAGCTGGAAAGGTGAAATTCATCACACCCAAGGAGTAAAAATCTGAACAAGTGAAATTTCAGATGCGGTGTGGTCTTCCAAAAACAATGAGATGATAAGGCAGAAAAATTATCGTTGATGGGTTGGGTTGCTTTGCTGATAAGTGTTACCTGTTGCACTCCAACAAGGCGGCGGCAAATTGTACTTCGAGGTCTAAAAAAAGCAAACCTTCAATATCAATCAAGGGAATTTTTACCTCCAATGAAATACTGTAGTAGTAGAAATAAAAGTGATACTGCCCATGACCCTTTCAATGCAATTTCCACCGCAGGAATGTTGCTTGCCACAATTCATCTCCCAAGAATCACGCAAGGGCATTCTTCCTCGCCTCCCTCCATGATGCACCCATTCCTTGGGGAACAACAAAACCTTCTGGTCAGATTTTGGGTACTGGACAACATCTTCTCATGTTGAATTGAAAGATTATCTGTGGATTCTTGCTGTTAGTTCCCCAGACTGTCATACACTTGTAAAATATATCTGTTTTCTTTCTTTTGAACCTCAAGGAGTTGTTGAACCGAAACCACTTTTGAATTGTTTTGTCACTTGCACCAACAATTTTGATTAGTATTCAACAAAAGACGAAAGAATCAATACCGAAATAGTACACCACATTATAATAATAATGAACAATTACGTGGCACGGCGTATAAGCTGCTCTTTCCTTCCGACAAGGAGATAACAAGCCCTACTGCTGCGTACTTCCATGAACTGCGTGGGGTTCGCTCGCCAGAGCAATATTCCTCGTTTGGTTTACCCTCCTTCCTCCAATGAATTTAAAGGAGCGGAAACATTTCACTCTCCGCCTTCTAGCCTTTCCAACACATCTTATTAGAGCCGCAATGATACAAAGAATCTGACAGACACTCTTCTGTTGCAATTTGGCGAGGTACTTTGTTCCTGCATTTCCATGGAAATTGGATTCGAATTGTAATCAATCAATTTCCAGCACCCCACATGCGACAAGTTTGGGAGGCCCTATCCGCTGTCTCGCCATGGCATGCAGTGTTTCCAACGAAGATGGGTCCATTCTTCCAATGATTCCGCTGTTGATGAGTAATCGCTCTTTCCATTCCTTTGGCGACTCGCCTACTCTGACAATTGAAAACTTGGAACTTCCGAATCCGGGTCCTGCTACGGGAACCGTCAAGAACACTCCCGGATCTCCTTCTATCTCTGTATACAAATTTCCGTAGTACTGTCCACCAAAGCAGGAATGCGTGCATTGCAGCTGATTCCTAGGGTCCGAAATGGGCTGATCGGCTCTTCCCAAAGCATTGCGTCCTCGTCCTCGCAGTTGATGTCCCCATCGATATCGTCCCATACCATCTTCTATTGAAGCTGGAGAGTAGTCGAATTCACACCCCACATAGTGCGCTTTGGGATCAATGCCTCGTCGCGACCCTTTGATCAGCTGGACAAAATTTTCGGCATGAATGGGAAGTGGCGATGGATTGGTGAGATGGAACACTAAACGACCGATCGGTTGATTGGCCACTTCAATATCCATGTAAATAGAGCTTGCTGAGATTTTCCCGGGGACAGTGTCGGTTTTAGCCGGCTCTTCTGTGCCAGACGCGGAGGCGTAGAAATCTTTGATTTGATAGGTGCACGTAGAATGCGGCGATTGCCCAAATACAAATCCTTCTACGACAAGTGTCTCCACCAAAAGGATCATAAAGAGCCAGAAAGCGAGCCATGGTCCATTCCTCGTCTTCCCGACCGTAATACGGGATCTTTGGTGATGCATGTTCACAACAAAACCGTTGATTTTCTCGTAATTTGTTGTTGGTGGGGACTGATTAATGGGACTCCAAAGCGGTTACCGTTGTCCAGCTGATGTATCCGTTCTACTACGTATTCGTTGTCTCGCATCAACTGCTAGCTAGTTAGTGGTACTGTTTCTGCTCAACGTGATTGCGTTTTCATCTGATTGATGTTGTCTTCGATTGGTATTCCGAGTGGACCATGTACAGACATGCTCAACGATACATGTCATGTTCATGATCCAATAGAGATTAGAATGATATTGTGAAACAGAACAATACTACTGCAGGATTTTACAGTTACTACTAAAAGAAAGTAGTCTACCGTACTACGGAGGACGGAATCAAGTGCAACGACAACTACCTACGAAGTAGGTAGGTAGTAGACTACCGTACGTAGGCTACCCTACGGTAGCTACAGTAGAGAGTTTATTAGAGAATAATAATAATAATATTGACAGTGACACTGTGATTGCATGACACGACAGGATTGTCTTCGAGCGACGTCTTTGAGTCGATGTTTCATATGACCCACTTCTCTCGAATTCTACCGTCTCATACTTTTCTTTCTTATGCAGGCCGAAGTCTTTCACTACTACTGTTATTACTCAAGTCGTACGTCGTACAGAGAAAAGATGGCATAGCTGTTGCAGCCTTACTGCAAACATGAGGGATTTTTTGGAGGATGAATCATCGTCAGCATCAATGGAGAACGATTCTTCGCGGTCGTTCGAAATTCAGCAGTCGCTTGACAGCGACGAGGAACAACACTTTGATGGTATCGTTCGGTCCTCGGCATCTTCCACAACACCGAACGGCCGCAGTCTTGGAACAGATCTCGCGTCTCACAACAACCTACTTCGGATAGGCGTAGGGATTCTGCTTCTTTCCTGTTTCTTGTATGTGGTGGTGGATTCATTGGGGCAGCGACATGTCGAAACTGCATTGCTCCAGTTTCTGGGATGGGTCCAACAACATCCGTACGAAGGTGCCCTGGCAGTGACCACTTGCTACATTGTAGCGACCATCTTCTTTGTTCCTGGGTCCTTATTAACATTGGGTGCTGGGTTTGCCCTTGGTTCAGCGTTTGATAATCCAGCCATGGGGGTATTGATAGCGACCTGCGCCGTCTTTGTTGGGGCATCGTTGGGTTCTATCGGCTCCTTCTTGTTGGGGAGATATCTCTTTCGGGACTGTGTTTATCGATTAGCAGAGTCTTATCCACTCTTCCAAGCCATTGACAGGGCGTTGGAGAGAAATGGATTGAAAATCATGGTTCTACTCCGACTAAGTCCACTGATTCCCTACAATGCCTTGGATTACATGAGTGGCATCACTTCGATTCCGTTGCGGGATTACACGATCGCATTGGTTGCGCTACTTCCTGGGGCCCTCATGCTTTCCTTTTTCGGCGCAAGTGCCTCTAGTCTTGCTGATTCTACCACCTCTACCAACACGACAGTCAAAATCATCACGATCGTATCGGGACTTGTGTTCGGAGGCGGCGGCGTCTACACAGCTTCGCACTACTCCAAATTGGAGTTGGACCGAATTTTACAAGCTCGATCGCCCAACGATTTTACTGAAATTCTGGATTCCGTAGACTCGCTGGATAGCGTAGAGGTCTTTCTTCCCTCTGCAGACGATCGTCGACATGACGATTCTTAAACATTCCATCGTTTTTGCCAGAACTCGTTTACAGTTTGTACACATCGTACTACGAAATATGTATTTTAAGGAACCAAACTGCCACTAAGTTAGTTAAATATTCTACGATCGATTCACGATTGGTGTTTTTGTATCATTTTGATGTCGACAGTCTCAACTTCAATTTGTTCAACAGGACTGCGTTCTTTAGCATTTTTCAGCTTTGTAGCCTCGGCAAAAACGTGCTCCGGCACTAAAAGTGAGTCCAACTTCTTACGAATACAACAGATATGGAACTACGGTAGGCGGGAGCTAATACCGGTAGTCTAGACTAGTCGTAGCAGTTTGCATAGCCATGAAAAGACTTACTTCACTGCTACCAAAACTCTACCGGTAACGGTGGTAGCCACAGCAGTAGAGCTATCGTGTGCAATGAAAATTGCATCAGCTGACGAGCTCGCGCAAGCTAGGAAAAATGCGCCAAATTCTCTTTGATCGAGTTCCATCCCGCACCACGACACCACGACAACCAGATTCTCTCAAACAGAGAAACGTTCGCTTTCGACAAGTTTGAGTTATGTCTCTCCTGTTCGAAAATCACAGTCCTCTTCTATTCTAGATACCTTAGCCTCTCAAGCCCACTTTTCTCTGCGTGTTAATGGTCTGACAATTCAAGTTACTGCAACACTTGACACAACATACATACCAATGTCATAGTCGCACGTAATTTTCTGCAGAAAACAGAAAATGACGATTTCGGCTGTGAGTACACCATGGGTGACGATTCCGACCATTCGAATGGACGATCCTGAGGCTCCTACCAAGCTGAAGGATGTGTGTGAGAATATCGGGTTTTTCTACTGTAAGTTTTGTACATAGCCATGGCGAAAAAATGTGCCATTTAAAATTTTTCTGATGTCTTCATTCGAAATCATGGTTTCTTTCGGTAGTGGAGGGCCATGGCCTGGAACCCGACGAGATTGACGATGTATTCGAGCAGTCCAGACAATTATTCGCACTTTCTCAGGCTGAAAAAGAGGCTCTGAGCGACAAGATCATGAGTCGAGGATACACCAACATGCAAGAGGAGACCTTGGATCCTGCTGTGCAAACAGAGGGAGATACTAAGGAGGGATATTACATCGGGAAAGAAATCCCCATCACTGATCCTAAATACGACCCCAAGAAGCTAAGAGGACCAAATCAATGGCCAGATCCTGATATTCTCCCTAACTTTCGGGCCGTAATGGAAGACTATCACAACAGGGCTACAAAGATTGCCTTTCGACTGGTTCAGTTGTTGGCCCTGTCATTGGGTTTGGAGGAAACGTATTTTGACAAGGACTTTGAAGAGCCAGTAGCGACACTACGTCTGCTACATTACGACAAACGACAATCCGAACCGGAAAAGGGGGTGTACGCCTGTGGCGCTCATTCTGACTACGGGATTGCAACACTGTTGTTGACTGACGAGTGTCCGGGATTGCAAATACTTCACAACGAAGAGTGGATCGACGTTCCTCCTCATCCACATTCCTTTGTCGTGAATTTGGGAGACATGCTTCAAGTCTGGACGAATGGAAAGTACAAGTCTACTGTGCATCGAGTTTTGACCACGTCAGATTACGAGCGATACTCCATCCCCTTCTTCTTCGACCCGGTCTTTGAAACTGTGGTGGAATGCCTTCCCACATGCACGGACGAAAGAAATCCTCCGAAGTATTCTCCTACAACAGCTGGACAGCACCTTGTGTCAAAGTACGAAGAGACACACGCGGACTTCGCTCCTGCAAATTAGAAAGTGTGAAAATGGCTCTACTGGATAGAACCACTACTGGTCTGTTGCAGTTTTGAAAAGAGATTTTGTCTGGCAGAGAATTGATTCGCACCTGGTTGTTATACTTTCGATACAGTCTCAAACCTTTTCGATTGTAGTGTTAGTATTGGTGTGGCAAAATTCCGCGTATTGATAGCAGGGGCACACATAATCGTTTCGCTCCCTTGTTGTTCTTAGTATCGCCAACAATTGGGATTCCGAAGCATTTAAATTGATTCGTAGTCTATTGTTTTCGTCTTTCGGCAAAGGGGTTGATGGCTTTGGAATCCAAATACTCCTCCATTTTGCTACTAAAAGTTAGCCTTAGCATAATGATCTACAGAACATGCTTCGTTTTCGGTGGGAATTCAAATCCAGAAACAGCCGCCACAGCTTTGTCGTCCATCAAGAGATAGTATGTGGTGGCTTTCCAGTTGATTTCTGTGATCGGTCGACCTCGTGTTTCTTATTCGCTCGTCTCACAATGTGAAGAGACACAACAATAATTCCCACTTAAACGTAGATAGAGCGATTTTTCCCATAATAGTAGAGTTCAAGTGGTGCTGGGGTGATGATTGAAATAGATGCAACTGTTTCAACTATGTACGTCTTGTTCATTGGAGTTATATTTTGGTGTTATTTATTTCCGTTATCAAGTACTACTTGCACAAGAATGACGATACTACCAGGAGTCTCGTGAATCTATGCCTCGAAAAGCATAGCCTTGGCCTTGGCTTTTTGACGTTCCAAGCGTTCTCTGGTATCCATGTGCATGGTACGGGCGTGGGAAAAATAGTCCAACAAATCTCGAGATGGTTTTCTCCAAGTTTCCTGGAAGTGGGATGTTTCTTCCGAAAAACTTGAAACATTGGTCATGTAGTCGTGGTCTGCATGAACGGCATCCGGGATATCGCCGCGTCGAGCTTTCTTGTTTTTGCTGTTTTCCTCTTCTTTCGCTTTGATTTTCTCTTCAACATCTTGCTGGTCGATATTGTAATGCGTTCGAAAGAGCATAGATGCCATGATAGCATTGCTCGGAAGACCCAACGGTTTGGTGAAAGACTGCCCAGCTGTTGACGCGTTTCCGAACGATTTGACAGATTTGTTATCGTCAATTTCAATACGCTTTGATCCGTAGGAGGCGACGCTACCTCCAATTGAAGCTGTCGAAGAGAACTTGTTCAGACCAACACGTCCCCCGGATCGTTCCCATAGACCATCCGAGCCAAAGCTGTCTTGGTCGTCTTCACATTCGTTCTCGCTTTCACTACTGAATGCCATCCCCTTTTGGCTTCTCATACTCTGTTTGGAAAGTCCCCATTCTTGTTGTCGCCTGTGATCGGGTTTGGAAAATGTTGGGTTTTCTTTGGTGCTGCTATCTTCGGCAAAATCACGATCAAAAGCCGGGAAGGTACTTGAAAACGACGGGTCGCGCTTTTCTGTATTGTTTCTTGGCACAGTAGTTTGCTTGTGGGAGAGAGCAAAAGCGTCGAATTTGGCATCAGGGTCAGGCTTAGAAAAGCTCGTTTGATGTCGAAATGGTTTCCATTCCGAATCTGGGTCTGGTCTCTTTTGGTTTTGATTCGCTGAGGATTGTCGAGCTGGGGGCAAGCCCAATGTACGATTACTATTGGATCTCTTCGTGTTACCGAGGGGGCTCAACGGTAGACGTTCGTCGCGGACAAATTGCTCCTTGGACTTCAATGAAAGTGACTTCTTTTGATTGGTCGGGCTTGGACTGTAAGACAAGGAATGAGCGCTGGCTTGGCGGATAGAAGTTGGAACAGGTGCTTGTAGTGGTTCAATGAATGGATCATCAGACAGATTGTATTCTACGTTACAGTTAGTATCGGCGTTTTGTGGAAAAGCGAAATTTTCTTCGATAGGGTCTTCCTTTTTCAGTGCAAAGGTATCAAAGTCTTTCGTATACCCATCTACT
Organism: Nitzschia inconspicua; assembly: GCA_019154785.2. Taxonomy (NCBI): domain Eukaryota; phylum Bacillariophyta; class Bacillariophyceae; order Bacillariales; family Bacillariaceae; genus Nitzschia; species Nitzschia inconspicua. Next base: position 1,149,978 of record JAGRRH010000006.1, on the reverse strand, counting down.
TGGCGATGCGAGCGCTCTGAATCGCGAAAGAAAAAGTCATTTTTCTTCACAGTGAATGGATTTCGCTCTTGCACTTTCGTTTTCTGGCTTCCAACGCCAGGACTACATTCGGAGTCATCCTTCTCTTCATCCGTATATTCTTCGTCGTCATAAGATTCTACCGATTCTTGTTCCTCCTCCTCTGGGATTCTATATCCAAAGGGAATACCAACATTGGATTCCACTACGGTCGACTCCTTATCTTCATCAATAGCAAACTGGTAAAATTTCCCCTTTCCAGGAACCCGAGCGGCATTTCCACTACCGTGGGCTGACGTCGCCGAAGCAGCAGACATGGCGGCCATTCGTGCCAAATTATTTTCTGTTAATTTTACTGCCTCCTTGGAGAAGAAATCGGTTGGATCACTGCTGACTGTATGGTGCGATGGATTGGAGTGTTTTGTGGAAGCTGTGTGTCGAGATGACATGGTGTGGCGAGAAGTTGACTCGTCGTCATGCTGAAAAGATGCAAAACTGTTTTGGGTGTGAAAGCCAAATGCATCAAACGGAGTTTCCTGCGACTCATCAAGATGTTGCTCTTCCATAAAGGGACTACCTACGTCAGTCTTGAGCTTCTTCTTGGAGGCGCTGTGTGTAATCTCTGGGCGAATGGCCTGAGTATCTTTGGTTGGTGGCTTCACTCTAAAGGCTGTCAAGTCCCGTTTTTTGTTGCTACTCTTTGCTCGATGTTTCATGGCTGCTTGTTTTCGCTCGTATAGAATCTCTCGTTTGTATTCTCCAGCATCGCTTTCTGTAGAGTAAACATTTTTAATCGTCCAGTTTTGATACTGTTCTTTGCTGAGGCTGCCAAGGTCGTCATCGTCGTCGTCACCATCTAGTCGCTCGAACAATTTCTTTCGTGGTCTCCACTTGGTATCTCCAACGGACGAATAGTTGGTGATATTACCTGATGAAATGTCTTCTCCACCGCGAGAAGAGAAGATGCTTCCAGCGATCCGACGTACGAATCCTTTTGACTCGTAGTTTGTCTTTTTCTTCGGCATTGTCGATGTTTGGTGTAACACAACTTCTTGAAGTTTGATCGGTGGGTTTTTTCTTTAGTGTTGGGTAGAAATATATGTTGCTGTTGTTTTGTAGTTTTTCTTGCGAGAACTGTTGAGTCTGTCTTCTCAAACTAATGAACGAAGCATGGCAAACTTTGTGGACCAGTTGCTCAAAGGGATATGATAGAAGGGAGACGAAAAATGAAAGAGGGATGATCGCAAAAAAGTGGCATCAAAATTTCTGATTTTCGTCACAAACGGCTAGTTGGTGGCGCCGTCTAAGTAAATTGATGTACTTAGAAGATTGCTGTCGAAATTTTCATGTGTATACTTCCTTAATGTATGAAGCATACTATCATGCAACCAATGCCACACCATTGTTTGGAGATTTTCAAATTTTATTACTCTACCGTGTATAATAGTCGTACTTCGTATTTTTCCACTTCGCATTTCACTTTTACTCTTCTTTTTCAACACATTTTAGTTGGACCAATCGCTCGTTTCATTTTTACATCCGCGATATTCTCCTATCAACAGTCTGGGAAGAGCCTCCTATCAACCGCGATGACAGACAACCGACGCAAAGGAAAGCGGGAACGGGGAAGAAGTTTGACGGTGCGAAAGAACGCGACCAACGCAAGAGAATGGCGACAGAACCACATTACTGCAAGCAAATCGAATTTGAAATGGTGGTGGGAGCGGCTTGCCATCTTCGGGTGGTCTTATGCGGCGCTTGTGACTTCAACAATATTGTTAGGGCTGTCTTTTGTGGTTTGGTTACACATGGACCGTGGTGTTGGGGTCACGACAAAGCCAGCACCAACTAAAGTTTCGAATATCGACGCGATGCAACATTTATCGACCTGGAGCAAGACATTCTCTTGGTTGGACTTGGGTCAGTGGCTTGGATACACAGCAGCTTCTAATAGTTGGTCGCTTCTTAGAGACTGTTGGATTGATGAAAGTGCCATTCCAGCGCTGCTCCCTGGTGATTTGAACAAACTATTTGAGGGGATTGCAGCAAACTATAGCAACACATCACAACACAGATCGAGGTATACTGCGACCGTTCTCTCAAGCCCCAATCACGCGTCTGGAAGTCTCCCATGGATTCTGACACTCGAGAACTTCCTGTCAGACGATGAATGCGATGCACTTATCAAACTTGGTAACGACCAAGGCTTTCAGCGAAGTATGGATGTCGGGCAACCGTTCAAAGCCGACAACGAGTCCCTCGGCAAGGTCACTGAACGACGAACATCCGCTTCCGCCTGGTGCACTTCTAAGAGTGGATGTCGAAATAGTGATGTACCTAGTCACGTGCACCAGCGCATTTCTGATCTACTGGCCATTCCCAGTGACAATAGCGAGGACTTGCAAATTTTGCGGTATAATGTGGGGCAGTGTATGTCATATCGAAGATCTTGCAATACGCTTTGACCTGTTTCGAAGCGTTTTCTCACTGCCTTCGTTCTGTTCCCCTTTCTGAACCTATTTAGTTTACAAGGTATGTGATTTGTTGCCAGGATGTTATGAAATATGCAATGGCTGATGTCTGATGTTTTCATGACTCACATGTCGCTGTTCCTCGTCATGTAGCTTCATCACGATTACATCCCACACCAGCGAACTCGACTCTGTGGCCCGCGTATTTTGACGATGTTCATCTATTTGTCAGACGTTGTTGCGGGTGGAGAGACTCAATTTCCTTTCAATCTTCGTTTCCGCGACATGAATGTGACTATCAAGCCAAAGAAGGGCACAGCTCTCCTTTTTCCGAACGTCTTTGACAGTAGTGAGTGCTTGCTTCCTCTGCTCGACGGAGAATGTCAATCTAGTGAAATGACTCGATCTCTCAATTGTTGCATTGCTCTTCAGACCCCACCGAAGCTGATTTCCGAACGAGGCATGCGGCTTTGCCTGTCATAGAAGGGACGAAATATGCCGCCAATGCCTGTACGTTGCAATTGACAATGCTTTGCCGCTCCTTGGTCTCTACTAACAGATTCCCGTCTATTCTTTACTCCTTTATGTACTGTTGCTCATAGGGATTCACTTGTACGACTATCAGAAAGCCATTTCAATTGGCTGCAACTGACAGGAAGTTGGAATGTCACTGCATTCAAATGTAGGGGACTGTTTGGGTTATAGAAGCTAGATTTTCTACGACTAGCACTTCGCCATCGGTCTCGGATCTCAATGGGAATATCTACCAAAGTTCCTGGCACTGGGGGGTTGCTTTGTGAAGGATCTACGGAGAATGAAATGAAGGCGTTCTTACGTTGTTCTAGACATAAATCAAACATTTTTTTAGATCATACGTTGTCTTTTCATTCAGTGGACAACTCCAATGAATGTCTTTGCAATCGTCGATGTCTATTGCCAAGTGTACATCCCTTGCCCATGAATACTCAATGAGGGATCGGAGACACACTTGGAATCCCATTGACGTTGCATTCCTCCTCGATTGAACTGGGCTCGACAGACACACGACGAATACCATCGTTTACAGTACGTTCCTCAGCCATCGGGGTTTCGTCAAGGTTGGGGAGAGGCGGAAGTTGACGGAAACGATGGTATCCATCCTCGTATCCGTTGTTGCCACCTCCATATTCGGCTTGAGCTGGCTGAAAGTACTGCGGCTGAGTCTGGTAGTGTTCGCAGCCAGCGTACATTCCATGAGGTGGTACACCAAAGCGAGATGGAGAGGAAGGTGGTTGAGGTGTCATCATCATCATCATGGGATACACTGTTTGTTGAGATGAGGGACTGTACATGTACGTTGGGTATCCTTGTGGAGCATAGTTGCCCATTACCACGCCTTGGCAACTTTGGAGACCGGCGTTCCCCTCGACAAGCGGATAGCCTGGAAAGACGTGCGTTCCCAAACCTGGCTGGCCCATAAAATGCTGGTGCACTTGTTGGGTCGGGAGAGGGCGTTGAGACGGTTGATCCCGTTGCTTCTTGTTACCATCTTGTTTGTTGTTGTTGTTGTTATTATTGTTGTTATTGGCCTTGACGATGACTTTGTACTCAAATCCATCTTGAGGAAGGTACTCCACAACAGGTTGTCCAAACTCGTTGAGCAAGACGACACCCTGAATGCCAGTCATGTTTTGATTGATACGATCCAACCAATCAAAGCCACAAGTACGAACCGAAGCACCGTCATTGAATCGACCCTTGGATTCTTCGTATGATACGAAATGTCCATCCTTCTCAAAGCGACGGTTGGATTGCTCTTGTTGCTTCCATCCTTTGCCATTTTGGTTCTTCTTGTTCTTCTTCCCTGCTCCACCACGGTTGATGTTTTTGTAGAAGCTACCACCCTGGCTTGTGTTGTTCTTGTTGTTTTCTTTGTTGGCGATTTTCGTCTCGTCGGTAATGTTGCCCCTTCCTGTTGGCACTTTCTCGTTGTAGGTTGCTTGGCCCATTTTATGAGGATTGGTCGGCTCTTGAAGCTTGAGATTGACGATACTATTGTTGATGTCGGAAACGGCCAAGTCGTCGCCAGAAGCTGTACGGCGTTTTGCCAAACTGGGGGGAGCATTGGCGGCGCCGCCTTTCGCACCTCCTTGGTGAGCCATGGACGATTTGAAATTGGAAGACTTGGTGCTGGTCAACATGATTTGCTGTGTATGGTGGGAGACGACCCGATAGGATAGATTGTGGTGAGTATTTCTACTTCCAACGGAATACAGGAGTTTTGGGTAAAGAAGAAGCGATCACGGTATCAACATAGCAGACGATACGCGACGATTCATTTTTGTGGGACTGGGTCGGTCTCACAGTTCGTCCAGCAATCTCGACTTCTTTCTCCCGCCGCATCTTCTTTCTGCCACTACTCCGAGAAGTACACTCACCTGCTTGATGACGATGATGGGATTGCTGATTGATGAACGAAAATGGTTGCTTCAACTGGGTTTTGTCACTATGGTTGTAGTGGTGTGAGTGAAAGAGTGTGACCACCGACAAAAAGATCACAGTTAAAATTTCGACGGAGTGCATTGGTGGATGAATTAACTGTTACAATTTCATCCGTTTTCACCCCCCCTTGTGAAATATTATAACGCGAACCCTTTATAAATTCGATATAACGACACCAACTGACTGTGAGAACGAATGTTACAGTTAGTACAGTTAACGCAAAAAGCACTCGTTTCGACTTCTAGATAGATCTGGCAAATGCCAGCTAGCTAGTTCACAAAGTAGTTCATTACAGTTAATCTATTAGAGGGAAGATGATGCAATCGATCGTCCATTGATCTACAGCAGTGTCAGGATGATGTTCGCACTGCCGTTGCTGGTCCCGGTGTGATGACACTGTTGGTCTCGGTGGGTGGCGCGGAAGACGGCGATACCTTCATAATATCGCTCCTTAGGAGCTGGTGGTCCAATGTTGCCATTATGAGTTCGGCATTGAAATTTTCTCCCATTGTTTTCACTACCATGGGTTTCCCGCCCCAAAAGAACTGAATGGACGCTTGAAGTTCTTGGTCGACGAAAGCATGGGAGCAATACTGCAAAAAGGCCTTGAATTCCTTCAGACTGAACACCAAAACCATCTGCTCTTTCATGTCGCTTGGAGGGGGGATTCCTTGTGTCATGGATGCTGACACATCATCCGCGTGTCCAACATAGTGCACATCAACAAGTTCGTCATACGATACGCTTGTTTCCGTCTTGAGCGACGCTTGCTTGGTTCTCATGCTCAAACTAGTTGGGCCTTCCTCTGGCAGATCATCATGTTGGAATGTAACGCTGGATATCATACGTCGATGGTCATTGATGAGAATGGCAATCTCTGAAGATCGTTTCAAGGGTTCCAACATCGTCGACAGGACATTGGGCTGGACCATCAGCTCGGAGGCACCGTCCGTGTGGGCGACTGCGGCCATGGCACCAGCAGGAGAATACCCCACTTTATGCGTCACCTTCACAGTACCGTTGGAATCCATTCGTTCCACTTGAAATTCAAACGCCAAGTGATCCCCCACTGTCAACATGTGTAACTGCAAGACATCCTTGCGCGCTCGAACGACTGCCGCCAGTGATTTCATGGCAATGCAGACCGTCCATTGTTCACTATATTCATCATCATCGTCGTCTTCTTCTTCTTCCTCCTCCTCCTCCTCCTCGTGGCTAGCATTCTTCTTTTTCTTTCTTTTTCTACTGGTCGGTGGTTTAGATATCGAGGCACATCGGGTGAAAAAGGCTGGTTCGTAATGAAAATTGCCAAAGACGGACTTGGAATCATTCAAAGCACGGATGCGCAATCCACCAATCGGATCAAAATCAATGTACAAGTCCTTCCCAATACGGGATAAACATCCGATTGAGGCACAGAAGGGTTTGATGGAATGCCCCGGAATGATACAGTCCATGATGCTTGCTTACGTTCCCGTTGATACGTTGTGATGGGGTGAGAAAACGAACAATTGATTATGGTTTGTTGTCAATCTGTCTGTCAGCTTTTGGAAGGTGTTGAAACGATGGAAATGTCACACCATACGCTCAAGATGATATAGCATGGACCAAGCCACGTTAAAATACTTTTTACTTTACAAGATAAAATATTGATTGGCTAGCTAGCTACGGTAGAGCTTTGAGGTTGTTCACTTTGGATGCCGTGGATGATGGACGTGTGTGATGCGGGGAAGTCAATAGTTTGATCATCACTGTCGATGGATATTCGTGATTCATTCTTTCCATACTACTATGTACGACGTGCGACAATACTTACCGTATGTTTTTACCTCCTGTCGTACCAGTGTAGTGAGTCGTGTGCTCCTGTACGTGGTAGTTCGAAGCAGTCGTCGTATCATACCCTACGCTAGCTAGCTACCTAGAGTAGTACCCTAACTGTAAAGGTTCTACCGGTAGGTACTCGGAGTACTGTACTACCATACCCTTCGTATCAACTACCATTGAAGTAAAAAGCAGGTAACTGTTAACCGTAAATCGAAGTGACGCAACAGGAAAGAAAATAACATAAAATGAAAAAAAATCTTCTTCTTGTTGGTTGTGCAGATTGCAGATCACCCTCTTTCAACTACTTCCTTCAGTAGTGCAGTTGCTTGCTAGGGCAGAGGCTGAGATCCAGCCCAAGGCAAGATGTCGTCTCGTGATCTTCTTCATCGATTCGTAAAATTGAAGAGATATTATGATTATTGCAATGTAGAAAGGAGTGCAAATGTAGGATTTCATCGAAGTGATACGCGTATGTGCTCCGCTAGCACAAACATGTCGGTTGACGAGCATTTTATGACTCCGGACGGCACTGGTTTTTCAGATGTACATAACAACTTGGCTACGTTCCTTCAACCGTATTACAGAGACCAACGTCCCGTGGTCATCCGGGGTGCGGTACAAATGGCACCTGCAACGAAACGTTGGACGTCGTGGGAGTATTGGCAGCAAGCATTCGCAGAATCAAATACCATGGTGGCGGTGGAAATGGGCGGATCGTACGGTAGCGAGCAGTCGGAACGAGTGGAAATACCGATTTTGGGATATTTGCAATACTTGGAGATGTTCGAGGAGAGGCATGGTCGCATCGGGAAAGCATCCTGGAACGACTCCAACGTTCCTTCGGATCAGAAAACGCTATCATCCTGGTCAATCCCTTCCAGCGAACTTGTGTATATGGCTCAGAACGATTTACCCCAGCAATTACACAATGATATTTTTATTCCTAACTTTTGTCAAATCGACAACAGCTTTGAAGGTGATGGCCTAGGTGATTCGTCCTCTTCCTTGGGGCTCGGACGTTTGTACTCGATCATGTTGTGGATGGGACCCAGAGGATGCGTCTCGCCTCTACATTTTGATCCGCTCGACAACTGTCTCATGCAGCACGTCGGGAGAAAGCGAGTGCTCTTGTACGAACCTACGTCGTCAACTAGTGGATGGCATTATGCTGGATGTGATGGACAACAAACCAACACCAGCCCCATCAATCCAGAAGTGATGGATGGAAATGACACAAATAGCGATCAACTGCAACAAGTGAAAACTCAGTATCCGCTGTTTTTGGAAGAAGCGCCACCTCGAAAGGAATGTATATTGAATCCGGGAGATCTTCTTTATATTCCAGCCAAGTGGTGGCATCACGTGAGATCCATTGACACGTCTGCCAGTGTCAATGTCTGGTGGAGGTAACGAATAGAGCAAACCTTTTTATAGTCACCTAATGAAGGTTGCTTGATCGCTTTCGTCGTGGCAATGGGTTTGGACGTCAATCGAAAATCAAAGGACGAGAAACTTCCAAGTGCAAAACTGGCTTGCGCGCGCAATACATTATGGCGCGCGAGGGGAGCCTCCTCAGTCCGACGCCTGACACCACAAGATGTCAACAAGTCCGGATTTCTTACGCCATTCACCACCCTGACCCCTCAATAATTTTGTCATTATTAGCGACAAATCGAATCTCTGTCAACAAACGGCGAAAAAAGGCTCGAGCCTCCTTCATTACAAATTTTAAACGACACAGTCTTTCGTATTTAACAACGAACGACGGCGTCCTTCACCATGAAAGTTTCGATTCTGGCTCTCTTTGGATTGCCGGTTGCGGTGACGTCATTATCGGCAATCGCTCCGACACCCAACAACAAAATCCTTGTTCTGGTCGAGCCGAGCCCGTTAACCTATGGTGCGTCTATGCAAAATTCCGATAAAAGTAGTTTTTTTGTTGCCAGTGATGGATTTTGTGGTTTCATTTCCCTTATTCTTTGCATGCTTTCTTGTCGCCTTTTTGTTGTCTGCAGTCAGCGGATATGCCAATCGCTTTCAGGCTCTTTTCCAACACTTACACTCCAGACGTAACCAGTTTGAAGTTATCACTGTTGATGTTGTCAACAAAGAAGGGACCCCATCTCGTCCCACCTCCCACTTGGGTGCAAGTGTGCATCATACCAAAGCTGTCGCTCTCCCATTCTATGATCAGTTGGGAGTGAGCTTTGATTGGAAACTGAAAATCGCCCGCGTCATTCGTCGCATGAGCCCGGATATCTTACACGTTTCCAGTCCTGGTGCCATTGTATTTGCTGGTTTGTTCTATTCGCGACTCTTTCAAATTCCCATTGTGTCCAGCTATCATACACACATTCCCGTCTACGTCCGATCGTATGTCCCGAAATTCCTCGGCTTACGTTGGCTGTGTGAAAAATTGGTGTGGATGATTATTGGATACTTTCATTCCTTCATGGACGCCACGGTGGTAACATCCCCCCAAATTCAGCAAGAGTTCATTGATCATGGTGTTCCCAAGTGTTTCTTATGGGAAAAAGGTATCGACACGGAACGGTTCCATCCAAAACACTACTCTGAGAAAATGAGAGATCGCATGACCAATGGTCATCCGGACGATTTTTTGATTTTATATGTGGGACGGTTAGGACGAGAGAAGCGACTGAAGGAGCTGAAGGAAATTCTGGATGGCATGCCGTCGAACGCTCGGCTTTGTATCGTTGGACATGGACCCCATGAAAAGTATCTTCGCAATCATTTTGCCGATAGCGACCGTACCGTCTTTACAGGATTGTTACACGGAGAAGAATTGAGTGCCGCCTTTGCTTCGGCAGACGCGTTTTGCATGCCCTCAGACAGTGAAACACTGGGTTTCGTTGTTTTGGAAAGTATGGCCTCGGAAGTTCCTGTTGTGGGCTGTAATGCAGGTGGCATTCCTCATACTATTCGTCCTGTTGAGAACACAGGATCATTTCTTGTGGAGACTGGCGACATTGATGGTTACATCAAGCACCTGAAAGTACTTCAAGACAACCCAATGCTCCGCAAACGCATGGGAAAGACGGCTCGAGAAGAGATGCTCAACTGGAGCTGGGATGATTCCATGGCAGCGCTGCGAGAACAGACCTACGGGGTGGCAGTCGAAAACAAAAAGAACCGACTTGAAAATCGATTATGGAGAGCGTTGACTCTGCATGATTGGCGTCGCAGCTTGCAACAATGGCAGTGTGTGCCGAAGTCGACGACTTCTGAATAGCAAAGCAGGACAGTAGCATGCGAAGCAAAATGTTGAAGTGAGGTATAAGATAAGATAGTCTGTGATCTGTGATTGACATTCGGTGCAAGCTTTTTCAACCTGACTTTGCAACTACTCCGAAGTCAACGTAGTACGATAGCTACCGTACCTATTCTTCTCGTACACCATTCTACGGTAGGCGAGCTGTCATACACCGGAACAGGCGTAACAACTAATTGTTCGCAGTTCCTTCACAGTTCGAAGTTACTGTTAGTTAGGCACGAGCACTGTCGACTCTATCGACCAAATATCACAAACGAGAACCTCGAAGTTGCCACGTGAGCGGGAAAAAAAGGTATCTTGAGGTCGCGAGTTGTCGCCAAGAAAGCTTGTAAACTGCAAACCGAACATCAACGGCCGCAAAAAGTCTGGCACTTCCATCCATGGCTTCAGGCAGAAATGATCATAAAAACACGTTATAACTGTCAGGACAAAAGAGCGGGGAAAGATCGACCACCTTCCTAGTGTTAAGAGTTGCAGGATACGAGATGATGTCCCTCCGACTTCAAAGCGCATTGGTGCTGACGATTTCCCTGTTGAGCAATGCGACGGTAGTCGCTTTCCGAACGCAGGAAGTAAGAGATGTCGCCATTCGGATCCGAACTTCGAGGTTCCGCCATGGGGCTATCGACTCGAGGAGGGCACTTATGCTGTATTCAGCTATTTCAGCAGAACAGCCAGAATCATCGCTGTCAGGTCTTGTCAACGGCATGTTGGAGGCGCACAAGGAAATCGCAGAAGAAGCGAAAGAACTCGAGGACTTCACCAAATTGTCGAGCGAAAATCCCGGTATGCCATTACTTGGGAGCGATGGGGTGTACAATATATTGACCGAAGAACAGCTACATAACTTTCGATCGGCTCATGCCGACAAGTTGGTGATTCTCAAGTTCTCGTCCCCTGTGTGCAAGGCCTGTAGGGCATTAAAGCAAAAGTTCCGCCATTTGAATGACGCTCCCCACTTTGTTGGACAGCCCGTAGTATTCGCGGATATCGTAATTTCGAACAACAAGAATTTCAAAGATTCTTTTCGAGAATACGTCACCAAACAGTTAAACGTTCGCCAAATTCCCTCTCTGCAATTCTATTCTGCGGGCAATCATCTGGTGAATACCGTAGGCTGTGATCCGGAAACGGGATGTTCTTGGACTAAAATCAAGCAACAAATGGTTGAATTTGTGCAAAAATGGGCGCCTGAAGTGAAAAGAAGGTCGGTCAAAGGAGTAGTGGGCGTCCTATCGGAGGACACGGAGTCTATTACTCACATGAAACCATCAGCTACACCAACAACAGTCAGCCCGTCTCTACTGCACGCGATGCACCGTCGAATACGTGCTGTTCTTTTCCGACATCGAGATGATTAGCTAGCTGTGGACCAACTTGTACATTTCCTTTTGCGGCTATTACTAGAGCCACCAACGATCAAATTATCTACGGATATCACATTTAAGCTTCCAGCCCCATTGACACTTTCAACGAACGCCTCTTTAAGCGATGGACATCTTTTAAAAAATCTTTAGACCTTCTTGGCGAAGAAAGGGCTATCTACTATTCCTACATAGCTACTCAGAGTACGTGGTTTTGATGGAACGGTGTAGTAGAACAAGATGATCGAACGGAACTGACAGTGAACACTACCCCGGAGAACCGGTAGTTCTCTTTTGGTAATTTCACTAGCATTGGGTGTTACGCAGTACGTCGTATTACGAGTAACGAGTACCGGTGGTTGCTACCGGTAGTTTGGTTAGGAATAGGCCAATCCTTACTGTTAGGCCTTTGTGGTATCACGACTTCGATGCAACTCGACTTCACGAAGTCAATTTTTTTCTAACGTGGATACGTAGATACCGGTATGGCAATAGGTATCTACCTACCGGTGGTGGGAAACTCAAATCGCCGTCAAGTTAAGCGTCCGTACGTCGCCAGCGCCATTCTACCCGGCAGGCGCGCGCCAAAATTTAAATCTCAAAAAATGAGTTCATATTTTTTATTATCAATCAATTAGTCCGCGCCATAATTTAATTACGACTTAGTTAGCTCCGATAAAGGACTCCCACGAACCAAATACGTGGAAAGAACTCCCGTAGGTTGTTGCGTTGTGTAGGAATTGTAGGAGTCGATGCGTAGAAAATACTTTGATGTTTTCAAAAACTCAAGTCCATAGAAAGTGGGTTGCTGCGTTGTGTAGGAATTGTACCAGAGGGTGCGTTGATGTCTCAGAACTCTCCAGCACTTTTTTTCCTCTTTTCCACCCTTTTGTTGGATCTTCCCGTCTCAGGGAACGCATACCCAGAACTGCGTTTGTGATGTTCGTTCCCAGATGCAATGTCGCTATTCATTTTGCGAATCACCTCTTGCAGATGATCCTTGAGTAGTTCTATATGACCGCTCCGCTGCCCAGCAAGGTTGAGAGCTGTCCGAAATAACTCCGTGACTTGTGCATCTGCTGCGTTCTTCTGATGTCGAAGAGAAGTTACCGCATTTTGTTGTGAAACTTGTAAATTGTGAATGGTGTCGGGAATGTGGCACTCAACCTCAAACATAGGTTCTTGGTCGTCGTCAGTTCCAACCTCAAAGATGGGTTCTTGTTCATCGTTCGTCCCACGAATTGCCGCCTCTACCGTCATGCGAATCTCTGGTAATGGTACTCCTTTCACTGCCACCTTTTTCTGGACCCATGTTAATTCATGTAAGTGCTTCCCCTGGGCCACCAGTGTGTTGTTGTCGTCTTGGATTGATAGCCATGATTCCGGTTGTTCGGAGAGGAAGTCCAACCCTTCAATGTTTATGACTTCGCCGTTTTTGTTGTCTCTTTCAAACTCATCCGCCATCATCGAATCAAACACCGCTGTCCAGTCCTCTGCGCCGTCCCTTCCATAATAATGTTGGAACTGCGAGTGCCATCGTACGCCAAACATGTTCATCGATACTTGCTTCGTCACGGCGTATATGTGTCGACACGGATACTTCATCCGCGATGGTAACCCACAGGAGCACCACAAAAAATTTTGGTGGATTACCTTCACACGGCGGAGCCGAGTGTAGCCTGGAGGGGCAGATAGTCCGCCACATGAGTCGTGTTCCTTGAACACCCACCACTCCCCTGGATCCATTTTTGCATGTATTACCACAAGAGTATTTGCAACATCCCACTCTTCCTTCGCCTTCATGAGGCAATACTCTGTCAAATGTCGTGTTGTGGGCATGTCCGACCACTTCGCAGTCCTTTCCTGCTCCCGTGCATTTAGACGCTGTTGCTGCTTCTGCCGCCTAGTCGATTTGCCTACAACTGCGTTGGCGGAAGAGGTGGTGTCCATCCCCGCCCTCACTCCGTCGAATCCAGACTTCATAGACGCATGCATCGATTCGCTGATCGAAGTTGTCCTGAGATCCATTGTACACAGGTACAACCTCTCGAAGTTGAGCCACATCTTTTCAAGGGGCCGCAAGTGTGTCGTAACCCAGGTCTTTATGGAATTCACAATGTGTGGTTTCAGTACCGAACCACTTCCCTGTTCGAGCCACGCAATGAGATACGACCGAGAATGATTGTACTCCTCACAACTTTCCAGGTCGAAAAACCAGGATTTGACGAACCAACGAACCACGTCGATGGCACGGTGCATCTCTCCCGGATCTGTTCCCACAGGTAACGAAACGTTTTTGTTAAACGAGAGACTGACAGTGTGGAAATAGCATAACGTATGCACGGCATTGGGAAACGTCCCCCCTTCCCCTGTGTTGTTGATGAAAGATTGGTACTCCTGGACACACCCGTCCGTACACATGAGCGACACCCGCTTCGTGACAGTCTCCCCCCAGAGGGTCTTGAGGCAATACCTGAAGCAGTGCCAGAACACCCATGCTTGCCCATTGGGGATGTAAGCCACGCCACAATTGAAGGCCTTGTTGTTTCCGTCGCGGGTAGCCAACGTGAAGAGCTGCTTCTTCGTGTTCTCCGTGCCGAAGGTTACGTCACATGAAATAGATTCTGGATGCATCTGTAGTAGTCGCATCTCCTCTACGGTTGCAAACAGAAAGATGAGCAACAGCTTTTGTGAAGACGACAGTTTGTTTTGGTTATGCAGCAGTTCGAAGCTTGCATGTTCGTCGTCATCCCTCTCAAGTTTGAGTTGTTCCTTCCTACCCTTAACAGTCGACTCCAATAATACACCCGCCTGAGGATCAAACGTCATTATCGCCCAACAAACGTCTGTTCTGTTGGAGAAAGACTTTACCAATTTATCTGCGTTAGTTGCAGATAGGGCGAGTCCCAATTCCGTTATACGCTCTTGCGTCGACATGTAATGCAGTTGAGCGGGCGTGTGTGCAACACCTAACTCGTTTCTGATGTTCAGAAGGGCTGCTGATGCAGTTGCGCTGAGATGCAACTGTGAACATTCCCTTGCAAGTTTTTTTCCTCGTCCGACATAGTTCTTATGTGTTTCGGCAGCAGGTCAGGTGCAATCCGAATGTGTCCTCTATGTCGTGCACAGGTTGGTCTGTTATCTTTTAGCAGTTTCCCCAGGAACCATCTGCCTGCATCAACGACAGAATCCTCACGGATCATGTACACGGTGAGATGGAAGGGGCAAAGGCGATCTCGTGTCAAAGGCCGTTTGGCACTTGTGTTTTTCTTGGTGGCCCGCACGCGTTCAGCACACCTTTTCGTGGTAGGGGGGAGAGACATTGTAGAGCTGCCAGTGACAAGACAGAATCCGGCTTTGAGGGCAGACAACTTGAGTGCAGTGACCAGCTTCTCTTTAGCCGCGAGTCCATGGAACTTTGCAGGGAACATGTACTCATTTCCCTCTTTCAAACATTCACAAAGATTGTGCTTTCTACGATCACCATTCTTGGACTCATCGACTTCCTCAAACGATAGTTTACACTCCCAATCGCAGGAGCGATCGTACAGCTGTTGGAGTTCAGGATGGAGACCGGAGGCACGCTGTAACTGTGTTTCCGTGGGGACAATTGTCGTCGTCGTCATTGTAATCGTCTCTAGCTAGTTTGTGATACAGTGTGCCGACCCCAAAAAAATAAAATTTTAGAAGTTGAAAAAAAAACAAATTCTGACTGTGAAGTACCGCACGTATAAAGTGGTGAAGTTTTTGGAAAGAGATTCGAAATCTGGTGTTCCCGGCAGACTCGAAGGAGCCAGCCGGACAGAGCGCCGGCCGAAGAGGGCTTTCGGCGGGCAGGCGCTGAGTACGACGTACGGACGCTTAACTTGACGGCGATTTGAGTTTCCCGGTAGCGGTTCGTATGATACAGGTCGAAGTTACCGATAGCAGCTCTCTACCGTCTACCGTACGACGTAGCTACGGAAACTGTTGGTTCGTGCACGACTCAAATTCTGGCGGATTCGCCGCGTGTCGTGTTTCTTCTGTATTTGAAGTATTTTATTACTACTCGAAGTAGCATTAATAAATTAATAATAATATTACTATACATAAAATATAACATTATACGACTTCCAGTTGTACTGTTCCTCTCTCTTCACTCTTTTCGACGACGTATCCCAGTCGACATCCGTCGATTTCAATCTTCTTTCGAATCTTCGACCATGAGAGGATCCGTTTTCTCTGTCTCATTTCAGGTCATCTCTGTTCTTTTATGCATGCCATCTTTCATTTTGCCTCTACAAATCAAGGAAAATCTGGCTGACGAGACGGAAACGACGACAAGGCGCAGAGTTTCGACCAATGCTTGGGCAGCTGCTGCCCAGCTCCAACCGCCGGAAACATCCGTTACGGCCGGGGGAGAAGCGGAGGGTTCCGAGTGGTGGCTGGGACATGAATCCTTACTGAAACAAGCATGGAAAGAGTGGGAGGATGCGATGATAGAAGAAGGATCACTGCCATTGTTGAATTCCAGTTTGATCCATCCCGAGTTGAGACACAAAGTTTACGAGTGTTGGAGGAATCCGACGGCAGACAGTGAAGAACATCTTCGACGTATATGGAATGAAACCATTGCTTCTCGTCTTGTATTCTCATATAAGAATCTTCTGACGGAAGAGGGTGTTGAAGCTGTTCGGATACACTTGGAAGCCATTGCCACCTCAAACATTCCAAGGCGTCGACCGAATGGCATGAATCGATACGGAGTGCTACTGGATCCGTCCATTCCCGGGGGCATTGCCCATTCTCCACTACATCTTTTCCTGGACATGTTGGTCAATGACTTTGTGAGGCCGTTAGGACGACTCTTCTTTCCGTCTCATATCCACCTGGACGATGATGCCAACTATTATGCATTTACAATTCGCTACAGTTCTTCCGAAGATTTGCAATTGAAGGAACACTCCGATGCCTCGGTGATCACACTGAATCTCAATCTCAATCTTGCGAAGGAAAACTACGATGAATCGTCCATCTATTTTGTAACAGACGACGTACAAACGAAGGTAGATGGTGACAATGATGTTCTTTCCAAACGGATGAAAAAGCACCGTCACGAACTTCAGTTTGAGCCTGGTATGGCGCTATTGCACCGTGGATTCCTACGTCACGGTGCCATGCCAATAAGCAGCGGTCAGCGTCATAATCTGGTGATTTGGTTGTATGGAAAAGATGGGAGTGTCCGCTTTGCCCCCTATGAACTCCATGAGCAACTTTCCAGAGAACAGCGGTGGTCGCAAGGAAGGAAGATGTCACAGTGCGATGGGGATACATGCAGCGCAGAACTCAACTTTGATTTTCTGTAGATGTGTTACTTGGGAGGTTCTAAATCAGCAAATCAGCCAATCACTGCCAATTTCGTAGCCACTTCTTGGCATGACTTGCTATAAAATCACTACTGCTTACCGGTAGTGTGTACCATACGGCGTACGGTAGTGCTGGAGTGCTGGAGTACCGATGGCTGTTTTCATGAGCTAATCGCACGAACAAACTCTCTACTAGTAGCTAACTGTAAGTAGCTACTAGGAGAGGTGATTTGCCCCATCACTATTCGTGGTAGTCGAATCGAAGGGTCATCTGTGATGCCTCTTTCGAACATTCTATGACATCCAATAAGTAAAAGTCACTTTGTCGATCTTCATTTAGGCGGAAGAGTGACTGTTCTAGCTAGAAATAGGCCCACAGATCCTCTGGACGTCGTAC
Organism: Nitzschia inconspicua; assembly: GCA_019154785.2. Lineage (NCBI taxonomy): Eukaryota > Bacillariophyta > Bacillariophyceae > Bacillariales > Bacillariaceae > Nitzschia > Nitzschia inconspicua. The sequence continues at coordinate 1,132,783 of JAGRRH010000006.1, read as the reverse complement.
GTTGTGGTTGAAAGTCGTTGTAGTGAAAAGGTGAGAAAAGTACGACATCATGTTGATCAGAATGTTGTTGTGTTGTTCTTTTGTCCGTACGAGTAACGAAGGAGGATGAATTTACAGTTTGTGTGAAACTTTTTTCTGGTTTTGGCTACAGATGACAACCAGTAGGACAACACCGCTGCTTGGATAATACTGAAGTAATAATAATAGAAAGCAGCAAGATAAAGCGGCGAGCTTTCTTGAATACAAACGAACACTTCGATTTACTGAACCCTGCAAGTGTTGTGCCACTTCAAATTCACGGTAATACGAACACCACTTGCACTCTTTATCGTCATCCTGTACTTTGTCGACGGAAAGCACTTCAGCTCTCCTTTGGTCGGAAAGAAAAGAGTTTTGTGAATTCAACGGAAAACTATTCTATCCGATCCGGCTGCTATGAACATGACTACTTCACCTTCACACGACCAACCCAAGGCTTCAGGGTGGGGATGGGGAGGAGCAGCAGCAGCAGCAGCAGCGTGGCTCAAACGTGACACCAACAAGACAGAAAAGCCATCACTGACAACTGTCCACGCAAAAGAGACGGCGATCACGACTGCGTCACAGCCGACAACATCCAAGCCACCAGCTCCTCAACACCCTCCGAGCCCCAAAGCGCAATCCCCAAAGATGACCAACAATTCGTCAAAGACGGTGAAAAAGACGACCAAGGGAAAAAAGAAAAAGACGAAAAAATTATCTTCTGGCAATCCAAAATACAAGAAACCTGCCAAAAAGTCAACCGATGTAGAAGTCAAGAAAAAAGACGACAAACCCACTGAAGCTCCTGCAGAAACAACTTCTGCACCAGTTGCCAGTCGATTCAACAATTTTTTTCGCATGACGATCAATCGAAATAATTCGAACCAGAACACTACGCCATCGGAACAAGAAGATACTGCTAAGATACACTTGAGAGAAAAACGAGAATCTGTGCAACGACAGAGCGCCTGGTACGAAGAAGAGCTCATGGAACGACTGTCCGTTCCAGGTGTCGTTTTGAGTTCCGACGATCAGCGCGCCCTGGAGTTGTTTGATCGTCTAAATCGAAAACAGGGCAACAAAGACGATCCGTTACCCCTTGGTGAGGAAGAGCTGGATGATCTAGTGAGATTGACAGAAGTTCGCAAACGGGTCCAAAGGGATGAAGCGGAACTAGAAATTTTATTGGAGCGTCAAGAGATGGGGGAAGATGTGAACGAAGATCGATTGTACCAACTCGAATTACTGGCGCGACAACGAATGGGAGAAACGCTTGATGACGAAGAACAAGCCATACTATACTATTTGGAACTTGACCAGCAAGATGAACAAGATCTAGCCAAGCTCATACAGCAGAAAGAAGAAGGGAAAGACGTAGATGAAACACGGCTTTTTGAACTAGAGTTGCTAGTTCGCAAACGAAACGCGGATGATACAATGACTGATGAAGATATTCGAGACGCCGAGCTTTTAATCCGGCGACGGGAGGATGCTAGAGTCGATCAAAGAGACTACAGAGAGCTTTTGCGATCCAAAGAGCAAGGAGAGCATGTTGATGAAGATCGTCTCCATCTTTTGAGTCTTCTGGATCGTCAACGTCGCGGTGACAATTTAACGAACGAAGAAACTGACCAACTAAACGAATATTTTGATCTAAGAGATGAGGAGCACCTGGATTCTATTGAGTTGTCAATGCTGCTTGAGAAACAGGAAACGGGAGAGAGAGTTGATGAAGAGCGAATCTACGAACTTGAACTTCAAGTGCGACAACGGGCCGGTGAAGACCTGACACTGGAGGAAGAAAAAGACCTGGCAGTACTCCGAGAGCGTCGAGAAACGGACATGCGCCAGGTAGAAGAGCTGAACGAGTTGGTCGCTCTCAAAGAAAACGGCGAAGATTTCAATGAGGACCGTCTATACGAACTGGAACTTCTGATAAGATTGCGGCAGGGCGAGGAACTTACCGCATCCGAGCAAGAAGATCTCGCAATACTTACAGAGAAACGAATCAAGGAACAGCAGGAAGCCGAGGAACGCGTGCGCAAACATATTGAATCGGAACTTCACGAGCTTCAGTTGTTACTTGAATCCAAGGAGAATGGGGAGGAGGTTAATGAAGCTCGTCTTTATGAATTGGATTTGCGCAACAGACAGCGACAGGGAGAGGATTTGACTGATGAGGAAAAGATGGACTTGGAATTATTGGAGATGCAAGGCCACCAAAAAGAGATTTTGAAAGAGGGAAGTACAGATTTTGCTGGGGAACAAGGGAAGTACGATGACGACAGCCTTTCAAGTTTCAAGGATGCAAACCTAACCGAATCAGAGAGGAGGGCTGCAAGGAATATCAAGGATCATTTGGAAGATCAGGGTCTTCCAATCACAATTACTTGGTCGTCTCCTCTGAATAAGAAGGACAAGCTTGACATGAGCTTTGTCAGTCATGGTGATAACAGCTATTTGCTAGACTTGATGCATCAGCAAGAGAACCGAGACGCTGCACGGCACGAAGAATGTCTGGAAGAGGCGCTGGAGCTGTACCAAGTTGCTGTCACGAAGAGAAACCTTCCAGAAAGTGAACAGCTTTTCTTTTCAATTGTGGAAGAATTGAAGCGGGAGAAGATGGAAGATTGGACTGCTGAAGATGAGAAGCTTGACAGTCTTCTCAGGCAGGAAATCAAAGAATGCAAAACTCGCAAGGCAAAATTATCAAGCAGTGAGCATGATGGCTTAGACAGTGAGCCATATATGGGCTCTTTGGCATTTCTTGAGGCTGAAGAGGACAAGTATCAAGTTGTTTCCTCAGATTTGGAAGTATCCAAGGACCTTGGACCTATTCCAGAATATAAAGGGATGGGAGATGTTGACCTCACTGAAGAAGTTGTAATAATTCAGGATCCTGAAGCCAAGAGGTGTACCAATGAGGTTGCTGGCAACAAGCTTAACAAGGAAGACATCCTCAAACTTGGTAGTGATGCAGAGACTATGAATGTGACAGAGGAAGAAGGCAAAAGGTTTGCTGCTGATAGAGAAACTCAAGTTCTTGAAGCTGAAGAACGCAACAGGCTTCCTGCTGAGGCCCAAAAAATGGCGAAACAGATTCTCGAGGATGAGGCCAGAAATCTTGAAGCCATGACCAATGAAGAAGATAGAATACCATCTTCACGTACTGACGCCAAGATGTTGGCTCAGGAAGAGGCAAAAGCAGCTTTAGATGCCACGGCTCTGAGGATTGAAGCAAGAGTGGTTACTGGCACTGAGACCAAGAGGCTTTCTGGCAAAGAGACTCATGCAACTGCAGAAACTGAAGACATTGGGCGTGAAGCCAGAGCAGAGGACAAAGACACAATAGCAGCCCCTGGATCTGAGGCTAAGAGGCTTGCTGAAGAAGACATAAAACCAGCTGCAGAAGGTGAGGCGATGAAACTTGAAACAAGAGCCAGAGAGAAAGTAATAGAAGCTCCTGAAGCTCAGGCCAAGAAGCTCACCTGGGAAAAAGTAGTAGAAGCTACAGAATCTGAGGCCATTAGTGTCAAAGCCAAAGCCAACAAAAAAGCAATAGAAGTTACTGACAAAGATTCCAAGAGGTTTGCTAAGGAAGAGGTAAGAGTTGCTAGAGAAGCGGAGGCCAGGAGGCTGGAAGAGCAAGCAACGAAAGTAGAAGTGATAGCACCTGCTGATGTTGAGTCCACAAGGCTTCCTGAGAAAGAGTTAAGAATAACTGCAGAAGATGAGGGTATGATGCTTAAAACAGAAAGCAATGGGAAAGCTGGAGCAGCTGCAGAAGCTGAACCTATGGCACTTGAAGCTAGAGCTAAGGAGGAAGGCTCTATTGTAACTACTGGAGGTGAAGCCAAATGGTTTGCTGAGGAGGAGGAGGAGAGAATAGCTATAGAAGCTGAGGCCATGGTGCTCAGAAGCAGAAAGAAAGAAGAAGTAATAGCAGCTACAGCAGATGACGCCATGCTATTTGAAGCAGGAGACAAAAAGGAAGAGGAAGAGATAATAGGAATTGCAGAAGCTGACTCCAAGAGTGTTGCCAATGAAGAATTTATGGTAGGCATTGAGCAAGCAAGAGGAGAAAATGTGCCTTTAGAAGTAGAAGGCCACATGGCTGCAGAGAAAGGCATGAAAGGCGTGCTCAACGATGGCAGGGAAGAAGGTAATGAAAGGTTTGATATTGAAGCTCTGGTCCCCAAACCGCAGGTATCTTGTGGAATTATAGGCAAGTCTTTGAATTTTTATGAGCATGTTGACCCTGGAGAAAGTCTAGTTTCACTACCAAGCAATGATGCAAAGAATTCCATTCTAAACTGTTTGAGCACTCCGGGTCAAGACGAAATTGATAACAATGAATTCAATTTTGAGGATGCAGTAAGCAGTATTGCCCTTACTGACAGCGAAATCGATGAATTGAATATGTTGCTTGATGCTCAAGAGCAAGGGATGGCAGTAGATGAAGAAAGATTGTATGAACTGGAGCTCATGGACAGATACACCCTGGATGATAATCTCACTTCAGCAGAACTTGAGGATTTGGGTATCATCTTGAAGCGTCGCAATCGTTTTCAGAAGCACACAAAAGAATACAATGAGCTGCTAGACCAGCATGAAGCTGGCCAATGTATTGATACAAACAGGCTGTATCTATTGGAGCTGGTTGTGAGGCAGCGTTTGGGAGAGTCTCTGACAAGCATCGAGCTGAAAGAACTTGCTCATTTTGAGGCCATTGAGGAACAAAAGGATTTTTTTGCAGATGATGCAAAATATCAATATCAATCTATTGGTCCTTCAACAGAAACATTGCTGAGCGAAGAGCCTTTCCCTTTTTTGGAAGAAGAAGCTGAAGATGAGAATAAAAGTATTGAGGCTGACCATGATTCTCCATTAGCTGATCCATGTTGGTCTGTTGCAAAGCACAGCTCTGCAAACGGGGAAGAGTTGATTCATTTGGAAATAGATGAGTCAAGGCATCTTCAACAGCTCAAGGAAAATGGAGATTGTTTTGAAAAGCAGAGATTACATGTTAAGGCAGAAGCAAGTGATTTGATAATGTTGCAGGGAAGAACCCAGATATATGAAAAATGTGCAAGAGAATACAATGCTGTAACAGAAAAAAAGGACAAGGGATCAGGCATTGACACACATCACCTCTGCTGCTTGGAACAAGTTCCAAGGAATCAACTTGGAGAATCGCTAACTGAAGATGAACTTGATGATCTCAAGGCATTTGAAATGGCAGAGAAGAATAGAAAGGATTTTTGCACTGCGGATGACATATCCTTTTCCACAATTGAAAAATCTCAACACTGCCACACAAACTCACAGAATTCTTGTTTGGATAAATTTTGTGAAGAGAGTTCTGTCCAGGTTCAAGAAAGACTTACAAACATGCAAGGTTCCACTGAGGACCACAACACTGCTGCAAGTTGCGATCAACATGACAGCAAATCTGAAGACATCAATTTTGACAACAGAAAAAGACTGACTGGTGAAGCTGTAGAGATGCAACATGATGCTTCTGGGCCTGGTGATGATAACAGTATTGAAGGTTGGAGGCATAAAAAACTTGAAGGCACTTCTTTCCAAAGTAGTATGGTTGGAATATCGGACAAATTTTGTTATGAAAAATTTAGGATGGATTTCAGAAAAGGCGGTACACCAGGGAAACAAAATGACTTCACAATGGGAAGTTTTGATTCAGTAACAAAGAGCGTAGGATTATGGGATGGCAAAGATGAGGAGAAGAAGGAAAGCTTCATCCATAGAATTGACCTGTCAGAGCAGAACGATCTTCAACACAAGCACTACAAGGATACTATAGAAAGTGTCTTGGATGAACACAGTGTCAAACATACCCAGGATTCAGAAGGAAGCTCACCCAGAGATAATGAAGCATTGAGAAATGGTGTTGCATCTTCAACCCTAGTTCAACAAAGCAATCCTTTGCAAGAAGCAGAAGTTGTACTGGAAATGTCTGATGATACGAAGGAGGATGAGCTTACATCAGATCCTCCTGAAACTACCTTCTGTCCTCTAATTTCAGAAGCTAGCGAACCCGATCTGTGTTTGAGTCAGGAAGAAAAAAAGAAACTAGAAGAACTGATTGAAAGGCAAGAAAGTGGTGATGATGTTGATGAGGAGGAGATTTATGAACTGCAATTACGGGGGAGATTCTTCGCTGGAGAAAAACTTCAATCAGAAGAGCTAGAAGATATTGAGTATATCAGAGAACGTAGAAAGCTGCAAGAGGTCTATAGGAAAGAGATTGAGACGGCAAGAGCTATGATCAAAGCTGGAGAGGAAATCGACCAAAAACGATACTATTTCCTTGGGCTCATCGAGAAAAAAAGACTTGGGCATTCTTTGAATGAAGAGGAGCTGTTAGATATTGTCGACTTTGAGGCAGCAGAGAATGAAATGTCGTCAAAAGAGGGATCAGAGAAATCAGACTCTGAAGCATTAAATCATGTTAAATCACTGATCCAACCAAAGTTGAGTGCCGCAGACGAAGCAAGGAACCGAGCCCTAGCCCTTCTCAATACTGCTACTTACCCAATTGAAAGCACTGAATCATCAGTTGGAACTGATATTGCTGAAAATGTGTTACAAAATGGAAATCAACGCGCAATCCAGGACATTTCATTTGTTGTCCATCAAGCACAAGAGGAAGAACAAGTAGGTGGCACAGCATCATTGGGTAATTCCATGGAAGAAACAAAAGGAGAAAGTTCACCTCTTAAGGAAGCATTTGTGCAGAACGTAGATACTGACCGAATGAAGAAAATGGAGAAAGAAAGTTGTGGCAAAGGAGTCTCTGATATAACACAGTTGAGCCCATCACCCGAAAATGTCCTGTGTGATACAGGCATTTCATCCAATTTTAAGGCGATCAAAGGCTGGGGAATCAAAGGACTATTTGGGCTTGGTAGCAAATCATCAACTAAAGACAAAGTAAAAGCTACCAAAGATGTCAATGACAAAAAAATCCCAACCCAGGGGGTTGACACAATGGTTGTCACAGCGGGTACCTCTTTAGTAATAAGTGAAGAAACAGAGGATCTCTCTGATGGAGAAGACAGGATCAGCGATCAAGATCCCCCCAACAAGGGCCTTTGTTGTGCAGAGGATAAACAGTGTGATCTCAAGTACTGTCCAGACAACAGTCCTAGGGCTAATGAAGCTGTACTTGGCAATGAACCAAAACAATTTTTTCAAGAAACAGAGGAGAAGTGGGCATCTGTATCCAAGGTATCACACACAGGTCTTAATGAAGCAGTGGACCTTGTTTCTGTAGAAACTGGCATTTTAGATGACTCAAATCAGCATGGACAAGATAGGAACACCAAGCAAGATCCTCCCAACAAGGGCCTTTCTTGTGGAGAGGATAAACATTGTGATCTCCAGGGCTTTCCCGTCATCAGTCCTAGGGCTAATGAAGCTTTACTTGGCGATGAACCAAAGGAATCTTTTCAAGAAACAGAAGAGAAGTGTGCGTTTGTGTCAAAGGTTTCACACACAAGTCTACATGAAGCAGTCGCCCTTGTTCCTGTAGAAACTGGCATTTTAGATGACTCAAATCAGCATGAAGGAGATGACAGGAACAGCGAGCAAGACCCCCCCAGCAAGGGCCTTTCTTGTGGAGAGGATAAACATTGTGATCTCCAGGGCTCTCCAGACAACAGTCCTAGGGCTAATAAAGCTTTACTTGGCAACGAAACAAAGGAATCTTTCCAAGAAACAAAGGAGAAGTGTTCATCGGTATCCAAGGTTTCACACACAAGTCTAAATGAAGCAGTCGCCCTTGTTTCTGTAGAAACTGGCATTTTTGATGACTCAAATCAGCATGGAATTGTTGGGCAGGAGATAGGAGCAGAGGGAGAAGAGACCCCAATATCTGGAAAAGACATGCAGCTGGAAGAAAGTGTCCATTCATCACCATTGATGCAGGACCATGATCCTGAAGGAAGCAAACCAATTCAATCACCATCTAGGGTGGATACAAATAGCGTGCATGTAGGGGTAGGGAATGCAGTAGATGACACAGCAGACGTGATCTTACATCGCCCCATTGATGTCTGTAGAGAAAGTGGGCAATTTGTCCAAACTGCCCATTCAGAATCTCATCTTGACTTTGACGTGGAGGGAAACAATTTCAAATCCTCAGAATTCTCTTTGAATGATGGCTTGCAGCATCCGGATTCTCCACTCGACCATAACGTGACAGGAAACAGTTTTGTATCCTTGCAATCCACTACGGATGATTTAACAGGTGTTTTTCCAGTGAAAGAAGTCTGGGACCAGGATAGTACCAAAGACCAAAGCAAAAGGAAGGACGACGATTCAGTTTACACTTACGAGGAAAGACTCTTGGAACTGGAAAGAAATGGAGAAGAGCTGAACGACAATGAGCTGTTTGTTTTGGACATCTTCATTAAGAGAAAAGAAGGGAAAATCATATGTCAAGAGGAGTTGGACCAGTTGCACCTTCTAAAGAGTCAAGAAAGAGGACGCCAACAGGATTCCAAGGAGCTCAAAGACCTGAAACACAGAGCCCTACAATGCCAACCAGTTGATGAGGAGCGAATTTACGTATTGGAATTATTCCAAAAATTTTGGGATGGAAAAATTATGAATGAGGTCGAGCTATTTGAATTGGATGCCTATGATCGCATCCGGTCTGGTGAGGAACTTTCTGCCGAAGACCTAGATGATTTGATGGCTCTACGCGATGAGAGGGCAGCTGCCAAAGTTGACTTAAAGGAACTCGAAAATCTTCGTTTAAAGTATGATGGCGGCGAGGCAGTGGATGAGGCCAGACTTTTTGAGCTTGAAATCAAAGCCAAAGTTCGACAAGGCGTGGAGCTGAATGATGAAGAAATGTACGCCTTGCAGCTTTTCGACAAGATCAATTCTGGCAAAGAACTGACAGACGTCGAAAATGACGATCTCACTATTTTGTTACGACACGCATCTTCTGAAGTTGACGGCCTAGAACCACCTACCGAATCCAGTGAACCACCTGTTAGTGACCTTCAAAACACAGTGTTTCAGGGGAATGAAGATGATCCTGTTGACGACCCGTCGATTGAGAGAATTCCTTCTGATGCTTGCCAAGCCGACAATCAAGATGAAAACCTGGAGTTTTTTAATGATCAAAAGGAAATTGTGACGCACAAGGAGCTAACAGCACCTTTCAACAAAGACAAAGAGCTCCAAGGGGTGGACAAGGAGCAAGACAAAGTCACCTTGAGTTTTCTCAAAGAGTTGACAAGCATTCGTGAGATGCGAGACAGAGGGTTGGATTATGATGAAGATCTTCTTTATGAGCTTGAGTTGCTAGCGAAACGAGAAAGTGGGGAGATGATGGACGACGACGAACTCTTTGAGGTGGACATGTTTGAAAAAAGGTCAATGGGGACGATTTTGAGTGTTATGGAGCTCGATGAACTTGAGCTTCTGAAAAAGCGAAGGATCGACAGGAAGCTCGACGAAGACGAGTTACAGGCGCTTCGGGAGCGTCTTTTTCGTGGAGAAGAAGTAGACGAAGACCTTCTTTATGAGCTTGAACTTTTTGAAAAAATGAGATTTGGTGATCCCCTCACAGAAGACGAACTTTTCGAACTAGATATATTTCAACTGATAAGGGATGGAGTGGCCCTATCGGAGGAGCAAATTCACGAGCTTGAGATCCTAAAAGGCAAAAGAATGGAAGCAGCCCTAGACGAAGAAGACCTGCGCATCATGCGAGAAACGAAGGCTCGCGGAGAACCCGTGGATGAAGACTTTTTGTACGAGCTCGAGCTCTTCCAGCGAAAAAGAAACGGTGATTCGTTGACAAAAGATGAAGAATTAGAACTTGCACTTTTTCAACGACGACGAGACGAGGAAGAGCTGCAAGAAGATGATGCAATCAAATTGGAAATACTTAGGAACAAAAGGATTGGCAAGGGAAACAATCCTGGAACAACGGCAGCCAGAAAGCTTGCAGGATCAGACATCGATGATGATTCCGTTTACAGGCGCACACTGCTTGATCGGCAGATGAAAGGTCAACGGTTGGACAAACAGGAATTTGTCTGGCTTGAGCTTCTTCAGAAAGCAAAGAGAGGAGATAGTTTACTTGAAGAAGAGCTCGATGAGCTTGACGTCATGCGAAAACAACGAAAGGAGGCCACCAGTGATGTTGAGGTCAAACAAACTAGAAAACTCCTTGAGAAAGAGATGGAAAAGAGAACGAGACGAGATTTGAAGGAACAGCGTAGGAAAGAGCGTGCTGAAAAAAAAATCCAACGGCGGCTAGAAAAGGAGGAAAAGAGAGAACAAAAACGGAAAGAGAAGGAGCACAAGAAGATGCTGCGAGAGCGCAGGGCAAAAGTAAAAAAAATGAGAAAGAAGCGAGATAAACATCGTGACAAAGAAGGAGGACGAAAGAAAGAAGAATCTGTCACAAAAGATCTCGAAACTTCAAAGGAAGAATTAAGCGTGAGAACACAAGCAAACACAGCAGTTGAAATCGTCAACATGCCACCAGTGCCTCTTTTGGCCACCAAAAGTGAGGAAGCAAAAATCGGACTTTTTGGTGGGGTGTTTGGAAGAAACAAGAAAAGCAAAAAAGAGTTAGAGCTAGAAGAAGCAAGGCGGCGTCAGGAGGAACTGATCAAAGAGCAAATGAAAGCCCTAGCACTAGAAAATGAATTGAAGGAGCTCGAGAAAGAAAAAGAATTGCAGAGAGAACTCGTTCGAGAGACTGTTGATCGAAAATCTACCGGTTCAGCTGGGTCTTCCTCATGGGAAACCGATTCTGCTGCGGAAGGACAAGAAAGTGACGATGAGTCGTCTGACACCAGTTCATCCGAGGAAAGCAAAAGCGAGAGTGAGAGTGATGGCTCTCTCGAATCAACAGAGAGCTTCGGCGAGGAAACAGATGAGAAGTTCCCAGAGAACGTGGTCGTGTCTGAACGACGACCCATGCGTGTAGCCAAACGCCGAGAAATGAATTTGCGATTAAGAATGTCGATATTGCATAGGCAGGAATTAAGAGGGATGACAGTGGACGCCACCGCAACAAAGAAAGTTAACGATGGCCACCCTGAGTCGGAACCCGTGTTGTTAATGGAACACCCAGATGATGCATCTTCAGCATCGATCGAGCCCCCGGCTCAATTGGAAGGAAAATCTCTCACAGAAATGGTAGATCGTCCAACAAAGGGAAAGTCTAGAACTATTACCCTTTCCGCCCATCTGCGCAAAAAGAACAAAAAGCGTTCTTCGAGGAAGCACAAAGCTAGGTACGGAGATGAACTTAGCCTAGGGACAACGCAGCTTTCGAAAATTGCCAAAGCGACAAAAACTGAAATTGATGTCGTCGAAAGCGACAACAACTTCCTTAAAAAAGAAGTGGATAGGATGTTGGACAAAAGTGACCGCCCCTGGATAGCCGAGAGCGATATGAACCAGGTTGATCATTTTTCTACCATTGAACCTCCTCGCAAAGAAGTGAACAAACCATACGTGGAAAAATTCTTCAATATATCCAACCAGCATGTCTTCGACCGTTCCGTCTTCAACTTTAATCAATCTTTCGGTTCAAAAATGTCTGTGGTGAATGAAGACGATGGTTCTAGATCTAGAGAATCCCTTTCAGAGTCCGAATCAGTTGCTAGTGGAAAGCTTGTTAAGGAGGGAGAAATCGGCAGCATCAAGGAACCGAACGATCCGGAAGATGTCACTTCTTTGGTGGAATCGCTGTCGTCGTTCGTCTCCCTGAGTGAAGAGAAATACATTTTTGAAACGCCTGATTACGAGACAATTGAAACAAGGTTGGCAGAAAAACTAAGGACGAAGGAAGCCGAATTCGATGCTGCATGGGAGACCATTGTTGCTGATGAAAATGTGGCGGCACAGATAAGCCAACGTCTTCGAGAACGCCAGCGAACAACCCGCAGTGACGTTAAGAAAGACGACAAGGATGTAGAATTAAATGGATACTACAATGTTCCTCGGCTGTTTCTATTCGAAGGAGAGAAGACCAAAAGTAAAAAGACGAAACGAAACAAGAAGAGGAAGGATAGAAAGCTACAAAAGAAGCTCGACAGGACCCTCTCCAAGGAATTTAGGAAGGCCATGCGAGAAGTGTTTGAGTCTGATTCCGAAGATGAATACGACAAGACATTCGGCGAACATGAGGACGGGGAAGTCGAAGGCACTCCAGATCGCCGAAAAGCGATGGGCAGACTTCATACGGACTTGTCAGACAACAGCTTGAACGAAAGCGGATCAGCGGGATCAGACCAGAGCGATGATTTCGATCATGGGGGTTATATGGCAAGACTTCGTGATCGATCCATGCAGCAAGAAGTCAGGAAAGTTCTCTACGAGAGCCGACGACAGCTTATGGCTGCCAGTAATCACAGCCACGTGAGTTCTGATGATGATCTAAGCCAGAACTCAGACATAAGTCATCGCGAGAAAAGCGGTGACAAGCCGAAAAATAACGAGAAGAAGCAACTGAAGAAGAAGCGAGCAAAGAAGAATCGGAACGGAGAACTTGTAGGCGAGGACATTGACCCCGCAGATGTATACGCGAAAGAACTCGAGAAGCAAAAGGAGAAGAAAACATTCACTGTGGCAGATCTCCGGAAAGAGATGGAAGAATTGAAACAGGTTAACTTTGGTCCGCCTCCGGCAGATACGGCACAAAACGTTAAAAAATTGAAGACTCCAAAGAAGCCAAAGAGCTCTGCGAATATTGCAAGTTCGGGTGGTATGCCAATTCAACGTCCAGGTCTTGGCAACAAGTTACAATCGTTCACCACTGCTGCATCGGAATTAGGTTTGTTGTCGGGCGGCAAGGCAGAAGTTTTTGGCACCCACCCCGAAACAATTTTAGAAGACGATGAAGAAGAAGGAGCCTTCTTGACCGGAGGAAGGAACACAAGCGGTGACTTTGATGATGATATGGGTGGATTCAACGACTCGAAAGCGTCCGGGGGGTTTGGGTTCCGCGGTGCTGGTCTCTCCAATTTTAATTTCTTCAGCGGAGCGGCGTCCTCGAAGACTCCCTCCAAATCATCAAAGAAGAAAACGGCAGGCTTTAGGGGTAGTTTTGGTGCTGGATCCTCCAACTCCGTCATCGGAGATCTAATCAATGCAGGACCTCCTTTGGCTTCTCCAGGAGGATTCCAGGAGCCTCTTCCAGTTCCAGAGATGCAGGACGAAGAAAAAGGAAAGGGCAGACGGTCGTCCATGTTTAGTTTGATGGGAATGGGTAGCAAGAGATTGATACCTAAGTTTACGATCCCAAGCAAGAGGATGTCGGGGGCAGCCGGCGGTGGAGGATTCATGATGGACGACGACGACGATGATCAATTTGAAGGAGGGATGGGATTGCTTGGGTAGCTGGGTAAAACAGACATAAATGCCGCTGCTTCTTAAAAAAATCATAACTTGATTCAGTTGTTAGTAATCCAATCTCACGAAAGACGTCAACCGCAAGTCGTAACATTGGTGGTTATGAACATTGAGGTGAATCATACGACAACAACATCATCAATCATCTCAAGTTAGATTTTTTTACAGTTATTAACTGTAAATACAACTGTAAATTCTTTTTCGGTGTTTCTGTTCACAGAACCAACCTATCATCATGATGTTTGATGTTGATGTTACTACTCTAGTAGGTATGTTACTACGTATCATACAAGTAGTATGATCTCCTTCGCACAACAGTCATCATCACAACTCTATCACAAGAGATGATCTGTGCAAGTACTCGGAGTTTCTGCGGTACGACTACGGTAGTAAATAGTATAATAGAGCCGTCGACCATGTTATCCATAATATTATTATTACTGTTGGTATTCTTTCTTGTAGACCCCCTTGAGGCTTGGAACTCTAGACCATTCCCGTTTCCCCAGCCGGAATGGCAGAAAGTGGCTCTACAAAGGCGATCCTTCCTATCCTCGGCAACTGCCATGCTGACAAGTGCCGTCCTTCCAGTTGATTCAGTTGTTGCTAGTGACAGCGACAACCAAAACCTCATTGATGTCTATTTTGGTTGTGGTTGCGTGAGTGTCTGTCGGTGTCATATTCCGCTACATCTCCATTACTTTTAGGTGGGAGTCTCACCGTCGTTGTCCTTTGAACGGCACCAGCTAGTTCTGGCATGTACAGCATGAATTCGTCGAAGCGGAACGAAAGATCTTAGGAAGAAACGACGAACAACTTACCAGCCGAGCAGCATACGCTGGCGGCCGACTGGGGATGAAGGATTCCAAAGTGTAAGTGAGGTTTGTGCGGAACGGTTCCTCGTTCCTTCCAATCTCATATTCTTTTTGCATTCCACCAAATGAAAAATAGTTGCTATCACAATGTCGCACAAATCAGTGATTACGGGAGTTTGGGTCATGCTGAAGTCGTCTCTGTGAAGATTCCCAAAGAGAATTTTTCGGACTTTGCTGTCGAATATTGCAAGCTGTTTCGGAATGGCATGCGTCCCGATCAATGGGGTGACCGAGGACTGGAGTATCGCAACTTGGTAGGCTTCATGGGCGGTGCCGGGTCTGATCTTGTGATGCAACTAATCGAAGCCTCTAAAGCGACCGGCGATCAACTCGATTTTGCCGTCGGAAGGGGCGGTGATGCCACAGCGAAGGGAGGCGCAGACAGCGACATCCCCCGTCTCGTTTGGATCATGGATTCTGATGTGTATCCCGCCTTCGTCGCTGAAAATTATCACCAGTTCCATGATGGATTCATGTTTGGGGAAGACTACTCCAACGCCTACAACTCTTTAGCACAGATGTTTGCCAAGCTGGGAGAAGACTTCGGAAAGTGTCCACGGGTGTAGCACCTCAAGTGAATTACGTAGTACTAATGATACAGTTATGCCAAGTACAAGAAGCGTTTCAGATGCAATGGTATTCGAATATTTACATTTACAGTTAGTCCTAGTCTCTAGTGGACGTGCGACTTGATGATGTTCTATGCGGGAATCGGTACTTTCAATAGATACAATACCGAGGAGCGTACGGAGCAGGTTGGTGCGTGATTGAGAAATAGTTGTGCAACCATGATAATACAATGTGCATTGTCCGTTGATTTTCCACCAGAGTAGTAAGAAAAGAGACATGAATTTGATGTTGTGTAATTCATGTGTCACGAGAGTGATTGGACGGTTTCTCGACAGGGGTCTGGGTGAGAGTGTACATGAGCGGTGGATAGAATGGTAAGTAAGCCAAGCATTGACTGTGAGTGCAGATGCCTCGTTGGGATCAAGAAACAGAATTGCCTCGAGACTTTTTCCTTTCAAGATCTATTTTCGTTCTTGTAAAAAAATCAAAACTGTCCTTATACCTCGCCTCGTTTTCCAATGAAAGCCCTGCGACGATGCTCGCTCTTTTCGTGTACATTGCGCGTCCACGTTTTGGGCAATTGTCCCTTGGAATGTCCCTGCATGAGCTCTTTGTATTCGGCAGAGGAGCTTGACGCTTCTCGTACTCTTGCTAGGACCATGCCTCCGACCATTCCGTTGGAGGTACATTCTCGAAAGATCTTTCGAGTCCACTTTTTCCGTTCGGGACTGTCTCGTGGGAGCAAATGCGCCACACACTTGAGCATTGTTCCATACGTTACATGGTTGGGAGAACCATATTCCTCTTGGTTTTGAACGAGTTGCTGAAATGTGGATAGGGCCACGTTGAAAGCCTTAGCCTTGCTTGCCTTGTCACCAGGTTCGGATGCGCAGGTGGATAGGACCGAAGTGAATCCGTACACATCCGGGCGACATTCCTCGATGCCCTGTTCAAAGTAATGTATTTGCCGGTCTAGAATACTGCAAGCCTTTCGGTAGGCATCCTTGGTGTCGGCGTGAGCCCAGCAGCCCATGGCGCTGTTGAACAGAAACTTGTCTGGTTTCCACGACAGGGATCCTTCCTTGTGTTTTGCTTCGACGAATTTGAGAATTTTGTCTGCCGCGGGTGCCGCACGTGGATCGGCACTGCGGGCCAATGCTCCCATTACAATATGGTACGATACCAGATCTGGCTCTACATCCGAGTTGCCTTCAATAAAGTACAAGTTCTCCATAAAGGACAGGATATCCACGGCACGTTGCCATGCTTTTGGATTGTCCGTACCGTGATTGTCATGCTTGCCACTGCTGGTACTGCTGTGATTGGGTGCAGCCCGCGCCCATGCAGCCAGTACGGCATTGAAACTCAAGGTTCTTGGTCGCAACCGACTGTTGTGGTGACTGAGCTTTTCCATGGTCCCCAGTAAGGTTTCAGCATAGACCGGGGCGCGTTTATGGTTATTGCGAGACCAGCTTTGCAAGACACTGTCAAAACACATTTGATCGGGACAGGCCTTGCCATTGCGTCCGGATTGATACAAGGAAATCATCCATTCCAAGATGCGTTGTGCCCGAAAAGAACTGAGGGCATCACCCCCGGCATGTTTCCATGCCATGAGAGAGATCTTGAAGGAGGACAAATCGGGTTGCACTTGAGGGTCTCCCTTTTCGTATTGTTGCTGCATCTGTGTCAAGATTTGCTCACATCGTTCGGCAGCAAAGACGCCTTCCCCGCTGCGTGCCCATGACTCGAGCATACAGTTATAGTCTTCAGTGGTTGGATTGGCCTTGATATTTCCAGCTTTGGTCTCATCAATCAATCGTTTGACAAGATTCTCGACCGCTACAGCATTTTCTTTGGATGCAATGACAAGGGGCGTGTTTTCGTTCTTCTTACTCTTGTTGTTGATGACAGACGTTTGTTGTTGTTTTTGTTGAAGTGTCGATGCTGTCTTGCTGAGACGGGTCCATCCTTTCATGACTTGATGCGAGTCGGCGATCATACCATCGGTGAGTTCTCCTGGTGGCGAATCGCATATTTCAACAGTGATTTGTTTGAGATATTGCAATTGTCGAGGTGTCGGTAGGGCTGACTTGCTGGTAATGTATCCTGTCGTCACAGAAGTAGAAGAGCATAGGATGACCAAAACGACCACCACGGCCGTTGCAGGAGGAAAGGAAAACTGTCGTAACATGATGATTTGGGAAAATCAATGAATCGTAACAGGCGAACAATAGGAACAAAGGGTTTGATGTGGGGAGGCAATTTTGGGTGTTGTTAGAAAAGAATACGCTTCACACTCCACTTGTTGGGTGTCACACTATTGTTATTGTTGTTGCGCTGGTGATGCCAGCAGTGAGGTCGTGAAAGACAAACGAAACGACACTTGTCTGGAGAATTGTGGTTTGATGAGTCAAGATGGATGACAAAAAAATACTTCGATAATAATAGAAAAAATGAATGGTTTGTTGTCACAATTCAGTCCTCTCGCCCATTTTTTTTGGGGGGAAAGCTTCAGAGACTGGAAAGGCTCCCATCAAAGATACTTCTATCAACACTCTATGCAGTGCTACAGTAAGTGAGAAAAAAATTGGTGGGCTGATGACACAACAAACCAGGTGGTGAGAAGGCCGAAGGAAGAAAGACACTTCAACCCTCCGATCTCTGACTCTATCCTTGTTTCCCGATTCATTTTTCTTCTTCGTTTCGAGAAGAAAAAGAACACTGCCAAAAAATTCCGCCACGACTCTTCCAGGTGGCAAGGCGAAGTTTATGACGTCGTTCGTCCAATCAGATCGTGCCTCGTGAAGAACTCGATTCCATTGAGGTTGACGTCACCTCGACGTCATCATTTTCATTCAATACCCGGATGTTGAAAAGATTCAAATTCAAACGAAAGTGTATACGCGAGACAGCCCTGTTTTATTTGTTTTTTTTTGCGATACCATACCCATCATCCTGTAAAAAGAGCTACAAACTACGTACGGTACGTAGTACGTCGTACTTAACATACATGCTACCGGTACGACTGCGGTAGAGTACGGTAGGTACCGGTAGTTTACAGTACTACCTACCGGTAGGTACTAGTCGTAACCTGAAAATTGAAATCTTGGTAGCTCTCTCTCTACTCTAGAGAGCTACTACCACGTACTCCGGAGTAGAAGAGACTAATATTACCTAACTGTAATAAGTAATAAGTAATAATGTGAAACAAGGTTTGCTGTCTACCTAGAATTTTATGGGTTCCGATAAAAATATCTTTTATTCTTCTTTATAAAGCGAAATGATCAAATGGAATACATCTGACAGAGCCAAATAAATACGACAGTAACATTTTCTTCTAATTGGCGACCTTCTCTGTCAAAAAGACTTTGATAGCCTGATAGTAGGCTTCCGGTCGACTCATTTTCGGGTTGTCCTCTTGAAACGCCGACGCAAACTCGCCCAAAAAGGCGCAAACCAAACGAAGGCTACCCATGTATCCTAGCATCGTCACAGCAGTGAGGACACCTCCATACATGGCACCGCAAACTGCGGGAAGAAAGGCATCGGATCCAGCAACATACAAGCCTGGAATGGGTGTGCGAGGTGTCGTCGTCCATTTGTCGTTCAAGCGATCAAAGACGTTGGTGTCCATCTTGGTACCATACGAGCCAGCATGAAAGGACGACAAATACGTCACTTCCGTCAAGGGCGTTCCCAGAGTCATGTACTCGACCTTGCCTTGAACTTGGGGAACAATCTCATACAGGATACTCTCTAGATGCCTGGTGAGCTGGTCCTTGAAGTCTTCGTATTCCTTTCCTCGGTGATGCACGGAAGTGTTCTCCCACTTGGAGAACCATTCCCACAGACCATCGGAAATCAAAATGCAGTTGCTTGTTCCTGGCATGCGTTTCGGCCAGCTAGGATCTTTCGTGCACGGAAAACCGATGTAGACTGTCGGAGGACGCTGATTCACTGGATCATGTGCGTACCGGTCAAACGCCTCATCAATGTCGTATCCGTTGAAATACCACTATCCGAACAACAACAACAACAACAACAATAAGACGAAACAATGGGACAATGAAAAGAATCGATTTGATAAATCAGCGAGACCCGATCAAACGCCACAGAACTTACGAGATTGTGCTTGGGAAGATCCAACTCACTCGCATCTCCTTTGATCTTGCAAAACAAAAATACATGGCCGTTACTCTCTTTGATGGTCCGTTTGGTCGGATCCAAAAAGTCTTGTACTGCTGGAAGATCCTTTGGTAGGAGATTGTTATAGAGATTGAACACGGATGTGGCGCATACCACATTTTTCGCTCGAACTTCAGTGACCGGGCCATCATTTCCAGCGGAAGTATTGCGCACTCTCACTCCAACGGCACGACCATTTTCAATAATAATGTCAGTCACCGTGGCATCACATAGCACTTCGCCTCCCATCGCATGTACCATGGCTGTAGATCGAATAGATATGTTTTGCGTCGGCCCCACCGTGTAGGAGGCGCCCTCCATGTAATGAGCCATGGTAATGGCTTGTGCGGCAAAGGTAGCCACTCGTGGTTGTACCGCATAGTCGCCAATCGGATGATTCAATACGCCTTTGACTCTTCGTAAGACTGGATCAGACTCTGGACCCTCAGGAGCGGTGGGACAACTTTGAAGTAGTTGATCGATTGAGTATCCTAAGTTGAAGACAGCGTATTGTACGTCCCTCACAGTATACGAAGCGAGCTTGTACAACTTATTGATGCGCTTTTGCAGAAAAAAGTGGAACATGGAAGGAACGACACGTGAAATCCCAAGAGCTGTGAAGCCATCATTGACCACGTCGCAAAGGTTCATCCACACTCTGCACTTTTTCTCCAAATCCTTGTTGCCTGGATCTATGCGCATAATCGTCGACTTGATGACGCTTTCGGAACCAGTGTTGAATTCGTAGTTATTGAAGTTTGGACGACCCTAAGGACATTGTAGCCGATAGAAGAGGACCAAGCGAAATTGTGAAGCGCAGCTGAAAAAGAACAGAATCCAGCCATTTGCAACAAAGTTTGGTCTTACCTCCGCAACGTCGTCATCCTTTGGAAAGAAGACTTGATCGTATGGATCATCCAATCGCTTCCATTCTTGCTTACCGCGTGTCATGAAGCGCAAGAGTCCTCCCGATCGATGGGTGGGTAGACCCATACCTTCTGAGGTATAGTGGAGCCCCGTATCCCATTCGCAATCTTCAATTCGAAACGTGTGAGTGCACCCTCCCGTTCGTTCTTCATGTTGTTCCAACACAAGGACTTTTCGACCCGCTTGGGCCAGCAGGTTACTGCAAGCACATCCTCCCGCTCCAGATCCAATGACAATTGTATCGATCTCTTTCGGAACAAGATCTGGAGAAAACGGAGAGGCTCGGATCGTTTTGATTGTGGCTCGTCGTCCAGGCCAATAAGACAACCAAAGGGCGAAAAGAGTGAAAAGAGCGATGATAAATAACAGCCACCAAGGTAGTGTTGCAACTATAGGAGTAATGCTTGATATCATCATGTTGATAATGATACTTGTAGTCAGGTTTTGGCTTGTTTGTCGAATTCATTGTGAATAATGTTTTCGGAGTTGTAATATCGAGTGTCGAAAACGTCTTGGCTGACACAGTTTGTCGCACCAGTTCTCATCCTCCCAGGCAATAGCGATCTCCAACCGATACCTTGTTCTGGCGCGTGTAGTAGTAGCAGCAAATGAAGTCTAACATTTTGAATGTCAAACAGCGAAAATCCTTCGCGAATTCCAATCTTCAATCTCCTGTTCTCATTTTCAGTTTTCGGAACAGCCGACTTCGCCCACGGACGAAGACAATACACGCACTATGATAGAGTTACGACACTAAATACCAAACGACTCTACCGTAGTACGTAGAAAAAGAGAGACTACCGTATCATCATACCGTGAGTTCGAACTGTACGACAGCACACAGCACTGCTACCTACCGGTAGTACTCCGAGTACGGTAGGTACGATAGTATAATAGTATATGTTGTCCTACTACGTAGTATTGTATCTTACTGTCTCACGTACTACCGGTAGCATAATATGATCATATCAGCACTACGGAGAAGTGAAGGAAAGAGGCATCAACGGATTACACGTCGATCTCTAAAACGATTCACAGTTACGAGTAATCAAAATGTCATGCGACGAATTCAGAATGGGAGTGCAAAAAGCCTACGGCAAAGAAATCACTGACGAGCTTTGGGACGAGGTTGCGAAGATGCCAACCTGGGGGTACGTCAAATCGTTTGAGTTTGCAGCTCTGTTGATTCAGCAACATGTTGAAACGAAATCTACAATTGCCGAAAAGGATTCCACGATTGCTAAAATGAAGTCTACGATTCATGAAAAGGATGATAAACTTGTTGAATTGGAGACTAAATTGAAGAGAATCAAAGAACAGCAGCGTTTTTTAGAGCAACCAAAAAAGCAGCTAATAGTTTCAAGTGTGTCTGAGGCGGCGAAAAACCCGATTTATCTGAAGTCATTCCGAACTCGTCAAGTGGCACAGGAGCTTTGTCAAGGCGGATTTGTCTGCCACAAATATTTTATTGAGTTCACAAAAGCAGCACGATTGATGACAAATGGAGAGGATTCACGGAACCAAGAACTGAAGGTACTGAAAAGTACCATGGAGAAAGTCAAATCAGAGCTTGACAAGCAATATGAAGATCTTCTTCTCCAACGTGTTCAAAATTCACTCTACCCAGAAGAATACTTAGACGAGGAAGCTCCTCAATCTGCCCTTGCAGCTGACATGCTCCGATTTGCAGTCAGCAAGTTACTGGAAATACGGCGAAGTCAAAGTAACGCCGGCGATGTCCTCGAAAGTTACCCACACATATCCGTTTCCCATCAGTTTGGCATCGTTTCGTCAGTGAATCTTGAAACAACGGACATCATTGGAATGCTCAAGAAGATAGTCAACACATCAGGTACATGCAATTCTAGTGAGACACTTCCATCACAGTCATTCAAGTCGAACGAACCAGTTGCGTCAACAGGATTCGGAAGTATCACATCTTTTGCAAGATCGAAGATTAACTTTCGAGTTGACATTCTTTGCTGGTTCCGTCATGGAGGACAGGCAAGCGGCGGCTGCTGCTGCTGCTTAGCATCTGTAGAGTACAAACCAGATCACAAGGACTCAGTTCAACGGGAAGCGCAGGCAGACATGTATGCGAGCAACATTCAGATTCTACATCAGAAGCCTTGTCTCAGCGTTGATATCGCCGGAGGTAACGACATTTCGACGTGGATTATTTCAGTACATGCTCTTGTACAGCGACAAAGTGAAAATGAGCCTCTGTGGGATAAATCTCTATTGTATCGAAGTAAAGGTACCACGGCTATCGTTCGATTAGCTTCAGGCTTAATCGCTGCTGCTCCATTTTTCCAAAAAAACATGCAGGACTTTGGCAATCGACTGGGTCCTGTAGTTGGGGTTGCGGATGATAGAGTCTTCAAAGCTTATGATGAAGCCACAACTCGTAATCCCAACATCGACCTCGTTCGAGAGTTTGTCGACGAAAGAGCCCAGTTGTGGAGGTCGGAGGATCAGAAACTCGAGATCATTGAAATGTGCTACCATGAGAACAATTGGAATGATGGAAAGAGTGTAGCATCTTTTGCCTCAATTCTTGAGAAACTTTCCCAGCTGCATGCAAAAGGCTTGGTCCACGGAGATATTCGGCTGGCAAATCTACTAAGTTCGGGTTACATTGTGGATTTTGATTTCGTGGGGCGCGACTACTATCCGGAGGGTCTGAATCAGCTCAAAACGGACGGTCGTCGACACAAAGAAGTTGACGATGCGATTGTTTCCAACTCGGTGCAAAACATTAAGCCTGCTGTACAACACGATACGTATTCCATGGCACAAGTTATGAAGCTGTTTCAAGTGCAAGGCGAGTGGTGGGAACAAGCTATCGCGGAAGTTGAAAGTGGAAACTTAGACGTTGCTATCAACAATTTGCGCAAACGTGGAAACGCTGTGGCTCATCTCAATTCACTCATTTATTCTCACGGTATCGGTCCTTCACCCTTGAAAGCCTTGTTTTGACGGAGATTATTGGATGAAACTTGAAACCACTGGGAAAACATTTCATGGAAAGAACTCGTTGGTGGACGTCAAAGTTGGCCGTAGAAAGTGTCAAAGAGGGAGTTGAGCACTGTTCTACGGCAAAGTATCTAACCCGACCCAGCAATTTCACCTACTATGTCGTACTGAAATAATAGTCTAGCTAGGTACTCCTATAATTACCACATTAACATACTACTTCGAAGTAATATGATGATTCGTGCTTTTGGTAAGACTATGCACATTCATCGTGTGCAGGAGAGCTGGCGTTTTTTAAGCGGTGAAGCTATCATCATCTTACCATGATACCGGTAGGTGCCCTACTGCAGCAGAAATCGGTTGAAGTCAGGACTTTCAAGTCATCACAATGTCGTATGACCATACACGAGAGTTAGTATGATACCGTGAGTTCGAACTGTACGATAGTGAGAGCTTGTCCCCATAGGGTTCCAGCACATTCTTTCTGTAGCATGAGTAACTCCACGGTTGGACTGTACCAAGACTGTCTTTCGTATGTCGTTTCTGCCATTTTAGCGTATTTGATCGTGTCCTTCTTTTGGAAGTACCAGAGAGTACGAGAAACTATAAAACAACTGCCTCCAGCCCCCAAATATGGGTTTGTCGAATATCTCACGCAATTTCTGGGATCACAAGGCCCGCAATTTGCATTGCGAGAGGCACGAAAGATCGGCTATATTTACCGATTTCCGGGGATGCCATCTGTGATGAGAGATTTGGCCTGGATTTGTGTCGGAGAACCGAACCTGGGACGAATGATTCTGGAAGATCCAACATCCGAAAAACCATGGGAGGTCTACCAGTTATTTTATAAGGCCACCAGTGGTGACAATTTCTTCACATCGAATGGCAAACGCGCGAACCACGTAAGGAAATCTACTGCAGCAGCTTTTTCAGGACAAAACATGAAGAAAATTGCCATCACAGTGGAAGAAGTAGTTGATCGATGGATTGAAGAGCGATTAGAGCCTTTTTATGTGAAAACAGGCAAGTCGGTGGATTTTGATGAGGAAATGATGATCGTGACGACCGATGTGATCGCTCGCGCTGCATTCGATTACCAACTGCCCCCAACGGAGCGAACAGACTTCAGTCTCAAAATGCGCACCGTCATGAATGTATTCTTTCATCAGAATCTCAACCTGGGAAAGAGGCTCTTTGGTTTCATGTACGCTGACATACGTGAAGCACGGCGCCTGGCCTTGGAGTTGAAAGAAACGTTCGGGAAAAAGCTTTTACAATCCTACCGTGACAACCCAAACCCAGGGCCTGGAAATATTGCCCATCTCATGCTCAAGGATGACGATTATGACAATGATGATCAAAGGGCCAGAGACGTTCTTCTTTACTTCTTCGCAGGTTTCGATGTGAGTTTGAGACAAAAGAGACGTGTTTCTTGTAGTTGTTCGTCCACTGATTGTGCTTTTCCCATTCTTTTTCATTCAGACGACGGCCCATACAATTGCCTGGGCAATGTTAGAATTAGCGAAGAGTCCTAAGGAGCAGTTGCATTTACGAAAATCGCTGGAAGATTTCAACAAAGTCGGAGGAAATGGCCAAAGTGTTGACATGGCAGTTTGTCCCGAGGTCAAACTGGTAGCTCGAGAAGTTCTGCGTTTACATCCAGCGGGAGCTCTGGGCTCGACTCGCCTCATCCCGAAAGATTTTCTCGTCCATAACCCTGACAACAAGAATGAAATTGGATTCTTCCCAAAGGTAGCTCCTGCAGTATCTTGTCATACGTTATTCTTCGAAACCACCATGTTTTTGGTGACAACGTCGACGAGTTTGTTCCAAGTCGTTGGGAGTCTCCAACGGAGGAAATGTTGAAAGCATACCTCCCGTTTTCCGCGGGGAAACGCAATTGTCAAGGCATGGCCCTGGCGTATTTGGAATTGCACTCCATTATTTCCCGTATAGTAAGCAACTATCGGTTGGAGGTGGACAACGAGGGAACTTCGGCGTATATGGTGACTCTGCGTCCAGAAGGCTCTACCATTTTTGTTAGAAACTTGTAGAAAAAATATCTTCAGCGGCATAGTTATTACGAACACTACTACCGGTAGCTATGATAGAGCTCATGACAGTGTGGTACGATCAATCGTAGTAGAATCTTGGGATTGGGAACACCGTCGTAATCATTCCTGAAATTAGGATGGGGGTCTCGCGCCAGCCAGCAAATTTGAAGCCATTTATTATTTCTTCAGCATGATCAGTTCACAGTCACATCAAAAATTCGACAATCTTGAAAACTGTATTGATGTGAATAATCAGAATCTTCGAGCACCTCGTAAGGGAGGGAAAAAATCGGCCATTACATGTTGTTTTCGGAAAGTTCATCAAGTGTATGACTTTTTTCATCGGTCAGTGCCGCCATGCGTAATCTTCACTAACATGCCATTATCTCGTCCGAATACTCTGAAGCCTTGGATTGTCCTCTTGTTCCTTCTACCGGTCCATGGGGCAAACGACGATAGCTTCGCATCAACATTGTGCGAGTCAAGCATCGATTGTATAGGCAACTCGTACTGTGCATCTGGTATTTGTCTGGAGGCATTTCATTGCACCGTCCGTGAAGATTGCCTCAACCAATACAACAATTTCGGATCTTCCATAACATGTGAAGGATACGCTACTTGTGCTTTAGATGGTACTTGCGGGATGGAATGCGACAGCGACGTTGGTGTTGGAGTCAACGACCAAAATACAACTGTGTCTTGCAGTCAGATGGAGACGTTACCTTGCGATGTCGAAACCTGTAATGATGCCATCCAGTGTTTCAACGACAACTTTGGAGGATGCCATGCCGTCTTTTTCGACTCAGCTGGCAATCAAGTGTGTAAGGAAAAAAGTGAACAGTACGGTTACAAGAACAAGAACGAAACTTCCGCAACAACAATTGTTCCATGCACTTCAGACAGTGATTGCCACGTAACAACGGAATACTGTGCCAGTGGAACTTGCATGGAAGTTTCTGCTTGCCAACAACGACTGGACTGCAACAATCCCTCCAACTTCCCGTACGCCGCGTTCACCTGCGTGGGATATGTCGAGTGTCGAGAGGGGCGGTGTCAAATGGAATGTGGTGACAGTCTTTGTCCGGATGGAAAAGAACCAGTCCAATGCGATCCGTTGCCCTGCGATGTGGAAGATTGCCCCGATGCAGTCAGCTGCCACAATGACAATTGTGGGGAATGCCGACCTATTTTCTTCGATGCTGCCGGGAACCAAGTTTGCATGACACACTCAGATGAAGATCTCCCACAGAACTCGACAACAAGACCCGTTCCCAATAATTCCATTCAACTTCAGCCCTGCAACCGACCTGAGGATTGCTTGGCTGCCTCTGCCGAACGGTCCGTCACTTCACAGTTCTATTGCGGCCACGGGATTTGTTTGGAACGAGGAACTTGCGGTACGGATGCAGATTGCGACAATCCAAGAAACGAACACGACAGCGATTATTGTGTGGGATACAATCGTTGCAACAGGGGATGGTGCGAACGTGTTTGCGGTCCGCCTTGTCCAAATGAAGCCACTATGGAAGAGGCGTGTGAACTGACTCCATGTGATTCTAGTACACGATGCCCTGGTTCTGTATTTTGTCGCAATGATCCATGCAATGGGTGCAAAGCCATCCATTATGATGTGGCAGGGCATGTAATGTCGACGTGCGATGCCGCAACCGACGGGGGGGGTCAGTTATGAGACAGACCGTTCTGCTGCTACCATCAGAAATAAAGAAGTCGCTGCCTCCCTTCATATGTTACTTGTTTTCATTTCCGCTGCAAGTGGCGTTTTCCATCTTGTTTAAACATGTGGAAGCAAAATATTTATATTATATAGATTCTTTCTGACTGTGAAAAGCAAAAATCCTTGAAAAATAGTTCTATGATGATGATGATGTGATGATCATTGCCTTCACAATGCCCGTTAATAGCTCAGTAGTTTTTGTAAATTTAGTGCGACAGTCGCGCGCAAGCCAATGATATTATGTTCAAAGGTCACATCGCTTCCTTTCATTCTTCACGACCCAACTGCTCCTGTGTTGACGAACGTCGCGAATTCTCCGTTGCACACAACTAAAACAATTCGAACGCAACATCATCAATCAACTGGCACCACCACTACTGTCACCACTCTCAATTGTAGTAGCAGTATCAACTAATACAGTACTAACAGTAAAGCAGTCAACATCATTATCAAGAACAACAAGAACAAAATCTAAAGATGGGCCAGATTGTATCTCTTGCCGTCATTCATTGCTGCTGCACTTCGGCATCGTCCTTGTGCAACTCTTGTTTTGGTACCACAGCGGTGGGTACCACCGGGCGTAAGCGATCTGTCTTGTTGCTAAGCATGGCCATTGCCGTCGCCTTGTGGTTTCAATATTCCGTGGGACCATCCATTGTGAGTCAAGAAGGATGGATCTGGAAGACCTATCGTATGATACCAGGCTCTGGGAAGTTGGTGTACAATGCCTGGCACGAATCCTGTGCCAAGTACGACCAAGATAGCGAAGAGAACAACGGTCAAGCCCTCATGGAACAGTGTGCGGGAAATGCCGGTGTCTTCCGTCCCACCTTCCTGACCACACTCTACTTCTTGGCTAATGCGGCAGCTACCTACACAGTGCCAGCTTTGAACCGAGAGGCGTGGCCTGCCAAGTACGCTCTATTTTTTTTCGGACTGGCCATCACCATGTTCATTCCCAACAATCCTATCTTTAGTGGATTTTATTTGTGGTTGGCGCGCTTGGGTGCTGGAGTCTTTGTAGTCATGCAACAAATCATTTTGATTGATGTGGCTTATAACTGGAACGATTCCTGGGTCGAAAAAGCCAACGAAGCTGATCGTTTATCCTATGGCAGCGGCACTGGATGGTTGCACGCAATCGTAGGCGTTTGTGTTGGCTTGTATTGCAGTTGTGCGGTATGGATTGGCCTGTTGTACACGCACTTTGCGGATTGTCCGGGAAATACTTGGGTCATTACCTTGACGCTCTTGGCTATCATCGGACTGACAGTGCTGCAACTGGCAGGAACGGAAGGATCTCTTTTGACCTCCAGTGTCATTTCCCTCTATGCTGTCTACTTGTGTTTTTCAATCGTTTCCAAGAACCCACGAGGAGAATGCAATCCTCGGCTTGGTAAGAATGATGTGTGGGGCATCACTATTGGGTTATTGCTGACAACCATCTCCCTAGCCTGGACGGGATGGAGTTGGTCAGCCGAGGCTCGGTTGAATGTGGACGCAGTACAATCGGCAAAATCGGTACAACCCACGGGGGGGACATCGTCGGAAAGCGCGGGTATTAACTTGGATGTTCCTCTACTGGATGGCGAAGAAGCTGGCACCAGCGGTCTTGTATCGTCTTCTGCTGGAGAAGGCGCAGAAAGTGCTTCCTTGGCACATGTTTGGAAGCTCAACATTATCATGGCCTTGATTTCTTGCTACGTCGCCATGATCTTGACGTCTTGGGGGACCGTCGATGGATTAGACGAGAACCACAATGCCGCCAACCCCACCATCGGACGATGGAATATGGCTATCTTGGGTCTATCGCAGTGGCTAGCCATTGGTCTGTATGCCTGGACTCTGATTGCACCACGACTGTTCCCAGATAGAGACTTTTCTTAATTACGACAGTGCGTCGCAGATATCTAACGGGAAGTTTGAAAGACGAAGTTCCCGTCTGACAAGCACCGAAATTCCGAAACGTATACACAGTTCTTGAACACTGACTTTTTTAACGGCAAGTTAACTTTTCATACTTAAACTAGTGAATGCCCCGACACGGAATCAGCAGAGAAAAATGATGTGTACTCGCCGCCTGGAGATTTGCTGTCGCCACCTTCAGAAGAGTCATCGGTTCGGTTACCGACACTAGATGCGTCTTCACCGGCCTCCCCATTTAAGGCATCTAAGAAGGATGGAGGTTCCAATGTACTCTCCCCGACAGCCGTGACATCCAAAGGCGCAAGAAGACGTTCCTCTCGACTCGGCTGTGGACTAGAAGAAACAGCACTTTTGAGGATTCCTTCCTCATCGCCGTCTCTACTCCCTTGTTCCACCGACACGTCATCACATCCAGTTTCTCGTCCATCGAGAAGTTGCAACATTATTTCCTCCTCACCCGTGGTATCATGAAAGAAATCTGAATCGGTTTCACTCCCATCAGCATTATCATTATCAGAGGCCTTGAGAAGCGATATTGGAGCGGTTGAATCTTGACATAGTAATGCTCCAGATCCAGAGTGGACTGAGTTATTGTCAGAAAGGTGCACTGCAGAATCATTGAGCCCGTCTTCGAGACCACTCGACATAAAAGAGTATCCTACAGTGTCAACGGCAAAAGATATGGTCGGGTCTTCTCGAAGGGGGGAGTCCGGAACGGCGGAATCCCCAAGGGGTAGCAAAAGTTGGGAGGAAGTGTCTAAATAAACATCTTCCATGTCTGAGTCCGGAGAGGCGACATGGACACGTTCGTGCGCAGCATCGCCGTCTTGCTTCTCTGGGGTTGATTGGTCACTTCTTTTACTCCGCGAAAACTGAAATGTTCGCGACAGGATGTCATCAAGGCGTACCAAAGTCTCGTCGATACTGGAACTCAATGCACTCGCATGACTCTTTGTGCTTGTTGGTGTGTCTGCCATGGTCTCTGGCGTACCTTTGACCCCTACGGCTTCTGATGTGAAGTTCCCGTTTTCCAATTTTGCTCGTAATTTCGCGCGTCGCTCGTTCTCTTCTGCTAGTTTCTCCCAGATAGCGCTAGTGAAAGTAGAAGCCCCCTCTGACAGCGTCGATCCGATTGCAGTGAGCGAATCTTTCCTGGGTGTGGCAAAAAATGACGTGATGGCATTTCGTTCCTCGTCGATGTCGTCACAATTGTCCATGGCACGCTTTGCTCCCTCTCCCCTGCTGTTACGTCTCGGACGGCAATAGATCAGTCCCAAACCTATGGGGAACATGACAACCAAGATAGTCAACAAGGATAACAGCCATTTCTCCGATTTCCCAAGACCATCTTTCCCACTTTGATTCGGCATAGTGCTATTGCTTTGGTTCTCGAAAGCATCATCAACAGTAGGATCACCCACTCCAGGTAAGTACAGCGGGTCATCGAAATTTGTCCCAACATCGTTCTCGTTAGGCAAGCCGAGAATAAAGTCGTCTGATAGTTCGCTGCTGACTGGTGGCCGCGTTTGCGGAGGGCCTTCGCACAAACCTTTCGCGCTGCACACCCCAGAGCAACAACTAGTCGCCTTTCCACAAAATGCGTTTCTATCCAAACAGAAACTCGCAATGAGAACGCGTTTATCATCTTTGGATGATAGGGTAATATTCCTGCTTTTAGACGTGCTGCCATCCTCCCATCCTTGAAAGACAAAAGGAGGTTGATCTTGGACTCTGAGAGGAAGTTCAAAGTTGACCCAGGAGACAATTTCCTGGGGAGCAACGATGGCAAACTCCTGAACTACTACTTCAAAACCGTCAGGTTCTGTTTGAATATCCAATGTGACTTTCCTAGGCTGAACCTCTCTGACAACTTCCGTAGTTAGGCCATTGCTGTCAGTTACCTTCAAAATCACTTCGAGAAACGAGTTTGTAGCTGCAAGGAAATCCTCTGGCTCTGGCGCAGGATAAAGATCGATGGCGTTACCCATGGTCTCATCCAAGAAAGGATGGAAGTGGTCTGGGAAAAAGGAGTTGGCTGTGAATAGATAGGTTTTTAAAAAGGGCAGTTGAAGTTAAAGACGCGCATGTCGTTACTTACCAGCATGATGCTGTCGCACTTCCCAAATGATTTTATCATCTGGAATGACCTGTCCATCCGAGTCAAAAGCAAGCCCCTGCAACTTCAACACTTGTCCTACATCAAAGGTGTCCCCCTCTGCTGGTGAGATGATGGTAGCACTTGGAGTTTGTCCTACCACCACTGTGACTGATGTTTGTTGCGCCTGGTTGTCTGCATCTGTCACAATCAGTGTCACTCGGTACTCCCCTGGCGCGTTGTATACGTGGCTCGGGCTCATGTTGGTGGAAGTGTCTCCATCTCCAAAACTCCACTGATACGTAAGGGCTTCTCCGTCCGGATCGGAAGATTGACTGCCGTCAAATTGCACGATATTTCCTACTTCAACGTTTTCTGAATCTTGTTCAGATTGACCGGAAGGATTTTGAATCACAATCTGCGGTAACGGCGGTGCATTGATCAATCCAGTGTATCGTATGCGAATAACGGAATCATTGTTGCCGAACTTGATGACGTACAGCGCCATAGTGTCATTATAAGGTCCAAAAAACATGTCGACCATTCGTGCTTCGTTAACGTTGTCGTCATCCTTTTGAATGGACTCATAGAATGTTTCATTGCGATATGCAGACGTTGGAGGGGTGCATGTACGACACCCGATACTAGAATCTTCCACCAGATTGTAGATTTTGAGAAAGATGAAGTCGATAAACAGGAACTTGTATTCTTCTGGCCAAACGTTTTCCGGTACGTAGGTGGATCCCGCAACACATCCTCCGTTTTCATTAGACACGTGTTCATAGAAGTGAAACGGTTCGACGTAACCACTGCCTTCTGAGGGGGGTTCGCATTGGTCCGTAGTACTTGCTCTGCAGGGTCCTTCATAAGTCGGCCATCCATAATTAACACCCTTGTAGTCGGACCCTGCCCAGGATAGTTCTTCCCAATGCTGCGCTCCTACGTCACTAATGACAAATTTTCCAGTCGCAGCAACATCTGGAGCCATGCGGAAAGCGTTTCGAAGTCCCCATGCCCAAATTTCACTACAAACGGCTCCATCAGGTGCACCATTGGGCAAACGCCCTTTAGATCTCCCACAAGGAACACCGGTTCCATCTTCCACAAAGGGATTATCATTCGGCACGCTTCCATCATCATTCAATCGCAACAACGATCCGTGTAAATTCTTCTTATTTTGAGCATTCTGTCGTGTTCCCCCATCTCCCGTGGACAAAAACAATTTGGTCCCGGAGAACAGCATGGCCCCTCCATTGTGCACTCGTTTTCCCAGTGGAGCTCCCTCTAGTAGAATTTCTTCGTTTTCCAATGCCAGTGTATCCTCGTTCATGGTGTATCGTGCCAATACATTGTACGGCCCCAGATCCTCATCCTCCAAACACCCCGTTCGGAACTTGTTGTAATAAA
This sequence comes from Nitzschia inconspicua, assembly GCA_019154785.2. Lineage (NCBI taxonomy): Eukaryota > Bacillariophyta > Bacillariophyceae > Bacillariales > Bacillariaceae > Nitzschia > Nitzschia inconspicua. The sequence continues at coordinate 1,100,596 of JAGRRH010000006.1, read as the reverse complement.
GGTAGACCCATCGATTTTCGTTGAATTGGGGATGTACTTCGATGCTTTGCAATCCCCGTTCCCCGTTGGTACACATGCGATCATCGCCTCGCAAATCCAAGATTTTACGTCCATTGTCTGTGCCACTTTCCACGTCTTGTACTACGTGAACTTCTCCATTCTTGTTGACTACCAAGAGCATGGGCTGTCCAGTTCGGGGATGAGGAGCGAAACGACCAGTGATCGCCTTGACTTGAGAAACGACTTCCGATACAAAGCCAGTGGGGAGGGCCGTTGCCACATGGAATGGTGCTGCGGTCAACAGCGAAAAGAGCCATAAGGTGGATAGAGTGTACGAGGAGAGGATAAAGGAACTGGCCATAGTTATCGCACCTCTCTCCTGGTGGCGCGCCATACTTGGGAATCGGGAGAGAACGGTGGCTAACGTTATATTATTGCCAAAAGGCCGATGGGAATCAGTTCTGGAACAACAGACTCAAGACCAGGAACCCCTTTGGTTCTTCTTCTATTGTTGTTGAGTGCTACTGTAAAAGGAAATCTTGCGGTGCTCTTAATAGCGTTGCTGAAGTGGTGTATGTTCACCTGGATCAAGGATGCTTGATAGATTTACAACAACAAGCATACTTCATGATGATTGGAAGATGACAGAAATCATATGTGACAATCGAGTGGTGGCCTGGATCGGCCGCCGTCGCTATTTCAAAATGGCGGGACTTTCAAAATGAAGGTTCTATCCGCGCCGGCAGCGGACGGCGGGCGAAATTGAAAATGGGTTTTTACAGTTAGGACATCCATTATTTACAGTTAGTACTCTGTACTGCGTATTCACAGTCATACACATACATACCGGTAGTAACACGTTTCGGTTTGATTTTTTTCGAGCCACCTTATCAAAATTACGACTTGCAGTTATAATAGTACAGTGAATCCAAATCAGCCGTAGTAGACTTCATTCTGGTTCCGTACCCCGGCTACTACCATAGAGACAAACTGAGAATGCAAACCGCATTCTCTAATGTTGTTATGCAGCAGTGTATGTATTTTACAAAAACAATCTCAGAACACCAAACAAAAGTTGCAATTTTGGTTCTTATAACGAATAGAGGGAATTGTCGACATTGTTGTACTGAAGGCGCAAAGCCACAATCTCGGGCGACAAACACCCTAAACTACTTTCATCATCATTCTCTCTGACACCGTCATTACTGCTACTCACACTCTTTTCTGGGGTCGGCGATGCCGTTGCTCCAGTGAAGGTCTTGGCGATGGCAGGCTGGGATGGTAGCAAAGGAAGTTTGGGAGTGAATGGATGCCGTTGCAATGGAAAATCCGGCATGTCATTCTCCGTTGATTCACTTGGTTTTGCAACATCATCAGCGACCACGACGATTGGTATGTATTTGTTCGAGATGTTCTCAGGTTGCTCCCCTAACTGTAAGTTGTCTTGTTTGTCTGTCGCCACAGATGGATGAGCAGCCGATCGGAAACAAGCTGTTTCTTCGAAGAAGATGTCCCTCGTCAAGCCAGATTCAGTTTCCCTGTCTCCCTTCGTCGTCTGGAATCTTGTTGGCGAGGGGACGGACCCATCAATTTTCTGTTTTGGAACGCATATCAAGTTGCGATTCAGAGCTGCGTGGACCAGCTGTGCTTCACTCGAGCCAGTGCGTTGCACAAGATTGCTGTCAGAATCATCCTCAGCATTCACAGAGGAGAGAATTTCCTTTTCCGCACCAGTAAATGTGTAAGGCTGAAGACTGATGTTTAGGGGTTGCAAAGAATCGATCGAGTTTTCGCCTTCCAACACGCGTGAAACAGGATCTACCATGGTAAATGAATTGAAACAGGACGAAATGTGAACCTCTTCTTCTGCAAGTTGTGCCAATTCTGAAGGCGCATTAACCAGGAACGACAGTAAGCTTTCCGTGGACTTCTCAACGGAAGCTACAAGCTCCAAATCTTCCCAATGACTACCTGTCATGCTGACGGAACTTGGGTCTAACAGAAGCGAAGATTCACTCAATCTAGCGCTACTGTCTCTATCTCCCGAGATATCGTACGGGACCGGGTAATGCATCACAGAAGACATCTCACTCAATGTGGATTCCTCACCGTCACTGACAGAACCCTCATGCGGGGTGAGAGTAAAAATCTTTTTGATTTCGTTTCGACAATCTTGGTGATTGCCATCATCAGATGTAAGTGCAGAATTACAGAGACGCAGAATTCCGTTATCATTGGGCGTAAAAGTCAGATCGACAGCTGCAGGACATGATGAATGTTTGAGCTTTGTACCAGTATTATTCCAGCGTTCGGTGGCACTTGAGCCTGATTCACTGCGACTTCGTTCACTTTCATGTGTGGATCCAGTTTTAGTAATTTTTATCATCGCGTCGCCCTCTTCAATATCGTCGTCATCTTCCTCGTCATGTTCTGCAATCTTTCCAGCACATTGTCCTATGTTGAAAGAATCAAAGACAGCATTCGTAGCTTCAGCGTCCTTCCGTCTTTTTCGAACATAGCTACACCAGCAACAAGCAACAAGAGCAGCAACGAAGATCATTGAAACAAAAGCAAACCAAATATTTCTCGATAAATTAGTCTTTTCATGACTTTCATTGGACGTAAAGTTGGCGTCGTTGGAAACGAGCTCGTCTGCTCCACCATCGTGTTTCATTCGATCCTCTTCAAAAGAATCGCGCGGCTGCCCAACGTCCATTTCAAACGGAGGAATTTCGCTTGTTGTTGTGGGCATTGTTGGCTGCAAAACGAAGGTACCAGGTGGAGGAACAGTTGGTGGTAGTAGTGGCTCAATTGAAGGCGACGAATTTATGCTGGCATTTTCATTGAAAGGATCAAAGGAAGACGAGTTCAGGGTTTGAGGAAGAGGTGGTGACTCGGATGGTGCTTCAGTGATCGGAGCTGGCTTGCAGAGATTATTGTCGCAATGACTACTACAGCAATCGTAGTTCGTGGTGCACATGTTTTCCAAGTCTAAGCAAAACATTGCCGTGACGCTCTGCGGAACGGCGTTTGAAAGGAGCCTGACTGTCCTGGTTCGGTTTTGGTTTCCATCTGACCATGTTTTGAATAGGAAGGGGGGTTGATCTTCGACCTGCAAAGGCAGGTCAAAGTCAACCCAAGATGAAATGTTTTTCGGGGCTCTTATGATGTACTCATCCACCAGCACAATCATACCTTCTGGTTCTGTGTGAACATGGATGCTGACCATTCGTGGCTGCACATCAACTGAAACTGTGCTTGATAGTCCATTTGTATCTGTCGCCGTTAGCAAAACCCTCAAAAAGCTGTTTGTAGCAGCCAGAAAATCTTCTGGCCCAGGAGCGGGAAATAACTCGAAATTGTTTCCACTTTTTAAGTCCAAAAATGGATGGAAGTGATCTTGGGAACATCGAAAGAAGAAGTTAGTATCTTGACGAATAGTTCGTTGTCATTTATTTCGCCCCTGCTTACCTGCGTGATGTTGGCGAACTTCCCACTCTAACTGGTCCTCTGGGATGAGATTCCCAGATGCATCCGCCGCTTCCCCCTTCAATAACAGGCTTTCGCCAACTGAGAAAAGATACGTCTTAGATGGGGAGATGATGTTTACAGACGGTGCTTCTCCGATTTTGACCTTCTTGAAGTCTTGCTGTGATTGCCCCTGCGAATCAGTTACCACCAATGTCACGACATATTCCCCTGACTTGGAATATTCATGCAATGTCTGCATGCCTGAGACCTTGGATGAGCCGTCGCCGAAGTCCCATTCAAAGGTCATGGTATCATTCTCGGGGTCAAAGCTGCGCCCGGCGTCGAACTGCACTCGAGCATCTGTTTCGAACCTGAAATCAAAGAGCGGATGTGGTGGCTTATTCGTACTACCTGTGTATCGTATCCTAACAACAGTTTCTTTGTTGCCATATTTCGAAAGGTACAAAGCCATCCCGTCTTTGTACGGACCAAACCACATGGAAGTCATGCGGGCCTCGTTAACATTCTCTTCTTCTTTGCGAAAAGGACGATAGAAGGTTTGGTTTCGAGTTGGCGGCAATGGAGGGCTGCATGTTGTGCAGCCTCGTTCGGGTTTCCCTAGCTCCAAATTGTATACCTTTAAAAAAACGAAATCTATAAAAAGAAAATTGTAGTTGTCGGGCCAGAGACCTTCTGGAACAAAAATCGAACCAGCAACGCATCCTCCGTCCTGGACGCTAATGTGTTCATACCTACATGTACAAAGAGAAAGGTGCCATTGAGAGCCATTGTAAGAAGCAATCGATACTTCTTCCGTCATCAAACTAGACGTACCAATGAAACGGAGTGACAGTATCGGAGTCGCTCAACCCATCACAGCTACTCATATCCGCAGGTTTGCAGACTCCACCTTCATAGATTGGCCACCCATAATTGGCTCCCTTGTAATCACTTCCTCCGTAAAACAAGGCCTCGATGTGTTGCGCTCCCACATCACCTATGGAAAAGCGTACTTTATCGCTAATATTGGGATCCATGGCAATTCGAAAAGGGTTCCTGAGTCCGTAGGCGAAAATTTCCGCGCATACTGCGTCAACTGGAGCCGTAGGAGGTACTCGACCTTCGGAATCGGAGCACCGATATGAGTTGGGGAACCCCGACGCTTTTGTAAAGGGATTGTCGTCAGGTACAGTTCCGTCGTCATTCAATCTGAGAATGCTTCCATGGACATTGCTTAGTAAGGCAGAATTCGTCCGCACCCCTCCGTCGCCCGTGGTAATGTAAAGTTTGCCGTCGTTACCGAAAGCCAGTGCGCCCCCATTATGCGTTCTTTTGTCCATTGGTGGTCCTGAAACATGCAACAAAAGACCGAGTTGTGAAGACAAGTTAGTCGGAGGAACGGACGAACGTGAAAATCGTTGCAAGTCTAATGCCGTTCGTCGTTTATATCCAACAATCTCATGGCACATCGCGTCACACAATGATTCACAACATACCTCTCCAAATCTCTACGCCTTCGTCACCATTCATTTTCAGGGTTGTTACATCCATTGTGAACCGCACCACGACATTCCACGCGCCCAATACGGGATCCTCTAAACAGTCTTGACGATACTTGGTGTAGAAGGCGTACATCCACCGATTGCTCGTGAAATCGGGATGGGGTATGATGGAATGAAGACCACGTTCTCCATTCGTACAAACATTGTCTTGTAAATCTAGAACCAACATCGATTCTGGCGAGTCGTCAGGATTTTCAAGGATGTGAACACGCCCAATCTTCTCATTCAAGACCATCATGGGCTTGTTATTGAGCCGAGGATTGGGGGCAAAGGTCCCCGACATCGCGTTGGTATCTGTCACGACTTCATCAATGAAGCCTTCTGCGACAGATCCAGCTGCATCAACCGTGCTGAGGCACTGAACAAGGAAAAAACTGAAAAGGATTGAAAGGAAAACATGTGCTCCTTGATTTGTCGCGGTCCGTTGCTCGCAAGAACGATTGCAATTCCAGCTTCTTTCCATTACTACGCTGTTTTGGTTTGTGTCATTGGCGGCGGTGGTATAGAAAGATAATGATGGTGTCGCTCTACAGATGACGATTGGCCGTGAATCCTTCATGAATTCCCAAAATATCATCATTATTGTTTCACAGGAGTATGATTTTTTGGAAGAAATTCAAAAATGATACACTGGATAATGGTAGGTCGCGCACATGTTATTTGAAATATTGATGTGCAAGTCGCAAGTCAAGTGCAAATAGGTACCGTAATTATTACCGGTACCGGTACTCCAGTACTACCGTAGTACCTACAGTAGAGTACCCGTACGCACCTACGTTGCCGGTACCTACCGTAGCAACTAGGTACCCCCACTACCGTAATAGAATTGCCGAGTACGAAGTACGTTTCGGGATACACGGAGTGTCGTTGTGAAATTCTGAGAAAACTCTCACTTTTGGTCAACTCCGGCTGCTCCTACGAACTACGTCGTATGATACAGTGTCGAGCCATTATTGAAGTCGTTCCCAAAGCAGCATAGTATTCCTAGCTAGGGTGGTGCGACTATACTTGTCGTAGCGCTGACTATCGCGTAAGTCGTATTCCAGGAACCGACTGAATGATATACTTTACAGTTAATACCATATCAGACTTCATCTTTAATCTCCTCTCCAGATTTATAACTACTGGTGGGGGTTTGGGAGACATCTACGTTCAATGGATACTTCCTTAATCAAGCTCTCGAAACGATTCCGGATCCTTTAGCTCGGGTTCCTGTTCTAGTTCACATCCCCGTCCTCTACAGGCCCAGCCTGTGTCGTGGCAATATGAGATTTGCTGCTGGAAATGGAGGTCCGAAGTTCCTTGTTGAGACTTTGTGCTTTCGTGAGTTCCAGCCGTAAGTTTTGAATGTTGCTCATGGAAGTAGGAGGGCTGGGTGGAGCGGGAATCAAATTGGCTTTGGTGTCGTGGACGACACCCCCAACATCAATGACATGTCCAGGCGCAGTGTCGACAGACTCTTTGCCACAGTTGCCAAGGTATGTTTCTTCCTCAGAGCCTACTGCTTCTTCAAGTATTATTTCCGTTTTGGGAGACCCCGATTCGAGATCCAATAGGTCGTTGTCGGAATCTGAGGTCTTGCTATCTTCTTCCAAGGACACCCTTTCTTGTACATCATCGCCGTTGGTACTAGCAGTGGATGAGGATGATGAACCTGTGTCAATGGCGGTGTCGGCGGTTCTAGAGTTGGACGGCTTCGATGACGAAGAATCGATGGCGATAGCTGCCATAGATAGTGCAGGAGTATCGAGCGGCTTCTCCGTTTTCTTGCCCACAGATTGTCCGTGTCTGTTGAATGATTCCCCGTCAACAATGTATCTGTTCTTTTCTACTTCCAGTCGGCGCCTCCTTTTTTGGATGAAAATTGCCAAGAAGATTGAGGCAACCACGATAAAGGCAAGAACAGCAACAATGATGATTCCTTGTTTACCAAGTGGTGCTTGTGTACCAATTGGAGAAGAATTAGATTGGCCGTCTATTTGTTGCTCCACATCCTCAGGCTGGGAGCTCGAAGAAGCTGGAGTATCTGCATTCTCCGAGTTCTCGGTGCCTGCAACACCAGCGGTTGGTTTGACTGGCCATCCGTGATTCTGTGAATTCGGATCTGCTTGACACGAATTTGCGACACAGTAACCACCGCAACATTCATCGGCAGATGAGCAAAACCAGTGATCTTGTGCACAGTAGAGCGCTAGGATTTGTTGGTTGTTTTGCGTAATATTAACTGTTCGTTCGCGGCTTGTTTCGCCATCGGACCAAGCCCGAAACTGGTAAGGTGGGACATCGTTCGCCAAGACATTCAATTGGTGGCTCTGCCACGACACGATCTCTCTTGGGGTCATGACGGCATAATTTTCAACCAAGATTTCGACGCCTGATGGATCGCTGTCGATGGTAACATTCATCTTCTGGGGTTGCACCAACAACTCAACCTCTGTCGTCAGGCCATCCAAGTCAGAGGCAGTCAGAATGATTCGAAGATAGCTGTTGGTCGAAGCATAGAAGTCTTCTGGCGCAGGAGCCCCGAAGAGTTCGACATTGTTACCAGTGGTGGGATCCAAAAAGGGGTGGAAGTGGTTCGCGTGATGTTGTCGCACTTCCCATGTCAGCTGCTCATCAGGCAATGCATTGCCGCGGTGATCAAACGCCAACCCCCGCAATTTAAAGACTTGTCCCACGAAAAATTCCTCATCCTCAGCTGGGGATAGAATGCTAACTTTGGGAGGCTCTCCAATAGTAATGGTTTCTGATATCTGTTGTTCTTGATCCTTTGTGTCGGTTACCGTTAGGGTAATAGTATACTCACCCGCAGCAGCAAACGAATGGGTAGGATTTGGCTCCTTTGAGGTTTCGCCGTCTCCAAATTCCCAAAAATAAGTCAAGTCATCTCCGTCGGGGTCGATTGACTCAGTTCCAACAAACTGAAGTTCATCTTTGATGGAAAAGAAACCAGTTTGTTCTGGCATGACGATTACAGGGACCGGGGGGGCATTGTCGACAAGGTCAGTGTAGCGAATTCGTGACACAGCTTGTGCACCTCCCCGTGTAATAATGTACAGTGCTTGAGTATTTTTATATGGAGCAAAGAAGATGTCGGTCATGCGCTCTTGATTCGGGTCGCTGTTTTCAATACGGAAAAAGGTTTCATTGCGGTAGGCCGACGTGGGAGGTTGGCAGCTGCGACACCCCCCTTCCGGATCTTCCACCAAGTTGTAGATTTCTCTGAACACAAATTCTGCAAAAAAAAACTTGTACTTGGAGGGCCATTTCAGATCATTAGGGACGTGAACCTGTGATGTAGAAAAGTGCAGGTGTCTCAAGTTGTAAGAAGAAGAGCTATGAAGCTTCCTCCAAGCATTGGTGTGTCATTTTTGTCCTCTTACCGATCCCGAAACACAACCACCATCATCCGTGCTTTTGTGGGCATACCAGTGAAATGGTTCTACAATGTTGCTATCAGAGGGGGGTGCACACCTGGTTTCGGAGCCATGAGAGCATACACCTTCATGAATTGGAAAACCATAATTTCGTCCCGCAAAGTCAGTTCCAACAGTATTCAATTCCTCCCAATGATTTCCGCCTAAAAACAAACGTGGAATCGTAGTCAGAATGAACAGCAGGACTCATTCAGATTTCAGATAACCGACAGACCCATCTTACCGACATCGGAAACAGTAAATTTGACCTTTCCCCGTTCGTTTACATCCGGCGCCAAACGGAAGGGGTTCCGAAAACCATTTGCATAAACTTCACTGCAAACACTTCCTTCTGCTGTTACTCCATTCGTGTCAGCACATCGAACAGAGTTAAATCCATTTTGAGTAGAAAAGGGATTGTCGTGAGGAACACTGCCATCATCGTTCAATCGAATAATACTTCCGTGGGTATTATGGAGCATTTGCGAGTTTCTTGATTCTCCCCCATCTCCGGTGGATATGTAAAGCTTGCCATCTACACCAAAGAGCATGGCTCCACCATTGTGGACCCTTTTTGTTGTAGGGGCTCCTCTCCAGACCTCTTCTCGACTGCCCAGCTTCAATGTAACTGGATCCATTCGGTATCTAGCTACTACATTGTGTGCTCCAGTAATGGGATCCTCCGGGCAACCCTCTTGAAACTTGGTGTAGAAGACATACAACAAACGGTTGTCTTGAAAGTTTGGGTGAGGAATTGCAGTTTGTAGGCCGCGTTCTCCATTGGTGCAGATGTCGGCATCGCCCAAATTCAATATCGTTACAGTTGCAGAAGATTCATCAGGATCCTCCAACACATGGATGGTCCCTGATTTGGAGGATAGCAAAATCATGGGCTTTCCGTCACGCCTTGGATTTGGTGCCCATGTACCAGACACTGCAGGGGTATTCGCGACAAACTCCTTGATGAAGCCTGCCGTGAGCACATCCGCTACTGCCATTGGCAAAAATACAGCACACAGTCCGAGAGAAATTGTCAAAACACGAGCCAGCAACATCTTGATCAACGATGATACTATCACCTTACAAAACCTTCAAAAATACCTTTTCCCACTGGAACAAAGAGGAGGAGCGGAAAAGAGTGGGAGAAGGAGGAACGGAGTCAAAAATTCTAGCAGAGGACTCTGACGACAACGAAAAAGAAGATCTCCCATGTTTATCCGAATTGACAGCAAGCCACGTGTGGGACACCTTTCACAAGATAGGTGGTGGTCCGCCTCGGCACCAACACTTTCTACTTGCAGAGAAGATTCGTTCATTTATTACAGTTAATCATCCTCTTAATTCACATTCATTCCAAAGATACGCACCTGTCGATTGCTCCAAGTCAGTCATTTTGGCGTGCGATGACTGGCCCAACAGCCAATTGCAACGATGATATTTCGGTAATCGTTCAGTTCAATTACCAATGGCATCTCATTGATCTATAATTCCAGAAAAAGTCATTGTTGAGTTGGACCATTCCCTTGTGTGGAGTACCACTCTACTACTACCTAGTACCGTAGTAGGTAGTGTTATGAATACCCCCCTGGCCAAGGCAAATTCCTACTACGACTACCTTACAGTTAGGTACGTAGAATATGAATTGTAGAATGCTTGCTACCTACCCAGTAGAGGTAGCTACAGTAGCGTTCAACCTAACTGGCTAATCCCAAGACTACAAGGCCGAGGAGCATCTGCTATTTGCATCTGTTTGGGTTGAGCACGAGTTGTTGTCACATTTCCCCCTTTTCCACGAGAACATTTAGCTGAGAATCATATTCACCAGATCAACTGACCGCACTCCTGGAACGTGATTTGATTTTTGAAAGATTGTCTAAAACCGATCCTGATGGCTGCAGTTAATTATTAGATAATATATTGATGGTCGATGGATCGACAAATGATTACAAACGAGCATTGGTAGTTCCCTTCATGATTATTTGTGAGAGATATTCAATAGAAGTGTTATCATACCCACATCGTCCTCATTGCATCCTTCCTTTACTCTTCTTCCGCAGAAACTTCGCCGCGAATGCGGCTGCAATTAGAAATCCTATCGCAATAAGTACACATCGTTGCTGCAATGGTGGTGAACTATGAACGATGCCATTGACTTGGAGTGTATCGATATTCTTTTTCGCGCTTCCTCGTAGATCAGGATGCCCAGCAGACTTGCGAATGTTTTCTTTGCGGTGCCATCCCACTTGCTGATTCCATTCTTCCCGTTCTCCTCTTTCTTCGGGCGGAAACTCCCGCAGAACCTCCTCTACCAAATCATGCTCATCAGTCTCCTCTTTGTCTTCCAGAGTTGGTGTCAACCGCCTTCGTGCCATTGATTTTCCTCTTAATCCAAGCGTTGTTGCTGCATTGACTGTGAATGCATCCGACGACGACGTAGGATAATATTCATTGACTGAGAAATGAAAATCGATCATGATCATTCATTTCTTCCACTACGACAGTACGACGTTCGAACGTAGACACAATAAAACTATCGTAATACTACTACGACGAGCAACTATCGAGGTGCGGAGAGATGAATGTCACTTCTTCGATATTTAATACCGGTACAAAGCTAGGGTAGTAGTTACCGGTAGTAAACGGGTTTAATAGTCCGTAGCTATCACAAACCCCCAATTCATATGAAAAAATCAAAAACTACTGTACGTCGTAATACCAGCTGTTGTCCGAGAAGTCAGCTCACCCGCCTGCGCCTCAAGGGGGCGAAGCAAATAATACAACAGCTTCCCATCTACCAGAGCATTCACAGTCAGTACTTTGTTGCCCACCACTAAGAACTGGAAAGGCATAGTAAAACCTTATGAAAGAGAGGACAGCCCAAACCAATGAGTGTCAGATATGGAGTGGTCTTCCAAGAAAATGCTGCAAAAGCACCTACTAGGCTATCCCCATTTACATTTTGGGTGTATTATGTTGGTATCTTGTACTAGCTAGAGGAGTACTAGTACCTTTGGCAAATGGGGCGAATGGTACGTTAAAAAGTATGCTACAGGAATAATGATAGTTCGTATTTCCCGGGACCTCTGGTCACTCCCTGCATTGCCTCGCCCTAGAGAGGGGCCCGACCGGGGAGTCAACTCCGTATGCACGGAACTACCTACCGGTAGGCGATAGCTCTACCTAGTACATCGTAACTGGCTTAGCCATAAATACGACTACGGTAGGTAGTAGACTTCATTTTACGATGATATATTGTGGAAAGCCGAAGGCTGCACTGGTAGAACAAAGTTCGTGAAATACGCCAAAATATTCGTGTGCGATGGAGACGTGCATGCTACCAGTTACATAATAATAATACAATCCTGTTCTTTCACTGGCATTGCGAACAGCACTCACATGCAACCTTCCCTTCTTGGGCACAATCTGCTACCAGCGTTTTTAACTCGTTTCCCCGAAGCGCGCAGATTTGAGAGGGCATGGAGACGCCAGTTATTGAATTATTTTCGAGATGAAACTTCTCCAACAGCTCAAGTTGGCCGAGTTCAGATGGGATCTCTCCCTCGAGCTTGTTCGAGTTGACAAAAAGTTCCGCGAGTCGGAAGCATCTCGACAGTTCGGATGGAATTGTTCCAGTAAGCTTGTTATTGTTCAGGCTCAAGCGTGAAATGTCATCTAATTTGCCGAGCAGCGTTGGGATGGGTCCTGTCAATTCGTTGTGATCAATCATGATGGAGATAATGTCGGTTAACATCCCCAATCCAGGAGGAATCGTGCCATCGAATTTGTTGTTCGCGAGATTCAATGTTTCTACAAAGAGTGACAATCGTGTGAGCGCACATGTGCGTTTCTTTCCATCGATGAACGCCGGGTATTGAAAGAACTTACTCATAGATTGCATGTGAGTAATTGTATTTGGAATCGGTCCAGAAAATTTGTTATTTTGTGCGTGGAATTCTCGAATTTGGAAGATATAATCGAACATGTCTGGAAGAGTGCCTTCGAATTCATTCTCGTCGATGTGGATGGTCTCGATATTCGGTAGATCGGCCAACGCAGAAATGACCCCCGTAAATTTGTTCTTGCTGAGCCACAGGTCCACTACACATATATCCAAAAAAATAGAGGAGAGGAATATGTTAGTTTTGGCATGACACAAAAATCTCAGCTTGCTCTTGTCGCACCATCTCACTCACTTAGTTCTGGGAAATGGTCGAAGTGTGCAGGAATGGGACCTTCAAATCCATTGTCGTCCAAGTACAACCCAACCAATTTGCTCATTTTGGAGAAATCTGGAAAGCCGCCTGTCAACATATTGTTTGACACGGCGAAGTTTCGAAGCTCCTTCAGATTGCTCCACGATGTTGGAATAGGACCATCAAAATCGTTCTTTGCAAGGTTGAGCTGGTGGATATTTGTCAACGCTCCAAACTCAGCGGGAAGAGAACCAGAGAACCTGTTGTTGCGAAGGAGTATATTTCGCAAACTGACCAAATTTCCCAGCGTTTTGGGGAGGACATGGCTTAAACGATTGTCCTGTAGATCCAACGTAATTAATTGATCGAGCGCGATACCCCACTCGGGCGGTATTTCTCCCTCTATTTCATTGTCTTTGAGGGAGATCCCAGTGACTCTATCATTGTCATTGTATGTATTAGTGAAGGGCTTGAAATCATTTTCCGCGGTAGCCTCTTGTTCTCGTGGTAAACATTCAATCCCATGCCAAGCACAAATACCCTTTTCGGTGAGCCATGCGTCCGAATTCTTCCAGCCACCGCTTCTTGCATTGGGACTCGCAAAGAAGAATACGGCCAAGCTGTATCGGTCCAGTAGTGCAGGATGATCAAAATTCAAGTTTGCAGGGTCCTCTTGTACGATCCAAGCAAGGGCCGAGTGCTGTGGTGATTTTCCTTTTGGATCAAAAAGATCTTCAGGCGTGACGTTGGCTTCGATGATTCGGTTTCTGATGTTATTGTATCGAGTACTACCAGTATCGATGCTGCCGCTACCAGACGCCGCTGCCGTTGATTCATCATTTCCTGAGGATAATATCATGTACAATCCTCCCCCAATCATACCGAACCCAACAAACAAACAAACGGATAACTTGGAACATCGAAGTCCGAGTCTCCCAAGAGCCATAACGATCTGGTTCGTGTAGTAGACCATAGCAGTCCACACCGGATTCAATCGCCGTCGTTTGTCGCTAATGTACTCGTCCGAATCAGCACTGGGGGCAGCATCCATGTACTCTTCAATTCTTCCAACGGGTTGCGTTCCGGACGGTCGAAAGAGCCCGGCAATCGTATCGCTCATCCGACCGGTCCCCCCAGAACCAGCCGATCTTCGATTGTCTGCCATGATATCATCCTCACGACCCATATCCATGAGATTGTTGGATTGATCGACGGCAAAATCACGAGTGGAAAAACCGCGCTGTCCGGAAGACGCCGGAATTCGAGACGAAGATCGAGAGGCCGCCTCGTCATCTTCCCACAGGAAGCGGCGGGCGTCCTCAATGTTCTTCTTGTTGTTGCCAGACATTTAAGAATCGTTTGTAAATGTTTGTGTTGGTAATCAAAATACAAGAACTACTGTCTTCTTAATGAAACAGGATGGAGGACTCTCTAGAGTAGTAGATGAGAAGTGATGAAGGAAAAAGGGCTGAGAGGCATTTTTAAGCTCGACGAGGGTTTTTCTCTTGGGCCTTCCTGGTGTCTGTAGAAATAGAAAAGACTCTGAAATAAAATGGGCTTGCGCGAGTCACCTATTCGTTGCGACCATGTTATTTGGTCTCCAACGGATGTCTTCGCGCTGCAAAGATTACCACGATCAAAAACACTAACAGTTAACAGTAAGTACAAGCACCCACAACCGCAACACACCGCAAGATTGAGATTCATAATATATATTCAAGCCATTCCGGCAGCATTTACAATCTATCTTGATCATGTCCGGCTACGGTGAACCCGATTGGGTCAATTCCCAGCAGAACAGCGCTACAGTTGATGAAGCCAATATCAGTGAAGGCGTCACGGCGGCACAGGCTCCATCTTCAAGGTAAGGATGATAATGGAAAGGCACTTTTACAAATGCCGTAGTTCTTACACTAGACAGCATTGAAGTCTACGAAGGGAATAGCTTGTTCTGACCCTGTCGTTTACTTCCTATTCTCTTATAATTATAAATTGTAGCTCAAAAGAATCAGGTGTCGGAAAAGGAGGATGCGCCCTTTGTATGTTGTCTTTGATGAACATGGGCTTGGCTGCTTTGATGTCCGCCCTTGGTGTCTTGACGTTGATCGAAGTCCATCGAACGGGATTCAGGGACCTTAGCGAACCTTTCTTGGCAAGCTACATGATTCTATTTGCGTTGCTGCTGTTCCTCTATGAAATCATGTGGTGGTCGCCATTTCCCGCCATGAACAAGTCCATGCGCAAAAATTTCGGCTTCATGTACGGACTTCGTGGAAAGGGACTGTACATTATTTTTGTGGCCTTTCTTTGTTTTGGACTTGGAAAGGATGCTAGCATCAAGGAAATGAACTACGCGACGGGTGCAGCCTTTTTGGCAGGAGGCTTGTTGCACTTTTTTGTCATTTTCTTCCATCCCGAATTGGCAATGAAGTATCAAGCACCTACAGCTGGTCTTCTTTCAGACTCTGCTGCAACCAACAATGACAACGTGGTATAATTTTTCAACGACAACTGTGATGACGCGACTAGAGTAAACAAGTTGGTTGGGAGAGGCTTAAGACATCCAAACGTAACAGGAACTAGTTTCTTGCACAGTGATTAGGAATGCCAGCTTTTTCGGTGATGAATTTCCAGTATAACTTTAATTCACATGGACTTCGACTTCGTAGATTTGAAGGCGACGTTTTAGCTGTTCTTGTCAGCCTGAAAGGTGTGTGTGTGTGTGTGTGTTAGGCACGCAGACTTGCCGCCACAGAATGCTGCATTCAGCAAACAACTATGCTGGACGTTAGGAGCCCAAACAGACCGTCTAGGATCAGCAGCCCCAATAATCCAACTTCCTCGACTTGGAAACAAGTCTCTGTATGAATTATTTCTAATGTGTCACGAACAGTCCATCTAGCTAGCGTCGCATATAAGCACCTTCTTTCTAAGGTAGATTCTTCTGGCTGCTTGTTGTGCGAAATGACTTCGATTTCTGCTACGCGAAGCAATAATGACGACATGCCGTAATCGGAATGGTATACGGTAGAATAAGACGTGCAACTAATAACAGTAAAACATATTTCGATGTTCTACTAACAGTAATGAAATTCTATTTCAAGGCTACGACTAGTATTGATATCACTGTCAATACCAACTACGGTAGTCTACTACCGGTAGTAGAGTTGCAACCCTTTAACCATGTACGATCGTACCTCTCCAACAGTCATCGTCTCAAAATTGTGGTCGCGCAAATGACTCACTACAAGTCATCATCATCTCATACCAATAGAGTCTACACACATCATCATGATTCATGCCGGCTATCAATTCTTCGTTTCGCGTTTCTTGGTCTCACAGCAGTTTGATCAAACAACCACGACGAAGCAGAAGAATTGTTCTGAACGAATCTCTGCTAACACTCGCACCATACGCCTCTCACTTTGTCTGTACAAGAACAGCAAAAGAGAAGAATCCGGAAAAAAATTTACATCTACTACAAAGTAGCTATTCAGAATGAGCTCCAAAACTGGACTGGACGGCGACGGCCTCACAAGGCGATCCAACGATTCCGGGATTGCAGGAAGCACATCTGCCTCGATTGAAAGCGCCCGACGTTTTTTGTACGACGAAGACGAGGAACCACCGCTCGCACCTGCTAATATCCCCATCAGCGGTAGCTCAGCGTTCCCGCCATTTCCTATTGCGCCAAAAGGACACACGAACCTCAGCAGGAGCAAACGAGTCAATCCTGTTTCGGCAGCCTGCATATCCACATTCAGTACATGTCGTGGATATGGTGCAAAGCGCCTTGGGTTCTTGGTTTGTGGGATAGGCTTACTCATAGGATCAATCTGGGGGATCTCCGCTGCTGTGAGCGGAAATCAATCCAACGAATCGGCAAATCCACGTCGCATTCAAGATATTTACAACCAAATTTTGGAGCTAGGGCTCACTTCTCAGGAAACTCTGGATACGCCCGGAACACCTCAGTATAACGCCGTACAATGGCTTGCGAATGTTGATAGAGCCAAGCTTCGCGCTGGTGATCCTTTCTTGATGCAACGATACATTTTGGCCGTCCTATTCTACTCGACAGCTGGCACCGAAGAGCATGTTTCGCCCGTTGGAAACTGGAATGATCAAACCTTGTGGATGACTTCTTCCGGCTTCTGCAGCTGGTTTGGAGTAAAATGCGAGCTTGATCCAGCAGGGCCAACTTTCAATGGAAACGGAGTCGTGACAGCCCTTAACTTGACCCAAAATGGGTTGGCTGGTAGTCTACCGTCTGAGTTGGCAGGATTGGACGGATTATTGAGACTCGACTTGTCCCAAAACTCTTTGACTGGAACACTTCCAAAGTCCTTGGCAAGTCTTGGTAAGCTTCTAAATCTATTTTTGCGACAGAACGAGCTCTCGGGCATTCTACCTTCAGAGTATGGGGTCGGATTCGGCTCGTTGCGTCAACTCAGTTTGGGAGAGAACAACCTAAGAGGACCTATTCCTAAGGAAATTGAACACATGACAAACTTGTTGGCTTTGGGCCTGGAAAGCAACAAATTTGAAGGTCATATTCCTGATTTGCGAGACCTTCAGAAGCTGACGAGGTTGTACTTGGAAGCCAACAAACTCGATGGTCCCTTTCCATCGAGCGTCACGCAATTGACATCCCTAGTAGAATTAAATCTGAGTGAAAATCACATAACGGGTGTTTTACCTGAAGAGATGGAGCAATTGACTCGGCTCGGTGCGTTCATGACAAAATTTATATTTGAGAATGTAATGTTGAAGCTTCCTAACATCAATGTTTCTCTCTCGTGTCCGTAGAGAAGATAATACTTCATGACATGAATATGCGCGGCACCATCCCTGAAAAGATCTTTGAGAAAGTTACGCGTTTGACGGAAATTGTGATGTACAAGAACGACTTTACTGGCCAGATTCCAACCACAATAGGATTCTTGAAGGATGTGCAGATGTTCTTACTTGGAAATAACAAGTTTGGTGGTACATTGCCAAAACAGATTGGACTGATGGCAGACCTGCATTCATTTCACGTCTCTGGAAATAGAATTGGCGGCACAATCCCTGAATTGATAATTGCTTTGAAAGATTTGAAAGAGCTTGGACTGGGCCGCAATGCAGTGACAGGTACGTGATACGAGAAAGATTGAGAAGAGCGATGACGAATAGAAATGACGTCATTCTCATCAGTGCTTCACAATGTTTTCGTCCAGGTAATATTCCGCCTGATATTGGAGACTTGCGACATCTGCAGCTAATACATTTGGAGGATAACCAACTCAGTGGACCTGTCCCCACGGAGATGGGACTTCTCAAATCCTTAACCGAATTGCGGTTGTTTCACAACAACTTGACCGGGTCCATGCCACAAGAAGTTTGCAGTCTGACGACAGAAGAAGAACTCGAATTTTTGGGCGCAGATTGCAAGATCTGTGATTGCTGTACGAAATGTTTCTAGCCATATAGCTTCATATTTGACAATAGCGGGTAAAAAGCATACAACGTCTCTTTGCGATTGATCTACCATATATGCTACTTTCTCTATCTCTTCGAGCTCACCCTCCAAAGATCATAGGACGCTTCCAACAATGGCAACGCACTGCCGGATGCGCTCTCTGTCAATTTTTCAGCGACTTCTGCAGCTCTCGCTTTGATGGCAATGGAGCTCGTCTTCTTGGAAAAGAAGACGAATACTTTACTTAGTTCCGCGCAGGCAACTTGGGTCGCCATTGACTCTCTTGGCGGCTTCTCTGCTTCCAACAAGGCTGGCAACAGTGACATGACTGCTCCAACCGCTAAATCACCAGCCTTGATATCCCAATGATAGGTCTCAAATGTCTCGTCACCGTCATCTTCGCCCCAATGAAGCGCAATTGAATTGATGATTTGAAACAACATAGCTACGGAGGTTGGTAATGCGACAACTTTTGTATGCGCTACACTCTTGTTCCCCTGATCTGCCTTGTAAGCCGCATTTGCCAATGATGCAAATGCACTGACAGCGGTCCGTAGTTGAAAGTCGTTGTCATTGTACACCCGCTTCTTTCCTGTGCGTTCAAAAGTGTTTCCCATGAGCTCTGATACTGCTCCAGCTGCAATGACTCCATAGTCGGGAAACCTCTCCCATGGGAGCTCTAAAAACGCACAAATCATTGTTGCTTTCAGGCCTTGGATACCGCTGTCCCTGTTCATTATGGGTTCCACGACATCCAACGTTGCGTGCAAGCCATTCTTAGATGCTTCCGCTAGATGCAGCAGCAAATACAAAGAGAAGTCTTCCAAGGAATTTGTTTTCCATTCGGAAGCATCCTCTTTTGATAGTGAAATGTTTTCGATTGCCATTCGTGGGATCCCTGTGATGCCAATCAAGAGGGCATTTTCAATATTTCTCGATAGATTCGCTAGTAGTCCAAACGCCCATCGAAAGTCCGCCGTTCCTCTTGCCGCATGGGCTGTGAGTTCTTGCAAGATCCGTAATAACGAATCTGGATTTTCTAGTGGTGTCAGTTTCGGTCCTCGCAATGTCGTCTTGGGTGAGAACTGTCCAATGATGGCGTCGGCAGGCTCAAAGTACGACAAATTCATCAAAATGATACAACCAAGGTAGCTGTCCTTCTTGCCAGAAGCGATGATCTTGCATAAATTTCCAATGAGCCTTCGTGATCCACGTTCTAGTACCATGACTCGTTTGTTATCATGAGGAATCGATAGATTGTTGAGTGCGAGACACACAAAGTGTAGTTTTTCATCATTGTTTTGGTGTGTCAAACATTGGATGAGCGGATTGAGTACATCGTACTTACCACTCGCCACCATGGGCTCACGATTCGATTTGTGTCCGACATCGCAAAGCTCGTATAACTTTTTGGCAGCCTCGGTCGCTTCTTCCTTTTTGTCGGCATCGGTTTGTAACATTTCCTTCGTCAAGCGAGGGATATCTCGCAACATCGGAGGACGATTCTTTTGTGCCTTTGTTGCTGCCGCCCCCTTTTCGATGCTCTCGATATTACCAGGATCATCTCTGTCTCTGGATGAAGGGTTTCTTATAACGGATAGAAAACTCCTGTGATAATCGAAATTCCATGATGTAAAAAAGAGAAAGGTTGTGGTGAGACACAAAAAAAATCCTTCACTTACTCTACTGGTAGTAGTGGTGCACAGCAATCGTACCGTAGTAGAGAACGTCGAATAGCAGTTACATTCGCTTTCCACCACAAGAACACTTACATTTCTCAAATGGAAAGAGAAGAAGCATTTCAGGAAGCAGGGCTCTTGGCACAGCGTTCGGTTGGATATATGGATAGAGTGACTTTGGTTTATTTTGTATTTTGTTGTAGGAAAAAAGTTGTTTCAAGTGTAGAAGATAGCATGCCACTCGGTATGTACCGTAGTCGGCAGACACGACCCAAGGAGCAAAACAGGGAGTTGACCCCAATTTTTTGGAGAATTTAATTGTTTTGATCTCTTCTTTTCTGATCGAGACAACATTGAACATACGACGGTAGTACACAACGTATCATACACAACATCAATGTTGGTCAATTACTTTTATCCTCACCTCTAATAATAACTCTTTTGACGTCGAATCCTTCTCACGTCGCTTTCTTGAGAAGCCTTGATGCACAAGCGCGAGAAAACATCTACTAGAGAGAGAGAGAGAGAGAGAGAGAGAGAGAGAGAGAGAGAGAGTAGAGCTCTACCGGGAGTAGAAAGCATCTTCTCCTTCCCGTCAGTCTTGTATTTACCTAGCTCTACTACTAGAGAGGCTACATCCCGCGGAGAAACTACGGTAGTACTACTTCGTCTGGGTGAGAATGGTGATTGCCTCCAGTCGAGCATTTGAAAATCATCGTGCTGAGAATCGATCATTTCAATCGCTCAACATGCATTCACAGTCGGTTTTTTTTTTCGTTGATTCTTCTCGATAGTCAAAATAAACAATGGTTCTCGTCACTCAAACCAACGAAAGAACTTCTCTTGTGGACGGTCGTCTTGAAGATTACAACCCCTACCATAACCGCCGTGCTCCGGGCATTGTCTCTCCTTCGCTCTATCCGTACTGGCTCGCACCGGTGTTGGTCCTCTTTGCTGGTCTTCTTCAAATAATCTTTCTTGTTGGATCATCCACAAGCATTGCCAACCAAGCCGAGTTCCTTGCTACCGCCATGTGGACCGCTGCCTATTTGATCGCCTACCATGATTTTCACGAACTCAAAGGAGACGTGAAGATGATCCAACAGAGAATGGACAAGAACCATGCCGAGGCGATGAAGAATGACGCCATGTTGTACCAAAAGATAGAAGACAATCACGCAACTGCCTTGCAGCATTCGGATATGAACCAGCATGTCGTGTTGGAGCAAGTTCAGAAGCTTGATAAGAAGGTCGATCATTGTGTCGAGGAACTCAAGGTGCACATTGACGTCAAGTTGGCGGCATTGAAAGAAGAACTCATGGCTGCCTTCACTGCCATCCTCGAAGAACGTGGTGTCCTCCCACCGGCCGGCGCCGCTCCGAAACCCGACGACTTGTCTCGTCAGGTCTCTGGTGGCTCGTAATAATACAGCCATCGAAAGCAATGACTATTCCGTTAGGAGTAGGAAAGCAATGACAACTGATTGCTTTGTAAACAATGAACAATACTGCAGATCATCCAAAGTCGCACATTTAAAATGTATGTCACCGTCTTTTGTGGTGCGACGATAGAACGAAACGAGATGAGGGAAGTGCAACATGAACAGGAAATAGTAGGAATAAAATATGTTGTGTACGAAGAATTTGTAAAATCTACTTGATACATGAATAATATCACCGCTCTTTTCAAAAAAAAAAAGCACAAGTTAGCATATTTGGAGTTCGTCAAGCCAGCCAATGAAAGAACCGTTGTGTGCTACCGGTAGTTGTTTCGTTCAGAGTATGCCGTGTGAGATAATCGTGATTCTACATTACTTGACAATCGAAGTTCGAAAGTGTGACGAAAAAATGGCCTACCAAGTGACTTGCAGTATGTATGTATACACGATGTCTTGTGCCGATCCGAATTCCAAATCTATACGATGATGTATTTTATACGAATTCATGATCGACTGTGAGATTTTCAGCGTAAACGCATTAATACATCTTTCTTTCTATCATCGAATGTCTTTCTGCTCCGGCACACACACACACACACACGCACAGCACAAGACAATTAACTTGTGGAATTATTGAATGCTGCACGACGAACACATTCCAACATTTCCGTCGTTGGCAATCCCCCTTCGGAGAGCATTCTCGTTGGCCCCCATAAAGCTTGATAGTTTTTTACCATTTTTGAAAAAGAAAAAAGATGGCATGGCCCAAACTCCCAGAATTGTCTTGATGGTAGGGACTTTGTCAACATCGACCTTGACAAAGACTACGTTGGGATGTTGTCGTGCCAAAGCTTCAAAGACGGGAGCAATCTGCCGACAGGGCGAGCACCTATACAAAAAAAGGAAAGTGACGATGATCAGAGAAGACACGACAGAAGAGAATATATATGGGATGTACCAACAAAGCCAATACACACACCATTCTGCAAAGACATCAATGACGACCAACTTTGATCCGGAGTCATTCAAGACTTGGTAGTATTCTTGCTCTGTGGTGCAATGCACCACCTCCCCTATAGTTTCAGTGCCAGATTCGTCTTTACTAGTACTTGTATGCATGATGAATGATCGGTGGATTACAGGAAGACAACTGCACCTGATGTTGTCTTGACTGTGAACACAGTTTACGTTGTGGTGGTAGTATGATACGACTACCGGTAGTAGTAGAGAGTACGGTAGTTTTCAAGGAGACGACGAAGAAAAAAAGAGAGAAATGTTGAAGAATTTTGGTCGACTCTCTCGATCACTAACGTCTTTCCTTTGTCCGGGTGACGTCAGTCCGTCTCTTCTACAATGTTCGATTGGTATCATCAATCATCTTCATCATCAGTTCCTCAGGCAAGGTGATGGCTTTTGGTGAATTTTTGGAATGTGATGGTGGTTGATGCGTTGATGCAGCAACACGGTCGAAGAAGATACAACAACGTACACGGCAACACTGCCGCTGTATGGAAATAACTTGTCAACACCGCAAAAGCAACAACATATTACAGGAATCTTATTTTGAAACAGTACTGTACAATCATCGCAATAGGACGACTGCATTAATTCAGATTCTGAATCTTCCAAGGATTGTAACGACCGTTGTTGGGAGGACACCAAAAGTACGTCGTTGGAGAACAATCATCAGCATATATTTATTATATAATCGCTGATTATCGCAAACGACATCCAACTGCAATATTATCATGGCCATGATAGCTCCAAAGCTATTTCTACTGATATGCATCTATCTACCGGTGGCGACATGGACCTTTTCGGGTTCCGTTCACGTTTCATTCACCACGAGACCAAGTCAGCAGCACACCCATAGGGAAATAGTTACACGACCATCCTTAACGCCTCAGCCGTTTGGCATTCGTCCATCCACCACAAAATGGAGAAAGCCTTCAGTGACGTACCCAATTGTCTCTTCTCCAGCGCTCTTTGCTGCCGCTGCCGGCGGCGGCGACGATGAAGACGACATTGACGATTCTTGGGAACCAGACGAAGACGACATTTTGAATGATTTGGAAGAACTGGACGATCTGGAGGACTCTGTGGAGGATGATGACGAAGATGTGGAAGGCTTTCAATCGACCAACGCTGTTGTGGACGACGACGATGACGAAGACAGAATCCGATACAGTGATGATGACGACGAAGATGACGATTTTGATCCAGACGATGAAGATGACGATGAATTTGATGTAGAGGATCTAGAAGATGAGGAGGAAGAGGACGATGACATGTGGGAGGAGGAAGAGGACGACGAGGAAGATGATGAAGAAACAGAAGACGATGATGACATTGAAGCCGAATTTGAAGAGGAGGAAGAGAATGAGGATGGTGAATGGGAGTACGAATACGTGTACGAGGACCCAGAATTTGAGTGGGATCCAGATGGTGGCCTTGACGAAGAGTTCTTTGATGATGCCATTGCCAAAGTGCCACTTCGAGACGATCCGGATGATCCGTTGTATAACGCACAGAAAAAGTTGGTCGTGGAGACTGCGACTCGTCGAGAAAAGTTGGGAGGATACGAAGATTTCGACGCACTAAAGTACATGGCGGACGGAATAACTCCCGAAGAAATCGAGGCCCTCGACAACACAGAATTGGAGAAAGAGACAATACGTCAAACTGCACCATTCATGACTTTGGGTCCGCAAGATGTGGAGAATCTGAATCTTTCGGAAGAGCTAAGCAAAGTCACTGATATGTTTACGGACGATCCGCCTGTGTCCACCAATATCACCAACTATCTCGGTACCGGAATCAATAGCGACGATATCATGGCTTTAGATGAAGCCTGGAAGTACATTCACGAAACGTTCGACCAGGAAAATTGGAACAAGGTGGACTTAAAATTGGAAAAACTACAGTTTGAGCTTCTCGACAACGAAACGATTGTTGAAATGGGGACCGTCATCAGAAACATAGAAAGCGCTGGGTACTTATACCCGAAGTGGCTGCTGTACGATTTGGATTTCAATGTCACCAATCTTATCTTGGCAGCCATCAAGCACAATCCTGATGCACCTCTTCTCTTGATGCATTGGTACCCTCAATTGATGACGTACAGCCGCTACCAGCACGCCCGCGACCGAAACTTTGATTTCACCCACGAAGATGTTGAAAATGCAGATATCAGTGAACTGGAACGGTACTACTTGGGATTTGGTTACGATGAAATCCCTTTTAAAGCACCTGCAGAAACTGGTATAATAGGAGTGGAGGAGGCCGATGAAGAAGAAATCAAAATGGCAGCCTTCGAGGCATGGATGTTGGAGGTGTACAATTCGGAATGGGATCGCAAGGATTTCGACGACGAAGAGATACGCGACGAGGATAATGTATTTTCAGATAATTTTGAAATGCCCAATCATCCAGATTTGCCGACATGGGAAGATGCCGAGTCCGATATGGCCGCATACAATGAAGAAATGGGAGAGGATCTAAATGAAGAATACCGTGACTTTTATGCCAAGCGAGTTGAACTTAAACCTGGCAATGACAACGGTGGTTTGATTGAGGATTTCCGTGGCCACTTGGTGATTGCATGCGGCCCATTCAAAGATGACCTTGATACCGCCGAAACTATAACAACTCGAATGAAGAAGGAGTTCGGTGATTCGGTATATGTTGAGACCAGAGTAATTATGCATGCACAGGAAGATGACAATGTCTACGAAGTATGGCTGGAGAGCTATGAAGTTGATTTATTACATTCGAGAAGACGAAACTATATGCAGACCTCAGGTTGGACAGGTCCTGCAAACGTAGATGCTGCGCAGCTGGAGTATCTAGTAGAGGAAGTCAGGAAACTGACAAGCGAGGATGCACGATTGAGCGACCGAGTGGAAGAAATGAACATCCTTCTGTAACGGCAACAACTGCGACTTACTTTTAATTTCATTATTATAGAATGCCTTCCGAATTTCATTTCCACAGCTTGCATCTTGCCAGCTTGAAGGGGATCCGCTTCAGCCATTCATAACGAGTAACACAGTAACCTTGCTTGCTTGTTGGAAATGACTGTTACGTGGCTCTACGATGTTGAAGTTTGCACTGGAAGCCATGCAAATAGAGGATTACTGATACCATCAAAACCAACAGACAAGATGTAAACCCATTACAGTTAACAATATAAATTGTTACATAGCTCGCTTTACTATACCATAATAGTTCGCTACTCAAAATTGGTACTTCTCGAGAACAATCATTGTTACGGAGATATGATGATAATGAAATACTGGCATCTCTTTTTGGGGGGGAACAGGCGATTGCGTTTCTTCAATGGCTGGTCTTCACGATTTTACTTGCTGACCAAAAACAAGGCAACGATCAACCCGTAAAGAGCAATCGCTTCGAGGAACACCATCACCAACATGTATTTATGGTCGCAATGTGGGACCGAGACAGTGGTGTGGCCATTTCCATTCCCAAGCAACGGAGCAGATTCCGATGCAACAGTGGAGTCACTGGTAGAGTGACGGAATCCAACATTCGATTGCTTGATGAAACTTGCCATTCCCAATCCAGAAGCAGCACACGCCAAACCAACCGACAGGCCTGCGCACAAGTATCGGTAACCCTGTGCCGCGGAAATGGTACTGCCGTCATCGCCTTCGGCACCATGGAGCTTTCCCGCCAACACGACGCTGATGATGATGCCGTAAATGGCCAAAACACCTGAAATGATAATGGGAACAAAGGCATAGATCAAACCCGACTTGGAGCGCAAAGCGTACACACCGGCTTCTCCAGAAGCGATGGCGGAACCCAACGCAGCCAAGAAAATAGAAAGAGCGGCACCCAAGCCGGTCAAGAATGATGGATCAACGGACATGTTATTGTTGTTTGTTGAAAGGAACGAAAATAGATTTTTTTTATTTTCACGGCAAGAAATTGGGATGGATCGTTTTGATATCCAATTGAACGTTTTCCACGATTGGTGCTTTGAGTGAATGCACGTTCAATCTCTATTAGGTAGTAGCAGAGATTGACGATGCCTTGACTGTTGCCTCTGTACGAGTCGCAGTAGAGTACGTCGGCGAATGGGTGTCGTTTCGCCTTGACATCACTTGCCTTGTCAAAAATTGTTAAATCGTGGATTGTGGATACTTCTGTCATTGCGAACAATCTAGAACAATTGTAGGGATTGAGATTGAAGATACACGAACAGGTATTGTACTACTACCGATACTCAGAGGAGACAACCGGTGTACCGGTAGTCGTATGATACGTCGCACTCATAGCCAAATGCAACAATTCTCGTTCGTACTAGACCTACTCTACAGTGCGACGCACTATTGTATGCATCATACGACTACGGTAGTTTACTGGGTGCGACCAATTAGAATCTACTATCATACTGACTGTGAGTACCGGTATTCAATTCATCGACGAAGCTGCAAAGCCAAGAAATCAGCATTAGCAATGCGCAAATGAAGCTAAGAAGTATGGTTAAATCACAGTTTCTATTCTACAGCCTCGTAATGTCGCGTCCAAAGAGTTCCGTACGCAGCCAGTCAAAGGCAATTAGTGCTTGGTTCCGAGTCGCGGCCTGTTTGGCCAGATAGACTGTGCGCCACAAAGCAAAGGCAACCTTGCCTGAGTAGTTGAACAATGGCACGTCACCCAACTTGACTTGATTCAACGCTTCTCCACCGCCGACGTAAGCTAAGTAACCCAAATTCAAAAAGGTGAATTCCGGAGCTGTCTCTAAGCCACGAGACACGAGCCATGATCGCAAAAGAGATGTTTCGTCCTGTAGATCATCCAATCGAGGTGGTGTCTGCTTCAAATCGTAACGGCGATTAAGCATACGAGCGGCAAAAGCACCTTGTTGTCCGGCGACTTGTGCCGTTTGAGGAAGAGGGACTTTCTCTGGATCGTATTTTCCCTTGGCTCCCAAGCAAGCTACATCACCCAGAACAAGGATGGATCCAAAAGTTTCTGGGGTGGGTGTTGGACATCGCAACCACCGGTCAACATTGATTCGTCCGGCCGATCCAGCAGCAGATTCAGGCAATTGCGAGAGTAAGTCACTAACGAATGGTACAGGCGCATTACCTGCTGCCCATACCGTCAAACCGACGGGAATTGTCTCTGTTTGGTGGGCACCTTTCTCTTTGATGGTAATGAAATCTTGTCCCACTTCCTCCAACCGCGTGTTCAAGATGACTTTGACGCCTTGTATCCGCAATGCCGTCAACGCTCTCTCGCGCAGATCCCGATCCATGGCAGGCAGTAAATCATTCCCGCCATGTATAAGAAGGACTTCAACGTCGTTTGCCAAATGTTGGTAAGCTCCGTTTGGTTTAGAGCAGACTTGCGAGAAGAAGTCACACATCTCCCCTGCCAATTCCACCCCAGTCGGTCCGCCGCCCACAATGGCAAAACGAACTCGTCGCCGGCGTTCAATGGTAGCACGTTGCTGCTGTTGCAAATCATCGGGATAGTACTCTTCTTGACACGTCGGGCGACTAGCATATTCCAAGGCCTCCAAAATGGCCGTCCGCAACCTTTTCGAGTCCTGACTTGTCTTGAGGTTGAAACAAAATTCTTTGGCTCCGGGAACAATGCTGCTACGTACGCTCGTTCCCACAGCGCAAACCAAATAGTCATAATTGAGCTCGATTAGTTTGCTAGCCCCACCTTCGGTTGAGACTTCCTCTGGCTCGAGACGACAAGGCGCATTGGCAGCGATTCCCTTGAAAATTCCGGTGACAGTCGATAATGACGTCAATTGCACCCTCACGACTTTGTTGCGTACATCCACACCAACAGCGCGCCCTTCTACGAAATTATCAATGAATGGATTGGTGACGCGGATGGGCTCGGTCATACTGCGATATTCGATGGTTCCCACTGCTGCCGACGCCAGCATCGGTGTAAACACAAAATGATTGACTGGTGAAACCACAACGACCCTTAGATCGTAAGTACTGGCAGCTTTGACAAATGCATGTGCAGCCCAGCCAGTACCCAATACAACGACCGTTGGTCGATTATCCCGCGGTTCTTTCTTGCCTTTAAGTTTGGCTTGGCCTTTGAGCTTGCCGTTGCTCTTTTGTGTGCTGTCTTCAAGGGTATCTAGCACTCGTCCAACTATAATGGGGAAATCGATATCCGTCAACGCATAGGGATTTTGATTCAGGAGCTTTTTGTAGTCTACTTCCGTCGACAACATATGTAAATACCGTTGCATCTCTTGGTCATCCTGTTCTGCTCTTTTGGTCGATTCAGTCAGTAGAACCTTTTCAATATGCGGTTCTGTTTGTGGATGCGACGCGATTTCTTGTTGATGAGTCGACAATGGATTCGACGCTGCCGTTACGTCCCATTCTGTAATCATCTCCAGTTGCTCTAGGTAGTTGTTAGAACCTGACCAAGCCATACTCAGTTGAAAAGAATCACAAGTTTTTGGGGCACATCGCCCGGCTGTAACCAGCGCTTCCGAAAACAAAGAACCAGGTGACGACAAAAGCGCAGCCACTAGAAGGCGCCATCGACAAATCGGCGTTGTCATCATTGAGAGGCAGACCCCGGAAGGCACTCTTCAGTCTCCACTTAGTGACGCCCTTGATCTTTCAATCACTGATGATGAGAGTGAAGCGGCAATAAAATTACGGTAGGCAACTACGCTGTCTGATCTCTGTCACCACCCACAGCTAGCGAAGGTATTGTTCCGTCGCAAAGACAAAATCGCAGCATCATCCGCGTTGTTTTACTGTTAGTTTTACGCACCAACATACCCCAAACACGTCATGGATTTCTGCCAGTCGTATGTATGCTTTGAAACGAATCGATCCTACTACCTACGTGTACTATGATACGAACCCTACTGTCGTACTCGGAGTACCGCACTACCGGTACGCAGACTACGGCACTTGAAGCACCTAACCATAGAACGAGTACCGGTGATACCGGCGTATGAATACGGTACCGTAGTCTGCTACCTACCGTAGCTGTGTAGTAGCTACAACGGTAGTGTATTAGGTAGACTAGTAGGTAGAGCTACCGGTACATCGTAGAGATACTGACTGTGAGTGTATTGAAAATCGAAAAGTCGGTGCGAAGCAGTGGAAAGGCTCTAGCTAGTAGCTAGCTCTAGAGATTACGGTTGCTAGCTCTAGCTAGCTAGAGTAGAGGTTGTTGCTTTTGTTGACTGAAGAGGCAGTGTTCACCGACAACAAGAAAACCTTACTTTGATTTTTTTGAAAAGGAGCTCGAAAACGACTTTATTATTAGCCGCTTCTTTTAGAGCTGTCTGATTCACAGTCAAAATATTACCGGTACTACTCCAGTACGTACTCCAGTGGTCATCAAAATCCTGACCAGAAATCTCTTGCGAACCCGAAGAACTATTTTACGTGTATTGATACAACCCTTCACATCTTCAGAATCTTCACACGAGAGTTATTATTTCCAAAACACAAAAAAGTAAATGCTTAAGTTTAGTAGTCTGTTGTTGTTGAACAAAATAGCAATATTGAGGTGTACCAGTACCTCATTCTCTTTGTGAGATTGGCAATAGATGAACAACAACTGTTATTACCGCTAGACTACCTAGGTACTACGACGTACCTAGAAAAATCATCGATAAAGAAAGCCGCGGTTTTAGCAGCTCAACGATTACCCAATCTCTGCTGATGTGCATTTTTATCACGGCTTTTATACTGCGTTACACAACGGGTAGTACTGTTGAAGGGCAAGTAAACTACACTCCGGAGAGGGAAAATCCTTTTCCTAATCCGCATGACAGCGTCCCTTGTTCGACTCACGAACATATAAGCAATTGCAATAACATGACTGTGACCGACTATTTCCGCGGCAGAGGACAACTTGAGAATGTAACTGGCACCAATGAACTTACCGAGGAAGAGTTGCTCATGTTATCCGGTTTAGGTTTAGGAGAGTACGCAGTTATAGGTGAAACTGAATTTTCACGAATCAAACCAGACCCAGATCACGACGGTGAGGCTTGTTTCTTAAGCTTGAATAAATGTAATTATGCCATAATGACTACTTGCGTCAATTACAATAACGTAAATAATGGCCTGTATGACACATATATGAATGTGTGGCCACCAGGAGGGCAGTCATTCACCGAAGGCTGGGCTGCATCGACTCAGACAATATTGAGTCTCAACTCTGGTCAGTTTTCGCAAGTATGGCATAAGTGCAAGGACACAAATTTGGCACGGTATAAGGAGCTCAGAGCGGAGCCGAGCCTTTATTCTGCTTTTACTAAATGACAGTATTCCAAGGCTGAGGTGTGGATGAAGAAACAGTACCTGTGTTGCGGATTAAGTGTCCAATGCATCACCAAGTGGTGATAGCACCTGTGAGAGCATTGAAAGGGTACCCCTGCCCAACTCATTTATAAACTCCAACCTGTTAGCACAGTATGACCTAGTCAGCTGGACGTTGGATTACGAGAGGAACCATCAAGGGAAACAGGTCTGATGGTAATTATAATAATATAACATCTATTTAAAGGCTACACCAACTACCAGCTGCCATCCGATTCTGTATCTGAGAAGTTGGCTCACCCGCCTGCCCCCCAAGGGGGCGGGGCAAATCATGCAACAGCTTTCTATCCACTCTGTAGTCTGTTGCCCACCACTCAGTACAAGGTAGAGATGCTCCTGTTCATGCCTCAACAAAGCTCTCTACTGAGCTATCAAATCTAAGTGATCTCAAGTACTAACAGTGTGCCATGTTTCCAAGACAAAGAAATGAACGATTCAGAAAAAAGTGAGCATTCTGTGTTAAGTAGCAGCACAACAACCACCATTAAAAACAGGCACGGTCCTTCCTGTTGACCAATGCCACAGTATGAAGTAGTTGCACAGAGAAGATTCAGTAATATATCCACTGCCCATACTGTTGGTGTGTTTGCAACAGTCAAAGATATCCAAATTCATAAGAAAACAGCAGAATATTAGAAGTAAGAAGAATGGCACCTTGAAGCAGATGCTGCCTTCGTTGGCTACTGAATGCATCTTGTGTGGAAACATGATTCAATTATCCTTCCATGCTTCCACTACTATGTCAAGTTGAACTTATCCTCAAGCATCTCAGAACACCATCAGGTATCAACGATCATTTGCATAGAACTTTGGTATGGACCCCTCTCACGCATCTGGAAACAGTCATCTTCCCATCAGACAGGGCATACCTAGCTTCCACAAACTCCAGTCGAGTTCCAAGAAAAGTACTGCACTCCTCTATAGCGGATCAACCACTTCCACCTGATGGGTTCAGTCCTCTCGAGGTGTCTTTTCACTTCAGTCCAGATCTGACAAATAAACTACTGTGAACTTTACCCCCAAGTTCACACAATTGCAAATCTTGGAACAGCTGAATGAATTCACATGGACCAAGCTTTCATCCAGGAAAAAACAACAGTGACATCTAGCACCAGTGCCGACCATGCAATGACTCAACACCGCCCAGTCAGCTTTGGAAACTGTGGAAATGCGCATGCATCCTACGGTGTGACACACAAACAGGTTCCGTTCACTGTACATTGGGCAAACGGCTACACCCAAACAAGAACCTATACAGGGTTTGGCCTTACTAGTTTGATCCAACCCTGAGATGGCTGGTTTTTACTGTTTAGCCTATGACAGAAACCTTACCTCCAACTTGCTTTCCAATTGAGTACTTTGAGGGTCAGGTTCTACGTCCACAGGGGCCAGCACGCTTTCCTAGAAGAGCCCCCAACTCCTACCCCCCCCCCATTCCTTCGATGTCTTCTTAGACCCAAAACCAGACTGGAGCTTACGCATGACATGCTTGCCACCCTGGAGTCTATGTTCATCATCGATGGGGAGCCAGCAATGCCCTTTAGTGATATGTGACGGCTCAGTAGCTGACAATCAAGGCACCTTCAGCTGGTCCATGTGATCAACTGGCAGAGCCATGAATGCTCTGCAAACATATTCAAGGTATTCTTCTACATGGCTCCTAGTGGGGAAAGTTGTATTCAGATATATGACCCTATCAAGTACCTGAGTTAATCTTGTGATGAGCCCATTAAAGATTTTCAACACTTCCTCACATGTCCTGACCCAGAACACCCAAAAATGGCGTGCAACCCTCCAAACAGCAGTCCGACAACAATGTGAGTCCCTGAATACAGACCCAGACCTCCTGGACCTCCTACTGTGGGGCTTGAGTCATTGGCTCAAAGGTACTCCTATTCCAAAGCACGAGAGGATCATACATCTACTTCACAGTTACGCTCATATATGTTGGCACCACCTGCTCCCAGGCTGGTGGTCTAAAGCATTGGACCACCCTCCAGCTGCAATATCTCTGTAATACTTTACCACCACATGCTGAACCACCACTTCTTCTAGTAGTCTACCCCACGCCGAAAGAACTCGACACCGCTTCTCGAAGAGGTCAATTGTACTACGTACTGATTTGGCACCGGTAGTCTACCAAGGTAGTCGTACCTTTAGTACTTCGAAGTATCGTACTCCGAGGTAGTTCTGTAGACATTAGCTGGAGTACCATACAATAGTTCACAGTCAATGCACAAAGGTAAAGTGCAACGCGACGATAGCCCCAACCTTTTTTTAAGATGATGAGATCAATGAACGAGAATCTTTCTTACAGTTAGTTAATTATAAAATAATAACGTTATTATTTATAAAAAATAAATATGATGATGAACGGCGACAGAAGCGACAGTAGTATCGTACCGATAGTTCGAAAGTAATGTAGAAGGATCGGTTGACTCTGAGATTGATTGACTGTGTGAAGAGAAACTCTTTTTTCTACTCCTTCGCCTCCCAAAGACATGTTTGATACGTACGGTAGTACTTATACATATTGTACTTACTTCGGAGTACCTACATTAAAAACAAGCACCTCTACTACTACGTACACACTGACTTTCCTCATCATAACTAGTCTACCATCAGTTTGTAACCTTCACCTCGGTTTCGCATCCCATCCAAATCTATCTAGCATACATTCTGACCAGTTGTTGTTGTAGTTTTTGTCACAACACCCAATAACATTATTTATGATGCCAAAGGGACATACCTGCATCTCAAAGATATTTCGACCCTTAGGTGGGAGACAAAGCCGTTGGCAACAAGCTTTTGGTGATCCCAACACAAGACGACGCACATTTGCTTCCACACCGTCGTCATCCAGTTTGGTATCATGGTCGGTTCAGGACAAAGTCGGAACGATAGAGTTACATTCCCAAAAGACATTCAATGCACTGACGGTCGAAATGGGAAAGGAATTTCGCTCTCTCATTCATCAACTGGAACCAGAGTTTCACGAGTCGTCCAATATTCAAGCAGTGGTGCTGTGTGGAGAAGGGGATCAAGCCTTCTCTGCAGGCGGCAATTTGGAGTGGTTGCAGTCGTTACACAACAACAGCGTTCACGCAAATGTCGATTGGATGTTACAATTTTACACCTCATTCTTGTGCCTGCGACAAAAGATTCCCGTTCCGGTGATTGCCGCATTGACCGGTCCCGCCATGGGAGCCGGAGCCTGCTTGGCCATGGCCTGCGACTTGAGAGTGGCCTGTGACGATGCCGATCGACCAGTCTTGGGCTTTCCCTTTTCAAAACTCGGTATACCTTCTGGAATGGGTGGGTTGTATTTGTTGCAACATTCCGGACTGACAACAGCCCAGGCCAACGAAATCTTGATGCTGGGCAAGAGTTTGACCGGCCCGGAGGCATTTCGACTCGGTCTCGTCAACCGCACGGTTCCCAAAGATGAGGTGAAAAACGAAGCAATGGCATTGGCCAAAGAAATAGCCACCAAGCACCCCGTGGCAGTGCGGTCAATGATACGAAACTGTCGCTTGGAACAAGACCGAGGGTTGATGGATGCCTTACATCGCGATGCGTACGCCCAAGCAATGTGCTACGCCCGCGAAGATTGGGGACGAGGTCTACAGGTGGTGGCACAGAAACGAGAGGCAGACTTTGACGATTATCACTCCAAATAATCAAGGCGACTGCTGTCGTACTACCTACCTACCTAGTCATTTTCGGCGTTCCGTGTATAGCGTCTATTTATCATATTTTTATTCTTCTTCTCTACGTTCTGATTCGTGTACACATTTTTCTGCACCTTAAAACAAGAGCAGCGTAAAAGGTTCATTGGTAGGTTGTTCATCTTTTTCAGCACGGTGAGAGACGGAACCATGGTTCGACTTGTAGAAGCGTTGTTGGGATTGAAACAGTAATGTCCGTGTGCTACCTAAAATCGTCGGAGAACAAAAGATAGAACCCGTCCAAGTACCTAGCCCGATGATTATACCACGAACGGCCACTTCCATGAAGGCTGACGGATCACCTCCGTCAAAGAAGCGTTTGGTGAGATATGCTCCCGGCACCAATACGTAAATGCCACATACTGTGTTTCCGACGCTTTGTCGACCGGTAAAACGAGAAATCACTCCAGCACTAAACGAAAGGACACTTGCGGCAATGAAAAGATTCATATTTCCGGAAGTGTTTGTTTCAGCCAGCAAAAAGTTGATTGTGAAACCTAGAGTCCCGTGGAAGGCCATAGGAAGCAAATCACGATAGTTCGGATTGAACAAGGTAGCCCAAGCAATGCTTGCCAACGGCACAAATAAAAAGAACCAGCGTTGGTCGATTCCTTGACCACATGAACCAGATATATTGTCGGTTATGTCATCCCTGATGTTTATTTTCAGTGCAGCCTCTAAGCCAAACCTTAGCGACATGGCGATAAGACCTGTAAAAACGACACCCTCGATCAAATCGGCGCTGCCTGCCACCGTATGCTTGGACATGACCTCAATCACCGCAAACACAATTCGAAAGCCTTGCAATATATCCACAACAGCAGCTAAGGCCATGGCTTCAAAACATGCTTGCTCAGGCCATAGAGCGGCAATGATTCCGCTGCCCAATCCAACCACCACACTGGCCACAACTTCAAAAATGATCTTTTCTTGTTTGGATAGAATTGTGGATTGTGCAATCTTGGCAATGACTCCGGCAAGCAGACCAGCAAAGACAATGTCAATCCACGACCCATTGAACCAAATGGCTGATGCTCCAGCTCCAGACATCATCCTACACAATAGTAGTAGCCACGACGGATACAGCTCTTTGCGTGTCTTGTTCATGTCTTGAATCATTTTCTTGGCATCGCTACAAGCGAGTCGTCTGAACAGCTCACGTTCTTCACCGGAGACTACCCAGAAATCGTCAACGTCTTTGTCGGAAGTGGATTGTAAGTATCCTCTGGAATTGATGAAATACATCAAACCATTCGAACGGGACGCCAAATCGAGTATCTCTCGACCCAATTCATCGGCACTTTTCTTCCTTTCGTCAACTTGACCCCAACTGTCCATTCGAAATGAACTATTGAACGACCCTCTTGGGACGAGATCATTCAATTCCTTAGGATTTGGGAACGTTGCGGGAGTCGCTGACATGCTGTTGGCGTTGCTAGCATAGCTTGCGCAACGTGTAGCAATTTTTTCTGTGGCATCCAGTAAGCTAACGTCGTACCCCCGGGTGATTCCGAATAGACGTGTTCGCCCACTGCAAAATACTCCAGTTTTTCGAGGCAAAAAGAACCATTCTACATTGGTCTCACCCGTTAAACCCTCCGCCACCTTTTGCATGCATGGTTCGAGGGCCCATAATGGCACTCCCCCCTTGTACAGATTTCGAACGAGCTCTCGCAAAACTTGACTTTCGTCATCTTCCTTTTCTTCTGCCATTCCGTAGGTGTTCATGTAAGTTCGTAGAAGCATGATACATTGTGCCAAACCTCCAAGTCCAGCCATTCTCTCCGTCTCAGTTGCCTGTGGAGCAAACCGGGCACCTCCCACTACCAGCCATCTCACAAATTTGATGGGGTTCGAGAAACTGGGGGCATATTTGCGCCACTTGTATCGACCGGATGATCGAGAGCTAAGGTCATCATCAGCGTCGTCACCCGTCTGCGATTGGGGAGAAAAAATGACGCTCGTAATTTTTGTTTCATTTTCTTGAAAATCGTCATTCCTTTCTGGGTCAACAGAATGATTTAGATGGACTTCTTGCGTAGGAGATTCAGACAAATATCCCGATGTTGCTGTGGCTGCCCTTGACAAATCGCCAACTGGAGCATTCAATTTGGTGGTCGTCATGGTTCACATACGAAAGACGCTGTTTATCTTAACAACGGGCTTCGTTCGGCATTTTCAACTATCTTCTTTCTGAATCCGGTCGGAATCGTGTTTTACAGTCAATAACTTTCTTCTGCACACACGCAGCAGCTGTTGAAACTCATCATTGGGTGTGGATTGCGCATAAAGTAATGAAACAAAAAAAGTGAGAACAAGGCGCAATGATTGCGAAATTGCAAGAGCGAAAAAACCTTTTCAAAAAAAAATTAAAAAATTACTACGGTACGACGTATTGTCGTAATACGGTACCTAATACGGACGTCTTACTGTTAATGTGCATTGCTGGCAGTCGTCAGCCGGAGGACATCCGAGAGACACGAAGGCCACATTATTTCAATATTCACGGTGACTCTTTGTGACTTGCGCCTATTTTTGAATTTCTCCGCTCATTAATTATTACTACCGTACGACGGCGTGCAGCACATTCTATTAATTATTTACAGTTACGTCCTGGTCTGAATTGGACAACCGAGAGAACAAGCAAGAACAACTGTGTCTCTTCCGGTGTAAATGGCCCCCGTTTGATATTTCATTCATTTAACATTGCAAGTCATATTTGATCAATTGATCTTTGTACTTCGAATGACCATAAAAGCCATAATAATAATATTATTATTGTGTAGATGAGAGTTAGACTTTTTTACGAGAGAGATGTGTTGTTGCTGTGTTGTTGAAGCTACCTTCGTTTCCTTCTTACACTTTCGTCCTCATTCTTTCATTCGAAGCGTTCGCTGTTCTGGATAGTCACATCAAGATGAGTGAAGAGGACCACCGTCGGCCAGTCAGTCGACGATCGTCTTCGCGATTGTCCCTGTCGGATTACGATAATGAAAATGATAGCGATTCATCCTACGAGCTGAATGACGAACTGCGCACAGAAATTCTCCATCAACTTCAAGTCCAATCCGCTCGCAAGTTCTTGTGGGACGAAAACAGCGACGAAGAGGACGACGCCGTCCCTCCATATAGCGTGGGAGGTGGCAACCTCAACAACCATGGATCAAGCTCCAGGTTCGTTTCGCCGTCTTTGAATGGTTCTTCGTTTGTCTGGAACTCTCAAGAGGAGATCGATTTGGGAGGGCATTTGGGAGCGAAACGTTGTTATGACGTCATCGAGACCGAAAGTCGAGCGGGTGTCTTGGGTCGATTCTTTGCGTCTCGAAGAAAGGCGGACCGCCTGGGATTACATCCAGCTCATAGCAAAAGGACCGTGATGAGAAAAAACGGTAGCAGCCAAGACATTTGTCTTTGTGTTAATGGCACTTTCACATTCCTTTCTGCACGCTTGTTTGGTGCTCGAAACACCAAAAGAAATGTTGGTATCTTTTTGGTTCTGGTTTCGTTGACTTGTGGGATTTTTTTTGCTGTCAACAAAAACGATGAGAATGCGACATACAAATTGGAACCTCCTTCCACTGTTGCGCCAGCTGGTTGGCCCATTACCGAACCAGAGCCTTTTGTAATTTTGCCCAACCCTCAGTTGCAAGCGACAACGGCTCCAAAAGAGATCCCCAAGACGCCTACCGGTCATCATGTTGTTGGAGTTTCCGAGGGAGAAGTTTTCATTGATACTGACGTTTCGGGTTTCGAAGACTTGATAAAGGAAGAAGGGTTGTACGACGAAGGTCTCTTCAAAGATGCAAACTCAGCGCAATATAAGGCGTTGCATTGGATAGCAAAGGTTGACCCGGCGCGCATGGCACCCTCGACCGATACGTTTGTTCTTCAGCGGTATGCCCTCGCGACAATCTTCTTCGCATTGTCGGGAGCAGATTTGGTGCTCTCGGGATGGCAGACTCAATCAGCTTGGAAGGACCAGACTGGTTGGATGACTGGTGCTGGATACTGCTCGTGGTATGGGGTTAAGTGTATCACTGGCGAAAATTCATCCGACAACTCGCATGTCATTTCTCTCAATCTAACAGCGAATGGTCTGGAAGGTCAACTTCCTGCAGAAATTCAGGTTTTGAGTCGCCTCAACCATTTGGACCTGTCGCAAAATGAGATAAGTGGAACAATACCAAAGGAATTGGGTAATATGATGTGGCTTCGAAGCTTATTTGTACGAGAGAATAAATTGACAGGATCCGTCCCATCCGAAATTGGAAAAATTACGTCGTTGCAATACTTGGACCTTTCTTGGAACGATCTAAATGGTCAGATTCCGTCTGAAGTTGGCAAATGCTCGTCTCTGAGATTGTTTGTAACCGACATGAATCCTCTGATCACGGGTCAAATTCCTCCGTTATCAGGTTTGACCGATCTAGAAGTTCTATCTTTCAAGCACAATGCCTTTGATGGGACCATTCCAGACTGGTTATATTTCCTAACCAACCTCAGGCAGTTGCGATTTCAAAGAAATGCCCTTTCGGGAAAAGTCTCGCCCAATCTCGCCAATCTGAGCAATTTGAGTAAGTTACTGGTAGTCAAATCATGGAACTGCCACTTGTTGGAACCACTCTTCCAGTGCTAACCAAGCTTGTGCTTTCGTTGTTTTCTTCACTCAAAGGATACCTGCAATTGTCTGAAAATTCCTTCACGGGAGAACTTCCAGATATATTTGGACACCTAAAACATCTAGTAGTGTTTGATGTAGTGCTGAATCAATTCGAAGGCACGTTGCCTTCGTCTCTTACCGCTCTTCCAAAATTGGAGAAACTCTTTTTGGAGGGCAACATGTTCAGTGGGAAAATCCCCGATACCCTTGGAAACTTGAGAGCGTTGAAATATCTCTACATTCAGAAGAACGCATTTTCTTCTACGCTTCCCGATGTGTTTGGTTCACTGTCCAATCTGGAGCTCTTTGAAGTGCAAGAGAACCACCTGACTGGAGGTATTCCTTCATCGTTGGGAGGCTGTACAGGCCTCCTCCGAGTCGATGTCGCGGGCAACGAGCTTTCGGCTCCCATTCCCACATCGTTGGGCGGTTTGACCAGTCTGCAGATATTCAACCTTTTTGGAAACAAGTTTACTGGTACAATGCCAGACGAAGTTTGTGCTCTTCGAATGGATGCCGGTCATCTGCAGTTTCTTGTCTCCGATTGCCATGGTAGTTTTGAATGCAAGTGCTGCACGAGTTGCCTCTAATGATCCTTTTCTCATCGCCTAGTAGACGTCATGAGTTTTTGCCTACTACTACACATTTCATGGCGTTCTACAAGTAAAATGAAACAGTTCCTATATCTCTTGGCACAGTAGACTACCGGTAGCTATCTACTACGAAGTACCTTACGGTAGTTTCTTACTTCTGATGATGGTTCTCTATTGTCGGGTTCAGTCGATCGGATCATCGTTTGTCAATTTTTTCGTGCGACGGAAAGACGAATCTCTAACTTTAATGTTGGCATGAAGAACGTGCAAAATTGAAACTGTCGAAGATTGGTTTTTCGCCGTCATAAACTTTGAGACGCCATCACGTTTCTTCATTTTTTTTGTTCCTTCGCACCCCATCATAACCATCACACTCTCAACAAAACGTACCTGGTTGCCACAACGCTTTACAATAGGATCAAGTGTCGGCCCTGCTTCATTGGTCTTATAATTTTGCATTTCATTAGAAAGCCTTTTCTCTATCCATCGCAAAATATCTTCTGCTATTTTGGCATCTGGCAAAGTGCTCTTTCATAGCTTTCACAACAAATAATCCTTCCACATCTCGATCGCCGATCGAGGCATTTATCAAGTCTACGAATGCTGCTATCCACTTCCCTGTTTCGCTCTCTCACTTCTGTAAGAGGTCTAGCACTACTCAAGCCCAGTCCAAGCACGAAGACTTGTCGATTTTCGTCATTGGCCATCGATATGTCGACCTTTTACGACGAGCGTTTCTTCGACCACGGACGTGATCATCAGGAAACCAAACGATCAAATGCCACTCCACAAATTCCCATCCAAACAACGGCAACTCCAGTGCCACCAACCGTTCCTGACGTGGAAGATTTGCATATTCAAGCTCTGCAACAACAGCAAACTTCGTATGTTGATCCTACCACAGGATTCACTGTCTTTACCGAGCTTCTACATTTGAAACGAGGGACATGCTGTGGCAACCAATGCCGACACTGTCCCTATGGATTTGAAAATGTACCGCAAAAGGTTAAAAATTCCATGCTGAATTCTTCGGTGCCACTGCCAGTGGCAAAATGTCGGTCGGGGGACAAGGCCAGGACACAAGAACTGGTCCGCGCCATACAAGATGGCAATTTTGATCTGTTCTTGAACTCTTCCATTGCCAATCTTTCAGATGGAAACAATGCAACGACCAATCCAAACAGCACATCATCAAAGACAGTAAAAGCTGCCATTATAATGGCCACGACACCAACCACAACGACCACATCCAAAAATGTCCCCTACACGCGCAAGGGAGATACCGGAACGTCTCAACTTGGAACTGGAGAACGTCGCCCCAAGTGCGATTGCAATTTTGAGGCTCTCGGTACAGTCGATGAGCTCTGTAGCATCGTAGGGGTCGCCCATGCCAGTCTTTCACCCAAACAATACGAGTATGGGCCATTGCCGGAACGCTTGTTGGATGTCATGTCAAGGCTTTTTGACCTTGGCAGTCACGTGGCCAAACCAAGAATACAACAAGTTGCTAGCAATGACAATGATGATAGTGATGGTTCTGTGACTTTTAAACCCAATGGTATTGGAGATGGATTTGATGCCGATCACATTGACGACCTAGAGTCTTGGATTAACGAAATGACAGAGGAACTGCCCGAGTTGACTTCTTTTATTCTCCCCACGGGAGCAATTGGAGCTGCACAACTTCACGTGGCACGTACCGTCTGTCGGCGAGCGGAACGGCGTCTCGTTCCCCTGGTCGTGGACGAAGCGACCTGTGATCCGAATGCCTTGCGGTATCTGAATCGATTGTCCGACTTTTTCTTTGTGGCCGCCCGATGGGTGAACTTTTGTGAAGGGCACGAAGAAATTGAGTACCGACGAGAGACTGCCGAAACAAAACAACGGGAGAGGGTTCATCGATCACTCAACTAACTTTGGAAAACCAAAGAGGATGATACTCTTTCATATCCGTAATATTACATTCTTCATTTGATATCTTTTTACCGTTTTTGTGGTTGCAGCTTATTTTGTGTCCATAGCTTTCGTAACTACGTAGGAACGGTGGACAACTCTCTTCGATAGCACTCAAAGGAGTACCCATCCCTCAGAAATGGACACTGTTCAAAAACCAGTTCCCATGCCATTCGAATATACCGCTGGCGTTCCCTTGGATCGTCAGTTGACTGCATCATGGCCATGGAAGACAGCAAACGGTATCGAAGCTCGTCGGACTTGCGAATTCGATACACGCACTCTGTCCATTCCCGCAATCGTGGCAAGACAATCGAATTCCAACTGTCCAAGTGATTGAATTGGTCATGAAGAGAAATTCTGCTCACTGCGATTTCCATATCGACAGTGGAGGGTTTAGCTTTTTCAGAGATCACAGCGCCATCCTCGTCCGTTTTGTCCTCCCAATCATCGGGCTTGTCGGGATATTCCTCAATGTTCACTTTGATAGCATCATCATCACCATCATCAACCGCCTGCTCGAGTTTCACGTGCTCCAATGAGTTGGAAGGTAGCCGTGGAAAATGTTCTGTAAGTAACCGTTTCTTCTGTGGAGGCGATTCGACTGCCGTTGGCCATGGTTCACGTTGTGTTTCTTGTTCCGATAATAAAGATGTTGTCTCCTCCTCCCCTGCTTTCTCCATCTCCAAATCCAGGGTACGGGTATCAATGTTAGGTATTTTACTTTTTCGCAGTACTTGGATGATATCTGCCTCGTCGGCATCGTACATTTGACAATAAACTACGGCTTGGATGCATTCGTAAAATCGAGGATAGGGCAAGAGGGATCTCATGCGATGTTTGCATTCGACAACTACCGTCCGCAGGATCCAATCATCATTATCCTTGTTGTCGGCTCCTTCCACTACCATCAGTTCGTCCCGAATCCCGTCCACCATACCCTTGATTGACAAAAAGTAAGCTGGTGATTCTTCCACGGCAGGTGCACCAGAGGAGCTTTGGGCAACTGTTTCAGAATTTTCCATAGTTTCGGTTGTTAGGTCAATCGGTACATTTTCTCTCCCCGACAATAATGTGCTATTGCTAGATTCTTCGGACACTGGTCGTGTCCTCTTTCGAGAAAACGGGACAGCAGGTCCTACAGGACACAACGACGGTGTTACTTGTCGGTGATGAAATTCGCCAGGTTCCGTAGCATTGATCTTCTTGTCATTCCCCAGTTCGGACTTTTCGAAATGCCATACCCGACACTCTTCATTCCGTCTCCTCACATCCCAGCCGCATTGTTTCTGGTATTGATCCAACGCTTCGTCTTCCCAGCTATGACCACATCCCGTATCAATGGAATGCCTCGTTTGTTCTTCTAAACTTGTTAGTTGTTGTTTCGTCAATTTTTTCGATTCGGAAGCCCGTTTCATGACTTCTTGTCGCATCTGTTGTGCCATTTCGATCGATTCCACCCTGGTCTCCCCGTGCTTGACTTGCAACGCTTTGGTTAACGCTTCCGTGGTGGCAGGACCCGCTTGTGCTGCCAGTTCCAAAAGCTGTTCTTCTTCCGACACGAGTTTCAGTCCCAACAAGTGAACATCGTGTTGTAACAATGCCTGCCCCCCACGTCCCTGATACACATGAGACAACAGCAGTTCGGGGACACTCTTGTACTCGTGGCATCCTGCACAGACGGCGACTTCGGAAGCATTTATGGACAACGAGTGATTTTGATGTTGAAAGTCTTCCCGCAACGACGAAAGGCCGACCATTGACGCGGATGGCAACAACGACAATCTCCTACTTGTAGTGATGGTTGTCATTTTTACCACAACAGCAATCACAACATCATCGTCATTTCACAGTCAAGTGATTTGCAGTAGTTAACTGGAGAGACTACCGGTATTAGTCTACTACGGTAGTGGATTGAAAGACAGATATTTCCGGCAATCGTTTTTTTCACAATCAATCAAGAAGGGATTTTTGATTTTTGGAATTCTTCTTTCATGTTCAAATTGAAAATGTGCTCCCCCCCCCGTATGAAATACGTCGTATTCATAGTCTACCGTAGACGTAATAAGAAGTGAGAGGGTACCGTATCATAGATTGACTGTGAAAATGTGCGAAAGTCCAGACAGACGTTGGTTGATTGGTAACTGCTTGGTTGTATTCCACGTGTCACTCTTTGACACCAACGAATATTTCACATCCTTCATCACTGACAAATAATTATTTTTTCTATGTTTTTTTTCTCTCTCGAATTTCTCTGTCGTCCATCACAACATCATTCATCTCCCTGATCCATGCGTTTTCGGAAGGAAGCCATACAGTTTCAGCGACACTACGGTATATTATAGGGAAATCTCCTTCGTTGCAGCCCTCCATTTTGATAAAAGTTATTCTCACCGCTCGACAACAGTCATGGCGGAACATGTTCAAGCGGCGCTCGACCAGATGGTCGCGCCGTTGAAG
Source organism: Nitzschia inconspicua (assembly GCA_019154785.2). NCBI lineage: Eukaryota > Bacillariophyta > Bacillariophyceae > Bacillariales > Bacillariaceae > Nitzschia > Nitzschia inconspicua. The sequence goes on along the minus strand of JAGRRH010000006.1, from coordinate 1,056,619 downwards.
GATTTGATGGACCGCAACATATTTTCGTCATCAGAAATCAAGGCCATCGTGGCACGACGGAGAGAATCCGAATACTTGTTGAGGCGTGTGGCAGCCCGCAAGGCGGATTTTTTGCGGTACATCGAACAAGAAATGGCATTGGAGCGACTCAGAGAGTTGCGGACCTTGCAGCGGAAACGCGATCATCGCAAAAGCCAACAGAAGTGGAACGAGGATGAGAATGACGACGACAACGACGACAAAACCAAAAAGGGATCCAAAGAAAAGGAGCACATCGGAGATGTTCACATTGTACAACATATACATCTTTTGTTTGTCCGGGCCATCCGAAAGTTTCGCAGTGATTTAAGCCTGCATTTAGAGCACGCGGAATTTTGCAAACAACAACGTTCCTGGACCAGACTGGGCCGAGTGTATTCGGAAGCTTTGCAGATTTTTCCAAGGCAGCCCGGTTTGTGGATCGAAGCGGCGTCTCATGAGTTCTTTGGTCCGGCACGGAACATACGGAATGCACGGGTCCTTCTGCAACGAGGTTTGCGAATCAACGGCAAGAGCGAGGAGCTTTGGCTGCAATATTTCATGTTGGAAATGCACTACGCTCAAACTCTCAAGGGACGGCGACAAATTCTGGTGACACAACAGAAAGATTCTACAGAAACGAAAGAAGAATCGTCTGCCGAGGAAGAGTACAAGATTCCGTCCATTGTATTGAAGAATGCCTTTCAAGCCATCTCGTCGTCAGTGCAATTTCGTCTGAAATTTATGGATGCCTGCAAGCAATTTCCACAGGTGGACTTGCTCATGAATTTTATTCAAGAAAGCATCACAAACGACTTTTCGTCTGAGCCTGAATCATGGATCGCACGTGCTCTTTTTGAGGCGGAACGACAGAATAATGGATTGATGAACCAAGTGAGTAAGGACGACACCCCAAAACGACAGAGAAAAAAGCAGAAGACAGAAGACAACGATGCTGTGATATCAGTACTGAGAGATGCTATAGAAGAAATCAAGACAGACGAGATGCTGCTACAAGCATACCGCTTTGCAGAAAGCTATTTGAAGGAACTACACCATCTCGGCATGGACGGGGGGCGCATCAAAATGGTACTTGACTTTATTGAGGATCTGTGGGAAAGAGCAAAAGATTGCAAGTCTTGTGATCTCGCCATTGCGCATACTGATTATCTTGTGAACGCAGAGCAACAGCAAAAAGCATTGGAAAGGATCAAATCGTTTTGTACGACACAGACATCTGTACCCTCCAAGGCTTGGTTTCGATGGGCAAGTTTAGCTCCAACACAAAGTCAAAGAGGAATATTGGAGACTGCTTTGAAGAAGACTACTATGGATAGCCCAGACCACGTAAAGATCCTACTCCAGTTGTTTGGATCCCAGCTTGAATCGAAGGAAATCGATGCAAAGCTTCACGACACGTTACAGCGTATCCTACTGCTCGCACCCAAGACCACCGATGACGTCATTGTCGAAGACACTGGGCTTTCGTTCGAGTTATCCACTATTCATGAGGCCTTCTTGGCGTTTCTCCTTCAGTCGTACGAAAAATCGGGCCTAACTGCAGCTCGAAAGGTTTACTCAGCTGTCTTGTTCCGTTTCACAACAGTGCTATCAGAGCGGAACGTCGACGGCGTCGAAAAGTTTGTCAATACCTGTTTGGATTTGGAAAAAAGTGCACCCGAGGTAGATAAAAAGCGCCTTCTCCGGTTATATGACAAGGCTTTGTCCGTCTTTGCTGGAACACCTCTTGAGGACGTCTACCGGGAGAGACGAAATGACGAGGCTGTTTTTGACTAAGATTGGGTCGAAACTGTTTGTTGTAGTGATTTATTAAAGCTGGATCGAGTGTGTGATAAGTTCATTGCCGTCGGCCTTAGTATTACTTATTGACACGACATTTCGGTCACACAAGAATGGAAAGTATACGACATGTCTCCATCAAAACCATCCAATTCACGTGCTTGTCGTGAGATCTTTTTCTCTTAGCAATAGCAGCTGTGGTTTTCGGCGGCAGGAATGAATGAATCCAGCCGCAATCAATCCCTGAAGATCCATTTGAGCAATCTCTGCGCTGCCCAATGCTTGGCATAATTCTTTATCACCAGAGACCTCCTTGTTCATTGTTCATTCGTCCAAAAGGATATCCTGTGTGAGAAGAACACGTGGTTGCGTCGTCGAAGAGATTATTGGTGACTTGTGAAGGACAGGCTGTACTTGCGCTCCTTTGGATGAATGGACTGATGATACGTAATTATTCCATTCATTTCCAAGCATGAGTACTGCTTTACCCTCTTGAACCTGGTATACATTTGCAAGATTGGGATCTACCAATTGTCTGTTGCGTTCTTCTGGTGTCCAGGAAACTTTCTCCATTTCTATTGGTGCATCATCATCATCATCATCATCTTCACCATTCGCCGTTTGGAAAGCATCCCATTGTACGCCTTTGTTGCCCACGACCAGTTCCACTCCAGGACCGACAAAGGTCTGTATCCACCGAACTGGTACTTGATCAATGTGGTATTGTGGGCATTTGGCTCCGGACGTACCAATTGTCGCCACCAGTCGACATTTGAAGCGTATGTTTTTGTTGTCACGCTTCGGAATGAATGGTATCAAGTAGGTTTTACAAAAGTCGCGGTACGCTGTGAACGACTCGGAGAGGGATGACAAAAGTATCTGTTCCTCTGCAGCGTCATCCGTTGAAGGTGTCGCACAATCACCGTTACATTGAAAATGGAGGCAGTCTCGCACCATGTCTGCCGCCACGTGAAGAGGATCATCGTCTAGTGTCCACAATCGTGTGACATCTAATGACTGAATCCGATTTGGTTGACTGCGTTGAACAGTGAAGGGGATGGACAAGAAAAATTTGCCTTTGTTCTCGTTTGAAGCGGATGGGCAGAGTTTTCTCCAAGCAGCAGCCGATCGATATCTGTCGCTTTTGGGATTGTATATGTGAAACGAACTCACAGTCAACTCACAAGCATCACCTTCGTTTGGCCAGGGAGAGGATGGAAGGAAAATTTCGGCGCTTTGTAAGCTTGCCTTGATAGAATCGTCACCATAGAATTTTTGTTGTTGCTCCACTCCACAATATTCTGCACTTTGTCGTCGTGGACTGTTTTGTTGTTGCTGTTGTTGTTGTATCGTTTTTGCAACAAAGGAATCAGCTATCCCAAAAGAATTCTGCAGCCAGAAAAATACTAGCAACATCTCTATAAGACGCGATGATGCCTCTCTCATGGTCAATTTGTGCTTTGGCAAAATCCAAATGAGTAGCGTACGTCGTATTGACTGTGACATGAATCTTCGAATCTGCACGATTGACTGCGAGAAACGTTGCGTGTTTGTCTGTTCTACTGGGAAAATGACTCAACTTGACTGTGAGTCCCAAAATAGACGCAGCCGAGTCCCGTCATTTCTGACGGTTGGACGGATTGTTCGCAGTACAAAATCTACGTAAAGAATGAAAATCCATCCGTATCAGAGCTACCTTGGAAGCTTAACTACTGTAGCAATAAGAAGACTTCAAAGTTGGAGACATGTGCTCTCTACTAGCAGTGGATGCTAACAAGTATTAGAAGCAATGGCACGAATCCATATACTCAGCAAAACAGTTCCGGCCATATTTTGAGTGGAAAATCCACACTTGTGACTCGGCAGCCCAGATGCCTGCATGGTGTAATTGCTTTGTTGACTCAGTTGCCATGGATAGGCACAATTTGTACAACATTGATGGCCTCTCAGCCTTCATTCAAAGAAAAAAATGGAAAGAGAGAAAAAGGGTAACGATAGCCTCTCTTTTGTGACTATGCTGGCACTGTAACAGAACCATGCGCCATTTCCCCGGACAAGCTGGATAGGCACAATTTGTACAACATTGATGGCCTCTCAGCCTTCATTCAAAGAAAAAAATGGAAAGAGAGAAAAAGGGTAACGATAGCCTCTCTTTTGTGACTATGCTGGCACTGTAACAGAACCATGCGCCATTTCCCCGGACAAGCAATACACAGAATCGTTTGTCGGAAATGTTGATGCGATTACTCAAAATCATGCATTCAGCATCAAAGTGTTGATTGAATGGTAGGGTAATCGTCGAGTAGATTCGGTTTATTCTTGCTTGGATGCAAGCTGAAAGTACAAACTCGAAATTGTGGTACCAATAAGCGCTCCTACGGCCAGTATGATCATTTCCTTCTCTCTCAACCGCTTTGAATAGGGACGCACAGTAGCGATCGAAGAGATCGGATCAACTCCGAGGATTTCTTTTCCAAAAACGTATCCGTCTTGTGGATCAGGTTCGATAGTCTTGTCTTTGTTCCTCAGCAGTGCCAGCGATGGAAGTCCATCAATCGAAAAAGAGTTCTTTGTTATGCTGTACTCTTTCATTCCCTCCTCTCCTTTGTTTTCGGTATATTCTGCCAACACCTGTCGATACTTCTCGAATTGCATCACTGGAAGACTGTAGCCGCAACTTGATGACACTCGATGTACATTGAGAACATACACGCAACGGAAACCAAAACTGGTGGTGATTTCTTCGGGAAACCGATTCAACAACGACGCCGGAACTTCTTCCTTGATCACCACCCGCGCCGTGCCATGGAGACGAAGAATTTGGGGCGGACCGGCTTCAATATTGCAAAACATGAGCGTCATCCTTCCATTTTCCATGACATGGCTGGCCGTCTCGGACCCTGATCCCGTAAGATCTGCATATGCCACCGTGTGAGGGTCGATGACAACAACCGACGTCCCCGGCGCCTTTGGGGAAACGTTGACATGATGATCTCCCGACGACGGTGCAGTAGCGACGAAAAACACCTTTTGCTTGCCGATGAAGTTTTCCTCCTTCTCGGAGATCTTTTCCAATAGCTTCCCCATGGTTATAATACTGTAGAAAGTGGCTCAGATTAGATTACGACACCGTAGAGTGGATATGATACCACTTGTTCAACTTTCAAACAGTTGCTTCGTTCGAAGGAATTCCACTATTAAAGTCATTCCTTCTTCATCAGTCGTACTTACAGTTAGTACGTACTTGTACTGTAATAATGTACCTGTAGTATGCTCTTGACCCGATCAATACGAAGATCTTTTCCAAAAGCTTCCCCATTTTTTTGTTTCCTGTCGCACACTTCCACAGTTGTCGAGATTACTGTTAAAGACTACCGTACTACGGAAGGTATGAAGAGAACCCATTTTCGAATTGGGTAGGTCTGCAGACGTGCCAACATTCCAGTAAGATGGACGTTCGTTTTTATTCATTGATGGCTAGGTAGTGTGACAACGTCCAATTGGACTCGAGAATAGTAACTTCCGCCTACCTAGGTAGATCCTTATCTAACAGTAAGTAAGGAGTTGGCTCACCGGCTGGGCTATCATGGGCGAGGCAACTCAGGGTGTAACCAGAGGCCATTTGGATGATGATCTTTTTTTCAATAAATGGAGTCTTTGAGGATACTGGCGAGAGTCCTCGACTGTGACTAAGCATGGTGAAATCGTCTCTGTTAGTTGGGGCCTGAACGGTGCTGAGTTTCGTGTTGTTTGCATTGCTTTGACGCGGAATGCGGAAGGCGCTTTGAAAAGATTGTTTCATGGCGCCAAGGACGGAGAATGCAAGATGTGTCATGTCGTTCGTTTGAGGATTGGGTATAAACTGACCTGAATTCCATCTTTAAACAGTTACTCGTTGTAAGATCGATTGGTTCTAAATTGAACATGATTGCAACATAGCGACAGAAAGCTTCACCTGCACCTGACAAAATTGAAGTCGACTCAACTTATTGCTCGAATTTGATTTGAACACCAGGGTTTTTGTTGTTTCAAAGCAAAAGTTGAGCTTGCGTTGAAAAAATTCGACGATTTCAATCCAATGCCACGCTCTTTCGTCACACGTCCCTCACCGGACACCAGACACGATAAAATTTGATCTTCTGTTCCGCCTCCCTAACCAGACACTTGTACAGTGTTGTGTAAACAAGCATTTGTCGAAGCTCCCTGAGTTCGTGTAGCAAAACTTGTTTCTGCGTCTCACACAAGTACCTAGCTAGCTAGAGGTTTGGTTTTATTTGCATCATAAGCATGGTGGAATGCACAGAATTTCTCCTGGGTATCCCTTCGATTGAATGCGAAGGCAATAATCGTTCTTCCCCGACAACTGTCCATCGAATCCAAAAACACGCCAATCAACCGGAAACTGCGACGTACTCCGCTGTTGAATCGGCAGTGGTTGACAATGGAGGAACCATTACACAAGAAATCCACGGTGTTTTGAATGGAGTGGCGGCTGACTTGAGTGCAGAAGCCATGGAGGCATTGATGGAACAGGATGGAATCGCTTACATTGAAGAAGATACCCCTGTGTACATTTCCATGCCACAAAACAACCCAACCTGGGGCCAGGATCGCATTGATCAGCATGATTCACGAAATGGCTACTACATTTGGAAGGGCAACAAAACTGCAGGTCGAGGGATCGATGTCGCTGTAAGTTGTTCTTGACAGCTTTTTTGTACCGAAACAAAATTGCCTGCACACTCATATCATGTGCGATGGTATCGACCATTCTTTTCTCCAATAAATTATTTTGCGTCTCTTTGACTATTCCACCGCAGATTATTGACACTGGAGTCCTCTTTTAGTACTTAAAAACAGGTTTTGACCCTCAGAATAAGCACATGAATCTTGTGGGAGGCTATTATGTCTTGTCAACCGATCGTAATGCCTGGAATGATTGTAATGGCCATGGAACACATGTTGCTACTGGTATGTGGCAAAACAGTTGGGATTTGATTTTGTGTGAGAAGACATCAACACAATAGAATTTGTTCATTCCACCATTTCTCCCCTTTCACAGTTGGCAGCATAGAGTATGGAGTTGCTCCAGGTGCTGACATTTGGGCTGTAAGAGTGTTGGACTGCAGTGGGGGTGGAACTGCATCTGGGGTTGTCGCAGGAATCAACTGGGTTGTAGAACAGGCAAAGAAAATGGGTGGAAAATGGGTGATCAATATGTCTCTTGGTGGAGGATTTAATCAAACGCTGAATGACACAGTGAAAAAGGCAAGAGATGCAGGAATTATAGTTGTAGTTGCTGCAGGAAACAATGGAAATACAGCCGACCCTTCTGCATGCAGTTGTTCCCATCAAGTTCCACGTCTGCTATAACAGTTGGATCAATAGATATTGGTGATAGGCGATCTTCTTTTTCAAACTATGCATCGTGCGTCAACATTTTTGCACCTGGGAGAGATGTGGTGTCTCTTACACTTAATGGAGCTCCGTTGAACCCAGTTCCAAGTACAATATCAGGAACGTCAATGGCTTCCCCTCATGTGGCAGGAGCAGCCGCGTTGTTCTACCAGAACTCTAACACTGCAACAGCTGCAGCAAATGCTCTGTTTGCAGCTGCAGCTTCACAAAAACTCAGTGATGTTAAGTCAGGGTCTCCAAACTTGTTGATACAAGTACCATTAATATTGCAGACAAGCCCCACCAGAGCTCCCTCCAGAGCCCCCACTCGTGCTCCTGTTCCACCCACCAGAGCTCCTACTCCACTTCCCACTCAACAACCCACCAGAGCTCCTACTGGCGCTCCTGTTCCGCTTACCAGAGTTCCTACTCCACGTCCCACTCGACGACCCACCAGAGTTCCTACTCGCTATCCTGTTCCACCTACCAGAGCTCCTACTCCACGTCCCACTTGACGACCTACCAGAGCTCCCACTCGCGCTCCTGTTCCTCCCACCAGAGCTCCTACGCTAATTCCAACTCATGTTCCCATCACAGCTTCCACTCCTGTCCCTACAAGAGCTCCCACTGGTGTTCCTACTGAAACTACTGCTCTACCCATCTTGGCTCTCAGCTAAGCACCTACACTATCTCCCACACCACCAATATCAGTCATGGAGTTTCAATTCAGCTCGGTGACAGATGACTATACATGGAAAGACAATGCCTACAAGCTTGTGAGTCAAGGTTAATCCATTGCATTCTTTGATCAGTCTATAGGTTCTGCTGCAAAAACGAGAAAGGAAAATTACACAAAAGGATTTGCCTTGGACTTTGTACAAACATATTGCCTGTTGGAGTCTATTCTAGCATGAATTTTGTATCTGATTCTAGAAAGACAGGTTTAATGGTACAAATTATGCTAGTCAAACCAGCACTAATAACAACATACCACTTGGTTGGGGGGCATCCATCTCCCATCAATTTACCATTGATTTAAGGGGTCTTCAACCTTCTATCACAAACTGTCCTTCTAGAAGTTGTAGGACCCTTGTGAAATTGAAAGTAGACATGCTCAGTAGCATTGATAACCAAAACACAATAATGAACAGAAGCACAAGCACCATCACATAAAGCAGCCCAAGTTTGGTACTGAAAGTTCATTGCATAAAATCCAATACCAGGCATTCTGTAACCTCCATTCAAAATCGCATCAATAAATTCGATTTATGGATATGCCAAACTACGAAAAACGGCCTCACCAGCTGGGCTCCTGGTAGGGGTGTTGTCATTTGTACTGTTGTGGTTGGAGCTGCATGCCCTCTATAGGATGGATAATTTTGTTGATGGGTTGGAGGCAGACACGATGCATAATTTCAATTCCAACTTTTTATCACTTTGTCATCCTGTTCAATCATAGGTTGGTATACTTCATCCCAGTTTTCCAGGTTTTTACCTCTTTCTCTTTGTTGAGGTGGTTGATCTACTGTAATGAGGTGCAATTGTGAGAAATCAATCGTCCCCCAGAACTGCCCCTGGTACATTTCTTGGATTTCTCTTTAGAAGAGACATCAGCAAGATATATGGGAGAAGTCACACTTGGAAAGACTTTTGCATGCATTCGATCTTGGACCGGAAACGTCAGATGCTGATCAAAACTACCACAGTATGCCACTTACTCTTCCTTCAATTTGTACAAAGGAGCCTTGCAAGATGATTTGCAACTTGAACTTTCCTTTTGTCGGTTTTGCCTTCCAAGAATCCCAGATCTGCCAGCTTGCTAACAACCCCAGGGCACATTTTGCACCCCTAACCGTTACCATCAAGGATTCTGTTTTTCCCACGGGAAAACATAACAACCGCTGCTATGTAGCCAGCGGGTATGTTTCCGTCTGCAACCACCCTCTGATTTGATCCACCTCATCAAGTGCCATTATGAATTTCGCAAGGAAATCACTGTCAACGAGGACTGCATCAGACACTTATCAACTGTGGTAGATGAAGGAGTAGAACAATCGTCATCTTAGCGTGATTACTCTTCTGCTTGTCTTCCTCTTACTGGTTTCCAGTGGCACCGGACAACCTGCCAAACAAGAGGATTCTACCCCTGACAATGTTTGAATAGAAGACAATGGGAGGGAAAAGATGAAAACTACACCAATAATCACTTTTGAAGCGCAACAAGCCGTATCAATGGCCTCAACTTCTAAACGTGCATGGATTTACTCCTTCTCTAAATATAATACAATGTCTGAGAATATTAAAATTCAAGGCACCAAATCATATATCAAAAGTTTACAAGGAGCCAAATGAGAATGGTGTTGGAGTCAAAGAAGAGATCATAGCTGCAATGGATGAAGCTGTTGAATCAGCGGTGATTAACAATGGAGGAATCGATACTCAAGCATTCCACGGTGTTTTGAATGGAGTGGCAGCTAACTTGACCACAGAGGTCATTGAGGAATTGATGGCACAGAATGGAATTGCTTAGATTGATCTGATAATGAAATCTATTTTAAAGCTATACCAACTACCAGCTACCATCGATTCCACATCTGGGAAGTTGGCTAACCCGCCTGGCCCCCAAGGGGGGGGACAAAATATGCAACAGCTTTCCCTCCACTCAGTACTCTGTTGCCCACCACTCATAACTGGAAAGGCAAAAACCTCACGAATGAGGAAAAGTCCAAACCAGTGAGTGTCAGATATGGCGTGGTCTTCCAAAAACTATGCTGGGAAGGCAGCAATCACCACATTAATATGTTGGGTGTGCTGGTATCTTCTACCTGTTGCAACCCAATAGGGCGGATTGTACGTGTTAAAGAAGCCTTCCATGCCAAGCACCAGTAATATTTCCAATGAAATAGTACCATCCCTCTGCACTTGACACTCGGTTGAGTTATGATGCCATTTCTTCCACAGAAATGTCAGTGCCCATCACAACTCTATCAGGAATCATGCATTTAGCACTCTTCCTCCTCTCCCGTAGCCCCCTTCCGGCTAAATAAGAGAAACACAATCTTTCCAGTCGGCCACCGGTTCTGCATGATGCCATGCACAAGACAGCAGTAGTTTTGTACTACCACTGGGACGATATCTTCCGTTGCACTGATAGATCGTCTGTGGATTGTTAGTTCCCCAGGCTCTGACAAACCTGGGTTAAGCCCCCCTACCACGACAAGGTGATCCACTCAGGGGGGGAATTGCTTAGATTGAAGAAGATATCCCTGTGTATGTATCACAGCAAAACCCTACATGGGGCCAGGATTGCATTTCTCAGCATGATTCACGAAATGGCTACTACATCTGGAAGGGCAACAAAGCTGCAGGTCAAGGGGTCAACGTTGTTGTAAGTTCTGCAAGGCATTGTTTACTGAGGCAAAAATCCACTGCTCACGTGTGCAAATGACACCAACCATTTCTCTGACTCCATTCAATCTCAGAACATCTCTTTTACTGACATACTGCAGATTATTGACCAAATGCTGGCCCTCAAAATAAGCACATGAATCTTGTGGGAGGCAACAATGTCTTGTCAACTACTTGTAGTAAATGGAGGGATTGTCATGGCCATGGAACACATGTTGCTGGTACTGGTATGTGGAAAAACAGTTGGGATTTCTACTCACATTCCAACTCAAGATCCCACTCCTTTCCCCACCCCACCTCCTAGTCAAACTCCTACTGAAATTCCAACTCAAGCCCCCACTCTTGTCCCCACTGGTACTCCTAATTCTAGTTCCACCCACCAGCACTCCCACTAGAGCTCCTACTCAAGATCCTACATCAACTCCTAGCACCAATGGTGAAAGGGAGTTTCAATTCATCTTGGTGACAGATGACTACTCATGGAAAGAAAACGATACAAGCTTGAAAAGCAAGGTGAATCTATTGCATTGTTTGAATAACCCATAGGTTTTTGCGGCACAAGCAAGGAATGTAAGTTATACTGAACGAAATTGCCTTGGACTGGGTACATACACATTGCCTGTTGGAGGCATTTCTGGCTACAGACTTTGTTGTTGGTACGGCATTGGTTCCCACAAAGTCAGGTTCAACGGTGTGAAGCAGACATCGTATTCTTCACAAACCAGTACTGACACAGATACACAAATTGGTTGGGGGGAATATATCTTCCATGAGTTTACCATTGATTTAATGGGGTCTTCAGCCTGCAAACGCAACCTGTACTTCTGGAATTACTAGATGCATTGTGAAATTGAGAAAAGCCTCTGAGGACATATTATCATTAACTGTTACCAGCCTCCATCAATGGTTTATCCAATGTTAGCTCAGGAACGGCGAGGAAAAATCTAAATCAGTAGATGTCAGATATGGTGTGGTCTTCCAAAAGTAGGAAGGCAGCAATATACCACATACAAGCTGCTGCATTAATGCAGCTCAACAGTTTAATTTGTACGTGTAAGACAACTCTCCCATGTCGAGCATCATCAGTATTTTCGATAAAACAACGCCGTCTAAATGCAATTGACACTCGAACGAGATAACATGCCCACCACATTCTATCAGGAATCATACAACAGCATTCTTCCTCCCCTCTCTTCACTCCTTTATGACTACTAGTCATGAAGAGAAACACAATCTTACTTTTCGGATAGCCTTTATCCAAAAGCAGCAGTACCTTCTACCGTGGCTGAGTCTATCATCTTTTCTGTTGCACTGATAGATCATGTATGTACATATTATTTTCCCAGGATATGATAAACCAGGATTAAGCCCCCTACCGCCACAAGGTGATCCACTCACAGGTCAATAACATTGTGAAATTGATTTTGAAATCAGATTAACTGCTACTTCGTACACCATAAGGAACAGAAGCGCTGGTGCAGCTGCGACAATTTACAAAGACCAGACATGCATTATAGCTGGAAACTGCGAAGATTTACTCTACCGTTGTATGTATGAGTTTGCTATTGCAAAGCTCAAGTGCAAATGCCCGCTCTCAATTCCTGCAAGGCCCTCAAGGAAGAGATTGACATGCCAAAATTATCTGTGTAGTCTCATTTTAATTTATTCCTCCCTACTGTTGAAAAGCCCTCAAGGAAGTGTTTGACATGTGAAGATTTTCATTGCAATCTTGGTACATTAGCAGCAACTGATTATTTATTTACGTTGAAGTCGATCCCATAAATGCAACAGCAGCAGAATCCATTTTTTCATGGACTATTCAAAGCTTTCTTCATGTGATGCCAAGTAACAAAAAGAAGCTCCCATTATTTGATCAGTACTTGAACAATGGCCAGTGTCAAATAAGCAACATAAAGGAGGAGAAAGACGACACCATGCCACTTCTGAATGACAAAGTCACTGAAGAACATGAACACAAGAAAAATGGCAAGAACCATAGCAAGGATGATGATACTTTCCAAGATCTGGTCATCCTTCAATCCATGATATGGTTCAAAATGAGTGCCAAAACTTGTATAGAGCATCCAAGGTAAGCCAAGACCGACCATGATGTTGAACGTGTTGGATCCAAAGGCATTGGACACTGCCTGGTTTCCGAACCCATTTTCGGCTGCGACTTTGGATGCAACGTAGTTGGGAAGAGAGGTACCTGGGGAGAAAAGGAGCGAAAGAAAAAGCTTGAATGACTGAGAATTTTGATTTAGGGCTCACATATGAGTCGCAGAAAAAAAAGTTTACATATTTCCCACCTGCTGCAGACACTGTAAAGCCAATGACTGCATCAGGAATGTCCAGAAGAGCGGCAAGTGCCTCGAGAGATGCGACCATGGCATAACTTCCAGCGACCAACCAAATCAAGCACATGAATGTAGAAAAAAACGCTTTACCAATGGAAGATGTTGGCTCGCCATTTTCGTCCAGTGATCGAACGTCGGGTAGAGTGAAGTGCATCATCAATCGCAAAGGAAAAAGCAGAACCCAAAAGATGACTTCAATGTTGGACCCATCGGCTGGGAATTGGATGAGCTCTTCATAATCATCAGCTCCATCGAAATCAATGTCAACAAAAGCTTCGTCATCGTTCTCTGGTTTCAAGGGAGGACCTCTTACAGTTGCATTTTGCTTCATGTATGTCTTCCATATCAATATTTGGGAATGATGAGATGGAAGGTAGTAGCGTAAAAAACACCTCAAAAACTCAAAGTAGCACGTACCTCAAATGCTTCAACTACCTTGTCAAAGATGGGTTTCGATGGTGCCATCAGGGTATGGTCGTGCTTTCCCTCTATTGGGTTCACAATATTGATAATCAATCGGTTCTCATCGACCTCAATGGCCTTGAAGTGAGGATATCTCATTCGATGTTCGTCTGGATTTCCTCTATCTGGGACAGAAATAACTTTGTCAGGTGAAATAGTGAACCATCGCAATTGCCAAGCATTGGATCCAAAGTAGCTCATAGTGTAGAATAATGACTTTTGGAATCTGTCAAAAGTCAAAAGTGGTGTTGAGCAAGAGGAATTAAAGAGCTCCCAGCATTCAACAGAACCTGACGATGTTACTCACAGAAAACAAGAAAGCTCATTTTTGAAGTCATTCATTTGGACATCATATAGATTGTGGATCTCCGTTGGCCGTTCTTCCGTGGCAATGAAATTTCTCAAAATGTTGTGCGTGTGTGAAAACGTGGATGTTCGAATCGAGTTGGCAATGGATCCTCTACGTAGACTGACAGCGCCCGATACTTGGCTCAACGCGGCATCCGTCGAGATGCGAGGCACATAATAGTCTACAGCCTTCCAATTTCCTTCTGGCTGCGAGATTGGGAAGACGGTTTGAGCGACAAAGATGAACAACGTGATTGAATTACAGTCGTTGTGATCGTAAATCACTTACCTCTTCTGAGAGGTTTCTCTTCGCAGTCACATACTCCATCGGTCCCAGATCAATATCCTGACTCAAGAGGCGTTCGCAGCAAGCATAGGTTCATGTGAGCAGCTTCGACCAACATAAATTGTTTTCGCTTTATTCTTACCTTTTTTGAGGTCATGGACCCATAGCTCGACGTCCCAGATGTGGTTATTGTTTTTTGCACAGCCTTTTGAGCGTTACTAACACATTTGACGATGGCATCCATGTTGGCGCAAACAATCACGTAGAGAATGTATCCACTGAAAACCAAGGTCGCCTCCCAAAAGGAAATGAAAATATGCTTGACTCCGTCGGGATTCTCCGGCAGTGGTTTGGCATCTTGAAGAGCAAAATACAGCAACATAATTCCTAACGCATAGAAGCCTACTTCACGTGTCACAATGGCCTTGTCCAATATTAACTTTCCTGTCTTTGAGGCGAAAACGGATCCTGCGCATATAATGAGTTGATTGAAAATTTCAGAACCGACAATAGTTCCCAAACCAAGCGACGAATGGGTGATGAAGAGGGCCACCAAGGAGCTGAAGAGCTCGGGAGAGCTGGCGCCAGCAGCCATCAGTGTTGCTCCCGCAATATCGCTGGGAATTTTGTAGTAATCGGCAATCACATTCAGCGCAGGGACAAGACGTTCTTCTGTGACGATCGCTTGACACCAAAATGATGCGGCAGAGATAGTACACAAGATGGTCCAGATCCACCACGGTGCTGTCGGCACTGTTTCTTCTGCGGTGTCGTCCATGTTACTTGTGTTTGTCGGTTTCTACTGCTACTGAGACGGGTTGGAGCTTCGATGAATCGGTCTGAGGTTGAACAATAACAGGGTGGTAGAAAGATTCGAAGATTAGGCACCCAATGGTTTTTAGGAAGGCGTCGAAGAACGAGAATCAATCGAAATAACAAGATTGTTGACTGTGAAGATTCGTGAGAGATATTATACTTATCATACAGTTAGTAGAAATCCAGCGAACCCTCTGAAAATGAAATAGGGAGGTTAGTTACCTAACTCTACGTAGTAGGGGGAAATTCGATGCATAGGGAACTGTTCCGGTCACGAGAGAGGCAGGTGGGGGGGAGGAAATCTGCGCATACGACTGTACACCGAACTGTTCCGGTCACGAGAGAGTGAGGCAAGTTTGATTTGCTTGACTTGGAATTCACAGTCACAACAAGAGTGATGATCTCTATTAACTGTAAGGGATATGCAACGTCTACGAGAGACTAGGTACCGTAGCTACAGTACTACTACCTACCGTAGTACGACGTAGGTCGTATACCGTTGTTCCGGAGGGAAGCGCACGACTCCAAGATCGAAAGTGAACCAAACTTCTCTTGATGAAGAGGGTCGTAAAGAAATCTTTCGTTGTCGCATTCCAAGCACCAAATTTTTCTACAATCTGTGTCATCTTGAACGACCAACATTATCAATATTATGTCCTCCTTACCCCAGAGCTACCAAATGGCTCATACTTTTCTCAAACGAGCCGTGCAGTTGGTTGCGGTGTATGGCCTCGGGATGGTGGTAGCCGGTGAACAATTGGCGATACCAATTTTCGATGCTTTTGGTTTTGGTCCAAGTTCCAGAGGATTAAATCGAACTGGCACCGATTATGTGGTCTTCGCCTTTGGTGTTCTCGGTTCCGTCCTAGTAGGATGGATGTCCTTAATTGGATCCATGGTCGAATTGGCAGGTGCCGAAAATGATGCGTCGATCCGAGCAAAAGCACGTCGTAGTCTCATTATGTCTACTGGCATTTGGTTTTTGTTTGATACTACATTTAGTTTGGGAAAGGGAGAGGTGACACACGCGATGTTCAATATTCCCTTTGCCACTCTTTTGGGAGGACCGCTGTATGTCATGCATAAGAACGACACAGTCGACAAGAACAAATCGATATAACTTTTGTGATGATTCAGGTTTACCAGAGTAGCTTTGCACGCCTAATTCAATACAATTTATTTCTTGACGGTAGAATGTCGAGTGAGGGCTCGTCGGGTCTTTCTCTCTTCGCGTTTCAGCAATAGGTTTGCAACTCTCGTTCGCAGCGGCGAAGGAAGCCTTCTCCCGAGACCACTTGCTCTCCCTTTTGCCCATTGTTTCAACGTGCCGACGACTGCATGAAAACGTACCCGCTTATCAGCTGATGACCCAGCACTCAGTGCTTTGCCTGTCTTGGATTCAAGAACTTCTCGCGCGATTGGGGCCCACTCTCTGGCAAGACTCCATGGGATTCCCAGACGTGCCGAAATGCCTTTGATGAGGATGGACGATCGACCGACCAGCACCAAGTCCTGGGGGAAGGATTTCAGTTCCTTTACTGGTGAATTTGGACTCAGTTCTCCTAGGTCGTATCCACCAGGGAGAACTTCTGTCGAACCATCAAACAGCCACATTGCTACGGCCGCGGGTGCCTCATCTTTGGCATCTTCGTTCAACTCTACCCCGAGTTCCAATGCCAAATTGCCAATCTTTTCCAAATCTTCCGGTCGCTCATCACCTTCTCGATCGGCCAAGGCGATCATGACCTTGCAAAGGGTCTCCCGGTTTCGTCCTGAAATTTGCTTGACCTGACCAAAATCAATTAATCCGATATCTCCATTCTCAAGAACGAAGACGTTGCCAGGATGCGGATCTGCATGGCAAAGAGAAATCGACGTGTGAGCGATAAAGCCGTATACAATAGCTTGGTGCTGAGACATCCACTCCAAAATGTTTACCTGCGTGGAAGAATCCAGTTTCAAGAATTGTTCTGATACGCGATGAAGAAGAACATAATAAATTGTGAGAAAGATCTAGTTCACTTGGTTCACAACGTGGCTACCGTCTCTTACCTTCCGAAACCATATGTTAACGCTTTGAGAAGCTTTCTTCCAAACAACTTTGATTCCGGACTATCTGGGTCGATACCTCTCTTTGCCATTTCCTCTCTTGCTCTGGATAATGGTACACCCTTGAGGTAATCCATGACCAAAACTCGCTTTGAAACCAACCCTGGGATCGGTCGAGGCAGGACAAGGGGCGGTTCGGTTGATTCGCTGCCGTCCATGCTTCGGGTAAGGGCGTTGTAGATACGGTCCATTGCCACTGCTTCCGCCACAAAATCAAATTCGTCAGCCAGCTGCTTTTCCAGCTCGCAAAAGACAGTGTAATAATCCAATGGCAGGGCATCGACGTTCTGAAATGTTTTGGAGACGGCTTTTAGGTTGGCAATGTCTCCAAGCAACTTGGATTCGATGGAAGGCCTTTGGATTTTGACGGCCACTTCCCGACCACCATACTCTTCCGTGAGGACGGCGCGATGAACTTGTGCTATCGAGGCAGCTCCAAGAGGTTCATCATCGAATTCTGCAAAAACATTCGAAAATGTCTCGTCGCGATTTAACAATTCGGCCTTTACAATGGCTTTTGCCAAAGAAGCCGGCATTGGATCCAAGTTGTCTGTAAATCCACTGAGTGCATCTGTATATTGGACAGGGAACAAGTCCTGTCGCGTAGAAATGATTTGTGCTGTAAACGAGTTTGTGTGTGTGTGTATTGTCGAATGATTTATTTCAAGCATTCAGTAGTAGAGAAATGATTCTATTGAGACAACGGTGGCCAGAGGAAGTCACCCAGCCGTCCATACGTACCTGTCTTGACGTAAAATCCCTTTAATTCTGTAATGATGTCAGCCAACTTTTTGGCTCCATCCGCATGTTTTTCATCCCAGAGTTTCTATATTATAGTAATGATAGACGAGACAGAAGAGAGAGAGAAATAGCATCATGAGGGACGAAATCTCTTTCCAGTGTATTGTTTCTGCCAACTGCTTGATTGTTCCAGCAACATTTATTTTGTGTACTCACTTCCACATCTCTCTCTGTCATTTTCGTGCCTAGCAATTCTTGCAACTTGATGTTTCCAATCAATCCATAATAGTTGGCAACAATTGGAATTGCAGTTGACCAAAAGGTAGCGGCTCGTTTCATTCGATCCAAGGTAGAAAGGGGAGGAGGAAAATCGATAGTTTCCAGTTCATCGTCAATGACAATGTTATTGTTATAATTGGTACTGTCAGCAGAAGATGTTGCCGCACTAGAGGCAATGGCGTTGACAATGACAGTGGCAGTATCATCTTGCTGTTCAAATTCGTCGTCCATGTCAGTCGACACAGATGGTGGAGTTGTAGTTGTTGCCACATAGTGTTTTGTAACGGAAGAGTGTGTCGACGAAGCGGATCGAAGGGGAGACATTGGTAATAATCCATGTGTTTCCAAGAGTGCCAGTGATGACAGGATCAGCACCCAAGCGGTGGTGCTACTGTTGATGCTCGGAGTGAAAAATTTCGATTTCATTTTTCTTTCTGTTGTGTCGTGTTCTGCGAAAGCCTTCTGGTGCTTCGAAATAAGAAGAATAGGCAGGGGACGACTGTCGAACAGAATTTGAATTTGAGGAGAAGTCTCCAATAATGAGAAATCCACTGATATCTCTTTCTTCTATTTGTACGGTTACAATGGAAATACGACACACAAAGTAAAGTGGTCAAGTAAAATTAAGTTGTTTGACTGTGAAGTAGAAGAATATAACATAATATGCCAAGTGTTTTGAGACAGCAGCACCCGAATTGTGTACGACAGTAGGCAAGTCGTCGACGACGTGGATGAATGTTTTTGTGGGATCAGGACAAAAGGCTATCGTCGGGTGACGTCTGACTTGCGCGACCACTATTGTTGCAATTGCCCTAATAACAAATTTGACGTGACGTGTTTTAAAGCGCTTCGAATGACACACAACAACAACATCATCCCGTTCGTTCCTCCATTGCAATCACCATCATCCTCGAAAAGAGTCAGCGAAAAGTTTCCACCTCTTTGCTACGAAGTATTTCTTTTCTTTCACAACTCCCTGTTTTAGCACAACTTTCCTCTCGTAAACATTACAACCACATGATGGCCAAGTTCACCGCTGTAATCTTTGCTCTCTGTATTTCATTGGTTGCTGGATTCGTCCTTCGTCAACCGGCCCATCTTACACATACAGCTCCTTCTACCGAGCTGCGAGCTGCTCCCACCATGGTCGTTTACTGAACCATCAAGGTACGAAAATAGTATTAGTATGCCGATGGAACATGGTGAACGACGTTGCTGCTGCTTAATATCATAGCATCTCTCACGTCACTATTTTTTTCTTCAATTTAGTCTACCATTGACTACGTGGGCTATGCTACGGGACAAACCGATGAATGGAGAGGCACCGGCGTCTGGTCCGGTCTGTCGTTGAAACGTGAATCGAACGATGGCGATAAAGACGACCACGAAATGAAGAAGGAGAAGAAGAATGACAAGACTGACGCCAAAAAGCCATCCTCACAGACGTCTGGATCTTCCAAATAGGAAGATATCACAAATCAATGCGACAACATAATCGACGGTGGAATCTGGCGATATAACGATGTAGCACCAGAATGACGACTGGAACTTGGACGAATCGGGTCATCGGCCCTTGCCTTGAAGTTCCAGTCTGAAAAAGTGGTTGCAGCCGCACACACCAAAAAAAAAAGATCTATGCGTTCGTTGGATCATGTCATTTGTCCCGTGACTTTTTTCTACGTTTACAAATAGAACTGGCTGCTTGCTAGATCGACAATCTGCCACAGTCGAGTTGACGATGTTGTTGCTATTCATTATTATCACTACAGTAACACGCAGTTCACACTTTGTTTAACTGTAAGTTACAGCACTAATTTTTTCCCTCATGCTTACAGCTTTTCGTGTACAAAAATAGCTCCCACAATAGCCGGATCGCCATCGGCAATGGTAGATATCCGCAATGAGCCCTTGCCGTTTCGTTCCAAATAGAGCTGTTGATAGCGATTCTTGGGAGCCGCTTGTGCCTCGGCAGTTCTTCCATTCAACTTTCGAAATTCCGCGTCTGAGCCGGCTGTACCAAAAGAAAGTAAGATACATGGATGAGAGAATGATGGAAAAGTGCATGTATCTCGGCGCCTCCACTTTTTCTGGGAGCAATGTTGTCATGAATAGAGTGTCCTCACCTTCAATCAGCAACTTTTTTGATGTACCAGATTGGTACCTACCATTAAGCTCCAACCGAAACGGCGGAAAGATTTCCAAGATAGATGGATCGTCAGGTGCCACTTTCGATCCACTCGACAGCCACAGCTGAGACATACCCAAAATACCACCGGTCAGTCCCTGGGCGATTCGACTGGTACCGACTTCTCCTGCAGCCGTCTTTCCCAAATATTGATACGAGATTGGTTTAAGGGGTGGCGGCAACTTGAGCAGAGGAGAAAAGGCTTCGGCCTTGGCCGACCACAGAAGTTTCCATTCTCCGTCCAACTCGTCATCCAACGTTGCAGCGGCCTTTTTGGACGGGTCGTATGGTACCAACTTTTCTATTGCAGTCAAAATGTCACCCTCCGTTGCCTTGTTGGAATCTATTAGATTGAGGAGCTGGGATCGATAGATATCAAAAATTGGGTTGGAGTCGTCGTCTACGGCAAATACAGCTCTGTTTTGTTCGTCACCGAGTGTCAACGCAACGGTACCAGTCAGGAACCCTCCCAAAGCTGCCGTCAGAAATGATCGTCGCGACAGGTTCGTACCAGTAGCGGAGCAAGGTGACGACGACAGCGTGTCGTGTTGAAACTGTTGCTGAGCCTTGTGCTGCTGCTTCTCCCGATGGGATGACGACGACAAGCCCAGCGCACTCTGAGCAATCGATGCCGCAAGAAGCACAAGCCATGAAAGATTCCGCATGGTTAAGTTGACCTGCTAGGTTTCATTTTACGTTGAGGTTGTGGGATAGGAGAAAAAGTACTACGGACGGAACCGCACGTACGGTACTGATGATGGTTGCCGATGTATCATAGTGTCGGTTCATGCTATTTGCACCAAGCATCCAAAGATACCATCTATGATATCTTCCAGGTATGTCATACCTATGATACCACCTACCGTCTACCGTAGTCAAAGAGCTTGCTAGCTACTTACTGTTAGTAGCTAGCTGACGTCATTTACAGTTTTAAGGAATTAACAGTAAGGAAAAGTCAATTGAACGTACCGAGTACCGGGCAGTACCGGTACCGGTAGTCTACCTACCGTACGACGGTACCGGTAAGTCGTACAGTAAGTAGTGCTACCGGTACAACTGTTCGCCTGCACTAAGGCTTTTGCAGTTCACGTTGTGTAGACTACTACCGTCGTTGTTTCATTTGGTCGTTTGGTCGAAAGATCGGAAAAGATCTCTCGGCAAAAAATATCCCCTCTTCTGCTGGTTGTCCAGTGATACTACGAAGTCGCTCTTTCCTCGTACTATTTGGGCTCTCACCAACGCGAGACGATGCCGTTGTCAGCGGCCAATGCCAGAAGAAAATCCATTCCTATTCTGGATATCACGAAATACTTTAGCAGCCCAGCAACGTTTGTGGAAGAACTGCGTAGCGCTTGCCACAATGTTGGATTCTTCCTGGTCCGAATCCCGGATTTTGACGATTTGGCAGAACGCATCCTTCAAGAGACCCGAACATTTTTCGAACGACCTCTTTACGAAAAACTATCAATTTCCTATGAACACAGCCCATCGTTTCGTGGGTACATGCAGCTCGGTTTGGAAAATACGGGAGGGAGGTTAGACTTTCGAGAACAAGTGGAATACGCCGTCGAATATGAATTCAGCTCGGACACAACAACAACAACAACAACAACAACAACAACAACAACAACAATAACATCTCGAGATTGGCCGGTATACGAACGACTGAAGGGGAAGAATCCGTGGCCAAACGACTTTCATCCTACCCT
This sequence comes from Nitzschia inconspicua, assembly GCA_019154785.2. NCBI lineage: Eukaryota > Bacillariophyta > Bacillariophyceae > Bacillariales > Bacillariaceae > Nitzschia > Nitzschia inconspicua. The sequence continues at coordinate 1,034,704 of JAGRRH010000006.1, read as the reverse complement.
TCGTCCTACTACGCTGGCTTACTCGGAAAAAGTCTGCCAAGTGGCTGACATTATTCGAGATTCCCTTTGCTTGGCACTGCATCTGGATCCGAAAGAGACATTACGGAACAAGTTTGTACATCCGGCAGAAGTGCCACATTGGGTATTGAAACTTATTTCCTATCCTACGGTCAAAAACGATCATCCACAGAAGCAGCAGCAGCACCATCATCAACAACATCATCATCATCATCAACAACAACAACAGGGTGTGGGGGCTCACACAGACACCAACTTGATAACACTAGTGTTGCAAGATCCTCATGATCCAGATTCTGCCGGCGTTTTACAAGCCTTTTCCCAAGGAGAATGGATCGATGTTGTAACTTCAACCTCGGACGTCTTGATTTGTAATCTAGGGGAGCAAGCTGAAGTGTGGAGTAGGGGATATTTCTTGGCGACTCCTCATCGCGTCATCATTCGTAGTACGGGCCATCCATCCAAGGCCCGAATTTCCATTCCACTGTTTTACAATCCCATCTTGTCAGCAACAATGGAGCCTCTTGCTTCGGAACTCGTTTCAGGTAAAAATAAATATGTAATGTGGGAACGTCCACGTGACTACCAACATTGGAAACGAGCCAACAATAGAATGATTCCATCCGTAGGCGAAAACACCTTCAAGTCGTTGGCTCGATCTCATCCCAAAGTTTTTGCTCACCATCATCCCGATTTGCAAGTTTTTGAAGATGGCCGAATCGTTTCTCGAAGCGGTGATGACGATCTTGGAATCCTATGATAAACTTTACACTGTAACTGTAGCATCGTTGTAAGTTGTAAATCATCTTCACAGTCAGTACGTTGTGTTTTGTTCCTACAGCAAGATATATCGAACCGTCGTCGTAGACTCGTAGGTACCGGGAGTTCCATCCCTACAGTAGGTAACGGAACGAGTCTCTACATGGTAGGTATCATACGTCGTACTACCGTGGGAGTTGTACAGTAGACTACCGTACCCAGGTACTATGATACTATCACAGAGACCTCTGTACTCTTAATAGGTAGAGTACTACCAGACGGCAGTAAAAGACGTGTATTCCCCGACGCCGCCTCAGCTTCTCTGCAATCCCAGTGACGTCATGTGCTCGATAGCTCTCTAGGTACGTACGTATGCCACCATAAAGGTGCTAGGTTGTCGTCCGGACGGGAAGGCTGGACGGTAGGTGGGGTGAACCAAGACCAGGTGTGTGGGGGGGGAACTGTATCGGGTGTTGTCATTCGATTGCATAGCACCCAGAAGGAAATTCTTGCGGTCGCGAGCGTGGGTAGCAGCACCGTTGAGGGCCTTAACAACGGGAGACATGTCCATATCAGGGTTTTGGAGGAGGGCCGTCACGGTAGGAGCATCTTTGGCGATGGCAATAAATGGGGTCAAGATGTCCTGCACCTCCATGAGGAGGCTATGGGCAAGGTGGGGGAATCGCGATTCGTAGATCGCCAACCAATGTTTGCCCGTAGAAGAGTAAAGTACCTGGAGGTAATTGCGGACACCAACATAAAGCAGTGTTTTGTGAGCATCGGGGGACAGAAATTCAAGGAAAAAAAGGAGATTGTTCGCGCCGCGAATGACATCTTTGATGGTTCTTTGGTTGCCGTGAATAAACAAATGAGTACTACGTTTGGTCCGGCGCGTTGTATCTTCGTCAGCTAGTTCTTCGTCGTAAACCGCATTCTCTGTAGCGACACGGGCAGTGTAGGATGCATTCTGTGCATCGACGGGTAGGAACTGGAAAATAGATAGGAGCCTGTCAATAGATAATCTGTGGAGGTGCAACGGGGAGGCGAACCAATTAAATGCTACGAGGGCATTCACGAAGGGGGTATCAATCTGGCCTTCCAAGAAATGGGCGAAATGGTAGCAGCTGTCAGCGCGGGCCTCTTGGAGAGCAATAAAGTTGGTGTATGCTTCGCGAACTTGGTTAGCGCGGTTGACGTTGTTCCGAAGGCGGAAAGCAGCCTTGACAGCCGGGGCCAGCTCAGCGTATGCAAGGGAAGCACCGTCGGGGGTGTAGGACAGGAGGATGCGATACTTGATGAGTAGGGTATCGAATTCCTGGGAGTCGATGTGATCTTTAGAGGACTTAGCGTCCGTAAGGCTCTTAGCCAACGAGAGGAGGACCTCATTGGACGAGGGTTGGGACGAGGATGTTGCCTGTTGCTGGGGTGCAGTCGGATGGATAAACTGCGACTCCTGGTCGGACAAGGAGGCGTCTTGATACCAATGTAGCAGACTCGCCTCGCTGATTGCCGTAATACGATCGCGAATTGCAACGGCAGGTGCCGAGTGGTCTGGGATAGGGGTAAGGGGGTGGCTCGTCTCGACGGAGTCGGGATCATTGGTGGCAACAGTGTGGAGCTCTGCCCAATCGTCAAAGAAAGTGGCGTGGAAGAGGCGATTTGCGGTAGTGGTATTCAAAGGTCGTCCAGAGTTGTAGTCGTGGCAGTGGCGGACGGCTGCACACCAAGCTTCAAAGGCAGGGTGGTAGGTCCGGCCAGGAGGGAGTGGTTGGTCCACTTGGATACCGACGGGAACAGAGAAACCGGGGGGAATGGGCAAGATCTGGGGCAGCAGGGTAAAGACAGGGATCGTCTCCTCAACCGCGTCAGGGAAACCCAGTTCGGTGAGGGTGTTGGTCTCAGCGTCGTCATCGCCCTGCTTCGGAACTTCGGCAGGGCGGTAGGCATCGATGGTCGGGAAATGGGAAGACTGGGCGATTGGCCGCCATCATACCGAGAAAGAAACGGTCGAACATTTGGAGGTCGTAAGACGAGACGAGGGGGTAGCTACCGATGGTATCGGATGCCACAGCGAGGTAGCAATGGCGGCCATCACGTTCGTGGGCGACGACGGAATGGAAAAGGGCGAGGCGACCGTCGCACCAGTATACAAAACGCATTTTTGGGTCGTGGATGATCTGGCTGCTGAGGGCTTGGTGGTTGGTAGACCCAACGGACGAGAGGTAGGAGTGGCAAAGTTGTTCGAGAGGGCGATCACGGACACCCAAGTGGGAAAAGATGCCGTACCCACGGTGGATGGCGAGGAACTTCGCAAAGGCGAGGGGAGAAAGGGTCAAAGGTGCCATGCTGTCTCGAGTTAAAATAAGGGGAAGGACTGGTGGAGGCTAAATAGAGCAACTCGAAATGTGAGTAAAGTAACTCGAATTGTGAGTCTAAGTAGATACAGAGAATCGAAAGAAAACATCGGGAGCTAAAGAGGTGGAGATCGCCGGATTCCGCTACAGTGGGTGGGTCGGATTGGCGCCGGAGGGAAAGCGCAACCACCATGTAAAATTTGGATGTCCCTGCATGGTGACGGGAGCAAGGGTGTTACAACGGCGGGAGACAGGGGCGGGAAGGCAAGGCGCCTGATCGAACGGAATGTGGCAGGGCTCGGGTAGTGGCATTGTATGTGGCGAAAGGGAGGGATCAAGTTGAATCGCAATCTATGGTTGAACCAGGGAAAGGAGGAAAGGGCGGCAGTCATGAACAGAAATTGGGCACACGATCCGACGGGTCGTGCGGGTGCGCCTGCTAGGCCATAAATAAAAGTAGGAAACAGGAGAGTGCGGTCGGAGTGAAACATGGTGTCATTGGTACTGATATGCGCAGGTCGCAACGGCCCGGCGCGAGGAGACCGAGTCACAGTCCTGGTGCCTACCTGGTGAGGTGGGGCAATGGTGCCAGTGGTGGAAAACAAAGTCTCACGGCCGGTGGCTAAAGTGTTCGCCGAGGAGGGCACAGGTGTTGGTAGGGGTGTTATGTGGTCGGAGAGAGTGTCGAGAGAGGCAATATCCTTCCGGGCCGGGACGGGACCACGGTGAAGGGACGGGGGAGCCAACGAGAGTGGAATCCTCGCGGTTTGGCACACAACCATTGTCGAGGGACGGGGAACACCGTCGAGAGTAAAAAGTGCGATGAAAGGCAATATCCTCGCAGGCTGGCTCACAACCATTGTCGGAGGGACGGGGACACCGTCAAGAATAAAAAGTGCCACAAAGGGCAATATCCTCTCAGGTTGGCTCACAACCATTTTTGAGGGACGGGGACACCGTCAAGAATAAAAAGTGCCATACAAGGCAATATCCTCTCAGGTTGGCTCACAACCATTTTTGAGGGACGGGGACACCGTCAAGAATAAAAAGTGCCATACAAGGCAACATCCTCTCAGGTTGGCTCACAACCATTTTTGAGGGACGGGGACACCGTCAAGAAGAAAAAGTGCCATACAAGGCAACATCCTGTCAGGTTGGCTCACAACCATTTTTGAGGGACGGGGACACCGTCAAGAATAAAAAATGCCATGAAAGGCAGCATCCTCTCAGGTTGGCTCACAACCATTTTTGAGGGACGGGACACCGTCGAAAAGAAAAGGAAAAACACCATTGGTTGTGCGGCGGACGTGACGCACCAGCACTGTGCAGCGGATGGCTAACACACCAATCGAATATCATTGTTAGTTACCATATCCTGCTTTTGAAAAACACGGAATCTCCATTGCTATCTCGTAGCGATGGGGATTGCAGTGTTGCAGGAATTGTGTGCTTGGATGTGTATGTGATGCCTGCAACTCTGGTCTTGTGTCTGTCCTCCGTCTGTCTACCGCTCGAATCCCGACTCCAAACACTAGTCTGACGCCCGAGCATGCATGCAAGGATATTATGCACTTCCCTTGCCTGCACGCTTCTGGCTTGTCGTAGAGATTCTTCTACCGTATTTTGTCATAAGGTAGTCATCTACTAGAGGAACCGGGTACGAACCATAGTTTCGTAGTTTCAGAACTTGTTAAGTTATACTTCTTTACGTACTATTGGTATTACCAGTAGGTAGCACCTACCGTACCGGTAGTTGCACATAGCACCGAACCAGTTTGGGTCGGAGTACTAAAACTACTAATGTACTCCAGTAATAACTGTAAGTACGTTGAAGACTACCGGTACTCCGGACGTATATGGCCTGGATGCCTGGATCACTTAAAGGTCTCAACGGCTCGAAAATAGCCATGTTGAGCGATAGCAAGCCTCGGTTGGGTTTGCACAACGTTCGACAAGGGCACGTGACACGTGCCTTTTCGCTCCAAGAGGCGAGGCAAGAGGTATCCAACGAACACGCCATCCATTGGATCTGGCGATGAACGTGATGCCGAGTAGGCGAGTACTCCTTAGAGTCGTGGTGAAGACGGTAATCTACGTGTACATAAATGATGAATCTGATTTCTCCTTTCTTTCCTGAAAATCCTTCTTAGTGGTCGCCCTACTCTCGGAAATTTGAATTCCCGCTTTGTTCAGCTAATTGACGGATAGCGCGCGCAACGTCTCGGTTCAACGACTGCTATCGAGCATCTCTCTCCCCTCTTGTGCTTCATCTGTAATCTTTTGCAGTTTCCAGATCCTTTTAGCCATAAAATTTCGTTTCCTGTTGTTGTTGTGGTCGTCCATACTTCTTTACTCAACGACTGCTATATCAATTACCTTTTAAGATGTTGTTCCGATCTGCCATTTTTGCCACTCTCGCCGCTACAGTCACAGCCTCGTTCGGCGCTGACACTATGATCACTCCTCAGAACGATTTCAACATCCCTGCCGACTCCAAAATCGGCCGCAAGCTCATGGAAAAGGCCCGTTTCTTGGAAGGAAACAACCAAGGAGACGCTGCTGACTGGTTGTACGGATTCTCCATCAGGTACGACTCGTGCGCTTCGCTCATTCAAATTCGTGGGGAGGGAGGAAACAACGACGAGGGTCTCCTTTACACCCAAAACATGGTCAAGTTCACTCTCTGTCCAGGAAGCAGCGATGGATGCTCCGGATGTGGAAGCGGAGCGGCCACTTATGTTGTCAACATGAATGACTTTGTTGATGCTTACACTGAAATGAAGTTGGCGGCACAAGAATATGCTTGCGAAATGATTCGCGAGTACTGCTACTGCGAGAACGCCAACGACGACCAAATGTGCGAGAACCAATGTTACACTGATGCTGGCATGGATGTTTGTATCGAGTACGAAGGAGGCGATGAGTTCGAGATCCAAAGATACTTGGAGTGTGCCGGTACGTGAACAAAAAGAAGAATGAAATTGTCCTGTTCGACCCGCAAAACCAATCAATCAACGAACTCTCTTTTCTCTCTGCTCATCCCATTACAGAAATGGAAGGTGGAAACGGCAACAACAATAACAACAACCAAAACGGCTACTACAACCAAAACAACGGAGGTGTTGACATGTACCGTCAATATTGGGTTGGACCTACATGCTCTGAGAAGGATGGCAAGTCCATCCACATGCGCGTCTTTTACGATGCTGGATGTACCTCTCAAGCTCCAACTGGAGTGTACGAAGCCTTTCACTACGGAGCCGCACTTCCTTTCGAGACCACGTCTATTGTGACACACAGTGACTGCGTCTCTTGTCTGAAGGTTGACCAGAATGCCAACAATAATAATAACAACAACAACAACCAGAACCAGAACATGGAGACCAATGAACTCTGTAAAGAGTCTTACGAAATGGCCGCCAAATGTGAGAGCGGCTTATCCTCGCACGTCAGCCAGTACTACTACGCAGACGAAACTGGATGTGACTTCATCAACAACATCTTGCCACGGTTGGAGAAGGCAACACGAAAGGTGTCATCAGCATCCGTTGGAGGTAGTTCCGGAGGATCCTCTGCTGCCACCGCCTTTGCCGTAATCTTTGCCATCACTTCTCTCATCTTGGGCGCCTATGCCTTCTTCTTGTATCGCAAGATCCACCGTGCCAAGGTCAATCTTGCTCAAGCCGAGTTGGGAGTTGCATAAGCGCAACTTGACTCGAACTCTATTGGGTTGGATCTTTTTTCCATTCACACACTTACTTGGCTCTGCACGCAAAAACCAACAAAAAAACAAACAAACAAACAAATGCGCAAGTGTGAACACGTTCCTTTTCTTTCTCAACTTGTGTGAATGTGGGTGGGCATCGTACAAGCAAGTTCTCTAATTTCACGGTTAAGTTTATTTGTTTCGATTAGACTAAATAATCATTCAGTTGAAACGAAAGCTCCACTTTTGTACTACTAATTTACAGGTAACACATGATAATAGACACAGAGAGACTTGTTTTGGGTGACACGGAATCAAGTCTTTCAACTACCGTAGACTAGTGGCTGCGAGCCAGTATTTCTCTTTCATACTCGGTGCTTCTTGAGAGGGGTTACTTGTCAGTTGCACTTTCTACCCTTGTACTACTGTAGCTATCATACGGTATTCTATCCTTTACTGCGGTACTGGTAGTACCGTTACCGGAAGCCTACCAGTAGTAGCCATTACGTTGAAAACTCCTTTTACTGCTGTGTAATAACAGTAAGTCCACTGGGCGTCTGACTGTCGCGACGCAAAAAGTATTGAAACTTCATCGCGATCTCGTCTCGACTTTCTCTTCGCGGCAGATTCTTCTTTGCTTCGTGAGCCGCGAGACTTACGGTACGAACAGTCAAACAGTCTGTACAACAGCAGCAGCAGCAGCAGCAGCAGCGGCAACAACAAAAATAATAATAAAGTTATCGGGACCTTGTACAGATCAGTCTTGAAAATTCGAATGGCATTGATCATGGACCAGAACGTGCCACCGGCTGGAGGAACGCCCACGAGCAGCTTGATGTTGCCACCGGCATTCATTGAAGACCCGGCTGGATATTTGACCTCCGTTGTATCTCGTCGACCTTCCCGCCAAGGGATGGGCATGATTTCTGGTGCTATTGCCAAGTGGTTTGTGGCTGCAGCTCCAAAATCAGTCATGGATGCGACTCCCAGCAGCAATGGGGATGGAACAGCAAATGCTGCGACTGCACCCCATCCCGCCGCACAAGTTGCCGCTCACTATTTGCGAGCCGCCGCTGTGCATCTTCAAAGCAGTACTCAAGCTACTGTTGGAAACGTGGAACAAGAGAAATTCAAGAAGAAATGTCAATTTGAAGTGCTGGAAGCGGTGGGGGCTGCCGCTACATTGTGCACCAATCGCACTGCAATCTCTTCTTCTGGAATTCTTCCAACACTGGAGCAAATGATGGTGCAAGGACAGTTCGATGCTGATGCCGCATCACTGTTTGTACTAGATGTAGCGTCATCTAGACCAAACCTGTCTTCCAAAGGTGGTCCTTTTTCCTCTTCGTCTTCCTTTTACCCTCCTCTCAAACAAGCTGGTGTGGAATTCCTCCAATGTGCAATTTTGTCGGAGCAGTATCGCTACGCGGCTAGGTCTGTGGAAGGAACTTGGCCCCGCCCTACGAGTAATGTCACTATAAAGACTGTCTTGCGGTATTACTACTTGAGAGGAATCGTGCATTTGGGATGCGGAGATTACATGATGGCACACCGGTGTTGGTGGACGTGTTTGTCTGTGCCTGCAGATGCCTGCAGTGCCATCATGGTGGCTGCATGGAAGAAGTTATCTTTGGTACAGCCCCTTTTGGATCGGTATCGAGGGGCCTCCAACGTGTTCCAGAAAAAATCGTCAACGAGTGCGGATGCCACCCGATTCCCACGAAGCATGTCGAAAGCTGTGGGCCGCATGCTAACAACAGCAAGAGAGAATCGAGACGAAGCCGTCTTGTTGTATTCGCAACTTGGACCCGCGACAGAAAAAGGAAATATGGAACTTGTCAAGACCTTGATCGAGACTCATGAAACCATATTGAAGTCTGATGGGAACTATGGTCTGGCCCAGGAGTGCTTGAAACGAGTCCAGCAGAATTTAGTTTGGGAAGCATCTCAACTGTTTTCCGTCGTGTCCGTCACGCAACTCGCACGACGATGGAAGATGTCTCCCGATCACGTCCCACAGCGTTTGATGGAGTCACTGGTCCCTTGTCAACTGGAAGACGATGGAATGGTGGTTTTTGGTATCGGTGGGTCTACTGGTATTGGAAGCAACCAGGGTGGGATACCCGAGGCAATCAGCCAACCACATACCGATACGTGTTGGACTGACTTGTCGCAATGGATGCAGCTTTTGGAGCGACTTCAACATTTGGATGCGAGCATCTCCACTAGTACCAGGTATCATGCCTTGACAAGAAAAGAAACGAAAGGCGGTGCGGATTCTGGCGAAACCAGTGTCTTGGGCTTACTCCCGCGGGGTGTCCAGGACTTGTAGTCTAACCAGTTTAGACATATACTGTATCATTCGACCAGCATATCCAGCAATGCGGTTGCTGTCTCTCGACGACAATTATATCATTTCTCGAGATATCTTCCAATGACCGGCTTTTGTGCCTAATTTTCTCCTTCACGAATTGAACTGGATACCCATACACCATGGTGCTTGTAGAAATGTCTTTTCAATCCGTACGTCGTAGAAGTAGCAAACTAGGATCGCTAATTTTTCACTTTCTTTCATAATGCAGTTACAGTTAGTAGCTTTTTGGTGTAGGTGTCATTTGGGAGCATTTGCATGATACGGGAAATTCGCTGATCCACGATAACAATGATCGAAGGTTGGTGTTGATTGGGGAGTCGTTGGGTGCAGGAGCTGAACTTGACCCAGTCGCATCCTATCAGCCGCAAACACGCATCCTGCAGAATCGGTGTGGACCAACAAGAAATGATGGAAAAGTTGGAAAGCATGGACTTTGATAATGCCTTTGCAATATATTGAGAAGGAGGACATTTCTTCTCGGTTGCCACAATACTATTGAACGAGCCGTTTTCGGCAACGATTCAAGATCGATCCATCGATCTTGGTGTGAGTGAGACAGGCGAGTAAATAAGAGGGAATGTTGTCACTGGATACCCTGCTCAAGTAGCAGAAAGAGAAGTTGCTTATCCTGTCACTATGGATGGGCCGCATTGCTTTGTAGGAGGGGAAAACGGCTCCTGTCACAGAAGGTTGTAAGTTAGGTTGTCCAACCTTAAACGAAATGCACGCAATTTGTTAACTGTAATGAGACTCTTTTTTGCTGATTTTTCGTGTATATCTCTTCATTTAGTATTTGAAAAGGCTTTAACCCCCCCCCCCCCCCCCCCCCCGAGTGGATCATCTTGTCGTGTTAGGGGGGCAAAACCCAGGTTTGTCAGAGCCTGGGGAACTAAGAATCCACAGACGATCTATCAGTGCAACGGAAGATATCGTCCCAGCGGTAGTACAAACTACTGCTGTCTTGTGCATGGCATCATGCAGAACTGGTGGCCGACCGGAAAAATTGTGTTTCTCTTATTTAGTCGGAAGGGGGCTACGGGAGAGGAGGAAGAATGCTCAATTCATGATTCCTGATAGAGTTGTGATGGGCACTGACATTTCTATGGAAGAAATGGCATCATAACTCAGCCGAGTGTCAAGTGCAGAGGGACGGTACCATTTCATTTGAAATTTTACTGGTGCTTGGCATGGAAGGCTTCTTTAACACGTACAATCCGCCCTATTGGGTTGCAACAGGTAGAAGATACCAGCACAACCAACATACTAATGTGGTGATTGCTGCCTTCCCAGCATAGTTTTTGGAAGACCACGCCATATCTGACACTCACTGGTTTGGACTTTTCCTCATTTGAGGTATTTTGCCTTTCCAGTACTGAGTGGTGGGCAACAGGGTACTGAGTGGAGGGAAAGCTGTTGAATAATTTGCCCCGCCCCCTTGGGGGCCAGGCGGGTTAGCCAACTTCCCAGATGTGGAATCGATGGTAGCTGGTAGTAGGTATAGCTTTAAAATAGATTTTCTATTATTATTTGAAAAGGCTTTACACCATCCCAGAGTATCATCCTGGCCGGTCAGGAACTTGCAGGTCTCGCAAACATTCCTTTGTAAAGTACGAAAAATCTTCGGACATTACAGAGACTTGCAACTGGCTGACTTAGAAGAACCCTTCAAGATTTGTGAGACGTGCGGCTTACAAACATATCTCAAGTATGGCAGGGATTTCTCGTAAGCTAATAGCATTGCTATGGCTGCCTTTCAACAATCCGCTACCAAATTCGATAATGGCAATGTGAATTTCAACGAAGTGTCATCGGAGGGGCGAAGCCAAGTCATACAGAGCGTAACCTTGAACCTCGGCATCTGGATGGTTGTGATAGGGATGATGAATAACAGTATACTTGTCAAGAACAAGAACCGTCTAACAACGGAGTTTCAACTTGGGATGCGGCTGTTGGTTGCTACGTTGGGATGGGCACCAACAGCAGCTCATCCTTGCTCTTTGATCTTGCAGACCAGCTATGTCAACAATTCAATACATGCGATTCAGAGGCGATTTCCGCGGTAAATCGGGAGATCATGGAAATTTTTCATCACACGGGGCAAACGCAACTTCTGCGCGGGCTCTGCGAAGAGGCCAAGGAGACCAAGAATCGAATTCATTTCTCTCATGACGGTACCGATGATTCAAGGGACACTCTACTATTCATTCTTGCCTCAAGACGTTCCAGATGATCGCACCTTGAGCGCAGCCTATTCATTTGCGACTGCGATTCTAGCTCTGTTGAAAGATTGTGACAATGAAGGTGTTGGGACTATAGTTAATTCAGTTCAAATTCCTCCTTCGGACGCAGTAGCTGCAACGGATTTCTTCTCATTGGTCAAGGGCTTCATCGAGGAAAAGTACGAATGTCTCGGCGTTTCCTGTGAAGATATTGGGGTCCTTGATTGAGCAGACCTTTGTTCTGGACGGGCGAATGACAATGGCACACCAGGATATGACGATGGAATTACATCATCGTCATCCCCTCGTCCCACAACTTCGATTTTGGCATTTACTGGCTATCTCGTAGCTGTGGGCTTGTCATTCGTGATATTGTCCTCCAAGCACGGCATCACAAAAAGATATATTACAAAAGAATAATAAAGGAGTTCATTCGATGGTTGGGATGCCAACCTTTTCCCCTATCTTTGACTCGCATAGTTGTCTTCGTTATAATCTCCGTAGCCATCTCCTTGTGCGTCCCCATCAGTGTACATCGATTCACCGTAGGAACTGTCACCATTACCTTCGGCGTAAGCACTTTCTCCATCGTCGTACCCATCATCAACGTAAGAAGGATCATAGCCCTCATCATCTTCATAATATGATTCTGGTTGATCGTAATTTTCATCGTATGGATCGACGTATCCATTTGGCTCGTCTTGAAATCCTTCGTCATCACCAGCCAGACCGCGGTCTTCATCATTGTTGGCATTCTTCTTCTTTTTCTTCTTCTTTCGACGAGGAGTTTTCTTCTTACAGAAATTGAAGATAGGCTGCGGTCTTGGAGTACAGCAAATAAGATTTTGACAAATGAAATAAGCCAGAACAGCTATAACTGACAAAAAACCTGCAAGACCCAAAGCGCAGTCTTGATCGTATTTGCTGAACGATGAAAGCGCCGACAGGAAAACTTGAGATGCTTGTGGCACAACATAATCTCTGACGGAGAAGGTCATGTACGAGCAACTTACCAGAAATCCTCCGACATGAACAAGAACATCGTCATGAGCTGGAACATAAATGCACCGTACAAGAAGATAGCAGTGGGGAGCCAGCTGCATTTGTATGTGCAGCAACAAACCTCAATGCACGAAAAGAACAATCCTAGAGTAGCAAATATTGGCGCCAACATAGCCCCTCGTTGTGCGTTAGTAAACATTTGATCAAATTGACCAATACCTTCGGGGTACGGCTTGATCACTCCAATTTCTGCCTCGATTAAATCATTCGGGTTTGTTATTGTAGGTGCGGAAGTGGGAGCCTCTGTGGGAATATCGGATCCTTTTGTACTTCCCGGACCAATGTTCGGAATTTCGGATGGGGGGAGCACAGGTTGAGGAGCTGTTGGAACTGCAGTAAGCTCAACATCAGGTGGTTTGGTAAATTCAGGCTGTGTCTCGTTGCTTCCCCCCGTTGTATCCGCAGAATCTTCTATATCATCCACAGGCACTTCTTCATCACCAGTATCATTCTGAAGCTTTCTCATGCGATCAAACAATATGCGGAGGTCACTTTCGTTGTCCACTACTTCATTGACTTGCTGCTCCGCGACAGCCAGCCGTCGAAGTTCCCGATTGTGAAGTTCGTCGAACAATTTTCGTTCCTGCTGCTTTGGTGGCCAAGGGTACTCGTAGACGTCTAGAATCTCGTACCGAAAAATACCCACATTGGCTTCTGTGGCATGTTCAAAGGGATGGGGTTGCTGTTTTTGTTTCGTAGGGTCGGTAAACGTGTCATTTCTCAAGCTCACAAAGGAAAAGTAGTCGACAGAGAAGCATACTACAACGGAACAGGCAATCCCGAGGACTCCCAAGACGAACACGACAATTCTGTATCATCAGAGAACCAAAGAAAAGTTCAAGTGAGAAGAAAGCCCACCGTGTGCATATTCAATCGACATGTTCCTTCTCCCTTCCTTACCGGGAATTTCGTCCGCAATTCCTGCCGCAGCACCACAGCGGCATATCCTGTCGCGTCTGCTCATAGACGGGATTACCTTTGGCCTTTTCCGGAATTTGGTGTTTATCAGGATCATCTGGAATGTTCATGGCGGCGATGTGTCAAATGAAAAGCGGCAAAAGTGTACTTGGTTGAGAGTGTTCGTCACAAATACGCGTTCTGCAATCGAATCGTAGAATTTTCGTGAACCTTCCGCGTAACAGTCCGAGATGTCAGGCCAATATCTTGCGCCACAGCGTGCCTGTTTTCTATCAGTAACCGAGCGGTGTTGTGTTTACGGTCGATTGTAGATGATGCAACTATCTTGGCACCCTCCTCTACCCACAGGAGGTACCGGTCACTTCCAGATCGGTTTCAGCCTTGCGTGTTGAAAATGGAATGGGCCAGTCTTTGTGACCTAGATCTATGACAAAATAATGACTTTCTGCAGGCGCGCGCAACATCAAACCTTTCCGAGTCAACATTCCCTGTTATAGAGGCTAAGGTTAGATACGAAATCTGAAAATCCTTGAACAACCTCCCCAGTTTCACAAAAAAATGACGAAAAGCTTGTGACACTCCTCCCTCGCCTTTGCATTCGTCAGTCTTTGCTATTATTGACATCTGTCGCTTCGCTCTTTGCTATCGATCTTATACCATATCCAGCAATACTCAGTTTGCTTCCTTCGAATAGTAATAATAGAGCTGCTGGCTCGGCAACCTCGGCTTTAGCTGTAAGTTCTGGTGCTTCACGACGTTTTTCCTAATCGTCATTTCATTTTCCCGATGATGACAATGCTGATGCCGTAAAGAAGTGACAGCGCCACCTTTCATTCAAGTGAAAGACGCCCACTTGGAGGATTTAGCTCTTGTTGGAGATGATGAAGAAGTTTCACTAGTTCAAAAGATTAGAGCTGAAGTGGGTGTTCACCACACAAAGATCAAATTTATTGCCGATCATTCTATCATTCCCATTCCAGTTGGTGTTCTTAGAACCTTCTGTAGCTGCAACGGAGTGGAGGATTCCCATTGTAAGAGCTGTTGAAGCATGAACAAAAAGATGATGTGCGATAGAATCGTACTATACCACGACGATGAAACTTGTACCGCCGTTCTTCTTGCCGCTTTGGCCAATCTCAACAAATTGAAAGCAAAAATGGCCACTGTGAAAATGATTCATTTTTTAACTCAAGAGGTTTATCGAACGGAAGATCTCTTTTATCAGCGAAACGGTGGATTGAGGGCGGCCGTTGAGCAGGCAGAAGATTTCGACAGTTACATGGAACCAAAGAGACGAAAACTGGAAATCGACCGGGCCATGGTGTGACGCATCAAGAACCACAAGAAATGGTGCAAGAAGCACAAGGGAGACAATGACGATGACGATCGCTCCATCATGTCAAACGCTGACTCGTGTATTTCCGAAATCGATCGATACAACGTATCGAAACGATCCTTTCATGAATCTAAGCATGATCTAAAGGTTTCTCGGGGCAAAGCCGGTCTTAAAGGGTGGACATTAGAGTGAACAAGCTTGCGGTACCATTATAACACTATCTTAAAATGAACCAACCGATGTGAGTAGATCACGCCGATCGTTCAAAAGAGATACAAGTGAGAGTAATCGAAATTTTGTGGAGATTCCGGTAGTTGTGATTATGCAGGAGTTTTGTTTCGCAGAATCGATTTGCTTTGATGAATGGATGCCATCTCTGTTTATATGACCATGGGTCTATCAGACTGGTGGGAATAAGGACGGCGAAAAGTAGATACTGAGCAACATCCGTGAAGAGTACTAGCCTACATTTTTTCGCGTCATTTAAATCTTTAGATGATCCGTTTCGACTATTGTTGTGACGAGGTCGTTATAGTTTTATCTCCTTTATTTCTCACTACAGGCGTTGGACGAGTGGGATCCTGATCCTCGACTTCGCATTGGGCCTCTACCTGTTAGCATCTACTCCTGCTTGAACATCTAATGGCTCAACTCCAAATCGACCAAGAGGATCCGATGCAAGGTTGTTAGCCGTCGCTGTCTGTCACATGGTTGTGTGTGTAACATCATTATAGCAATGATGATTCCCTTTAACTGAACAAATACAATGACCATGTTGTGATTCAACTCACTCTTGTTTCCCATGGCCCGCATGGCTCAATCGTGATTGTTTTCTTGTGCCCTCCCACTACATGGTTTAATCGCGGGAGAATCTCGACTCATTTACAGCTACGCTAGTATAGAGGAGAGAACGGATTGGAGGGATACACTAAACGGATGTTTGATGTTCAATTAAAGTGAATATGGATTGCGCTTAGCCGACACTTTAAAGGCTAACAACGTTTTCGTTCAAGATATTACCACAGTCGCACTACGTATATCATGATCACTGATTTCGAAATCTCATATCACAGCAAATGTTGCTAGGAATGTTCCGGATGCTCCAACACAGAGGTAAGACGCTTCAACAAGCCATACTCCGCCATGAAACGAGTCCACCGATCAAAATTTCTAGGGAGAACCCCATCCAGGGGCGTTTTCCCCGAATTGTCTTCAAACAGGAAGAGTTTGGGAGCTTCTTCCAATACAAACGCGATGGTTTCAAAGTCGGGAAAAGGCGACATGCAGGCATTGTGGAGGGGAGAACGCCCAAACTTGTCCCGGACGTTTAGTGGGATCTTTCTCTCCGAAACAAGATACTCAACTATCTTCGTGGATAGACCCATGCGACAAGCCAAGTGCACCAAGTTTTCCCCGAACTGATTGCGGGCATCTTCCAAATCGTAGTTTCCGCTGGAAATCACCAACTGCAATCTTTTCAGGTCGTTGGACCGCAACACTTGGAGGAGAGGTAGCGGGATCTCCGATTCTTTGTACGGCTCAAAGTAAATGGCTTGCTCCAAGCTGAACATGTCTATCCGTTCTTTGATTTTGCGATTTTTTAGTGCCATTGTCAGGTACGTGGTCGGACTGACGGCAACGGATGCTTGAGCGATAACAGCAGTAGTAGAACAGTCGTCGTGGTGAGACTCGTCTTGAATCTTCTTGGTGGTCGGCGCGGCACGGGAGCCACAGAACAGCGAGTCTGCCGATGGAACATCCATCGGACGCATCTCGTATGCGTGGTCTGGTTTCCATTCGATCGTCACCGTGTCGATCGTTTTTCTTTTCTGATTCCTGGATGGCGATTCGCCGATTGCTGTGCAGCAAAAGTGCCTAGTAGATTGAAGAACCGGATCGCAACCGTTCACAGTCTGCATGTTCGTAATATCTGTTGCTGTTGCAAGTGAAACGTTATTTTGTGCTGACAGTGATTCTACTGCATTGCATAACTTCGAAGTGATATTGTAGTGCTACCGGTAGTAGTATTAAAATTTTATGATACTTTAGATAGTGAGGCAGAAGGGGAGTTCCTGCTGTACCGGCAGTTCTGCGAGTTACGGTCGTAGAAACGTGAGTGTTTACAACTTTCGATTGGATTAACGCTTGCGTGCTGACGGCGAAATGATGTTGTGATCACAGCTTTTTGGGAAGGTCTGTTTTCCGCACCTTAATTTTTTCGATAAATAGGAATCATCAGAATCTCCGAGTGAATTGAGCGTCATAAATGAAATTGTGCTTACAGTCGAAGTCAGTCGCAAACCAAGACATACGAAGTATTAAGAATAATATGTCATCATGTTTATAATAAATAATGAAATATAATATGTACTACGTAGCACATATTAGGTGGTGACTTCGATTTTGCCACCTCATTGGCCGAATTTCTTGTTTTTCTGTCCCTCTGAACTGTCTATTCTACGTAGATCGGTTGTAGAACACATACGAAGCGGGAGCAAAACGAACCAACGATGTGAGCACTGTATCATAGGACGTTTGTTCGGGCATTTTCGCATTTTCGCTTTTGTGGAATATCATACCTGATACCGGGGTAGTACTACCACTACTACCGATACGTACCGTTGTACGCACATACAGATAGGTACGCACTCCGAGTTCGGGGCGATGGCCATTGGTTCGTATGATACTCGAAGTAGTTGGTATTACCGCACGTATGCATACCTACCTAAAGATGCGCCCCAAGTGACTTGATTCGAGAAGATTTGGACTTGAGAGATGAAGCTGGAATATCACGGACGATAAGACGAGGAGCCACTGATCACGCGGTAAATATGGGCGTGGCAGACAATTTGATCAGGGCAATGAATCGGTGGAGATCGGAGATTCGGAGTAAGGACAGCGGCGTAGGGCACACCATGATCGACAGGTACACCACGCTGACTTCGTTGAAACCTACGTTTTTGCGATATTCAAATTCGTTCTAAGGTGCCCGTCCCTATGCAGTCGGGGAAGGAGCGCCTGTCACCGGAACGACGGTACGAGGGGGGGATTTAGGCGGCGTACTAAGCCATGCTTTGACGCCGCCTTTGTTGTTTGGATGATTCCAAAGTTATATTGGGATTTGACTCTTAGTTTCTCCGCGTGCAAACGTGAGCTCATAATGTGAGGATTCCGATGAGCTAGTCGCTGCATATCCCTGAGATATGACCCGATTGAAGAAACTCCGAGACCCAAATCACAAGCAATTTAGGATGATTCTACCGGTAACACAACCTTTCTGCGAAGAGGGTGGTGCGACGGAAGACCCCAACCCGAGTGCTGCGCCTTTTCTGGCGACGCAATAAACTAGGTGACAACATAAAAGGTTATAATATTATTTCCATGTGAATGCAAATGCGAATACTGACGTCACACCAAAGTTATGGGTCGAAGACGAACGAATACCGAGGAAGGCCCAATCGTGCCTAAGCCAAGTTGGCCCGACAAAGTATAAATGAATCCGAGACCCACTGGGCTTTTGAGTGAAGATGGAATTGAGCATTGTTGAATCTATCTGCCGGGATTTTGAGTGAAGATGGAAGTGAGCATTGTTGAATCTATCTCCCGGCCGGCCATTGACTTTGGTGAATCTATCTGCCGGCCGAACACGGACATAGACAACCGCGCCAAATCTTTGGAGATCAAATCTGCGACCTGTTGAATACTTCTTCGGCCGGGATTGTGAACCGTATCCATCCCAAGGTGGGAGGCTTCCTGTACAGCAAACCAGGTGGTCCAAACTTCCAAGGGACGTGTCTCCTCCAAAAGCTCCTCTACCTTAGCCTCAACGCCGAGGTATTGGGTTGGGAGGAACGGAGCTACCAAAACTTGGGGCAGGGACTTCTTGGGTTCAACGTACAAGGCATTCGCTGTCAAAGAAACCTTCGACTGCTGATGAGCCTTGGTGGTGCAATTGAACCTTGCGCAAGCCCGGTTGTAACCGGAGCCTCCGATGACACCACGACACAAGACTTCGGGATTCGACACCAACAACAAACTCACACACGCATCCACATTAACCCCCCCGTGCCACTACCGGAAATAGTGACCGAGGGCGTGCGAAACAACGGCGAAAACGTACCGGAGGTAACAAGAGGGACAGGGGATGAGGGCATCTCCACGTCGTCCTCTGTATCCAACGAAAAAGGTTTAAGCGACATGTTACAAGGACCGTTTGACAGCGAATGCCTTGTATGTTGAACCCAAGAAGTCCCAAGTTTTGGTAGCTCCGTTCCTCCCAACCCAATACCTCGGCGTTTAGGCTAAGGTAGAGGAGCTTTTGGAGGAGACACGTCCCTTGGAAGTTTGGACCACCTGGCTTGCTGCACAGGAAGCCTCCCACCTTGGGATGGATACGGTTCACAATCCCGGCCGAAGAAGTATTCAACAGGTTCACCAAGACATGCGCACTCCCAAACGCTTGAAGCTTACTGAGCATTTGGAGAGTTTGGCGGATGAAAACTTTGATGGGGTCGACCCAACCATTGTGAGGCAGGTTCAAAAGATTGACAAAATCCTCGATGCCAACGGTATGGAGGACAACTTCTCGGAAGATGAATATGTTGAGGATGTTACCCCTAAGGTTGGAGATGTGTCGCCGGTTGGAGTCATAACCTCGAATTGGAATTTGTTGTTGGCAAGCATCGAAGCTCTTGACTCCAAAATCCAAGGACAGGAGACAGGTTTGTCCTAATTGCGGGAGGTGTGCAGTCTGGCAATGAAGGAGTTGGAAGTTAAGGCTGAAGAGACCGACACCAGGGCTCAGTTGTTGTTGGCTAAACTTGGAGCGGAAACTAAGCAAGGCGACACGACCAAGATCTGGGAGGTGATCGGGTTGATGCGCGAGGACATGTCGGCAAATGATGACAAGTTGAAGCAGCTTATGGACTACGCCGAGAAAGGACCGGCCGAATTGGAACATTGTGCCAAAAGCCTGGCGGAACTCCAGAATCATTATCAAGACTCCCTTGCAAAGATTGTCAAAAAATTCAAAACCTTAACTCGCTCTTCCAACCCAGATGAGAAGGCGAAGAAAGAAGTGAGTGACCTTGCTAGGAGATTGCTGATCTTGGAGAATAAAGAACGGGCCCTCCCGGACTTGATGTCGATGGACCTGGAAGGCACAAACCGTGAGAGCAATGAGAGCAAGCTCATGCCAGAAGTGTTGAGATTGGCACAGGTGGTGGAGCATTTGAACAAGGTGAGCCGCGAACGAGGTGCCCAGGAAAGTGACGAGCTTTTGGACAAGATGAAGCGAGAACGAGAAGCCCAGGCGCGTGATGAGGTTTTTTACAAGGAACTGGGCGTGATTACTCATAAGATAGCTGACCTGGAGCAGTCGCGTGGGGAAAGGTTCGAACATCCAGAGGGAACCTTTGGCTCCCCGCAAGAGGTCGAAACTTGGATTGTGAACGAGACGATCCCGTCGTGTGGAATGTTTTGGGACTTGGGAAGCGTCCTCGTGGGAATGATGGAAAAGTCCAAATCATTTAAGGAGTTTGCCGACGAGCGTTACTCGGCAGAGAGAGCACAAGTCAAAACAAAACGTCCTTGCTGGCCGCCATGACTCATCACCGTCCAGGATGTTTATTCGGGAAAAATCACGGTCGGGTCGATCTACTAGACGACACGTCGGAAGGCTTGCAAGCTTGCAAGACTTATGCGACTTGGATTGGGGACGGAACGTCCGCGTACTCTTTATCTCTCACTAGAGCGTTAACAGGGCACCTCAACAGCCTTCGTCGCACGTTCTCCCGCACCGACGGGGGAGAACGGATGGCCCGAAGCCTCCTTGACGATATCTCGAAGCAATGGAATGACCTCTGCAACTTCACCCAGACTTTTTACACCAAGTTGGTAAACGTGGCCAAATTCTCAGAGGCAAATGCCTTCAAACTTGTCGGCAGATGCTGGGGAGCTGTGTTTGACACCATGCGCTCCCATCGAGAAGCCCTCAAATTGGTGGGCGATTTGCAAGCGCCCGGGAACAAGGCTATGGTTATTTGGTCCGTTTTTCAGTGTCACCGTATAATGAAGGAATTCATTGCGCTAGATTTTGAGGGTCACCCGGCTATAGTCAAGGAAATCAGCCTTTTTATCATCACAGAACGTGTGGATCCAACGGAAATCCTTCGCCTCACATCTCGAATAAAAAAGCTGGAGGACGAGTGTGCTGCCGTGACAGAAACAAATCAGAAGTTGAGAAGCTCTCATGCGGATTTCCAAGTCACCTTCATGGGTCTCAAGCGCACTGTGGATGATTTGAAGAATGAACTTAAGCAACTCAAAACCAAAAAGTAGGATTGGAGGGAGGTTTCACTCAGTGGTAAACGCCCTCAAGTGGAATCTCCTTCTTTTTCTTGTGCGTTGGCGGCGAAACGAACAAAGGTCGATGACTCCCGTCGTTCTCTAAGGGGAGTCACCTTTGGTACCTTGCCAGTTCAATCGAACAAGCACTTACGTCCTTGTGTGCTTTTCGGTTCTTCGTTCTCGGTTTGGCTCCCCCATCTGGCGATGTTGGGTTTGGAAGCCGTGCTGATTGTGTTGGTGGTTCCCACTTCTCTACCCTTGGTAGAGTCGTTGGTGACCCCTGGGTGTATGATATGGGTCGGAGATGGGAAGGACCGTCTGGGTGCGGGGTCTCTCCCACTCAATGGTGGTTCGACGGTTGGGTTGGTGGATGGTGGCATCACGATGGACATTCCCCTAACCCATATTGCACGATATAGGAAGGGGGACCCTCCCCCGAAACCTGGAACCGTCCCCCTTGCGGTACCTCGAGACGCTAGTACAGTTTTGGCCTTTACCAAGACGGTACGGCATTATCGACGGGCCCCGGCGGTAAAGGTGTTTGAAATGCCAGTACTTACCAACCTGGGACCGCTGGAGGCCCCCTTTTACCATTCTGGAGGACTTCTGCCTTTTCCTCTGGACACGGCCGTCCGTGTTTTGATCCCCACTTTGTTTTCCCGCGATGGATGTTGGGGATTGCGCACGGTGTCCGCAACGGAAGTTCTTCTAGCTCTGGATGTCTCGGATGCGTTGATTCCACGGTTTGTGGCAGTTTCGAACACCCTGCTAAAGTCATTGTTGCCAGGACAAGCGTTGGTTGCAAGCTATAAAGCCTTGTTTCCTGACACCAAAGGACATCCAGTACGGGAGGGACTTATGGTGACGGGGGGGGGGGGGGGTTGGAATGCTGGAAGATAAGCAGTCATTTGAAAGGCTGGAAGAAAAGAAGTAGTGTGCTGCAGAAGTGGCGGAGGACGCTCGGAGTCCTCCGAAGGCTTCCGGACCTACAGGCATGGATGGGGCAAAAGAAGCCATGGAGCTACGGAAAGGTGCGGGGGTCATTGCCACGGACGCTATTCTGAGGCAGACGGAACGAAAAGAACGGGAGAAGGCTGCGGTAAAACACGACGATGCTCAAGTTCCAGAGTACTTGTGGGTAGAGCACATGTTGCAGGACTTCGAGTGGAAGATCAAGAACGGGGAAAGGCGGGTATGGTCACAAACAGAACTAGCGGCCATACCGGAACATCTGACGGTGTTACGGCGATGGGCGTTGTCATTGTGGAAGCGAAACCTGCGGCGAGAATTCGAAAGGTACCTTGGTGAGGATGTGTCCGCTATGGCCATGAAGCACCCCCAGGTTGTGGAGTGGAACTCTAAAAAGGTCAGGTATTGTTGGATTCCTACCAGCGGTCGCAGCTCTTACGTGAGCTGGTATCGTGGAAGATGGGGCTTACGGCCTCGAGATATGGAAGCGGGAGGTGATGCTATTCGCAGGGCGTGGAGATCCACCTGGTGGGAATGGGATGACGGCTCCAGCCCTTTTTATTGGCGATGGCCTAAATGGTAAAGGGACGTAATGCGGGACATGAAAGTCCATTTCCCACGCGAGACACCGAGACACACTGTGCCACAGCGGGACACTGCCAATCTGCAGGTGAAACGGCAAATGGTAGCTAAGTTGGAAAAGGTGCGACGGCGCAGATACATCTCGCCAGGACATGTGTTGTCGCTAACGTCATTCTTTGCCGTTCCGAAGGGTGAAGACGATATCCGAATGGTATATGATGGGACGGCGAGCGGGCTAAATGATTCCATGTGGTTACCAAAGTTCAGAATGTCTACTATAGAAACCCACTTGAGATTTGTGGAACCGGAGACTTTCATGGCCGACGTGGACGTTGGAGAGTGTTTTCTAAATTTTATCCTCCATAAGTCCATATGCGCTTTAGCGGGAGTGGACCTATCTTTGTATCTGCCCCCCACAGAAAATTCCCCCGTGTTATGGGAATGTTGGTCAAGGGCTCTCATGGGGGCAAAGTCCTCACCTTATCAAGCATGTCAAGGAATGTGTGTAGCCGATGAGCTGATCCGAGGTGATCCGAACTGTCCCCGAAACATTTTCAGATGGTCGAAGGTGCGGATGAATCTTCCCGGATCAGAAGGACATGATCCTACCAAGGCGTGGGTGTCCAAGATACGAAAGGACGGGAAAGTGGCGTGTGACTTCGTGGGCTTTGTGGATGATCTTAGACCAAGTGGGCCCACTTCCAGTGAATGCTGGAAGGCGGCGTGCAGGTCGGCAAGCCTTCTGAATTCGTTGGGAATACAAGACGCACCACGAAAGAGAAGGGACAGCTCACAAACCCCAGGACCTTGGGCAGGAGCGGTTGTCCGAACGGGCACATCGGTCTGTGTTCTAGCGTCGGAGACAAAGTGGAAGAAGGCAAAGAATCAAGTTCATGAAGTTTTGGAAATGATTCAATCAAGACCCGAAAGATTGGAGCGAAAGCGTCTGGAGCAGGTCAGAGGATTTGTGGGATATGTTGCTCGCACTTATCCAAGCGCAGTGCCTTATTTGACGGGTTTACACATGACGATCGATGGATGGAGGGCAAATCGAGACAATAGGGGATGGAGATTGAAAAGCGGGCAAAAGAGAAAATTTTCAGGTATCACCGAGGAAGTCGGAAGAGGTGGTGAAGAAGAATGTCAGGAAGATGATTGCGAATGGTACTTGGACTCGGAAGAATTGTTGAAACCCAACCATCCAACGCTTGGCTCTAGTCAAGGGCCGGCTTATGTTTGAGCAGTACCAAGGCTAAAAGATGATATGATGGCCTTGGGCAGGCTATTAGAGGGAGAGGCTCCCCCCATCCGGACGATACGGAAAAAGAATGCTCGGAAGGCGTTTTACAGTTTCGGGGATGCATCGGGTTCGAGCTTCGGAGCGACTTTTGAGATAGGATCCAGGATTGATTTCGAGTATGGTCAGTGGACTACAGAGGACTCAGAAAACTCGTCGAATTGGAGAGAATTGAAGAACCTGGTTACATCTATTCAAACACTGTCTCAGCAACAAGACATCCATGGCTCGGAACTGTTTATATTCACTGACAACACCACGGCCGAACAAGCATACTCGAAGGGTTCTTCCAAATCAGAACATTTGTTTGAGTTGGTTCTTGAGTTGAGG
The DNA here is from genome assembly GCA_019154785.2 of Nitzschia inconspicua. Lineage (NCBI taxonomy): Eukaryota > Bacillariophyta > Bacillariophyceae > Bacillariales > Bacillariaceae > Nitzschia > Nitzschia inconspicua. The sequence continues at coordinate 1,010,432 of JAGRRH010000006.1, read as the reverse complement.
TTGATGGAGATGAGATTGGATATGCTCATTCACGTAATACACGTGAGTGGAAAGCGAATGATTCAGCAGGGCACGGACGGGCTGTCGAGGGGAGACCACTCGCAGGGGGTGATGAGAGGACTTCCGATTCTGCAGTTCATTCCGCTTCATCAAGACGCTTTCTCCAGATCCCCTGGAGTGAGGACCTGGTTGGAAAATGTATTGAAGGGTTTCGACCCAAATTTCCTGACTCCGGAAGGATGGTTTGAGCACCATCACGATTTCGGGAATTACGTCTGGTGCCCCCCTCCGGCGGCGGCGGACGTAGTGGTGGATTTGTTGGGAAAGGCACGACACAAACGCCCCGAAGGTCTTCACCTGGTCGTGGTGCCCAGGCTGATGACTGGACGATGGCGGCGGCATCTGCAACGAGGAACCGACTTTCATTTCTTGATGGATATTGGACCCTGGGACACTGACACACTGTTCGAACCATTGTTGATCTTTATCGCTTTGCCTTTTAGAGTGCATGACCCCAGACTCAAGGAGCGAGAGAAATTGCTGGAAAAATATGGAGGGGTCTTGCGTCAAGCCTGGATGCGGAAGGTATCTTCGGGCAGCAGACGGGATCTTTTGCGGGAATTTCTTCGAGATGCGAGGGCCCTTTGCCCCATGTAAGCGTGCTTGGTGTCCAGGATGTTTCCAACCAAAGGAGAGTAACAGGTTCTTTATCAGGCCTCTCACGGATGATGATGGAAATGTTGTAGACGAACCTGGGTCGGCGGACCGCTTCAACGTGGCGAGGGCGGGAGATCACTTGATGTGTCCGTTTCAATGCCCTCTATGCCATTTCAGGAATATCATGGGGAGAAACCCCTCGATCCTGGTGGAAGCAGACAAGGAAATCGAGCAATTGATCATCAGGGCTACTTTGGATGCGTTTTGGTCGAGGGAATCCTCGACGGTAAGGGGCAACCTAGCTGGAGCTTTGCGGATGGAGAAGACAAATGATCGATTGGGAATGCCTAGCACTACGCCCCCAATGGGACCTTACCCACTGCGGGACGCTTGGGGCATGCAATGCGCTTTAAACATTTTGGACAGATCCATGGACGCGGGACTGTATGAGGAAAAGGTGCAGTACGAGACTTTCCGGAAGATGTGGTCAGTCGCCACAAACATTACACAAGCAGGCGTTGGGGCAATGGACGATGTGGTAGGAGCGTATGAACGCAGCCGAGTGTGGATTTCAAAGGTTCCAACACATAGCTTTTGGTTCTCCACTAGGTTCATGGTCGGTTTGCACAAACGACACGGTGAGATCATAAAGCAGGATTGGCCACTGCCCATTGAAGTCCTGCATGCGGTAGGTAAGCTACTGGAATCCCAATGGAGACGAACCTCAGATAAAGGGGAACGAAAACGATGTGAGGAAATGGGTGTTTGGTTTACGGCGGGTTTCTGCGCGGCCCTGCGAGGCGAGGAAATGCTTCAAATTGAACTGGCCGGGACGGCAAACAGTTTGAAGTTCATGAAGGACGAGACAACACCTCATTTTTGCCTGAGGATCCTGGGGCGAACAAAGGGAAATCAATTGAGTGGCGCAAACTTTGACTTACCTTGCGTTGCCACAACGGCGGGAACAAACCTCAGGCCAGGAAGATGGATAGAGAGACTCGTGAAGACAATTCACGACGAAGGAAGGTACACTGGACGCTTGTTCCAGAGAAAATTGCTGCCCTCACGACTTTTTGAATTTGAAGATGATTTTTTCACCCTTTTAGAAAGAGTGCAGGCTACTACCGACTTGATTTGAGAAGATTTGGACTTGAGAGATGAAGCTGGAATATCACGGACGATAAGACGAGGAGCCACTGATCACGCGGTAAATATGGGCGTGGCAGACAATTTGATCAGGGCAATGAATCGGTGGAGATCGGAGATTCGGAGTAAGGACAGCGGCGTAGGGCACACCATGATCGACAGGTACACCACGCTGACTTCGTTGAAACCTACGTTTTTGCGATATTCAAATTCGTTCTAAGGTGCCCGTCCCTATGCAGTCGGGGAAGGAGCGCCTGTCACCGGAACGACGGTACGAGGGGGGGATTTAGGCGGCGTACTAAGCCATGCTTTGACGCCGCCTTTGTTGTTTGGATGATTCCAAAGTTATATTGGGATTTGACTCTTAGTTTCTCCGCGTGCAAACGTGAGCTCATAATGTGAGGATTCCGATGAGCTAGTCGCTGCATATCCCTGAGATATGACCCGATTGAAGAAACTCCGAGACCCAAATCACAAGCAATTTAGGATGATTCTACCGGTAACACAACCTTTCTGCGAAGAGGGTGGTGCGACGGAAGACCCCAACCCGAGTGCTGCGCCTTTTCTGGCGACGCAATAAACTAGGTGACAACATAAAAGGTTATAATATTATTTCCATGTGAATGCAAATGCGAATACTGACGTCACACCAAAGTTATGGGTCAAAGACGAACGAATACCGAGGAAGGCCCAATCGTGCCTAAGCCAAGTTGGCCCGACAAAGTATAAATGAATCCGAGACCCACTGGGCTTTTGAGTGAAGATGGAATTGAGCATTGTTGAATCTATCTGCCGGGATTTTGAGTGAAGATGGAAGTGAGCATTGTTGAATCTATCTCCCGGCCGGCCATTGACTTTGGTGAATCTATCTGCCGGCCGAACACGGACATAGACAACCGCGCCAAATCTTCGGAGATCAAATCTGCGGGCCGATCGTGAACGAGCCGGACACACCAGGGCGATGTTTTCCATCAATCAACTTCAGGCCTTGTCTCATGAGGGGAAATTGTTCACCTCGATGAAAGACTCACAACTTGGCAAATTCGCACTTGCTTTCACACCTGACTGAAGAGCAACGATTCTGCTAATAGAAAGGAGCTGGTTGATCTCTCCTCCTTCCCTGTTTTCAGTATCAGTTGCTGGTAATTTCTTTTTTCCCACCCTCCCACCCGGAATTTAGGCGGCGTACTAAGCCATGCTTTGACGCCGCCTTTGTTGTTTGGATGATTCCAAAGTTATATTGGGATTTGACTCTTAGTTTCTCCGCGTGCAAACGTGAGCTCATAATGTGAGGATTCCGATGAGCTAGTCGCTGCATATCCCTGAGATATGACCCGATTGAAGAAACTCCGAGACCCAAATCACAAGCAATTTAGGATGATTCTACCGGTAACACAACCTTTCTGCGAAGAGGGTGGTGCGACGGAAGACCCCAACCCGAGTGCTGCGCCTTTTCTGGCGACGCAATAAACTAGGTGACAACATAAAAGGTTATAATATTATTTCCATGTGAATGCAAATGCGAATACTGACGTCACACCAAAGTTATGGGTCAAAGACGAACGAATACCGAGGAAGGCCCAATCGTGCCTAAGCCAAGTTGGCCCGACAAAGTATAAATGAATCCGAGACCCACTGGGCTTTTGAGTGAAGATGGAATTGAGCATTGTTGAATCTATCTGCCGGGATTTTGAGTGAAGATGGAAGTGAGCATTGTTGAATCTATCTCCCGGCCGGCCATTGACTTTGGTGAATCTATCTGCCGGCCGAACACGGACATAGACAACCGCGCCAAATCTTCGGAGATCAAATCTGCGGGCCGATCGTGAACGAGCCGGACACACCAGGGCGATGTTTTCCATCAATCAACTTCAGGCCTTGTCTCATGAGGGGAAATTGTTCACCTCGATGAAAGACTCACAACTTGGCAAATTCGCACTTGCTTTCACACCTGACTGAAGAGCAACGATTCTGCTAATAGAAAGGAGCTGGTTGATCTCTCCTCCTTCCCTGTTTTCAGTATCAGTTGCTGGTAATTTCTTTTTTCCCACCCTCCCACCCGGAATTTAGGCGGCGTACTAAGCCATGCTTTGACGCCGCCTTTGTTGTTTGGATGATTCCAAAGTTATATTGGGATTTGACTCTTAGTTTCTCCGCGTGCAAACGTGAGCTCATAATGTGAGGATTCCGATGAGCTAGTCGCTGCATATCCCTGAGATATGACCCGATTGAAGAAACTCCGAGACCCAAATCACAAGCAATTTAGGATGATTCTACCGGTAACACAACCTTTCTGCGAAGAGGGTGGTGCGACGGAAGACCCCAACCCGAGTGCTGCGCCTTTTCTGGCGACGCAATAAACTAGGTGACAACATAAAAGGTTATAATATTATTTCCATGTGAATGCAAATGCGAATACTGACGTCACACCAAAGTTATGGGTCAAAGACGAACGAATACCGAGGAAGGCCATCGTCATTTTATGGTTTGCACGCAGGTGTAAACTGTTCAGCAAGAAGTCTACTGTTTCTGCGAAATTAGTACTACGTAGATGTTGTTTCGGTTTGGTATGATTTACGACTGAGGTAGTAAGTGTGTACGCAGCACTCAGTACCTATTCCTCTACAACCATTAACTGTAAGTCGTACACCCCCTGACTGGATCACCTTGTAGTAGTAGTAGGGGGCTCAACCCAGAATGGTCACCACCAGAGCCGGGGGGGAACTGGTATAGCTTTTTCGTGGAAGGCGCGGCTCGGTAAAATTAAATTGACGGCATCAACCAACGATGAGGTGGCAACGAAGGATGAAAATACAGAGAGAAACACACGTATGTCCATGCAGAACTCCATACTGTATTTTCCCAACATATCAACAAAATGCACTCTTGTTGGAGGAGAGAAAATCATCCTCCTGTAACTTTCATCATAATTGGAATATCTTTAGTTTACAAGCAACTTTCATCAGTTTCTGTAAGCCTGCGAATGCCTGAAGGTTGATATCTGATACGGTGTTTTGGGTTTGGTCCGGCGCTGCAACGTGCCTGGTGATCGAGGAAGTTGCGCTACCGCTAGTAATTGGACGCGTTGTACGTTTCGTTCCGGTGGGTGACTTGATTGGAGGTAATTGCGTGGCGCCGATAAAGGTGGACGTAGTGGTACTGGAGGTAGAACTTGGTGAAGTTGGACTACTCTTTGGATGGGTGGGACGTACTTGCGTGTCGCCGATGGTGGTGGGGGAGCTTGTACTTGAGGTAGTAGTGGACAAAGTTGAACCAGTCATTGATCTACAGTTGGAACGAGATAATGAGTACTAGACAGCCGACTTAGTTGTGGTAGAAGTGGTGTGAGGGTTTACAGATGTTAAGCTGTTTTATTCGATTTCTAAATTTTACAAGCTAATATACTGAAGTGATACCACACCAGGAGCTTGAATTCTGAACCTTAGTATTGGTGCATCGCCGATTGATCCGTTAGGGTGCACCGCTGATTTCGGTTCTTCGCACACTCCCTCCAAGCGAGTGGTTTTACATGATGAATGGTATTTACCATCCCATAATTCTTTGTCGTAGTGTCTGTAGCGTTTCCTTTCCTGTAGCTTTAGTGAAAATGTCTGCTTCCATATCTTGTGTTGCACATTCACACGGTATTAGCCGTCCATTTGCCACTTCGCCGCGAAAGTGATGATACGCTACATTAATGTGTCTTGTTCGAGGCCGCATCTTGGGTACTTTTGTCATTTCGTAGGCTGCTGAGTTGTCCTCGAATAGTCGACACTTTATTTGTGATTCGGGTTGTAATTTGTGATATGTATCGTTGATTTCTTGTAATAGATACACTGTTCCTCGTACATACCTTGCAGCATGCGACAGGGCTATGTACTCGCTCTCGGCGGTCGACAAGGTGACAATAGTGTGTAATTTTGACGCCCAGTACACCGGCATGCCGTGCAGCTTTACGATGTACCCGTACCTGGATTTCGAGGTCATCGGCTCGTGCTCTGCTATGTTTGGATCCCAATTACCGCAGAAATCTGAATCGACGTAACATTCGAGACCCCTGGACATTTCAGGCGTGATGCTGATCCCTTTATCTCTGGTTCCTAATAAATAACGGCCTATACGTTTCACTGCTTCGGCATGTGATTGCTTTGGTTCTGCCATGTACCTAGCACACTGATGTACTGCATAGGATATGTCCGGTCGTGTGCACTTCTCGAGGAAATTCAACTTGCCAATCACGCTCTTGTAATTCCAGTTGCCGTGGAATGGCTCACCTTCAAGATCCGGTCCTAGGATAGAGTTTGGTACAGCTGGTGTATCCTTTGGCCTCGTCGGTGCTAGCTTGTGTTCTTGTGGCCATAGTGCTAAGTCCTCGAGTATACTGTCGATGAGATGGGGCTGCGTGAACTGGTACCTCCCTTGTTCAGGCATACTTATTTGCACACCAAGATAATTGCTGAGCTGTCCTTCATCTTTGACATTGAAATGCTGCATTATGTTGGGATTCCTTGTCAATGATGATGCAATCATCAGTGTAAACTAGCAAGACAGTTGATCCTCGATAGAATACACAATCATCTATCTTTGATTGAGTGAAATCCGAGTTTGGTTGGGTCTACCAATCTGTTCTTGAGGTATTCGTACCATGTCCGTCCGGCATCCTTGCCTCCGTAGATGTTCTTGAGTACTCTGAGACAGTGTGTCTCCTTACTTGTGCCTTCAATTTCAATTCCATCTGGCAGTTCCATATATGTTGGTCGTGGAATGTCAGCTTGTGGGTAAGCTAATACGAAGTCGAGCTGTCGAGTGTGCCATCCATTGCACACCGCCAGTGTCAGCCATGTTCGTATTGTTGCCCAAGACAATGTTGGTGCATACGTTTCGTCATAGTGCTTCCCTTTAACCATTTTATGTCCACCGATATTAAGTCGTGCTTTCCACTTGTACACTTCTCGAGTATCGATACGTCGCTTCCTCCTCATTGCCCATACTGCCGGCAGGGTTTCCTCGTCCTTTGGCACTTGCGAACGAGGAACGACAACGAAATGTTGGTTCTTCAAGTGGTCTATGACTTCTTTCACCATCGCTTCTCTGAATTGTGGCGCGTCGGGTTCCTGCATGGCTTCATGTCTGTACATGATGTCTGGATTAGTCGACGCAGCGAATACTATTGGATCCTCCAGTTCTCTTAGCTGGTCAGTCTCCTGGTATTTGTGTTGTTTGAGAGGATCAATTTGTGCGGGTAGGGCCGTGAAGTTTCGATGCCAATCTGGTGGTTTGGAGGTTCGTCCCTTACTCGTTACTATTACACTTGGATCTTGAATGCTCACGTTTGGATGCCCGTGCACAGTCGACGCTCTTGGGGTTGCTTTTTGCCTTCGTCTGCTGTCCGATATATGCTGGGGTCATATGGCTCGTCTGTGAAGTGACATTGTCTTTTCCAGTTAGACTTCACTGGTTGCATTTGACTTAGTGTTTCGAAGTATCGTCATGGACAATATGGTAGTGAGGCGATACATGACCAGTTTCAAGGTTCAATACCAAGGAGACGTTGGTTGCATGTACAGGTGATGGTCCCAGATTGACTCCTAGTCTTGCGCGTCCTTCCCATTTGCTTATTTTCTTTCCGTCTTGTAGGTCTGACTCAAGCACAAACACTGGGCATCCAAAGGTGTGGAAGTCCGACTTGGGTTGTTGGTGATCAGAGTCCGTGAATAGTTGAATGGGCGCCTTTGGAGTTTTCTTTTGTACCGATCCGGTTTGATTGTAGACGTCGTTTGCTGTGGTTAGAGCATATGGCCACAGACGTGCATCGATGACTCCAGGCCATCTGATCTTGGCGTGGATAAGCTGGGTTCTGGCCAGATCCTGTAGGTATTTAATTCGCTTTTCGGCTATACCATTCTGCCAGTGTGCCGATACTCCACAGTATGACATGGTCTGTCCTTGCTTTTGGATGTCGTCAGTCCATAGGTTTTCCGCAAAACGTCCATTGTCTGCATGGTAATGTTGGATTCGGATTGCATGTGTTCTCGCAAATGCTTCAAACGAATGTTTGGCGGCTAATGTCTCGTCTGCGGTATCAGTCTCCTGGAGCACAAGGTATGACATGTCACTGTAGTGGTCCACAAACACTGTTGCGTAGTTGAATCGTTTCGTTGTTGGTATGCCTTTCATTTGTCCCATGAGTCCAGGGATTGGTGATTTCAGTTGGTCAACAGATATGCACTGTCCTGGTTGTTTTGCTTTCCGAAGTCCAGATGGTGCTCGTCTATTTCTCCATGGTTTTCGGTGAGCAGTTGCCATCTCGCATGCTGCACATCTCGGGTGATCCGCGGACGCAAGGTGTTTTGGAAGTTTCCCTTCGTTGGCCATTGACTTTAGTAAGGAAAAGCTGCGGTGATTGAGGTGGTGATGCCAATAGAGGAGCTGTTGTGTCGGGGTGGCTGCTTCGGTTGATAATAGATCAATATCAAAGAGTTGCGAGAGGAACGTGTCGTCGGATTCGCAGGCTCCCTCATTTTGTGACTTGGAGGCTCCCTCATTTTGAGACAGGGAGGCTCCCTCATTTGCGTCACAGGAGTGACATTGAAGGAGGTGTTTAGCCATGTGGTGGACGTCTCGCAGTATGTCCTCCCTCTCGTTGTTACGGTGGAATAAGGTCGGAAACGCAAGGTTGTGTTCGTTGCTGGAGAGAGCTCCCGCGTATGACGGGACTGTACGAACGATACCGACGTTGGCGTCATTCAGTGGAACTGTAAGAAGGAATCGTCTGTCGAGCCATGTAAGCTGGATCCGATCTGAGTAGCATGTGAGATATGTTCCGTCCAGACGCGTCTCATGTGGCCGCAGTTCCTGTGCTAAATGTTGGGGCAAAAGAATACGAAGGGGCAACCCTGGAATATAGTAGGTGTTAGGGATAAGCAGCCGGCGAGTGACCCCGTCATCATCAGCCACATGCCAAGCGACGGTTCCACGAAGCGTTGCACACCCGTTGCCGAGCCCACGAAAGGGCACGTTGCACGGGACAGGTGTATCGATGAAGTCCGCAGGCGATGGAGTCAGGCTGGCTGAAGCCAAAGTGTCAAGTCCAAGCTGCGCAGAGTCGAGGTCAAAGATCACTTCTCGTGCAGCCCGGGCCGTTTCGGGTGATCCGGTGGAGGACAGGGCAAAGGCAGGAGATGCAAATAAGGCGTACGGCGAACATGGGAGATTGGCTGACGACGCGCCAAGAAAGCAAAGGAGGTTGACAAACCATCTCCAGAGAAGACTCACGCGGGACCGCCATGGGAGCGCTGGTGGACGGCTCCTGGTCCCTGCCGGGAGTCATTCTTGGGGTGCCGAAACGGAAGGTAGTGCCTCAGCGATTGTGACCGCGGCGGAGAGGGACGATGTGCCAGAGGCAGTAGGGGTGCTGTCGAAGGAGAAATCAGGGCCCTTCTTCCTGCATGTGACGGTCATATGGTCGGTCCCAATGACCCAGTAACCATGTTTCGCACACCAGGAGTAATCCTTATCGTTGACGCGCTGGACGTGCACTGCCCCCTTCGCTGGTGGTTGATATCGCCATTGCTGGGTGTCTTTGAAGACAGGTCGTCCGTCGGCGCCGTACTTCCGTCCATTGCGCCCCTTGGTTTGTTGAGAAACTGTGGTGGTCGACACGGATGGAATGTTGTTTGAGGCGTTTGGGACGCTGGTATGTTGCTGGCGGAGACTAGCAATGTCTGCTTGTAAAGCCATGATGACTTTATCCTGTTTGTTCCACGTTCCGAGGGCTACTAGCTCATTGTACTTGGCTTTGGCTTGTAACATGAATTCAAACACATCCATCTTGGCAAACTTTCGTGTAGAAGATAGATGATCGATCATGTTTGTGAACTTTTGCGACGGAACGGTGTCATAGGCACGAATCAAATGTGATTTCACATGACTGAAAGGGATGCGCCGAGAAGTCAACTGCTGGAGCAGTGCTTCCACGTGTCGATGAAATGAGGGGATGTCGTGCCGGAACTGGCTTCCGATGACAAGATGGAGCTGGGACAGTTCGACCTGAAGGTTAGCTACAACTGCCTGTGAGTTGTACTCGGCACGATCCAACAGTAACTTGAAGTAGGTGACTCTGGATTCGTGTGGCTCAGAAAAGGGATCTTCATGGTTCCTGAATTCATGAGCTCGCATGCTGGACATGATCGTGAGAGTATGGTCATCAAGCGAACTGACCAGACACCCAAAAAGCATAGCATCATTCTGTCGTGATCTCGTTTCGGTGGTTGCGAAACGATTGACGTGCTTCTGTACTTGTTTCAGTGTTACCAAGTGAGGGTGTTCCAAGATGTTGATCGGTCCCTTGTCGGTGTGGATAAGGACTATACTTCCCCACCCTTCACGTCGGACGCGGATTCGGAGCTGGTTGATGAGGAGATTCACATTTGGGTTCTTGAGGGAGAACTGGGAAGGTAATTTCTCCACTGCAGCACGATACAAGCTTTGTCCTTCTTTGGTCTCGAAGTTGATTAAACCCGCCGTTGCCAACGCTGGGGAGCATGCAAAGGTTGACATAGTACGCATTGACGTGTCCGGTCCTGGAATGTTAACCCAAAGCGATGTCTTTGTCACTCGTTTGGATGTTTGCATCGGTGGTGGGTCAGTCGCATGTTTGTCATCATCGTCGTCTTCGTCGGTCTCACTGTCTTCGGAGGCCTCATCTTCCGAAACGTCGTTCTCTTGTTCGTCTCGAAGCATGGGCGATGCAGGTGCTCGGAATGGTGATGCTTGGGACATCGGAGATGGTGTGTAGATCGCGGTTGGATCAATGAGAAGGCTGGCGGCGAAAGGGTCATCCATGGTTCAGCGAGTTTTTTTTTTTTTGAGTAGGTAATGGAAACGTGGAAATGTGTTAATTTGAATTGGAAATGTGTTGATTTGAATTGCGGTGTTTTGACAAGAGTAATCCTGATATGTTGGGGACGTTCTTCCATGTTTTTTTTTTTTTCATTGGCGAAGCTCGCTAAACAGTTGAAGATTCTCTGTCGGTTAGTTGGAGTTGGTCCCGAAATTCTGATCCTCTAATAATTCTGGTCGCGCATGTTGGTTTGGGCGAGCCTCTTGGTGTTCTAAGTTAGTCTTGGTGGTCGTTGCTCAAGATATATGATGATTTATCTTCCGAGCCGGTGTGTCCTTGTCGCCGGGCGACTCGTAGCGAACTATTGGTTCAAGCTACATATTGTGAGTGTGCTCGCGATACATATTCGCTATCTGTCCGAGCGTTGTGGATGTAGCGAACTAGTGGTTCAAGCTACGGTTTGATGGTGGACGTGACGAACAAGTGGTTCAAGCCACGGTTTGGTGGATGTAGCGAACAAGTGGTTCAAGCTACGGTTTGATGTTGGACGTGACGAACAAGTGGTTCAAGCCACGGTTTGGTGGACGTAGCGAACAAGTGGTTCAAGCTACGGTTTGATTGTGGACGTGACGAACAAGTGGTTCAAGCCACGGTTTGGTGGACGTAGCAAACAAGTGGTTCAAGCTACGGTTTGATGGTGGACGTGACGAACAAGTGGTTCAAGCCACGGTTTGGTGGACGTAGCGAACAAGTGGTTCAGGCTACGGTTTTGATTGTGGACGTGACGAACAAGTGGTTCAAGCCACGGTTTGGTGGACGTAGCGAACAAGTGGTTCAAGCTACGGTTTGATTGTGGACGTGACGAACAAGTGGTTCAAGCCACGGTTTGGTGGACGTAGCAAACTAGTGGTTCGAGCTACGGTTTGATTGTGGACGTAGCGAACAAGTGGTTCAAGCTACGGTTTGTGTTGTGCTCGCGATACTTGTCATCTGATCGAGTTGTTTTGTTGTTATAGGTGGTCGTCTTGGTGCGTGCGTGATGTTGAGTGGCGAACTCGTTGGCGTTTGATAATTGTGTTGTTATTGTGAGTTTGTTTCGGTTTCCATCGTCGCTTTGCGCCGGTGGTGACGGTTCCATATTTGATGTTTCATTTGCGCAGAGGTAGCGTGAGGGTTTACAGATGTTAAGCTGTTTTATTCGATTTCTAAATTTTATAAGCTAATATACTGAAGTGATACCACACCAGGAGCTTGTATTCTGAACCTTAGTATTGGTGCATCGCCGATTGATCCGTTAGGGTGCACCGCTGATTTCGGTTCTTCGCACATTTGAACATGGTGGCGTCGTAGGGGAACGCGATGACAGCAACAACAATGTTCCTATTTCTTGGCAATGGTGAACCAACTGTTCCGTTGTGGAAGTGAAGAAAGGGGTAGTTTGTTGGGCTTCGAACAAAACAAAACCACGACACCAAAAATGTTGTTCGTGATTCTTCAAGAAGGTGCACCAACAGATGCGTTACAACTAATTTGGGAAGGAATACTAGAGTCGTGGATCTAATGTTGCGACTCGGGACACGCAGATGCTCGATGTAGTGAGTTATCGCGTTCAGATGATTCACAACGGTCTACGCGGACGTGCGTTCGAAGGTCGCCGAATAAAACCTTCGTCGAATTTGCTACGAGGTACCATCGTTTCTTCCGTGGAATCAATTATTCAACGGCGGTGGTTTTGCCTCCGTAGAAAAAAACCGGAAGAATTTTATAGAAAAAATTTCCTTCAAGGAAATAGCTATGCCAGAACTACGGTATTAGTAAGAATCCACAGACGATCTATCGGTGCAATGGAGGAGATCGTCCCAGCGGTGGTATAAACTACTGCTATCTTGTGCATGGCATCATGCAGAATTGCTGTCCGACTGGAGTGATTGCGTTTCTCTTGTTCAGACGGATGCCTCTGCATGCTGATTCCTGATAGAGTTGTGGTGGGCACTGACATTTCTGTGGAAGAAATGGCATCAAAACTCGACCCGAGTGTCAAGTGCAATGGGATGGTACTATTTCATTGGAAATATTACTAGTACTTGACACGGACGGCTTCTTTTACACGTACAATCCGCCCTATTGGGTTGCAACAGGTCAAAGATATCACACACCCAACACATTAATGTGGTTATTGCTGCCTTCCCAGCTGCGCCATATCTGACAATCAATGGTTTGGATTTTTCCTCACTCGTGAGATTTCTTGCCTTTCCTGTACTGAGTGGAGGGCAACAGGGTACTGAGTGGAGGGAAAGCTGTTGAATAGTTTGCCCCGCCCCTTTTGGGGGCCAGGCGGGTGAGCCAACTTCTCAGATGCGGAAACGATGGTAGCTGGTATAGCCTTTAAATAGATTTTCTATTACCCGGCCATGTACTCATTGGATCTTCCAACTGTTCGACGTACTTCCATGCGTACAATTCGAAACTTCGCAACGAAGATGATGCCCATTGTGTTCGGCAAATGCGTGATGGACTGCAACCCTACGCCGAGAGTGGCTACAGGTTCATTTCCGCAGCTTGCTACAGTTCGCATTTTTTGTCGTCGACATCACTTTCGACAATCGTCAACCAAACGTTTTCCAAACATTTCTGAATCCGCCAATTCCATGTTCGAGCGTGACAATCGGCTGAGTTCTGATGAATCATGCAAAGGCATTCTTCCTCCTCTATCTTAGCCCCCTTCCAACTAACTGTAAGTAAGAGATACACAATACACTGATTCTGCATGATGCCATGCAAAAGACTGCAGTAGTTTCAACCACCTCTGGGACAATCTCTTCCATTGCACCGATAGATCATCCATGGATTCTTTGTTTCACAGGCTCTGACAAACCTGGGTTAAGCCCCCTACCTTGACAAGGTTATCCACTCAGGGGGTAGCTGCCTCCTACAGTAAGTACATACCATTCGTTTCCTAATGTATAAGGAGTTGACTCATCTGCTGGGCCCATCTAGAAGGGGCGAGGCAATGCACAGAGTAACAGAACGTCACTCCAGTCATATGATAATGTGTACAAAACTTCTCGGGAGGAGAAAGTTTTCACCTTGACAGTAGTAGAAGAGTACGTACTTTGGAATTGGGAAAATGTACTAACAGTATGTAGTCCGTGGTACTAGCAAGAGGTCTCGTGTAGCAACATTGCCAAGGACGGTAGCATCCGACATAAAATGACGAAGTCGTCTAGCTCTGAATATTTCATCCCCAATTGAGCAGTTCCACGTATGGGTCTGAGAGCTTTGTCATCCAACGCTCACCTTGCAGCTCGTTTAGAAAAGTTTTCTTGCTGCAGGGACGGAGTGGATAAAGAATTTCTTTTTCTGCGAGCGAGTCTTGATAGTATCCATTCATCCTTCTCCTCTTCTACAGGAGAGTAATATCCCTTCATCTTCTCGTCCTCGTTGTCTTCTTCCTCCTCTTCTTCTTCGTCTTCAGCATTTCGGTCTTTCGTTTCTGTAATTTCAAGCTCGTCCTCACTAGATTCATCATTTATATAGTCTTCTTCCTCGTCATTCTTGTCCACATATTTTCGCTGGAGCTTGTGGACCAAGTCGTTTTCGTCAGACTCGTCATCTTTGGCAGCCAGCTGCCGATGCAGGGATGCGTGATTAGTGTTATCGTCTTCCGACTCATCCTCCACCTCATCGTCCTCCACGATGAATTCTTTCATGTTAATGGCTGACTCAGCGAACGGAGAAGCAATGGACTTCCACAACGCTGGGACCAGCGACGAAAATGACTCGTAGTAGTTTTCGGCCCGCTGGAGGTATTCTTCGGCAGCGCCCTTCTCTTCCTCTGTTGAATCTGGATCCGTTGCTAATTCCGAATACATTTCGACGCGTTTCATCAAATCGAGAAGAAGAATGAAATTCTGGCTGTTGCCTTCATACCAATACATTTTCATGTAGCCTTGCTTGGATTTGTGGTTGTAATAGTACGCCAGCCACCTCTGTAAAAGCCCATCCGGAGCTCGAACCTTCCATCGCATGTACAAATCATTGCCCTGGACCTCTCGTGTATCGATATTATGGTCCGACCGAAGGTGTTTCTTAATGTTGGAAGCTCGAGTAAAGCAGAAGTGAGAAGCCACGACGAATTCGTCCTTGTCTAAGTTTCCCAATACATGCATTGGGTCATATTTACCCTCCAGCGGGACCGTTTCGTCATCATCATCAGCTTCGGGATTAACAATGAGCCGATGGCTCTGACCGTAGCACAAGGGACACACATAGATGTCTTGACTCCCCATGGAGTTCTGAAAGTATTTTTGTACGCGATCTCTGAAGTTTGCTAAAGCGTAGACACCAAAGTCATCGTCTGAAGAATCTTCACGCTGATGTACCTGGAGAGACGAATGTTTCCGGTTGTAGTAAGGCCCATGAAGATCCAACGCATCCCTGCCAAACCGCGAGGCGATTTGATCCAGCAAGTCGTCGGATGCAGCGGTCCGAAAGTGAGGTGGCTGTAAAAAGGTTTGACGTTGCATGCCGTCCAAGTCAGTGCGCAGTTGCAGCTGACTGCTCTTTAATGCGATCTGGCGAAGTGTTTCAAGTTTGAAGCAGGTCCTTGACTGTCCATCTGGGGAAATATAACAAACATGACGACGAGGTAACTCTTCCGCAGTAATGGCGTCGAGTCTGGATGTACACGGCGGTAGAGTCGGGGCTGTTTTGATAGGAGTGGGATTTTCTTGGTCCTCCTTATGATCGTCTTCACTGCTGCTCGAGGAGTCAAGACCTTGGTACCGTCCCTTGCGAGGAGAAGGTCGAATTTCATTCTTCGCGGACCTGTTTCTTCGTGAAGTGACTAGGACATCGTCATCGCTAGATTCATCAGCTGTTCCCACCTGCTCATTGTCGACATTTACACCCTTTGTATTGCCATTTTCCTGCAACTGTTCTTGAAGATCATTTTTAATGTAAGATTGATCTGATTTTGCAGCAATCTCTTCATCATCTGCATCCAGAGGGTCGCTTAACGATGCTTCCTCTGAGGAATTGCTATTGGACGACTCGGAACCGATGCGAAACTCTTCATCCGATGATTCATTCACATTTTTCTTTCTTGGTGTTCGACTGGAAGTTTTCTTTGGTGGTACATGTTCCTCCTTCGACTCACTTTCATGCCCCGAGTACTCATCGCTGTCGATATCTTGGTCACTTCCCTTCTCTTCGACTTTGGCGACACTCTTCACCTTATTTCTTGCCTTGATAGCACTGGAACGTTTGGGAGAAGGCAACCCCGCCAGAGTGTCTTGCGGATACAATGCTGCTGGCTTATGATTATTTTTGGTTGCAACCTTTCGGGTCGGAGCTTTGCGTGTCACAGAACCAGCACCTTTCGATTTGGTGGGCTGCCGCTTTGGACGTCTTCGCCCAGCAGCAGCAGCAGCTGCACGTCTGGTTGGAGGTGTATCGTTTGGATCATCATCACTGTCCGTGAAAGCGGCCTCTTCTTCCGATAATTCCGTTTTTCGACGAGAGGAGCGTTGTGGACGATTGGGCGGTGTTCGTCGAGTCCGTACTGATCCTTTGACAGGAACGTCATCCTGTTCATCGTCTTCATCCACAAACTCTTCATCACTACTTGATTTTGCCTGATTGTCGTCGTATTCATCATGATCTTCTTCCTCCTCCTCCTCCTCATCGTCGTCGTCGTCTTGTATCGTGGGTCGGCGGCTCTTGGTAGAAGGTGTTGAGGATTTCAATTTTCCACGGGACGATCGTGTTGGGCGTTTCTGTTTCGGAACAGTTCGACGTCTCGGATTTCTAGCCGGAATGTCGTCTTCCGAGTCGGAGTCGTCTATGTGTTGGTCGTTGTCGTTGTCACTGTCCTGACTGTGAGTGAATTCTTGAATATCGTCTTGGTCGTCTTGAGTATCTTTGTAGTTTCGGATCGAATTTGAGGTTTTCAAGGCAGATGATGCGTTGATGGTGGCGGTTGTATGATGATCCACTTTGCCGTTGTCGGCACCGTCTTCGACAGATCGGAAAAAATCGTCGTCCGAGTCACTGGAAAGTGTCATAGACTCTCGATCACCCTTGGACGATCGACTGCGATCAATGCGATACTTGGCAGCGGATCGAGGCATCTTCTAACTGCAAATAATAATACAACAGCAGTGAAATAATATAAACGCGATCTCTTGTGTCCTGTCTGTCCGTTCGCAAGAACAGACGGTATTTTTCGGACAGACGACGATTTTCAATTTCCTGTGCGTAATAAGGTGCTAGCTGATTGTAGTTGTGCCAATCTGCTAGCTAGCTAGAGGGAGTCTTTTTTTATGAAACCGATTGTTAATTTAACGTCGTCTTCGGTTTGGAACATGCAGAAACTAATAAAGGCAACTCGATGTGAAAAGTTGTTGTGTTCATGCTGCGTCGACAACGATGTTCTTCTTGTGCACTACAAATTACGACAAAATAACTGTAAACTCACAAAAAGGGCGGGAAAAAAACGACGTAATAACTGTAAATGATGATGATGTTTCGCAACCACTTCGCATTTTACAGTTAGACAGTTAGACCAGAAGTGAACTGAAAACGCCAACTCTAATAGTTGTCTGCTTGATACTATTCGGAGTAGTCCATTATTTTTTGTGCTTGCGCGAGCACAACCAACCATACCGGTACTTTACTGTTTACACTTACCGGTACTACGGTAGAACGTAGTGAATAATGGTGTATGATACACATCAAATACCAACACACTGCAAAGTACACCTCCGAGCGACGACAACAAACAAACAGGAGCCATTCCAAACTGCAAAGCAACAACAATATACACATAATATCTATCATAAGAAGAAAGTGATATTTTTCTATGCCGACCAACGATAGAACGATGAATGGAAGAGTTGACGACGACACGTCTTCCTTTGCGGTATTTTCCAAAGTGGACGAACTTGTCTCCAAGCCCGTTTTGGGTTCGGATGGAGCGGCATCGTGGCAACATTTTCGCAAGGAACATTCCTCCAAGATTCCACAGTCCCAATCGGTCGCACCGAAAGCGCCATTGAAGAAATCGGACCGAGTGGTCTTTGCCAGTTGGGAAGAAGAGCGCCGTCATGAGGACCAGGTCCGAAAAGTTTCTGGTCATCAACAGGTCGGATCGGGATACACTGCGTTCAAAAAGAAGAATGATGCCGAAGAAGCCAAGGAACGTAAACGCAAGGCACAGATTGAAAAACGAATCCGTCCCGATGACAAGGAATATTTTATTCCCTCTCCCACCTTTGTGGGTTGGAAGTTCGATTATATCTTTACGACACGTATCGATCGAGGGGGGACAGGGTATTACTGGGACGGACATGACAGTATCAAGAGTCTCAAGGGGGGACCCACAGAGACTGCAACAACCAGTTCCACTTCCGACAATGGTCGATACAAGAAAGCAACCACAACAGAAGATACTGGCGCAACATCATCCGACAACAAGCCCAAGAAGAAAAAGCGCAAAAAGGAAGCGACAACAGCACCGATTTTTGTGTCGGATCCGAACAATCCCATGGAACAAGCACAAGCCATATGGCAGAAAAGAAATCAAGCATTGTTAACGACAGCTATGGCACCACCTACTACTGGCAGTGACCTCCCCCCTGGTTGGGAATCAGCTCACGATCCATCCTCTGGAAAACTTTACTATTTTCATCGATCCACGGGACAACGATCTTGGGAAAAGCCCACCCCGCAACCGACGGTGGAAGAAAAGAAGAACGGTGACAGTGCCAAAGACAATCTTCCGGAAGGTTGGAAAACTGCCATTGATACAACATCTGGCAAAACCTATTTTTACCATACCAATGGGGAGACACGGTGGGAAAGACCAGAGGTACCTGAATGCAGACCATAACTGTGAACATGCACCATTTTTTTCAAAAAAGGGAGGATGCCACGTGATGTTGTGGTCCATTATA
The DNA here is from genome assembly GCA_019154785.2 of Nitzschia inconspicua. Classification (NCBI taxonomy): domain Eukaryota; phylum Bacillariophyta; class Bacillariophyceae; order Bacillariales; family Bacillariaceae; genus Nitzschia; species Nitzschia inconspicua. Next base: position 991,832 of record JAGRRH010000006.1, on the reverse strand, counting down.
AGAGTTTTTGTTACTACCGTTTCCAAGTCGTTAGGACTACTATGCTTCAGAAAACAATAGTACGTCCTCCGTAGTAGTAGTCGTCGCTTGACATGTTACCAGTAAGGAATTTCATCTCGGCAGCCGGGCGCGCGCATACAGTACCCACCATGACACGAATCCATCCAAGAAAACGAGACAGACATCTGCGGCATCTCAATCAACGGTTGTCGAAAATTCTTTCTCTCGACATCAACATAAAATTCAGGATGTCGACACGACTGTTGTCAATTCTCCAACATCGTTCTCATACTACTACTATTCTCCCGACGATACGAAAGAAAATCAACAACCAATTCACTCTACCATAATAACATTATCATCTAGTGTGTTGGGCTCTGTTATCTTTGTAACGAACAGCACCGGTCTCTCCATTTACTATCGCAATCCTTCCTTCTGAACCGACAGCTCTCAGTCCAACGAGTACCTATCTGGTTTTCTTTCGTTTTGTTTTTGGATCTCACTTTCCCGACCCTTGATCCAGACTTTTCTTCCAATCATGGGAGATTCTGAAACCATCAAACAACAACCGGCGGGGCATGTTTGCCACCGAGACAAACACTGTCCGGACATTTTCTACTTTTCTGGATTTGACAACACGTTTGAAAGCGAAACGGTGGAGGGAGCCTTGCCCCGAGGAAGAAACTCACCGCGGAAGGTCCCGTTTGACTTGTATGCCGAACAAATGTCGGGCACAGCGTTTACGCGACCCCGTCACTTGAATCAACGAACTTGGTTGTACCGCAAACAGCCCAGTGCCGCTTTCAAACATACATTTGATGACACAGGAAATTTCTTTGGCAAAGCTGATCCTGCCAGAGGGACGTTGGATCCGAATGCAATGAGGTGGATGCCGTTTGAAACCAGTGATGAGTACCAAGATGGGGACAGTGGATCCGATACTAATTTCATGAACGGAACGTGCTTACTGGGAGCCTCGGGAGATCCCGCAGTCAAGAATGGAATCGCCATTTATGTTTATCTTTGCAAAACCGACATGTCGCCCCGGGACAGTGATGGATCTGTAACGGACTCTTATTACATGTACAACTCCGATGGAGACTTTCTGCTTCTTCCGCAAGAGGGTGGTTTGGAGGTCCGAACGGAAATGGGAGTTCTCATCGTGCATCCTGGAGAATTTTGCGTCATCCCGCGTGGAATTGTATTTTCCATTAATCTACTGAACAAAGGCACAGGAAAGTTGTCGCGTGGCTACGTATTGGAAGTATTCAAAGGACATTTGACTCTTCCCGAGCTGGGTCCGGTTGGAAGTAATGGACTTGCCAATGCTCGTGACTTTTTATATCCCACCGCTTGGTCAGAAAATGAAGAAAAACCTACATGCAACAAGACATTGTACAATAAGTTTGGTTCCAAGTTGTGGGCCAAATCCATCGAAACGTCTCCGTTTAACGTCATGGCATGGCATGGAAATTATCTTCCCTACAAATACGATCTTTCCAAGTTCTGCGCTATCAACTCGGTCACCTACGATCATATCGATCCAAGTATATACACAGTGATGACATGCGTGGGCGATGAGACGGGTACCGCTCTTTGCGACTTTGTCATTTTCCCTCCACGATGGATGAGCACGGATCCAGATACGTTTCGACCGCCATGGTTCCACCGTAATTGTATGACCGAGTTTATGGGTCTCATTTGGGGCGGGTACGATGCCAAAAAGGGCTTTTTGCCGGGGGGAGCGTCGCTTCACTCGTGTATGACGCCCCATGGTCCAGATGCGGCCAGCTACGACAAGGCCGCCGCTGACCCATGCGAACAACCGACCTTCTTTTCCCAAGGCTTGGCCTTCATGTTTGAAACCACTTGCATGCTGCGTTTGACCGACTTCGCATTGAATCACAAATGCCGCGATGCTGAGTATGGCTTTTGTTGGGATGGATTACCCAATCGGTTTGATGAAGGTCGAAAGAATCCTGACGATGGCGAGTGAAGAAATGCCATAACACAAACAAACTGCCCTATTTTATCACCAGCTGAAATGAAAGCACCAAAATTATGTTCTTCTGTTAGTTAGGTATCGTGGCGTAGTTGCAAACTCTCGCAACGATTGTTGTACGCATTCGTGGCCACAGCCAATATCACCCTTAAAACAGGAATGTTTCGCTTCCGGCCATGGGGGTTGGCCTGCCTCGGTACAAGGAAATAAAACTTTGCTCAGACATTGTTCTTCTGCATACCGCTTCAAGGCGTGGTACTTTTCCAACTCCTTTCGAAAAGGCTCTCTTCCAAAAGCATCAATGGTCAGATCCAAAGATCGGTTGGCAACGTCGTACAAGAGGAAATCATAATTGCCAATGCGGAATTCTTGGCTCAGATACTGATCCACCTCGGCCGTGGTATGGGAAGGTTGGATCTTGTGACAGGTCCCATCAAAGCCTCCGTCGTCCATTTTTCCGCTGACTTTGCTCGACAGGCCGATGACATCTTCCATGTTCAGGTTCAATATCATTTTCAGTGCCACTAATGATTCGTCGAGACGTTCCGAAATACCAATGAAGTGAAAGTTTTCCAAAATGTCACTCTGTATCATATCCAGAACATTCTCGGGAGTGGTACGAGGAGACTCCAAGTGGTAGCGTGTCTGCACTAAAGTGGCATTGCCATCGTCGACACGCCTGCGGGCCAATTGACGAAATTGGAAGTTGACGTGCCGTTTCAGTGAGGCAAGCATACCGTCAGATGTGAATGGGACGCCACGTCGCGACACCTCTCCAAAGAAATAGTGACTCACGGCACGTTGAGCAGGGTGCCGTACAACTGTCCACAAGAAAAATGGATCTTGGCGGTCGACATGAGCCATTCCATGATCGATGTGATACGTGCATTCCATGTTGAGAGAATCGGTTATTGTTGTTTGGTTTGCCATTCTTGCCGCGGTATTTCTGGCAATTTGTATTGTGACGCCTGCAGCGGTGGAACTTGCTGTTTTGGGGATTTTGACTAAGTACAGACCCTTGTTGCTAGCCGTAGTGATGTTGTCTGCATTTGTAATGTCGAGGATTGGTCGTGGGACGCACCAAAATGGATCCTTTGGTAGGATTGAAAATGGACGAGCCATTTGGTTGACAAAGGGAGTCCACCATACTGTATCCAATGGTTCCGATTCTTGCATTATTGTTTGATCCTCGGCAGTTCTTGTTTTATACCTCTCGCTGCCTGGAGCCATCATTGTGATCCCCTTTCCTTGCCGACTCAAGTGCAATACTCCCAACAAGATCATTGCTGCGGCGAGACCGACGTATGTTGTCGAATGACGGCCGGCCATCACCAACCTCCTATGAATTGACACAAGACTGGTCGTCACAGCGCAAGTGTTTCAAAAGGTTACCAAAATCACCTCTGTTGATCTTTCTTCCCACTTCCTCACAGCAGAAAAATTTATATCTGTGTTCACGACGTCGTCGGAGATGCACAGCTACCGTTGCTCCCTATTAATTGTTGGAGTAAGATCAATACAAAGGAAGCGGCACTATGCCGCCAAAAGCAGTACTATTGTAAATAATGATCGACAAAAAGTGAGGAGGGCAATTTCTTTTTGCGATTCGATTAGCAGCTTTGTACCGCGATTCGTCTTCTTGGATCGCTAAATAAGGAATAGAGGGCACTATTATTCATACTTCGAGGTACTTCGAGGTACTTCACAGTTAATAAAGATCCGACGACCTCGGACGATGATGGGTGATGCGTTTGGATTTTGGAGGACGGATATTACACTTATAATCACTACTCCGGTACTGCCGTAGAAAGAGCTACCGGGAGGTAGTGTCACTCTCTAGTAGCTACATACAGTTTCCATGCACCTTTCATTCTAACTCTAGTAGTTTGTAGAGATTCGGTGCTGCGTTTTGCCAATATTTTCTTGGTAGAGGTGAGAACAGTCCTCATCTAGAGAGACAATAAGTTCCCTCCAAGGTTGTGAAAGCAGCATTTAGGTTCGTCTCAAGCTCTAAGTAGTTACAGTCGTAGTTGGGTTATGGTCATAACAAGTACTCCGGTACTTCGGTACTTCAAGCTTGAAAATTCAATCCACTCGTAACGAACACAACAACAACAACAGCAACAGCAACAAATAATAATAATGAAGAGGCATTGCTGATTTTTCTTTGATCATTTGGCCAATACTGCATCATCTTTTGGCGTACTAGCGTAACAATGGTTTTATAATATTATTATTGACAACAACAACGACAGCAAAAAGGATTGATCCTTTAAAAAAAGAGTCTCAAAAAGAGTTGTGTCAATCCTGCCTTTGACGTTTGGCCAGTTCCACATCATCCTTTGGCATCCAAAAGCGGACACTGCGATCTTTACTCATCCCTCCACTGGCCAGCAGTTCCATTTGATCGTGGGCATCCACAGCCAAGACAGCATCCTTGTGCACTTGTTCCAAGAGCTGATGTACCTTGCGGGACTGCACATCATATAGAATGACATGGCCAGACTCGCTGCCCGTCACAATACACTGCCTCCGTTCCGGTTTAGATACCAGAAATCGACTGGCAATGCAGTATTTTGTGTTGGTATGATATTCGCTGGTGTAGGTCTTGGCACACTTGGATTTGCCGCTTACAGAGATAGGCCACAACCGTAGGGCACTGTCCAACGTGCCTGCCAAGACGAATTTGCCATTGGGACTGTACGTTACATGACTTACAGGCGGATTTCCTGCCGCGAAGATTGTCTTCAAGCATTCTCCCGTCGCTACATCCCATACACGAATTAAACCGTCATGACTGGCTGACACCACGCATGTTCCATCCCGGTTAAAGGAGACAGCGGTGACTGGATCGGAGTGAGCTGGAAGGGTACTGACACAGGTTCCAGACCGGACATCCCATAGTTTGACTGTCTCATCAAAGCTTCCGCTGGCCACAAGATTGGATGCTTGGTTGAAGGAGCAGCAAAAAACAAAGTTGTCGTGTCCTCGAAATTCGACCAGTGCATCCGACGTTTGTGCGTCCCAGATTCGAACCGTTTTGTCGTCACTTGCTGTTGCCACGAATGGGTCCACTCCGTTGGACCAGCACACATCGTTAATTCCACGGCTATGTCCCAAGAGTGTCGCTACTGGATGTAGTAAATAGTCGTCATTGATATTTTGTGTACCCCTCTTTTCTTGCATGTCCTTTCCAATAGGAGAGTGTGGGTCTCCTAAATCCCAGATTTTGACACTTCCATCAGCACTGGCAGAAGCACACAAAGCCGAATTATCCTTGGTCAACCGGGAGGGTGCCAATTGTACAGCCGATACTGCCCGTTTGTGCTCCCCAAACATTGGTAAACAAATGAACGGAGAGGCGGTGGCACCCTCCTTGGAGCCGTCAGTACCATCCAGGGTACGTTTCAGTGACATTCTTCCAACAGCAATAATGATAGAAACTTCTTGCCTGCTACAAAAAAAAAGATATGCAATGAACAAAAACATTCGTAAGAATTCAAGACTGTTTTTTTCTTTCAAAACGACGAAACAAAACAAGTTTCAACATTCATCCCGAATGTCCAAGTACAAAACCTACAAGGACTGCTTTTGACCTGGTCATGCTATCCACTCACACCTTGAACGAGCGTTTAATTTATTACAACCATCAACTCTCTATGCTTGCGACGTCGTACTCACAGTCAGTGTCAGTAGTAGTATTTTCGGATTCCGTCGATGGACTTTTCGTATGAATGACAGACGACAGTCGTCTTCAGCGACAAACGATGACAGACAAGATAATAGTCGTTTGGGATGCAGCTGCTACACTACACTACTACCCCCAGTAGATTGCCTATCGCTTCTACTACGTATTAGCTAGTGGATCACTCAATCACAATGAAAAGAGTTGTCGACAAGTTGTGGACTCACTCACTCACCGACAGGCGCTTTCGGAGCGGTAGAAAAAAGAATCGTCGGATGATAATAATAAAATGATATATGTCGGATGCAAGGGAGACATCACTGCCAGAAAAATCGCTGATGGATCACAGGCGCGCGCAAACACTGCATGTCGTGCGTCACCATAGAGCTTTGTACTACCGGTACGTAGTACGTAGTACAGGTATCATAGTATTTTTGGAAGGTGTGAAAAGTTGAAATTGATCGCTCTGGTTTCTGGCCTAGGTACGTAATTCTACCTGATTACGTTGAATGCGAACGACGACAAGTGGGTATCGAGAACATCTGAACACAACGCTCATCAAAGTGGTATTTACAGTTAATACACTACGTAGAATGAATATTTACACTACGGACGACGTTTTGGAGTTCAGCTGTTCGCAACGTCTCAAAAATGGAGAAAAGCAGCTTGCAGATTCCTCAACCACGCACACGTTTGTGATGACTGTACATCGCTTTTATTATCTTCAGCATGGAATTGTATTATTGCGTCTTCTTTATTGTCGCATTCTTATTATTTAATTTACAGTTACTGTTATCTATGGACACAACGGAGTGTACCTGTAGCTTCTCGGACTTTTATTACTGCTGCTACGAGAACCTTACATACGGTAGCTACCGGTAGTCAGTCGTTCATTTTATTGTTGTCAAACAACAACTGTAAATTTGCGTTCGAGCAAACTACCGAACTATCCAAAGGAACATAAAAAGACACGCCTTCCGTTCTATTTCTAACATCGCTAACGCTGCTGCTATTTCACCATGAAACTCTTTGCTATTGCCATCGCTTGTGGTTACTACTTGGCCGCTACCACGACGGTAGCTTTCGTAGTACCGAAATCTTTCTCAATTACTTCTACAGCTTCAAGGAATGTTTGGGATTCCTCATTACAACCACCCCTTTTTCATGCCGTATCCACCGATGATGAGGTTTCACCACAATCGGTCAAGCCGTCCTCCATCTTCTCAATCATTTCCAACCAGTCACTCTCGTCGTCGTCGTCGTCGTCGTCGTCTTCGCCGCCATCTTCTCCACTGGAATCGCTGTCCCTTTCATTAAGAGATCAATATCCACCATCCTCAACCAAGCCATACGATCCGATCCATACAGGCGATCCTTCGTCGTCGTCTTCTTCTTCTTCTCCCACAACACCGGCATGGTTCGAGTCGGCCACTTGGAGATCTGTGATTGTTGTATTATGCGCTTTATGGGCCTCCAATTTTGCGGCTGCCAAGCTGGTGATGGCCGAACCAGGTGTCGACTCTAGCTTGTATGCACTCAGTCGATTTGGCATCGCGGCCGGCGCTCTGGCACCCTTTGCCTTCAAAAGTCTCAAACGTGCCAACATGGATGGAGAGACCTTGAAACAAGCCTTGGTGTGTGGTTCGTGGGTGGCCTGTGGGTATTTGGGACAAACGTTAGGACTGATGACGACCACCGCGTCCAAGTCGTGTGTTATTTGCAGTATGCACTGTGTCTTTGTGGCGGCCATTGCCGAACTCTGGAGAGTCCAAAAAGTAACCCCAACAGAACAATCCTTGAAAATAGTATCGACCGACTCATCTGGGGACAATGTTACTGCCACCAATCAATTCGATTTCATGAGATTGCTACCTGCTGCCATCGCGGTAGCAGGAGTTGCCATTGTCGAACTAAAGGGTGCCGGTGGAGCTCCCACAATCGGCGATGCATTGAGCTTTGCCCAACCGGTGGGATTTGGAATGGGATACCTCATTCTAGAAAACCTCATGGCGAAAAAGCCAGAGGCAGCCGTGGCTGTGTCGGCCATTAAGCTCAGCGTGGTTGCGTTGGCATCCTTTCTCATGTTTGAGGTGACACCTCTTTTGCACGGAGGCGATTGGTCGTTTTCGGTACCGGACTTTTCTCCCATTTTGTCATCGCCCATGGCACTGGGCGGGATTTTATACACGGGCCTTGTTACCACTGCCTTGGCATTGTGGGTGGAGTCGATCGCCTTTGCCAAGGTCCCGGCCACCGACGCCTCACTCATTCTCACTACAGAACCTCTCTTTGCCGCAGGCATTGGAGCCGTCGCACTCGGAGAAACGTTCGGTATTTCGGACTATGTGGGTGCTGGGTTGATTGTTGGTGCTTGCGCTCTTTCCATCTTCTTGGACACGACCGAACATGATTCCGCGGAACCTCGTCCATTGACGGACCCCTGAGAATCAAATCTCTTTGCAGCGATCAACGTGAGGGGGAGAAAAAGTTTTGACTCAACCGTCAGTTTTGATAATATATATATTATTGTTATTATGATTCTGTCTAGCTAGCTAGGTGCGTGTAAGGGACCGCGCAGGATTTGAATATGTATTGTCGGTTTTGGTCATGTTATCCCATATTAATATCTATATATATATTATAAAAGTACAGATACCATCATGTCTACTCGAGTACGACTTGCTATCATCCATTTAATCATCGCTAGCTAGCTAGAGGGAGATTAGAAACGTTATGATTCCAAATTTTACGTTTTAGCAGGATCCTTGCGCGCTGTGCAGATTTGGTCTTGTGGGTTGTGAATCCTCTTTCACCTTGAAGAGCTTCTTGTGCCGTGTGGGCGAGGCCTCGGCAAATTTGTGATGAAGGGAGCTTTTGTTGTATTGAAGGACCTTTTGATCAAAGGATGTGGACCGTACGTGACCTTTGGTCGTTGTAGGATTACTAATTGTCGGAAGCATCGGTGGGAGATTGGAGGGTAAAAAGCTTCGCATTGAACCATCCTCGAGTACCGGGGTCGAAGGGATTGCTGCTTGTTGAGTTTGGACATTTCTTTCCTTGTGCTCATTCATGACCGGGATCATTCCTGCTGGAGGCATTGAGATAATACCACTGGTACGCCTCATCATGCGTCCTGGTTGCTGCTGTGGATGGTAGGATGAATACAACGAGTTTACAGCCTTTCCAGAGACTGATCCGGCCCCACCAAAGGTTGAAGTCGCACCACCGTGTTCTCCCTGAGTATGACTGTACATGGACACTGAAGCGCCACCATGAATAGAAGTCATATCATCATCATCACCTTCGTCAGCATCTGTCTCAAGCGGTACGACTACGGCTGGTTCAGAAGTGATCATCATTCCCTCGCTGCTGGCGATACAGACAGGGACGTACGCCGCCTTGTGGCAATCGACCAAAAATTGCCGGAATTCCTCCCGTTTGGTCATATTTGTCTCTTCGTTAGTGTCCCAACCGTCTAAAAGAGACGTCTGTAGCAAAGCAACGTCATCGAATGCCTTCAGGTACCTTCTGCGAAGGATTAATCGGTAAGCGATGGTAGGAATAATTGGTAAGAATGCTGCAAAAGCAGGGCCGAAAGCTCTCCGTAGCACCATCATAGCCACAAGCAGTATGTTTCCCACCAGCATTCCGCTCACGAGAATATCGAAACAGAGCGGAAATCTCTTCCCGCCAATGTCGAATTTTGGCTTGTAAAGGAAGATTGCGGTCCATCGCAAGATGGGAACGCAAACTAGAAAATAGAAAAACGCAGCGAAGGAAATCAAAGGAGAAGCCGGTGCAAGTGCGAACAGACACAGCATCACAACTCCCGAGTCGACGTAAATACGGTATGGAACAGGGCCTCCAGAACCACCTCCTCTCACGGATCTGGCGCAACATTTGAGCCCGGCCCAGGTGAAGAGGAAAGAATTCAATTGTAGCAAGTACTGAGTTGGGAGAACCATCGAGAGTCGAACTATCATCCAATTCAACCACGTCCCGCTGACTTGCGTTGGTATGACCGAAGCTGAAGTGGTAATCACTGTTTGTAGTTCTGAACCTAGATTTAAACCACTTTGAAATCCTTCAATGATGGCAGAAGAAAGTGAAGTACCGGTGAAAGCGGACACGACCATGAACCACCAAAAGTATCTCAATGCAGATTCTTCGGCAAGGGCGGAGCTCGTGGCGTTACTTCCAAAATTGGCTATCATCTTGAACATAGGAGGGCAGATGGCAAAGAAGGCTGTCCATACGAGGGCCGGGATCAGTCCTGTGAAGACATACTTCAAAAAGTTGTTTTTCAGCCAGATATCAAGATCCTCGATAACTCTCCCCAATGTCTCGGGGGATAACAACTGTTGAGCCCGAGTCAACGGAATGGTGTAGAAGAAGTAAATTATACCAAGCATACACATTGCCAAATAGTGCCGGAGCATCTTTTGCTTTTCGTTGATGCTGATGGTAACAGGTCTAACACAACCCCTAAAGCCCGACGTATTGAAAACAGGGGCATCTGCTAATGGAGGAGATGGGATGTCGTGCAGAACATCCCACCTATCTGCTCCTCTGGAGTCGGCAAGGCAGTGTCTGGCCGCAGCAGCGGCCTGCCGAGACGTGAACGTGACGACGGCATAGTGACTTTCGCTTGCCAAATCATCCACAATGTCAGAAGTCTGTAAAGCGGTCGTTACAGGTTTGAATATGTGCTTCAAGCTGAAAAGAAATGATTCGCACACATTTCGAAAGGTTGGCATTTTCCATGATCCATTTGATATAGGATTTTTGTCATCTTCTTTGTTTCGTTTTCGAGACGTCTCCTTCACAATTTGCACAACTTTTGCCCACTTCTCATTTGTACTTTTGCTGAGTCTTTTCATCGCCTGACTTTGGCGTTGACGCAAACCCGCCTTTTCTTCAAAATCAAATGCGATTCTCAAGTTTTCATCCGCCTCGTTGTAGCTTTGCTCCATAAAGTCATGGGGATGAGTCAGTCCAATACAGTCGTCTGTGTGAAAGAGATCCCTATACGAGGAGACCTCCGACTCATCCTTTTCCTTAATTGCAAATATAGATGCTGTGCCAAAACTCGTTACTGGACGAATACTTGACGGTGTTTGGCTTTCAACATCATAATAATCAGAGTCTTCATCGGTCTCGAAATTCACTTGCTTTTCGGAATGAGGAATTGCTTTGACCGAATAGGAAGGCGCAGTTATGGAATCATTGGTTTTTGCTGTCATTGATATGCGCTCACCCTTCTGTTCTTCGTCGTCGTTGGACTTTGACCAATCACTAATGCGATCCCTCAGAGCATTGCGACGACTATTCTCTCGCGCGATCTTGTCCCATATGGTGTCTACATTATTGTTGGAACTTGTTGGGAGATCATCTCCCTCTTCGCCGGTCAACGTCTTCGTGCCTGCATTGGCGAAGGGGGCGATTTCCCGTTCTGTTCGATGATACAAAGCTGGTGTCGACGTGATGCATTGTGAAGTGTCGGAATTCTCTGTCTCCTCACCTTCACTCACATCCTTTAGAAAGTCAATGTCGTCAGAGCTTTTGGTTCTACGAGGAAGTGCTCTGTTTTCTGAGTTTTGACCCAGCTCAAAACTTTTGGCCCTCCTAGATGAATTTCCTCTTTCTTCATGTTGCGAATGACCCAAAGAATTTCTCTTTTGGTTCAAGAACAACCCCGCCTCGAGCCCTAGATCTTCAGGTAGCTGTACCGAACTGAGACTTGCCCTCTTCATTCTTCTGGGATTAGCTTTGCCCGTGTCGTTGGAAAGTCGCCTGTGAGCCAGAGAGCCTAGATTTTTGACTGATTGATTCACGGTATTGATGGATTTGTCGACAATACAGGCGACCTCGTCTAAATTCTTCGTCAATGAACTCAGCAACGTCGATTTGGCTGGCTGTTGAGCATGGCGCTGCTTCTCGTTGTTGTCGCCTCTGTCAGACACTGCACGCATATTTCCTGCCGTCACATTCCAGCTCTCAGATTGCCTCGATTTTCTGGTAATGCTATTCTGGTCTGAGGTGTCCAACCCATCAGTTGCAGTGCTGTGCATTGACACCGTCTTCGTCACATTCTGAATATCAGTGTCGCCCATAGCATCAACCTCTGTCGTCTTGTCTGCGATTTTGTCCTGGACTGCCCGAAGTGCACGATTTGCTTCTTCCACGGCAAACTGCGCTCGCCGTTCCATTTGCAGTAGTTGAGGAAGAGAAGCCCGCCTCACCTTTTGCTCGTTAAACCCGTAGGGTGCTAGATTGGCGGCTCCTTGTGCAAATTCTCGACTGTAAACAGCTGTCTGTTCGGGCCCCAGTTTGAGGGCATGCAAAAGATTGTTTTCTACATCCAAGTCATCGGTGGTTCCGAGTACCTCCTTGTAGTACCTCGACTTTTCTTCAGAATCTGTATAGACCGTAGAGGTCTTCCGCTTCTCTTTTCTTCTTTTGATTGCGAGTCTTCGTCTTTTCTTTCGCCCCCCTTTGGGATTATCCTTTAGAGAAAGTTTTTCCACATTCCTCAACGATTCGGTTCCTGTATTCATCTCTTCCTTTTTGCGAAGTTTGGCAATCTGTCGACGAATGAATCTGAGCCGCCTCAACTTTGCCGCTGCTTTGTACCAATGATTCCAAGCCTCCGTAATCTGACTAGCAGCAGGTAGGATAGTCACAGCAGCAACACTCGAGCTAAATCCTGGCTGATTGGGTACACAATGATCGAAAAAAGCTGCAGTGACGGCAAGCTGCCAGTCAATGGCCTGCTTTCTGGAAAAAACTGCTTCAACTTCTTCCTGGACAAAAGCCTCTGTGGGAAGACTTGGTAAACCTCCCACTAGAACGCTATATAGTTCAATGTTGGGAACTGTATCTCGTGTTTCTGGATGCGGAATCCACGGGTCTCGTTCTTTTGCGTAAGAATTTCCGTGGGCTCCTGATCTTACAGTCAGTCCATCTTGCTCTTCGTCTTCCTTGTCATTTTCCTCTTCTCTCAACAGTGTTTCTGTCAGCTCGGCGTTACGATCAGCCCAATGATCAGCTTCCAGAAAGTATACTCGACGCAAAGCCAATACATCTCTCCATTCTTCACTGAGCTCGGTGAAAGTGTACAAATTGACCACCCATGTTATGAAAACAATGGCATACAGCCTTGCGAGGATTCCATCATGGATTGGGTCAAAGAATCCTTTTACAATTTGTCCAAACGTGTCGTACGTTGTGCTGTTGAAGTCCATCGGGGGGATATTGTCCAATGTTACGCGTTGATAGTCCGTCAAATTTTGTTCCAAACAAACTTGGGAGTCATAATCGCCTCCAATTTTGGAGCATTGGGCCGTTTTATAAAGTGGCAACGCCACCACCAGGTACAAGAATGCAGCCATCGAGCACACTCGCAGACACAGATGATGAAATCTCATCAATATAATGCCATCCAGATTTACTTTTAGCATTAAGCCTGACACGCCTCCGTCCCTAGTTCCGGTTCCAGGTACGCCACTCAGCATGGTTGCATAAGATAGTTTCATCACCCATGGAATCCATCCCCAAATGGGATTGCCCCGATCTTGCGACTGTGAGATGGGGTTGGGGTTGTAAATGACGGTTGGTGGTCGAGCGATACATCGTGCGGCAATAAAGGGACTCTGATGTCGGACCGCGACTCCAAACGAGACAATTGAAACGGAGAAGACACCAATGCCTGCCACCACTGTGAACCCGATGGCTGTTAGGTTAGCCATGCTGATTGAACGTCAATGATGACAACGAAAAAAACTCGAATCTCGCCAAGAAAATCCGCAACCGCTGTCGGATCGAGCAGGAAGGTATGAATGCCAGTTCTTGCTCGCTCGTCACGGAGGATTCATAGAGGGAAAAGGAAGATCTCTACTGGATCAATGCAGCCTCAAGATAGAAAGAAAATTTGGCATCTAACGATGGAAAATGCGAACGGATGCCGTGTAATAGGGGATATTGGTGTTGCGTGGTCGATGTCGTCGAGAAAGAAGGGAGTTGGGATCTACCGGTACTCGATGAGTACGAATGTACGACCGACCAAACAAGAGAGAACAAGGAAGCACACAGTCAAGTTCTGTGCCTGAAAGAGGAGGTGATGAAAAGAAGGCATCGCTGATTGTTGAGAGTGACCGCCACCTAAGGAATTGTAGAATAGGCCCAATAAAATGTTATTAACTTCGGAGTGAATTACTTCGCACAATCAAATGACCCGTCGTATCTTTTTTGTTGTTTTAATGTTCGGGATTCGGGATTGATTCATGAATCAGTCGACTGCTGTCAGACCCGCCTATTTTCTTACGTCCGTAAGTCTTCCGTTGCCACTGATCATCCGTGTTGTATGGAAATTCAAAATGGAGTTCGACGACTACGGTAATCGTACCGGTTTTAGCAGTCGATATCATTCACTACTACGATACTGCTCATTATCAGACGCAGTACTCCGACTGCGACACACAAATGACGACAATTACACACACCATGGGATCACGGTCCAAATATCCACGATCGTCATCACTGGCTGTGTCCATGTTGATGATCCTGGTGACAATATGCACTCTTCCCCCGACCAATGCCAAGAATTTTCATCTCAACCATCACGACTATTACGATGTGACCCACAACAAGACAGTCTTCATCAAATTTTATGCCCCATGGTACAGAAACGTCGGGACTTTGCATGATAATTTAAATGATGATTCTCTAATCTCACGGCTTCTTATTGCTTTTTTTTTTGGTAGGTGCTCCTTTTCCAAGAAAATGGCACGTGACTGGGACAAGCTCACTGACGAGTGGCAAGGCCACGAAGTTGGACTGGTGGCCGAAGTCGATTGCACTGACACGCAGAAGGGCGGCGGAAAGAAATTATGCGACCACCTGGGCATTGAATCGTTTCCAACATTGAAATATGGCGATCCCAGCAATTTGTGGGAGTACAACGGTGGAAGGTCCTTTGAAGAAATGAACGACTTCGCCAAGAAGAATTTGATACCGCTGTGTTCGATTGAAAATTTTGAGATTTGTGATCCCGAAACCAAGTTGCTGCTGAAAAGGTTAGCCGAAATGGATAAATCCGAGTTGAAAGAACTCATCAAGGAGGAAGAAAAGAAGCTAGAAGATGCGGAAAAGGAATACAAGAACAAAGTCGACGAGCTCACCATCCAGTATGAGATTGCAGAAAAGATTCGTCGGAATGCCATCAATAAAGTATTGAATGGGCATTTGGGAACAATGCGTCAAGTAATGATGGCTCGAGATGATGCTCCGGGGGAAGAAGAAGAGAAAAATACGAAAAGTAGTAGTTACTCAAGGAAAGAGGAGCTTTAGTCATATACATTTTCTCTCTACAAGGCGAAAGGTCTTCAACAATGGAACGTAGCGTCATGCAAACACAGACAACATCTGGGCCAAAAAAGTGCAACGTTGCCGCACCTAGATTTCCACTAATACGGGGAACCATCCACATAGGGAGATCCTTGTAGTAAAACGTTTATCTTGTTTTATGAGTCTTCGAGTTTGCACACACACATCAATAATTATATAACTGTAAATTTGCATTGCGAAGTCACTGATACGTAAAACGTAGTACCTAAAACAGTCCCGTACATAATGCATTTATGCCAACTACTAGCCTACTGGTAGTTCCGTATCTAAGAAGAGATCACTCCAGGGATGTAGTAATGGTAGTAAAACCTCCTGCGTGAGGAGGAAATATTCATCTGGGTGGAGAGGGGGTGATGTGAGATGGGAATGAGCATATTTATGCGTTTGTGTATGCTTGTTTGTCTGTTGGTATCATGGTGGTTGAGTTACTGTGGTGGTCAGGCTGTTTGATGTGGAGGTTAATCTTACTGTGGTGGTTGTTGCCTCCATAGTCGGAGTGGGGGATGTGATTCTGTGGGGAAGGAAATATGTGTTGATGGGACGAGTTGGCAGGGTTGGCGTACGTTGTCGTGATGCCATCGTCGGTGTCGGGTTGCATGGACGTGCGGTCCTTATGAGATGAAAGACTTCGTCAATTGGGCGGAGGAGGCGATCTGAATTGGTCCGTCGGTGTCTGATGTTTTGCATGATCATCGACTCCTATGTTTCAAGCCACAGTTTTCAAGGCTGCTTGCGTCTGTATCTCTGCAAAAATCCTCTACTGTGGGGTAGTTATAAAGTCGTTGGGCTTGTAGGGAAAATTCCCAAATTCTCCGGTGAGCCTTTTCTTACCGACGCTGAGCCTTGTCGTCAGCCTTTACCATGTCTGGCTTTTGTTCTTGTTATCCATTCATTGTAGCAAAGGTCCCACATGAGGCGGATAATGTTACTGAACCACGAGAGACCATGGTTTTTGTTCTTGACTTCAATGAGATTGCGTTGCAAGTATTGCAACTGGAGGGTGGTCCAGTGCTTGGACCACCGGCCTAGGAGGAAGTTGTCCTACCCTATCGTAGTCTGACTGTGGAGTAGGTGGGCGATCCGCTTGGGTACTCTGTGGGCTGGGATTGGTGTACCTTGGAGCCAATGGTTAAGGCCCCACAGGAGGAGGTCAAGAAGGGCTTGATCGGTATCCACTGACTTGCATCTGTGCCAAAGGGATGTCTTAAGGGCCACATGCCATTTGCAACGCTCTGGGTTTGGGTATGTGAGGAAATGTTACTGGACCACGAGAGACCATGTTTGATCTTGACTTCAATGAGATTGCGTTGCAAGTATTGCAACTGGAGCCGGCCTAGGAGGAAGTTGTCCCACCCTATCATAGTCTGACTGTGGAGTGGGTGGGCGATCCGCTTGGGTACTCTGTGGGCTGGGATTGGTGTACCTTGGAGCCAATGGTTAAGGCCCCACAGGAGGAGGTCCAGGAGGACCACTGACCCGCATCTGTGCCAAAGGGATGTCTTAAGGGCTGCATGCCATTTGCGATGCTCTGGATTAAGGCATGTGGGGTAATGTTTAGAGTCTCTACTGGGCTCATCACAGGATGGGCAAGCACTGGGGTACTTGACAGGGTTGTATCTTGGTACTAACTTTCCCACGCGGAGCCATCCATGCAGAAACTTGACAAGGAATATGTGTGGGCCATATTTGAAGGTGTTAAAAGAACGTTCGTGGCTCTGCCCATTGATATCTGAAAATGTGTCTTCAGACAATTGAGTTTTCTGCATTATGTACACCTTGAGTTCCTTGGTGCGGTGATGATATCTGAAGTTTGCGGTGTTTGGAGGCAACTGTTTGTCCATTGTAGATGAGGTGGCAGTGGGTGCCTTTGATCATTGGAGCTAGGATGTTCTTGTGCAAGGAAAGACGCTGGTAATTTCCAGCTAGTGTGTCAGCCTGGAAACTGAGTTTCGCAGGCCAGCTCAATTTCTCTAAGGCAACCTGTGTGTCTTGATGGCCCTTGATGTGGTGAAATGTTATTGGCAGGAGGAGTTTGGCAAGTTGCACAACCGCCTGCAGAACATTCCAACTGGCTTTCAGGGCGTCCTTGGGAAATTGGGGGAGGGATTGTTCACAGGCTTTTATTTACATTGTCTACCAAGGCTTGGTTGTTGCAGCATACATGCATAGGTGCTAGGGTCAAAGAGTAGTATTCCCTGAGCAGGAACAGAAATTGAAGAATGAAAATTTCCCATATGATAATGAAATCTATTTTATGGCTATGCCAACAACTAGCTGCCAGCAGTTCCGTATCTAAGAAGTTGACTCACCCGCCTGGCCCCCAAGGGGGCGGTGCAAATTATGCAACAGCTTTCCCTCCACTCAGTACCCTGTTGCCCACCACTCAGTACTGGAAAGGCAAAAACCTCACGAATGAGGAAAAGTCCAAACCAGTGAGTGTCAGATATGGCGTGGTCTTCCAAAAACTATGCTGGGAAGGCAGCAATCACCACATTAATATGTTGGGTGTGCTGGTATCTTCTACCTGTTGCAACCCAATAGGGCGGATTGTATGTGTAAAAGAAGCCTTCCATGCCAAGCACCAGTAATATTTCAAATGAAATATTACAGTCCCTCTGCACTGGACACTTGGCTGAGTTATGATGCCATTTCTTCCACAGAAATGTCAGTGCCCATCACAACTCTATCAGGAATCATGCATTTAGAACTCTTCCTCCTCTCCCTTAGCCCCCTTCCTACTCAATAAGAGAAACACAATCTTTCCGGTCGGCCACCGGTTCTGCATGATGCCATGCACAAGACAGCAGTAGTTTGTACTACCGCTGGGACAATCTCTTCCATTGCACTGATAGATCGTCTGTGGATTCTTAGTTCCCCAGGCTCTGACAAACCTGGGTTAAGCCCCCCTACCACGACAAGGTGATCCACTCAGGGGGGATGGTCTGCAATAATTTATTTGTTGTACTGGGGGGGGGGGGGAGGATGTGGCTTGAGAGTACAATATCCATGATGTGGGTATCGTAGACCTGCTGTTGAGCAGTACAGTACTTCTCTTGAAGCTCAAACTTGGAATTTGTGGCTGTCAGGTATGCCCTCACTGACAGAGGGGAAGAATATTGTTTCTAGGTGTGGGAGAGGGTCGTCAGGGTTGTCCAAGATCGAGTAGGATGTCCCACTTAATCTCTGGGTCCATGCTAGAGCAATACGCAGATGATCATTGATGCCCAAAGGGGTCCTGAGGTGCTTGAGGATAATTTCCACTTGGTAGGATCCTTGCTCGTTGTACAGGGGTCGGAAGTTTGCCCCTCTGAGGGAAGGTGGACCAAATACTCGGCACTGTTTTTTTTCATGAATATCCCAGTCGGTTTAGGAATAGTCCAGCAGTTTGGTTGTGCAGTTTCCGGAGCTGTTTCTCAGGGATGGAGCATGTAGGAAGAGGGTAAATCACGCTTGGAAGGAATACGCTGGTGTAGTACCGCATGGTGCACTTGGGATCCAGTGCACTCTTTGCTACCAATGTAACTTTCGCGATCACTTTCTCTGTGATTGCTTGTAGGCTCTCGTACATAATGCATTACGGTAGTAACGTACTATGATGCCATCGTACAGTACTAACAGCAAGGAGTAAACATCATCATCATTGATTGTGGGTTCGATTAACTGTAAAGGTAGGGTTAGGGTTGGGGTTAGGGTTGGCGTATGTCAATATATTATCGACATACTAACTGTAATACCTACCAGTACCGTAAGTCGTCATCGGGAACACGCCCGCCGGATGTGATGTGATGGACGGGCAGACTCTTTTTTCGACGGACAGACGTATTAAATGCGGCGATTTACTGTTCTAATAAAATACCTACTATTAAGTACCGTTGTAGCTACCAAAACTCGATCGGGTTCCACGTTTACTACAGTAAAGTTATAGTCCTGTTATTACAGTTATTAACGATCGACCCTTTCTATGTACTGGAGTCTGGAGTAATCTTTTTAATTCCTGAATACGACGTCATCAATTTTGTTGCTTGAAGAGAAGATGTGTCGAAAGATACCTTTTTTCAAATGATGGCCGACTTGCTCCGAATGGCCATCACAACAGTTGTCAACCTCCGTGTCACTCACTGACAGAGAAAGCATATGACGGATGATAGCATACCGGTACATACGTTCTCTGGTTTCCGGGTACATTTTTTCGATTGTCACCTCGAGGATTGACAGATACGATTAATTCACAGTTCGGCTAAGCTGCAGTGTGTCGAGTGAGTCGATTGACATGAAGTTTACACAGTTAGAGTCGATATAGTCGTAGAGTCGATATAGTCGAGTATGAGGGCAATGGGTCCTCATTCGCGATCACCCGACTATAGTGAAAAAAACGAAAAATCATACTCCGGCATCCTCGGGCTATCATTCAAAAAGCTTTCCAAATGAATATTCGATAAAATAGAAACATTTATTTAATAATCTCTTACCAAGCGCGAACTACTGTAAAGTAATTAACTGCAACTGTTACGCAATTCAACTATCTAAGCTGCTCTAACGGCCCTTCCCTGGCATGTTGACGGTGTTTCGACTACGGTTCGACTGTCTACTGGTACTGTAAGCAATGGCCCTGCTTTGCTATGTTGATTGCTATGTTGACAGTGTGTCGACTACAGTAGGAGCTACCAGTAGTGAGTCGACAGACTTGGAAGTTGACAATACCTATTTACATTAATAATGCGTCAATCTTTGTGACCACTTTACTGTATTTTATACTAAAATGAAAAGAATTAAAAATCCTTTTCAGTCATCTTCTTACTTGTACAGAAGAAAGTGGTTTCTTCTCCCGAATTCGTTCCATAAAGAGGCGTACCTCTTCAGACATTCCACGGCATTTCTGATGGTCTAAAGGTAATCGCAAATACAAGCCATTCGATTCACGGACTCTTGATAAAGCAACAAATATCCAATTGCCGGTGTAGTCCCAACTATTGATTAAGAGTTTGTCGATCGAACGACCCTGTAACTTATGAATCGTTCGCGCGTTCGCACAGTTGATAGGAAACTGACGCATTTTCATTGATCTCCACATACGAATAGTTCCTTTGTTGATCTCTGGATAAATAGGGATCGGAAAGAAAGTTTTGGCAGTGATATTCTGTGGCTTCAAAAACGTAAATCGAATCTCGTCTGGAGTTTTCAATCCATCTAAAATTTTGAGCTTGATACTCTCCAACTGAGAGACATGTGCACATCAAACATGGTATCCATCAATAACAATTTTTTCCAAAGATTCGATCGTCACACCTGTTTTAAGTATCACCCCTTCGAATTCACACATTGTTCCGTTAGCCTCGCAATTCGTAACACCGATGTTGTCGTTTATCATCACAGGTCTGTTTTTATACAACTTGAGTAACGGGTCATACGTTTTGCTTTCATTCACACTTTTCACATGTGCCTCCCCAACACAGGCATAAAATATATCTTCTGTATTTTTATTGAATCTAGTCAATTCCCTGGGGTTCTTTCTCCAATTCAAGTTTCCTGCTTTAGCACAGGTAGAACAACGTGAGGATCTTTAGAATACGTGTCTTTCAAATGATTGAAGAAAATTCCATCATTGATAGCCATTCGATTCACATTTGTTTTTGTTGCATACGTTACGTTTTTTGGTATTTCATGTGATCCTGGGCCATCGTCGGAGCCAATGACGCGTGTATAATCAAATTGACATCGGCCACACTCGGCCCTAAATCTCTAAAGCTCGATAGAATATTTCCCCAGCGAACGTCATTTTGTATCGATGATTTGTTCTGAGTTCAAAAAACGTGTGTATCCAGTCGTCCCAGATCACAAAATCGTCTTCCAGATAAATAGGCTTGGCACGAACGGGACGTAACTGCGTAAAATCACCTGCAAAAACAATATCAACACCTCCAAACTTCAAGCTCTGTTCCTCTTTCAGCTCACGGCATGTATGATTGGCTGATTCGATTTCTGTTTTTTTTTTGAAAATGAAATTTCGTCTAGAACCACTGCATATGTATTCTCCCATTGTTTGGCATCTTCTTCTGTAATATGTCTTTTCAAACAAAGAGCCGAAGCTGTTGTTTGACCGCGAATACTGACAGCAGCCGCTCCGGTGATCGCGGAAACAACAATGGTCTTCGAATCAAATTGTATTCCCAAATTAGAACACACTTCACTGCAGTACCGGACATAAGACGTGATTACAAAACTTTTGCCAGTACCACCTGGTCCGGATAAAAAACAAATCACTTGTGCTCCCCTGTTAACTTTTTCAAGAACATGCTTTTCTGTGTTCAAAAATCGCTTCTTTGTAGATTCAAGGCTGGTCTCTTCTGCACGTGCTCTCTGATATAATTTCAAAACAAACGATGCAGTTAAACATTCAAATGTTTGTCGTTGATCTTCATCATCACCAAACAAACATTGGGAATACTGCCTGATATTGGCTAGCGTGCCATTTGCAACAGGCAATTGCATATTACGATTCGTGTGGTTTTTTCAAACTCAACCGGTGAAGAGCAGCAGCAGAGACCCTTGTGTTCTGAAATGAATTGCCTGCAGAAAATGGTGCAGCAAAAGGTTGGACGTTTTGCAAAAAAAACACTTTCACTGTCAGCCATGTTTTTGCCCATGTGGCTCGATACACAAAAAATTTTCCCACATGAAGTGCCTCCTAAAATCCCGAGTTTGTGATGTGCTATCTGAAAAGTCGGTTCCGGTTTCGAAATTTTGGAGAATCGAACGAGTCTATCGGAGAATATCTGCGAATGCTTCGTCATGCTGTTCTTCATCAGTACCATTTGCACTGGTCTTTTCCGTGTCACAAGGACACTTTAGAAAAACGCTCCAAATGGTCTTCCGGTCTTCCCGCATTTAAACTGTTGCAACAATCTTGGATATTTTGTACTCATGATAGCACACGAGCATGATGGGATAATAATAGCCTGCCTTCCGCAACAAATTCTCCAATCATTTTTATCTGTGCTATTATAAAAACTGTAAACAGTAATTCTTTCCTCTACGCTCTAACTGTCATTTACAGGTATTATTTCCCTTCATGACTACCTAATTATGCTACGTAAGTTTACAGTTAATAATACTCCGAATATAATATTACGATCCGGGTCAAATTTTTTTGGGACAACTCTCTTGCAAGTCGCGCGGCATGCTCAAACTTTTTCCAAGTCACTGTCAAGTTTCAAATTTCTCTATCATTGTTCCAATCAGAATTTACACTTCGTTCGCGTGACAAGCATTCGCCGAAAAAGAAAACAAGAAGGTATCATCATATCCATGCAACGAAACATGCAACATTCCTTTTGTGGATAATAAGATCCGTTCTGTTATTACTGTTAATCGATCCATTTAACATTACAGTTATTTCAACACTTCTCTCGGTAGTGGACTTTTTAACCATTTCTAATTCTTCGATTTTTGTGCCGATATTATCCACCATGTCTGCCATCTCCATGGCCACGCTTTTCTTCACTGCCACCACGACGCCATTAAGTGACTCGGGCGTTACTTCCACTTCCACCCTGTTTATCCCATTGTGGAACAACCTCAACGGTGCCCCTAACGACGTAGTATGCTTTGTTGGAAAAGCCGACGGTTTGGAAACCGACGTTGCATCCTTCTACGGTGGCGGTGGCGAGCAGTGCCAAGCGGCCAATGGATGCGGTGTCCATGTCCATGCTGGAACTGACTGTACCAGCACGGAAACCCAATGTGCGTGAAGAAAAATACCTTTGGCTGTGTGGCGTGTGGCTTATATGTTGCGGAACGCGAGCTTCTGAAACATGTCTCAAAAAGCAATCTTTCTCTCTTTCTAATACGTATTTGATTCGTTTCTGTTGCAGTGGGACATTGGTACAACAATGCAACCCTTTCGTCGGATCCGTGGGCTATCATTGGCTATACCAAGACAGACTCAAATGGTCACGGGGAATTCGCCAACTGCATTCGTACTGGCTATGATTTGACAGCTGACCCGTCCTTGTTAGATGGACGAGCTTTTATTGTTCATTCCGAAGATGGTAGTCGTACCAGTTGCGGTTTGATTGAGAAGAAGGATGATGTGGAATTGGCAGTATTCGTAGCCGAAACAACTCCGATTGCAGGATCCACACCACCTATGGGAAACACCGGAGTCAAGAGTTTGGTGTCCGTGTTGAGCATTCTAGCCGATGAAGATGGCGTGAGCGACGGTGTCTGCTACCAAGGATACGCCATGAGTTTAGAACCGGATGTCGAAAGTTTCCTGCTAGGAACAGGGTCCATTCAATGCGATATCGCCAATGGGTGCGGAACGCATATCCATAATGGAACAGGGTGCGAAACAACGGAAGGACAAGGAGGGCACTACTACGACAGTGGGGAGCTGTCGGTGGATCCTTGGTTGGTCGAATCGTATTACACGACGGATAGCTCAGGTTCCGGAGCTTTTGTCGGTTGCGTTCTCACGGGGAGCGGAGCTACGAAATACGAGAACCGGCCTTTTGTTGTACATGGTACAGATGGGAGTCGTCTTTCTTGTGGTATTTTGAACAGGACAACGGAGGTTGACATGACCAATCCAAGTTCCTCTGCACAAGTCGTTTCGTGCACAATCTCCATTGTAACAAGTGTTGTCCTTTCTTCCATCAGTTTCCTCATTTCTTAATGTGAAATAAGTGATAATAGCAACCAATTTATGTCGAGATGCATGAAGGTAGACGGCTACTAACTGCAAAAACATCAGTTTATAACTTAGAAGAATGGTTTATTTAGTCTTGTAAAATTCCCTTGCATCTTTATTTGTAACATTATTAGTGTTGGGGATACTCCCGCTACCTCTTGTTGGCAAACTGCAACTGGCAACCTGGCAACACATCCAAATCCCCATCTGCTTCGCAGTCACATACCGTACTATGATACGACGTACCGGTATAGCTCTACTAGGTAACTCCGTCTCGGCGCGTATGGGGATTTCGGTTTGCGCGACGAAACATCGCGGTACTACGTAGTAACCACGTACGAAGTACTACCGGTATTCGGAGAAGTATGAACTGCACGTGTAATTTTGGTGACAGAACTCCGTGAAAGTAGTTCCGGAGTACCTACCTACTAGTTGCCGTCTTTACTACAGTGGCAGGAAGAAACAATAGTAGTCCTCTAGAGCTAGAGAAAACATGAAAATAAATTAAATCGATCAATTCATTATTGGATGCTTAAGATAGTCATGAATGCCTTTGCATGTGACTTGGATGTTTCGCCTCATATCGGAGTGAAAATCCTTTCTGGTCAGAAATGTATTGTTGCTTTTGTGGATTGCTTCTCTGAGAATTCTCTTGCTCAACACAAATACCTTTACTATGGTTGCGTTTGGGAGCTCATTACAAACGAACTGTACTGTTTCCAGATCTGTTCTGCAAGAGCCTATGTGTTGGAGTGTTCACTGAGCGAAGTTGAGTTATGGTGGAACATTTGTTGAAAGATGGCCACATAAAAAGTGTTGGAATGGTACATCTGTGGAGCTTTCGGCGCCCGCAACCAAATCCTTTCTCTCAGTATTCATTCAACCACCGGTAATCGATGTGTGCAGCGACCATGCCAGAGCTAGAATTGTCATCTTGATAACAGGAACGTAGTCGTTGCAGTTGTCTGTTAGAATCAACTTTGACCAATGGAACAAATTGACCAATGGATCAGTTTGTTCTTCAATCATGGATTTCAAGCAGAACCATGGGATGTCATTCGAGGTCCGACCACAAGTTGAATAAGATCGTTCGTCATCTACTCCCTGGAAAGCAATGGTGATGGTTGTTGGGTGCAAAGCCGGTATCCATCCTTGGCGGATACTGGATAATCATCTGTGGATTGTCGTTATCGTATCGCAGCACCGTAGATTGATTTCCCCTCCACCTGCCTATAACTTATTCTGGGGCTACATCTGAAGCGTTCAATGATCCTGTCTCATATCTGTGTGGCCAAATGGAAAGATGCGTTCTACTTTTGGAAATCCGAATATGCTTTTGTCTCATCGTCTTGCGCGCGTTCCATGCAAGGATTGTATTCCACTCGTTGTATAAATTTTTGTTTCTTTCTGTGGCATGCTGCCACATCTCCATACGCAAAGTATACACCCTCATAGTTCATTTGATGCATCCGTATTCCAAGAAAAATCTCTTTTGTGGTAAACAATTGGGAGGAGGTCTCATAGCATTCGATTCGTTTCGGGATCGGTGGATGGTTGTGAAGATCTTGATGTTGTATTATTGAACTATTCAGCTTTGCACCATTCTCCCCTACTGTGGGTAATGGAGCATCTGTTGCATTTGTTGTCTTTGCCTTTCATGCCTTCACGGCAATGACCAAATCTTCGGCTGGCGAAATGGATGTGATGTTAGGAGATAGAACTGTTGTCGTGCCAATGACACTTGATGATGACAACAGACATAATTGTCGTAGTGCTTCTACCACGGGAAATCTTCGACTCTGGGCTCAAGCATGATGATGGATGATCCACTACCGGTAGGTTACTAACTGTAACTACAACAGCTCATTTCCTTGACGTCGTACTTGTAGTTCTTATCATTGTTGGATGAATGAGTGAAGAATTGAAAGTGACGAGAGAGTTTTGTGTTCTTGTGTTGTTTGTGCGGATAAATGCAGTGATTTTCGAATTTTCCAACGCGCAAACCGAAATCCCCATACGCGCCGAGACGGAGGTCGTACAGTCTACCGGGTAGAGTAGAATGGTATGATAAAGTACCGTAGACTATCTGTAGTATGAAATCGGAAATAAAATCCGATGGCCACCTTCTCTTGAGATTCCGAGAACAGGGAGCGAAACAACAACGAGTAGGTACTCCGAGTACTTCACATCATTAACAGGTCCATCACTCTGTCTATTTTTTCCCTCCAACATTGATTGTTGAAAGTATTTCTGCTTGGGTTTTGACATCCTTCGCTATCTTCTCGAACTTTTGGTTGACTTCACAAGAATAAAGTGTTGCCATATTCAATATGGAACGCGATTCATCAAAGATAACGCCACCGTCTTCCACACGATCGTCTCGGTCTTCGACGCGTCAATTGCACTCCTTGGAGAGCAGGGTGTCGATAGCCAGCATTATGGTACTAGACGATTGTCCCATTTGTTTGAATGGAATGCAGCAGACTGATTACGATCATTTGCTACAATGTGAACACCATTGTGGTTTCAACATGTGCAAAAACTGTATCGAGTCGCTTCTGGCCTCGTCGAAGGACGACTTTCAAGAAGCTTCAGATGGCAATCGGCACGTCAAAGTTTATTTGCACTGTCCGAATTGTCGTAGCGACTTGTCCCAGACTATCCGTGACACGTTGCTTCTGCGAAAGGCCGACGAAATCATCCTCTCGACAACTCAACCGTCTGAATGGAGCCCTAGTCAAATTCTGTTAGAAAAAGCCTTGCATACTCCATCGGTTCAACAAGCTATCAAACAGGCAAGAAAACTTGAAGCTGAATACTTGGGCAGAGACGATTTCGAGAGCTCTGAGCTGATGATGAAAGAGGATGCACTGTTCGTTGAGGAATGGGGATTTGAAGCCGATTGTATCCGGGGAGTTCATGATTCGTTTCGTGCTCCACCGCCACCCGAGCCACTTCCACGAGAAGAAGCAGTTCGTATTGATCCCACGCTTTTTGCTGGTTTGGATTTTGCCCTTTCAGAGGATCAACGTTTAGAAGTCACAGAGCTTATGACCAGTGGCGATCCTGCTCGACTCTCTGAAGCTGCTGAAATTTTACACACCGTTGCACAGCAGCTATTGACACCAATGAAACGAACTTCGGTTTCAGCATCCACCAATTCACTCTCTAAGAAAGGACAAGCCAGGACTCTCCGCAAGTCTCTCACCCGTAGGTCATCGGTCTTTCAGTTGATTGCCGAAGCTGAAGAGGCCCACGTTGGTGCACACAGCGAAGAGAAGAAGATACACGAGGCTTGTGATGCGGCACTACGTGGGAACATCCATCGTTCCCGAGTGGCACAACACCGGAATCTTGAGCGCGAGCTTCGCTTGCAAGCGGACTTTCAGAAACGCTTTCCCCTTCCAGTCCGAATGCCAAAAGCCGTCGAGGTTGATTTGACAATACCTTTTGATATGGAATTTGTTGATTTTACTTGGGAAGGTGAATTGCTATGTTTGTTGTTATAGAGAAGTTTGCTCAATGTGTAGAAAATTCTGACGTATTTGTAATTCTTTCTTGTCGTGATTCAAGGCACTCTATTGGATGTAAGTTTATTTGGAAAAGTGTAACATGGATATGGTGTATCTCACCTTCGAACTAACTTTCGAGTTATCCTTTGAACGCAAGGCATATTCAAAAATTAGCGTTGGGTTTCGTAATTCGGTATCTCAAAGTCGACCGAGCAATGCCAATGTCGCCAAGATTCTCGGAAATAGCTATGTTGCCGACCAATCAACGTCAACGGCCATGGGCTGTGTTGTCGGTTTGTGTATTGCCGAGCAATTCAATATGGACGATGTATACATTGCGTTGCCAGGAGAAGCTAGAGTGCTAATTTCACACACTGGTCATAGCGGAAAACAGGGAGCTGTCAGAGGAGATGTATTGACACACATTGACAGAGTAGCAGTCGCAGGCAAGGATGTTAACCACGTGTTGATGCTTCTTCATAGCAAACGCAACAAGGGACGGGTTATGCTGACGCTCAACGCCGAACGATCTGTAGCTGAAGCTTTGAAACGAAGGGCAGCTGCAATCATTGATATGTAGTAACGTAAACATTCACCGTCATTGATCATACTACGTAGTAATTACCGGTAGTTTGAACTTGAACTCATTTTCTAAAGTATGATGGAAAAATTGACTGTGAAGAAGTGTCACAGACCCGCAACCGCAACCCTTCTCTGGCCGTCATCCCTCTATCTTGATTAAGATTCAGGATTCTTCAAGGTCATTGTCCTTCAGTCGTGGCTATGCTATGACCCAAACGATGATAACCAAGTCATCCAACGAGCTTGGAAGAAAAACCAAAACAGCAAACCACACTCTTCACTCTGCTCTTCTCCAACCATAATAAACTTGTCGACGTTGCTTCAACATTTTTGTCGTCATTACTTTATTGCACTCTCAAAAACAGTAGACATTGCAATACCGACCCGCAAACGCCAACCATTTATTTTCAGTTCCACACATTCAAACGTTTTTCAGTATCATCTCCAACATGGCCGCTGAATCAAGTCCACCAACAGCCACAGCCAAAGCTTTGGAAACGGAAGCTTCCATGTCGTCGTCCTCTGTCACTGACGACTCTGCCGTCATCTCCACAACGCAAACCAAACGGCCTGGCCGAGCTGGAAACATTGATTACGACAAGTGGGATAAGAAAGCTCGTGACCTGGTGCAAGATGTAGAACAGCAGGACCAGGAAGAGCAAGAGGCAAGCAAAAAGGCTTTGGGGTTGGATGGGAAGTACGCTCTCTCCGCTGCCGAAAAGGAAGAGCGTCAAAAGGCCAAGAATGCGAAGATGGTCAAGAAAAAGTTGGAGCAGTTTCAAAAACGCGAGTCGTCTGTCCGCGAAGAGCTCAGGGAACTTTTGGGATCTGTGAATCTAGACGACGAGACCAAGTCGTCCGACGGCCCCAAGACAGTCCGCATCACTCGCGACATGATCGACGCTGGAAAACGTGTCGTGTGCATTTCTGACACCTCGGGAGCATCACAAAATGATACTATTGTCTTGACGGCAGATTTGAGTTTGCTGGAATCCAAAATGAAGGCAAACGCCACACAAACCCCAAAGACCTATCCCGAAGACTCCGAAAATGCGGTGGAAGAAAAGCAACAAGAAGAAGAGAAAGAACGCAAGATTTTCGGTATTATCAAGTGCTTCTTCAGCAATGTGCACAACTGCACAATCTTGATCAAATGCAAAGTCATTTCGGGAACTCTGGAACTCAGTCATTGTACCAACGTCGTCGTCAAGGTGGAAAAAGAGGCAACTATTGCCACTGTTCAGGCAGACCTTTGCGAAGATCTAACGATTGTCTTCAATGACGCTCCTTCCGGTAAGAATATGCAGGATATGCCGGGACAAAAACGTATCTACTGGGGCCAAGACAAGGAAGATCGTATTTTCCACGCTGGTGTTAAGAATACGAAGGTCCAAATTTATCGAGACGGATATTTGGAGACGGAACGCACAGTCGATTACGTCAAGGACGGTGCCAAGGCCATTGGCAATGCCACAGAAAAGGAATTTCAATTTGTCACCAGCTGCGGCGAAGACGGAGAATTGATGACTGAAGCGGTGGTACGAGAGGGAAGCACAACGGGGCAAAATGCCCGTCCTATGACCAAGCGTGATTTGGAAGCTGAAAAGAAACGGCGTGAAAAAGCTGCCAACATGGCGGTGCACATGGCCGAAAACATGATAAAGTTCAAGGAAGTTAATAAGGAGGGGGCTAAGAAAGTTGTCAAATCAACGGATGATAACACTACTGTTGTCGACGAAGCCGCGAACGAGGAAGACGAAATTGAAGAAGTTTATGCCTCCATGAGCAAGGAGGAAATCGATGCCGTTGTTAAGGAATGCGATCAAAACAAGGCCCGTGGAAATGAAGCTTTTGGAGCTGGAGAATATGCCCAAGCCATCTTGTTGTACAGTTTAGCATTGGACAAGGCTGACGAGCTGCCCGACGCGAACGATCCATGCCCAGCGAAGAAGCAGCTCTTTCCTCGGGATGTAGTCCTTTCCAATCGCGCCGCTTCTTTCTTGAAAATAGGACAACACGAAAAAGCTGCTGCCGACGCTCAGCGAGCACGCAAAATCAACCCACAAAATGTGAAGGCATTGTTCCGTCACGGTTTGGCCTTACATGCCATGAAGGATTACGAAGCAGCCATCCCAATTTTGGCGGAGGCACACAAAATTGAACCCAAAAACAAGCAAATCAAAGAAGCGCTTCAGTTTGCCGAAGTCCGCATGAACCAAGAGATGCGGAAACGAATGCAAGGGTCCAATCAATAGGCGGACAGCGCATCCACTCTTTTGTGAATTACTGCAAGTCTTTTGTAACATTTTCTTGTAATCCGTAATGAATCGACTGCATGAAATGTTGAAAAATCAAAGAATTCGTCCGGAAATAGGAATAAAACGATGTTATGATCAAGGATGGATTTCAAATTGTAGTTGGAGAGTACTTGAGTTGTCTCTACTGTCGTCGTGGCTACTAGTATAGAAAGCAATAATGTGAAAACATAAACATAGACATACAGAATGAATGAATGAATGAATGAATGAATGAATGAATGAATGAATGAATGAATGAATGAATGAATGAATGAATGAATAAATGAATGAATGAATGACATAACTATTGATCTATTGTCGGCCTCTTCCCCTGCCTCGGCCCGGAGAGAAACCACGGCCACCTCCCCTACCACCAGAACGGCCAGGAGACCGTCCGCCGAAGCTACTTCTTCCACCTCCTCGTCCTGGACCTCTGCCACCACCTCGTCCTGGACCTCGTCCACCTCCTCTGCCTGCTCCTCGTCCACCTCCTCTGCCGCCTCCTCCGGAAGCTCCGGGGTTTGTAAATCGCGTTATTGGGAGCAACTTATCAGTTCCAACGTACAACAAGTCGTTCGGTTGAAAACTTTTGCTCAAAACGCCAGGATCCATCTTGACGGTGAAAAATATTTCTGCTACTTTGCCAAGAATTTCGTCCACCTTTCCAATCTTTCGCTTGTTCTCCAGATAAACTCCTGCATTGAAATAGGGGACCTTGTCATCCAGGGTCCATCGACATACTAGCTCGGCCTCGCAATCATGCATGACCTTGCCCACCTCTGAAAACGAAAGACAACCACAAAAAGTAAAAATATCAGCGTTCCCTCCGTCATGAATAGAAATGGCAAAGAGACATCTTTTAAACTTTTTTGGAAACATACCAACGATTTCGGCGGGAGGACCCTCTTCTCGTCCAAACCCTCGTCCACCACCACGACCTCCACCAGAAAATCCTCGTCCACCACCTCGACCCATTCCTCCACGTCCTCGACCTCGTGCGCTCATGATGCTATGACGTTCTATTTAAAAATATAAAATAAATCAATGCTAGGGAAAGTTTCAACCCGATGATGGTATGGGTCTCCTCAGAAAAATTGCTGGAAGGAGCTGCTGTTTCGCCTGATTTGGGTAAACAAATAGATGCGATGTTGCAGGCTGGTTTCTTTGCTTTTTTTTCCTTCTGGAGATTCCGTAAGTGTGCAACTAATAAGGCGATGGTTCCTCTGCTACTACTACTTTCAATAATTCGAGACGTCAGAAACCAAGATGATGGCGATACAGGAGAGCAGATGTTGTTGTGATCCAATTTTTTTGGAAGATACCGAACCGCGTACAATCATGACTCTCGAACAATCGACTGTGTGGCTGTGGAGAGAGCAGCTTTTGTTTGGTCAAAGGAGTCAGTTTTCGTTCAATGAATGGAGTTTTCTGTGCGTGGAATTTCGTTCGTGATTACGACTTATTCATTATGGCGGACATTTATTAGGGCTGAGGTTACTACGTATTGCAGTTAACTGTAATTGAAAAAAGAGATCTGGACCCTTCGGATCGAGATCGAAGTTCATCACAGTCAATCAATCGTCTCCTATCATTCGACGACAACTTCGTGATATGGAGGCCGATCTGATCTCCACTACTCGTATCATACATTCATGGTATAACAGTAATAACAAAAAACGACAACAGCCATTTCATACAAAACAAGCAACATACGACTCGCGTTCTGCAAACATCGTCTTGGTTTCATCACTCAAGCAGTTGAAGTCCGTAATCGATAGACAAAATCCAGTAGTAGAACGTATAAAGGAATCCACCACGGAGTGATCTTTTCAGTTGCACGACCGGTCGCTCCATCTGCTGCCAAAGTGGTACGCGATAGTCAACTACGAGTTCTTCGAAAGAATACGTCGCAGTAATAATAATTTGGACAATGAACAACAATAGCAATCAGCGCGACAATCAAGGGGACGAAGAAAAAGCGTTACGTCAGGTCTTGGCCTCGTTGGATGTACAGCGCAAGGCCATGGAGAATGAGGCCGACGCCATTTACTTGGAATTGAGCACCCCGTCAGAAGAGGGTATCGAACCCATGGGCGTCGACACTCCTCTGGTGGATGCCGAGGGGTATCCAAGGGGTGATATTGATGTGTATCGTGCCAGGACACTACGAAATCGATTTCGAATCTTACAAACGGATCACAAAGAAATAACACAAAAGATTGAGGGTCTATTGGTACAGTTGGCGGCATTGAAGGTTAGTCAATTGTGCGGTCGTATTCGTCAAAAATGACTCGGCTTTGCCTGCTGTACCTTGATGCACTGAAGTCTCTCTTTTCTTCCCCTTCACACTAGGATCCGTCCAAGAAACTGGCCGAAGAGGCTGAACGAGCCAAACGCCTCGCTCCCAAGCCGAAACCCAAATACGACGCCAAAACGGGAAAATGGGTCGTCATGAACTGGGACGGGTCCGTAGCTGGTATCGAAGGTGGCAATGAGATCCAGTTCAAAGACCTGAGCCGAGCGGTGTCTGGTTTGACCGAACCGACGATGGATTCGGACCGGTCGTCGTTGTATGGAGCCGACGGTGCAAACACTCCTTCTTCTCCCAGAGGGGAGGCGCGCATGGTCCAAGTGGACAATGCTCCGTTGCGTCCCTTTGCACGTGTCAATGCTGTGGCGGCAGATTCTCCTGCCGAGATAGCAGGCTTGAAAGAAGAGGACTTGATTGTTCGATTTGGAAATGTGGATGCAGACAACCACAATAATTTAAGAGCCATAGCGGATCTAGTTCCCATGGTGGCAGGTGAAGGAGGTGACGTCGAAATTGTAGTGTTGCGTCGTCCGGCAGAATACGAAGAACATACAAACCAAGATGCTTCCAATGTGACCACAGGAGGGTCCACGCCGGAGTACGATGATCCAACCAAGTGGCAGAAATTGTCGGTATCTCTTTCTCCTCGACCCTGGTCAGGAAGGGGTCTCATAGGTAAATACTAGTACATCTCAAAACGGTGGAATGTTGAAGAATTGTTGTGTACGGAAGTATTTTTTTTCCTTCTCACAATGACTTCATTATGTCTTTTTTCTTCTTTTGCTGGTAATGCAGGATGTCACATTGTACCCTACCATGCCTAGAGATGGTAGTCGGACTTCCAATTGATGGCTCTACGATTGATGCCCTTTTGTAAAAAATCAACCAAAAGATTTTAGAATAAATTCTAGAAAACCAAGAACAAAAAAACTAACAAAGGAATTTTTTTCGACTGCCTGGCGAATTCCACCAAGGAAAAGTTATTGGTGAATCGGTACAAGTAGTCTACCACTTTTTTTTTACTTTCCGTGCCTCTGTTGTTGTTGTTGTTGTTTCGGTGGTGATGTCGACGTCGCAAGTCCTATTCCATCTAGGCGGTCGACGGCCCGAATCATGGCATCGACACTCGAATGAATCCGTTCGGGTAGACTCTTCTTATTGCCGTGCCACGCGGGCAACATATTGTCTTGCAGCAAGAATCGTTGATGGATGGACTGTTTTTGAACCGTCAACCAGTGTTTCTTTTCCTCTTCGTCGTAACTGGTCCAAATCTTATCGTCATCCTCTTGTTCATCGTCTTTGGGAGTTGTTGTTGTTGTTGTTGTGTCGTTCTGTTGAGTACTCTTATTCTTATCGTCATCTGTATCCTCTTTTGTCAATGATGATGTTGTTTTTTCAGTTTTTCCCGTTGTTCCATCTTTCTTGGACGTTGTTGCTCCAAATTTCAATACAAAACTACCATCTCGATGCAAGGTCAAGGATTGATCCAATCCATGATGTATGACCCATTCATGACGACAATCTTGCAAATATTCCAAAATGATTTGCGACAATGGGTGGACGTAGGCCATACTCTTCATGCCGCCGTTTGTCAACGAATTCGGTGATGGTATCTTGTTGGATTGCTGGCCGTTGTTACTGTTGTTGTTGCTGCTGCTGCTGTTGCTGTTGTTATTGTTCATACTGGAAGAAAAGGAACGTATTCCAACAAAAATAACAACAGGAGATCCACCATGGTCGTGTCGGATAAGGATACAATTGTTCATTCCATTACTTTTATCGACATGTCCTCCGCGACTGTTGTTGGGAGGAAACAGTGTCAACGACGGTTGTCCGACCATTCTCGTTTGAGCGAACGGTTGCACCAGAGATGAATACAAACGTCGCAACGGATAATAAAATCCTCGGTTCATGGTTGCAAGTGAAAAAAGAAAAAAGAAAACCAGAAAACAGAAAAGTAAAAAAGAACAACCTCTATATTGTTGCTGCTCTCTCAGGAGATAAGCGTACAGCGTAGTTCAGATGATACACGATGTATTATACTTCTTCCCACACAAAATCTGCTCCTACTTACAGCTCGGTGTTGGATCTGGTTTTTCCTACTGGGTCCTGATGAATGTCGGTGTCAGGGTGGCCGAAGGGGACAGACAGCAGCAAAACTACCGCAGCAATCTCAACACCCAGGACAAAGACATCATCATCATCATCATCATCATCATCATCCTTCTCTCTTCTTGAAATTCCCTCTCTTCGATAAATAATAACTGTAAAGAATTAATTCGAAACCCGTTCTTCATTTTTTTATGATTTATACAAATTCGACTTCACAGTCAATATCATACAGTTGCACCCCCCCCTCTCTACTACTACCAGAAGACTACGGCACCGTGGGATACGGGGGTAGGTACCTTGGTAGCTACGGTAGATACCGTACCGTTACTCGTAGAACTACGTAGTATCGGAATTCGGAATCCATGAATTCTCTACAAGGATTTTTAAGGGTTGCAGTTTGCGACTTGCGACTTGTGAGAGACATCGGAGCATCATTCTCACATGTCAGTTGGTATCATACTACCTAGTAGACTACCGTGGTCGGTATCATAATAAGACTACGATTTGTACCGTCCGGAACATTCAACACATGCGTCTCATTCACAGTCAATTGAAAAGACACTGTCACTACTCTAGCTACCGTAGCTAGAGACTACGACGTATGATAGAGAGTGAACTTCGTCGGGGTTTACAGAGTTGTTGTGTATGACTGTGAATTCGGTTGTTGGACACGACGTACTCCGAGTAGTAGAAGCGTCCTGTCCGGTAGTTTTCTTTTTCCCTTACTGTCGAGCTGTTTTGCTGTGAGTCGATTCCTTGTTGTTAAGGGGTGGTGAGTTGTTTTGTGCCATTCGTCTGTGTCAGTCGTTTCTCAATTTTATGTTACCTTGTCAAAACGTTGCTTCTCACATCTCACACTGTCGAAACAATATTATATTGAATATAATATACATTATAGAAAAGCGCAAAAAAAAGTCATCGCATCCGTTTCCACAATCGATAATACATCATGTCTGGGTCTGGGCAACACGGAGAAGTCATGGCAGTCACTGCAACAACAACAACAACAACAACAACAACAGCGTCTCCTCAGTTTGTTGTGACCATTGAAGATGCGGTGTTCCCACGTGATCTTCCTTCGGACGACGAAAGAATATTCCTTTCCATCTTTGGCCATGCTGGTGGTTGGAAGTGGGCTATGCATGAATGCAGGTCAGTTTCCTTCGCGCCGAGCACGTTTTGGTCTACTCCGGCACCGAACCAAGATGACCGAGAAAACAACGAGCCGTGTCTCGCGTTGCATCAGTTTCTGACCACTCGAGTATTGGAGTATCTCTTTGGAACGACCAAAGTCCATCCAAACTTGAAAAGGAGTGCGACAGAGCAAGCCAAGAAACGACAGGTGCCAGCCTTGACAGTGTACATCTTGGCCTCCAATGCTTCCAAATCGATAGAACCAAACGTAACAGTGGCAGCAGCAGCAGCGGCAGCGGTGGATCCATCGACCCCAACGTCTTCCTCTAGAACTGCAGGACAGGGTGATATGGAACGAGATGTGGTGACCCTATTCAAAGACGTTCCTGTTCGTATCCTTCGGTTATTGCCGGAACACTTCTTTGCTGTCGAACAGCACCATCATGGGGGTGTCATTCAACCGTTCATGACTACCGAACGATTGGCGGCCCTGTACGGGGCCAAGGGCAATCACCCCTCATCTCGTGGCATCCTTATCATACACGGAGGCGATGTTTTGTCATACAGTGCCATGGATCATCAAGGGAAAATTGTGGGGGGTGGGGTCAGTCCGGGAATAGGAATGCGATTTCGTTCCTTGTTTGATTATTCGGCGGAAGAAGATTTTCCTCTCGTCCATTGGTCCGATCTTCGAGCGAAAATCAAGGAGTATGTGCACAAAAAAGATAAGGGACAAACCAAGCAACGATCCTTCGTAGACACGTTCTCGGTCGATATTGAAGACAGCGTTGTGGCAGGTGTCATTTCAGAAGTCTCACTTCATGCTCGAAATATCGTCAAACAATTCCTCGATCTGGTCAGCCCAGTGGTGGAGGCAGACACATCTGTAGAGCCGCCTCGTACACCAGCAATTGTACTGCTGGAAGGACACGACAACGAATTTTTGTTTGATTTGTTGGGTGACAACTCTTCGGAAATTTGTCCCATGGAACCAGGAGTGACCATACCCAAGAAACCTCAGGTGGAATACTGTTGTCGCAAGAATCTCACGGCTTATGGCATTCAAAGGCTTTTGGTCGTCCATTCGAGACATGCGTCCGTGTGTGACCCTGATGAAACAATTCGTGCCGAAATCATTGGATTGCGTGGTGCTCGCATACACACCGATTCGTTCAAAGTAAAAACCACAAAAGCGTCACCTCGTCGAGGTACCTTTGTGGCTATCCGCCGTGGACACTCGTTTGATGATGACATGTTTGAATTTCTATACGACGACAATGGTGAAAAGGATTACGTAGATGTTACGGGACTATATGGTACGTTTATGGCACCTGTTGTCCGAGGACGACCATTTTACATTCTTCTCCTTTTGGTGTGCTCAAATCACATTTTTTTGTCTGTTTTTCCTTCTCTCTAGACTCGATTCGACTTTACTTGGAAGTTGGTGAGGATGGACCTGATGTCAATACCAAAAAATGGGCGAAAAACAAACGAATCGAGATGGTCGCTGTTGAAAAGACTCTTGCAGACGCCAGTGAGTCCGTTCGCCATAGAAAGGTAGAGCTCGATGGAGCTCAGACCCAAGATGGAACAGTCATCGGTGTTCTTGCCAAAGGAGAGTCCGAGGGAATCGCCGATGCCACAGCTAAAGACAACGGCGAAAACCTAGAAAAGAAGACTAGGAAGAAGAGAGGAGGGAAGCGCAGGCGAGAATACAATGAACCAGAGGAATTTCTCGGTCGGCGTGTAGCCAAATACTTTGATGGCGAGCTATATTTTGGAACCCTTGATCACATCGCAAGTGAGGACAAGAATGATCCCTTGTGGCATGTAACATACGACGACGATGATGAGGAAGACTTTGAATACAACCAGGTCAAAGCTGCTCTTCTACTCTACGAAGAAATGCAGTCCGAAGACCCCAAACAGAATCTTCCTGCCAAAAGGGCGCGAAAGGGAGAAAAGTGAAGATCATAATATTTACAGTTAGTACTGAAGTATTTATCTACTACTATGTACGTAGTATTTTGGCTAACTGTAAATAACAGTTAATAGCAGCATAAAACTCACATTTGCAAGAAGCATTAAAATAACACGTCTTCGTTTCGTTTTCCCCTGCAACTACAACAGTCCCCTCTACCTCCTGTGTCGTTCCTGTGCCAATATGCCCAAGATGTCCACCTCTGCTCCCACTACTGCTGCCAATGAATTTGTTGGAAAATTCACTCTCCGCTAGGAACTTTTAGATGGCAAGACGCTCAAATGTAGACGTTAACAGTAATTTAGAAACAAGAGAAAATAAATATGCATATGCATATTTGTTGTATGCACTTCATGTTGTTAGTTCTTTTTTTGTTTCTTTCGGTTCCTCCTCGGCCACTTGACTTCCCGTTTGGTAAAAGCTATATCAAAGTGTCTAATGAGTCTTTCGCGGAAGATGGCTCTAGACAAACGATGTACAACAATCTTGCCGTCCTCACTAGCCTCTTCTTCTTGAACATTGGCTATGATCTCTTCTTCATCTTCACGATCATTAGTAGCGTCTTCAACTGCCCCCATTCCACTAGTATCATAATTGCGAACGGCACCGGAGCTGTTCAATCTGCGGATCGGATCGGGCACAGGGATTCGTTCCTCGTCATCTTGTTCCTGTCGACCCAATTTGCCTTCCCAATCTGAAGGGATTCCCTCTCCCCATTCATCTGCACGTCCGTCTACTTCAAGCAACCAGTTGTGGAGCGCAACACATGTTTTGAATATCTTGTCTGCTTTCTCAAAACCTTGCATACGAACACCTGCCTTCAGCACACGCCAACGTCCTTTCAATATTCCAAATGCGCATGCTACGTCCTTGCGCATTGCCTCGATCTGAGCAGATGCGAGGTAACCATTATCGACAAGCAACCATGCACCTCTATATTTCTTCTTGACAACATTACCTTCACTGTCGTAATCATCCAGCTCAAACGGAAGATCAGGAAGCAATGTTCCATTATTCAATCCTGTTGCGAGCTTGTCAAAGTGCTGAATAGACTTGTCGTTCCATCCAGCCGGATGCCCATCGGTAGTGCAAATAGCAAGACGTCGATGGTTACACGTCATATTGTATGTGCGGGAAGTGTAAGGCAATTTGAACGAGAGATGGTTTTGCCCAAGACGGAAGCCAACCTTCTCGCATGCAATATGGGATGCGTCAATCGATCCAATGCAACCAGGGAAACCGGCTTGGGCATACTCAACCTCCATAGACTTTGCGAATTCATGCAGAGTCGCCTGATTGAAACGGTTGATCAGATGGGAAGTAACGAACTTGTCGTAAAGTACAGTTGAACCAAATTCAATAAAGACATGGAAGAACACACGCAGAACCTCCTCTGAAATTGCCGTTACCTCCTGCAAGTCGTCAAAGGACCTGCCTCTTCCAAGATAATGCAGGGCACCTAGGATGAGCAGATTAAGCGGAGCACTTTCCTTACCAACCGCATCTTTGTGTCCTGGCCACCATCTTTCAAACAGTGGACTACCTGCTGCCATAATACACAAGTCTTTGTAAGAATCAAAGGGCATACGGAAGCGCCTCCTAAATTTGGTGTGGAACTTGGAAAGGTACACAGTTTGGTCGTCGGCATCATGACGACAATAGAGATTGTACCACATTGACATTGTTGGCGGAAGGACATGCCGCTTTCCATCACGGTCAAGGTAGTGGACAATGCCCTTCTTCCTACGCTTGCTTAGAACTTTGTTATTGCTTTCCTCCTTGTCCTCATGTGTAGCCACGCATTGGGATAGACAGAAAGACATCATGGCGTCGAGGAATTTCTGTTGCTCGAGTCCTTCATATGCTGCTCGTTCACTGAGGAAGACATTGTACTTGACAGGATCTAGAAGCCCATCAGAGCCGTAGCACTCCCAGATGTCCCCGGGGGACCCAAAAGAAGGAGTGTGTTCTAGTGGCATCATTAGCCACTGCATTAATTTGATGGTGCCGTCTACCTGTAGTAGTTCGTTTGTTGTACCAAGTAGACTGTTGTTGTTGTTGCTGCTGTGCATTGAGGATTGGGTAAAAACGTCGTCAATGATTGCTTGGTAGTTGGGACAGGGATCAACAGCATAACCATCTTGTATCGCTTGCTGGTTTGCCTCCAGGCGATTAAGTTCCGCTTTCCTTTCTTCCATCTCATCCAGTGCTTCCAAGTACATACCAACAGCATGGTCCTCCGTGTTTAGTTCCGGATGCTTTAGCTGATCAGTGTCAAGCTGCCCACGCCAGAAACGACACTCCTCCATTGTATTTTTGTACATAATCAGTGCAAGCTCCATCTCGTGACGTGCACGATCGGCAATCCTCTGGTAGTGCATGGTAGCTGCCTGTATGGCAATTCCGGCTTTCATCACTTTGCAAATGATATCCGTTCCCAGCACTGCCGTTTGGACCTGCTGGGACATAGGTGCAACCAACCTCTTTCTGGTGCCGTCTACCGGCAGTAGTTCGTTCATTGTATCAAGTAGACTGTTGTTGTTGTTGTTGTGCATTGAGGATTGCGTAAAAACGTCGTCAATGATTGCTTGGTACATCGGGTCAACGGAGTAACCAGCTTCCACCTTTGTCTCAAGGCGATCAAGTTTCTCTTGCCATTTATTCATCGCACCCATTGCTTTCAAGTACATACCAACAGCATGGTCCTCCGTGTTTAGTTCCGGATGCTTCAGCTGATCAGTTTCAAGCTGCCCACCCCAGAAAAGATACTCCTCCATTGCATTTTTGTACATAATCAGTGCAAGCTCCATCTCTTGACGTGCACGATCGGCAATCCTCTGGTAGTGCATGGTAGCTGCCTGTAAGGCAATTCCGGCTTTCATCACTTTGCAAATGGTATCCGTTCCCAGCACTGTCGTGTGGACTTGCTGGGACATAGGTGCGACCGAACAATTCCTGCTATCGTCTTCTTGTTTCTTTTTCCTCAGCAAAGACCTACCGCCATTTATGCTTTGATTTTCCTTGCCTCCATCCGAAGTAAAGAAGATCTTTAACTGGTGCTTCTTTTCCTGATCTGGAGGAATAATAGGTCCGAAGATGGCAAAGGCAATGTAGCCAGTCCAGAACCAGTTCTTGGGACGTTCCTTCACCTCTTCCACAAAAACATCCTCCTCCTCGTCATCATCATCCGAATGCTCATCAGACTCTTCCTCCTTTGCATTAGTCTTCTTCCTCTTTTTGGGTGGTTGCACTACTGTCTTCTGTGCAGGCGGGGACTTCTTCTTCTTAGCTAAAATTGCGTTCGTTTTATTGCCAGAATCCATATCCTTTTCAGCTTGTTCTTTCTTAGAGGTAGCAGTAGCAGTCTGTTGATGTTTCCAAAAGGAATCTAACAGGAACTCCAAGTAATTGTCCCACTCTAGCCCAGAGGGAAGTGAGCCTGCTTTTAAGTACGGCTGGTAGATTGAGTGCTGCAGTATATCAAGCATGATTCTAACATTTGCCATGACCATTTTGCCACCATCAATGATAGCCCTGCCGCTCACCATCTGCCTCTTGTTGAGGAAGGTAGCACGCAAAAGCGCCAAGTTGATTTGCGCTTCATCTTCGTCTGGGTGGACTTTGATTTCCTTCTCCTGGCGGTGGTATTGCCTCTTCATAATCAAGCCTGGGTAATTGCTCTTTGGATCGGGAATTTCTTCCGTGAAGAGACATTTCCACATGCCAAGGGCGTTCAACAACTGCTCAGAATATCCCATGGAGTCTGACATAGCTACATCACCATGATACAACTTGTAGGCCATGTCCTGCTGGTCCTCTTTGGATAGGCCACTTGACTTGACAACTGTGTTGACTTCATCCCAACAAACCACAGCAATTGTCCTCTGAAGTTCCTTGTGGAGCGTGCTTTTCCCAACAAATTCGATGGCAGCAGTACTGGGAGCAGAGGTGGACATCTTGGGCATATTGGCACAGGAAAGCAACAGGAGGTAGAGGGGACTGGTGTGGTTGTATAGTCGTAATAATTCCAATGACGACAAATAATGCTCGATGTTTTTTTGATGTTGTTTTTGTTGTTGTTGATTGTTGAAAGCACGTCTCCGTATTCGTACACAAGTTCGTCTACGACAAGGAGACTACGGTAGTAGACTACCGGTACTTCAGTTTTTATTTTCACTTCGTATCGGTCCTACTGAAAGGAAGGCAAGGACGAAGACAGACAGGATCGACCGTTGTACTTCGTACCTACGGTAAGTGCTATAGTACGTACGGTAGTGTAATATACTACTACGTACTACATACCGGTACCGGTAATACCCAGAGTACCATACCGGTAGAATAGGTAATACCAGTAGGTAGTATTGCATGTTCGTCTGTATATCAACCGTTAAATTTTTTTGTTGTACTGTAGTACGACGTTCAACGTGCGACGTACGGTACTTACCTAAACCCTAAACGTATCATACCCTTACCCATGCACCACCATTCGAAAAAATGATGGGCGCAGTTTTATAATTTTTTACGCTGATTTATTTGGTTGTGATGTGTGATGTCGTTCGATTGAATCATCGATCAATTGAAGCAGCGACAACAACAACAACAACAACAACAACAACAACAACATCATATAAATGAATCGAAACCGACGTGACGGAACATAACAATCACATTCCCAGAACGATTACTATATTCTTAGTATCCTCACAATGACTCCAAGGATACGACGCCACTTACTTTCACACTCCCTCGTAACGGCACTGTGTTGTTGGTTCCATGCCATCTCCTTGTCGTCGAGTTTCGTACCACAAGTTTGTTTTACACCAACAGCAATGGCGACGACAATACGAACGAGCAGACAATCGTTACCCTTGCTTCATGTTTCATTGGACGATACATCCACTATGCCAGATGTCTTTGATGCTGACCGAGAAGAAGCGATACAGGCCAAGAAGCAACTTCTAGCCGAACAGCGCGGTATGGCCACCAAGAGTAACCGTCCACAAATTCGTGACGATCAAGAGTGGAAATTCTTTGACACGGCCCGGATCCATGTTTCGGGAGGTGATGGCGGAAATGGTTGCGTCAGTTTTCGGAGAGAAAAGGGAGAACCACGCGGTGGACCCAATGGTGGTCGGGGTGGAAGAGGTGGATCGGTATTCTTGGTGTGTGACGAAGGATTAAACACGTTGGCGCCGTTGCGGAATAGAGTGCATGTTCGAGCCTACAAAGGAAGAAATGGTCTTGGTCATGGTAAGGATGGTCAAAAGGGAAGACATATCATGATTTCAGTACCACCTGGAACCGTCGTGCGAGAATTGCATACCCAAAAAGTTGCCGGAGAATTACGAAATCACGGAGACAAACTATTAGTTGCCCGGGGTGGACGAGGAGGAAGAGGAAATGCTGCATTTTTGACACCCCGCAACACTGCCCCCAAACTTGCCGAACGTGGCGAATCAGGAGCCAAGCGATGGCTAGCAGTGGAGCTTCGACTGGTGGCAGATGTTGGATTCTTGGGAAAACCAAATGCCGGAAAGAGTACCTTGCTCGCAGCGGCATCGGCAGCACGACCCAAAATTGCCAACTATCCGTTCACCACCATCGTACCCAACCTTGGTGTCTGTGATATCAGCGATGAAGGTGCTGGATTGATTTTGTGTGACATACCAGGATTGATTGAAGGAGCTGCCGAGGGAGCTGGACTTGGACCTGCTTTTTTGAGACACGTGCAACGATGCAAAGTCCTTCTACACCTTGTGGATGGCAGCTCTGAAGATCCTATCGGAGATTTCGAAACCATCAACCGCGAACTCAAGGAATACGATCCGTTCCTGGCAGAGAAACCACAGGTTGTTGTACTCAACAAAGTAGATATCCCAGAAGTCAAAGAAAAGGAGGAGGATCTCATCAATGCACTCAAGGAAAAAGCGAACCACTCGCGTGTCTTGTCAATTTCTGCAGCAACCACGGAAAATGTCAAGGAGCTAATGGGACGTCTCAAGAAGTTCGTCATGTCCCAGCCGGATACAGATTTGCCGCCCATCCCAGAAATAAATCTGGCAAAGGCGGGTCTGGATTTTGACAGCGATGACTACGGTAGGTGTTTCGTTGATTCTATTTTATGTTGGGTATTTACCATGCATTTTTACTCACGCGCAAACTTGCTGTTTTTTTTCTCTTGATGCAGAAATCATCAGCGATCCATCCTATCCAGGCCAGTGGAGAATATCGGGAGAATATATTGAAAACATTGCAAAGATGACACACTGGGAATACCCGGAGGCTGTTGCCAGATTCGGCAGACAATTGGAAGCCCTTGGTATCGCCAAGGAATTGGAACTCCGAGGGGCTATGGACGGAGACTTGGTGATGGTCAATGAGTACGATTTCGAGTTCAACTCTCGCATGACGAATCTTTACATCCCACAGGAGCTGCTGGAGAAGGAAAAAAGGATGGAAGCAAAGGCTAATGGGAAATCAGACGAAGATGATGACGAGATTGCATGGCGTCCGTTCTCACAAGGTGGATTCTTGGATGTGGACAGTGACGAGCTAGTTGGCTTTATGGATAGTGACGAGTGGGAGCTTTTGGATGACGACTTCGAGGATGGCGACGACTTTGTTTTTGAAGACGATGATGAAGTATGGACATCGCAATAGATAATATTTTAACCACATTACAGCGACATAGAAGGATTTTTTTTTCATTATAAATACATGATTAATAGC
This sequence comes from Nitzschia inconspicua, assembly GCA_019154785.2. Taxonomy (NCBI): domain Eukaryota; phylum Bacillariophyta; class Bacillariophyceae; order Bacillariales; family Bacillariaceae; genus Nitzschia; species Nitzschia inconspicua. The sequence goes on along the minus strand of JAGRRH010000006.1, from coordinate 947,393 downwards.
TGCGGGTTGGTGACGATCGAGAAGGTAGGCTTTATTCTCTAGAAGGATGGTAACTCAATGTAACGATCAGCCCCCCTTGTTATGATCGTCGTTTCATACGATGTCGAATCGTCATCGAATTCGTTCGATGCTGCAAGTGGGCTCGTTTCAGGAGTCTTGATAGAGTCAAGTTCGTTCAAGGCTGCAATTGGGCTCGTTTCAGGAGATTTGATAGATTCAAGCTCATTCAAGGCTGCAATTGGGCTCGTTTCGGGAGTCCTAATAGAGTCATTCTCATTCAAGGCTGCAATTGGGCTCGTTTCAGGAGTCTGGATAGAGAAATGTTCATTCGAGGCTGCTCCTGGGCTCGTTTCATGAGTCTTGAAAGAGTCATGCTCACTCAACGTTGGAAGTGGGCTCGTTTCAGGAGTCTTGATGAGGGATGGCATAGAAGATCTACAACTGGAACCGAGTTTCCTTCTTCTACTATCGTGATCTTTTTGTTTTTCTTCATGCTTGTACAGTTTGGACATGGCTTTGAATAAACTTCGACCAAACATGACGCGGTATTGTTTTTTCAACCTCGCGAGATGGAAAATGAGCCGCACGGCGTCATCGGTGTCGGCCTCGATCTGATTCTCTTCCATGCTTGCCAGCAAGGCATCTTTGACCTGCAATGCAAGCTTGATCCGCGAAACCTGGCCTCGAGCATTAGTCGTGATCATTAATTGACTGAGAATATTGCGGTGATCTTTGTCTGGGAGTTTTTCCAGGATTTCTTGCAATGCCACCGCCTCGGATTCAAAGGTCGACGTTAGTGGAATCGCCGAAGTGTCTACAAATGAAAAAGTGTGAAGGATTAGATGTGAGTTCCAAAGCAAGCGACAATCACACAAAAACGATTTTGCCTACAGTGGACTCACTATCTCTGGTTCTGTTCTTCTCCAACGCTTTCTTCACTTCCGACTTTCGTTCCGGGCTGACATTGGATACAACAACAGTGGCATCATCATCGTTTTGCTTCTGCTCGCGTTCCAACCACAAATGACTCTCTTTCGTGTCCAATGATCCTACCAATTCGGCAACTTCTTCTGGATCATCTTCTTCATCGTCATCGGACGAACCTGTTCGGGCGATAAGCGGTATGCCATTATCCTCGTCGACTGGAGATCTCGGGCTACGGCAGCTGTTGCTTGCAACCACGCCATCAATGTCCACCTTTATTATCGACAGGCTGTTGTTGCTGTCGTCGTCGTCGTCGTCGTCGTGCGTACCGTCGTCTTCCTCATCGGTCAACTCTAGAGTGTCGTAACTAGTGTCTGCCAGATTCTGGCAGTCCTTCCATGCCTTTGTGGTGGAACTACCGTTGGGGGAATCGGAATGCATCGTATTCGATGCATCTGTTTCAAGCTCAACCTTCGACGGTTCTGTATCTGACTTTTCATCTGACATTCTACGATCATTTTCCTGCTCGGACGGGCCTGTGACCACGGTTGCACGTTGGACTTCCATTGTCTCTGTCTCCGTGGGGGCAGGTTTGGTGGAGTCGTTTATGGCGGAGGGTGATTGAACCGTCACTATCTGTTGTTCCGAAGCGTCACTGTTGGACGGGACCTCCGTAGCCTTCTTCTGGATGTTTGCAACACTATCCGAAGTGTTGGCGGTATCCTGCTGTAGCGGCGGCGTAACGAAATTGGCAACTTCTGCAACCTCTTTGTCGCTGGACAGCAGAGTGGATTCCAATCGCACTGCCGCTAGGGGCGATAGGGGTACCAACGTTGGCGGCGGCATTGACATGCGCGGCGGTGTCGAAGCAACCACTTCAGTAGGTCGTTGCTGTCTCCTTGGAGTGATGGTAGGAGTTGTGGTAGGAGTTGTGTTTGTAGAATAATACTTTGCAGCAACGGCCAAACCCATGGGAGCGCCTAGTTGGCGCCATTGATGAGAATCGAGTAGGGCCAGTTGCCAAGTTGCGATGAGATACTCTTGCTTCATGTTTTGGCAAATTGTTTGAAGAATATCCGAATCTTTTCCCATTCCGACGGTAACTGCAATCGATTGAATGTACAGTTCGGCCTCGGAGGGCTGACAGAATGTGGTCGAATCTACCATGGTGAGCATAATAATCGAAAGTCGTTTACCAAGCACTTGCAATACTAAATGAGCATGTAGTAGTAGATGTAGTAGACGATCTTGCTGTAACTGGAAGGGCGGGAAAGGTACTAGGTAGCTAGCTAGTAGTTGTTCGAAACAAAGCAGCACCTCTTCTACAACCTACAGGACATCACCTGTTTGAAAAAGTATGAGGATGATGTTGTGCGGATTCAACGATCTTCTTACATACACCTCGGAGTGGCGTTTCTGGTTGATGCATCCACGAGATTCTGTTCTTGCCAAGTTGTGCGGATGTTGTATGTGTGACGAGAACCAACTACGGCGTATCTCTTGCACATACTATCACTTTACTGTTAATAATCATAAGACAACATCCACCAACTCCAACAGTTGGCTGTATACACCGTACAAAACCTTACTGCCCGGGAAAACGCTCCACATCCGTTTGCTGTGGAACGTTGAGATTTTCGAGTTGGTGTTTGGCGCCACGACGTTAAGTGATTTTATCAATTTTGGTCATAGGGCATATTCAAACGATATCAAGATTGTCCTGCCTGCGGACGAATTTTTTGGGAAACGCTCGTAGCGAAATGAATCGATGGAACGGGAAAGAGAAGACGAAGAAGGATCCAGTATCATACCGGTATGCATACCGGTACCTACCTACCTCTAGCTACGATGCCGGTACCAACCTACGGTATCGGTAGCTTCGTACTGGTAGTTCTCTACGAAATTATGTTCCAGGTTGATTGACAGTGAATTGGATAGACGGACAGATCAATGGAAGCCGGGTGACTCATCACAGACAGACGACAGGGCGACACGACGCAATAGCAACATGTTGAATAAAATGAACGACAAAGTATGACTGTAAATACGTACCGTTGTAGTACCGTACTGCAGTATTTTTTTTTGCTTTCTGGGATATTCGGACTGGATTCTACTATTGTCCCACATTGGACTCCCAACCATAACGCCGTGTGTCGTCAGGACGAGAGTACTGTACCAGCGAATGCCTTTTGAACCGTAGGAGTGGCTTGACGTATACGAACGAGACCGTGTCAATCGCAATCAGTCAAACGATCCCATCATGCGGGTCCTCCGACAGTTCAACAAACGCAGCAACAATCTCGGGATCTCACCGTCGGTCGCAGCAGCGGAGTCTTCATTGTCTGCACGGTATCTGTATCCATACCATGTACTGTTGTCGTCCAATCTCTCCGACAATGGATTGATTTGCAGCAACAACAACAGCAGTGCCTTCAAGCAACGACGACTTTTGCACCGTGCCACACATTCCTCTTCGATATGTCACGCTCCTCTTCTCTCGAAATTGCATCTGTCCAAAGAGCGATACTTTCATACCAATGACTCGACTGATAAACAAAGTCATGTCCAAAAAAATGCCAGCAGCAACAACGCTACCCACAACGACAACCAGAAGAAAAAGAAAAACAAGCATCCATCATTGGCCGGTCCCATTACTTCCATACAACAAGCCCAAACGGCCATGCAACACCTGTTGGATCAATTGGACGAGCTACCAACGCTGTCGCCGCCTACCGTACTCATGTTGAGAGACGGAGGTCCGAGGTGGTCTCTCACAGAGCAAGAACTACGACAAGCGACGTTGCAACAAACCCACTATTTGTTTGATGCCATCTGCCAAGCGGTAAAACAAGGCCATTTAAAACCTTCCCAAAAACATGCCGAGGAACTATCACGGTTAGTTGAATGTGTCTTGTACAATTACAGTTGTTGCTGTAGTGGCCAATCCGAATCAAGGAATGTCAAACAGGCGACCTTTCCTCTCTCCAACAAATGTCAACAAGTCTTGAATGTATTGAACAAGGAATGGAACTTGGATATCCAAAACAATCATTATCAACATGCTATTTCCGTAGCCAACCAGGAAGGAAACTACAAACTAGCCAGTTCTCTCTTTGAACGACAAATCGATCCCAACGCTGGCAACACACCCGTACCCGTGGCAATTGATAATCCACAGGGACTTTACGCCATTGCCATGTTGCATGCTCCGTCTGACCCATCAGCATCATCGACAGCCGCCGAGCATGTAATGGATGCAGTACAACGACTCATCATGGTCTCACCGCACGATCAAACTGCCTATGTGTTGGCTGCGGGCAATGCCTTGGGATACGCTGGACGGTGGCAAGATCACGTCGAGTACTGGAAGAGCAGCTTTCTGTCAAAACAATGGGGAACACCCCTGATTGCAGCCGTCATGCAAGCATGCTGGTTGTGCCAGAAACCCGATGAAGCTTGGAACGTTTTGGAGGAATCGAATTTGTTGGTGATACAGTCTCAGTCGTCTCCCTCGGTAGTGGCTACCACAACACCGGGGTTTGGAGGCGAATGGCAATACGGCGGTGAACGTGATCTAATGGATCCATTGGTTCGTGATATGGCGATGAAAGTCGTCAACAGCTTTCAACCACCAAATAACAACCAGGAAGACGATGCCGCATCAAATTTCCCCTCGGTATCTCAAGTGGCGTTGGACTTGTATCGTCAGATCCAACAGGAAGGCACTTCCATTAGTTTGGAGGCGCTCACCGGTGTGGTCCAAGCCTGTGAACGAGATGGGGAGTGGCAAGAGGCGCTATCGATCGTTTGGGACGTGCTGGAAAATAAAAAAGAAGCCCGACATTTCTGGATTGTGTCTGGTAATCATCTTCTAATTGAAGATCGTGACAGAATGTCAATAGCATCTCTGTATGACACGCAACAATTACATCGGGATATGGGCGGTCTCTTGGCTTCGGTCATGCGAAGCTGCAACGTATCATCCAATTTCGGTATCTCTCTCTTTTTGTTGTCCTTGCTGCAAAATCGGATGTCGTTATCGTCGAAAAATGGTGGTGATGCCGATCCCTCCAATAGTCGCACTACGGCTCTGTTAGCGCAGATACGTGATCCCGACGAGGTGCTGGCTGCCTCGATGGTATCCTTGTGCGGTCTACGGTGTTACAAGGATGCCATGGAACTGTTTCAGTCCTATGGTGATGCGTCGGACAATCTCTCCGCGAATAGGATCTACGAATACGCAAAAGCCAACGATACTAGGTTTGGAACGCTCGTCTTGGGCAATCCTTGGGCCAGTGCACAAAGACACATTTGGGCGCTGACTCAACTTGTTGACACCCTCAAGGGAAGAACGAATCTCCACGAGGAGCAGAGACTCCATGTAATACATACGCTGGCCGCGTGTATGAACTCTTGTATCAATGCGCATCAGCCAGAACTGGCGTTGCAGTTGATTCGGTGGATCGACGGAGAGCTTTTCCAGTATGCCATGTCAAATTCTAATTTTTCTCTTGGCACCGGTCTACTCACAGATGCTCTGGCTGCTGAATACATAATAGCACTACGATGGGCAAATGATGTGCCCGGCGCAATTTCAATGTTCGAGGAGTGCCTTGCCAAACATCAAAGTGATTTATCGGAATGGAAAATGACCGTTTCCGCGGGTCTTATGGCCATGGTAGCCGGTGGAAGAGGTGACGACGCAGTGAAATTCTTTGAGGCTCTAGACGAAGAGGCGTTGTGCACCAAATGCTACACCACCATTGGCCGCTATCTGTCGGAAAAATCCGACTGGAAGGAAGTCATCAATCTTTACAGAGACGCTACCGCTCGGGGTTTTTCTTCTGAAGATCTCAGTTTCATGGCAATGAAAGCCGTCACCTCCACACGGATTGAAAACCGCCTCCGTATCCTTCGAGCGATTGTTGCAGAGTGCGCCTCAGATGTAGGTGTTGATCCACAATCTTGGGTCACCAACAGGTACTGGCATATCAAGCGTGAGTTAGGATTCGACTATGCACGTCTGTTGATGTGGTGGAACGATCCAGAGCGTGCCACCCTCGACGAGCTGATACTTGCTATCAAAGAATTTGACAAGGAAGTGTCGAGCGAACTGCGGCCGAAAAACGATGTGCTACGAGCTATTGTCAAGGGGGCCAGCCTTTTGGATGCCCTGCACCTAGAATCAGTTGATGGATACGAAAGAGTACCAAAATCGGTTCCCCAATGGACCTCCCTGCTGGAGAATGTTCTGACCACCATTCAAGACTCTCCGATTCATTGCGACCCAAACTTTATTGACAGTGTCGTCCAAGCCTACAAAAACCTTGGATGTAGTCGGGAATGCATCAGCTATATCCAAGGAATCATCAGCTCGGATTTTGTGAGGCTCCGAAAATCTACATTGCAAGAGGTGCTGGAGGCGGCAAGAATGGAACAAGAAATGGAACTGTCCAAAGATATAGAGATGCTTCTAAATACGTCGTACTAGCTACCCAAGCCCTGTTGTCAATATTGTTATTATCACTTGCTCCGTAGTAGCAAGTATGTTATACCTGGTAGTTGTGATGACATGACTTCTGTCCTTTGTCGTTCGCGTGAAAACGGGGAGGGGAGCTATTTCTTCAAGGTTGTTGCTAACTGTAACTTATAATGACGTCCCTTTTTTATTCTCAATTCCTTTCAACAACCCCTCTCATCATGAGACAGTATCTCATAGCGTATCGGGACGAACTTCAGCATTTCTTTCTACACTTTACTGCCTTAAAATATTGTACCACGATTCATCGGATCTCTATTCAACTAACATTCTACGGCCAACTCCCATGCTGTATTCATTCCAGTCTCGCCTGAGAGAAAGAAAATCGAACCTGCGTCACTCCTTTGTTTGGATTTCGCTGCTTTCAACCACACCGAATTGGTCCCGTGTTCCCATTGCGTTCACCCATCTATCTTTGGTGTCGGCCAGCAGTGCTCAGTCCAAATTCTGGTTCCGAAACAAATCTTTGAAGGCATCAGACATGAGTATTACAACCGACGACTTTATCATCAATAACGTCGGGGGTGGAGCAGTCAATGAGAAAAAAAGACTCTACGGAGAGCAATCTACAGAACCACTCGAAGCGGTTCAGAGCGACCACCCATCACTCTCGTCCGCATACAATCCCTTACAACACCGCTCTCATTTGTTTCATGCCATTGAGGGGTTGGATCGGTATCCAAATTACTTGTCGAGATGGACAGAGAACGACATTGATCAACTGCAAGTGGCTTTACAGGAGCGATTGAGCCAAGTTCATGAACAAAAGTCAAAAGTAAGGAATCAGCGGTTACAAATAAAGGATCTATTGCAAGAATTTTTGGACAAACATCCCGAATGGAAAGAATTCGTACAAGCACCATCAAACTGGGAGGAAATACAATCAACCATTTTAGATCCGAGAGCAACCAAAGCTATATTTCGTTCCAGGATGTTCCATCGCAACAATGAAACCACTTCTCTGGATGACGTTCTAGCGGGAACGATGCCGGTAGAACTCGACGCAGCATACCTGCAAGAGTTGATGGACGAAGAAATGTTTGATGTCTATTCGTTTCCGCTCTTGTCCCCAGCGTTTTGTCACAAGTTGCATCGATTCGTGAGTGCATTCCTGACGTATTTGGAGTCATCATCCAACATGAAATCGCTGGCGCGTGGAATCCACAAGGATTTAGACAACATGGGGATGGGGTGGCTCAACAATTTGCTCTTTCATCTTGTCGTCCGTCCTTTATCTGCTCATCTGTACAAAGAGACAGAACTTGAGGGCGGAGATCTCGATTGGAGACAGGGATTTATTGCGTCCTATTCTGCGGATCCAACACAAAGCAAACCACGCCAACGCTTAGTTCCACACACTGATGATGCTGAGGCAAGTATTCATAAAAGGTGACAATGGTCAAGATTGATAAGGACCTTTGACTCGTATCTAACAATACTATTCATTTCATTCTCAGGTAACGTTGAATGTGTGTTTGGGAGACAAGTTTAAAGGTGGAAACCTTCACTTTTGGGGCCTCCGTGGCGAAAATGTCCGCGGAAATAAGCTCTTAGGAGAATATAAACCAGAGGTGGGACGCGCTGTCATCCATGCGGGGCGTCATCTGCATGAGGTGACTCCCATAACTGCTGGAGACAGATTTGCGCTCATTCAATGGACCCGATCCTGGAAGAGTGCGAGGAGTGAAGTGTGTCCTTGCTGTTGGTTGAACCAAAGGCGTGACACGGGAGGTAGCAAGAGGAGCAGTTGTATCTGCGGACCACGATGGAACTAGCGCAACTTTATGTGCAGTGAGTTCGAACATTCATTTCAAGTGGCATTTGAAATCTTCACGGCGCCAAAGGCATACTGATCCAACGCCCCTCCCATTGGAACCAAAGTTCTTGCGGTGTCATGTAATTCTCGTGTCAACGGTACGGTATCAACGATGACTCCTGGATGCGACTCCAAGGTTGGAAGAACTATTTCTGACCAGCCATGGCGGTCCGTCACTTGAACAATCCATATCGATACTCCCGAATTTCGTTTCAGCAGCGTCAACAAGATTTTGATCAAGGCAGAGGCTGTCTCTTCGGTATACACCAACTCACTTCCAAGAACGACATCCGCGTTCAGTATGCATTGCTTCTCGGGATCGATCTCGTCGAAATTCGTACCCCAATCAAGGTAGTCGACATTGATCCGCTGGATAATTCTGGATGCCTCAGCGGAAATGATTTTGGATTGGTTGGCGGCAACATTGCGTTCCATTTGGTGAAGGACTTCCAGTTGGTTGTCTGTGAGTGTCACAGTCCAAGATGGGAATCGATTCGACAGTCTTGACAGTGCCACTGCTGCCGCCAATCCTGACAAGGCTTTGGCTCCACTTCCCAATTCCAGTACTTGAAATGGCCTAGATGTGTCGTGGACCGGTGGGAAGATTCCGCATCGTCCACCGGAAGGGAATTCATCGGACATCATAGCTTTTTCTGCTTCTTGGAGTACCAAACAACTCAGCAACGCCGATGCGTACCATGCGTCACATCCTACTGGTGACCACACGCCCTCCTCCTGAGGAAGCTGTGCCAGCTCCAGGGTTATGGATGTGTTTGGAAGACGGTACAAGGTAACTTTTCCACCTTGTTGTTCGCTGTCATTGATGGTACAATCATGGTCACCATCGTCTTCCAGCTTTTCCTCTGGGTATTGCATGAGGGCGATGTCCCAAAAGCTGTCTGCATCATCAATGTCACCGTTTCTTTCCTCCGTCTTGCCGTCCATCATGATGAGAACAGATCTTTTTCAGCAGCAGCTTGAATTGAGTGGAGAGCGTCACCAGTGAACGATCGCCATTATTTCTTTTGTCGTACGACGTACTCATCTGGATCAAGACGATAGATCAAAACGATCTCTATTGATTCTCATTCGATGACGATTCACAGTCAATTCGATGTCAACAAAATTCCTCCTACCAACGAATCTTTTGGTCGAACCAGCGGAGCCGTTCATTTCCCGGTGACGGAAGGAGGATGTTGGATGCGGCGACGACGTGTTTTTTAGGAGTGCTTTACTGTTACTGTTAGTTCGCCCAAAATTCAAGAGGCCCTAACTGTAAACGATATTTTATTCAAGATACGGGATTCGTATTTCACACGCGCTTTCACCTTCAGGTAATTTCACCCTCTACTACCGTAGCTAGCTACCGGTAGGTAGTAGAGTACGCGAAGGTATCATAGCTTGACAACTGGTTTCTCAACCGGTGACGCCCCACTTACAGTTAATTGTTTCACTATGTCTCTTCAAATTGTTGATGTTCTACTACTAGGCCCAACAATTACGTATACTAAATACTCACTGATCCATGAGAACCTTTTTCAACCCACCAGATAAATGACCGACTAAAGTCGTACAGAAGTCGTCACACAGTTCAGCTGCCGTTTTTCACTGTTAAGATTCATGGAGTCAATTCTCCCCCTTCACACGTGAAGAATATCACAGTACAACACAAACAAAAATAATAATGAAACATTTTCGTCGACCAAACCTCACTGGCAAACTTCTCAAAAAACAACACAAGAGGGAAAAAACAACGAAACGTGTCCACCAACAGTGCACAGCTTTCTCGAACTTCTCCTCATCAACATTACTGCTGCAGTACAACGATCCTTCTGTCTCAAATACAGCATAAACATGGACACACTCTTTTCTGAAGATTTTTCCTTTCCCATCATCATGCCTGGCCACCAAGTGTTTGTAGAAGATGAAGATTTTGTCGTTGGACAATGGAAACGGTCGTTGGAGGAAGAGAAAAACAGTGATGATGATGGTGGTAATGGTGGTGATGATTGCATGAGTATGGATGACATTTTGGAGATTGATCGCCAGATCGGGTCTAGATTTTTGGATGTAGAGCTCTTTGGTGGAGCTCCCTGCGAGTCCCCCATCGGGCCAGTGGAGGAGCTTTTCCACTTGGACAAGGACGACGAGCACGAGCAGTTCTTGACCCCATTTCTTCCCGATGATTTCATGAGTGACAGTGAAGATGATGATAGCAGCATGATGGAAGAAGAGACTGACACTTTCAGCTTGTCCTTTGATGAGCGATACAAGACCACTCTCCAAAAGCTTGCCTTTACCATACAAAAGTCGCAAGAAACCCGAAAGAGTCTCACCATGAAGACGACCAAGACGGAAAAGTACCATCGACTTGCCAGCGTCAAGAAGATTCTCTCCTCTGTTGCCTCGTCTTCCGACCAAGTTCAAAACTATGTTACCTCCCTTCACCGACATTGTTAAGAATGGACTTGCTTCTTGGGTAGGGTACAAGCAACGACGTTCCATCTACCAAGTTTCTCAAACATCCCAAAAATCTCTTCTCTCTAGCTTTCCCCTTACTTTCTCCAACGATCTGAAAACTATCTTTCTTCACAAACTCCCCAAACTTCTTTTTCATACGATACTCCCCAAAAAAACACGACAATATCAACCCAATGTTACTTATTACTCATAGCTGTATAAAGACTTTTTAACCAATCACTTACCTGGGGCCAATTCCTATGTTTACCTACCTTACTTGGGGGTAACTGCTAGAAAGATGAGATGCGTTGACAAAGGCAGACATCCTACATAGCTAGTTGTTCTTAGCCTTGTTTGTCGAGTTGTTATGGTGAAACAAGCAATGCTTGACACATATACGACGTAGTCAGTCAAGTCTGAACGATAGCCTACTTCAGTAGTATCGTACAACGTCCCGGATCTATCAACGTTGCTTAGGAAATGTAGGCAACGTGAATGTCGCAACATCTGTCTCTTCTCTACTCAGTAATAGGCCGTACTACTACTGCTTCTGCCGGAAAAACGCAGATGCCCACTGTCGCAAGTACTCCCTCTAGAGAAGGACGTAAAGATTATTCGCAAAATCACCAATATGAGGAGTATCTAGCTAGCAGCTCACTTTGATCTAGTTTGGGCAGTTATGCAAGAAAAATTTTGTGGACCTTGCCCATGGTAGACAAAAGATGGTTTAATCATTGGAAGGGTCGTCTTTCTTTTCTTCCGTCTCTGCTTTGCGTTTCTTGTCTGTCAGGCGGTCCATCTCCTGACCCTGAGACCCTAGCGATTGAATCAAATTGACAAAGATTCCGATACCCTCTATAAAGTTGGATTCCAAAATGTACTCGTCATGTTCATGAAGTAGGATTTCTGTATTCCGCATGGGTGAGAATCCCAATGCTCGTATTCCGAGCGCACGGAGAAACCGACTATCGGTAGCAGCCGGAAACACTTGGGGGGAGATCTCACATCCCATACTTTGTAACGCATCACAGAAAGCAGCATACCACGGATTGACTTTTCGATCTGTATCCGTGGTGGCATGAGCCATGGCATTACTGTTACTGTCTCCGACCGGTTTCCACGTCACCTGGCTACCCTTTTCGGGAGCCTTACTGCATTCCCGACACCAGGTGTCGAGAATGTCCTTCATTTCTTGTGGTTCCATATGCGGTGAAATTCGAATGTCCAGGGTACACTTGGCCGTGTCTGGGACTACGTTGAAGGCAAAGGTATCGCCCACCGCCATACCTGCTTGGAGTGTGGTAATGTTGAGACTGGTCACATCTCCCAACGTCTTGTTCTTGGCCACAACGGCATGCGTACAATTTTCATCGTGTTTCATCTCGAGCAAGTCGCGTTGTCCCGTCCGAAACGCCAACGCCTTTCGGGAGAGTTCCACAATTTGTTCCACGGCAGTGTTCTCAATGAACCTGGAACCATGTCCGGTGGGACCGGTGGCTTCCACTTCGACCCACCAGGGAAGACGTTCTCCATAGAACACGTCAAAGACATTGGTGGTAGATGCCAGTCCTTCATCTAATGCCAGGGCAATACCGGGAAGTTCAGTCTTGTACAGATCGCTCTCCAAAAATGCCGCCATTCCTGACCCACCAATCTCTTCGTCGGGCACAAAGGTCAGATAGATGGATCGTTCCGGTTGCCATTCCGGATACAGATTGGAGATCTTGCGAATGGCTTCGATGTATTGCATACAGACACATTTCATATCTTGAGTTCCACGTCCGTATATTCTGCCGTCTTTGCGAACGGCGTCAAACGGTGGTACGGTCCATTTGGAGACGTCGGCCGGAACGACATCGTAATGGCTGTTCAACAACAACACAGGGAGCGACGGATCCTTTCCTGGCCAATGAGCTACGACCACTGGAGAATGGTCGGGTGCTTCCTTCAACAGGTGAACATTTTGGAGAACCGGAAGGGATTCCAACTGAGTTTGGAGAAATGCGGCACACCGTTTGTAGGCACCGGTGGTGGGAGAGGTCGCCGAGACAGTGTCAAACCGCAAAAATTCTTGAAAGAGGGAAATGGCCTTCTCGGACTCTTCGAATGATAAGGAGATGATACTACTACTAGGGGACGACGAAGACATGTTTATATAGATGAAGTAAGGAACGGAAGAGTATACGATTTCATGATGGTTTACTCGTATTTTGCTCTTTCCGGCTCGACTGCCCCAGTCGTAGTTGAAGGAAGGGATTTACAGTTATTTCATGATGTATTAATATTTACTGGGGAACATTTTATTGTACAAAATTATTTTGTATTGTCGTATTATAATAATAATTGGTAGTTGTAAAGAAAAAATGCTCGCAATACACACTGCAGTATCAAAATAGAATCGCAATGTTGTGTTGGTGTGAAAGTATTAGTAGTATTGCCGCTAACAAAACAGGTTATTGTTGTTTGCGTCTATCTGTCGCTCCTTTAATTATTAAAACACAGAATATTATAATAAAAAATAGGGGAAATTGCTATGTCGACACCGAAGCCTTATCTCGACACGGGCACTTCTCCTTATATGTGGGTTTCTCCACATAACGGTGCCAAATGTTGTCTCGACACCGAGCCACTATTATCTCGACACCGAAAAAACTCCTCGACACCGAAAAAACCCCTCTTGTTATCTCGACACCGAAAAAACCCCTCTTTTGTTACTTCGACACCGTCGCTTGTTACTTCGACACCGTAAAAAATCCTATTTTTTGTTTCGACACCGTAAAAACCTCTTACCTCTTAACTATTTCGACACCAAAACACCGCTTCTATCGTGTTGCAACTACTCTCACGTCGTGTTGCAGTTACCGCCGGTGATTACAGGAGAATTTCAGCCACTGCTACCGACTACAGGCGCTGTAACACTCCATCGCCGCTGCCAGCCGTCTGTCGACAATGTTGAGACGCCGTACAAAACCTTTGGTTGCTGCGAAACCCAATGGCCCGCTCTGGATTGCAGAAGATCTTTTTCGTGATGATCGGGCTCTTCTTGTGGATGATGACGCAGTTGCACCCTTATCAGGTGACAACCACCTGTCCACTGCTTTGGTGGATTATCTCCTACAACGGTCACTACAGCCAACTGACTTGCAAGACACCACACTTGTTGGTTCTGCCAACTCCCTACATTTCTTTCATCAAGTCAACGCGAAGATAGCTACTGCTTCTTCTGATCCCAACGTCGCAAAGAGTGTAGAGAATATATTTGGCAGAGGTGTTCTCATTACAAGGACAACAAATTTGAGTTCCTCTCTCCCTTCTGCATTGACCACCATTTTGTTGTCGTGAAGATTGTCTTCGATCATTGATCACCTGACATCTTTCACGAGGTTTCTGTATACGACTCCTTGATCAAAGGTGGCCGCCGCAACAATTCGGTACACCGTAATTCTCCTCCTGCCAAGTACCTCCGACCATTTCAGCAATTCATTGCGAACTTTTGTTTGTTTGGCAACCCCAAGTGTGAAGTGCTGCTTGCCAACCCTGACCACATTGTGGAGAAGGCTGTCTACAGATCGTGTCCCTTGCAACAGAACGGATTTGACTGTGGTTTGTTTGCATTTGGATGTGTCCTCCACCTGCTCAAGGGGTTGGATGTCTCAGCTGACATTTTCAACCAGCAGCACATTTCCAAGCTCAGGGAGTCTCTCCATGCAGTGTTTACCGTCACTGACATTGGATCAGATGTTCCCAATCCACGGGAACTTCTTTCCTCTTCGTTCCTGTCTTCCTTTTTCCATGCTCTGTCTGCCACATTCTCCAAACGTGAATCAGACGAATTGATGGCGAAAATTAATGCAATTTCCGCCCGCGGAAAGAAGTATTTGGAGGGCATTAGCGCCAATCAGTGGAGGAGCACCGCTTGGGTGGACGACCCAACCCTTCCACCCAGGTTCGGCATTGTGACAACAAACATGTCAGAGTCTGTAAACTCAATGGTTGGAGATGCAAGAGTTGGAAGCTGGCTAGAGTGTACCAACGACATTGTCAGAAAAATGATGAACAGGATCTGCAGCCTTCGGGAGGAGAACTACATTGATGCAGTTGCCTACTACAGATTGTTTGAGACGCAAACACTACAATATATAATGGACAATCATGTCAGTGAACACTATAAGTACAAAACAGTTAACGAACTTTTGAAGGAAAACATTGTTCCTGTTTCTTTGGATATATTGGACCAGGATGGAGTTACATTGCCACCAAATCGCACAATAAGGTCAAGTGGACGACCAAGGAAAAAAAGGATCAGGAAACAATCTCGTTTCGCCCATGATCCAGACAAATCACCCATTGTTTGTAGCAGATGCAAGAAGAGAGGCCACAACGTTAAAACATGTGTTGCAAGAGAGCAACTTGAGAAACAACATCCAGCTGAGCTTGATCTTTTTTTAACAATATATAGCTGTCACTACTATAATAAGATTTCAGTATTACCTATGGATTGGTGGTAGTAGCAGTAATAGTTGTAGTGGCAGTAACAGTTTCGGTAAATACTCTGTGGTAGAAACGTAGTAAAAGTAGTAGTGCTATGGTGTCGATATAGTAAAAAGGTAAAAAGGATGGTGTCGAGATAACAGTGGCCACGGTGTCGAAATAAAAAAGTGGGGTTTTTACGGTGTCGAAATAACAAGAGAGGGTTTTTTCGATGTCGAAATAACAAGAGGTTTTTTTTCGGTGTCGAAATAATGACGTACACGGTGTCGAAATAACAAAGGGGAATTTATGGTGTCGAGATAAAAGTGTCACGGTGTCGAGCTAATAATGCCCGTGTCGAGATAATAGTGGCACGGTGTCGAGATAATAATGCCCGTGTCGAGATAGTAATGCCCGTGTCGAGATAAGGCTTCGGTGTCGACATAGCAATTTCCCCTAAAAAATAATATAAAATCGAAAATCCACTTGTTGGATGAAAAAGATCCAAAAATCTCACACGTGACACATTCCTTCTCTTTTGTCCGTTGTGCCGATCTTTCTTGTTGGGGCATCAGGTCGTTCGGTTCTTTTTACAACAATCATCCATCTCCCAACATCCCGATACTTCAGTATCAAACTACTACTGTAGTATTGTTGATTGACTCAGTAGAAAACTAAATCTACCGCTCCAACAAATCACAGTCATTACGGTAAAACCAGAAGTGAGGCGGGTGAACAAAATGATTTTTTGTCGCGGCTGGAAAATCGTCCTCGTTGGGACACTGTTGATGATGGATGCATCGTTCGGATTCGCCGTTGATCCTGACGAGGAGATGGTCGTCCGTACCAACCGTGGCAGTGTTGCTGCTACGACCGTTCAAGTTGACAAGGATGTTTCCGTGACATCGTTGAGAACGGAGTACCTGGAAGATCCCATGGGTATGGACAAACCTATCCCCCGTGTCTCCTGGCAAATCCAAGTCAACGATAAGCATGTCAGGTCGTCTAGCCGACGATCCATCATACAACAGTCCTATCAATTGCACGTCAAAACGACGCCCGTGTCATTGGACGATGACGACGACGACGATACTGTGGATTGTTGTGGGTGGATCGATTGTGGTTGGGTAGTATCCAATCAAACACAGTTGGTACCCTTGCAATGCGATTCTGTGACGCCCTTTACGAAATCCGATATTGACATTGAATGGAAAGTGTCAATTCGGTTGGAACCAGAAAATAAGGGAGACAACAAGAATACTTCGCCAGTCATTGTTTCTGATGCAGCTCGTTTCCGAACGGCTATTGTTGGCTCATGGAATGCCAAGTGGATTACCGGTGGAACCTTGTTGCGCAAAGAATTCACCATGCCCAATGTGAAACACTACGCCACCCTGTTTGTGTCGGGGATTGGATACCATCACGTCTACCTGGATGGCAAAAAAGTCGGTGATCATCAATTGGATCCTGGATGGACGGATTTTTCCAAACAAGTGTGGTATTCCACCTACGATATGACTACTGAGCTACAACAACAAAAGGCAACGACAACCGACAACAAACACGTGCTTTCTGTCATACTCGGAAATGGATGGTGGAGTTGTGGACCACCCCCCGGAACCAATCAACCTATGTGCTCGAGTGATCCACCACAACTGATTCTTCAATTGCATGTAGATGGCAAGCCTGTCCTTGTTTCGGATGAAACATGGAGTGTCTCGAACGACAGCCCGGTCCAATACAATTCCTTGTACAATGGCGAGACATTTGATGCCAGAGTTGCCGAACGCATCCATGGTTGGCAATCGCCAGGATACTTCACTGCTACTTCGTCGTGGTCGGCAGCTACGCTTGCGACATCCGTCGCCACTAATGCTAGATTGGTATCTCAACTATTTCCACCAATTCGACACGTTTCGACGACACCACCTCTCACCATTACTATAGTGTCTCAATCTTCTACTGGTACTGCCACAACAAAGAACATTACTCAATTGGTGGACTTTGGTCAAAATCAAGCGGCCGTGGTGAGATTAAAGCGCATTCACTGCTCTCGCGGCATGGAAATCACCATGCGACATGCCGAAGTTCTCATGCACCCACCGTACGGGGATTTCGATGGCACGACCATTTATACGGACAATTTGAGAACAGCTCAAGCCACAGATCGGTACATTTGCAGTGGGGACCCAAAAGGGGAAACCTACACCCCATTGTTCACCCAGCATGGATTTCGTTACGTTGAAATCTCAGGTCTCGACCACACTCTTGAACTGTCAGATTTGGAGGCAGTAGAGTTGCATACAGATGTCCAGCGGACATCCTATCTTCACTTTACGGATCCGTTGTTGGAACAAATACAAGATATGGTGCTGTCGAGCTTGAAGTCCAACCTCATGAGCGTCCAAACGGATTGTCCCCAACGAGATGAACGGCGTGGTTGGATGGGAGATGCCGCATTGACGGCAGAGATAGCTGCACTGAGTTTTGGGATGGGTGCATTTTACACACGCTGGTTGGATCAAATGATGGATGCTCAGAACCCCAACAATGGTGCCATGCCGAACTTTGTTCCGCCCTTGAATTCGGAACCAGACGGAGCACCCAACTGGCAAACGGCATACGTGATGATTCTTTGGGTGTTGTCAACCCACTACGGTGATCAAGAAGTCCTCCTACGACATCATGAATCCATAGTGCGGTATTACTATTTTCTCGAATTAAGCTACAACCAAACGGGAATTGCCAAGTTTCGAGAGAAATATGGCGACTGGTGTCCTCCACCTCCCCACCCCAAGGCTTACGAACACCTCACTGGTGCATTTGCGTTCCTGGGGGATTTGAAACTCGGAATGGAAATTTTTCGTAACTCTCCACATCCGGACGCGCCGTTCATGCTGCGACGGTTGACCGAGCTCTTTACCAAAACGGCTCCAGAATTCCACGATTCGTTCTATAATGTCACGACGGGAGTATACATGTCAGGATTGCAAACAGAACAAGCTCTTCCCCTGTATCTAGGCGTCGTACCTGACGATGTCGAGCAGTCTGTCTTAAATCACCTCATCAGCGACATTGAAGTGACGAACGGGGGTCACACTACTAGCGGAATTATCGGTATCAAATACGAAATGGAGGCGTTGTCTATGCTTGGACGGGGTGATGTGGCACTTGATCTTGCACTACAAACCACCTACCCTAGCTGGGGTTACATGCTGCAAAATCAATACGAGCCTTCAACAACTGTTTGGGAGTTATGGAACAGCAACACCGGCGGTCCTGGCATGAATTCAAGGAACCACCACATGTTCGGAAGTGTAGCAGGCTGGATGTACAAATACGTTGCTGGTATTGCTCCACTCAAGCCAGGATTTGCGCATGTCCAAATCAAGCCAAATGTTCTGAGGCTGGATGGCATCTCCGCCAAAGTTGCCAGTCCTTATGGTGACATTAAGCTTTTCTACTCGAAAAGAGAGACGGGTTTGTTTGGATATGATATCACACTTCCTCCAGGTACCACTGGAACCTTTATAGTCCCAATTGCTATGGATGACAGAAATATTGGAAGGACACATGAGGGCCATCCGATGGAAATCGAAATGTTGGAAAGTGGCAGGATAATATGGTCTGACTCCGGTTTTGTAGCAGGAGTGGCTGGAATTCTTGGAGCTGCAAGGGAAAACGATCACGTCCATTTGGAGCTTGGCAACGGATCCTATCAGTTCCAAGTCAGTGTCGCTGTGGACCTAGAACTAAAAGACCAATAAAGAAGATTTCTAATGAAGCAGGCATTTGTTGCTCCTTTAACTGTAAATATAATACAACTTACAGTTAGTTAAAAGATTAGCGTCGTTTGTCCGATGAGTAATTGAGAAACGTGCCCGCGCGAGCAAGTCCTCCTTATTCCACCTCATTACGGAGTATCTTTCAATCATCTACCGTACTACTTCAGTACGTAGTACTTACTGTTAGTCTCATCACGCGTCATCATCCTTGCTCTGATCGGCTCACAAGATCTTTGTCCTTTGTCTCCCTTGTCCATCACAGCAAGCGACGCCCATCAAAACAGGAATCTGCAACCTCCATTGCCACGATGCGTGCCTTAATTTCTTCAATGCGGGTGACATTGCTACTATTGACTTGCCTGCTCCATTCAGTTGCCTTGTCGAGTCAAAGGGTCTCCAAACGTCTGAAAGGAGGACAACTCAATAACAACATCGACGCTGTCTTGACCACCCTTTCAGCTCATCAAGCACCGGTGGCTGACCAGCTAAAAGATAATGACAATGACAAATGTCCATCAAATGGTATGGACCGGCGAAATGCTTTGATAGCAACCGGTGTTACAGCTTTGTCTTTGTGGATGGGTATAGCAGGAAAAGCTCTCCCTACATGGGCAGAAACGGGAGGATTCAAAGTTTCTCCACCCAAAACAATCTTGGTTACGGGTTGCAATTCTGGTATCGGATTTGAAGCGGCGCGTATTCTTGCTCGACAAGGCAACACTATTATCATGGCATGCCGAACATTGGCCAAGGCGCAGGAAGCTGCTGACAAAATCAAGGCCGAGACATTGGATGCAAATCTTATTCCAGCGGAATGCGACTTGGCCAGTCAAGCCTCCATTCGAGACTTTGTCAAAGACATCAAATTGGAAAATTTGGATGTGGTCTGCTATAACGCAGGGGTTGCATTGAATACAGATGATCCGGAAATTCAACGGACCAAAGAAGGATTTGAGTTGACAGTTGGGACCAACCACCTGGGCCACTTTTACCTGCAGAGCTTGCTTTTGCCCAAGATTCGCCCAGACACCGGAAAGATCGTCATCACAGCATCGGCTGTTCATGATCCTGATAGCCCTGGAGGAGCTCAAGGGAAATTAGCAACACTTGGAAACTTGGAGGGATTTATTCGTCAGGGCAAGAATTTTGAGATGGTTGACGGACAAAGTTATAATGGAGACAAAGCATACAAAGACAGCAAACTGTGCAATGTTTTCTTCTGTCGTGAATTACAACGGAGACTTTCTGCGTCGGATGCTACGAAAGGTATCACAGTGAATTCCTTCAGTCCTGGTCTTATCACCTCCACCGGTCTATTTCGCTACCAGTCTCCCTTGTTCTCCTCCATATTTGGTGTCTTGGCCACCAATGTCCTCAAGGTTGCCGAGTCACCAGAATGGGGAGGGGCGGCCTTGGCATACATGACAACTGTCAATACTCAAGGAGAATACTATAATAGTCCGCCAGGCTCATCAAAATATGGAGAGGCCGCGTTTGGCAGAGAATTTTCCATTTACGCTGTCAGTAAGGAAGCTCAAGATGACAACAAAGGAAAGAAACTCTGGGAATTGAGTGAAAAGCTTGTTGGCATCTAGCGATCAAAATAGCTATAAAATGAAGAAAAATCGTGTAGTCACAAAAAATACCTTCTGCTTGACGAAAGGACCCTGTTCACTTCCTTGTTTGGTGCGGCGAGACTTCGTACTTATGTCCCTGATCGCGTTTGTTCAGGAAATGCTCCGCTCCGCTAACGATACAAATTCAAGATGGTACGGAAGTAGTACATTGATTCCAGTAATATTTAATTTCATTATAAAATTGCAGAAGTACCATACAAGAGGAGGTGGACAGCGAGGTCATCCTCCTAAAACCTATTACTGCGGCGATTCCCATTTGCTCGTCCCTGTTGAATTTGAGGATAGATCTTTTGGATCAAACGATGTTCTGTCAGTGCGTACTCGAACGTAGGAGTATGCCGTTGCTGTTGCGGGCGTCTTCCATTATTCCCATTCGCAAAAGAAGGCGATGCTAACGATACCAATCGCTTCTCGACAGTGTCAATTCCCTCTGTCCGGTTAATGGTGACTAATGATTGAACTCTGCTGCAACAATCGGAAATGGCGAATGCTGGGATGTATCGACCCGTTTCCTGGAGCCGCTTCAAGTTTCGCTTCAACAGGTCCGACAAGCTGACCCATGGCAACGTGAGCAGCTTGGCATCGATTGCCGCTTGAGATGGTTCTTTTCCATTGGTGAGAGCCGGATGGCAGATGACAAACCGAACAGGTCGTCGCGTTTGATAGGCAATCTCCAATGCCTGACTGTAGTCTCGGCTTTTCGCGTTCGTATTGCCCCATGCAATCGGAATATGTTTGGGAGTCGTGCGTAGCTCTTGGTGTGCCTTTTGTATACCGCTCTGTTTAGTGTCTGGATGCGGTTGGAAGAGCGACTCTAGAATGAACACATCAATCATTTTCGGCAGCAACAATGGAGGCTTGCTGCTAGGGGCAACTTTGTTGTTTAAGGATTGTTCGACAGCAGTCACCAGCTGCTGAGCGACCTCCAAACCAAAGCCTCGGCTAGTGTAGAATTCTCGCACGGCGCTTTCAAATTCCTCTGGTGTGATATCCCCGGCCCATCGTTGTAGGATCAAATGAATCTCCGTGTTGTCGTTTCGGATGCGTTCCTGTAATGATTTTCCTTGGTATACTTGTTGCAACAACTCGGGTACATCCTGGGTGACGGTCTTCTCCGCAAAGCAACTTAAAAAGGTATCGGTTGGTACTGGAACGTATACATCCGGTTGATCATCCAAGGAAATATCCTTCACCTTTCCTCCATCCAAGGTCTTCAATAGACTGGACTTGCCACAACATTGCGGGCCGACAGTAATGTAAAGTGGAGCGGCGTTGGTCATGGCTTGTCGGTTTTGAGGCGTTCGAGAAGAGTTTTTTTCCAATGAAGATGGCGTCTTGCGCTTTCGAGGGGTTGATTGTTGGGGCAAATCTTCCGCTTGGAACGCAGATTTGTTCATTTCGAGAGAACTGCGACGTTGGTGTTCTGGCTTGTCCGGTCGATGACAACTTGTTCTACAACCGTGTTTCGAATGCTGTGACAGAGGAATCCCTTCCAAAGATAATATTATTATACTATATGCCGTGGATGCGTTCTTTCGAATGTCAAAAAGAAGTGAAACTATGAGTGCTGCTTTGAAAAACGGCAGATGCATATTTCAGGTGTGAATTGGCGACAGTCGTTTGCGGACAGGATATGGACGGTCGCCTACCGATCCTACTTGTGAGATGATTTTTTTTTGGTCGAAGGAGGAAAGACACGAGATTCATACTCTGGAAAGTCGTTGACTTGAGATGAATGAATTTTTTGATGGTGGAGGAAAACTTGAAATTCAAGTTAGGGGAGGGGAGAGGACGCAAGACCCCCCAACACGACCTATTCTCATGGGGGGGAAATCGTTCTGGTAAATTCAACTTGAAGTCGTGGAACTCTAGTATGAGCCGGGACTATGGTAGGTTGAGGGAGCATGTACGGTAGTTACAGTTAGTCTCCCATGGCTATGAAACGAAAATTGGTTCCCCGATTCTCAAGCGACACAAGCCTCTTGAATGAAGACTTTTTATTTGGTAGATGTAGTAGGTTGACTTCCTAACAATAACTACTGTCGCAGGTCCAACCGTAGGAGCCACCATCTGTCGATTTCATATACTCCATGTAATACTAGCTTATATGGATGATGTTGTACAGTAGTGGTACTTGATGCGAAAGTGTGTTAACTACAAGTGCCAAGTTTTTGTTACTGCCAACATCGAATGTCTAAGGATTCGAAGGCATTTAGTTTCAAGAGACTAGAAATCCCATGCTGCGGTCCTTTCTCACAGTCTTCGTCTTCCCATATTCGCCGGGTGTGTAAAAAAAATTGACAAATAAATATTTCATCGAAAGCAAAAAAGTAGATGACTGTGGGCATCCACATGCCACAAAAGGTTCATTGACAAGACGGCATCATCACCACTATTAAAAGTAAGAAGCTTCCCCGGGTGCTCGTTTCCAATCTTCACGGCCTCCGCCGCCATGTTGCATCCGTTTAGCGTGTTGGCATCAAATTCTTAAAGGCATCAGGAAAGCATTGCATCCACCACTCCTTGTAATCAACATCTTCTTCTTCGACCTGTATGCTACCGGCGTTTCTATTTTTTCGTGGCAGTGGTGGAGTACCGGGACTAGATGATGGTGGAGCTTTTGTGGGAGTGGATTTGTTAGAAGAGGGGGACTCAGCGTTTTCACCTTCAAACGCCTTTCGAACCGTTTTGGACTTGGGAGTTGTGTTGACACCTTGGGCGTTCTTATCTTTGCCGAGTACCACCTTGTTTCCCTTGGATCGTTTGACAACGGCAGGGGCGGCAGGTGCAAACAGCAAGTCCAAATTTTCATCGCCTGCACCACCTCCGTCAAAGGCATAGCTGTCGCTTGGTTGGCTGGGGTAGTAACGGAATAACAATAAGAGGTAAGACAAGGTATTCGCAAAAGTCCAGCCAGAGGCACAATACTGTAGCAGTCCATGCTTACTCACCCAGCAATCGTTTGTAACAGCTTGGTTCCTTCCAAATGCGAATCTCCATCGGTAGAATAGGCCAAGGAGGATGCCACCGAACCAGCACCTGAATGATATCCTCGCTTTCTTTGTAGTTCATCGATCGACGAGACACCCTCCTTCTTGATAATTTCCTTTAATTGTTCCGAATCTTGCAAATCCAAGACACGCATAATATCAGCAAAGCTGCTGTCAGTAGATTCTCCTGCGGCAGATCCTCCCGAATGAACCGAGGATGTCGCCGAATAGGTCAAGGAGGCTCCATCCGTGTCGGTATCTTCGCTGTAACTCCGACGGTGTCGTGATCCGCTCTTTTTGCCACCCCCATGGTACGGGGCGGAGGAAGCGAACTGATACTTTGGTTGACTCATCGTAACAACAACAACACGTACTGGAGTATAAATTAAAGAAGTGCTAGTAGTGGTTGCCGTTGGTGATGCAACAAAAGTGTAATACTCCTCTAAGTTTTTTTTTGTAGAAACAACGACACTGTTATATAAAACTGTAGCCGTTCGTAAATAAAACAAGTCGATAGGATGTTCCAGAAACGAAAGGCGGACAGTCGCGGCAACTACTAGGTGGGAGGAAGAAGACTGAAAGCAAGGACTTGCTGTGGTTGGTTACTTGCTTGCCGTCGTAGCAGTACCAGAGGTTGACTCTTTACACACTCTCTAGGACGAGAGCGAATATGTGATATTGTTATTTTGATTTGATTGCTCTTGTAAACTGTAAACGGTGCCGACAGGGCCAAGTTTTGAACGATTCACTGTCAGTGTGTGTATGTGTAAGTTGAGCTTGGTAGTATATCGATGAAGGAGAGTCTGGTGGAGGGAAATGGCGGAAGGGACGGCTATCGGATTCTTCGGTGAAAGGCCGTTCCTAATCCGAGCGTGCTACACTGAGTGCGTTGAATGCACATGAAAATATGCACGCTGTGTCAGCAAGCGCGTTGCTCGGACTGCCGTTGAAATGTCGGCACTCCGACTCATTTTTCGTTTTCTGTATGCGAAAGATACCGCCACAATGGTTGGCCAAAAGCGAAATCTTTGTCGAAAAGAAAATTGTACTCCGTGTAGCACATAAGTGATTCATTCGACTCCCAACAATACAAGAATGAGTGATTGATGATGATGTGTATTTGGAGTAGCTTACGTAATCATCAAATGCGAACTAAATGTAAATAACTGTAAAAAGGTTGATGATTGGATAAAACAATACCACAATGATTCTACTACCGGTACTATGTAATACGGTACATCGTACTACAGGTAGACTATGATACTGTACAACGGTACGGTACTCCGAGCACGGTACCGTACTACCGGTACCGGTACTTCGGGTACCTACCTATGCCTTACAGCGAGATGATACCACTGCGGTACTGCCTGTACGTGCTAAGTGCTGGGGGTACCTACCGAAGTACGGTACCAGTATCATTCGCTACCAAGTCTTCTTTTGTTCTCGGAGTAGACTAGTCTATGGTATAGTGAAAACTGACATTGAATTAACATAATAAACTACTTTACTGTTAATACGAATTATAATAGTATTACTACGTATATAACGACGTACCGGTACTCTCCCGGTAGCTACCGGTATGTAAATTACCGGTAGCTACCGGTAGTAGAGAGGATGTACAACAGAGAGGAAATGCGAGTTCATTCACTTTCAGTACGTCATACTACCTACGGTAGGTACGGTACCTACAGTACCACTATCGGTAGAAGTGGTTACTTGCCGCTTGCCAAGGTGTTGTCTACCATCGCGTGTTTTTTTGGCGCACAAGTGTATCTGCCATGTTCAAAGTTGATCCAAACCTTCGACAATGAGGATCGGTAGAGAGGCCGGAATTATTGTTCTTTCGAAGTATATTCGTCCATTTGAACACATCAGAAGTAAATGGCCTAACCCTGAGTCTGGCCACAGACTTCGAGGTGTGGTAATTCGACAGGAAATGAAGGAAATACGGGGCAAAGACCAACTTTCTATCATTTTCCACTGTGAAGACTTCAAGGATTCCGATGGAAACCCAATCGAACTGTATGCAGTCAAGAGGTGGTGTCATATAATAAAAGAGGGGCCTAGTGACTTCTTTTATGATACTGAACCAACAGTCGAGGCAGCAGGAACTCAGTCGGAGCAGGAATTGATCCTTGAAGAGGCAGCACAAGTGATGGATGGTGGTGATGGGCAACTTGACGAAATGGAATCGGGTGCAATTAGAGGTGTTGCTGAAACCGACGATGATAACGAACCAGCGCCAGAGAACATTCCAACGGCCAACGGCCAACAACTCAACCCTCGGAAGCGGAAACCCGACCACCAGCTGCTCGCGCTTCCGACGTACAAAAAATTCCAGGGGAGCAAAATTGTCGACGCCCAATCGCAATACCCTCAGAAATTGTGCCAATGCCGATCTCACCGAGTACGAACATATTGCCAATGTAGTCCTGGAACACATTACTGCGATCAGTGCTATGCAGAACATGTTGCTGAAGATCGTTTGGTGCCATCTACTGGAAGGGAAGAAAAGGCAGCAGAAAATCGACGAATCAGCCCTTGGAAGCGGAAACCCGACCACCAGCTGCTCGCGCTTCCGACGTACAAAAAATTCCAGGGGAGCAAAATTGTCGACGCCCAATCGCAATACCCTCAGAAATTGTGCCAATGCCGATCTCACCGAGTACGAACATATTGCCAATGTAGTCCTGGAACACATTACTGTAATCAGTGCTATGCAGAACATGTTGCAGAAAATCATTCGGTTCCGACTAATGTATCACTGGGGAATTCAGCCGACTAGAAAAGCAATATTGATTGTGAGACTGCTGGCACCTGTGATCTGGCTTGCATGATGAAACTGCACAATGAATACAAACTTAATATAATGAGGAAGTTCCTAGCCAATCAAAAATTGCTTGGGACTTGTGAAAATGGTATAGTGATAAAGTTGTTCATCGACCGAATTCAGCCGATAGGCCTGTTCTGTTACGTAGTATGTAGTAATGATTCTGTCAACCCCTTGCCACAACTCTATCATGAATCATACTCCATAAGCATTCTTCCTCCTCTTTCTTACAGTTAGTCCCCTTCTGACTAAAAAAAAGAAACACAGTCTTTCCGGTCGTACGCCGGTTCTGCATGATGCCATGCATGAGACTGCAGTAGCTTTGTAGCACCGCTGGAACAATTGTCTATGGATTCTTACAGTTAACTGCAAGTTCCCCAGGCTCATGCAAACCAGGATAAAAAGCCCGGGGGTATGAAAATACTACTCCGAGTACGTAATACAATCCTCCCAGTATCTTATTACTAGTAGTACGTATCAACGATAGTTTGAGCCATCTCCGAATCCAATGCGGGATTTTCAATTTTTCCTCTCTCTTTTTTGATCATATTTTTCTCATCACTTCGTTTGTGAACATGATAGATTGTAGGGCATCTACTACGTGTGAAGATAGTACGACATCTACAAGATGCTGCTCCGTTCGCTTTTTTTAATTCCTATCATTTCCTCGATCAACGTCCTGGCAGTGGCTGACAGCCTTGCGACGGCGACAGTCCAAGCCGACGGCACAATACAATCCCACATCGATGATGATGTGCAATCCAAACTGATCGGATCGCTGCCCCTCAACAAATTTTACATCAATGGAAAATGGGTCGACCCCATCTCTGGACAACCTGAATTTTTTGAATTGGTCGATCCGTCCACGGCCAAAGTAGTAGCCAAAGTGGCCCTGGGATCACCACAAGACGTTAATGCTGCCGTCTTGGCTGCCAAGGAGGCATGGCCCTCATGGAATTATGACACATCACCCAAAGAACGGCAACGCCTTGTCAAAAGGCTGCTTGAGGTGTATACTACACGAATGGACGACATGGCAATGTTAGTCAGTACCGAAATGGGCTCGCCCATTGAAGCGGCACTGTCCAGCCATGTGGGTGGAGGCCGAGGGAACATTTGGAGCGCCTTGAATATGGCAAAAACCGATTTTGAATTTGAACGGCCGCTGCCCAATATTTATCCCAACGAGGGAGATGAGCAGCTGACAACCATATTATATGAGGCCGTGGGTGTTGTGGGAATGATCACACCGTGGAACTGGCCCTTGAATCAAATTACACTGGTGAGTTCAATATAGAATGGAAGAGAAGGAAAAAGCATGTTGATGCATGTATAGTATGCTTGCTGTTTGACACTGATTTTATTAACGTGCCATGCGTGCCATTGCAGAAAGTTATACCTGCTCTGTTGGTAGGATGCACGGCAGTTTTGAAGCCGTCGGAAGAGTCGCCTCTTTCTGCTTTGTTGTTTGCCGAACTGATGCATGAGGCTGGATTTCCACCCGGAGTCTTCAATCTGGTCAGTGGCGACGGTCCTACAACTGGTGACGCAGTGACCCGAAATCCCAATGTAGACATGATTTCCTTTACCGGATCGACTCGAGCTGGAAAGCAAGTCGCTGCCAATGCGGCAATGAACTTGAAAAAGACGTCCCTGGAACTCGGAGGTAAGGGCGCCAACATCCTCTTTGCCGACGTGGGAGACGAGTGGATGGCCGAGGCGGTGGTGGAGGGAGTCGAAAGCGTCTTTTTCAACAGCGGACAGAGCTGTAATGCCCCGACGCGTATGTTTGTGGAACGTCCCTACTACGACGAAGCGATCGGGCTGGCCAAATCGGTCGCCGAAGAAACGGTGGTCGGTTCTGCACATCTTCCAGGTGACAATCACATTGGCCCGGTAGTCAACGAAAGGCAATACAATCGCATCCAACAATTGATTCAAACGGGCATCGACGAAGGCGCTACATTGGTGGCTGGTGGGCTGGGCCGTCCCGACAACCTCCACGACACGGCAGGTTTTTACGTCAAACCGACCGTCTTTGCCGATTGTACCACGAACATGACCATCATGCAAGAGGAGATCTTCGGGCCCGTCCTGTGCATCACACCATTCGATAGCGAAGAAGAAGTCCTGGAAATGGCCAATGATACCCCATATGGATTGACCAATTACGTGCAAAGCCGAAGATTGGATCGACGTCGTCGGATGGCACTTCGTCTACGTTCGGGCATGGTAGAAATGAACGACGCCTACGGCAATGCTGGATCCCCATTCGGCGGAGTGAAAGGAAGCGGTTATGGACGAGAAGGAGGAGTTTATGGCATGGAAGAATTCTGCATCATCAAGGCAATTACGGGATATGATGTGTCCAATGATGACATGGAGGAAGAATGATTCCTCGTGCAGCCATAATAAATATTATGTTTCGTCGAAACGATAGAGTTATTACGGCGTGCAGGGATTTTACTAAAAGTAAAAGCAACTGTCATGCATGTACCTAGTTGCACCTCTTTATCCTTCTTGCTACTTACTGTTATATATTTTACGGATCAAACCACGTGAACGTAACGTAAGCTACTTTTGCTGCATGCGGTCCCTGCATTGATACATTGCAAGGTACGGGTCGATCCATTCGTCGATCGATCGATCGATGGTTGTCGTCGTCGTCCGACCGCAAATGTAACTAACTGTAAATGAATTACTGTTCATCCGGGAACAAAATGGCACGGATCGAAGGTAGCAACTCTTCGTAGACCAAGTTCAGACGAGAACTCATGGTGTTATCGCATACAATTCTTCCGTCCAACGCTGTCAACAAAACTCCACCGTAACTGCTGTCAGGAAGGTGCTTGGCCGCGTCTTCACTCAAGATGACCTTTGGTTTCAAGGTAACGCCCGACTCTCTCTTCATGATCTCGACGTATTCCTGGACGGCAGCAGGAAGGATTTTCTTGACTGTCATTGTGTCTTGAGCACGACAGAAAATGGTAACATCGTTTTCTTCGATCTTGATCAACCCTTGGACGATCAGCTTTTGCAAGAGCTGTGGGTAGTTTGCTCCGCGTGTGACGACTCCGCACTTGGCTCCAGCCTCGGAGATGAGCGTCTTCAAGAGGTCGTCCCGAATTTTCATCTTTTTCACGCGGCAGGCACCAATTTCGGCGGACCGAGCGATCCGTTCTTGAATTTCACGGTCCTTTTCCTTCTTGGCAAACTCATCTTGGATGTTGAGCTTGGCCTCGTGGACGAGTGTTTGCTTTTCCAAGTTGAAGTCGTGTTCCGTCTTGTGGAGTAAGGGTGAAGAAAGAAATATAATAAAAAAAGCGTTTTGACAAAGTACCAATGGTGAGTGAGAAAGAAAGAGCCGAGCATAATAATGATGTTATCATTTTATAGAGAAAAAAAAAAATGGGACATGAGAAATTTCGAACGCGGTATCTTCTTTTACCGACGCGCACAGCTTCGCCTTTTTTCCATCATCAACGGATCTATTTGGCGACAATACGATGATAGAGAGGGGACCATGGTGACGGATACGGAACTGCATGAGTTTTCAACAGTACCATCCATCCAGACAGTTACCACAACGGTGCTTGTTGTGCACAAGCCTGATCCATCTCGATCATCATGTTGGATACAGCACCACCTCTCTCGGATCGATCCGTTTGTCCGCATGTATCTGTTTGTTTGGTACGGTACCCACCTTAACACGAATTTCATTGGCCTTTTCATGAGCCTCTTGGAGGATGAAATTGACCATTTGTCGGATTTGATCGGTCGCCATGGTTGCAGTGTAGTGTGATATTATTGGATATGATTCAAGGTATTATATGGTAGAGAAAAAGTGGAAGCCGTCGCGGTAATACAATAGCAAGGACCAGGATGGGAAAAACGAAAACAACTGTAATAACAGTAAGTTGTTTTTTGCACGTAGTGTATGATAGAGTATCATAGCTGTTTTTCATTACAGTTAGTACCGAGTTGGTTTACGGAGCGTTTTCCTCTTTGTATCGTGCGATGCAGGCGATTCTGCGAGATCGCGCGGAGACACATTTTACGGTCTGCCATCCCGAATATAAAATGTATCCATTCATGTATTCCATTGGAAGATCAACGTCTTTCCGACATGCCCTGCTCGGGATTTGATCTTTACTACTCCGAGTATTTCCTCATCAATAGCAACGTTCCATTTCATATAAATGTAAGTTTCCATCCCGCTTTTTTCCGTGTAGTAGTACGGTAGTAGTAAGTACACGACAGAAAGCGGTGAAACAGTAAATGCGATAAAAGGAAACAAACAACTGCCTGTCTGGCCCTGTATTTGTATTCACAGTGTCATCACAGGACGATTGAGTGTTCAGGGTGTGTATCATAGTAGTTTCACACTCCCCTTGTATGGTGACGTTCCCGATTGAGTGACACAACAGTACCCGAACCGCAGCAGCAAGACTTGCAATCATCCGACTGTCACGGCACTAGGACAGAAACGCATTGTCCTGATCAAGGCAGGCAGCTGTACCATCATTATTTACTGACGGCCATACCAGAGATTTGCCTCGTCATCTTCATCTGCTGCTGGTCTGATCGTATCTTGAACAATTCATTTCTCTTTATTCTATTCAATCAAACGACAAAACAACCAAACATGACTAGGCCGAAAGGACCCCTTGGGATCGATCCTTTGACGTTCAGTGTATCATTGTTCGCTCTACTTTTACTCTTTGTTTTGTATCTGTTATTGCCACGTGCCTTGCGAAAGCAATATTTTGGGGCCTATCCACGAAGACACGCATGGTCGGCCCGGTCAAGAGTCCGAAGAAGTCGAGGATACGGCGATGTAAGTATCATGAAAACAAAACAACAAGACAAAAATGTTGCTAAAGAGCCGATGAAACTACCAGTTCCATATGAAACTATTCTTTTACATGTTATTTCATATTGTATTGCTGAACCAAATTGTTTCGAATCGTCATCACTCTCTCTCTTTCAATTTCATCGTACAGGGAAGTTCGATAGCGGGAACATCGTCCGTCGCAACAGGTGCCACATTTGGTACACATGGAGGATATCCTCCATCTCATCGTCAAATGCACGGTGTTGGACTCGGCGCTAGTCATTCGGTTACAGGATCAACAGTCGGCGGAAACACAGCATACTCTAACATGACGGGTCGACGAGGATTTGACGAAGAACAAGTCGTCTTTGGTGGTGGACCAGCTGCCGGCGGAAACCAACTGCTCGACATGCAACAGAACGAAGAAATCGTCATATCCGCTGCCATGCAACAGCTACGAGATCCTGGTGTACTCATCGTTGCACACGGAAGCAGAGGCAAGCCAAAGACTGTTCGACTCCAACTGACAGAAAGTGCCGTCACGTGGAGGACGGAAACAAGGAAGAAGGGAAGCGCCAAGGATGCCAAACCTAAAATGGGAAAATTACACCAAGTCCCTCTCACCCACATCATGTACGTCGATGTTGGGAAGCAAACAACAGCGCTACGGCGTGTGGAGAATGCCAGCGTGAGCGATGCACTTTGCTTCTCCTTGCTCACGAAGGAAGGATCGTTGGATTTGGAAGCCAACAGCCCGCGCGAACGTGATGCCTTGGTGAGCTGCTTCTCATTGGTATTGGATGAGGTACACGCTCAAAATTGGAGGGATATTTATAGAGGACCTAGTTCGGATATGCCCAGTTCGTTTGACGAGATCGATCAACAACAACAACATGGAATGGGGCCACCCCATGGGCCGCAAGATCCATCTGGGATGCAATCATGATTGCAAAGAGAGCGCAAAGGAAAGAACAAAAAAGGGCGCACAAGCCAAAAGAGCAAGAAACTCACAGTCACTTCACAAAAATGCGGCGATTGTTATCGTCCACTCGTGAAGCAATTGCAGCCCAACAAGACTCTTTTTTTTCACCAAACAATTAACCATCCTTTTGTTACACTATTACTACTATAAATTCTTGTCGTGTCCGTTGTGTTGGATCATTGCATATATATTACTTCGTATATGATTATTATTGTGAAAATGACTACCGGTAGGCGAAAATGAAATCCAGCCAATGGGTGTTGACTGTAAATTACTTGTTTTTGAACTCGTGCTAACCACTTGTGAACAAGAGTTACCACCCCCCGCCATCATCATGGACTCTTGACAAAGCCTTGGTACGAGTTCAAAGAGCTGGTGATTCCTCGTTGTGTCAGCGCTTCAAGCTTTGTGTGCAATTCGTCGACTTTGGAATTCGCCCCCCACTCGGAATAGAGTGTCACAGCTTTCTCGTATCGGTAGCACGTCTCCGCGTCATCACCGATCTCTTCCATGTAGAGTGCAAATCGTTCGTTGGCCAACGCTTGAAGATGGGTCAGACCGCGTCGTCCCGCCAACAAAACAGCCTGTTCGAACTTGACGCGCAAATCACCCTTTTCCTTTTTCAAAACGGCCCATTCCGCATCCAACAAGGCTGCATCTGTGGTCGATTTTCCCGACCCAACAAGAAAAAGAGATGTGAGAGACACGTGTTGATATTATATATACGTCGTACATATTATGAACGTCACACTGGAACTCTTGAAAACTTACGAGCGACACAATTGGGGCATAGCTTTGCTTCATAGGTTTTGATCTGCTTTCTACATTTCGCACCCATTTTCATGTACTTTCGATGTCCACGGCCATTGTTTTGACGGAGCAGAGCCATGCAAGAGAGTGAAGTGGCAAAGGTAATTTCGACGATAGATACCTGAGAAATCAATCTTTCCATAATGATTGGCTGCCATTCCAATCCAAGATCGGCCGCTCTCTGGTGGTTACCAAAGAAACATTCTACATAGATTTGTGCCCTTCGAAGTGCGCACATCATTGGCATGTCGTTTTTCTCCATATACAGAGCCTCGATGTCGTCCTCTTCCGAACTATCGGTGAAACCAATGAGCCTCGAAATCATATGACGCGTGCAGTTCAAGAACCCAGCGTGTTTCATGGCTTCGTAGTCTTCCATTTGTCGGAGGTAAGTTGCGCAGTCCGTGTAAAGAGAGGTCAATTCCACTCCAGTCCAAAAGCAAAACTCGACATAAAAGCCAACACAGAACAATGCCCCATAAAGGGTACCTGTCGTCATCCCAAGTCTGTACCCTTCTAGCAGTGGCTTCAGCAAATCGTTCAACGGAGTCGTCCAATGCATGTTGTAGACATATACTAGTAGGTAACAACGCGACGCGACTGACTGATCATTGCAACGCCCAAGGATTGTCAGGCCGGCTTGGGCGCATATTCGAGAGCTTCACAATAGGAAATGGCGGAACACCATGACTAAGTTTCAAACAAATAAGTAAATATCCATATAGGCAAGATATGAAATGACTTACGCTTCAAAATCTTGCATTGAACAAAAAATCATCCCAAGCAATGGATACGCAAGAGCAGCATACGGACTCAGTCCAAACTTATCCGTGTACTGTACCTGACGGAACATGACGAGTGGTAAGAGGTCAGTCTTTGAGTGAAATGCTGCATTTGTAAACTTGTCGAGGATTTTCATCACCGCCATAAGCTTGCTGTCAGTGGATATGGGCATAGTTTCGAGCATTTGCGGCGATAGCTTTTTCTTCAATGTGACTTTTGCGGCCAGAAGACCAGAAATGGTCCGGAAAAGAATACCAGCAGAGCTTTTGGGGAATCGGCATCCGAAATCTTTCAACAACGACCTCCCAAATTCATAGTTTGCAAGGTTCGACTCTGCTGTAAATGTCGAGTCGTAAGCATCCATCATGGTGTAGCAAAGGTCAACTTTGTCCAGTAAAGGTATGTCTGACTGTGCAAACACCTCATCTGTGTATCTTTTTACACGATCCACATGGCCTGCACCAGCATTGAATGCAGCCGCACCAGCCATTACGAAAATATGTAGGGATAAATCTCGATGCTTCGTCCAATGATCGCTTGGAAGGCAACGTATGGCGTTGCTTAGAAATTCAGAGGCGGGTTCAAATGCTGCGCATTTAAGCGCTTTCTCTCCAGCCAGAGTATTTAACTGGACCACCCGGAACTTCTTCTCTTCGCTTCCAGCCAACTCATCCACACGTTGGTTCACCAAACTCAAAAGTGGGTAGAAAGCATCTCCAAATTTTTCCTCTTCTGCGTCAAACTGGTCAAGGAAGTAATCTCCAATGCATACTTTCACGTCATCACTTAGAAACGACAATGCAGTTTCCAAAATTTTGTCATGGCAGAACTTGAACATTCCATTGGAAGTTGATTCAAGTAGACCTTCGTCGACACATTGCAGAAGCGGAGAACTGACGAGC
This sequence comes from Nitzschia inconspicua, assembly GCA_019154785.2. NCBI lineage: Eukaryota > Bacillariophyta > Bacillariophyceae > Bacillariales > Bacillariaceae > Nitzschia > Nitzschia inconspicua. The sequence goes on along the minus strand of JAGRRH010000006.1, from coordinate 912,631 downwards.
TTTGTGTCATAAAGGGATACGAATTGGGCGTTGTCGCTTTTCTGAAACGAAATTTTTATGCGATCGACGACCATTTGAAGTGCTCCGGGCGAAAATTCGTTCCCCAGCGCTGCTGCGATTGGAAGAATCGCAAGCGCAGCGCCACTGTTTTTCATCCTGTCCGCCAGAAAATCTGCTACGTTGGAGGTTGCAGTGTACGATTCTCTGATCTCGGAGCAAATCCAAGTCCATTTCATGAGCCCAATACTGAATGTAAACCGGTGGTCTTCTTTAAGACGCATCAAAAGTTGAACCACGAAAAACGCATTTCCAGCGGCTTTGAAGATGAAAAGAATCAGTTGAGTTGAGGTAGCTGTTTCCCGACAGGTCATCGGCATTGTACGGTACCACTTACTTTTCTTATGGAGGATTTCGGCAAGTTCTTCTACATTTTCTCCGTTGCTGTTCAGTAACTCTTCTAGTAAGCCGACGACATCCCCAACCTCCAAATTCCTGAGCTGAATCTTCTGGATGTACAAAGAAACGGAGTGATCAGTTTCCTTCGCGGTATTACTGATCTCATTGAATTCGTTTACGTCCTTTTCCTGTTTCGACTGCAATGTATTCAACTCCTTAGTCATTCGCATCAGACCATGATTGTCATCGACTTCATCACTTCTATACGACGCTACAATCAATAAAGATGGCAATCCACCGTCTTTCGCATCATGGCCCTGTGAGGCTATCTCCTTGGAAGTGTCAGTAAGAATTGATTTCATCCATTCCATGGATGCCTTGTCTTGCCACTGACAATCGTCAAAAACGATTACAAGTGGGCAGATGGTGGATATCAATCGAATGAAGTGACGGTAAGCGTACTTCATCTGATCGGAATTCTCTCTCATACTAGATCCATCCATCTTTTGATTTGATTGACGGAGAGTGTTGGTCGTAGTAGCGAGACCTGTTCCATCTACCTTGGTATGATATTCATCCAACTGTTGCACACGTAATTCTGCCATTGGTGCGCCAACCTCCGCAATAGCGCTGGTCATGACAAGAGCTTCCATGGCTGGAACTGTTTGAATTAATACCCCCCATTCATTGTCCGTCAATTCTACTGCAAGCTTTTCTTGGACTTCCTCAAGGGACGACACTCCACTAATGTCAGTACGAACCGAAGAAACGGAACCAAATTTGGACGGTGTCTTTTCCTCACCCGTTAGGGATTCCGGGATTGCATTCATAATCAGATTCAGCTGCGAAGGCACCGGCTTTTGATTTTTTCGCTTTGGTAGCAACAAAATCTTCTCGGTTAGAAGTGACATGGCATCTTGCACGCTAGCAAAGGGTTCGTTTTGCTCCCGTAAATCACATTTGGCAGTGACAAAAATTCCTCCTTGTGCCCTGATCTTCTTTTGAAAGGAGTCGTGTTCAATCAGTGAGGTCTTTCCCGTTCCCGAAAGCCCACCCACCAAGAAAAGTCCTTTCCCACCGTCTTGGATCGTCGAGAAGGCGTTTGCCAGAGCTTCGAGCTCGTTCTGACGACCACACAGAGGCAAGTTTTGTATCTTGAGGTTGTTCAACTGCAGCTCTTTCGAACGATCGGACAATCTTCCCTCCATGGATGTTCGTGGGGTGATGAGTGGTTTGTTGGCTGCATACGACAAGGCCTGTCGAGTGGTATACACCGAGCGTTCTCCCATCGCCCTTAGGTCCTCATCCATAGTCAACGCCGATAGAACGGACGCATCTCCACTCATTCGATTCATGGGATTGTTCCCTTCAGATGCTACGGAGGGAGTAACGAGCTCCTTCACTGGCAGGGTAAGCTCACCGCTTTGAAGTTCATTCATGGTAAGTAAAAAACAATTGATGACGATGTTGTTGCTGCTGTTGCTGTTGTTGTTGTTGTTGTTGTTGTTGTTGTTGTCACTCTCTTGGCAATTCTCGGAGTAGTAGTATCATAAAGTCTGCACCTTTGGCATTCAAGTTCTTGCATATGCATTCGTAATAATTCGTGGTACTCCGTACTTGATACTCACTGTAACGACATCATCATGATGGTATTTGACAGTTCGACCTCCACGACACTAATAATGCACAGTCCACCTCGGAGTAAGAAGTATTGAAACAACTGGGAAAAAGAGTCGCAATGAGATGATAGTGCTTGGTGATGAGTACCAGTGAAAAATCGCGGGTAAGGCCTAAGTACGGAGAAATATTTTTCGCATTGACATTCTCTATTCTTACAGTTAATGCAATTCCATACTCTTCGAATTGTGCGAAATAACAAGCAATTCGTCGTAGTGTTTACAGTGTAGAAGAATAAAGAAGAACAATTGTCAATCACAAATAGTGGGATATTATCATTAATACTACCTAATTATTATTCGGCTTTATTGTTAATAATTTTTCATCAGATTTGCAACCAACGGTAAAAACAGATGATAGTAAATAATTGCACTGCCAGAGATATCGTAAATACAAATGCATTCGTGGCTTTGCCGGCTTTGGCTTTGCCAACTATCTACGAGGTAGGTAGCTACCACCTACGGTAGGTCCATACGTAAGAAGTTGGGCCTGTCTCCTCTCTAACGGGGGTGGAGAGAGTATGACATAGAGCAGAGAGGGGCACTACCTAGCTGATTTTCCTGGTTGAGACATTGCTTTAAAACTCTAATCAAGAGCTTTTGATTGATCAAATAAAATCATGTGCCAGAACTGGATGTTCAATGTGTTCTTTCCTGCCAAGCTTGAGTATGTCCCAGCTTGCTATCACGGAGTACCACGTGTAGGTGGAAAAAGAAGATACTCTTCCTTTCAAGGATATCGTGTGAATTAAGCTCCACAATTGCACCGAATGGAAGAATACTGAAGCTTTGTAGGGATACGAAAGCACCAAGGACAAGACAGGAGAAGTAACAGCTGAAGTCAATTTACTGTATCCTTGGCTTTTTCTCTAAATTACCTCTTGAAGCCCACCAAAGGCTGCTGTCCTCGTTGATGCGGAAGAGACGAACACAAATGAAGAATAAGGAAAGCAAACCACCACTACCAGCAAGAAGAAGAACAAGAGGAAGGCTCCTCTTGAAGATGAAAGTTCTGCCAAGAAGCTGTATCGAACCAACGGGAAAACAGTTGAAAACTTCCCCTTGCTAGGAGTGAGATACCTGCTATGAGCTGCACTGACACTCTCCAAAAGCCAACCAATGATCTGGCTGTAGCAGTGCCTGCTACAGCTCTCAAAGACAGCATTAAAACCTGTAATAAAGCAGCCAACAATTGGAAGTTCCCCCAGAGCGTGTTACCATGGATATGGTATTCAGTGGAGCAAATAGGCCAACTATTGTTTCTGAAAATGATAATGCTGTTTTGTAAGACTGTATTACCAAAAGAGATGAATCCAACAATGGTATGTCAAGGAAGGAAATCATCAGCATGGTCCAAGAGATAGCTCAGTGTAGCAGCTTCATAACTGCAGAGAATCACTATGACTATCTAGTGAGAAAGAAAAGCTGGTTGGTGTCAAAAGGGATGCAAGAGTCACCACTGCACAGCCTACTACTGCCTTAGAGCCGTCTTGTCAGCATACTCAAGTACTTCTATGATGAAAACTCCAGACTGTCCTCAGTTGTTCTCGTCACCGAACATAATATCTTTTGGTGTTTCATGAACGTGTCATAGTAATATGAAGTTTGTGTCAAAGGGACTCCATCACCAGAACTAATTTTTAATCAAGTAAAAATGATGCACAGGCAACATCATTCTTCTTACATAACCCCAGCTTCTTGCAGGGCCAGGGGAAATTAAGAATCCATAGAGCAATCTATCATTGCGGCTAAAGATTTTTATACTGTAGTAGTAATAAAAAATAAATTAAAATGCAACTAACTGTAACAGTATATCATCCCAACAGTGGCACCAGCTACTGCTTTATTTATGCATGACATCATGCATACCCTGTGCCTCAATAGAGAGTCTGTATCTAGATAGGAAGTCATTTTTCATTAGGAAGTGGGAAGAGGGCACAAGAAAAGAGGTAGAGAGAATTCCCATGGTTCCAGCCCAGTGACATTCTGTTTTGGAAATTGTGATCTTACTCAGCCAAGAGCCAAGCGTCAACTACATGGCTTAGTAACATTTCATTGGTGATGCTGATGGTCCTTGACATCAGTAAAGGCAGTATGGCCTGTCAGGGAACCTCTATGGGACTCCAGTAGTAAGCATGAAGCATACACTAGAGTAAAGAAGAAGTTATGCCTATGAGTGCTGATGGACCAGTATGGTCTGTAGGTCATCCGTGGTTGTGCTGCCACCCTCCCCTGATTTCAAATCTTTAGCTTTGGAATTACAAGAAAGGACCGAAGAGGATTACAAAAGGACAAGATCATGGTGTCCCATAAGTCGGCCGGCATGACGTTTGATGGAGTACCCAACCAAGTGGCTCAGTGAGATCATCAGACGAGTTAATGGAACCATGTATGTGGCAAAGGACAATGTCACCAGCATCTTTCCAGTCTTGTATTGCGAAGTGTTGTATGTCGATGTCGAGAGCGTTCTGTGGGAATGCGGGCATTGATCATTTTAATCGCGGACATATTGTCCTCATAAATTGGTGTATGCATATGCTGGGGAAAACCAAGGTCCAAAAGAATGGAATGAAAGTATTTTGCTGCTTTGGCCGTGGTGACAGCAGCAAGGAATTCAGCCTCAGTAGAGCTGGTTGCGGTGGTAGATTGCGTTTCCTGCTTCCTTGGGTGATGGAAAAATCAGAAGTGGCGAGAAAAGACAGTAGTAGAGCAAAAGGCGAATCCAGAAAGGGTCAGGAAGGGAAGAAAGAACACCGCAGGCGAAGCTGAAGTAGGCAAGCAGTAGGGGCCAACAAGGGCTAATAGGGTAGCAAGGGTAGATAGGGGAGTGAGTTCGTGCCACCGGACTCGAGTTTCAGTCACGAGGACGCGCAGCGCGGTCGATGTTCAAGTTGTCGCGAGACAAGAAAAAAAAGAGGACTGTGGTGTCGATGAAAATGGGATTTCAGGCCTGTCGTACCACAGTGATGCAGCGACAAGAAAAGTAGAAGGTAGGGTAGATAGTGGCAGAAGGGAAGGGGTGATAGCTGTAATAAGGAAATGTCCGAATACGGCTTTATACGGTCAAAAGATGACGCGAGCACTAGTGTTGTCACTCGTCTACAAAAAATGACCCGTAGAAAGTGTACTGGGCAGCACGTATAGGTCGTCGAAAAATCGAGAGATTATGTCCCCGGCGCTCCATCTACGAAACAGCAGCAGCAGTGGGGCAAACTCAATCAAAATTCAGCTGGTGCCGTTCACAATGGGACGGTGATCGGTCTCTAGGGGACACCACAGCCTCCTGTATAAGGCATAATCCTCCCTCTGTACCCACCTACCCACTCACACTCCGGCAGTGGAATACTGGAGTGGAATTGAAATCAGCGGAACAATGGTGCCAAGCACATTTGGGAGAATATGGAACAGTCCCCTAACAATACTTTGATGATAGCATGCTGTCAGACTAGATCTATTCCAAGAGATGATTGCTGCTGTGGTTGAAAAGTACTGGGTGACCCACAGACTATCATCAGTCTAAGCATTATTCACAGTGTTTCCCCAGGTTGATGAATTGATTGCAGACCCAGCAACCCCTAGAATGGTGAAAGCTCACTTAGAAGGTGGTCCTTTTGACATCTGGAATATACACACATGTGCCTGTTGGAGATTCTCGTGTTTGTCCAAGGCATCAGTTTGCTGGGGTACCTTTCAGTGCATTGATTGTAGTGTGTCCTAGATAGTTAGGATTAAGGTTGAAAATACGTTCGATCCTCGAGGCAACAAAGAAGTCAAAGTATCTGGGGAATGCAGGAAAGCATGCCAATAATCGTTTCCCATTGATTTTCATTGCGTGTGTTTCGTTAATTCGTCATGCATGCAAATACTGCTGCTGAATGGTGATTGAAAGACTTGCCCTGTTTCTCATGTTGTTAATAATGTTTCGTGCACTTTGACGCAATCAGAGTGTTGCCACATTATTTTTAACATAACCCAAGGCTCTTCTTTAGAAAGGAATGCGTCGGTAGTTTATGGAAAAAGACTCGAAATACATTTGCTGCTGGTGACTGTATTTCATCCGAGGTACAGAGTATTATTTGCTGAGTCTTGACGAGACGAACAATTGACCCATATCGCATCATTTTTTAATGTCGGTCGCAAAACTAATCATTCCAGGTTTGCTCAGACAGAATTAGTAGTATGTATTGAAGGATGAGACCAACATCCGAGGACTACATCATCCTCAAAATGTAATGCACCGTTTTTCAGGATCTCTCCTGGACCTGCTTATGTGCCAGCACTACGCCACAAAGTTATTACTCGGTATAATATAAACTTCATTGGTCTTGAAACGTTTTTGGATCAGTGTGATAAAAAGACAAGAGGTCGGGGTCCTGATCGATAACAAGTATTATTTTATTTTCAACATTTGGAAGGCTTGTCTTCCAACATCTCTCTCTGTTTTTTAATTTGCCAAAGGAAGGTGGTCAGTTGTTGCGTTCATTAATCATAGTTTCTTACTAGCGCGTACATACACCAATAAATCGACGGTGACGGACCAGTCGATTCAGTGTGCCAAAAACAATCAAACCGACGACAAACCACGATCTCAGGCCTTAGGTAGGACGACCAGAGGTATCAGTTGATACATTCTCACAGTCAATCAGCTGAAGGCAACGTCCGTGCATTACAGAGATGCAATTTCATCCCTATTCCGGATAGAAAGTGCGTTGTTGGCACGATTGGCTGCTTTTGCAGTTCATCGACGACTTCACACCACCAGAAGAATTAACCGTTAGAATGCTTTGTACGGTACTCGATTTCACATTACACCAATACGACTACGGTACCTCTACCTAGCTACCTACCGATAGGTAGCTACCTACCGGTTCCTAGCTACTAGCTACTAGGTATCATACCGTTAGCTAAGAAATAATAATTATTTTGAGCTGGCGGTTTACTACGTATCGATCTATTTGTAAATCGCCGATCGCAGATTGACAGGGAAGATACAGAATAGAGAGAATGGAATGAATGTAAAGCAGCGATAACCATCACGTAACTTCAAGGTGTTGGTCTCGGATGTGCGAACGCCCCCCGAAATTCGGATGCTTGAGTCGCACCATCCTCAAATCCGCTACTGATAACTCCCCGAAAGGTCTTCATTGATTGTGACCAGATAAGTCGAATTACGAAAGCTTCCCTGCTACGTGTTTTAGAAGATTAAAAAAGAATCTTGTCTTCTGGAAGTGGCGTTTCTCTTTTATTAAAATAATTAATACAATCGAGTCGTTCGGTTTTTCGAAAAAAGAGTGCATCATGTGTTCGATGGAAACATCGTACCGGTAGTCTCTCTAGCTAGAGTAGAGAACTCTCAATCTTCCATCTCCTTTTTCTTTCGTCGTCATCGAGGACAATTACACCTCGTGATAATAAATATTGTCCAATGTTCTTATCATCATAATTAAGACTTTCGCTGACTGTTGTCGGTGCTATTGCCATTCATTCCATGAGTACCGTAATAAATCGCCGAGAGTTCATAAACAATATCGAAGTAAGTGCATTTCAGAATTCCTTCAAAAACTTCGAAATCAGCATTTGTTCCTAAAAAGTACGACCTGCAAGTATCTCACTCTACCGGTACTAGCATAACTACGGTAGCTACTAGCAAACCGAGAGTCTGCAATTTTTTCTCTCTTTTGGAACAATGGACACCTCCAAAACACAACGTTATTTAAACCCAAGATGATGCAAGGACGACAGATTGAAGGCAATATACCAACGTCCACTAGTAAGACAAGCAACAATGAAGATATTATGGATGATGACGGATCGGAGATAAACAGTTCCAAGCAGCAACAGTTGAATCGTTTCCTTTCCAGTGAGTATTTTTCAAGAATATGGTCAGTCCCAGTGACTACAAAATGAAGATACATCATTTCTTCATCTTGAATCCCAGCGCGATGAGCGAGTTCTTCTCACCACCCAAATTTTGCCTCTGTGATTCTTTTTCATAGAGACCTATCACATGGTCAACTCGGACGACGCTTCTCTCGTGTGCTGGGCTCCAGGGGGTGACTCATTTTTGATTTCAGATGCCGAAAAGTTTGCCAAGGTAAGGAGCGACGAAGTGAAAAACGACATTGTTCTGGATGTCAACGTCACGGTTGATCGTTGGTCTTACCTTTTTTCCCACGTTTCCACCGATCACTCTCTTGGATTTGGCCCCAGAAAATTCTACCCAAGTACTTCAAGCACAGCAAATTCACGTCGTTCGTACGTCAGTTGAATTTTTATGGTGAGTGGGAATTCATTTAGTATGTGTTGATAGGGCACTGCGCTCGTTCTGAATCATCACTGACTAAAAGTGTTATTCTGCGAAGGCTTCAGGAAGATCCGAAGTACTGGGTCCACCACTATCGTTCAGGATGACGACAATGACGAAGATGACAGCGACCACGGGGAACATCAACAATCGGCATCGAAACAGAAGAAACCGATGATGTGCCGGTTCTACCACGAATTCTTTCAGGCCAATCGCCCCGACCTGTTGCACCGCATCCAGCGAGCTACAAAATCTTCAGAACCTCCACCTCCGGGGCAACTCGAAAACTTGCGGTGTCAAATAGAAGCCATGCGGGAACAAATGGACAACATGGCCGATGAGTTTGAATCAAAGTTACAAAAGATGAGGACCAGCATGGAACAGGACTATCAGAGACGATTTGCATTGTTGGAGGCATCATATAAAGACTTGCTGACTCATGTTCTAAAGGACCGCATTTCTAGCGCTCCTATGGCAGCCGCGACTGGTGCAGCCGCGCTTCGCAATGCTACATTGGCATCCATCGCAAGCATGTCGGACGTTGGGCTTGGGGCCATGGGGTCTTCCATGCCGCCTTCATTGATACTTTCTTCACTGAATAGTCATTCTGCTACTGGCGGTCTTTACGGCAACACTAGCGGAGGTTTGCAGGATCTTCTCAGAAACACCAATCCTACTGGAAGAACTTCAGACATGAATCCCTACGGGATGCTTGGGAAGTTTCGCTAGAGTAGAGGGCTTCGGAATATTCGGACACATCAATACAACCAACCATGCTAGTGCATCAGAGATCCAGTCAGGGAATATGGCTAAAATGACTGAAATATTTTGGTGGTGGGATGCATCATCTTCTCATACTCAACTATTGGACTTGGCCTGGCCTCCTTTGTAGGGTGGGCGGGTGAAAGCTTCTCGGAGCAGAACAGGCGGTACTTCTTACGCATATTCTAATGAGAGTTCGAAGCTGATTTGTGCTTGTTTCTAATGAGTACAACGTAGTTGAAATTTTGAAATGCAGCCAAAACGTGATATTTATGAGACCAATAGTAATTTTTAGGCATCTTGTAATGCTTCACAGCTACCTTTAGCTCGCCCCCTTGACCAGTGGTTCGTTCTTAGCCACATATCTGCATGATTCTTTCTTCTTGACAAAGTGACAACATGATTGTACAGTATGGCACCTAAAGTGGGGGCCAGAATGTGTGTTACCACTCAAAAAAATGCACATACAGAGACTAAAACAAGGCATTGTTTCGAAAACAATACTCCATATGCCTAAACGTCAAACTTTTCCAGGTCTCCTTTCCATCCGCCAAATGTATTGTATGACGAGTCTGCTCCACCCATTCCTGCGGTAGTGGTGTATGCAGAATCGTAAGCCATGTCATCTTCTAGCGTTTCATTTTCTATGCACGATGCCAAAAAACTCTTGGACCTTAATCGCCGTGCACTCAAGGCACCTACTAAGAGGGCCATGACTGCAACAGTTGCAACAATGACAGTCTGATCCTGAGATGTTGAGGTGCCCCACTTTGTCAGCTTGATAGCTTCCCGAGCAGGCGCAGCCTGTATATTCAGAGTGTCGGAGGATTCAAGACTGAAAGTACCATCGACTGCAGAATTTATGCTTTCTAGGTTGTTGCTAGCGGTGGAGCCCATTACGGGAGGCTGCACATAGATAGGCACCTGTCTCAATTCAGAAAGAGGAATGGCCTTGCCATTGGCATCATAAACAACCTTGGGGAGTTGAAGAATATCACCATTCTGAGACAGAGTTGTATCATTTGGATCGTAATAATATATGGCTTGCTTCACAGGGGACATTTCCAATTGGGATACCAATGAATCAGAGTCTGTAAGCTGTTGCTGCTGTTGTTCTTGCATTGCGGTAGCTTGGATTACATTACCAGAAGTTGTGTCCAAGTCCAAGGCTTCCTGTTGTTGGATGTCACCCGCACTAGTCAAGAGAGGCTGTCCTTCTGTGTCAGTTTGGGCCATGGCAGAATCAGTCATGGATGCTTGAAAGGCAGCATCTTTTTGTGGAACTACCATGTATGACTGATCGTTGGTTACACTTTGTACGATTCCTTGTTCCAGGGTACTGCCTAAGGGCCCTACAACAGGGATACGATTGCCTTGGTGTTGTGGCTGTTGTGCAGCAACCATGTAATGCTGATCGGATACCATCGAAGTGGCTTGTGCTTGTTGTCTTTGAGGTGTCACTACCATCCTCATGCCACTGCCATTTTGAGGTTGAGACTGTTGTCTTTGAGATGTCACTACCATCCCCATGCCACTGCCATCTTGAGGTTGAGCCTGTTGTCTTTGAGGTGTCACTACCATGGTCATGCCACTGCCATCTTGAAGTTGAGCCTGTTGTCTTTGAGGGGTGACTACCATCCCCATGCCACTGCCATCTTGAAGTTGAGCCTGCTGTCTTTGAGGAGTCACAACCATCATCATTCCATTCGTTTCCTGGGTTTGTGGCAGCTGCTGTCTCTGTGGAGTGACTACCATCATCATGCCATTTTCATCTTGAATTAGTTGCTGTCCAGATTGCACGTAAACAACCCCTTGCTGCTGCTGTTGTTGCGATGCCGTCCCTCCCATGAAATTGGGAAGCATTCGTTTCACCCCTCGTCGTGTTTGCTGCGGTCTACTGTTCGTAGTAGCACTAGTACTGCTTCTTACACCACGTTGAGGATGTATGAACACCGTCACTGCAATACTCCACAAGACCAAGGCAACGACAGGTGAAAGTAAAACACCTCTCATGGCCCATTTGACAAACGAATTACCAGATTGTAGTTGCTTTCTACGTTTGAGGGTTGTAAAAGGCAGTTCCGCATACGGTGGGAACGACAAGGGATCGTCGAAACTCGTATGTGGACTCCTAAAGGGACCGTAGTCGGAAGGGTTGTTGGCCCTTCGGCGAGTGGTACTTGCAGATGCTGAAGCTGAAGATGTCTGGCTATGCTGCTTGTCACTGTGTACACTGACACTACTATCGGAACCACCGCCTGAATGAGTGCCATATGCACCACCGCTCTTTTGCAGTTTGAAATTCAAAGGAGTGGACATCGTGCTGTTTTCTTGCAGTTGCAACTAGACACTATAAATATATGAAAGAATACTGTACTTGTATGGAGGAGGAATGAAAACAAACACAAGGCGATCGCCGAACGGGAGAGGACGGTATTCTGTTTTGGGATGTTGGAATGACGAGCAAAGGACCGTTGATCTTCCGTGCAGTGAGGTCTGGTGGACCCTATATCACACAACCAAGAACTCAAGACTACTCTTCCAGTAGTAGAGAGAAGATGGAGTGGAGTCTGTTGCAGTGTTCAAGTGTATCGTTCGTTGATGGCAGGCACAACAGCAGCGAGGCCATTTACTGCTGCGTGATAAACAAGCTGGCAAACACAGTGAGAGAGTGACAGAGCTGCAAGAAGACGCTCTTTTGACGAAAGCACGCCAAGCAGCACCACAATGCTTTGGCAAACACAGCGAGAACGCCCGAAAAATTTTAATTCGAGAATACATTTATGCCTTGATGCGGCCGACTCGCTCGCTCAACGGCAACAAAAGCCAACTAGAAATAGAGCTACAAAAAAAGTCTTCCACGTGGAATGTAAATTGATAACATCATTAGGGAACCGGTTCAAATGAAAGCTACCGTAGGTATTTCATACCGGTAGAGAGAGCTTACTGTTAATGAGCTTACTGTTAATCATGGCTACAGTATAGAGACGCAATGCTCGATTGAAGAACCGTCTCACAACATCCCCTTCTATGGCTAAATAGGAGCCGCATATGCGTGTGTGGCTCAGAGGGTACACAAATTGGATTTTTGCTTTGCCGCCTACTACTATCCAAAAGAGGAGAATAGACGGTCCAAGCAAGTTCTACGTGCACATTCTTGGTGAACGGGCTACGATCTCGGCCGCCCTTATTGTATTTGATTCCAAAGCTTCCTCTTAAAAACTTGTTTCTGATGTGTAATTGGTGGTAGCCCCTTCTGGTGACAGCGAATGGTTCACATATCATTGATTCGCCGACTACTATGAGGTGCTTGATTCCACAAAGGACTACCAGGCTGAGTGCCGCCGAAGAAGCAAAAAACATTGCTCACCAGGTGGAACAATACTGGACGGTTCCTCAAATACTCCAAAGTACATCACATGGCGAATCAGATTCTTGACAGGCTCTATTTTCCCGATAGAGTGATCTTCATTTTGTACGTAGCATCTTCTCAGCGAAAGAAAGCACAGAGAATAACGTGCTACTGGTAGCAACAGCAAAAAAAAAGAATCTTTCGCACGAAAAGCAAAATGCCGATGCCGACATCCGAAAAAATTACGAGAGTGCATCTGTCAATTGTCAATGATAGGAATAAGTCTGTCGAATGGAGGTGAAAAGAACAAGATTCTCTCCAAAAGAAGAAAATGAAACCCAATGACGGGCTATCATCGTCCACCGTGCCGCTACACACAGTATCACCATCAGAGCAAGACAAGACACGGCTATTAGCTATGAACATATTGGGAATAAAAAAAATACACTAATACATTTGAATTACAGTTAACGACAGGTAGCATACTAATACCCTGTGGATACTGCTTGAGACTTTACAGTAGCTCTGATCCTCTATTGCTGTATCGACGGGGAGAGCTATTAAGACGACCCTCATCATACGCCTCGTATTCTGAGCTTGCCGTCTGCGATAGCTCGATTCCATTGTCTCGATCTCGATTGCGACGACCTCGTGACGACGACCGTCGACTTTCCTTCTTTTTCTTCTTCTTTTTCTTGTCTCGCTTCTTTCGTTCCGATCGCCGTTCCTTGGCTGCCAGCTTGGCCTCCCTCCTCTTTCTGGCCAGTTCTTTGCGATATGCGTGAATATCTTCACTGAGGACTCTGAAGAATCCCTTGAGACCACCGCCATTCATCGACATGCGTTCCCTATTCTGAACATTGTACCCAAAAATCAACAAAAAGACACCCATGATCAACATAAACCAACTCAAAATTCGCAAGGGACGTTTCAGCTTCATGTTGGTGACGGCCCACGACGGTGATTGTCCATGGGCGACCGCCCTCAAGGCGTAGTCGTATCGTGCCTTTTGTCCGTAGGGGTCGGGACAACCATTGGGGTACAAATCCAAATCGCAACTCCACGAGTTGCTCAACAGCATTGTGGCCGCCTGTCGGTTTCCAAACCCTCGTCCCCAAATTTTGTGACATCCGATGCGGTTCATTTGGCGGTTGTATTTTTGGAGGGGATCGATGATATCGTAAAAGTCGGTTCCGTGACAGTACTCCCCCTCAAACGCGGCAATGGCGAATTTTCCACCGGCGGAACATCCCATGGTGGACGACATGTAGGCATCTTCGTCTACGACGCAATCGGAATTGGACGAGTTGTATCCGTAGTTGGAATTGTAATACCCATCGACGTATTCTCCGTCGTAATAGATCTTGGGTGCCTTTCCCAATGCTTTCAACAAGGTATCTGCACCACCGTAGGTAAAAAAGGAATTGATGTAGTTGCCACGAGAACAGGAGAAGAGACTTATGTGATTTTTGGGAATTCCATAAAGAGAAAAGGCAACGTTGGCACAAAAATCTTGTGTCCGGGCCAAATACCACTGTTCGTCGCCGTCACGGTTTTCACCATCGTCGTCGTTGTTGTCAATGGCACATTCGGACCAGCTGAAAATGTGGTTGGAGAGGGAATGTCGTGTGAGCGTTCATTGTTTCTGATATATTTTTTTGAAAAAGTGCTAAACAAAACATCACATCCAAATTTCCCCGTTTTTCACTTACACACAACCATGGACTTTGATCCATAGGGCTTGATAATCATCGAGTTCTTCTAAGACATCCCGAGCGTCGATCCAGTATTGGGACAAGACATTAGCGGACAGTGTATCTCGTTCGGCTTGTACGACCGTCACTGCCAGTAACAGGAGTTGTGCCGTCCAAAGAAACATCATCATCAATGTTTTATGATGTGACGATCGATGGAACAAAAACAAGTGTATCCAGCTGCTACGAGGACAGCCAGATGACACACTTTTGTTAGCACAACAACAACAACAACAACAAGAGTATTGTTGTTCTGCACCACTATGGACTACTACCGATCAAGAGAGGTGCAATGGACGTCTAAAACGATGTAGTGGATTTGGATGTGTATGAATGTATGTGCGTCGCTTGCCATTGTTTTTGTTTTCTTTCACCTACCGACTAGGTACCTACGGTAGTACCGAGGTGCGACGTACTACTGTCGCACTTGGTAGACTACCGTAGTCTCTGAGAGTCTGCCTTATTCTACTGCACCGAAAGATTGGATGATCCGCGCCGGGCGAAACGAAGACGAACCAGATGTCAACTCTTCGTAGTTTTTCTCTACATCGACGAAAGGACCCAAAATTTCCCTCCAAATCACGGACGAAATAATTTTTGAGACGTTTCAAGGACTGGACAATTACGTTCGCCAATGCCAAGAGTAGCTTAATTATTCCTTTCCGTTGAATCTATGGACAATCATCCAACAAAGTCAGACTGCGACCAAAAATTTGGCCCACTCGGGCGTTCGTCGGATGGTTCTTGGGTGATGAATCGATTCAGAGAAGGGTATGTTGTTGTTGTGACGGTCGTCCCGAAGCACCCATCGTCGCAGTACCGGTAGTACGGTATTGTAGGGTGTTTGCGCCAAGAAAATGGGAGAACGTTGGACTGCATTTTCTGGTAGCCTCGTAGTTAAGAGAGTAGAGTACACTGTTACTCATAGTCTCGTGCTATCTCCGGTATTCATCCATCTCCTTCACTTGCGAAAAAGTCCAACAATAGAGTAATTGACAGCAACAGGAGTCGTAGAAGTAGATCCATTGAGATATCAGAGAACGGGCAAGTAGCTAGCCCAGACGTGTAGACTACTACCATTCAGATCGATCGAGGTGCGAGTAGAATTTTCTCCTTCCATCTCTCTCTTTCAGTACCGAGAAGAAACGATACAATGCCGTCACGGCAACAGTCCCTTCTGTGGATGGAGATTGTCTCCCTATCCTTTATACTATTACAATTTGTAGTCCTCTCGGAGGCAGCACCAACTGTAACACTAACGTCCAAAAACACGTATACCGTTCGGGGGGCAACCGCCGAGGCTCTCAAAGCCAGTATATACAACAACCAACGTCAACGGTATAGCATCAACAACAACCACAACAACAACGATGAACCTCTTCCACCTCCAGTAGTTCGAATGGAAGATTTGCCCATCCATGATCAAAAATGGCAATCCCTCAATTCCGATGTAGAATTCATTCCGGCCGAAGGTATTGATCCCAAACTGTTCCGTCGTTTCTTGGAGGATGCGAACAGTGATACGGATGGTACCACTGACAGCAGTCACACGGGCATGACAGCCCAAATGGCGAGCATATACAACATTGAATCCTTTGCCTATGGGGGAGAAGAATACGATGAATACCAACAGGCGTGGAGGCTTTTGGGATTTATCATTGACTGCAACCCCATGGTGGACGACGATTACTATGCCGGGGGCAGTGGCGATAAGGGAACGGAAGATGGATGTGCTCGATACGTCTTGTGGGCAGCGGTACGTATAACTGGATTCAGCAGAGGTTCGGAACGGAAATCATTGTGTCTACCAATTTACCACATTCATTTTCACATTGCTCACCTGCTGTTCTTCTTCCATTTTCCATCACTCCTTCGATTTCATCTGGTCCTCACAGTACGTCGATCTGGAGTACCAAGGTGGTGGTATTGGAGAGTATCAATACTATAACCGTTTCACCAAACAGTGGGACACTTCACCCTGTGAGTACAGTGGGAGTTCTAGATGTGCCAAGATGGATTGTCACTTGGAAAATACACATTTTTCCTTGCTGGGCTTCTTCAAACACAAATCCTACGATGACTGGATGGAGCAATTGTTCAAACACGAAGGGATTTGTGTATGGACCGATGAGGAATACGCTTTCATGAAGCCAGCACGAGAGGCCTGGCCGCAAGGATGCATCGATTCGTCCTACACGACAAGCGGAGGAACCTCCATTTACTACGATGTCAAACCCAAACAAGGAGGCGACATCACTATCGGATTGTACACGGATACGCAATGCACCAGAGAATACGACAACAGCGATTCTTCCATAACTGTCGAGAATGTCTTGGGAAATTTCTTGTTGAACAACGGTGGAAGCAGAGACGACAACAACAACTACGATTTCAGTTCGGATTCTCTTGAAGATTCCTTGTCTCGGTGGAACAGCGCATTCGGAGTTTTTCACCAGTGCCAACCTTGCGTCGCATATGATCTCGAAAATACAGATGGATCCAAATATACCAACGACGATGGTGGCGGCGGAGGTGGTGGTGGAAACATGTTTGACTGTTACGATGACGCCGACTACACAAACGTGAATCAGGTATGTGCTAATGGAGTACAACCTTTGGGCACGAATTTTTCTTATCTCGGCCTTTGTAGGATCATTTCACTGACGCACACTTTCCTTCCTTCATTATCTTTTCAGTGCATGAAATTCATGGCCAAAACAACTATGAATACTGCAACCTTCCGAGATATGTCCATGGGAAGGTACCAAGGGACGTTGGTGTCAACACCCCTTGCAGGTTTTGAGGGCAAGAAAAGCTGGAGAAGAGAATCTTTTTCCAACAAAATGACATATGTTTTCCTCTTTGTGTCGGCAATAGTGTTCATCTACGGATTGGTCTATTTCATTCGAGTCAAGAATGCGACGAATTACCAGCCGACCTTTGGCTGGAATGTGAAGGAGCCGCTAGTATTCACATAAACGACCACCGGCAAAGGCTCGCAAAACAATCACACCAGCTGAGCTCTTGAGTGTTCACTAGGTTCTTGATGGCTTTTGTAAAATAGAATGTATCGTTAGGTTCGGCCATGATTCCTACACTAGTAGTATAGCTACTACCATAGTTGAGGCGATGCCAAAAATCTGTTGTGTAAGTTTACGCAGTGACTAGCGAATGGTCTTTCCTCCTTGACTTATCCCGTCGACACTTTGACTGGATCCTTCGTACCCTCTTGTTCAATTTCTGGTCGCTGGGAAAAGGCGAGGATGACACCAACTTGAGAGCTCTTGCTCCAGCATCGGGATGACTTGACTTCTCCCATGTATCCAACACCACTTCATAGGACTTGTAGCTAGGTTTCTCGAGAAGAATTCCATTGTGGAATAGCTCGTACATCTGTAACAGTAGCTTTTCGGCTCGGTCTGCAGCATTTGGGTCTTGAGACCGTCTCCAGCCCGCCAAAAGTACTGCGAACACACCCCTTTCTGGCCTCGTCGACTCAACGGGGTCCTCCACATAGCTCTTTACTAGTTCATTTGCAAATTTCTCTGCCTGGTCCATTTCGCCTCCGAGACAATATGCATTGATTACGGCAATTTGTGATGTGATATCTGCATCCTTGATGTGGTTTTGGAGGAATAATGCAGCCCGACTACCATTTCCTTCATTCGCCCAGGCTTTTAAGACGACATTCTTCATAATGAGGTCTGGAAGTTCGCCGACACCGTTGACATCTCTAGAACGTTCCATTCCCAGCACAAACTCCTCGGCTCTCATTGGTTCTCGCATTCTACAGTAGGCCTGAACGATGTTCATCTGGGCAATACGAGATAAAGGGGGTAGAATAGGACTTGCCTCAATGATCTGTAGCCATGACCTGACTTTCCTCATATTGTTTCTTGAAGCCCATATGGAGATCAAACTTGTACACATATCTCCAATTATTTCTTGGTTTTTGGCATCCCTGAGAGAAAGATCAGGATATTCCTGATCTTGTATAAGATGACCCCACTCCGTGAACATTTTCTCGACCAGTTCACTTTTACTAGGATCTTTGGCCAACTTTCTCATTATAATTGCCCTGGATTTGAGTGTCGGTTGAGTTGATCCTGGAATCCACTCCAAAATTGAAATTGCCTGTTCTGCAGTGACATTAGACAAGAGCCATTCGACTGCCTCGTCGGATGTGATAAACCCATTTTCGCACAAGACCTGGAGAAATACCATCGAATCAACGTTGTGCGGTATCTTTTCGCCTCCGTTTTGTTCTTGTTCATACCATTCTAGGACACGGATGGTCCAAGTTACGATGTCATTTTCTGTCAAACGTTCCAATTTCGCATACGCCAACAGCCACTCGATAGCCGCTTGAGGTTCTCGTCTCGCCAAAAAGACTTCTAGAAATGCAAGATACGTGGTCGAAGTTGGATTGAGATCACAAGATTTGAGGGACATTAACACCTTCTTGGCTGCAGGTATGTCCCCGGCCTTTGCACATGCCCTCAACCAAGCATGAAAGAAGGGAAGATCAATCCTAAGCTCAGCTTGAGTCATGGTGTGTGAATTAGTCGCTTCGTTCTCCGGTTTTCTGGAACGCTGGCGGTTTTGCTCTTTCCATTTACTCATGTATTGTTCTGCCAACTTATTGATCGTCTCAAGGTCCTTTCCGTATGCCTTGATCAGGGAAGTGTACGTTTCGATGCTTGGCGAGGTCGAGGATGCCATTTCCAACCTGTCATAGATTTTTTGTGCTTCCGATGCATTACCTTGGAGCGCATATCCTTCCAGTACTGCGTTGTAGCTACTTAAATTGGGAGGTCCCACCTTCCACGCATTGGAAGACGACGCGAAACCATCTTGATTTGCCTCAGAGATGCTCTCATCAGCTGCAGGTTCGTGGACGTGTTGGTAGAATTTCCAAAAGTCTTCCAATACTCTATGGCCTTGGTCTGGTTGACTATACGTGATGGCATAGGCCGATATGACACGGTTCCAAGCAATCGTATCGGGCGGGACGTGGATTGTTCCAGAAACAAAGCTCTCGGCGAGTTGTTTCAGGTACGCCTCGGCCACTTGTGGATTGTAGGTGGCCCACACGTGAACCAACGATAACAGCACATTGGCTATTTGCTGTTGCTGATTGTAGCTTTCATTTAAGGGTAGCTCATCATTATTTTTGGCACCGTCATCAGTTGTGCTTTGCTGATAACGAATCCATTCTCCCATCAGTTCCTCACACCGTTGCGGTGCCAGTTCGTGTCTCGTCGCCACGTGAGCCTTGAACATGGTCCGTATTGTCACAATGTCGGGGCGTACCAAGGAATCACGCTTGGCTTCTTGCCACATCCAGGACCACAGCTTTTGGCAAAAGGAAATGTCGATACCAGACGGTCCATGTCGCCTGTTGTGAGGCTTTGTTGCAACAGCATCCAAGAGAATATTGTAGGATTGTACATCTGGGAGTAACAAATTCGAGTCTTGTCGAAACTGATCGAGTTTGACCAAGAGTTGGGAGGGTGGAGGGATGCAGGAGGGAGGAATAGACCTGGATTTGGTAGTGAATGATGAAGATGATCGCAACGAGTCGCTGTACTCGTGTTTCCATAACTGGAGGATTGGATTGAGACAACTGGACAGCGTGGTCCAGTCAGATATATGTTTGGTGAAGGACATGCCATTTGATTTTTCCATCACGACCAGTAGATCCAGTAGGGAAAAGACTAACTGAATGTCAATTTTTTGTTCCGTTTCGGGTATGAGTTCCGTAGTAGTGGTTGTTGTCGACTCGTTCATTGGAGACTGCTCACGGAGACGGAGAAAGTTCCAAGAAAATTCATATTCATCGTGATGTTGATCCAATGTTGTATCCGTTGTATCGGTACTGACGCTGCTACCCTTTTGGAATTTGATGGCTGTACGTTTCATTAGGTCTGTTAACAAGTCTTCGATTTCTTGTGCCACCTTGTCACAGGGCATTGCGGAACGGTCGGCATCTTGTTGGAGAGGCGATGTCTCTTGTGATGACAATGATTTCAGAAAACTGTCTGCCCTGTCATTCCAGGAAGTCTTTACTGTATGGTCGTCGGGTTTGTTGGAGGAGAGAATGGAATCTTTACCGTCACCACTGAAATGTCTCATTGGTAGTAACAAGGTCCAAAATCTGGGAGGTGGACTACGAAAATGATGATGATGATGACGATGGGTCCCTCGATCGGTGACATCATAGTGAAAGGTTTCCGTTCGCCGTGCATCAGTAATCATAGGCGACGATCGTTTGATCACCCTCGACACTGCCACAACACCCATATTATTATTATTAGTTGCAGTATTGGTATTCGACGACGACGACGACAACAACAACTTTTCATCGACACGGTCAATCCATCGTCGTCTCCTTCGATTCCAAAGGAATGACAGGTGGGATCGTTTCATTTTGTGTCTATCCCTCGTGTGAGTGAAAGCTGCTGCTGCTCCTGCTGCTGTTGGTGTCTCCTACCTGTCCCTCGAGTTGGCTTGTTGGGTGTCCTCGACTGAGAATGTTTTCTCATCAATCATCAAAAGAGAGAGTAGGTAACTAGTAGGTACTTCTGTTAACTGTGTAAGAAAAAATTAATGGCGAAGGCAGACACAGGCTTGGGGGGGGGGGGAGCTTCACAAATCATAATTGTGAATTTCCCCAAAATGATTGACTGGGAATAATTACGACGTATGATTTGTTCTCGTAGTAGACTACGTTTACTCTGGAGCTCTGGAGCACTACCGGTACCGGTGTACCTATGTGGCCTGATACCAGTGTACTCGTCCATTGAAACACGTCAATTGATCCAAAGAATGAGTTACACTTATAATAGCGTAGCAATATACCTACCGGTACCTAGAGTATGTGTTACCTACACTGATTATGTTTTATACGAAGTACGAGGTAATAATTAATAGGGACTGTGTAGTATTGGAAAGATTCCTGTTGGTTCGTTTGCAACTTACAGTTAATTATTTTTTTGCCTACTTGAGCATCGAATCCAATTTCTCCAAATTGGCTTCAATGGTTGTAATGTTTTGGACCATGGTCTCTTGCAATTTGGTCATGCCCGTTTCCAATTGTCCTACCGACACCTCCACTTGAGTTGCTCCACGTTCCAGCTCTTCCAATCGCGTACCAAAGGTGGCTGACTGCCGATGCAACACGGATAGTTGTTGCAATCGATCCACCAAACTGGGCAAATATCCCGACAGTCCCTCCAAATCTACCATTTGTTGGTACAACTGTTGAATCATTTTGGAGTCTTCCTTCTTGTACGTGGCTGTCAACTTATTGCGGGCCTTACTAGCCGCCTCCAAGTCGGCACGGATGACCTTTGCTTTAGTGGCGGTTTGTTCCAAAGCAGTGGCATCGACCGTTGCTACCAATGCCTCCATGTCCTCGAGGCGATTCAAGAGAGATTTGTTGGGACCGCCACTGTAACCTTTGGAGGAGAGCAACGCCTGCGATTGTGGACTCCCCAACAGTCGTTCCAACTTGAGTAACCGCTCTTCCAGTGATGTGGTGGGAGTACCAGCATTGCCGTAGAGTTCGTACACCAAACCGGTACCGGGGACGTCAGTGGTTGTGGACGTCTTTTGGCTGTTGTCGGATGACTGCAAGCTTTGTCGTTGCTGACGAATCAAACGGGTCAACTCGTCTTGTTCGGCCACTTTTTGAGAGGATGCCGTTGCCAATCGAGTCTTGAGATCTGTCGCCAATTTCACCACTTGCTCATCAAAGGCCCGTCCACTGTCCGCTGCCGTGGTCTGCAACTCCTGTTCCAGGGCGGTCACTTCCGCTTGAAGTCGTGCCAGTTTTTCCAACGGCGATTCGTGTGTTGGGATAGTTGTTGTGGTCCGTTTTCCGGTCGATACGGAATAGACTTTCCCCTTGAATACTTCAAAGGCCATTTGCGGAGAAATAGATTCGGAATCGAGCACCAAATAATCGTCGGCGTCACCTGTCGTTGTCGTTGTGGCAGCATCAGCAGCAGCAAATTGAGTGACAGTAGGAGGCTTCGTTACCTGTACGGGTGCCAAACCGTCGCTGGAGAAAATCACTTCTCCACCAGCTTCATCGGCAGGATCCACCATCGATAGTGGTTTCGTCGCAGACATTGTTTTTTTAGTAGGAGTAATAGTCAAAGTAGTTTGGTTTGGTTTGGTGTCAGATGATGGTAACTGGAAATGACAAAATTACCAACAACAACAATAGTCTCAAAAATGTTTGTCACTGGTTGAAGGTCAGCTGTCCTGGAACTGTTATGGGACTGAGATGAGGGAGCTGGGATCTTAAAAATGTCGGTGCCTGTGATTGACTGTGAATGCTAGAGAGGGATGAGTGAGCACCATAACAGTTAATACAACCACACACACAATTATCACGCAGCGCAGTTTTGTCCATGATGAATGATGATGATGATGTTGTTGTTGTTATTGCTTGATTTGGGGGAGGAGAAAGAGTGAAAACGGGGTTAAGTGACCGCACAAATCTTTCCCCCGTACGACCATGTATCATCAAGATCGAAGTCGTCTACGGAGTATTACCGTATTACAGAGAGATATATTCGTAGGTCGTAGTTTGTAGACAAAGCCATGACGATGGTAAAACGAGAAGCGGCCACCGTAGTTCGTGTATCAACGACAGTAATAAACTAACTATTACAGATGCAGATCACGTCGTGAATAATAAGAGTTGTTCCTTTTTAGAATGAGATGAGGCGGGCGCGATGCATCCATCCGTAACTTTCACCCGCACCACGAGCCACCACCATAAAAGGTGTATCTGTCGCTCTCTTGTCATCATCTTGATAGTATGTGTCTACTTGTCCCATTTTCGTGACTTGACCCAATACTATCAGCTCAAACAAGAAGAACCAGAGAATGGTAAAGTATCAGATACAGAAAGTGACGATGATTCAAGTACAGCAGTATTTTTTTCTTCGTCAACTGCCGTCAAATATCCCTTGACAGCCCTGAATATTACTTCCGCGACACGATCCTACGAACAAGGATTTTGGCAACAAACACCGCCCGTACCGTTATCGAGATGGAAGGCTAATTCCAACACCACTTGCATCAAAGAAAACAACAGCGACCATCGCCATAAAACAAACGATCGTTCCCAACCTCGCGACACGGAACTTCGTCACCGGGTCCCATTTGTCATGGTGTTGGGAGCGCAAAAGGCGGGCACTACCGCACTAGTCAAGTACCTGTCCACACATCCACACATTCAACATTTGCCTATCAAAGAGTTACGATATTTCGACGAATATTTAGATGGAAATCCCGACAACATCCTGTTGCAAGACAACGGTGGTGGTATCCCAGCCGACAAGGTGCTTCAAGTGTATCAAGAACAAGTCATTGGTGGGATCATTCCGTTGGAAGTATTGCAACTGTCATCCTATTTAAAGGTTGTGGATGGCACACCAAATTATCTCATGATGAGCGATCGAGTGCCACAACGAGTTTTGTGTGCCGCACCGTGGGTCAAGCTGATTGTGTTGTTGCGAAATCCCGTTGATAGGGCCTTTTCACAATACAACATGCAGTATCATCGGGACGTGCACAATCCAACCAATCGTAGAGGATTTTCCACCTTTGAAGAGTATATTGATATGGATATTCGGGTTTTGAACGATGTGGGAGTTCTCAACAATGCAACCGTCCTGGACGAGGAATACCTTTCATCGCAACAGTTGATGGCATCCTGGTCTACCTATACCAAGTTGGGACTCAATTCACCCGTTGGACGAGGATTGTACGCCATCCAACTGTATCACTGGTTGCAACAAATGAAGGCATACGGCAAAGACAGTAACACCGACTTACTTGTACTACAAAGCGAACGAATGAATAACGATACCAAAGAGACATTTGATGAAGTCCTTCAATTTCTTGAATTGCCAAATCATACATTGCCACAGTTTGGAAAAATTCACACCACGACGTATCGCACCAAAAGAATGGAACAATCGACACGATCTCGACTAGAGGACATCTTCCGGCCCTTCAATCGACACCTCGAGCGGCTGTTGGGAGATGATTGGCGTGGCGTATGGGACGGATGAGTAGAATTCAGAGAATCTCATCTACGTGGGTGTCGTACAATTCAGCTCGACATTGCTCGAGAAAATCCAAAGTTTCGTCATCTACAAATGGAAGGAGAAAGCCTTTCGGTAACCGAGAGCCGAGGCGTGCTGGACCAGACACCAGTTTCATCACGCTGGCAATCTCCGGATGGAAATATCCTTTGATTGTCTTCCATATTCCAAGAACCGCCCGGGGCAATGGAAAGATCACGATCGATTGCCAACGTCCTGGATGAATTGTAGCAACAGAATGGACGATGGATCGCGTCAATGACACTACCATGAGAAATTGGGGGTTAGCCCAGCCTTCGCCTGCTCGAGCATCAATGAACAGTGCAAAGAGGTCTTTGGAACGGCGATCAAAATGAATTTCCAGATAAAGAGAAATCGCCAAAGCCCAGGTCTCGTGGCTTGCCGCAAACCGGTCAATCCTAGCAGCTAATACGTGGAACATAACGTTATCCTCTTTGTCGCGTACCAGATCTCCCGTCTTTGGATCAACACGTTTGAAAATGATTTGAGGGAGGCTACTGTGAACACTTGTTGTTTCAGTTTCGTCCTTTTCGACTGCCTCACTTGAGTTTCCAGCTTCGTCCTCGTTGTCTTTTCCCTGTTCTTCTTTTTTCACGGCATCGTCGATAAACGAATCATAATCAACTAAAGCAGGCTCTTCATCTGCTGACTTCGCCGTTTGAGCTTCAACCAGCTGACGCTGCGATTCTTCCTTGGCTCTCGCCGCACCTATCGCCTTTTCAACAGCCCATTTCCACACCGCAGCATCGTCCTCGACCAATGGGACCTTGTCAAAGTCAATACCGTAGCAGCTTCTCCAATCATGGTAATGTTCCAAGTTTTGCAGCGCCGATTGTTGTATCAGCTGTTCCTTGTTTCGTTTCCTGCTGAATTCAAAAGCCCGCTCGGCGGCTTGTGCGAAGCGGATACACTCCGCCTCGGGTGAGTCTGGAAACTCCTCTTGTAACTTCTTTGAAAGCGAGTCTGTCATGGTACTGGTGACGGAGTTGTCCAAGATGTTTCCCAGCAAGTTGTCGTAGTTAAATCCGATATTTTATGTTCATGGAAAAAGATGTTTTTGACTGTGAAGTGTGCATTCACCGGTATGCGCAACACCAGCTATCGTATCATGGTAGTTGTTCGGTCATTTTAAGTGACCGTTCGCGCGTCCACAAAATGTCAGTGGAAGAAAGACGCTCCAATGTTGTGTTCAACGTTTCGAAGGGACGAAGTGCTCCCGCAGTCATCATCATCACAAGAGGAATTTCTCTGCACTACCAGTAGTCTACTAGTAGAGTACCTAGCTAGTAGCTAGTATTTACGGTATACTAACAGTAAACTGTAATGGTACACTTTGATGCTACCCTCCACTGGTAGTACTTACTACGGTAGCTAGAGAAGCTACTACTACGACTAAAGTACCCATACAAAGATACTCATTACGCGACCACTTTCATATCCGAAGAAAGCACGCGATGCTTCATTTATCGCGTCTCACAAGATCCGATTTGTTTAGGGCATTGTCGGATGTTTCAATGAATTTGTGGCCAAAGTGATATCCACAATTTCCGATCAACCCCAACAAGTGTACCTCCAAATTTCTCTTCTTCTTCTTATGCGCTTCTTTGGTTATCTACTTTACCGAGATACAAGCTACTGGCACCAGCAATGATATCCCTGGCCGCTGATTGTAGAACCAAGATAGCTTCCCCACTTTAGCAGCAACATGAAATCCTCGACCGCCTCCGTTTTTGTCTTTCCACTTGCTATCTCCTTTGTTGGCGTCAACGGTCAACTCGGAAACAACACCGGCTTCCAAGATCCAATGATGCCAGTCGGAGCCACGGTTCCTCCACCTGTGTTCACTCCTATCAATACCATGGAAATTCCCACAGCTACTCCAAATACCAACACCACGGAAATTCCCACCGCTACTCCGAGTACCAACGCCACGGAAGTTCCCACCGCTGCTCCAAGTACTAACACGACGGAAGTTCCGAGTGCTACTCCATCAATCACTGCCACCGACGCTCCTACTAGCGTTCCAAGTGAGGAGCCAACGATTTCCCTAGAACCGACCGACTTTCCAACTCCTGCTCCATCGGTCAATAACCAGGATGTGTGCGACATTATTGACGACGATTGGGAAGAATGGTATGATCCTACAACTGTGTTCACATGCGCTGTTGCTGAAATATGAACTGCGATGAATTCACGCCTCAACGATTCGCGCTTTTGCTTTCACCTCAAACAGGTACGAAGAAAGGACTAGGGCAGAGCACACCTGCGAATGCCAAGCAACGGTGGAAGGACTGGCAGAGGATCGTGTTCAAATGAATTGCTTTGGAGAGGAACTTTATTGCTGTGCCGTCACTGGTGTTTGCTATGACACGGATGATGCATCGGAACACATCATCGCAGACCGTTTGTACGATGGCATTGTAGACTTGGCCACATGGCAGTCGTGCGTTAACATTTACCAAGGAGGAGTCGAAAACCCTAGGAAAACACACCGCCTCTGTCGTGAATACGGCTACGCGCCTCAAACTGCCGTCTCCCGACAAGAAACGACGGAACCAGCCTTGGCATGGTGTCGTGTGATCATCAATGATCAAGAATGCACCTCGTGTACACCATGCGAAGAGAATGGTCCGGGCATGACGGGATACGATTGTACCAACATTCGAGGAGTGGACCAAATCCCACTAGATGCACTACCAATGGGTCCACAAAGCGGATGCCACTTTCAAGACTTTCCAGTATGTACCTTCAACGGAGCCTTTATTGACGTTGACAAGTCCGTTGTAAGCGGTGGCGCTTTGCCATCGTTCGTCGTGAGGATTTCCGTCCCTGTCCTCTTGGCAGGTGGCGCCTTGGTTTGGAATTAGGCGTCATTTGGGGATAGAGAAGCGATTGGACTATCTGTCATTCACATTTTTTAAATAGATTGAAACATATTATTTACTTTGAAGTGCTTTCCCTTCTTCTCTGGCGTGATCTCCTGACGTTCCCTTAAGGTGGGACCAGCTCGACTACAATGCGAATGGGTATTTGATAGAACTGAAGACAAAAAGAATCGGTGATTACACTTCTCTTAATAACTTATCCTCGTAAGAACTCGCAACCATGTTAATCCGAAATGTTTTGTGGTGGTAAATTTGTCATGGTACCATGGTCAACGATAGCCACTTTGACATGTCTAACTAGGGTGTCAATTCCTCTGCTTTGGTGTCAACGGCACTCTCTGGTAGAGCTCGAAGTACAGTGTTGATATTCTTCATGACATCCGACGTTGACAAGACCCCCACCAAGTTGTTGTCGTCGTCAACCACACAAAGACGATGGCATCGATCCTTAATCATGAGTTCTGCGGCTTCCTTCATTCCCATTTCCATAGAAACAGTCAAGGCTGCTTCGGTCATCAAATCTCCGACCGTCGTAGCTACGATTCTTCGAGCCATCATGGCCATTTCTTGCTGTTCCTCCAAGTCGCCCGCTTCGAATGGCAAGACCGCTCCGGCTTCTTCTTTGGATAGAAAATCAAAGGCACTAATGACACCCACCAAGTTTCCAGTCACTACGACGGTACAACAAGGAAAAAGAGGAACGCATTTATGAGAATCGACCGAAGCAGACATCAAAACCAAAATATCAGTTGTTTCAACACATGCTGTCATTGGTGCCTTTGTTTTTCTCGTCGTAGGAAAGAGGATGATCTCAAATGTCAACTGATCAGTCGTTTACATTTTACATGCAGATTTTTTCATGTGATCTCACCTGGATCAATGACTGGCGCTCCATTGAAACTGTTGGAAAGAAGAATATGAATGGCCTCATCCACTGTGTCTGTCGTCTTTAGAGTGACCGGCTTGGGAGTCATGCAGTCTTTCACCCGACGATGGTTTGCCTTGGTCGGCGTCGACACAAATACCCTCCTTACGCCCGATCCAATGGAAAACGACATTGCTGATGGCAGGACCGCCGCGCTACCAAATAGCAACGAAATCCATACGGAAAATCGCTTCATGGTTAGTGTGTGCAGTTGTCTGGAAATGGACTTTGTGGAAAGTAATAATGTTGTTATTATTTTATGTTGTTGTCGTCGACTCGTTTCGTTTCTCCTTGAACTTGAAGGCTGCCGCTGCGAGCGAGGAACATCGAAATAGGGTGTCATCACAAGAGACAACATAACTGTAAATACAATGAGAACTCTAACCTACGAAAGAGCTATGGAAGTACCTTCGCGAAACAGATGATACTCTAAAATGCTCTACTACGAACTACTACCTACGGTAATCGTACCTCGTACGGAGTAGTACGAGTACCGTACCGGTAGATGTACCGGTACCGTACTCGTAGTACAAAACGTCGTACTGGAGGTACGGTAGATGATACGACTACCTCTAGTAGTACATTGTATCACATGTACGACTAGTACGACGTACGGGGGAGAGATTGAAGATGATGATGACATCATCATTCATCCGTTTGCAGGGAAGGAATCGTTACATCATAGTCCGAGTATCTATCTTCAATCTAAACCTACGTTGAATTTGACAGCCTCCAAGCTGCAACTACGACATTGTTCGTTCAAAAATGTAGCTGCAGTGCTTATAATTTAGACGTCTTTCATCGACGCTGCTTTAACTCAAAACGTCGTTTTCAGTTATCACATTACCGAACACACACCTTCTTCAGGTAGATTCACTGAGCTGAACAAAGCTGGGTTGTTCTTCACGTTGGCAAGCCAGGGGTGTCCTAGTGCTTCTTTGGCAGACAAGCGATCTTTCGGATCAGCCTGAAGCATTCGTTGCACCAGGTCTTTTGCATCCGAAGATATGCTGCCCCAATACTTCTTTGGGAATGAAACTTTTGCATTCGTATTGTCTTCGACAAGTTCTTGCTCAGATTCTCCGTAGAACGGCTCAACTCCTGACAGCATCAGATACAGCGTTACTCCGGCAGAAAACACGTCAACCTTGTTCCCATACCCGGCTCTTGTACCAGCGGTCAATATCTCAGGGGCAACGTATCCAGGTGTACCACAGCGGCCTCTCACAAGTCCGTCCATTCCAACAAATGTCGACATGCCAAAGTCGCACAGTTTCACAGAAACACCATGCTTTGATGTATCGGCGATTAGGATGTTGGCGGGTTTCACGTCTCGATGTGCCAAGCCATTCCGATTCATTCCTTCTAACGTAGAAAGCACGTCGCGAATGATAACTTTGGATTCATCTGCTGAAAGACTCCCTTTGGACTGGATGTATTCGAACAAATCTACTCCATCGAGGATTTCCAGCTCAATGACGGCATGATCTGAAGTTTCAAAGAACCCATGTAAATGCACGAAGGAGGAAGTGATGCTACTGCCCTTGGCAGTGAGAGTAGCTTGGACAGCCACTTCACGGACAAGGGTGTCCGATCGCTCTCGGCCCTTGACCACTCTTCTCCAAAACTCGTTCTTATCCACCACCTTGAGAGCACACATACTGCGTTGTGAAGACGAATCGTCATCAGTAGATCTTCTTGTCGCAGGAAATACAGAGGCATATCGTCCTGTGCCAATAGGTCGGTCCCTGGCAATGTCCCAAATGTCTTCCATTCGGAGGTTCGCAGCTGTATTCAGGCAAGAGATCCAATGCCCCCTTTCCTCACGATTTTGTACTTGGATCCTAAGAGTTCGGTGGTCAGACTTGGCACAGGGACTTCCATAAAACTGAAGCTCCAGCACGTCTTGAAAGTCGGCATGTGCATATGCAACAGCATACTGGAGATGCATGTGACCACGAGGAAGACCATTGATCGGCATTGATGTCTCGAACTCCAACAAGTAATTCTGCCGCAAGACCAATCGACAAGAAGACCATTTTCCCAGACTGAGATGATGCTTGTCCCCGACGTAAGTCATGAGCGCTTCTCCAAGATCAACCGTCCCGAAAGCTTGAGAGCGACCAGAAGTAGCCGCCTCGGATGCGGATTGAATCAAGGATCCAGACAACTTCTTGATTGCGGGTAGTGGACAGGCCGACATGACAGCAGGAGCGATAAGGTAGCGTCGTCCGGATTGCCACGTTTCCGTTCCTTGAACTGGTTTCAGAAGTCGCATTCCAGTATGAATGGAAATGTCTTGCTCTTCGACAGTCTCCAAAGGTCGGGAGGAATACATTACATGACGTTCCGACATGGTGTCGCCAGAAATTGCCATGTGGCCTCCAGACCGCAAAAGAGACGAATGATAAGAGACAAACGCGTCGTGTGCTGCAGCAAGATTAAGACTGGAGGAATTGTCTCCACCCAAAAAAGCACTGCTCGCGTCCCGGGCATATTTGGGAGCATTATGAAAGGTGGTGAAAATTTTCTTCATATCGTCATTCGTTTGGAGTAAATGAGAGGGAGACGACGGGCAATAGCCAGAGGTCGAGACAGTCACATTCGGGTTACTTAGCATATCACTTTGACTGCCGTAATCGGGAGCGTTGCGGAGTCGGTCGTCCGATTCACTCCGGTCAGAGTCATCCAAGGCCAACCCAACATTATGCGGGGCATCCGATGTTGACCATTTCAATCCGCTGGGTAAAGGGGGTACGAGAGGTGCAATCGCTGTTGCGCTCTGGGCCTCATGATGGTATTCGTTTGAATACGATCTTGGATACAGATACCCTGAGACAGGCCTGGAAAGCATGGCTGGCGACAACCCGATGCTGTCGGCGGTTCCTGAGTTCGGCATGCCTCCCGTCGAAGAGGCTCTTTGAGGGAATCGAGGAAACGAGACAACAAAATTTTGACCGGAAGGCGTGGTCGCTGCAGAAGCCAGGAGGAGGTCGAGATTGTCGGACTCTGGATCATGTAGCTCCTCTCTGGATGATGATTTATCGACTGCTATGGACGCATGAGCTGGAGTACTATTTTTTGCTGACAGGTTGACCGGCGAAAGTGACGCCGAGCTGGATTTTCCCACTCCTTTCCTAAGAGGCATATCCAACGCATCCATGGACTGGTACCTTCGATGGCGTTGGTCAAGGGGATCAATCGCACAGCTCGAAGAGGAGTGTGGAATGTTGGAGTTACTTGAGTTCGCAAAAATAGAGTTGAAAAATTTCCCGCCCCGAACGGACCCTTCCTTCCCAGGAGATCCTGTGACTTTTTTAGCCAATCCTCCGTGCAAATGCTCGTCCAAAGCTGCCATATCCTGCTTCCTTGCAGCAGCAGTGCTTCTAGGAGAAACCCTCAAACTTGGAAATGGTGGGACCTTGGACTCATCGACTTGAACCAATCCATGTATCCTCCCAGGAGTCAGCGGTGTTCTTGACACTAACCGCCTTGTCCCTGGTATGAGTGAAAAGGTGGACTTCTTTTCACCGGTATTTTCGGCTTTGTTGTTTGACATTGCTACCTCGTTGGGAAGAGACGCCGTACTGTCGAATGAAGATGACAGTGTCGGCGATGTCGACTTGTTGTTACTCTTGTTACTCTTTCCACGAAGGAACTTGCTGTAAGCTCCTTCCCAGCTCTTCTTCGGAGGAGTGCTTCCTGGAGAGGATGGTATCGGTGGGTTTTCGTCAAACTCATTTGGCGCTTTTCGATGGTGCCCCTCTAAAAGCGCACCCTTTGAGTTAGAAGGTACTGTCGATTCTGTTTGTTGTTGAACATGCGGCGAGGCAGGCAACGACACGGGCGATTGCTGTGTCGAATCGGATCCTCGGTGTCCTGATTTTGGTCTGTGCAACAGGTTTGTGAGCCGCCCCCCTCCACTACCAGCGC
This sequence comes from Nitzschia inconspicua, assembly GCA_019154785.2. Classification (NCBI taxonomy): domain Eukaryota; phylum Bacillariophyta; class Bacillariophyceae; order Bacillariales; family Bacillariaceae; genus Nitzschia; species Nitzschia inconspicua. Next base: position 880,496 of record JAGRRH010000006.1, on the reverse strand, counting down.
TACTTCCCGAATCTTGACGCACTCGATCGCTTGTGATGTGATTGGTGTACTTCATTGTCAGAAACATGAGAAACACTGGTCGTTGCAGACGAGACGACAGTGATTTCGATATGAATAAACGGAGGTGGAAGATCTTCTAGCTTTGCTACACCTCCCCCTTCTGTACCAGAACCAAACAAGAAGCTACTATTTGTGGTCTTGATAGAAGTTTCAGATGACTGTTGATTTCTCTACGCCGTCAGCCGTGCTTCTTTCCACTGGACGGTATATGGCATATAGACCAGTCTCCTTCTCTACAGTGTATGTGGAATGTGAACGGTAGTGTTGATGATGAGGATCGTGATTAATGATGTGATGATGAATACTTCTTCTTCTACGTCAATGGTAGCTACCAGATTGAGTAGTACGAATTCTAACAGTAAGACGTTTTATTTATGATGATGACGACGATCAATCCAATATTTATCACGATAACAAAACGATGCTCTGCATCATGCAAACAGCCGGAATATGGCACGACCATGGTGTGCGATCTCCCTACGTCTTTTCTTTCGATGGGATTCTACAAAACTTCCGTCACTTTCAAAGGAAGAATTCTTTTCATGATGACATATTGAACTTCCTCGTGGTCAAGTTTCGTTAAATCAAAAAAGAGGTCGTTGGATTCACCACCGGTGCCTCGGAATTACATACACCGAAGAACACCGAAACACACGACGAACAGAAGAAATTGTACGGTTGTACAGTTGTACACTCCAACTGCCCCATCTTGAAATCTGGCGCATCTTTTGCAACTACTACTCCGAGTGGATATTTTCTCTACTACTACTCGGAGTACTACCTAGAGCCTCTACCGGTAGTTACTACCGTAGCTAGCTAGTACTCCAGTAGTAGATATCATAGATGTTGGGGAGAGAAAAGCTGTTGTGTTGTGTCGTTTATAGTTGAACTTGAAAACGATTTCCATGGTTTCGCGAGGATGGTACTACAATACAAGTAAGTTGTAATGGCAACAGAACACTGATGACAGTGAACAGCCCCACAACTACGTCTGAAAGCTTTGTAGGCGCATGGTTCTTGTGAATAGTATCCTCTTTTCTTAACTCATAGAATAAGTTTACAGTTAGTGTTATTCTATATGCAGTATTCTATACTGTTGTCTTCAAAATTAGTAGCGAGTGCCAGTTTGCGAGTGTGTGTTGTTGTATGGCTGGCTTGTACGACAGAGTATCTAATTATCTAGCTTCAGCCAGAACAGGGCTAGGGGGGACGGGTTTTGCAGATGCTCTCACAACAGACATTTCTTCCTCCTCTTCCAGAGCGGCCAAGGCGGGCAAATGCACTACAGTGGCCTCCTCCACGGAAGCTTGTGTGTTGGCCAGCATGGCCTTTTCGACCTCCTTCTCGGCTGTGTAAGTCTTGGCATTGCCAGCCGTCATGGACAGAATAAAGGTCCAGGCAAGTCCGCAGACCGACAAGAACGGGATCTGCAAATCTTCTTGAATGTATCCAAATTGGATAAACTGAACAGGAATCCAAAAGAGCAAGTTTCGTTTCATTAGCGGCAGAAAATTGTCCTTAGCTCGCATCATTGCGCCCGACGGAGTGAGACCTTGAATAGCTCCAGTGAGAGCAAAAAAGGCGGGATAGTAGAGAAAGGGGACAATGCCCAGTTGCGACGCCAGAGCCTGTTCCATCGCGGCAAGCTGAGAGGCATCAAACGAGACTCCCAGGCCGGGTAACGAGCCGAGGTATTGTCCGTGGCAAGTGGCCACAATAACGGGAAAGGCAAAATGCTGCAAGGCTCGGTACGCCATGTCAAAGATGGCAAAAGATGACGCTCGTTGCTTGTCATAATCTGTCTCTTTGACTTTCGATTGGGCAATGGCGTCCCCGCAAACGGCCAAAGTAGCACCGGTGATCATTTTAGTCGGCAGTGGATGAACCTTCAAAAGCTCCTTATAGGTTGAGAGCGGATCAAAGCCCCCATGATGGAGTGTCGATGCTGCCGTCCTGGCATGTGGTAGAGCATGTGCGGCTGAGTTGATGTGCGGAAGAGCATGATTCAGCGATTCAAAGGTCGATTGAATCTCGATCGGGCCAAGGCTGAATGCCAGAGATGTGCCCAATGTGGCAAGGAGACTGACCATACGAATGAACGATTTTTTGTTGGAAGATACCATCACGATATACGACTGTTTTTTGTTTTCTTCAGAGGAGGCCTGTTCTTTGGTTATCTTTTCTTGCGATTCTGGTAGCTGAATGCAAGATGAGTTGATTTATACGACAATCTTCTCACCAAGTCTTTTGTGTGAAATGTGAATTGTGAATGCTGCTTCAACAAAAAAAATGGATTACTACTATAACACAAACAGGGTGGCAGGTGAGGATACAGACGGCCAAATTCCTCGTCCTCGAATGGGACAAAAAATAATGTCTGACACGCACCCAGCACTTGGTATCATAGCAAACCGGGAAGGTATTTTCAACTGGGTACGGCAGTCTACTGGTTTGGTGAAATGAGTTTTACCGCGTTGAAAACTCTACGGCCTTAATTACGGTAATAACAGTAAAGAGCTGATCTACTCAGTAGCTTCAAGGTGTCTTTGCGAGATATGATTGGTTGGTGCTTGTGTTTGTATCGGGAAGGTGTTTGCAATTTGCAATTGCAAGATCAGCAGTACGTGTTTGAGGTGCATTTACTACACCTACGTCGTAGTATTCTAGATTCTCAATTCCAAGCACGTTTGAGGGGTTGTCAAGTTGTCAAACATGCGTACCACTACTCGTATGTATCTATGTACTGGAGTATTATATTATGTATTACCTACTACCTACTAATAACACAGTGCTATTGCATGTATTAACTGTACGATAGTATGTACTTGGGAATAGGTACCTCCTGTAGAACGGAGTACGGTACTTACGGTAGTAACTTCAGTACAGTACTCTCTAGTAGTAGAGGTTCTGTAGAACGGAGTACGGTAGGTACATCAGTACTTTACGGTGGGGGTACCTATGTACTACCAGTAATACCTCTCTTTGTTGACTCGATCGAGCAAAACGTGCCTCTCTGTCAAAGTCAACACCATCATGACACTTCGCATCGCGATCAACGACACGGATCTTCTGTCAATCAACGATGTCTTCCATCTCGGATGGAGTGATGATAATGTTGTGTAGGTGATGCCACCATTTTCTGGTTTTCTTTCCACCGCAACAACACTATTTTTCTCGTTACCACGTATTTTTTAAATACTATGAGACTCTCTACGCTCGCAAAGCAACAAAGAGGAAGAATTCTGAGAAATGGATACAACAAACACAGGAACTTGGTATCGTCGATTTCTTCCTCCCAACGTTCTTTGTCGTCACCTGCCTTTTCGAACGACAGATATGATGCTTCTGTCCCCGCAGCATCGAAGCATCCTTTGTACCCCAATTTGTTCGCTCCCTTGACCTTGTCGAATGGAAAAGTCGTCGCCAACCGTGTCTTGATGGGATCCATGCACACGGGGCTGGAAGGTACTTCCATGCCACAATGGATGGAACGGCTCTTGATGATGGGAGAAAAACATACATTCCACCATCAAGAACACCATTCATTGGATCGCATGGCCACCTATTTTCAACGTCGTGCCCAAGGAGGAGTCGGTCTGATGGTAACAGGAGGTATTGCGCCCAACTACCAAGGATGGGTTGGTCCGTATGCAGCCCAACTCACGACTCACGATGAAATGGTGAAACATCAAGTGGTCACACAAGCCGTGCATGATGTCCAAGTACCCATTTATGGTACCAATGAGACGACTCCACCTTTGATTTGCCTCCAAATCCTGCATGCCGGAAGATACGCGTATCATCCATGGGCTGTTTCGGCCAGTGCCACCCAATCCCCAATATCCCCGTTCAAGGCGAAAGCCCTGACCAAACCGCAACTGCAGCAGACCATTGATGACTTTGTCAATACAGCCGTTCTGGCACAACAAGCAGGATATGATGGAGTCGAGCTCATGGGTAGTGAGGGATATCTCATTAGTCAGTTCTTGTCGCCGCACACCAACTTACGAACCGACGAATACGGTGGAGATTCCTTTGAAAATCGTTCTAGGTTTCCTTTGGAACTGGTCCAAGCGGTTCGCAAAGCCACTGGTGAAGATTTCGTTATCATCTTTCGAATCTCTTTGTTGGATTTGGTGCAGCAGTCCAATGGGGGAATGACCTGGGAGGAGTCTGTCACCTTGGCCCGACGTCTCCAGGACGCCGGTGTGACCATCCTGAATACCGGTATTGGTTGGCACGAGTCTCGCGTTCCGACCATTGCCACCAATGTTCCACGTGGGGCCTTTACCTTCTGCACCAAAAAATTACGAGAGACCTTGTCCGATGACATCCCCATTGTCAGCACCAACCGAATCAACGCTCCTGATACTGCAGAGCTGGTCTTGTCCGAAGGAGTCAGTGACCTCGTTAGCATGGCTAGACCTTTGTTGGCAGATCCCAACTTTTTGCAAAAGGCATACAATCAACAAGCCGATCATATCAATACCTGTATTGCTTGTAATCAAGCGTGTTTGGATCATGCATTTGTGGGCAAGACTGCTAGTTGTTTGGTCAACCCTGCAGCCTGTCACGAAGACGAGTTGACGCCATTTTTGCTCCCCGAAGCTGATCGATTGAATATTGGCGTCATTGGCGCAGGACCCGCAGGATGTGCCTTTTCCATTGCCGCCGCTCAAATGGGACATACTGTCACGCTCTATGATAAAGGAGACAAGGTTGGGGGTCAGTTCCACATGGCCAAACGCATTCCTGGCAAGGAAGAGTTCAACGAAGCTCTACGCTACTTCCAGGTACAGCTAGAGAAGCAGGGTGTAAACATTCAAATGAATACAGAGATATCATTGGAGGAAATGCAGCAACGAAGCCACGTTGACAAATGGATCGTTGCCACAGGGGTTAATCCACGGGACCCCAAAATTCCCGGACAAGATCACCCCCACGTACTGTCGTACATTGATGTGCTGAAACACAACGCTCCTGTTGGAGAGAGCGTAGCCGTCATTGGAGCAGGTGGTATTGGCTTTGATGTGAGCGAGTATTTGCTGTACCACCGCGGACATGACAAGAACGTGAAGGATGTCAATGTCAAAGATTTTTGGGAAGAATGGGGTGTAGATGAGACACTCTCAACACGTGGTGGAATGAAGACACCACACTTGCCACATCCGCCACGCCGGCGAGTCCATTTGATGCAGCGGAAAAAGGGCAAGCTAGGAGCAGGTCTTGGGAGAACCACTGGATGGATTCACAGAGCCTCGCTGAAGATGGGGAAAACTGACATGATAAATGGTGTCTCATATGATTCCATTGACGCAGATGGCAACTTGCACTACACCAAAGACGGAAAGCAATATGTTTTGGAAGTAGATAACATTGTATTTTGTGCAGGTCAAGTGGAAGAGAAGACTCTAGAACTTAAGGCTGCAAAGGTCGACGGGTTGAAAGATAAGGTGTTCACAATTGGCGGCGCCTTTATGGCTGGAGAACTCGATGCGAAGCGAGCCATTGACATGGGAACTAGACTGGCACTTGCCATTCACCTACCAAATGTTACACCAGGCAACCATGTCTTCCGAAGTCCTAAAGGAACAGAAGAAAAGCTATTTGAACTGCTTAAGAAGTGGGCTTGAAGAAGGAATGGCACGTAAGAAAAGTTTAGACTTCGTTTTGCATTCGTACAACGTTCATTACAAAATTAACTCATTCTCCATTAGTTTACAACATGTATTTTCAGTGGATCGATTCAACAATCCGACATGACATCACTTCAAGCACTTCTACACTTCAGGTGCCGCGTTGGTTTCTTTTGTAGCATCCTTGTAGTCGCCCTTGAGTGCCGCCAAGGTACCAGTTAATCGTCCATAAGTCACACTTTCTCGACTCAAGCGGTTCACTTCAAATTTCATGGAATTCTTGATGAGTGGATACAAATCTATCCAACCTTTTCGCACAGATTCACTCAGGACAACTGCAAGATCATTGGCCTTGCTGTCGTACAAATCGTCCGCCTTATCAAGTTTATCTTCGTTTCGATCTAGCTTTTGTTGCAAACCTTCGGGTGCATCCCGCGCTCCGCGGCGTTCAATGCGATTGACCTTTTTACGCAGCCGGTCTACCTTGCGAACATAATGGTCCCTCTGCTTGGACAATTCCAAAGACTGCTTGATCTCCTTGTCGCCCATTGAGGTAACAACGTCATCCCACTCAGTAACATAATCAATGATATGTGTCTGATAGTCTAATTCGTCCAATCTGTCTTGCATGGCTGCCAATTGTTGAAAGGCAACTAAAGAGCCACTTTCAATTTCATCTGCCACTTTCATAATGGATTTAGATTGCAATTCGATATTTTCCGCACTTACGTCATCGCCAGGATACTGAATTTCTGCCACTTGTTCCGGTGTCAATGGTTTGCCGACATGATCCCAAATGGGAGTGCCCTTGGTCATCATGGCATAGTGATCAAAGAGCTATATGCGATGTCAAGGATTAATGGATGTAGAAGAGGTTTCATATCAGGTATCAATTCAAATACTGGAACAAAACGTCGTGCGGTAAATTTCGAAGTGTTACAACACTCACCTGCGTTCGTTTAGCTTTTAGAATTCGCATGGCCTCTTGATATTCGTCCAGGTAACGAATCAAAGTCCTCATTTTCTTACGATATTGCTGGAATTCTTTCGTCATGGGAACCAAGTCATGAGACAACTTCTGTTCATCCTTTTCAGCCGATTCTTTGGCCTCCCACAAGCGCCGGCTAACGTTAGTTTTGTTTCGCGAAAAGTCGGGAACGACAACTTCTCCGTGTTGATGTGAAGCAGGGGTGTTACCACCACTTGTGATGGCGACTGTGCTGGGACTTTCCGGAGTAACGGGAACAATTTCGTATTTTTCATTGAAATCTTCTGCCTCGATGGGAACGGGTGGAGGGAGGATTTCCCTCCAGTCCTTCTCTTCCTTGTCATATGTATCTTCTTGTGTGGAAGGATCCTTTAAGACTTCGGGTTCCTCTTGATCGTCTACCATTTTTAGTATCTCATCTGTTTTCGTCGCAGGTGCCATCTCAGCTGGAAGGTCCTTTTCGTTGGTAAACATCATTGCGTCAATAATATGTGGAATGCCGTGAAACGAATGATGAGAGAAGTCGAGCACGAAGTGAAGGCTCAAAGAATAATTTCCCGCTGGTATGAGGTTCTTCAATCAATGGTTGAAAGATTTGGAGGTAAATGTCGATAAATAATAGTAACGTTGCCGAACTCCTCGACAAATTTGGTGTTGACGAGCCATTCGTCCGAAATGTTGCTGTCGATATTGCTTTCGGGGATGATGATGACGATGATGATGTTGTGTGTTCTTTACGACAGAAGATGCCACCGGCAAGTTCCCACACGCGGCGTGAAGTCGTGGCTTCTCGTTATTGATTTTTGGTCAATGGATGCAGTAGTAATATACCAGTCGTATCATACGTGTGTATTTACAGTTACAGTCATGTCTCTCTTTGATCGCAGTGGATTCACTGTCACTTACTCTACTAGTAGAGTCGTACAGTTTACTGTAAAATTAATATGAATCACGAATTGAAGCTGGGAGGACTACACTTTGTAGAACAGACGAACAGACATCCATGCAAATTCGACCAGTGATCGTTTCTCCCCCTCTTCATGTTTTTCTTCTCTCCAAAACAAGAATAATATTATTGAAAGTGTTCCAACAAACTGATCTCATCATCAAGATGGTCAAGCACGGGCGCAACAAGAAAAGACGGGCCGGCCGCATCGGACGAACTAAGCTGAAGAACAAGCATTCCTTCCGTCGATGGGACCCCAAACCCCAAATTGCCGACGCAGTCGTCCGTCAACACTGGGATCCCTCCAAGTCGCCCTCGGTCAACTTGGCCAATCTCGGGTTGGTTGCGAGACCAAACGACGATGCCAAAAACATTGCACCATCCCAGCGAATTCAACCCGCAACCAATGTCAATGTGGTGGAACTCTTTGATATTCCCGATTCGGACGAATTGCGAGAACAGAAACGACAGCGGCGGTGTCCCCTGAAGGAAGAAGATCAGAAGTACATCGTCAAGTGTTTGGCTAAATACGGCGACGACTATGGGAAGGCCTTTCGTGATACCAAAATCAATTATATGCAACACACCGAAAATCAGCTGCGAAAAATGGGGGCGCGATTTTTATTGCTGAATGAGGAACAACGAGTGGTGGAAGTACCGGAAAAAGTCAAGGCGCTTGTGAAAACGGCGGAACAGTAATGCAAATTAATCCGACATTCTTCTCCTTTTCAACTGCGAAAAGTCCTCTGTGGCACTACTATCAACTTTTCCGAGATAATGCTCGATAGTAGCAATCAGATCGCTTCGGTTCACGGGCTTGGTAAGATAGTCTGTCATTCCGCTCGCGGCTCCCAGTTCCCTATCTCCGTTCATGGCTGCCGCCGATAGCCCAATGATAGATGTTCGTCGTTCGTATTGGTACTTCGCTTCCATATTCCTAATAAGCGATGTGGCTTCTAGGCCACCCATAATATCCATGTTGACATCCATTAGGATCAAGTCAATGTTTCGGTCCGCTTCAAACTTTGACACAGCGACGAGGCCATTCTCGGCCAGCACCACATCGTAGCCTGCATTCTCCACCATCTTGGTGGCGACCTTTCGACTAACAGGATCATCTTCGGCAATCAAAATCTTTCCCCCGGTTATGGTCGTCGACTGTGCCACTTTTTCTATCTCTTGATGTATATCATCGATGCTGCTATCCGGCGCTTGTTTATAAAAGAGAGTAAAGAAAAATGTGGACCCTTCGCCCACTTTCGATTTTACCTGTAACGTTCCTCCCATCATATCAACCAACTTTTTGGAGATGGTCAAACCAAGACCCGTGCCACTGAACTTTCTCGTGTCGCTGAAATCCACTTGTCGAAACGATTCAAAAATGACGTCCAGTTGGTCTTCAGGTATACCTCTCCCGGTGTCTTGCACGCTAAACTGTAGCATCTTTTGGTCTTCGGACAATTCCACCTCCAAATGCACGGATCCAGCTTCTGTAAATTTCACCGCGTTTGAAACAAGATTGTTGATAATTTGCTGTGTACGAAAGTTGTCCCCAAAAACGCACTTTGAAATGCTATCGCCGACTCGCTGCGAGAGGCGGATGTTTTCTTTCTTTCGCGATTTTATCAAGACATGGCCGATTTTCATGGTTTGATCAATCATATTCCGTATTGAAAAGGGTTGATCGCCGATGTGCATTTGTCCGGCTTCAATTTTGGAGAGATCGAGAATGTCGTTTATAATGGACACCAGAAGGTACCCCGACTGCCTCGCCACTTCCAATCCTTCCAAATTTTCGTTGCGATGTTCTTCGGACAACTTGTTGGATAAGGCAATATCGATGTGACCCATGATTCCGTTCAGCGGCGTTCGGATTTCGTGGCTCATGTTAGCTAGAAAGGCAGATTTGAGCTTGTCGGCCTCTTCGGCCTTTTCTTTCGCACGCAAAATGGCCCGTTCCACATTCTTCTGTTCTGTAATATCCGTAAACGTCGTATACACCTGAAACGGCTGGGTTTCGTTCGGTTTAAAGAGTGGGATGGCGTCGATTGAAATCCAGTGCTGCTTTTCCTCTGCCGGATGATACACTCCCATAATGGCATTAGTGACAGCTTTGCCGGTCGAGAGCGCCATCATGGCCGGATGGGTTTCCCCCGGATAGTCGGACCCATCTTCTTTGACGGCCTTCCATCTGGGATCAACCGACGTTCGACCCATCATTTGATCCAGCGTTAGGCCTAAGATGCGTTCCGCAGATGGATTCACAGAGATGATCCCCCCGTTCGCATCTTGGTAAACCACGCCTTGAGTGGTCGTTTCGAACAGAGTTCGATGCCGCTCTTCACTTTGCCGCAGTGCTTCTTCGATGCCTGCACGCTCCGACACGGTCAACTTGTTGGCTTCCTCCCTCTCGGCAATTTCTGTAATGTCACGTGAAAGTCCACACAATCCAACTATTTTTCCATCGGCGTTTTTTAATGGATATTTGATCGTCGAATACCAGCGCTCCTCTTCTTCAATGCAACCGTTGGCCTCATGGCTGCATTCCCTAGTGATGCTGTTGGTCCTCCTTCGGGCTTTATGTGTCACTTCAATTGGTTCTCCTGTCTCAAACACCCTTCGATCCGCCGTGAGCATACGATCCAAATCTATGGTGCTAGAAAAGAAGTCACTGTCGGAATAATCGACAGCCACAAGGTTCGACCGCGATACTTGGAAGAAGGCTTCTAGTGCCTTGTTGATGTATCGAAACTTTCCCTGGAGATCCTTGACGTAGACATGGGCCGGCATGTGGTCGACCAGAAAATTCAATACTTCCGCTTCCATCATGGAATCAATCATCTTTTATACGTGGCATGCACCGCGTTCAGTCTAACAGTAAAGGACAGGATCTTCCCTCCCAATTCGTATATCTTGTTAATCGCAGCCAAAGAAACAAGACGTGATGTCTCGCGTTTGTTTCCTCTCAAAGAACAAAACAACAACAACAACAACAAGAAGAAAATAGAATTTGTGCTGCAAGTATCATAGACACCTACGGTAGTTTTGCTATCATACATACAATTTTGATGTACCTACCTCGAAGTACCGTTATTGATAAAACTGTAACAACACTACGTGAGACTTCAGTAAGGTACGTCGTACTTGTACCAGTAGTCTACCGGTAGCATCATGCGTCATAGACGACAAAACAATTTCCGGTACTCTACCTTTTACCGTACTTCGAGTATGCCGGAGTATTTAATTGTGGCACAGGGTGTGCAGTCGACCAAGCTGCAGAATTATTATTGAAAATAATTTTACTGATGTTTTTTAATAAAAAAAAAGGGCTCTCAAATCATTGTCGTGAGACCTTTTAAAGCGGAGGCCCTAATTGAGGTTTGTAAAAGGTCTGTCGCAGTCGTTATTTGGTTTTGTTTGCTCAAGTAGAGACGGATGTCTGCCGAATCGAAGACGTGTTGTGACTTTTTAAAAAGCCAGTTAACGACGGCTGTCTGGCGGATCGGGAAACCCTAATTGCCGTTTAGAAGGTCAGTATCGATGAAATAGGAAATAATTGTGGCTTTAAAAGGTCTGTCGCAGTCGTTTTTTGGTTTTGTTTGCTCAAGTAGAGACGGATGTCTGCCGAATCGAAGACATTATGCGACTTTTTAAAAAGTCAGTTAACGACGGCCGTCTGGCGAATCAGGACATCCTAATTGCCGTTTAAAAGGTCATCAGTATCGCTGAAATAGGAACTGACGAACCAAGAAACCTTTAATTGTGGCTTTAAAAGGTCTGTCGTAGTCGTTATTCGGTTTTGTTTGCTCAAGTAGAGACGGATGTCTGCCGAATCGAAGATCATAAGTGACTTTTTAAAAAGTCAGTCAATGACGGTTGTGCACTCATGGGAGCCTTTCTGGAGTGGGATCCCTCTCATGGGATACCATTGCTTAGGTGCTGCCAGGGTACCAACCTTGTTGAGTGTGTACACCGACAGTACAATACAACTTTCAGGCACAAGGCTGGTATTGAAATGGGAGATGCCCAAATAAGTGAGCGCAGGCACCGACATAACCTTGACATGGCTCAGCAGGTATACCGAGATTTTCCCAAGGTTGGACATTATGACACTTGGAAGATTGACGTACTCCAGAAGCTGGTGGGACAGAACACTGGGAAATTGCTTTACCCGGGATGGACGTGTGTAAGTGATTGTTTGGAAACTGATGAGAGCTTCGTTACAGTTCTATTGCATACCAGCGATCTATATGATAAACTTCTGAATAGGGTTCAGCAGCTCCAAGAAGCCGATGATTACAATCCAAAACTTAGTAGGGATGTCAAGTTTAGCTGCAACTCGTGGGGGGTTCCCTTGCCATTTTTGCCAGTCATGAGACGTGTTGAGTACCGGCTCTTCAGCCAGCTAATGCTCAATGACTTGCAAAAATTTGATGAAAACAGGATGTCACACTTGTGGATCGCGCATGTCAATGGGCAAGGTATATTTCCAAAACTTCCAGTACAATTAAAAAAGTATCATCAACACTGGGAGAGAAACAGGAGGATCCAGGATGCAATGGAGCGAGCTAAAAGTGAAATTGAGCTCATGAACTCGTACTTGGCAAAAAAGGTGCCAATAGAATTCAAGGATGGCTCCAACACTGTTGAAGGTGCATTTGCAGAAACAGTTGAGTTTGGTGAAAGGGTCGGAACTCTCCAAAAATCCCGCCCACAACGTACTTATGACATATGGTTTAAACCATAAGAAAGATCTCAGAATAAGCTATCTATCGATGTATATATTATTTATATTAAGAATTCTTAAGTCTTTGACTCCGTTGAGGCATTCAAAATCAGCAAGTCGTGCAAATTTCCTCTTTTCCTTTACGGTTCTCAGCAACTACAGGGAACTGGAAAATGACACAATAACACTTTTTGTTTTTCGAAGTACAATGAACAACTTTTAAAATGGCGACAATACGAAAAAAGCGAGTGGCGATGACGAAACAGCTGAAAAAGGTAGTGTTCATGGCGTGTTTGTTGCGGGTGTCGCGAGGAATTACAGTCGAGATACTACTAGACATCTCCAACGAATGCAATCCAGTTGATTGAAATGGTGAAAGAAACTTACAAGAACTATCCACCGAATGAACTCAATCGGATTTGGATAACATTGCAGGACGTCATGAACGAGATAATCAAAAGTGGAGGTAAACACTACCGTAGTACGTAGCTAGGTACTACTACGTAGTACTACGTATTAAACGGTGAGAAGGACCACTACTCGTACAAATTACCGTACGAACTACAGTACTTTGGTCGTTTTTCTACTATTTGTTTATTTTTGTTTGATCATCAAACTTGTACCCTTCGTGCAAAACAATACAAGAGAATGACAAGTCGAAACGGCAGCAGTAGTGAAGTAGAGTCTTGGCGAAAAAGCAAAGCTAAGGCTTTTGTGAAGGAGCTTTTTGCAGAATAACAATGAAATGTACATGGATATGCCTGAAGCCCAGTTGTATCGATTGTATCCACAACATTTTGGTCAATACTCTCAAAATCGATTTATTTGCAATGTCAAGACCTTTAAAGAAGACTATCAGAGAAGTTCGGGAGGCGAACGCTCTTAAACAGTCATGTCCGGGTGGTGAAAACTACAAGAGAAAACAATCCGAGACCTTTTTGGAAAAAGGTCTACGACTTTTGGAAAAAGGTCTACGAGTCGTAGACGTTTTGCAACCCTAATGGAGTTGAAACAAACCGTCACCAGTCAGTCTTGTTAGGGTGGTCGTGCGAGCCATCCATCTCATTTATTTAACGGAGCGGAAGCATCGTGGTCTTTTTCACCGGATCTTCCTGTACTATTCAACAGTAATTTCCTCCGCGCTCTAAAATGTCATTTACATTTATTTCCCTTCAATACTTTTAATGCTACGTAAGTTTCATAATATTTTTATTCTGCAGCTTGGTCGACTGCACACCCTCGAAGGGGTGATATTTAAAACAGGTGTGACGATCGAATCTTTGGAAAAAATTCTTATTGATGGATACCATGTTTTAGTGTGCACATGTCTCTCAGTTGGAGAGTATCAAGCTCAAAATTTTAGATGGATTGATGAAAACTCCAGACGAGATTCGATTTACGTTTTTGAAGCCACAAAATATCACTGCCAAAACTTTGTTTCCGATCCCTATTTATCCAGATATTAACGAAGGAACTATTCGTATGTGGAGATCAATGAAAATGCGTCAGTTTCCTATCAACTGTGCGAACGCGCGAACGATTCAGAAGTTACAGGGTCGTTCGATCGACAAACTCTTAATCAATAGTTGGGACTACACAGGCAATTGGATATATGTTGCTTTATCAAGAGTCCGTGAATTGAATGGCTTGTATTTGCGATTACCTCTAGACCATGAGAAATGCCGTGGAATGTCTGAAGAGGTACGCGTCTTTATGGAACGAATTCGGGAGAAGAAACCACTTCCTTCTGTAAAAGTAAGAAGATGAATGAAAAGGATTTTTATTTCTTTTCATTTTAGTATATAATACACAGTAAAGTGGTCACAAAGATTGACGCATTATCAATGTAAATCTGTATTGTCAACTTCCAAGTCTGTCGACTCAATACTGGTAGCTCCTACCGTAGTCGACACACTGTCAACATAGCATAGCAAAGCACGGCCATTATTAAGAACAGCTTACGGTAGCAGTAGACAGTCAAACCGTAGTCGAAACACCGTCAACATACCAGAGCAAGAGCAGGGCCGTTAGAGCAGCTTAGATAGTCGAATTGTAGCTCCTACCGTAGTCGACACACTGTCAACATAGCATAGCAAAGCACGGCCATTATTAAGAACAGCTTACGGTAGCAGTAGACAGTCGAACCGTAGTAGTCGAAACACCGTGAAACCACTTCCTTCTGTAAAAGTAAGAAGATGAATGAAAAGGATTTTTATTTCTTTTCTTTTTAGTATATAATACACAGTAAAGTGGTCACAAAGATTGACGCATTATTAATGTAAATCTGTATTGTCAACTTCCAAGTCTGTCGACTCACTACTGGTAGCTCCTACCGTAGTCGACACACTGTCAACATAGCATAGTAACGCACGGCCATTATTAACAACAGCTTACGGTAGCAGTAGACAGTCGAACCGTAGTCGAAACACCGTCAACGTACCTACCAGAGCAAGAGCAGGGTCAACATAGCATAGCAAAGCACGGCCATTATTAAGAACAGCTTACGGTAGCAGTAGACAGTCGAACCGTAGTAGTCGAAACACCGTGAAACCACTTCCTTCTGTAAAAGTAAGAAGATGAATGAAAAGGATTTTTATTTCTTTTCTTTTTAGTATATAATACACAGTAAAGTGGTCACAAAGATTGACGCATTATTAATGTATATCTGTATTGTGAAGTTCCAAGTCTGTCGACTCACTACTGGTAGCTCCTACCGTAGTCGACACACTGTCAACATAGCATAGCAAAGCACGGCCATTATTAACAACAGCCTACGGTAGCAGTAGACAGTCGAACCGTAGTCGAAACACCGTCAACGTACCTACCAGAGCAAGAGCAGGGTCAACATAGCATAGCAAAGCACGGCCATTATTAAGAACAGCTTACGGTAGCAGTAGACATTCGAACCGTAGTACCTACTAGTCGAAACACCGTCAACATACCAGAACAAGAGCAGGGCCGTTAGAGCAGCTTAAATAGTCGAATTGCGTTTACAGTTGCAGTTAATTACTTTACAGTGGTTCGCGCTTGGTAAGAGATTATTACATAAATGTTTGGACTTTATCAAATATTCATAGGTCGAGCTTTTTGGAATGATAGCCCGAGGATGCCGGAGGATGATTTTTGATTCTTTTCACTATAGTAAATTGATCGCGAATGAGGACCCATTTTCAAACATCTGCACCCTCAAACTCCCATTCTATCACTATCTATTCGACTATATCGACTATATCGACTATATCGACTCAACTCTAAACATGTCTATCGACTCACTCGACACGCTGCTAGAATATGAAGAATGAGGCCGAACACTCAGAGCAGCTTAGCCGAATACGCACGAAGTATGGACGTCGAACTTGCTGTTCTGAAGAGTTCACACTTACTGTTAATAACGGTTTATTAAGACATAATACTTCGAGGTATACGAATGCTCTATTTCCATTAGCGTCAGTTAAGTCTTTTACCCGATGAAAAATCCAGTAAACAGATCAATGCAGGTTACTCTATTTTCTCTCATTGTCATCGAGAGTACATTAAACAGAAGCGATACAAGAGATGCAAAAGTAGTCATTGTCTGAGAACTTTCAATAGAGTGCTGTAGAGAAGTTTTTTTCTTCTTTTTCTCTGAACAACAAAATGACAATTACGACTCGCTGTTAATCCCAAATGACATTTCTACGTTGAACTACGGTACGCACTCTATTAGTACCTAGTCGACATTCTACGCCTACCTAACTGTAAACAGTGCTCTCCTGTACTGTTGCCTCGTGCTCCGTATGAAAACTCTCACGTCACCCCTTATTATGTAGAGATAACGAAATCTCTATTTTATGGCTATGCCAACTACTAGAGTCTAGCTACCGGTAGTTTCGTATCTAAGAAGTTGACTCACCAGCCGGGCCCCGAAGGGCGAGGCACTGCAGGGAGTGACCGGAGATCGCTCCAGGGATGTAGTAATGGTAATAAAACCTCCTACGTGAGGAGGAAAAGTTCATCTGGGTGAAGAGGAGGTGGTGTGAGATGGGAAAGGGCATATTAATGCGTTTGTATGTATGTTTGTTTGTCGATTGGTATTATGGTGGTTGGGGTGCTGTGGTTGTCGGGTTGTTTGATGTGGAGGTTGTTCTTGCTGTGGTGGTTGGTGGGATGTGATTCTGTGGGGAGGGAAATATGTGTTGATGGGGCGAGTTGTCAGTGTGGGCGTACGTTGTCTCGGTGCCATCGTTGGTGTCGGGTCGCGTGGAGGTACAGTCCTGATAAGATGAAAAACATCATCAATTTGGCGGAGGCGGCGGTCTGAATTACTCCGTCGATGTCTGATGTTTTGCATGATGATGGGTTGATATGTTTCCAGCCAGTTTTCAAGGCTGCGTGCGTCGGTATCTCTGCGAAAATGGTCCTCTACTGTGGGGTAGAAATAATGTCGCTGGGCTTGGAGGGAGCACCTGGGTTTGAGGTCGTATAGGTCCCGAATGCTCCGGTGAGCTGTTCCTAGTCGTCGCTGAGCCTTGTCCTCGGCATCTTTACCATGTCTAGCGCTGTTTCGTGTCTTCCATTCTTTGTAGCAGTGATCCCACATGAGACGGATAATGTTGCTAGACCACGAGAGACCATAGGCACCACTTATTATGTACTTGATGAGACCAAGAGACCATGAGGCCTGAGACAATCGTCTGGCATCTTCGAAAATGGATGATGGAGGTTGGAACACGGAACACGCATCATTTTTTTGGGCTTCGTAGATGCTACTACGTACTCAGGGGTATTAGGTACCGGTACTTATACTGTCGTACACTGTAACAGTGAGCGTTGACATTATTATTTCTGCAAATTCAACAAGTTGTTGTTGTGGCTTCCACCAAACGCTGTGACTGGTACCTCTGTTCTATCCGATTGTCACTCACTGTCAACAACCCGCTAACTAATACGACTACGAACGTAGAGTATTGAGAAGGAACCGTGTCGCTCTCGTCTTCACTCTGAAGAACAATCAGGTTATTTTACCCGGGTGTACCCAGCATCACGATTCCCGTACTACTAGTAGAGTAGTAATAAAAAACACCAACATGACCGGTCCCTCTGCTCGTACAACTCGAAAAAGGGAATCCTCTGGAAATTTTCCTGATCATGCCGATGGATGGGATCACCCACCGCCAATAGCATTCCCATCTTCAAACAATATTGATGATAATGGCGGGTGGGCTCTACCGCGACGGCTCCGCTGGAAGACACCTCAACGTATGGCGTCTCTTTACCCACGTGACGGAACGAAAAGTCACCACAACGAGGATGGAGACACACCAATACAGCAGCAAAATCGAGAAGTCGATGCAACTGCAGCAATCTTTGAATACCGGGGCATATTTTGCGCTCCCCTCATTGTGAACGAAAATCTTCACGTGGTTGTGGCGTTGGGGACGACCCTGTTTCTGTACTCGAGCAATGACTTCTACTCGTCATCAGAGACTGAGTCTAGTGACAACCAGTGTCAACTTATTCCACAATCTACCGAGCCTATCGCTCAACTATCACTCGCTCAGAAAGATGAAGATACAGTGGGAGATGTTCTTCAAATGGTCTTTCATGAATCTTCAAAAATACTGTATGTGCTGACGGTCGACAGTTTTGTTTATCAGGTCAAGATCGACGCTAAATCTATACCGGAGCCACAAATGTCACTGTCACCATCCAACGCCATGCCAACTCAAAGTATATCCGCATCAATAACCACACCACCAACCGAGGATACTACGTTCAAATTGATGAGTCGCTTCCATACGAAGGAATACGGCGTCACGTGTATGGCAACAATTCCTAACGGTAGTGGAAAGAATGTAGATATCATTTGCATAGGATACAGTTCCGGTGTTGTCGAGGCTTGGGACGTCGGTACCGTTCACCATCACCAACCACAGCAACTTTTACCGAGCCTTTCTACGTCGCCACCCGCAATCAGGAGGAGACCAAAGACAGCAAATGCCACTATTCGATGGAGAGGACATCTCTACCAGTCTATCCGAACACTGGCATTTATGAGTCGGCAGGGAGCACAACTACAACAACCCGACTCAGAAGAAACACCAACCAAGGAATCACCTTTAGACGTGGATCCAATTAAACCAACAGCCAACGGAGCTGGCGCAACCACACAATCTGAGATTGCGATGCACAGGCACTGCCTCGTGGTGGCGATGCAAATGCTTGCCGGGTCCACCGATGACGATGACAGGCAGCCTACCTCTTTCATGTTGGAAGTTCTCGACTTGCAGCGCATTTTTGCTCGTACGAATTCCACCGACAAATTTGACGACCACGAAAATCTTCCCCTACAAGAATTCTCTATTCCGTTGACTCCGGGCATGGAGCTGGTGGACAGCAGGACGGTTCCAGCACAGGCAGAACATTTGCCAAAGCGCTCACGTGCGTTGGCAAGTCCCGGTGCAGATGTGGCGACAATGCTTTGCAGTGATGACAAGTCAAAAGGAACGACGAATCCAAGAATTTGCCTTGCGCTTCCGGACGGCACCATCACGTTATTGTCTTGCAGTAATGACCCACGAATGAATGGCGCAGTGGGGATTGCAGAAGACTTTCACCAACTGCTACTGTCATTCCCAGTCATCGGGAATGGCTGCTTAAAAAACCCCAACGCCAATGACCAGGAATGCACTTCCGCTGCTGCGTGTTGCGTGCGAAGCGGCACATGTTACATCATCCCTACAGATACAGTCACAGAAGAAGTGATGGCTGTCCCGTTCCCTCACGACCTTTCGATGGATATGCCCGATATCTACGTTCAAGCCTTTACGGCTGGAAATCTCATGATTCATGGACGGCCTACACCCGTGCTTCTATACGCATGGCCAAGCGGTGTAGTTGATGTCTATTCTTTCGGCTTATTGCAACCGAAATGTGGAGCACAGTCAACACCGAAAGATGTCATTCCTGATGTTGACGAGGATGACTTCATTCCCAGGTCAGAACGAGAAGCTCTGGAAGACCTGATCGACAATGGAGCTGTCCAGACACTTTACACATTGCTGGAGGAATGGAGGGAGGGGTTTGATCATCCACTTAATCAAGTGAAAGAATGGGAAGAAATTTGGAAACTGCGGCCCGAAAGTTCAAACTCACCATGGACCCTAGAAATGCTGTGCTCCAAGGAGTTTCGACATATACGGCAATGTTTGCTGTCTATTGCCGCTGGGGAATATGCTGTATAGATGTGTCCAATTACGATTTTTGTTTTGCTTTGAGACTTCTCATCAATGTGCAGAGAAAAGTTGGCGTCAAAGTCTACTTATTTCAGTTCCCCAACCCTAACCCTAACTGTTCTTGACCTACATTGACTTCCGCTGGTTTGGACGAACTCTTATAGTACTACTCGGAGTAGCTAGTAGATAGTCGCAAGGTTGTGGCGCGATTTTGACTCCATTCTATGCTACTCGTTTGCGAGTACGTTAGTACTGCCGGTGGGTACCGTACTACCTACTGTAGACTCTACGGTAGAGTTTACAGTTAAATTAACATAGAGTAATACGTACTCGGAGTAGTAGGTATGGTACCTACTCATATTTCATAACGTATCAGGATAATATCTCTCATAGCATAGTACGTTGGTACTTCTGTGAGCGGGAAACAACTGGCGGGAAAGTTGCATGCCGAGAGTTCCTTACGTCGTAGAGACAAATACGGTAATGTTCCCAAACTCCCAACCTCCTATGATACCAAAGGAATTTTAGAGATTTTTCCATCTCTTCATGTTTGCGGAAACAGGACCCTTGTTTTCGCGCGACCTAGTTTTTGATGTGCGCGTAGAATATCAGTACCGTATTCATTCAAGGTATGTTCGGGATCATGATGCGGTTTTTGAGAAACGGGGAATCAACAAATCCCCCCCCAGAAAATATGGGCGCTTTCGAAAGCGCCCATAAAAAATATGGGCGCTTTCGAAAGCGCCTATAAAAAATATGGGCGCTTTCGAAAGCGCCCATAAAAAATATGGGCGCTTTCGAAAGCGCCCATAAAACGAAAGCGCCCATAAATTCCTTGGTAGCGTCGTAGACGAGCAGCAATACGAAAGTTCCATCAAATCGACAAGTAGCAAAGAGCAACAGTACGGTTGTTCTATCCTCCTCTTGTCGAAGCCACATTTCACCATGAGAAAAAGTGTAAACTAAGACCCGGTGTTGGCTGTAAAGCCACTATCCTCACTAAGTTCATCCACCCGAAGCAAAATAACATTGATGCCTCACATCGGTCCACCGTTGTGCTGCTGTCAAATGAAAAGAAAACTGTAAGCCGGAAAAGTCAAGACTGCTGCACTTTTCGTTTGATGATGGCAACAACAGCCACATTTTCTATGCTGTGAAGACTCATTTCAAAATCGTTGAAGAGGGCAGAAATGACGTTTTTTATTCCGTATCAGCTTGAGAGATCCGTGTTGAGTGTTGAAGCACAGTCAATAAAATTCAAAGAGCTGAAGATGAAGTGGCGAAAAAGCAAAGCCAAACAAATCCTCTACAACTCTCTTTTGGAGGGAATCATTCCAGTTGATGACAAGAATTTTCCAGCAGATGTCATTGGAAGATGTTTACTCTATTGATCCAGAGCTCGCATTGTACGATTATAGTATATTGAAGAATCGTTTGAACAGGCTTCGAAACAAGATTCTTGAATTGGATCGACGAGCAGACGATGATCTCATTGCTTTCAACAATTACAAAATGAATTACAAACCATCACTTTTCTCTCACAAGGGCTTTATCCAATGGCAAGGTTCCTCTGCACAGGAGCATCTTTTGGATGACTTGGAAGATTACGTCAAAGATCCGAGCACGAAGCCCATGGAGGTGTGGAAATCTCGACCAGAATACATGAATGAATTTCTCCTGGACGGTTTTCGAGATGTCGTCAATCCGTCTCTCGTCAACGATGAAAACGAGTTCCCTGGATTGTCCTTGACGGTAAGTGAAACCCATCCAAACGCTAGTGGACGCAGTTTGGAACATTTCGTCTGTTGGAAGATCGGTCGCTCCGATATTCGTATGGCCAAGAAAGGACCGGTGCAGCAGATGCGGAAAAACCAACTCGGCTTTCAGTTTGGATTCGCTGGTAACGAACCCTCAGAAGGGGGTGGTGCGGCTCCGGATATGTCTTGAAAGCAAAGGGAAAAAAGTAATTACGATGTAATCGAATTGTTGCAAAGGGCACATTTCGTTGCTGGGATGTCTGATATCGAGACTAAAAACTCAAAAATTTATACAAATGAAATAGGGAAAAGTTTCATTACCATCTAGTCATCACAAGAATAGTTTTCTGACAGTTGCCACAACTCTACCCTCATGATCTCATTATTATCGCAATCGATGCCTTCTTTGTTCGAATGATTGGATATAGCCCCACTTCATCATAGTCGATTACTAGGGGCACTATGTATTTGGCTTTACCTTTTGATTGAATCAAGCAAGAACGGCAGCAATCATCGTCCATGTCAAACGGAGTCTGATGAAAAAACAAAAATATTATTTTGCTTCGTGTGGATGAACTTAGTGAGGATAGTGGCTTTACAGCCAACACCGGGCCTCAGTTTACACTTTCCCAAGATGAAAAGTGACTTCGACAAGAGGAGGATAGAACAACCGTACTGCTGGTCTTTGCTACTTGTCGATTTGATGGAACTTTCGTATTGCTGCTCGTCTACGACGCTACCAAGGAATTTATGGGCGCTTTCGTTTTGTGGGCGCTTTCGAAAGCGCCCATATTTTTTATGGGCGCTTTCGAAAGCGCCCATATTTTTTATAGGCGCTTTCGAAAGCGCCCATATTTTTTATGGGCGCTTTCGAAAGCGCCCATATTTTCTGGGGGGGGATTTGTTGATTCCCCGTTTCTCAAAAACCGCATCATGATCCCGAACATACCTTGAATGAATACGGTACTGATATTCTACACGCACATCAAAAACTAGGTCGCGCGAAAACAAGGGTCCAGAAGATCCAGAACAGGAATTAAATTATTTTATTGCGAATATTTAAATATATTTAAATTATTAATAACTGTAAATATATTTTTGAGCATGTCTGGTACTGCAGTATGCACGTTGTATAATAAACGTATCAACTTATTACTACGACGTACTACCATATTTGATATTTAAGACTGTCCAAGGAGGATTTCCCACCTTTGTACGTCCGTCGTCCGTCAACTTGGCTCATCGATAAAATTGCCATTTTTGAGTATTATACATCAATGGAAAGGTTTTTAACCGCTCTATCCAACGGTGATCTAAGTTTTTGGTCCCGTTGAGGTGAGAGAGAGTTACAACGGATTAAACTAGATATTCGGGGTCGGATGTTTTTTTGGATTGCGAAACTGGGACACAAAATTTTGGTCGCGTTTTGCAAATCTCAACGACCCCTCGCTCTTTTTCTCACCTCTCATCGCCGAAAAAGGTAGTTTGTGTGTTGCATTACACTTCCTTTTGCTCTGGAACTAATGATTGGTCTTGTGCTGTTCTTCCTCCCTCGTATCTACAGACTAAAAGCCTTCGTAGCATTTAAAAGACAGACGATGGCTTCCCTTTTCTCCGCTATAAAATACATGGATGAAAATGATAGGAAGAATCCCGACATCTCGATTCTTGTTTCGATGAATCAACATCTGGCAGAAAGAAGGTTTTGTGCCAGTAAACACAAAGGTACAGAGCGTTTCCACGGAGAATGGATTGAACATTCCAGAATCCTTGACACAACTTGCTGACTCCAAAGAAAAGGAGCTACTTGAAGCAGCAATGCATGTTAAGCAGGCGCTGGCAATGAGAGCTCTCGTGAATGAGAAAATGGAAACGGCGAAAGAACACAGAAATGAGAACGTCCCTCATTGTGATAGAGTGTACACTTTAGTTGCAGACTTCTGCCAAAATATGGAGCTGCCCCACTTCGGATCAAATCAACCAGGTGAAACGTACTATTTGACACCAGCGAGACTGGAGGGTTTCGGCGTAGTGGACGTTTCGCATTCAGGTAAAAGATGGATCTGATGTTGACCCTCTTTATTTCCACTGTTTTCTTGAGGGACATGGCGCCAAGGGAGGCTCCAATGTAGCATCAATGATTGTCAAAACACTCAATGAGACGGGCATAATGCGCCGTGATGGCGATGGC
Organism: Nitzschia inconspicua; assembly: GCA_019154785.2. Taxonomy (NCBI): domain Eukaryota; phylum Bacillariophyta; class Bacillariophyceae; order Bacillariales; family Bacillariaceae; genus Nitzschia; species Nitzschia inconspicua. Next base: position 856,978 of record JAGRRH010000006.1, on the reverse strand, counting down.
GCTGCTATGAGGGGCAAAGAGCTCAATGTTGTCATGGACAACTGTGCGGGCCAAAACAAGAACAATCATGTCTTGTTACTTGCACCATACTTGGTCGAGATGGGATATTTTCGCACTGTCAACATGCTCTTCTTAGTTGCAGGACATACAAAGAACGTGTGCGATAGACGCTTCAACAACTTAAAGATGGTTTACCACAACGCTCAAGTGTTCACGTTTGATCAAGCAGTTGAAATATTAGGCAGGAGTCAGCATGTGCATGTGTGGAAGATTGACCCCCAAAACGATTGGAAGAACTACGGAGAATTCCTTAGGCAACCGTACGTTACCCTTGCTGAAGCAAAGCTTTCGATCGCCAAAAATCACATTTTCTGTGCGGAATGGTCCGAGGAACACGGTGGAGAAGTCAAGTTCTATACCAGGCAATCGGCTTTGGACGAGCACAAAGAAGCGGTTGGAAGGATTACAAACCCTAAATTCTCTAGCGGTGGTAACCGAAAAGAAGTATTGAAGTCCATGGTTCCTGCAACCATCGAATACAAAGGACTGCCTGGATACAAACAGGTTTTGATGTCAACGAAATTCAAAGAATACGTACCCCCGAAGGACCGAAATGATCCCCTGTATGCACAGCCTTCGCAAGAAGTATTGAATGCAGAAGCTGACGATCAAAGGGCGCGAAGGCTATCGAAGAAACAGAAGAGAGAATCAACAACTCTGACTTCCGCGAATGTTTGACGATAGTCAAAAACACCCTTTCTGCGACTGTCAGTCAACATACCTACCACGTAACGCCGAATAGATGATGGAATTTCCGTTTATTATCGAAAAAAAATACTGTGTAGTACCGAGAGAAAGCAAACGCCGGGAATGGCAACCATCTCCGAAACCGGCAGAGATCAACGCAATTTGGTCGCCACTTGAACGTTTGGATGGCAGTCAAAAACGCCCTTTCGGCATCAGTCGGTCGCCATGCCTACGAGATATCTTGGTATGGACGACGCGGTATCCTTTTTCTACCATCAGCCAAACATAATTTCGCATTCTGAGACAACCATCTCCGAAACCGGCAGAGATCAACGCAATTTGGTCGCCACTTAAACGTTTGGATGGCAGTCAAAAACGCCCTTTCGGCATCAGTCGGTCGCCATGCCTACGAGATATCTTGGTATGGACGACGCGGTATCCTTTTTCTACCATCAGCCAAACATAATTTCGCATTCTGAGACAACCATCTCCGAAACCGGCAGAGATCAACGCAATTTGGTCGCCACTTAAACGTTTGGATGGCAGTCAAAAACGCCCTTTCGGCATCAGTCGGTCGCCATGCCTACGAGATATCTTGGTATGGACGACGCGGTATCCTTTTTCTACCATCAGCCAAACATAATTTCGCATTCTGAGACAACCATCTCCGAAACCGGCAGAGATCAACGCAATTTGGTCGCCACTTAAACGTTTGGATGGCAGTCAAAAACGCCCTTTCGGCATCAGTCGGTCGCCATGCCTACGAGATATCTTGGTATGGACGACGCGGTATCCTTTTTCTACCATCAGCCAAACATAATTTCGCATTCTGAGACAACCATCTCCGAAACCGGCAGAGATCAACGCAATTTGGTCGCCACTTAAACGTTTGGATGGCAGTCAAAAACGCCCTTTCGGCATCAGTCGGTCGCCATGCCTACGAGATATCTTGGTATGGACGACGCGGTATCCTTTTTCTACCATCAGCCAAACATAATTTCGCATTCTGAGACAACCATCTCCGAAACCGGCAGAGATCAACGCAATTTGGTCGCCATTTAAACGTTTGGATGGCAGTCAAAAACGCCCTTTCGGCATCAGTCGGTCGCCATGCCTACGAGATATCTTGGTATGGACGACGCGGTATCCTTTTTCTACCATCAGCCAAACATAATTTCGCATTCTGAGACAACCATCTCCGAAACCGGCAGAGATCAACGCAATTTGGTCGCCACTTAAACGTTTGGATGGCAGTCAAAAACGCCCTTTCGGCATCAGTCGGTCGCCATGCCTACGAGATATCTTGGTATGGACGACGCGGTATCCTTTTTCTACCATCAGCCAAACATAATTTCGCATTCTGAGACAACCATCTCCGAAACCGGCAGAGATCAACGCAATTTGGTCGCCATTTAAACGTTTGGATGGCAGTCAAAAACGCCCTTTCGGCATCAGTCGGTCGCCATGCCTACGAGATATCTTGGTATGGACGACGCGGTATCCTTTTTCTACCATCAGCCAAACATAATTTCGCATTCTGAGACAACCATCTCCGAAACCGGCAGAGATCAACGCAATTTGGTCGCCATTTAAACGTTTGGATGGCAGTCAAAAACGCCCTTTCGGCATCAGTCGGTCGCCATGCCTACGAGATATCTTGGTATGGACGACGCGGTATCCTTTTTCTACCATCAGCCAAACATAATTTCGCATTCTGAGACAACCATCTCCGAAACCGGCAGAGATCAACGCAATTTGGTCGCCACTTAAACGTTTGGATGGCAGTCAAAAACGCCCTTTCGGCATCAGTCGGTCGCCATGCCTACAAGATATCTTGGTATGGACGACGCGGTATCCTTTTTCTACCATCAGCCAAACATAATTTCGCATTCTGAGACCATCTCCGAAACCGGCAGAGATCAACGCAATTTGGTCGCCATTTAAACGTTTGGATGGCAGTCTAAAACGCCCTTTCGGAATCAGCCACCTACTATGATGGAAACATAACCAGAATTAGGAATACGAAAGAATTGTTGTAACCCAAAAAAAGTAGGATGCTAACATGTACTCTTGTTGAAATCGCTAGAGGGCTAGCTACTAACTACCGGGAGAGACGGTAAAATAAGATAATAATGGTAGCTAGCTAGCTAGCTAGCTAGCTGGGTTTTACGTCTTTCGTTTTTCCTCATTTTCTCGAAATGGTTTTCGGTGCAAGCCGGCCGGTCACGGTCGACGGACATAACGAGGTGGGAGATTCTCCTTGGACAGTCTTATTTGTTTTGTTACCGTATTTTTCTCTCGTAGAATGGTGTACTGTCGTATGTGAGCTGTGAGCGGGACAATACTGGCGGGAAAGCTGGATGCCCGAGCGTATCTTCCGAACTTTCCGATCGAGAGAGACAAACATCCTTCCGTCATTGTTCACAACTCTCTCCAACGGAGGAATTGGTAGAGATTTTTCCATCTCTACATGTTTTGCGGAAACAGAAGATCCAGAACAGAAAATTGTGTTTTACCTTGACACTTGACACTACTACTGTCGCTTCTTTGACTTCATAAAAAGTGATCAGAAGTTAACAACGGTACTTACACTTTGCACTCGTAGCGTCGCTCTTGCACTATCAACATGCCAAAGTCTACCGGAACCAACAGCCAAGGCAACACCTGGTCGACTCCAGGCGGCACCAACTCTAACGGCGGAACGTCTTATCATTGTGAGTATTTACAACAAAAACTTTGCGCCTTTCCTTACTTTCACACTTTCTCATCGTATCTTTTCTCACCACTCTATCGATGCCATCATTTTCGTAGATTCTAACAGTAATGGCTCGTACTACTACGCCAACGACAACGGCAGTACCTATTACAAGTCGAGCAATGGATCTTCCCGCTACACTCCATCTGGCGGAAAGAAGTAAGGGCGCTCATGGATCTGAAAGAGGAGGCTACGTGGAATGACGTTCAAGTGATGGCACCGGCTAAGCAGTTGGAGTGCTACCAATTTTTATATGCATTCTACGAGAACTGGAAGTAGTATCCGGCCACCGGCCACCAGCCCAAAGGGATCCAAAAGAAATACTTACTAGTCCATCTCTTTTGTCACTATAGACTATAGCTTTCGCCTTTTATGGTATGGATCTTTTTTCGTCAGCATTACACGTTTGGAACCCCGTCAAATTGACTGATAGCGTCTTCTCCAGTAATCGAAATGGTGGCCGATTCCTGCTTTTTGGATGAAACGTCTTCACGTTATCCATTTTAAAGACCCTATTTTTGTTGGAAAAATTGGGTCAACACGCGGTGGAGCAGGACAGACATTTGATCACGAGTCGAATGCCAACTACAGGGGATTGCGACAGAAAATAATCCAAGTCCTTCTCGGACACCTCCAGCTGACTCAAGATCATGCTCCATAAACATAATTCTGATGTCAGTCAGAAACATTGACTCGTGGGCATTCATGACATTTAAGCTCAAGAAGATGCTTGTGTCGCTATCGTTTCGGAAGCAACAACTAGCCAGCAGCCAGCAACTGTACATAGTAGTACGTGGGAAGACCCTACGCATTGTACGTAGTACTTGGAGGAGTGGTAAGATTTTGGTTCTTGCTCGTCACGATCTTGAATCTCTTTCGTCTGCTTTTTTAATTAACTACGTATTTATTTGATCTTCCGACAAGTATGTAGCATTATTTTCCCCTCCTACCGGTAGACTACTTGCGCGTGTAAAAACATCATTCCGACGACGATCGAGTTCATCTTTCACATCATCACCCTGCATGGAATAGATCAAAAGATGATATCCACACCGTGTCAAACACTTCCTTGAGGGCCTTGCAACAGTAGTAGATGTTTGCCATGAAGCATGGTACTGGAGTACATACAGTCATTGTAATGATTACGACCTACTCCGTACTTCTCGTACTTCGTAATAAAGTGTGTATTAGGTATTACAGTTACGACTAGTAATTAACTGTAAACAAGCAATTTTATTATATTTTTCGTTGATTTTACCGAGTCATGAATGCGACCAATATCTAATGGCGTAATTCATTTAAGAAGTAGAAAGGCGGTATAAGTGATTTCGCACGTCTCGGTGTTGATGGATGCATTCAGACCTGTTAGCCACGATCAAATGCCTCCGAATTCATCACTACAGCTATGCACCTCGATGATACCACAACTTGAGCAACAAGCAAAATCCACTGGCTTCTGTGCAACAAGAGCCCTTCCTGGCAGGTGCCGACACAAAGATTTTGCGGCTCTTGGTATGTTGCCTCAACCAATTAATTACAGTAACGACGTTATGGGAAGCTCATAGTAATCTTTTCGGATTATTGCTTTGATCGAAGCAGCAAATCGAACACGTCGTGGATCAAACGAGAACGACACTAATAGTAAATTCACACACCATGAGACAACGATCGTTTCTTCCCTTCTGGCTCTTGTCTCTGCACAGTAGTCGATACTTGGTGGTTCATGGAGAAAAAAATCGAAAGTCAAATCTTCGAAACTCTAAACACAGCAGCCGAATCCCTGCAACGAATGGCGTCGTGAACTTTCTTCCATTTCTAGTCGAAAATGCCGGCCGAACGCTTGGAAATGGTAGAAAGTTGCACAAGAATGATAGTGATGTAGGAACGGAGGAGCAGAAAGGCAAAAGAATGTCTACTCAAGCAAGAATAGGCAACGGGTTTGAAAGGGGTCACAACAGATCCATCCAACAGGAGAAGCCTCCCCTTAATAAACGAAAAGTGGAAGTTCGAAATCTCACCTTTCAGAGATGTCGAAATGGTGGCACTCAGTTTGTCGTTCAATGTACCACCGGATCCGAAGAGCACTGTTATCGTGAGCTGGCTAGAGCAAATGCGGTGATTGTGAATGAGCTCCCCAACAGTGACTTTTTCGTAGTCTGTGTAGATACGGCCGAAGAGAAGAAGCTTCTGAATGAACTGACCGACGTGGTGGATATGGAAGAGGATTGCATTCGTACTCTGTCCTACCTTCCAGAACTGACGAAGCCTGTGGATCGGCGTGAGTTACAAAGTGGCCAGCAAATCCCCTATGGTGCGATGATGGTCAATGCACCACAGTTTTGGCAAACCAAGGGAGACAAAGGTGGATCCGCCAAGGTTTGCATAATTGATACAGGTCTCAATATTGGACATGAAGATATACAGGGAGCCGTTTTCAGTGGTTCTACCGATAGTAGTGTCGTAGCTGATTGGGACTCAGACGATGCGGGTCATGGTACGCACGGAGGAAGGTGTTGGTTGACCATTGTTTTCACGACTGTCTTTCTCACATCATCCTCCGTGTGATTTAGGAACACACGTGGCTGGAACAATTGCAGCAGTAGACAATAATTTCGGGGTTGTGGGTGTGGCACCTGAAGCCGAGTTGCTGATCGTCAAAGGTAAGTGGGTTTTCTTTGATACTGATAGTAGGATGAGTGTGGCTCCAACTACTCACCCATCGAATTACCTGTGTCCTTTCCCCCCTATGCCCCCCAGTCTTTGAAGGAGCCAATTCTCAATTCACAGCTAGTAGCCTCGTTTCAGCGCTCGAAGAATGTAGAAAAGGTGGAGCAAAAATCATTAACATGTCGTTAGGTGGTCCGAGCAGTAGTGTGGTTGAGCGAAACAAAGTCAACCAGCTTGCGAATCAAGGAATCCAACTCATTGCTGCGTCGGGTAACAGTGGAGACACCAGCAATCCCATTGAATACCCTGCTAGTTATGACAAAGTTATCAGCGTGGCCGCTGTCGACGAGGATCGACACACAGCAATTTTCTCTACCCACAACAATGAAGTCGACGTAGCTGCGCCGGGTGTTGACATCTTGAGCTTAACTAATGCTTGCTCTACGTGCTACGGCCTTTACTCTGGAACTTCCATGGCAACACCTCACGTCGCAGGAGTGTTTGCCTTGCTCATGAGCAAATATCCTACCAAATCCATTTCACAGATCCGTGAAGCAATCCAAGAAAGCGCTTCTGATTCCGGAGCTTGTGGGATTGACCGGATGTTCGGCCATGGCATTGTTGATGTCATGGCAGCTGCGGTGTATCTTGAGAGCGGTGTCACTGCTCCTGAACAAAATAACTGTATCAATACCAAGATAACAGTCACCACTGATAAGTGGGGTTCAGAAACATCGTACATTATCAGGAACTCTGACGGCGAAGTGGTCTACAAAAATGGGCCTTACTCCAACCAAATCAAAACTTATACCGACGTATTTCAGCTTCCTGACGACTGCTACGAATTTGAATTGTTAGACTCATATGGTAAGCTTGGAAATGGACCCATGCAGTTCCGCAATCCATCAGTTCTAACTTGATTTGTCGATTGTTGTAGGTGATGGCATCTGTTGTGAAGAAGGATCTGGATCCTTCAAAGTCGAGTATGATGGAGTCGAAGAGGTTTATAACGATTCTTTCCTTAACGGTAATTCGGTCAAGGCCAGTTTCGGATGCGGAAGCGGCGGTGATGTTGGCGGTGGATCGCCCCCAAGCTGTGGCAATGGCATATTGGAGGATATCGAAGAGTGCGATGATGGGAATCAAAACAACAGTAAGTTTGCGAGTCGCGAGTCCTCTATGTTGCCATGTATTCCGCAACTGATTCAATTCATATATCTGGGCAGACGATAGCTGTACCAACGAATGCAAGATAGCAGTGTGCGGCGATGGCATTGTTGGTCCGGGAGAGCAATGTGATGATGGCAACAACGTCAATGAGTAAGTGTCGATTATGAGGAAACTATCGAAACAAACAGAATTTGTTCAACTCACTGGTTTGTGGCATCTTCAGCGATGCCTGCCGTAACGATTGCACCTCTGCATTATGCGGAGACGGCGTGGTCCAATCAGGCGAAGAATGTGATGACGGAAACAATAGTAACAACGACTCGTGCACAAATGCGTGTAAGAATGCGAGAGTAAGTAGTGCAAAGGTCGGATGGACTTCAGTTTGATAAGACTGTCCATTCTCACCCTCATCTTCTGCGCCCCGACTGCAGTGCGGCGATGCATTTTTACAACCCGGAGAAGAATGCGACGACGGAAACGGCGATAATGGAGATGGCTGTTCTAGTGACTGCAAGGTTGAAACAATCAGTACCAGTTGCCAGGCAGGTGAAGTCGAAGTGGAGCTCGTCTTCCAATCTGATGCCTACTCGTACAATGAAAACGAGTTGTACTTCTATGAATCAACGGATCAAACAAATGTAGGAGATATCGACTTTATCTGGATTGGAACAAAGCAAGGCATTGAAAGCAACAAGAAGTATGAGATGTCAGCATGCGTTGATGAGACAAAATGCTACAAATTCTTCTTTTTTGACAGCTACGGCGATGGATTATGGGGCAACGATGGACTACGTCTATCATGGAACGGTGTTGAGGTTCTTTCCGTCGCACCGTACGAAGTTGGTCCGAAATGGGATGGAGGTCCTGCCATATATTGGACAGAGGATCTTGGCGCTTGCTCATAACCCATGCTGATTGTTGCAAGCCTAACAAATAGATAGAGGAAAGACATCTTCACTAGACAAGAACTATTATATTACACAACACGTTGGCGCTACGACATAGAGGAAGCCTCTAGATTGGAGACATCGGACATCGGCCCTAATAATTGTTAAATGTCAAACCGATCTAGGTAGTCTCCCGACCAATCTGATGTCGCAAAGGAACCATAACTTTCGACCTCGTCGTGGTATGGAGAGGTGTAAGCCACATCAAAGGCAAGTGAATCTTCTTTGGACAATTGTTCCCACATGTCCATTCGTATCAAAGCCAGCTTGGCAAAGAGACCACCGGCGAAAACAGAGCCACTGATGGCTATCCCATACATCCAGCTGTACCAATTAGGTCGATAATGATGATGCGCATAGGTGGAAGAGGAACCAGAAGATGACGAGAGAGGCTCGTATGTGACTACATCGACAAACAGTGGCGCCGAAAGGCCTCTTCGTTTTGACCGGACTTGCTTCTTCATCTCGGTTGAATGCGCTGTGGGGATCTTGCTTCCGTCCCGAAACTCGCCGGCAACATTGACTTGTTCCGTGGTCATTGTGCGAGATTCCGAATGAGTTTGCTCGGGTGCCAACAAAATGAACTTTTGTCCATTCGAAGATGTGTGGACAGGGTACAGTTGAATGCCATTTTGGATCTTTTCTCTAGACGGATCTCCAGAGAGTATAAGCATTTTCAACAGCGGCTCTGTTGGTGTGGTGGTAGCTGTCTTGGAAGACAGCTGCTGTTGCATCATAAGCTCTTGGTGTTTTTCGTTTTGTTCCAGTAATTGTTGCTGTTTTGGACTGCTACTACTGCTTGACGCTGTACTAATAGAAGTATAGTCTTGGATCGCGGCTCTCGACGTGGAAACATTGCTTTCTCCATTGGCGGGCGTGACAGTCCACACATTCCAAAGACACATCACGACAGCCAGGGCAATCATGACATTTAGAATACCAAAATGGAGACTGCCATCATGAGGGCTGTAATGATATCGACGACCATATGGTGCCATTGGTTTGCAGGTCGATTCAACTTTGATAAGTCTATGTCTTAGTGTCTTGCTTGCTTGTTTCGAAATTTATGATTTACCTTCGTGGAAGGAAGTCGATTGATGACATCAAACAGCCATCAAGGCTAAGATCAATTCCCAGTAGAATAATAAATTCGTTGCGCATCTGTGACCGCCACATCGCTCTTCACGACGTCTGTTCCCTTACTGTTAATATACGAAGCGAAACGTCGTTTTCCTCATCGTACATATAATTAGCTTCTTTTCGGCGTTCGTTGTCGATTTGCCGACTGTGGGACATGCAGTATCAGTGAACGTGACATAAGATCGTGGAGAAAAGATATGCATGAATCATACGCACCCACTTCAACGATCCCTATCGTATCACTGTCGCGTGTGAATTTCTCATGCTACAATCTTTGAAACTATCACATCGTCGTGTTCTGGGTGTAGTAACATTGTTATGGTGCAGGCACATCATCCATGGTGTTGGAGCAAGTGGATGACGACAAGAACTTTATTACTGTTAGTAAGGCGCAACGACGAGTGACGTGAGAAATTGTTGGAGTGGTCATTCAAAAATTCAAGATGCCACGACGAAACAAATAAAAGATGAATTATGACGAAATTTGTTGGTAAACCCTGATAATTGTTTATCTCATATAATGAAAAAGAAAGAAATGACTTTTTATGACTATCCCATCTTTTAATCTACGAATTTCTGTCATTTTCGGAAGCTCGAAGTCTTGCTTCAACAACCAACAGCACCTTTTCTTGCAACGATACCACCCTCATCGCTAAACGGAAAAGAGGAAATTGCGTCGGTGCCTTTCAGCAAGTGGCTGGTTGTTTCTGCCGCAAATTCCACCGTATTTTATGGCGTTATTGCATCTAGTAGAACACCATTCAAGTGAGAAATGGTTTAATAGTGATAGTTTTGTTTACAGTTTATGTATAGATGTGTGGCGGTCGACGGAGTTGATGACGTCCGTCCCAAGCTCGTCGAGTGATGTCCTTTACTTTCCTGCTCTGCCGTTGCGTCCTCTTTAGTTGAAAAGAGCACGAGCCATGTCAAAGTTGGTATTGTTCAGCTTTTGCTGGCGTCCCGCAGCTGTCCATTGCTTTTCACGGCAGTGCTGTTCTTTACGAACGTCGCTTTCGACAGTATCGGTGATCAAAACGTTCTTCAACTCGCCCCGAGTTGCAGTCCGCGTGGCCTTCTCAGCCTTTTCCCTTCCAAATTGGTCTGCGCGAACATTGGTCTCCACAGTCTCGGTAATCAAGACATCTTTGAGGTTAGCCTTGGTGGATCGGACCTTTTGTTCTGTCTCCTTCTTCTTCCTGATGGTCATGTCGACAAGAGGTGTTAGAAGAAATCGTCGTAAGATTAATGTTACTTTTGCTGCCAGTTTCAATAGCATTTGTATCTCGACTGACTTCCAGGCTACGCTGTGTTATTTGTTTGTTTACTTACTTTGTTTGTCCAAGTCCAAACATAAGTTCCGCCATGGTTTCAAGTGGTGTGGGTGGTCGTCAAACAAGAGAAACAGGGAAAGAATTGAAGTTACTGTTAATAGATTAATCGAAAAAAAATGTGAGCACGTCGAGTCTCATTGACTGTGATTTCTGTCTTGGGGAAGAGGAACTTTCGCACAACTGGAGAAATTCACTAACTGTAAGTACACTAATGCTACGTGTCGTAGTACATAACAACTTTATTAATTTTACTACCGGTACTACTGTAATCGTACAGAGAGACGTTCTAAGAAAAAGAATCTATTGCCCCTGACGCGGAAGAAGACCTTCACGATCAACTGTGAATAGGGCTGAGGATTTTGGAATCCCACATTCGAGAGGAAGGCTCGTCCACCGGTATTACGGTAGTCTACCTACCTAGCTAGTAGTAGACTACTATTAACATCCTTAACTGTATCATAAGTCCTATTATTCATGCAACCAGTCGATTACTACTACTACAACATTATTCAGCTATTGAACAGCAAGAATGCTGTGCGTACGAACCACTCAAAATTGTAACGGCATTTGGAAATAATGTAATGAACCTCTGTACAACTTATGTTGCTTCTCTAAAGCTCGAGGGAGCCATCACCAGAACACTAGTTGAATAATGCTCTGGCCATGTCAAAGTTTGTGTTGGCAACTTTCTGTTGACGTCCCGCCTCAGTCCAGTTCTTCTCTCGATTGTGTTGCTCCTTTCTAACCCCACTTTCCACGGTATCGGTAATGACAACGTCCTTCAAGTTATGCTTGGTATCGGTTCGAACACTCTTGTCGTTCTTCTCCGATTGAAACTGTTCTGCTCGCACGTTGGTCTCCACTGTTTCTGTGATGTTGACGTCCTTCAAATTCTGTCTTGTTTGCGTACGAGTAGCTTTTTCGTTCTTTCTGTGAAATGAGTAAAAGAGGAAAGCGGAAAGTGAGGGCACGCTCCATTCAACTCCGTCCGGCAATCAATCCACAGCCATACAGAATCACTTACTCTCGTCCATGCTGATCTGATCGACTATTTGATTCGACAGTTTCAGTGATGGTAACATCCTTCAACCCCGCTTTGGTGGTTCGCACTTTCTCTTCCGTTTCCTTCTTCTTCTTGGTTTGGCCGAGTCCAAACATTAATTCTGCCATGGTGAATAGTGTGTCGATTTTCGTGTGGAACACAGTAAAAGGCGACTTTCGGTAAAAGAATCGATTCTTCTTATTGCAAGTGAGAGTTGTGTCTGCGGATGATCATGCTCCTTTTTTCCCCTTTCGATATTGCTGGATATCGCAGATTTAAGATACACGATCCGCTTCACGGAAGTCGGTAGTGCAGTCATTGTTGAAGCATTCGATGACCAGTGAAATGTCTCATGATGACCAATCCGATTAACTGTAAATATTGTGTAATTACTCCATTACTTCGTACCTACCGTAGATACTTGATTACTTCCTGATAGGGTAGTACTACGTTTCTGCTCCAAGTAAGTAGGTACGATCGTACTACTATTACGTAGTAACGGTGATAGACTACCGTAGTTTACATTCGCGAAGACGCAGCACCGACAGTACTACGAACGACTTCGGACTTGGAGTAAATTAGGGCCTCTGCCGAGGGGGGCGTCGAGTTCCGGCGTGGGTCGTTTGGAGAAGTTTACGACATTCACTTTTACTACGGTAATATAATACATATATACTTTACTGTTATTAATAGTAATAAAATAGTATGTCTACCATCTTCAGGAACAACAATGATGTTTAAGGGTGAAAAAGGTAGTGAAACCCCACCCATGGGTTAGATGAGGAAACAATTCGTAAGTTTATAAGTGTAAGTGAAAATAAACGTTTCGATCATCCAGGTTTGTGTCCTATTGATTTCGAGAGTGTAATCGAAATAACGGTTAAGTCAGGAGTAACATTGATGTTAAAGGGTGAAAAGTTACATTTATGGAGTAGGTTTTGCCAAAAGACGTTAACGGATACAGTACCAACAGCAACGGATAAGCAGATAACAGGTAGTAGGGAACGAAAGTGAAGAAGTGTCAGGATAGGGATGAAGATGGCAGAGTGAGAATCCTTGCTCTCTTATTTGGGGAAGGAAGTATAACTGCAGGACGTTTAGACTGGATCCCCTCTTTGTCAGTGTTTGTGGTGATACGAGAAGGGTCATTAGAGGTAAGTTTCTGATGGGATGCACTGGGAGGGAGTTTCGTATCGTTTGGGAAACCGAACTCAGCAACAGCCATGTCAGAGTGAGTCCCACTATCGTGACGAGAGAAGAAAAATTTTGCCTCATCTTCCCCGATATCATTGTAGAAATTGGTGTAATCAGGGCCTTGCCACATGGCACTTATGATGGTTTGGATGCTGTGATCTGTCAGGACATGGTCTGCAGGTGTAGAAGGTTCTGTGACAAGAAGGTCACGGCTTTTCCGATAGGGCAGATAATTCTTTGTCATACCATTCAAAGCCCTTTGGCGTGAAGGGTTTCTGTCTGCTTCCATGCAGATTGAGACGCATTTAGAATGAAGCTGTTGAATGAGGGTGTCATTCTCACTGTTGATAAGACCAGTCTGGGCAGCGATGAAGGGATGAGCAGTCCATGGCCATGTGCGGAGTGTTCCTTCCCTGTCACGAGAGAGGAATCCTCTTTGGCAAGGGGTATCATTCTCATGGTCCACTCTGAAGTGTACACCGTCAAGGACTGGCACTTGCCAATCCACTCCAAAGAAGCTTTCGTAGGTGCCGTTGTTTTCACTACTTTCCTTGTCGGATTGTATTTTCTTGTTGATGTCCTCAGAAAATCCAGCTTTTCCATTCGGTTCTTTGTAAAGAGGTATCATTAATTTCCAGACCCACAAGAAATATTTTGCGAGATTACCAGGGTGATAATCTTTTGCTGGCTTTCCCTGTACTGTTTCCATATGGACTAGGGTCAAGAGATGCCAATGATGAACCCAGGTTTGGTACTGGATATTTAAGGCATTTATGTTGCCTATCAGAACGAAATTTTCACCTAGCTACTTGGGTGTGCATATTGTACAATATGTTAGAACGACAGCGTTTGATCACGGCATCTTATTTGAAAACAAGGGAAGAAGAAAGAGAAATGTTTTGTCAAATTTCCTGTAATGACATTGCTGGTGCAATGGCAAGGTACACTGATAATGTATTTGGCAATCATCCTGCAGATATTTTCCTCAAGAGAATGCGAGCCGTGACAGGTTCTATGTCACACTGTGCTGGAGCAGCAAGAAAAGCACGACAAAGAATGTTTGCAATGACTGCAGCATTAGGGTTACCATGTGTAATGTTCACTGTTACTCCTGAAGATGGCATCAATTTCAGGATAAGAGTGATGTTTAAGGGTGAAAAAGGTAGTGAAACCCGACCAAATTTTGTGTTAGATGAGGAAACACTTCGTACGTTTATAAGTGAAAGCGAACACATACGTTTTGATCATCCAGGGTTGTGTGCCCTTGATTTCGAGAATGTAATTGGAATAACGGTTGAACATATACTTGGCTGGGATCTTAACAAAAATATCAATAAACCAGGGTATGGTTTCTTTGGGGATTTAGATGGATGGACATATGCAGTTGAGGAGCAAGGAAGAAAGACTCTGCATGCACATTTTTTACTGTGGATTAAAGGGTGGGGCAAATTGAGAAGTGGACTAGGAACAGCAAAAGGGCATGAAGAATATGTGAAACAGGTGTCAAAGTATGCAGATAGAGTGATGTGCACTCGATTGCATGGTTTTAGTTCTAGATTGGTCCCAAAAGTATGTCACAATGACTGTAGCAATACTGTGGAAGGAACAGAAGGGTATCAAACATGTACAACACAAGATCTACGACAATTGCGAACAAAGCAAGGGGAAACATCATTAGGAGCCAAAAAAATATTATTCTGTTCTGTTTGCAAGGCGAGCTTGTCAAGTGAAAATGTAACGTTGCAACGTTTGAAACAGTACTATGAAGACGCATTAGCTGGTGAAGATGAAAACTTCTGGTCGTCATCAAGATATTTAACAAAGTGTCGTGTCCTGATGGAAATGGAAGTTCTTCATTCAATGCTTCCCCCAAAATGTGAGTCACAGATTAATATGGAGAGATTCACGCCTTCTGCAAGGTTGAAGTTCATTGTGGCAGCGTTGAGAAACCTACATAAAAGTGATCATTCTCCATCATGTTTCAAAAAGGGATCTGAGTGTAGAATGAAACTTCCAGCCTATCCCTCAACTGAGACATTGGTGATGTTTGATGATAAAGTCACCAGTTGGTTTGACTGGAGAGGAAATGATATTTCTCGATCACTGTCAATTTGTGTCCCAAAAAGGGCACATGCAGATGCATATGTCAATGTTCACAGTGAATTTGCTAGCATTCTATTTGGATGTAATACCAATGTCATCACAGGTGTAGATGGCGGCAGTGTGATGTACTGCACATGTTACGTGTCCAAAAATACAGAAAAAGAGGATAACAAACATTTTGCAGATGCAGCAAAGCACATGGTGAAGAACATGCAACAGCAGATGGCAGAACGGAAGGAATTGTCGGATTTAGAATTGGAAGAAGAGGCGTCTTCAGTTGGTTTAAAAGGTATGATTGGCGCAGCTCTCATGGCAACCAAGGTTCATAAAGTGGCTGCACCTATGGCATCATATCTTATCAGAAATGGGTCCAGATTCCACTTTTCGCACAATTTTTCCTATGTTGACATTGGTAGTTTCTTCAAAGCCATCCAAGAAGATCTCAACATTTCAGCAGATGAGGATGGTTCTGTTTTTTTAAAGTCATCTGTCTCAAATTACCTGTGCCGCCCCAAGGAATTAGAGGAGGTGTGTGTTTACGACTTTGAGTCGCAATACGTTGCCTGTAAACCGGTAACAGGAAGTTTAGAATGGGCAGTACCTCACCCCAACAATGATCACTTGAAAGTAAGGCAGTTGAGTATGGAGCGCATACCTGTGATCAGTTATCTTGACTTCGTGAATACGAAAGAATTCGATGGTAATGATATATTTTGCTGCAAAACAGAAGAGATTCCTCCTGAGAAACTCTCTTCAATGGAACAGCATGCAAAAGCTTGTTGCGTATTATTTGTTCCTTTTCGGAATGTTGCTGATCTAGTTGAATGGGTGCTATCTGGAAAGGTGGAGAAAGGTGTATCAAGATGGGAAATTGTCCAAAAAACATGAACAATTTCTGATGAATATCCAAGACTGCCGGAACAGTATGAATGGGGGGCGTCCAGTAGACATGATAGAGAGGTTGACAGTGAAACCAGTTACAAGTAGATACAACAACGGATATGATGTGGAAGAAGAGGATGGGGATGATATCCTGAATGAGGCCATGGATCAATTTTTCCTTTCCGAATCATTGGAATTGGGACATGATAATGAGTTTAGGGACAGTAGGGGAAGGTTTCAGTGTCAATCAATTTTAACAAGATGCCATGGAAGCCACAGATGTGGCAAGAATCTGGTTTTTTGTCCTAATGTACAAAGCAGTGAGAGGTTCATTGTGGTTGAGGCAACTGAAACAAGGCCCAGCGAAACAAATGAAACAGATTTTTCAACGTGCAACCGACATTTGAATGTCAAAGCGTTGAATGAACTGGCACTAAAAGTTGTCACTAGAGTTGTAGATAAGAATGGGAGAGCTATTGATATGGGAGTCAATGGTACATTGGAAAATGTACGTGAGTTTGCTGAACTTCACTTCTGCCATGATATGGAGCAGATGAGATCATTCGAAATAAGTATCTGTTCATTTATTGACAAGCTGTATAAGGAGGCTGAAAATACTGCAACAGCAATCAGAGAAAGTGAATGTCTACAGGATTATTCTCATAGAGAGTCAAAGAGGAGACGACGTGATGGCATTAGACGTCAAATAGGAAAAGTAATCAACAACAAACAGTTGATTGGGTTCTTGTCTGGTGCAGGCGGGACAGGGAAAAGTCTTGTTATAAAGACTGTATCAAGATATGCACAAAAATTATGTGAATCACTTCATGTGAAGTTTGACAAAAGAAGCATTGTTGTCACTGCACTTACAGGTGCAGCTGCAGTCTCCATTAACGGAGAGACAACTGCAAAGGCTTTCGCGTTCAAAAGAGAAGTAAGAAATGAACTCGAAGAATTCAAACATGCTTACTTGGTTATTGTTGATGAAATTTCCTTTGCATCAGTGGAGGATGTTGACGTATTAAACCAAAAAATGAAGCAAATACTGGACAATACAATGGCACCTTTTGGAGGTGTGCCAGTCGTCTTCTCTGGTGACTTCACTCAGTTATCGCCAGTGGGGGGGATCCCTCTTTACAGACGAGATGAAGGTGCTGAATGGAGGCAATCGATCAACGTGTTTATGGAACTGAAAACTAATCACAGATTTGGTAAAGACCTGGTTTGGGGGAAACTGCTGGGACGGTTTCGTGATCATGGTCCAACCACTGATGAAGTTGCTAAAATAAATGCAAGAGTTGTTGGTGCTCGTAATGGTCCATTGGAAAAAAATGTTCCCTCAGATGCAGTATATGCAACGAAGACAAATGTTGATAGGATGGCCATAAATGATGCCATATTTGTAAAACATTTGGAGAAAACACACTTTACTGATCCAAACAGGCAGCCACCAATGCACACATTGTGTATTAAAGCTGGTAATCCAAGATATCATCTAACAGGAACAAGGAAGGAATATCGTGTAATGGAGAACAAAGCACAAGATGTCATGTATGCAGCGGTAGGAGAGGCGCATGTATCAGACAAATGTAAAAAGTACCATGATCCCCTCTTGAAGTTGTATCTTGGACGTCCATTATGTATTAATCAGAATGAAGATGTTTCAAGTTGCATAGCAAATGGTGCCATGTGTGAGTTCAGAGGCGTGAAATTGAAGCCAGGTGCTTCAATGGATCAGTTTGAAACAATTGTAATTGATGGCTATTATGTCAATTGCGTATCTGTAACACAAGTTGAATCCTTACTTTTAAAAATGTTGGATGGCAATGCAGGAGAAGAAGGAGAACACATAATTGAGCTGAACCCCAAAACTATTTACGTTTTAGCTAGGTTTCCAGTACCATGTCTTGGGCCAATCACCAAGAAAAGTATGAGAACTTCAAGAAGAATCAGTTTTGATCAATTCCCCATTAATTGTGCCAATGCAAGAACAGTTCACAAGTTGCAAGGGCGGTCGATAAAAAATCTGGTGGTAAGCGCATGGGATTATACTGGCAACTGGATTTATGTTTGTCTGTCCCGATGCACAACTCTACATGGGCTATTTTGCGTGAACCATTAAACCCGAACAAAACCAAAGGCATGTCAGAGGAGGTTAAGGCATTTATGAAGAGTATGAGAGAAATACAGCAATACAACCGTGTGCATCTTCACAGAGAAGATCTTTAGGAAAGCTTTTTGCAAAGTGACAAATTTTGTTTCATCTCAAGACTTCCTCTGAAGTAGATATGCTATTACTACTAGTAAAGTCGTAAGTATCATTCTGGCCGCAGTAGCCACAACGCCACAACTTACTGTTACTGGCCCGTGCGTTACTTTTTGAAAAACCTTAACTCTAACTGATAATTTTCATAATCGCGATAGTAACCCTAATCAGCTTGCTACAGCGAAAAATTCTGATGACATTCAATCCTTATCCCTAATTTTCTAAAAGTGATTTTTTGTTGCTAACCCTAATACACTTGGCAAGGATTCGGCCCCTGCAACAGGCTTAACCTTAATGTTCTAACCTGAAGATTCGGGTTCAAGCCCTAATCGACTTGATTTTTTTTGCATTTTTCAGTCGTGTATATTTTTTGTTTGCGTGTTTGCATGTTTTGAATTTTTGTTTGCATGTTTGTTTGCATGTTTTTTTTTGTTTGCAAGTTGTTTGCATGTTTGTTTGCATGTTTTTTTTTTGTTTGCATGTTGTTTGCATGTTTGTTTGCATGTTTTTTTTTTGTTTGCATGTTTCAAGGGGGATCTTCAACCCCCATACTTTCTGGGGACATTAAGGTACTACAGTACGAAGTAGTAAAAACGTAGTACCACTGTAAACATCTTTTTGATTAACGTACTACCGGTACGTATATTGCTTACTGTTACTTCGAACGTACAGTTGTATTGTGCTGTACGAATTCATTTGTAACTATTTGGCCATGGCAAAGAAAAGAAAGTTGTTCCCCGGCATTGGGGCAAGATGTACGATTCTTACTCGATTCATCAAGCCGAGTAGAGGCTTATCAACAGACAAAGATCATGGAAGCGTCGTTGTTTTGAAAGAATTCTACTACGAGGGTCATCGATTGTGCTTCCAGTTCCATCTACCGTAGATGGAGACGATGACCACCGACCATGCGAACGCTCGATGTGTTCGAATTGACAGGGAAGGAGGTGTAGACGACTTTTTTTTAGCTGATAAAAAGAAAAGTGTGGATGCCGATGCTGTTGGTGAAGCTGAAGCGAAAATTGGCGAAAAAAAAAAAGCAACCAAAAATCAAATGGAAGAACAGTAGGGCTCGACACATGCTCTACCACGACATCATGGATCATAAAGTACCTTTGGACCCAAAGGATGATAAGTCCCTCAGCCTTGAGGATTTCTTTCAATGCATTTGGAATATGCTAAATACGACTTCGATATATTCAAGGGACGATTGAATTCTCTCCGAAAGACAATTTGTCCAAGAACCGACTCACGAGGAATTCTCCAAAGACACGAGCTATTTCTCGCACAAATATAATCATGCTGGACTTTGTTACGAGCTCGGAATATCAATTGGCTCAAATCGACTTGTATGGATGAACGGTCCATATCCTGCAGGGAAGAGTGATATGAAGATCTTCAAAGAGGATGGGTTGAAGGCTAAGCTAATTGCTGCTAAAAAGATGTGCATTGCTGATGGAGGGTATGCTGGATCCGACCACATCCACGAATGCAGCACAACCAATATACATGACAGTCGTCCAGCTAGACGGTTCAAAACAAGGGCACTGAAGAGACACGAGAAGTTCAATGGAGTTACCAAGAATTTTCATTCTGTTGACTGCCGATTCCGACATTCAATAGACAAGTTCAAATCATTCTTTAAAGCCATCTGCGTCATTTGTCAGTAACAAATCGAAACTGATAAACCATTGTACGATGTTCTTGTTGAAGATGTGTTGCAAGAAGATGAGTAGAATATAAAATAGTGGCAAACGTACCCTCTATGGTAGAACGGCTAACGGATTATGTACCGTAATTCCTACTATGACGTACATCATTACGTCATATGGTAGGTACTCGGAGTATGTACTATCGTACTTACGCAAGTTGGGGGATGCTCTCCCCTTTTTTTAGAGTTGTTTGCGTGTTTGCATGTTTTGGAATTCTCGAATAACCTGTTTGCATGTTGTTTGCATGTTTTAGGGTTTTCGAATAACCTGTTTGCATGTTGTTTGCATGTTTTAGGGTTAACGAATAACCTGTTTGCATGTTTTAAATTTTTGTTTGCGGGTTTTCAATTCCGATCGATTAAATATTCGAAACATGGATAAGTTAACAATTGATATATTAGGGTTCGTAAGAGTTCGGCTATTAAGGATCCCCTCTAAGAGGTGATGCTGGAACCGGAGCGGATCTATTAACGAGCGTCTCATTAAGGGTTCTTCATAGTTCTACGATTACAGTTAAGGCTACTCAACCATCGAATGACGTCTCGTCCAGACGTGGATCTTTCAACGAGTACGTCATTAGGGTTCTCATGAATTCTTTCTTTAGAGATGAGGTTAAAAAAAGTAACGCACGGTCCTGTTAATAATAATATTATTTCTTCTTCCAATCTACTGCACCAGCGCGCACCCTTCGTTCGTCTTATGGAAGTACTGTGTAAGTGATTTAATAGCGCGCACTTTATCTGGTAGTTGTAGTCTACCTAGTCAAAATAGGCAAAGGGGTTGATCCATTCGTTCTGAAAGTTTATTCCATATATTTGTTTGTTCGTCCAAATGACAAATGAACTTGATCGGGTTTAATTTTTAGTCCGTCCGGGTGAAGTTAAGAGGCGTGGCTGGCTCTGGTAACGCTTGGCAGGAAACGTTATTTTTTCTCCTAAGAAATTTTTTTGGAGGGTAAATGTCGTTAAAAAGGAATATGTAATTTTTGCTTTTATTTATATGAATACACGATTATGAGGTATATAGGAATGCGGCAGCATATGTCTGTGATTTTTCGCATGATCAAAAAGGTGAGGGTGGGAAGGCTCGCACCATCCGGGACCGAAAAATTGCCACGATTCCAAGGGGTGAAAATTTCCGTGGGTCGTGCGCAAACACATGTAAATTTTCCTAAATAATTTTTTTCACACATATCCATACATGTAGAAAATGTAAGTTCTCATGTCGCAGCGTGTTGCCGGCAATGCCATGGTTTTCCTAAGTGTCGTCTAAGTAAACCGAACCTGCTCTAAAGGCCAGTTTTGAACGGATCACCCCTCCATACCTCCCCTCAGCTAAAGCTTTACCCGAACCGTACCGATTTTTAAACTGATTAAAAATCGTGGAACTCGATCGAATACTATGATAACTACTAGTAGAGACTACTAGTAGAGACTACGGTAGTCTACCTAAGCTTAGAAAAACAGAATTGCACAGTGTTTGCATGCAATGAGATCTCTCGTAATGTGAGACATCATTCTCCTTAAAAGGAATGGGATTCGCTACTGAGTTCCAAAATTCTGAAATCTCCATCAATTTTCGAGCTTGTAGAGTAATCCACCATGTATTCTAGTACAAGCTGGATATCTTCCATCGACTTGCGACAGAAGTACCGATTGATGTTGACATCCATGCCCAAAGTATCAGGAAATTCCTTGGCCTTTCTGCATGCATTGACAAAGCGCCCTAACGTGTCCGGTGTTGGATTGTCAATCCGAAGCGAGCAATGAACGACGCTGCTGCTGGCGACGGGACGCACTGCTCGAAGGAGCACATCAAGTGAAGCCTTGACTGTGTAGCCTTCGGTCCGATGTTCGACCGCATCTGCGCATGTTCTGATGTAAGCTTCTCCGCCAGCAAGTCGATCAATAAGCTGATGGTGATCTTCTGGGATACGGTTCATGGTTTCAAAGTACATGCTAAAGACTTCCATCGTTGAAACGATTTCTGGACCATCTCCAAGGACTTTTTGGATTTTTAAAATAGCATCGATTGGGCGATCGGCATGAACAAGAAATTCGGATCGTCGAGTGTCTAACTTTCGTCTGGAAAGATCTTGGTCGGCATGCAAAGGTTCGTCACTATATAGTTGTACCACAAAGTTGGTTTCCTCACGATACAACAGTACACCTTGTTCCAACAATGCCAGCCACTCGTCACCGCTCACTATAGCCTGAAATCGAAAGCAGTAAAAATCTGGGTGTACCAACCGTAAAAAGTCGTTGTCGGAGGGGCATGCATCGATGTAGTTCACCAGACTGGAGAGACGAAGGTCGACCAGTGCTTGATCTCCAGCTTGCATGAGTTGCTCGTACAGTTCCAGGGACGAAATTGCAGTTTTTCCCTTGGTTGTTACTTCCACAAAGTGTCGAGCAATGGCCAACGACCAGTCAGGTTTGTGAATGATGCGATCCTTGGCTTCTTTCATCTGCAACGGGGCGGGACTTTCGAAAGGGCTAGTGTCATCCTCCTCGATATCGTTTGCACTCAAGCATTTTTTAATGAATGGACAATTTTCCGACATTTTCTTGGCCTGTTGCGCAGTCACACCTAACACTTCGCCTGCGTTGGTGTCGTTGCTACCGACACCACAAACGATCACAAACCCACCAGTGCCAATGTAATCGAAGTCCATGGATTGGATTGTTTCAGCTGGAACTTCAATGGATGTCGATGTCATTTTCTCGGATGCTGATTATCGTGGTCAGTGTTTCAGGGTGTACTGAGTATTGAAGTCGGAACTTTCCATGTGAGAGAAGAAATATTTCCTGTGATGATCGGTGATCCCATGATCAAGTAGACTACCGGTAGGTAGTACTACAGGTGGAGTGTAGAGTGTAGAGTGTTCGATTGAGAATTTTTGACATGACGGTGAAACATGAACATGAGGCCTGAGATTTGAGATTTGAATTACGAAGTACGAGTATTTGAAATTGTCGACGTAACCGACTCAAAAATAATCATAGCCTCATCTCTATTACCACTATACCTACGGTATTCGAATACCTATTACTATTACCGTCATATAGATAGACTAAGGTCCTACTCCGAGTACAGTCTACCGGTAGGTTATTTACAGTTCGTAGACTATGTACGAACTTCCTCCTATTAACATCCAAACATTATTTGATATTATCTTCTGCTACGACGACGTCGTAGCTATAGCAACCAGAACTTACTACTGATGATGCATGTACTACTAGAAAGAGACTTAGAAAAATAAAATAACGGTTTCTATTGATGCAGTTAACTGTAAATTTTGGTATTTTACTTCCAATTTTTGAGCACCATCCTAAGGTTCAACGGCTTCCTTGTCCTTCAACTCAATCGAATTTGGATCAAGAGTGGCGCATTCCTCGGCTCTCTTCTTGTTCCAGAAAGAGGCAGGAAGGATCTTCTTGGGGTCACATCGGTGCTTGTACTTCTTGACGATTTCCGTGACTTCGTCAAACAATCCGGTATCCAAAGTGATAGGGTCCAAACCCAGGTTGCAGAATTTGCGGTTGGAAACATCCAACTCATTCTCAGCAGCCTCTTGACGAGGGTTGGGAATGAAATTGGCCTCGACTCCCGTCAATTTGGCCACCATTTCGGCAATATCACGGACACGACGAGTTTCGGCGATTTGGTTGAAGATTTCCACACGGTCTCCTTTTGCTGGGGGGTTGTTGATGGCGATCTCAATGCAACGGGCAGTGTCGGAAATGTGAATAAAGCCACGAGTTTGACCTCCGGTGCCGTACACGGTCAACGGAACTCCCATGGCTCCTTGCATGAGGAAACGGTTCAAAACGGTTCCGTAGTCTCCATCATAATCGAATCGGTTAACCAAACGTTCGTCCAGGACAGTCTGAGGTGTGTTAGTTCCCCAAACAATACCTTGATGCAAGTCGGTAATACGAAGCTGGTCGTTCTTTTGGTAAAATTGCCATAACAATGCGTCCAAACACTTGGTTGCGTGGTAGACAGATCCGGGATAAGCTGGATGCAAAATGTTGGATTCTCGTCCTCCAGGAAGGATGACGTCGATGTATCCTTCGGGAATTTCTCCTCCAGATGTGCCGTATCCATACACACCCATAGTTCCCAAGTGGACAATGTGAGCGTCGATTTCGGCATCAATGACAGCACAGCAAAGATTGTTAGAACCACTAACGTTGTTGTCTACAGTGTATCTCTTGGTTTTGGATGTCTTCATGGAGTAGGGGGCGGCACGTTGTTCAGCAAAGTGGACGATCGAGTCTGGTTGGAAATCCTTGATCAACTGGACAAGGAGGTCATATTCTTTCGCAACATCGACATTGTGAAACTGAATTTCTTTTCCGGATACTTCTTTCCATGCTTGGACGCGAGTCTACGAAACGAGACGAGACCAGAAAAGTTTTGAATTTTGACGTCACTGAATATCCGATGCACAAAAAAACCAACACTCACCTCAGGACTGGCAATGGGTGTCAACGAGTCACATCCCAGGTCCAAATCAATCTTCCTTCGGCTCAAATTGTCGACAATCATGACATCGTGTCCACGATCCGACAAATACAGAGAAGTTGGCCATCCGCAAAATCCATCACCACCCAAGACCATGACTCTTTTCTTTTCTTCCAAACCATTCAGGCCATTTTCGGCATTCAGGCTAAAGTCAAAACTGGAGAGTGGAAGGCGAGAGGTCAATGATGTTGGTGAAAAGGCCAGACTGGCTGGCATCCAAATGGCCATGGCCAGGATTGTACAGGTTGTTTTCATCATGATCTTGTTATTGATTTGATAGATGTTGTAGGTAGATCGGTTTTCTGTACAACCGAAGAACGATGATCGTAGAGTGGATGACAGTAATGACAAGAAAAAAGGTATGTGAGGTCAGTGATAGATTCTAGAGGGAAGACAAGTGTACAACGATCATTTGGTGGGCGATGAATGCTTTGCTTTTCGGTAGCCAAGAAGGACTCGACTCGGCACACGTACCAGCGATCGGTAGTTATTTTTTACTCTAGCCAGTAGTAGAGTAGCTAGACTAGCAGAGAGCAGAAACAACAATGTTGGATGGTTTGGACGAGCTACGTTCGTCGGTCGAAAAATTCCGAGACGACAGTCGTCGAATCTCCCCTTCGAATCTGATCTTTTTGATTTATTGTCACGACGTGTTTTCCCTCCAAGTTGAACTCTGCTCCAGCCAATGAAACGGGCGTCATTGAACATCATGTGATGATGTTGACTGTGAGTTCGCTCTCGACCGCTCGTTTGGAGCTCGAACCAAAATTTAATTATGTACATTGTCTACTACAGTACATACCCACAACACATTCGTACATACAAAAGCATGATTTCAAAAAAAATCTACACAAGTAGTAAAATAACTGTAATAAAAAAATAATGACTGTACAGTCGCAAGCTTGAGAACAAAAAAAATCGTGTAATTCATGACTCTGGCAAGGGGGACTGCGTTCACAGCCAACTACTTCATCTCTGTCAAAGACTTGGATGATCGCACCATGCTGGCAAAGTACTCGTGCCAGCGATAATCATTCGTTAATTCCGGATGAAAGGCAGTGCAAAGCAGATTGTCCTTCTTGACGGCGCAGATGACTTCACGTGCATTACTTCCATCGGCAGCCCCAGGGAGCTCGAGCCTCAACTCGTTGTTGTCTGACAAATTCACCTCCTTCTTTTCTTCCTCGGATAAAGTAGTCGTCGAATGTTCCTTGACAACCACTCGATAGGTAATTTCTTGGGACGATTTCCTTTCCAAGGCATCCAAAACCTTCATTTGGACCACTTTTTCGCCATTGGAGATCTTTTTTTCCAATTCTTCTAATACTACGGCTGCCTGCCGACAAGGCGTTGCTACCACTCGTCCAAGAATTTCCACAGAGGGACCAGCCGACAAGATGGCAGGAGCTCGAATAAACACTCCCGGATACGGTGGGTTGTCCTTAGTGCTGTTGTTGTCATCTCCAGACTGCAGGGGTGGAGGCGGTGGAGTTGCCATTTCAAAGGAACTGACTTGCGATCCAAAATAATTTCGACATACCAATATATCCATTCCACCAATCAAGGCCTGTCCATTTTCGATCACGGCACTCGCACCAACACATTGTTCCGCCAACAAAATCATGCCGGCACATGTTCCCCAAGTGGGCTTTTGGGAGGTGAACTCTTGGAGGGCCTCCCACATGTTGCGTCCGTCACTGCCGACCGACGAAGTACCAATCAATCCCATAGCGGTAGATTCACCCCCGGGTAGGACGATGCCATCCAAATCCTTCATATCATGAACTGTTCGTACCTGGAAATCGTTAATTGGGACGTCAAAAAAACGAAGGTATAAGTTGTAGTCCACATTTCATTGTCGTGAATATTTTGTCTTTGTCTCTCTCGGATTCTCCCTACCTGCCGTGTTCGACATCCAGCCGCTTCCAGGCATGCTTGATGTTCTTCGAAGGCTCCTTGCAGGGCCAAAACGCCAACCAGTGGTACATCTGTATCGGATGACATTGTTGTTGTGATTCGTTTCGATCCTACAAAATGAAATTATACTGAAATGAACCGTTTGATTCTCTAGTAGGGAAATAAGTCTGAAGCTAAAAGATCCCAGCTACTCTGCCCTCAAAAGTAGGAAGGAGAAAGTTTTTACTTTCAGAAGAAGTTCCCAAGCTTTCGCCACAACGCATCTCATTCATCTCGGAAAAAAGAGAGAGAATGAATCAATGTATGTTTGTGTGGTTTCTCGTTGGTTTCGACACGACGGACAGACGGATTCACACTGTTGTCTACGTACGACAGCACTCTGAAGCTAAAAGATCCCAGCTACTCTGCCCTCAAAAGTAGGAAGGAGAAAGTTTTTACTTTCAGAAGAAGTTCCAAAGCTTTCGCCACAACGCAAGCTTTCGCCACAACGCATCTCATTCATCTCGGAAAAAAGAGAGAGAATGAATCAATGTATGGCCCGTTCTTATCCGGATAAAATATTCCCTTATTCGCTTATTTTTATCATTCGAACTAGTCATCATATGGTCGTTTTGGTCGGCTGGAGAGAATGTTGAGAGAGTACGGTCCCGAAAACCGTATTTCGGTCCACCCCGTACCGTATTCTCTCCAAACTCTCTTTTGCTCTCAACCACGCGTTTCACTTTCCTTCTCCAGAAACTATTCTACGTAGTGCTTGATCCCGAAACTATGCTACTTGACTTTTCTTCACAGTCAAACATCATCATCTCCCTGCTACCGGTAGTAGGATACTCCTATCTTCGAAGTCACAACATCGATTCTACTACTGTATCATTTTCTCCTTCACAGCATCATGAATAGTGCCGTTGGAAACAGCGCCGTTGAAAACACAGGTGCAGAGGAGGACAGTGAAAGTCCTCTTGCAAAAAGGGCCAAGACTTCTTCCCGGGATGATACACTCCCGCCGGAACTTGACGGTCTAACAGAAAAAGATTATCATCGGATTACCAGTGCAGAGGTCGTTCTCGACAAAGACCACTCTGCTCACGGTTTTGAAAAGGGGGAAAGATATAGCATGGCTATGTCTATAGCCTCTGAAGATGGCGATCAACCTGCTATTGATATTACAAAGCTTCATCTCTCAAAGCTACGAAAGCTTGGAAAGAATTTTGGATTCTTTCCAATTTTGGATTCTTTCCAAGCTTTCGTAGCTTTGAGAGATGAAGCTTTGTAATATCAATAGCAGGTTGATCGCCATCTTCAGAGGCTATAGACATAGCCATGCTATATCTTTCCCTCTTTTCAAAACCGTGAGCAGAGTGGTCTTTGTCGAGAACGACCTCTGCACTGGTAATCCGATGATAATCTTTTTCTGTTAGACCGTCAAGCGAACGGATCTTGACCATGACAAAGTCAAGCTGTATTTTGAAACGGCTGATCTGAACCCAGGGAAGTACATGAAGATGCCATCACAAACACTGCATTCTTGGACCAAAGATTTATTGCGTGCCCGCAAGAAATTGCTGGAAAACATGAAGAAGTCTGGGGAACACGATTCCGACATGTACAGCTTTGTTCGGATCGCCTTGAAAGGAACAAATCTTGTCAAGACAATTGGAGAGTTTACCTTGTACTATTTTTGTTTGAAGGCGAGCAGTGTTCCAGATTTTGATAAGACATTCTCGCCTTTTATGGATGGTAGATTGAAGGGCGACTCGACTTCAACTTTTGGCAGGGACGATGAAGTTAGTGCCATGACTGGAGGACGCGACACAGTTCTCACCAGTCAAGAACAGTCCATGGAAAGGATGGCAATCAGTTTTGAATTGATTCAGCAGTCTACTTGCTCAGCGAATGAGCGTCAGATGAGATTAGCCGCGCTTCAGGAAGCCGGAATCCTGGAGAAACGACTTCAACGGGCAGATGATGGCTCTCCACTTCGCCCTGACATTCGTGCTCGCATGCAAGCCAAGCTAGAGAAGCTATATGAAGATCTCTATTGACAGGCCCAAAGGGCATAGAATATGAAACAGCATACTAATTAGCTGCTCTACGTATGATCCTGATAGGTCTCTCTAGGCCGAGATCCTGGATCCTACTTACCATCCGCTCTCTTACCACTGACTGTCCAGCAAGGTTTGATATATCACTATACAAGAAATTGGAGGCCTCTGGGTCGTCAATTGGCATTGAATCTTCACCATGGGGGGTCGATGGAAAGTTTAGAGCACGGGCTTCCTCGGCGTCTTCTGCATTTTCAAAAATGCTTTGCTTGGACTGGAGTCGTTCGTTAATACAATAATTATGTTAGGAAAACGAATGTTATTCAAGGCTGGTTTGCTGCTAGTGGCGATTGCATGGATGGTTTTGTCTATAATCTGGTAAAGCCGACTCGACGACACCCCAACCAGTCCTGCAATGTCGAGGTACGATCCACCTGCAAGCCACCGAATGGTACAAAAAAGCCGAAGCTCAGGTTGGATGTGATCACCTCTTCGACGTCCTTGTTTTTCGTCAATATTCAGAGCATCCCCGAGGGTGTCTACAAGATTTGTAAATGATTCAACACTCATTCGAAGTGATCGTTGGACAAAAAATGGATGTCGGAGGCAGTATTCATCCCAATTCAATCGTCGCAAACGTCTTGCTGCTTGGCGCCGCTTCTTCGCATTCGTCCTTGCGACGCAGACATTCATCAGCGTCCCGACAAAATATAGAATGTCGGGTTGAATCATTGTCTCAGAAATATGTAGAGGTGATTATGAAGATAATGATAGATGATTTTATGATATATACTATAAGCGAAGTGTAATAATTTTTTTTTGGTTATTCTTCGTGGAATTGAGGGAGGCAAAAGATGCCGCCGACAAAGCGAATGTTTTGATTGGCTTGATGAGGAAGGGCAGGCGAATTGAATTCGTGACTGAAAAATCGCCACGCTGTTAAACGACATTTTGCACTTTCGTGAAATCGACACACGAGTACAATGCAATAAATAATCGATTCATACACATATTTATACATGAAGTACGGGGAATAAAAAAACCTTCTATGCTTTTTTTCGGTAGCTGGCGATGCCATGTCACTCCTAAGTGCTTCTTAAGTACTAAGTTGAACCTGCGAAAAAATCGGAATGTTACAAATTCCCCCCCATACCCCCCTCAGCTGGACGCTTTACCCGATCGAGTTTTTTGATTTTGATCTGGTCTATTGTGGAACTCGATCGAATTCTGAAAACGAACCGATGATGATGATAACTGTAAGGTTATTTCATCGTTTTCATTGCAGAATGCTCGGTGACATCCTTGATGGAAGAGTGTTTTAAGTAGTAGTAGTAGGTTATGTTCTCTACTAGAGACTCTTTTCCACCAACAACAGAACGCTCCACCAGATCCATGAGGCAGGCACAGCCGCTGTAATGGAAGAGATTTCAAGAAACTATCATAATATCCTACTACTAATAGAAAATCTATTATAAGGCTATACCAACTGCCAGCTGCCATCGATTCCACAGGTGAGAAGTTGGCTCACCGGCCTGGCCCCCAAGGTGGCCGGGCAAATCATGCAACAGCTCTCCGTCCACTCGGTCCCCTGTTGCCCACCGCTCAGTACTGGAAAGGCAAAACACCTCGCGAATGAGGAAAAGTCAGTCCATACCAGTGATTGTCAGATATGGCGTGCTCTTCCAAAACAATGCTGGGAAGGCAGCAATAACCATATTAATATGTTGGGTTTGTTGATATCTTCTACCTGGTGCAACCCAGTAAGCCTTCCGTGTCAAGCACCAGAAGAATTTCAGATGAAATAGTGCCGTCCCTCTGCACTTGACACTCGGCTGAGTTGTGATGCCATTTCTTCCACAGTAATGTCAGTGCCTACCACAACTCTTTTAGGAATCATGCACAAACAATTCATTACATTTTGGCTCCTCATTACCAGAAGCTGCATTCAATAAAGAATGGAGGGTAGACAGTGAAAGGATGGCGCTTTCATTAATGTTGTCAGTGCAAATCTATGGGATATAGGATACTTCATGGATCAGAAAGAAAGAAACGAAAAATTGGATACATAGCTCTTGGCACAATTGATGGAAGATCCGTCTTTCCTGGGTTACGAACTTGTCGCTGTCAATGTCGATACTACTTTAGTCAACTGATTTGGACAAACGACTGCACGTCTATGTATTCGCACAAAAGTGGCTATCCTAAAGAAATTCTATTTTATAGCTACTTCAGCTAACAGCTGTCATCTGAAAGTTAGCTTACCCATCTGGCCCACAAGTGGGCTCAAATCATACAAAAGCTAAGAACTAACTATGTTACCCACCACTCAGTACTGGAATTGCAAACAACCTCACAAATGGGGAAAAGTCCAAACCAGTAATTATCGGATATAGCTTGGTCTTCCAAAAAACAATGCTCGGAAGGCAGCAACAGCCACATTCACATGTTGGGTGTGTTGCATGTTGCAACCCGCCAGGGCAGAGTACACATGTAAAGAAACCTTCCATATCAAACACCAATAGTCTTTCCAATGAAATAGTGTTGTCATTTTGCACTTGACATTCGATTGAGTTATGATGTCATTTCTTTCACAGAAATTTCAGTGCCCACCAAATCTCTACCAGGAATAATGCAATATCATCCTTTACAAAGGCGGCACGATTGATGACAAATTGAGAGGATTCGTGGGATGATAACTGATGGCACTGAACAGTACCATGGAGAAAGTGTAATGAGAGCTTGACTAGCAATATGGATATGTTCCTTACCAACGTATTCAAAATTCACTTAACCCAAAGAATACTTGCAAGGGGAAGCTTCTCAATCCACTCCTACGGCTGACACGCTCCAATTTGCAGTCAGTGAGATACGGGAGGTGCAGCAAAAGTCAACGGAACGCTGGCGATATCCTCGAAATTCGCCCTCACGTGCTTGTTTCCCAAAAGCTTGGCGTCGTTTCGTCAGTGAATCTTGAATCAATGGACAATGGACATCATTGAGAAACCAAATAACAAGGCCAAGACATCTGGTGCAAGCAATGTAAGCAAGTGTGCATCTCTGTAGGTTTCTTCCAAAAGAATCTGGTTGGTATGATTCATTTACTTGTGTCACCCAGCATGATTCCCCTGGATTCGTGGATCTGTGCTGAAACTGTCATTGTTCAGAGTAAAGCTGACAAAGGCTTGACTCAAACCTTTTGGTGTTTGTGCTGTGGTCCGTTGACGTAAAATATTACAAGTACTTCGTATCATGTTACCGTTCGATAATAGATTATTACGCGTCAAGTGTCAATGCTGCAGTAATAAGATATATTTGTTATTACTGTTACTACCGATTTTTTTTTATCTGTAGATTGGAGATTCCTTTTTAACGCGTCATGTTGATTGCAAGAGGGAGATTATTCTCCCGGTAGGCACTACAGTCGACGGTCGAAGTGCGAAAATTACACACGTGATGACACACATTCAGAATTCAGAGAGACCTTGTCATCACCGTACAACGAGCCATCACTCTTGACTGTGAACTGCGTTTCTCGTGGTTCGTACTCGTTTATTTGGATCAATGTAGGGGCATCGTCGTGCACACGCCATATACTACCATCGCAGCATATTAATGACAATAGGATATCTAGTCGAGACGACTACAATTATCTCTTACCACTGCAGTGACATTCTCAACTTATTTTTCGCAGAACACAACCCAGGTGACAGAAGAATGTCATCCGAAATACAACATTCTTCGTCTTGTTCACCGGCTGATATTCCTCGTTCATCTCTACCCGATGGTCCCCGATCGGAAAATGTCGAGTTGGCGACACTTTCATTGCCTCGTTCGGCCATCGAAGCTGGCTTGGAGGTGGGAGAGGGCAATCATGTCGTGCTCGAAGCTAGCAGTGAGACGATCGAACAGTTACAACAGGCCATGGCTGCTGCTGCTGTCGTCACGGACGACGACGACGGCATGACTACGGGTGGCAGCACGACCTTGACAGGTTCCAACAGTAACCATACGGAGCGACCCTCCATTTCGGCCGTAGTCGATTTGGAGAAGTTGTCAGAGCTGGTCGGTGCCACTGAAGTGGATTTGATTACTGGATTGCATCAAGAAATGCAAGAGAGACGAGCCTTAACAGCAGAAAAAGAAGGTGAGGATGAATCCTCAATCAATGAGACTACGACTACTCCTGATGAGGAAACTCCTTTGGTTGCCAAGCTTGGAAGGGAGAGTGCACAAGTCTTCGAACCAGCCACCGCGACAGAACAAATCACTTTACTTGCTGATCCATTCCTTGAGACATTGGCTGAAGTGTTACCCACCATTCCAGAGCATGAAGCAGCTGCTATAACAGGAGAATCATCATTGTATGGGGAAGCTCTCACTGTTGCGACCACCACAATTGCAGTTAATGATGCCATGGCGGGTGGCATGGAAGGACACGAGGATTGTGGACATTATCACGAGGAACAGCATTTTGCGCACGATGCCTTTTTGTTGGATGTTCCTACAACAGATGAGCAAGGCAACTTGGAGCATCACTTTGTATTGGCATTACCAGAAATTTTGTTGGAGGAGTCTGTTCAAACAGTCTCATCAGCTCTGTCGCACGATGGTTCGTTCCATCTGATGGAACGGGCCCTGTCATTCTTGCCATCCACGACACGACTTCCAACTGATATTGAAAATATTCATTTGGAGGCAACCGAACACAATCCGACAAAGGCGGATCCCAGTCAAGTACACATTGATGTTGTCATCAATCGTCGAGTTCCCGTCGTTGGTTACATCATTCTATTCAGTGGATTGCTTGCTTTGGCAAGTGTTGGTGCAGCGTTGGATTTACAGAAGGGAGGCGTAACCTCAACGATGAAGACACTATGGCGACAAATGTCTACCTCCATTTTCTTGTTGCCATTGGTTATCAAATCGTTATCGTACGATGGTATACCGAGCTTGACGTTTGCTCAATGGTCTATTCTCCCGATTGCGTCGGCGGCCTATGCCTCCATGGCGGTGGCATTTGTGGTCTCACTGGAAATGACAACCATGGCCAATGCATTTGTCCTTTCCAACATGACATCGCTAGTAATTATTTTCGGACGGTTCGTGCTAGGAATGCCTGTGTTGCCTTTGGAAGGTAGCGGTGCAATTACTGGTTTCTTTGGCGCAGCCATTTGCGCTCAAGATGCTGCAAGAACTGTGACAGCAGGTGGTGCCGGCATAAGCACCACGGCATCCAGCAACAGTATCAATCCACATTTGGGAATGTTGGGAAATATCATCGCACTCAGTGCCAGCTTCGGAACTGCGGCTTATTTGTTGATCGCCAAGAAGCTACGACCAAAAATGGATCTGTTTGTGTTCATGTTTATCATTATGTCCTGCGGTTCCATCCTTTTGTTACTTTTAATGATTGCAAGTGGCGAAGAAATGACATTTGACAGAAATCCTGTACACGGCATATTCGGTTGGATGAATCTTCAAGCGGATCGTCTTCCGTTGGAATTATTCCTTGCGATCATCTGTAATTGTCTCGGTACGACAGGATACATTGCGGTGATG
The DNA here is from genome assembly GCA_019154785.2 of Nitzschia inconspicua. Classification (NCBI taxonomy): domain Eukaryota; phylum Bacillariophyta; class Bacillariophyceae; order Bacillariales; family Bacillariaceae; genus Nitzschia; species Nitzschia inconspicua. The sequence goes on along the minus strand of JAGRRH010000006.1, from coordinate 822,974 downwards.
AAGTATTTCGACCCGTTGGTACCGGCCACTGTGATGTTGCTGGAGCCGGCGATTGGTGGTCTTTTGGGAGTGGCCACTGGAACAGCGAGACTGCCAGGACTCCAAACTTGGTTGGGAAATCTAGGTGGGGTCGCAGTTTTGTGTTTGTGAAGGCTCTTGTGTAAAGTGTGACACTTTTCCCCGATATTCTGACAGTTATTTCATATCTCTTCGTGTGTGCTTGTTCTTTCAGTCGTTGCGGGCGGAACGTTCCTAGTGATTTATTCTGGATCGAACAAGAAGGAGAGCATTGATGCTACTGAGGCGTTACGCTTGCGAACGGGAGGTGACATTCTTGGCGATGAAGCTGGTACAAAAGAATCCGATTCTTTGGTGATAAAGAGTCCGTTGCTGCCTCGACGAAGCCCGACACTGTCCAAGAATCCTCGAAAACAGTCGCCGGATGATTCCGCTGGTTCTATCAAGAGCAACGGAACGAACACCATGGCCAAGGTTGTTTGGGAGGTTGAATGAACAATAACATCATCGTACTGTTGAATGTGAATTTGCTGCGATGGTTTTTGTCGTCCGTAGTGTAAAACGAGTACCGGTAGCAATTTGAAATTACTCTTGTTTACGTAGTACTCCGTAGTAGCATTGCCTTCTTGTCAGGAAGAGATCCAACGAAAAGTGGTGCTTGCTCGCGCAAGGAAGATAGATGAATTGACTTTGACGAATCCCCGGCAGCACACTTCTCGGGTATTTTCCTGCAATTTGGAGTGAATTCAGTCTAATGTTAAATGTCACTAGCATCACCGGAAACAAGTTTCACACATAAAGCCAAATGTAAAAAAGACGCGAAATTAAGTAGAGATACCTGTGGTGCATCCTGATCGCCTATTGAGGCGAACGTCCACGTGCTACTTACGCATTTTACAAGACCGAAAAATTCGAAAAATTCATGGACTGAATCAATTCCAATCTTTCCGACGATGGCGCTCACTGATCATCGATCTCCAGCTTGTGCTGAGCATAGCACTTTTCACACATGACCATCCCATGACTGCAGCTGCAGTAAGTCCGGACCTTCCTATGGTTTCCTTTGCACATTCTCTGCGGATAGTTGGATGACGATGGGATGATTTTCGAGTCTTGCTTTTTGGTATATGCTGGCTATTTCATGAGTGTATGCTCGCAACAAGTCCTCTTCCTCTTTGGTCTTTCATTAGTGGCAACATTCCTATTAAAGTACGGATTGTAAAGTAGCTCTCTTGCTAGCTCCTTCCGGAAGGATAGACTTGGAAGTGGAGGATCACCAATGAAAAAGGATGATGCAAGATTGCAATTTACCTCGGTGGAGGCAGGGAGATACGCAAAGAATCGGGTCTCCCAAAGGCTTCGTTGCCCATGTGACTTCAAGAATAATTGGCCGGTGTCTTTCGCTGTTGTGATCATCAATGTGGTGCCGGTATTGGTAATGGTTTTGGACAACCTCCGGATATTGGAAGGCTTCAACGCCATCTCGGTTCTTGTGTTCACCCATCCGCATGTTTGTTGACGTCGTCATCATGACATAGTTCGGATCCTTCATACAAAACACATCAAAGTCAACCCCATCTAGCTTACCTCCAATAGAATCAACTGAGCCTACCGGCATGTCTTTGAAATGGCCCTTGATCTCATCTCCTCTAATATATTTTGGCCAATATTTCCTTTTTTATTAGAGCAGAACCGTAGACTCCTTTCTTGGCTAACTCAACGAGGCCTTTCAAGACATAGAACCCACTGTCAACAACAAGGATTCTGGCACTACCCCACAAGGATCTTGTTAGCCGGAGGAAGAGGCCGTCTGTCTTACCAAATTTGTCTGACTTGTTCCTTATCTGTCGGAGTTGATCTTTGCCCTCCACGAGCTCGATCCCAAAAACAATGCCGGAAATGCCACAGGAAATTGTATGGTACTCGTTTCCAAAGGGACAAGGCTATCTTGGGACAAGCATAACCCCGGACATGTGTATTGGTTGAGGAGAAGCTCACAAAGATCTTGAGGACCGTCGGCATGGATTCATTGTTTCCAAATTCAAGACGGGGTTTGCAATCTGTTGGACCAACCTTTCTTCGGTTACTTGAGCCACTGTGCCCCCAGGCCGCATTTTTGACTCATTCCTGGTCAGGATGTTCTCGGGATCAGGGCGGTTGTCATCATAGACATCATCTATAAGAGTCCGAGCTTCGGCAATGTCCGATTCTGAAAGAGGTCCAAATGTTGTTGCCATCCGAGCAATCATTGGATGTGGGTTGGTGTCATCAGGCTCCGATCCAGTTGGCGAGATTGCAGGGCGGCATCATCAAAGAAGAGATTGGCATCTGCTTCGGCTGTAACACGGGCCATCTCTTCACGCAGTAGAGTTCAATGTGTTGCCCTCCATCATGCTTAAAGTCATCATGAACAACAACAACGGACAACTGCTGTTTTTGGTGAACTAATTTTTCTTCCTGTCTAAGGATCCGGACACCAACAAGCTCATCCTTTCTTGTGTGGTTAGGATATTTGTTGCGTATGTGCTTGGATGGATGAATCCTGATGAGCTTCACAGTGCAGATAGCGCCGGAACCAATCCTCATGGTTGATTTTGACATGAAATTTCTCAACATTTTTGCCAAGAGATTTTCGCCCGACCATCATACGTCTGCACTTCAGGAGCCAATTTTCTTGCCTCAACGACAATTTAAACCGCGACCTATTAAATCTATGCAAGTACTTGATGTAAAATAACTGTTTTGACAGCTAAACGGTCCGTTTGGCTAACATTAGAGGGAGATAACTTCGTCACATGATGGGAATGAATTCCGTCCAGGGGACTGAATTCAGTCCGCCTGTCCAAAATCCGTTCTTTTTCACAGTCAATGTTTAACTCGGCATGATTCATCATAATATTATTCGTCGAGAACATAATGCATATTCGAACATGTTAGTCAGAGATGCAACAAGCTCCACCCTCTGGATGCCCCATTATAAAATGCATACCAACTATATCCGCTGACTACGACTGATGTAGATTCGAAATGAATGATCCACCCATACAATCAGAGATCATGCATGAAGACGGAGGGGCGCACCAGCAAGTTCCCGAGGAGTGTAACAAAGTTCATGAAGATCCAAATAAGATGATGGACGTTACATCAGGCACAATCGATTCGGAAAGACATGTCAATCGGAATTTCTCTCCGACAGAGAACGGTAATGAGCACGAAGGCCAAGTGGTAAATCCGACGAATGAAAACAATGATGTCATTACGGTGCCATCCACCAAAAATCCCACTGGGCAAACACGACGCCGCGCTCAATTTTTGGCTTTTGTCCGCTCTTTATTGGAAATCAATTGGAGCGAAGTTGCTCTCATACCAGCATTACGAACATCAATCATTATCGCGTTGGTGTGGACTGTCCATGGTATTGGGAATTCAGAGTCAACCGCTTTTCAGTTGGGCGCCCTGTTCACAGGCTTGTCTGATCCCAATGGAAATTTGGGCAAACGGTTGCATGCAATGGGACTCACGTTATTCATGGTAGTGGTAATAGGTACATGGTTACCTTCTGCGCTCTATAATTCCATGGTCGGAAGTATCCTTGCCGCATTTGGAGTTTTCTTTTTGACGGGTTGTTCACCTTTTCTGGGCGATCCTACTGTGTTGTTGTCGATGAAACTGGGAACGGCTCTCTTTGCAATTCAAGGCGGGCTCCAACGAAGTAATGACGGGAAAATAGGCGACGTCGTCCTCTGGGCACTGTTTGGAGGATCGTGTTCCCTGCTGGCTGCGTTACTCCCAGAAATCTTAGGCAACCGAGATGCGATCAGAACCGATTTGTTCAAAGTGTGGCATGGATTCGGATCCATCTTGGGCAAATGGAACAGCCAATGGGGAACGTACGGGCACACTGGGCGTGCACCAGTGCCGTATGTTACACTATCAATCTGCAGATGTATTGATTTGCTTGAGAACGATGAGACAGAGGATACTTCTGCGAAAGATTGGCTCCTCAAATCGATGTATTACATTGATGACATCCGTACAGCGACCTTATGCCTGTCTAACGGCTATGAAATGGAGAGACAACGACTAGTGAATCGTGCCAACACAACGAAGACAGACGACAAAACCAAGCAAATGTGTCATAAATACGATACGAAAATGGACGCCTTCTTCCGTGAAATGGCATCTCTTGTTCGTGTCTTGGGGTTCGCCTATCAGTTCCCGTGGTTGGTTCGATACTTGCCTCTGATCCGTATGCGAATAAAGCAGAAACAAAAGAAATTTCACAGGTCAACAGAAATAATCTTCTCCAATGACGATATTGAAGAATGTGTCACCAACCCAGCAATGAGACTGAGGTGGCTGACGCAGCTCATTGAGACGCTACGGTCGAAATTGGACGATTCGGTAAAATTGGTATTGGATCTGAGGGATTGGCCGCAGTATTCGTCTCCGAAAACTTTACCCGAACGCATCTTATCTGCGTTTCCTTGGAAAATCCCTACCCTGGAAACAGACAAGGACTGGAGCATTCGAGGGTACGCAATTCGATTTTCCTTCGCCTTCACTCTTGGTTCGGTCGTAGAATACTCTCTGCACAGAGAAGCTTCCGCTCACTGGTTTCCCATGACAGTGGCACTGATCATGGGTCCATCAGAAGCATCGACGTATGAAAAAGTGGCTCATCGCACAATCGGAACACTTTGCGGTGTTGCTCTTGGAAGTCTCCTATCTCCTCTGTTTGCGTTTCCTGAAGCGCTGATACTTCTTCTTGGTCTCAATACTTACGGTGCTTGCATCTTTTTCACGTCTAATTATGTCTTGTTCACATTTTTTGTCACAAGCTGGGTCTTTTGTACAACAATTGGTGTCGGGGCACCGAAAGGTATGACAATCTTCTACCGATGCATGTGGACTTTGGCCGCAGCAGTGACCGTTACCATTGTCACGTATGTACATCCTCCACAAAATCAATGTCAATTGGCAAAGCTATTAGCAAAGTTTGCAAAAGCGGTACTGACTTTTTCAGAAGCAGTTGTACAGAAACACAGCCTATTGCTGAATTCTGGTGATGGAAGTATCGATTCTACATTTGAGGTTGCGTCACAGCGAGTTGTCGACGCCAAGAAAAGAGCTATTGCAAGTCGCTTAGCTTTGTTTTCATACATCCATGACGCTGTCTTGACACCGACAGGTGGATGCAGAATCGATCCTGTTACTGTGGCGCCACAAGTGGCATCTGATCTGATCGATGCTGTTGTCATTCCATTGTTTTTGACTCTTATGGACGTTGACTGTGAAGAGTTCTGGTTGGATCTGGAAGATCTAGGTGAATTACAACGCCTTGTTAAGAGGTTGGAGGTTGAAGCAGGGGAATGCAGGGAATATCCGTCTGCAGAAGAAGAAGCATCCCCAACACCAGTGGCCGCTTTGACAACTGGCACCAAAGGTCCATTCTCAAGGGCTGTTGCAGCTGCCCATCAGAGACTAAACAATGTTGGAGTTCCACCATGCAGCACCGTTGAATAGTGAGTAGTGAATTTGGCGATCTTCAGCGATTTCATGAGCACAAACTTAGACTCCTAAAATAGACTAAAAAGACGATGCCGTGCTTCTCCGTATGATCCATCTAGATTTCAATTATTGTGTGACAAAATTTCTCTCTAGTAGTTTCTAGAGAACTTGTTCTAAGTAGAGAGCCATAGCAAATTGTTCGTCCGTATCTGTCATCAGACGATCTTGTATCGTACGATGGTTGGTATTTTCTCCCTCTTCCCAACAGTGATGGGTTCCATAGTATGGTGGAAACAACTCGGTGCCACATTCATAACAAAAATGCGTTGCACAGGAAGGACATTTCATATGAAAGCATCCTTCAATGCGCTCGACGCCGGTTTGGCAGTTTGGACATCGTTGACCATTCTCAATAACATACTGAAGCGCTTCGCCATCATGTTGACAAAACAAGCTGTAGCTTTGAATCCATGGATATCGTTCTTGGCATTTTTCTTGGATTTCCTTCGAGGCAGCTGTGTAACGGCGACAAAACTTGATGACCCCCTCTGGTTGGCAATGCCAACGATGATTGTATGGGGTTGATCGTGTTGAAACTGCACCAGCATTGGATGGGTTGCCTTTGCCGCCATCTCCGCCATCATCGTATACTCGCTTCAGGCACAACTCGCACCACATACAATTGCACGCTTCACAGTACACCAAATGTGCTTCGTAGGAAGGACCCGTCGCTTTCTCCTTTTTTGTTGTGATTCCGCTTTTCCTCCTACGAATGCTGCCAAGCGCACCACAAGTCCTAGTATACAAGCATCGGTCCAACGACCAACATGGAGGATTCTTCAAATCGCGATACCATTTTCGAACTGCCTCCATGTCCTCCTCGCTCAAGTACCGTTTGCAATACCCTATGATCGGCAATTCTCGCTTGCATGTCTCCACCGGACATACAAACGGATTGGTACGGTATTCCTTCAAGTCTTGCACTTTGTATTTGAGATACATTTGAAAACAATCTCGGCAGGCATAATGTTGGCAGTATGGTAAGACGATGCCCTCACTAAAAAGAACCGAGTCGTCAAGACAAATCGGACACGTTGTTGTATACAAGTCTTTCCAAAAGTGAATCAATGCAGCTCTTCCAAACTCCATCGCATCCACAAAGTTAAGTGACGACGGCATGTCATTGTTAGATGTCCTCTTCACGTTGTCTTGCTTCTGTCTGCCAGTGATTTGTTTGGAATCTCTTCGTTCTTTGGCGGAAGCCTCTTGTTGGGGATGTATCAAAGTTCCGACCGTCGGTTGGTACATTCGATCCATTTCGGGAGGAAGAATGATGAGTTGATAGTCAGGATGATTGGGGTCAACATAGTTCTTCCAACCATCATCAAAATCACTGGATCGGTTGTAAAACGACAACGCGTGATGCTCCAAGAATTCACATACAGCAAAGGACAGGCCTTCGTCTTTCAATATCGAGCTGCATTTTTTGGCAAGACACGACCGGTAAGGTTCTTGGTCGGCTTTGGGCCATTCGACAGGATAATACTCCCATACAAGTCGAAGGCTGGAAGGACCTTCCCCTTCACTGTAATTTTCTTTTTCATCGCCATCTGAAGACGACGGCCGACGATACAAAAGATCAAGTTTCAGAGAGGGAGATCGTTGCAAAGTGAAATATCGATAGTTCCCTGCATCATTGACTCGACGGGCAAATGCCACCTTGATAGTTGACAGTGTCATGTGAACAGTTCCACAAAATCCCCCGCCTTTCGGCAATGTGAGTGCCGTCAATCGTACGAAACGTTCCTGGTGATTGGATGGGCTAGATCCAAAATCTGCACCCCGTTCCTCTTGTTCGTCACTGTCACCGTCATGCTCCGCAACGGCATCGTCTTCTCTATAGATGGCACAGAGAGCGGTCCAATCGTCGTTCATTGAAGAGATTTGCCGAGATTTTATAGCACATGCCAATTAGTCTTTGCTCCCATGAGTCTTATGATAGCTCGTCCTTTTCGTTGTGTTGCACACAACATTCATTCATCCGCGTTGAGTGTTCGTGGCAAGAACTCTGCTACTTGGTAGTCTTACTGACTGTGAGTCAAAGAGCTAACTGTAATGAAGGTTGGCTAGCGCGCGCTACTACTTTCATCATGTCTTAAACGATCATCCCTACTACTTTCTTTTTGCGTCAAGTCTGAAGTGCTTGGGGATCTCTGGAGCTACGTAGCTAGCTACCAGGTACAACATTTTGCATTGTGAGCATCCACTTACAAGCCGTCATAAGACAATCAGAGGTGATAATGAGAGGATGAGCCGAATCGAATTCGTGGACGGGTGGCCTCCATTTAAGATGTGGAGACAAAAGAAAAAAAGTATGCTAGCTAGAGTAGGAGGGTTCCGAATTCAAGGCTAAGTTTAAGCAAAACTTGGTCGGATTGTATAAAGTTCACCTCAACTCTTTCTTTTATGACAAGCTGTTGTGATTCCTTGGCATTATCACTGTCTCACATGCATTCAAAAAATCTTTCTCTCCTTAGACACAACAGCAGCTTTGGACTTCGTTCGGATAATTTTCGGGTGCTAGAATTGTTTAGAGATGATGAAAAAGAGTCAGTCAATATGAAAAGATGATTAGAAAAGATGGCACGCAACATCAAGGCCAAACAAACTCCTGCGCCGAGGGAAACTTTCTTGTACTCACTCATAATATTTTCATTCATTTCCTTGATGAAGAAAACGTGTGGATAGGCAAGGCAGACATTGAATATCACACCAGCAGGGTTTAGCTGGAAGATATTGGCTACAACGTTAATCGCAAAACTTGCCAAAGCACAGTAGACCATCCACTTTTTGTACACAATAGCTCCCTGCACTCCAATAGAGTGAAGGACGATCTGTAAAAAAATCAATGTCACCACCAAGCCCATGGGAATCTGTTGAAGCTGTTTTCCGGCATTAATTACTGCATCGTCATCAGCTGTCTTCGCAGCCGCCTCAAAGAGCTCGACTCCTGCCACCAAAAAGGTCCCCGTCAAAACTTGCAACACAATCATGACCAAGTTGCAAATGATGACGGCGCGTCGAGTGTCACAGCAGCATCCACAGCAGCTAGGAGAAAAAGAAGAGGTTGAAGCAATGATTTGAGAAATCGATGAGAAGACCAAGACTCGATCAAGGCCGAAATCCAACACGAATCTAGCGATGTGAGCCTTGGCGCCGGATGCTGCATCGATTGCGGCCATCCAGAGTGCCCCTCCAGTTCGGTGGAAAATTGCTGTTTTGACTGTGAAACGTATGGTGAAGGACAACAATAAAATCTGCTCGTCTTTCCTCCCTGACATCTTACCTGTGGCCTTGTTTTCCTCGGAATTGGGGAGTCCCTCCCAACTCGGCCTCCAAACCAGCCTTATGATACGTGTAGGAGTCTGACATGGTGTTGGTGGTGGCGGTAGTAGTAGAATCAAAGCTCCTACGGTAGAAGTAATGATGGTCGATAAGGTACACTTCTTTTGTCGAAGACACGATGGTAGATCGGTCAAACAAATAATATTTGAGTGTCGTCGTTGGACCGTTTTGTGTTCCCTTTTCAATCAAGGATTTCATCATGGTTGCGGAATGGCCTGCCTGCTCGATCAGACCCGCGACCAAATTTTCTCAACTTCCTCCTCTACGACACAATGATGACGCTTCGCCTCTCAAAGTTATTAACTGTAAGGAACTGCAGCAACTGCTTCAAAAATCCCACTTGACTGTGAATAACTACTCTACTAGCTAGAGACAGACATGCTCAAAAATATATTTAAATGTTTGCAATAAAATAATTTAATTTCTGACCCATCCCCCTCGAATAATTTATTCTTCGCTGGCCCATTTGGCTCTTGAGCACATTCTGACGAATGTGTTTGATCTCGAAGCGAAGGATGCTCCAGCAGCTTATGCCATCCTCATGGATACTGCCAAGATTGGAGTCTTGGTTCCTCGTTTGGAGTGAGCAAAACTCCGGCAGATTCAATGAGGCTAACAGCGATAACGATTACTTGAAAGAAAGACCAGGGATATCTCCAGAAGGGAGCCGGTCTAAGAATATCCTGCTTGATGCTTCCACTACATCAAGATCTCAGGGTCAGAGATCTTAGCAGGCTTACAGAAACTGATGAAAGTTGCTTGTAAACTAAAGATATTCCAATTAATGCATAATTCATTTTTCGCTTCGCCGTCATTGCATAATCTATTCTCATTTTCCCGGGTTACTTTTCCAATAAAATAAAAATGATTTCCGTTTCACCCGAGTCTGAACACCATCGACTTGTTGATGAGTATCCTGACTGACTTGCAATCTATCACAAAGGCGCTCCAAGCTGAAAACAGAACCGTGTTGGATGTCCGCGACTTATTCGATGAAGTCATCAAGACTTACCCGCAAACGAAAAATCGGCTTGGCGAGAATGCCAGCATTATTCATGATAATGTTTTCGAGAGTGCCGTTCAGAAGATTTTGAAGGGTTCCGAGGAGGAGCTCACTCCTGATGAATCTGTGAAGGTGACCGGGCTTAGACATGGATCGTCAACAATGGAGGAAGAAACGAGGACAGGAGAAGAAAGGGACGCGGATGCTGGACTCTCGCTAGCAGAAAAAGCTCTAAAGCTGTGCGACGACGTCTTGTGTCCACAACGACTTCAAAATCTGCATTCATGGATTTACATTTCATTGTGCCCACATCGAACATGTGTGAGCGTTTGTTTTCTGAGGCTGGATACGGGCTAAACAGCAGACGCATGCGCACCCTCCCATCTAACTTCGAAACGCAAATGTTTTTGCGAACAAACAAAACTTTCTGGGGTATGGCAGATATAAACCGTATCGTGACAAGTGAAGAAGACAAAGAGCAAAACGATACCTATATCTAGCTAGTAGAGTAAGATAATTATTTGTGGAGGTAAGGAATAATTTGTTTGTAGAGAATTATTTAATATCATGCATAATTTTATTCCAGGGACCTTACTTTATGGCTTATTTATTCAAGCGGCTACGAGTAGTGGAATACTTTATTCCAAGGGCCAAGATGAGTGAATAAATATTAAATATTATTTTGGGCATGTCTGCTCTCTCTAGTAGAGATAGGAAACTGTCCCACCAAATTCGCTGCTTAAAACGCACTTGCACACCTCTCTTACTGATCAGGCGAAATGGAGCCTCGAATTGCTTTGAAATATCTTCGAATGGTAGATTCGAAAGGGAACAACAGTGCTTTCCAATTTTCATGCTATGCTATAATGATGTGTTAGGGCTGAGATTTCTATCTAGCTTGACGGAAACTAGAAGCGTTCGTATAATAATCCAGAGCTTACAGTTAGTTTTCTAACAGTAGGCAAGAATTTGCAAATAGCTGCTGCCTCGTCTCAAGCTTCTTGACACTTTGGCGCGACCAATGGGTGACACCTTTTGAAGCGCTCCGACATGCACATTCCCAAAAAGAACGGAACGCTCACAAAAACGAAAAGCTCAACAGACGATTAACTGTAAATACTTCTTCTTGTACAAGGAAAACATTCAATACTAAGTCGAAGAGAGCAAGATGCGAGTCCTTCTGTCTCAAACGCCTTCATGGAGATGTTTCGATGAAGGAACTAGTTGTTAAGGATAACGATATCGAAACTAATCGAATGAGCCAAACAAAGACTGGCCAATCACGAGTGTGCCAGTCCAGTTCTGAGTCACCCGATATAGTTGAAGTTGAAGCTGCACCAATGACGAGAACTGAAGTTGAAGCTGCAGCAACATCGCATCCAGCAAAGATGGCGAGTTTCCGATCATATGCAGATGTAGTCCGCAATAAGGAGAGAAAGTGAATGATCTCACTTTCTCTCAGAAATCTACTGGTGAAAGCGATTTGATATCGTTAGTATGCGTAGTGTACCGATGCGAATTCGTTATTGGCCAAACTATGATATTCAAAAACTGGTACTTCAGCGCTCAATACCCTTTCGTAGGGAGTGGACCAATCTATTCGAGTTTCTCAGGTTCCAGCGAAATAAATGAATCAATGGGCGATGAATCCAAGATTAAACGACTGATTCGAGAAAATGGACCGTTTGTATGGAAAACTTACTGGGGTGTCTACTTTGGAACATTGGGAGCAACATTTCTTGGTATTCAATGTGGAATTGCCGATCCAGCTCGATTTCTACAGAAAATGGGAGTCAAGTCGACTTCTGACATGCTTCACATTTTTTTTGAATCCCATGTTCGATGGTCGAGTTTTGGTGGGTGGATTCAGTCGTCGCCTTGGATGGCCAACTTAGCTGTGGCGTGGTTGGTAGCGGAAGCCTGTGAACCAGTTCGAATCGCTGCAACTACAATTCTTGTACCAATCCTTCTTTCAAGAAAAGAAAAAGAAAGAGACAGTAGCAGAAGCGGCATGTAAATTTCGTAGACTCTTATTGTTGAGGCCTTTTGGAGCTTTTACAAAGGTGTTCTTTAGAAGTTGGCTAAAACGTTCAGCCGGGAAAGGCAAGGCAATTCAGAGAGGGCCACGCCTGGGGAATTTCTGATGATGTATAAGAACTCTCGCAGTCTAGGGTTGTTGGCGGTGTTGCTGTTGTTGGTGCAGTAAGACGATGTTGTAGAGCAGTTTGGCACCCTGCTCGATTATGATGCTATACCTGTATATCTGGTTTTCCAAATGTTCCAACTTCGCTTCTGTGCTTAAAATAGACTGCAAATTTGATGTGAAACTAATGGCATTGAACTTGGAATAGGGAAGAGGGCTCTGATTTCTACTCATGTTGAGTGTCAGTGTGACTTTGGCTCTGTAGAGCTACAGAAACACAACCTAAGTTGTATTGACGTACAAACCAACAATAAAGTTGCCATTCACTACAAAACTAGACTACCGTAGTGACAGGTGCAATGTCCTTCTCTATCGTCCATTGACTGCGACCACAAGTGTAGACTCTATTAGAGAGTGATACTTCGAAAAAATGAAATACCGGTTATTAATAAGACGTCACCATTCTTTCAGAACGGAGCCTGATTTTCAACCCAAGAGTCCTTCGAGTCGTCTCCAGACGTAGTTGTTGATGTTAACTCCTGCAGAAGATACGGCGATGCTCCATTTACAGTTAAATTTTATGGTATCAACTGTTCTCATGTCACCCATTTTGCATCGATCCAATTCTGAACGAAGCCTTATTGCAACATCTAAGTCTATTATGAAGGCGTCTTTCCTGTCTCTGTTGGGGTGTGTGACCTTCAGGACGGAATTAACGCGTGCCTTCCTCACTGCTAAATACAAGCACCAACGAGTTCCACGGGATGGTGGTGCATTCCCAACCTCACTGGTGACATTAAAAAGCAGTTCCTTATGCGTCGATGAGCTTTTAGATCAAGTGACTAGTGAACAACAAGATTTGGGCATTATTCAAGAGCTCATCACTAGCTTGTCCGAGGGCACCATCATCAATGATGAGAACACAGGAAACACTACAATTCCAATCAGTGACAAAAATACAGTAGATCCGACTCTGTTTCATCCTCTTTTGGGACATTACAATGTCTCATACACTCTCACCACCAGGCCTAAGGACAATCCGGTCGGTGGAAAATGGACGCGATGGTGGAAAGTTCGTCGAACACTTCAGCATATTTTGCCAGCTCGACCTACTAATTCTAATATGACGGAAGCAGCCACACCATCCATCGGCCAAGTCGTCAATGCCATTCGACTAGACCTATTGTGGGGAATCATCGGGATCTGGGTACTGCTGAGAGGCGATGCAATCCCCCTCAGCCAAGATTTGGCAGAGAAAACGGCAGCTGGAAAAGACGTTGCAACTCCATCCAAAGGTAGCCCAGCTCTATTGCCGAATCTTTCGAATCGTACCGTGCGTGTATATTTCGACAAGCCACGTATTGGCTTCCGACTTTTTCGAGGAGGGACCAACGATAGGAGGGTTGTATTGGAACGGGTCTTGTCCATTGGTCCCACTTCTTCTGTGGTATTGGATACTCCCTACGTTGACAATCGGATACGATTAGGGAGGGGAGGTACCAGTGGATCACAGTTTGTCTTTGCACGAGTATCTGAAGAGGATGAAGAAGCTATTGAAGGATGGAAATGGGTCCTCGCCGAGTCAACGCGAAATGTAATGAACAAGAACCAGGCAATGCTACGTGTTGGTATTTTGGGACTCATATCTACGGTGGTGTACAAACAATTCAAGCGAACAATTTTTAGATGGGTCAGTGGAGCATCTGCAATAGGATCTGCCTTAGTCCTCGCTTGGTTGGCTTTGAGCACCGGAGGCATCGAAACCAACGGAGATACATACACAAAGGGAAGATAACCAAGTCACTTTCATCTTTTATCATTTTTGGGCCCATATCCATAGTACGATATTAAAATGTGGAGCGGTAGAACCACAAGTAGTAGATCAGGCTATTCAGCGACGGCAAACATGCAGATTATTGTGAAAGGACCAAAACGACGGAATAGTGGACTCTCACAAACAAAAAATTCTACGTCCATGGCAACGAACGATTCGATCCTCGAACTGGTTCCTTGCACGATCAAGCACGAAAAACCATGTATTGAAAGGAAATTGTATTGTTGCATGTCCAATAACCATGGAAGAATGCCGGGTACCGTTCGCGTAGAATTGAAAGTTTTTGCATTATACGTCTTATTGTGGAACTCCAAACATACAAACGCCTATCTTTCTTTGAATAATTGGAACCATCCTAACGCAGACGACGGGCTTCTCTCTCCCACTCCAATAAACAAAGAATATCTCCCTCACGGACGGGTCCCTTTACGTTTCGGACGATGGAACGTCCGGTGGTACCGCCACCTTCTGCATCCATGAATTCGACACGGACCTGGGTAACGTTACCAGTGTTTCCGGTACGTCCCAACACTCTGTTGACCTTGGCAAGCTTGACTGGTTGATCCTAGGAAGAGAGAAGAAGGACAAACAAAATCAAAACAGGTAAGTAGGGTGTTCATTGGCGGGTTTTTTCGCTCGTGGTACTGAGTTTACGTTGGCTCTACGCGACGAAGTAACGCGGTAACCACTGTAAACGGCTTCACAAGAAAACACAATCATAAAACCTGCCATCGTCACCCCTGTCATTCTCAACTATTCAGTGCTTCGTCTAATGTCATTCTCGCTCCAGGGTTCGTTGCAAATACGCTCTTTCTTACCATGTTGTCGTATTGTTTTATCTGTAGTAGTGACGAAAATGTATGTGTGTTTGATGGCTGGTGATGAGAGATGAAAGATTGATCGATTGTTGTTGACTGTGTGAAAGTGAAACAATTGTGGTCGTCTGACTGTCGCTGGCATTAGTGACAGACGGACATACATTGACCACTTCGACTAAAACCTCCTTCGAGTACAGGTGTCATACGGTACCTACCATACCGTAGTCAGTACCGGTAGTCAGGTTCGAAGCCCTGCTACCGTATTATACGTCGTAGTACTAGGTACCTTATTTACAGTTAAGACTATTCGACTACCCACCGGTAGTCTCTCTAGTAGTAGAGCAGTCTCCATGAATCGAGTGCATTCAACCTCTCAATTTCTATTCGTCCTTTCTAACAAAATTTAGAAACCTCTTCTACACTAGCTCCCTTTGCTCTGCTCCATTCGAGTGGTCAGCATCATCTGAACTACTGCTCTCCTCCTCCTTTTCTTCTTTTGGTGTCTCCTCGGCTTTGGATAACTCCTTAGTTTGTTTGGACTCGGCTTTTCGTTTATACATGGCTAGGATCTTTTCCCAATTCGGCACTGGACTGACTTTTACCTCCTTTGGCCATTCGATGGGGGGGATTTGTCTCGCATCATCTACCGGTAAAACTTTGTACATGTTGAGATCGATAGCACTTGCTACTTTGCGGACAAACAAGGCGCCCGATTCTCGGATATTGTTCAAGTCGTATACACTTTGGAAAGCAACATGGGAAATCGTCTAGTTGAGAATAAAATATGGACATAATTCGAACGCACACCCTATGTTGTATTGTAAATTCCCCAACTCACCCTAAATAGTATGGACCCCAGGCATGAGGTTTTGAAATGCCCGACGACTCTGGCACTTCGTATCGTTGATCAGTAGGAAACCATCCAGAAGAAGACGGAACGTGCTCATCCATGCGTTCGTAACGAATGGCATACATATCAACGTCGTCTCTAGCTAGAAAGTAGTCATCAGTGATGTTTGGCAAAGAATCCGGAAAGAAATGCATCATCATGGATGGAAAGAAAGTTTCATCAGCCATAAGTTTCTGAGTCTCAATGAGCCAGTCTCGGAATCGACTTGGTAAACTATCAGGACGTTCCAATTGACGCGTCAGAAATTCACACCAGTGGGGAGTCAACGACATCCACTGACTTCCAAAATACACTTCCACGCTGACATTGTGGTGTGTGACTCCATGGTCATCGACATATTCCAAGTTGTTGGGTGGCTTGTGCGAGTAATGAGATCGTTTATGCCAACTTTTAGGAAAGGCCGTGATTGGAGTCGGCCGGAGGCCTGTTTCGCAGGCACTGGAAGTTACGAAATTTGTATTTGCCAGGGGACCAGCAAACATTTCCGCTATTCTATCTTGTGTGTATACTGGAAGGGTGTCGCCACTGAGGTTGATGAATACATCCCACTTCCCGGCGTAATCTTTCACCGCCTTCTCCAAACTCCACAATGTTGGTAGGTTCATCGTCCAGGTTCCCCATGCACAATCATATATCGATGCAACTTCGACGTGACTGCCACAAGGGCATGCATTGATTTCTTTGTGTAAAGATGAGTTGCGATAGGCATTCAAACCAAATTTTGTATCAAAATGAATCAAAATGGTATTACGGGGATCACGAATGGAACGAAACAGATGCAAGGAGTCGTCTAACGTTCGTTGATTGTGTATTCCGATTAGATAGAAAATTCTGGCGCCGCAATGTTCTGAAACATAATGTTGGTGAGTATTGCGACAGGAAGAAGTAATCTTCGAAGTTTTGGAGGAAGAATGACATGTGCAAGAATGACTGGACACATCATCGAGTGGCGTTGTCCCTGCTAACAAGTGGGCATCATCAGGCAGACCATTGTGATTGTCGTGTTCCTCAGAATTAGTTGAAGACTTCAAATGCTCTGAGATGGCATCGGCTTCCCCACTTTTAGATTCACCTACTTGACTGTAGATCTGATGAGGGCCCAAAAGGAACACCACGGCCCAGACAAAACACCGAATCCACTTCCAATGATGACACAAATAGTTTTGTTTTCGTCGCTCGCACCTGAAACTGATAGACTTCGATTCCTCTGCAAATTCCCGCATATCCAACAACGACAAGAACAGAACCCAGATTAAAGCCTTTTGTAAGCCAAACAGGAAGATCTTGTGATAAGCCACCAAACGAGGTATTGTAAACAACAAACAACAAAAGCGGCCACGACCATGCTGGGAAGGAAATTCAAAAACCAAAGCTCCAACTCTAATAAAGTGAGGAAACCTTTTTACTGTTAACTGTTAACTTACAGTGGTAATCGCTATTATAATATCACATAGGGGTATTAATCTCACAAATTCACAGTCAACTATTGCTGCTCTCCTGAAACTTCTGTTGTTGTGCTTGGACCCGCTTCTGGCAACACCACACGAACGAAATCGTCTATTTCCTTTGCCAATTCATCATGGGGATACAATCCCTCTATCATGTGAGGTGGCAGTTGTGTTGCACCTGCTCGAGCACCCAACACCGCTCCCAACACTGATCCTCGATGCACATTCTCTCCTCCCACATTGGCATTGGCCAAAAGTCCTTCCCATACTCGTTCTCCACCATTGCTTGCACCAGAAGGTAGATACTTGGCAGTCATATCAATCAAGCCAGGCAAAGCAGAGGAAAGATAGCACGCCGACATGGTCGAATCATCATTGACCTGTGGATTGGGTAGGCGCCGTATGGTTTGCCGGGAAAATTCATTCAAGGATTGGTGAAAGGCATCGTCATTCGTCTCTGTTACGGCAGATACCACTACTTTGGCCCATTGACTGGATACCTTTTCCAATACGGAGGATCGTCGCGTCACAGACGCACAGTCGGCAGCCGCTTGTTCAATACTGGCAGGATCAATGCTGTTGATGTTTCGGATCCCTGACAATGCCACAATAGTTGGGAGCACTAATCCGTCCATGGCTAGAGAAAGAGAAAGAAGAAAAGTTCGTCAGAACGTGCAACAATTATTTAGACATCTTCTGCGAT
This sequence comes from Nitzschia inconspicua, assembly GCA_019154785.2. Taxonomy (NCBI): domain Eukaryota; phylum Bacillariophyta; class Bacillariophyceae; order Bacillariales; family Bacillariaceae; genus Nitzschia; species Nitzschia inconspicua. The sequence continues at coordinate 805,181 of JAGRRH010000006.1, read as the reverse complement.
ATCAACGGTCAGTCAAGCGGATAGGAACTCACTGTCGACGTTGTGCTGGTCATTATCGGGACAATCCTTGGGTGGAAGCTGCCGAAAGATCATATTGGCGAAGAACATGCGATGGCAGGTGGAAGCATAGGTATCATTGTGACTCCCCGGCGTCGTCATGAACTTGACATACGCATTTCGGAAATGTTCGGCATCGAATACTCCTCCAGTTTGGACAATACTTCGCATCAAGACTCGGGCAATTGAAACTTCCAGAGTGTTTTCGCCTTTTTGTAGCGTTGCGTGATAGTGAATACTTTTTTGTGGGCTCCAAAGATCTTGTTTTCCATGATTGATGACATCGCCAATAATGGTTTTGTCGAACGACTTTCCGTTACTGCCTTTGCTACGTCCTCCGCCATTGAGATCACTCTTGTTCAATATGCTTCCAGCAAGCTGTTTATGAGGTTTCGTGTAATCGGTGATTGCGTTTCCGTAATCTTGGATGATTTGTCGTTTGCCACCATAGTACCAATGCGTAGGACTTGCCAGTGCATCACCAGCTAGAAACCCCCAAAGTGCGCCACGAAGCCGATTTTCTAGCATAGACGAGGATGACGCGGTCGACAGCGTTGATCCGGGCACGGAACCACTGCGCACAAAACTCGCAGCACCATCGGCCATGGCATTGGGAGCTATTCCCGAAACGGATTTCTTCTGAAACATGGAAAAAATTCCCATGAGAGTGACAACAAGACAGAGGCAGCGCGAACTTCGGGGTGGCAACTTCAATGGGAAGGACGATTGTATTGTGGACTTTCTGCGGTTGATTCTCCTGCCTTCTTGTTTGTTGATTTTCGGCATAGATTATTTTTTGTTTGAAATGGTCAAGAAACAAATTGGGCCAATTTCCTTCCACTCCTGGAACAACATGGAGGGAGCTATGATAATAGTGCTGCGGTAGTGTATAGGTACGACGTATGTATGAAAACCGTTTTCTTCTTTGCATCTGATCTGACCGGATGCCATAATGGCTCGAAATTCACCGTCACAGTCAAAAGTGACTGTGAGTCAGTTTCTCGTCACATCATCGCCATCAAACTGCAGTGGATGCTCCAGAATACAGAAAACAAAAATGTTATTAATACCATTTTACGTATAAAATAATACTTCGTAATATTAATAAATAATATTATTTTATTACATCATGGTCTCAACTAGCTAAGGTAGTAGCTAGCTAGCTATCATAGCTAGTACTAGCTAGTCGTAGTAGTATCATTCATATTGCTCGGTTAATACTCCCCAGCTCCCCAGTATACCACCGTAAATACGGTACGATCGTACTCGTACTATGTAGTACTTCGTCACTTCGAGTAGGACCATCATCATCAAAGGTTAAGTCATGATTCCTGATGGCAATGACAGTTCCGTCGTAGAAATGGCATCATAAAACTAACAAGCCGAGTGTCGTCATGCAGACAGTAGTGTACTACGGTATATCATTGGAAAAACTAGACTACGGTCTACTGGTGTTTGATATGGAAGGTTTTTTTTGCACGTGCAATCCTCCCTAATTGGTTGGAACAGGTAGAAGATAATAATATTATGATCAACACAGCCGCCCATTCCATGATGTCGTTATTGCGGCCTCCCCGGCATTGTTTCCGGATGACCACACCATATCTACTAAGTCGTAACGTTTACTGGTTTGATTTCTAAAATACTCCAGAGTATGAGATTTTCAGCCCCCTTTCCAGTTCTGAGTCCTGGTAGTAGCATGTTGAGTGGATGGAAAGCAATGTTGTATGATTTTCCCTTCGGTCAGGTGATGGAGCCAAACTTCTCAGATGTGGATTCGACTGCAGCTGGTAGCTGAAGCTCGTGTACCCTTGCAACGTTTGAACCGACAGAAAACTCTTTCGACAATTCCTCAGGACTTCGTAGAAGTCGTGTTCAAGTGCAGAAACTTATAGTAAAAATGACATATGTAATTATAGTGCAAGTCTATCCAAAGTCTCTAAAGAGATGGATAATTTTACTGAAAGCGCGAAGCCTACTCATGCGGAGCCTCAACATCGGACACTTCCTCGACATGATGCTGATGAACTTGTGAAGATCTTCTCCAATGAAATTTACCCAAGGGCACCACTTCTCGAGTACCCTCTCCGAGGATTTCATTGAAGAGCTCGGCGGCTGCTAGCCAATACGCCACAGCTGAGGTTGCAATTCCGAACCATCCTCCAATCTTGTCGACAGTCGCATTGTATACTCCTCCACTCAGCAGGAACAATGTTGTCGCTAGGAGGAAGAAGAGAAGATTCAAGGTCTTGTTGAGAAGAAATGAACAAATCCAAAGTACTGTGGTGAAGAGCCCAGATAGAAAGAGCAACGCTGTCACAGCTTTGGGGTTGGGACTGGCGAAGTTGCTCTCCGGATGAGCCATGATTTCGAGAACGTCGATTGTACCAATGCTCATCCAGAGTCCACCGAACAGAAGAAAAGCGGTGTATCCAAAGAGATTGTTGCGCTTTATTTCGGTGAGTCCTGCAACAACTTGTAAAAATCCTCCAAAAAACATGGCAAAGCCGACCACTGCTGCTGTCACTCCCTCAATGTCTTCAGGATCATCTCCACCGATGCGGGTATGCTTCAATTGGAGAAGGCAGGTGGTAAAACCGAAAGCAAAAAGGCCCAATGGGGCTGGATTCGGGACCGCCGGCCGTACACTTTCTTTCAAGCTTTTAAGCTCCTGAACGAGGAGCATTTCATATTGGGTGTTGGAGTCAATTTGGGTCTTCTTCATGTCGTTGATTGTTTTCTTGATATTTCAAATTGGTGATATTGCACACTCATCACAACGTAGTTTGTGCGATGGGTCGATAGACCAATTGGTCACAATATTATTGCTATTGACGATTGCATCGATAATGATGACGGCAGTGTTCGGGAAATGCGAGAGACAGGAATCGAATTTTCATCGGGAAAAGGGAATCCCTCTTACAGTTAATAACGATAAGCGTCGACACAACCGCGAGCACTACTCTTAGGTAGTTGTAAATACATTTACAGTTAACAAGGTCGAGGATGAGAACGCAAAGAAACCCGAAGCTATCGAATTCTCTTTTACTGTGAGTGTAAGTAAAAAAATCTCTCATAGACAAAGTACCGGTAATAAAATTGACACGTTCAATATGAAGCAGCTGAACTTTCTGTGGTTGTGGGTTTCATGTTGCAGCCAATTCGATTCCACTTCCCCGATTCAAGATGGAAGGGGTCGTGATGGTAGTAACATACAATATACGACGTATTGACTGTGAGTTGATCATGGATTTGTCGTTCTCCGGTTTCCCTATCGTATCCCCTTTCCTTGATATAACAATTGATGAGAGTGTGTACGCTAAAAAGAATCGCATTTACTTTTATTACGTGGCTCTGATGTGCATTAGTACTAGTCATAGTGTGAAAATAATGTAGTAATAACATGACAAGGAGCCTTCAAAGTCGTTTTGTGAATGAGACAGGGTGCAACCATCGTACAGTTAATGTGATTCACACTCAGCACTGTCACAGTCAATGCAGATTGATTGATTTTCATGTTCCCAAGTTGCTGTCCACTGCTTTTGGCTATTAATCTCAGTCGTATTGGGGCTCACACGACAGTTGATCCGACAACCAAGTGGGGTTGTACTCCGAGTAGTCCAGTCCGTGAAGTTCCGAAAGGTATCATAACGGTGGAACAGAGCCGCGAACTACCAACAACTTCTTAGATACGGAACTACCGTACCGGTAGCTAGCTAGTAGTTGGCATAGCCATAAAATGTGGCTCCTGTTTGTTGGTAAATGCCCACCGACCGATTCGTTGACTATGCAAAAAGTGGACTCGGCGCCACCAAAAGCTTATGTGAATGTAGAGCGTGAGTGAGACTCCAGAGATTCAAAAATAACGGCTTCTCATTTTTCATACCTCTGACAGTGAGAGAGTTTTCTTCATCTCGCATGTCTTCGCGAATCCATCCTCATAAATTTCGGTCAAATCGATCTCGCATCATAGTACAACATCGAGGGTAATCATGCTATTCCATGCTAGAATCATAGCGTTTCTTTTGACTGCACAGCTTGGCTTGTCCAAAGCTAGCGTTCGCAGCAGGAGACAGGTGGTACGTCGCGACTATTTTTGTTCTTGCTTTCCTTTTTGGTGAAGAGGATTCCGAAGTGACAATTCCAAGGTGAAGGATGTCACCTCCTGTTTTGAAAGTATCCATTCACCGGTCAATTGTCATTTATTTCTGCAATTCATTCTGTTTGTATAGGATTTTTTGAAGATCTCTCGATACAATGAGAAAGGGGCAAACAGCCGAGTTGTATCCAAGAAAGAAGAGGTAAGTCATACATTTTTGCGGCAGTGAAGATTCAATCGCGCAATTTATGATGATACTGAACCCGTCATCTTCATCGTCTTTGTACCATGATTTTCAGGAACTGAACGAAATCTTGTTTGATCGAGGACTGAGAGAAATCTCCATGTCTTATCCTCCTGCTCCTGCTCCCACTCCCAGAGTTGCTGACAGTAGTGCGATCAATCCAGGTGGGGCTCCCGCTGCCGTTGTCGGAACTCTATATCCAATCGAGAAGCCTTCATGTACTCAGCCTTCCCATGAGTACAACACAGAACCAAGTAACAACGGTAATGTAGAACCAATTTCCGTTCCAGTCGCTATGGACACGGGCTGCAAGGAAACGGCTGAACCCACATTAGCTCCCACGAAGAATCAAATGTCTGATCCGACCCCCTTTCCAACACATCGAGCTATTGAAAGTGCAGCAGTTGAAACCCCTTCTCCAACCAAGGCTCCAACCAAACAGCCAATTAGTGCTCGCACTCCAGAACCAACCAGTACACCAACGGTGCCCTTGACTTTCGAACCAACATCAGCGCCACATCAAGTTGATGAATCCATTGTTCGTTCACCTTACCCTACACCACAGCCAACGAATCTACTGGTGGCAAGAGGTCCTCCTGAAGGGGATAATGCTGGAAAGGGCAGTGGCAAGAAAGGGGGGTATGATGTGGATGAAGCCTCTGAAGGAGATGATGACGGAAAGGGCAGTGGCAAGAAAGGACAATATGACCTGGAGGATGCCCCTGAAGGAGATGATGATGATGGAAAGGGCAGCGGCAAGAAAGGGGGATATGGTGTGGATGACGCCTCTGAAGGAGATGATGATGATGATGATGATGGAAAGAGCAGTGGCAAGAAAGGGGTCTATGAAATAGACGATACCTCTGAAGGAGATAACGTTGGAAAGGGCAGTGGTAAGAAAGGAGGATACGATATGGATGATTCCTCTGAAGGAGATGATAATGTTGGAAAGGGTAGTGGCAAGAAAGGAGGATTTGATGTGGAAGGAGATGGTAATTTTGGAAAGGGCAGTGGCAAGAAAGGAGGATACGAGGTGGATGATTCTTCTCCAGGTGGTGATGATGAGGAGGAGGAAAGTGGAACAGTTGAAAGTCCTTCTCCAACTAAGGCTCCAACAAGATTTCCAACAAGTACTCCCACTCCTGAACCAACTAATACACGAACGGCGTTCCCAACTCTTGAACCAACTTTGGCACCATATCAAGCTCAAGAAACCGTTGTTCGTACACCCGTGCCTTCAAAGGCTCCAACACCATTTCCAATTGAACAAACACATTCCCCTACAAATCATCCTACCTTGGAGCCAACATCCTCTCCTGTAAACGTGGATGGAGGTGCAGAAAGGACTCCAGTGCCTACACCTTTCCCTACATTAAAGCCCACAGATCTACTGGTGGCAACTGGTCCTCCTGAAAGAGATGATAATGTTGGAAAGGGGAGTGGCAAGAAAGGAGGATATGATATGGACGATGCCTCCGAAGGAGATGATGATGATGTTGGAAAGGGCAGTGGCAAGAAAGGAGGATATGATATGGACGATGCCTCCGAAGGAGATGATATTGGAAAGGGCAGTGGTAAGAAAGGAGGACATGACCTGGATGATTCCTATGAAGGGGATGATGATGATGCTGGAAAGGGCGGTGGCAAGAAAGGAGGATATGTCCTGGACAATGCCTCTGAAGGAGATGACGACGCTGCTGCTGGAAAGGGCAGTGGCAAGAAAGGAGGATATGATCTGGATGATTCCGCTCACAGCACTGAAAGCGGCAAAGGAAGGAAGAACGGCGGACACGAAGACAGCAGCATAGATGATTCAAGACACAAACCAAGGGAAGAAGGGGAGCGAAATCGTATGTTACACAGAGAGAGTCCGCATGCAGATTCGTTGCTGTAAATCATGCTCATTCGTTTGTTTCTCTTTCTTTCTCTGAAATTGCAGCTTATGATGACACAGAGGAACTTCTTCAAGAAATAGAGGAGAGTGGCAAGAAGGGAGATTCTTCATACTCTCAAGGTAAAGGGGTACGGCGCCGTGCTCGGCGTCACCGCTAAGAAGAAGGCTATCTGATAGAATTGTGACATGGATACGCAAATGAAATCTTGTGGTTTCTATGTATGCCTATTGATTCTACAAATACCAGCAATTCTGCTTGGAACAATTGTTCCTGTATGGTTGATACTACCAAGACTGACCTATCGCCACTTTCTCGGAGAAAAGAATGGCCGAAAATATTGGATAGAGAGATTTTTTCAAAAAGATCCTATGGGTCCATGGGTGCTCATATTCAAATTCAAAATAATAGAGAAATCATTTGCAAAATTTTCTGTAGAGTCGTACATGAGAAACATGTACACTACTCTACTAGCTAGTAGTCGTAGCTCTAGTAGTGGTGAACGAACTACCGTAGATATAACAACTACCTACCGTACCTACGGTACCTAATTACCCTACAATACGACTTCTCGTAGGGTAATACAGTTCTACCGGTACTTTCGCACCGTGGTAGTATAAGTAGTACAGCAGTTACACTAGGTAGGTACTACCGTGAATAGGTACGGTAGTATGATACTGTAACGTACTTTGCTGTGGGACCCTACCGTGCTACTACCGGTATCCCTCGGAGTACGGTATGTAATAACGGTAGCAAGTAGTCTAGGTAGTCTCTAGAGAGTAGGTAACTGTAAAAGTCGTCATTTTGAAAGAATTCTGCGCAAGGCGTCTCTTCCTATTTTGGCAGATTGTATCTCACTGTCGGCAGCTGTCTTAAATTTTGGATTAAGACATTTTAGTGAATGCTTGGGGTGTTTGTCGTCGTAGCAGTATCATCATACCGGTACGTGTACCGGTACTCAAAATCACCACAGTAAATTGTAACTGTAAATTCACTGTCAACTCCTACTTTGAAGACTCTACGCAGTAGGGAGTAGGGAGTAAACTTTTCTTTTTTATTTACACTGTTCTGATAGGCGACTAAGACCGGCAGTGTTCACGTGAAGCAGAAGAATCGAATCTCTTACTCCTCGTCGGTCAACATACACTACCGGCAGTACGGCAGTACGACTTACTTAAGAATACAAAAGTGTTTCGACAACAACTCCAAACAAAATCAGTGTCATATTACTTACTTCAGACTGTAAAAGACGAATCGACTGCACTGGCACAATAAGAGAGGAGAATCCCACGCCCAAACCGCGTTCACCTCCAAAGTTGGATCGGCTGCACATTGCGTGACGGTGTGAATCCTAACAGTAAACGTAAATCGTGAAACTGATCTTTTGTCTCTCCGGATCAACAGGCGAGAGGTGTTATTCCAGCAATCAGTTTCTCTCGCTCCACGAAAGCACGATGACAGGTCCAGCATCAAGCGATATAATCACCGTCCCCAAGGAGTGGCCGAAGGCGGTGGCCGAACAATACGACCCTGTTCGCGTTTTGGGTCGAGGTGGATTTGCTTCCGTCGTCTTGGCCAGAGATAAGGGTGAAAGCAAAAGGCTGGTGGCTATGAAAGTGGTGGGTCAAAGCAAGGACAAATCGCGACAACAGTCTCTCACCTACGCACACCGAGAGATTGACATTTTGCAAGAATTGTCACATCCCAACATCATGAAAGTGATTTGCTCCTGGGATGTTCCTATCGGCAATACTCAAGAAGAGCAAGCGCTATCGACTCATTCAACGGCAGTTTGCAACACAATTTGTGTTATGGCACTGCAATACGAAAAAGGACCCACGCTTGAGTCGCTATTGCAGTATGGAGGTGCACTTTCTAACAAGTTTGGTCGTGTTGTGATCGCTCAGGCGATGGATGCTGTCGCCTATCTGCACTATCGAGCTGTCATTCACCGTGACATCAAGCCAGATAACATTATTGTTACTGGGGCTTTGTCAAAGGACGACGACATTTGGGATAATCCTGTCGCAGGGAATGGAGAAGATCCTTCGGAGCAGGAGCCCAACTGGGAAGATCTATTGAAGCGATGGAAAGTGACGTTGGTTGATTTTGGTTTTGCCCGACCTTTGACACCCGATGATGTCAAGAAACCAACACTGGAGATACGTAGAGAGAATTTGAGAGCAAGCTTTCATGTACAAAGCATGGAAGTTGATCAGAGCATCAGAAACGGAAACTTGGACGAGAGTGGTGGCGCTAGTACCAGTCGATCCAGATCTGGTCGGAAGATTCGACGTAAATTGAGTCGCGATGATCCAGGAAATGTGAGTTTTTCTCATTTATTCAAGCGAAGGATGTCAGCGCTTGGGAATCGGAATTTTGCTGCTCCGGAAATTGTCAACAAAGTACAACTCGACAAGAACAAAGGAAACGCCAACAACAAGGACGCAAATGTAGCCGGGGATTTGACAGAGACTATTTCCGAATATGTGAGTGACTATGGTCTGATGGTCGACTCGTATTCCATGGGTTTTACTATTCGATATTCCATGACTGGCGTGCCACCGTATATGTCGGTAGAAGAAGCCATCCAACAGCAAGAATCGCTGTGCAGGATACTCTGCGGCGGAAAGAAGAATTCGTCACGACGATCAGTGAGGTACCGTCGCATCAGCGAGTTACCCGGAGAAGTCCAGAGACTAATACAGCATCTGACTGAACGCTCCGAATCTCAGCGAACTTCGATCCGAAAGGCAAGGCGCTCGTACCCTTGGATCTCAGATGTTCTCGCATTCTCAGAAAATTCAGAAGAGCAAAAGCATTCGCTAGGCGAGATATCGTATCTGCCATTGGTTTTGAATAATAGCAAGAAAAACTAAATTAGCATTGAACAATCAGGACGTCGAGAGCAAAAGATATTTGTGGATAGTATATTTTCTAATGAGAATTACCAATTGTAGGTGAACTTGTCGATATCACTGTAGTTTTGGAAGAGCAATCGGCGACATTACAGAAAAAAGGCTGGGAAAAGAACTGAAGAAAATAGCAATACAAGAATTCTATTCATGGTTCTGCCAACTGCTGACTACCTCCTACTCGGAGTAGTTCCGAACATGTAAGGAGGTTTCTCACCTGTCTTGCCTCTTGGGGCGAGGCAATTCAGTGAGTAATCAGAGGTCACTTCAGGGATATCATATTGGTCTCGTCGAGGATAAGATGCGAGGGTTTGTGTGGGTTGATACTTGTTTGTTTGGTTCTTGTCTGTGGTGGCTGTAGGTTGTTTCCTCGTTGCGGTGTTGGTGTTGGTAGTTTTTTTGTTGCCGGCAACGTCGTACTTGGATCCATTATTACCGTACGTAGTATGTTCCTTATCGGACGGAAGAATTCGTCAATTGGGCGGAGGATTGTGGCATCCTTTTTAATCATGGCTTCGTAAGTTTCAAACTAGCTTTCTAGATTTATGACATGGTTTCAAACGTTTTCATATGAGACGGATTATGCTACTGGTCTAAGATTGGCTCCATGGTTTCTAGAAGAATTGAACAGAATAATTCAAATGTCTTTATGACGACATGTTTGTGCCAGTTAGGTTGTCTGGCTCTGTCAACGCATCTCCGTCGCCGAAATCATCGCATTGTTCTTCATCCATGCTGCTTTGAACGTGTGGGTTCAACCTTGATGTTCGGCGATTTCGCATGTTACTTCGTTGTTTTTTGAATTGAGAAATGTATTCAGGATTCACCGACTCCTCTCCGCCCATAAGAATCAGTCCGCCGTGGTACGAGGTATCCAAGCCTACAATTTCTTCCAATGGATCGGAACGGAACCACCCTTTCCAATCAAGCCAGATGAAAAAGGGCATCATGATTCCAAGGACCCACCCAAGTATCCAAAGGATGCCAACAATCTGACATGCAAGCAATCGCGCATCACCACTGCCTCTTGACCAGGAATAGAACCATCCAACGTGTGGTTTCTCCTCTCCAAACGCCAGCTCGAGTTTTGATGGCGAAGCCAGCAAGCCTACTGCCAGCAAGCCCCACATTCCATTTACCATATGGACAGGAATGGCATCCACAGCATCATCCAATCGAACCTTGATGAGTGTATGGCTGCCTACAAGGTAAAGGACTCCTGCGACGGCTCCGATAATCACTGCGGTCCATGGTTCCACTGGTTACGAAGAAGAATGTAAGATCAGCGAGCATAAGAACACCATGAAAATTCAAAATTTGTATCACTTACCTACACCGCATCCAGCGGTAATCGCGACAAGTCCTCCTAAGGATCCGTTCATAGCCATGACAAGGTCAAAAATTGGCTCGCCTGTCTGCCGTTCAAGAATAAAATAGTTCAGAAACAAAGCAACTAAACCTGCCATCCCGCCTGATAGCGTTGTATTCACGGCGCACAACGCAAGCAGTTGGTCACGTTCTTTCGATGTGGTAATAAGGGCGGATCCTGCGTTGAATCCATACCAACCAAACCAAAGAATAATCGTGCCCAGCATCTACAGAAACATGACAGCACAGACAGTTGCATTCAGGCAACGGATCGGGCAAAATCATGAGTCATTCAAGCAATGAACGTACCTGAAGTGCAATGGAATGGCCAGGAAAGTCCTTCGGTTTGTCCAGCTTTCTCCCTTCGTCGTCATGAAAGCGACCCCGACGTGGTCCTAGAATCATCGTCGCAAACAAAGCAGTAGTTCCTCCTGTAAGATGCACCACGCCACCGCCAGCGAAATCCACCATACCAGATCCAAACAAGGGATTTACTTTGGTTATTGACGAAGAAAGAAATCCATAGGAACTCCAGATTGAATGGGACACGACCGGGTAAACAAAACCGGCCAACAATAAGGAGTAACATAGATACGCTGCCATTTGGCACCGTTCAGCCAAAGTGCCGGCAACAATTGTGGCACTGGCAGCCGAAAAAGCATACTGGAACATCCAAAAAGAGTATTTTTCAAAATCCATCAAAAAGAAATTGGTAGTGCCAATAAATCCATTGGGGTTGCTTCCGTCCCCAAAGGCAAAGGCGTATCCGAAACTAAAATAGGCAATGGCAGCACCACACTGGTAGAAGAGTTGGTGCCAACACAACATCAACGTTTAGGTTGACGGTTCAGAGTTTTAAAAAATGTCAGCATCTGGTATTTTTCTCATTTGACTCACCGCATCCAACAAGTTTTTCAACATCGTATTTTGAACATTCTTTTTTCGCACAGCTCCTGCACATAGCATTGCGAATCCTGCTTGCATGAGGAAGACTAAAGCTGCGCTGTAGACCAAAGAAATTCGGCTGGAGTAGTCTTGATCCCTTTGATCTTGAAGCAGTAGCTGTGTCACGACGCAATTCAACTGCTCTGCCTGGCTGGCAGCATCTTGACAAAATGCCAAGATTTCCGCGGATGTTAGTACTGCCATGGTAGTGATTTTCGCCTCCAACACTGAAAAAGGGATTGATGCGGGTTGTGACAAAATTGGAGGCTTGTGGTGGTGATTTTAAAACAAAAATAAATAGTACAGTAGTAGTAGTGTAACACTTCATATCTCTACAAAACAATACATTTGGCCGTGCTTCTTCCTCCACGGAAGGGACTTGGATTACTTCTCTACGTAATGATGAGTAAAAAAGGGGCTAAGCGTCTTTTCTACCCCTCACACAAAGAGAACAGGTTCTGCGATGTTTTAGAAAAAACCATAGGCATATTAAATGGAATACTTCACATGACATTTCTAGTTCTTCATCGTAATTACATAGAGTGGTGGCGTTATTGAAGGATGAGAGTAGTATGTGGCAAGGTTGAAGATGGAACCATGTACGACGAAGTTTTCTACCATGGAATACGTTGGTCGGTATTTAACTCGCGGACGAACTTGTATTGTGTGTCAGGACTAATATTATCATACGTCGTACGTGATTAATTTATGGTTGTTGCATGCTGCTTTCGGCGTTTTCAGATCAAGCTGTTAGATCGCGCTGAGCATCACTTGTTAAGAAGCCTTGCAGGTAGTTAGGTCTTCGGAGAAGAATTTCTCAGCAGCCATCCGAAAAAACTACTTACAGTTAATTGATTCTGAAAGTAAAAACCCTTTTACTCTCTACAGGTACCGGTAGTACCTACCGGTACTCCGAGTGCCGTACATGGTACGGCGAATCACTGAATACTCTCTGTTACCGTGTACCAGTCGTACTACCGGTACCTGTAATAACAGTTAAGTAGTGCGTACCCCTTTATTACGCAACCCAGGATTCGGTACTACCGTACCTACAGTACGTAACACAGCGTTATGACGGTAAATCATACTACCTAGGTACGTACGTAGGTACAGGTTTTTCATACGACGTACTCGGAGTATGATACAGTCGTAGATAAGAGGAAGGGGAAAAGGAATTGACTGTGATGAGAATTCTCCCTCAAATCATAGTAGTAGATTGTGTTTGTGGTTTGTGGGGAAGATATTTGTAAATTATTATTTTACAGTACTTCGAGTAAAATGATTTAAAATACCGTAATAAATGTATTATTCGTCGTGAATATTAATATATTTTTTATTTATTTATTGAGATTGATGAAGGAGTGATGATATGATACAGGTGTAAAGAAAAAAACGAGGAGCGATGCTGCCTGCAACAGTGTGAAGGGAAAAAACTGACACTACATTGACATTGACAGTGAGTACGTACATAGTACTACGGTACTCGGTACTCGTACCAACTGTAACTACCGTAGCAACAACGGCTACGGTAGGAGCAAACAAAGACATATTATTTTACAATAATAATATTATTGCTATCGCCTGCCATCATTGCAACAGGGAGGCTTCCCATCAGACAGCTACCGGCCGGTATCTGCGTCCTTCTTTATCATTTAAGTTCCCTCCTGACGAATTTCCGACTACAGTGATATACTTGTTGCATTGCAAAAGTTCTCCATCAAGACATTAGCACAGATCGCAGTCCATTTACCAACAACGTATCCTATCAGTTTGTCGTCCCACATCCGCCTACCTAGACACAATATCTCTACTGTTGACAGTGAACGATAGAAACCAATCGATCGTTTGCAACCATGAGATCCTGGATATCGAATTGGAAAACTGAAGACAAGTCTGTTGCAAATAATGCAACAGAAGCATCCGTGGGGACAGCATCGGCTTCCTCCAATGGTGCTGGTTCCGGCAGCAGCCAGGGAGGTCAAAATCAGCAACAACAGCAGCAACAACAACAAATATCGAGGTAAGCGTATTGAAAATTTGTTACATGTCGGTTGTTGAGTGGATATTTCTCTGTCTCAAAAAGTTTGCGTATATGCGAATGTATGGATTTATTTTTTCCTATCCCCAGTCGATCAACCTTCGGTTTGGCAGCAGCCGACGCATTTTCCAACTTAGCTAGAAGAGGAATAGGAACGCAGGACGCAGAAATTGAACGAAAGGTGTCTTTGTCAGCACGAAATTTGTGTTACGGTGTCCAAAGAATTGTGGTGGCTGCCAAGGGCAAATCGGGTGCTGAGTGGAAGACCGAGCTGTTGACATTGCTAGGAGGTTCCGACGAAGAATCTCCTGCAGGTAGTGGTGCCGGTGGAGTACCATCTCACAGTGACTTGGATGTTTTACTGGTGGCACCAAAATCGGAAAAGTTTGTACAGAGGTGTTTAGAAAATGAACTTCCTCCCAACATGATACACTGTCTCAGGTTGTTGCGTGTATTGGAATTGCAGCATGCCTCCCAAACCTATCAAAAGAATGAAGCACAGGGTAGATTGGATCTTCCTATCAAACCGATAGCAAGTCAAGCCACGGGTAAAGTCAGTCGGTTGCTGTGTACCTTGTGTACGGATCCATCCGTTGGAGAGCAGCTTAGACCACACTTGTTCGGACTTCTTGCATTATCAGGAGCATCTTATCCAGCATCCGGGGTGCATGTTGCCAAAGCTGCATCTCAAGTCATCATTGCATTCTCGGAACACTGCCTTTCCACGAGTTTGGTCTGGTTTCTGCACGATCGAAAAATGGTTATCCACATGACGGACGACATCAAGGAGCTTTGCGGGCAAACGCCTGGCGATGGTAACCGACAGACTTCAGACTCGAATCAAAGCGGCAATTCTCACACACTATATGGCGTGGATGCAGACGCAGCTGGACTGTGGGCCATTTCGTTGTCCACCGTGGTGCATTTGGTGGTCAACTCATGTAGGCATGACTGTCGAGAACTATTGAAAGACTTTGAAGCGGCAGATGGAAATCAAGTTCTCAAGAGAGCAATCATGGAATCAAAATCTATGTATGGCAAGAAACTTACGGAGCTTCTCCCCTTTTTGGCTAGCTGTCGGACTAATGAAAAAAGCGATACGGATAGCGAAGAAATTGCATTGATGGTGGACCCCAATCATAACAAGATGGCTTCCAATCCAGCCGCATTTAAGATCATGGAGGATCTCTTGTACGAAACAAATCCCATGTTGAGGTCCTATATGTCAGAAAACGGAAAGAAACCTGATTTGAGCACAGAGCAAGCTGTGCGAGAAATGTCGGGGTATTCGCTGCGAACTGCTGTCAGAGATCGTTTTGGGGCTTCCGAAGGGTCCAATGAAACGGGAAGCGATTCAAAGACTTTTGATGTTGCCACTGATTTGTTGCTGGCTGCACTGCAACTTTACTCTGAGCACTTTCGAAACTACGACGTGCTCGAGGATCGATGCAACTTTTTGACACTTTATATACTTTCCTTCCCAACCATCTCAGACGAAAACCTCAAAGTCTTGATTCTCAAGACAATTGAATTCGTCATAACTGGAATCACGGGTTCGAAAGCTTTGCAGCCTTTTAGCGTTCTAAGCGAGGTATTTGTGTCCATCTGTAAGAGCCTACTGGAGGAAGGAATGAAAAGTGGAGATGACATTCGAAAGGCTGCGGTAATGGAAGGACTTTTTGCTGACACTGGACTTATAAATGAGTCTTTGGAGAAGCTCTTTCGATTTGATGGAAAAGTTGGTCCTCAAATCATGCAGTCTGGAAAAATAACTACAATGGTTGACAACATTGCTCAAATGCTCTTGCACGAGCTCAAGGAGAAAAAGAACATTTGGCTGGTTTCGTATGTCGACGACGAAGGAAATACTGTTGTCGAACCCCCGTCGTCCACCCCCTTTGACAGCGTTTGCGCAGCAATTTTAAAGGTGCTTTCATTAATAATGGGATACCAGGCGAAGCGAAACGCGCCGCTACTTTCAGCAAAGTCGAATGGAGATAAGGATCGTGACATCAACTATTTACTACATTCAGCAATCAAAGAGCTTGGGGATGAAGCTGCAGATGCAGCTTCTAGCGTTTTCGAAGCGATCATGGTATCTCGAGAAAACTTGGAGTTGCTTTGCGAAGATCTCGGCTTTTGTTTTGGCATAGTTGATCACTTTTCAAGTATTATTGCTCAGACATGTGGGATTCCAGTTGTGGCAAAAAAAATCGCTGCAGTGAAGTCACTTCAAAGGGCGACCATTGAAGAGCTTACATTTGCTCCTTCCCGGGAAGTAAGTATTGTTGCTATTCGAAGAGTCTCATCGATATTGACAATGATAAAGAGGGTGCTGGAGTTCAGCAACCTAGCAAGGGAAGCCTTTCGCCTGAGCGGCGGTTTTGAAAATTTGGTGAAGATCGTCCTCTCCCTCGGAGGTTCTGCCCTTCAAGACGAAGCTGTCGATGACGTGTTCCCATCCTTAATGCGTCTATTTCAGAATTTGTTGTCGGTTGTAGATGCAAGCATTGGTCACAATGCGCGACATGAGCCTGCAACTGCCGAGCTGGGAGCCCTGATTCCAATATCTTTGTCCAGAAATGAATTGGTAGATCCAGTATCATCGCAACACGGCCCGTTTATGCCGTCCTCGTCGAATCTGCACTATTTACGGCTGAATGTCTTCTACTTGGACTTTGCTATTGCTATATCTCAAACAAAGGTAATGAAGGATCCAGAGAATGCTGCTCAGGTCCTCGAACTGGCGATGTCACACATTGAACCTTCTTTCAGTCTCACGAAGATTGATTTGGAAAAGGACTACAAAACCCAGCTCATGCGCAATCCTGATGCTGTTCGCCTTATTCTTGGCCTGGTTCTCTTTCTACCTAGTTCCGAGGAGGGACATGCGCTTGCCAAGCGAGCTTTTGATCAAGTTATTCGACTTTGTGACCCAAGCCGGCTTGGATCAACGTTATCACAAATCGCCAAAAGCGGCATGGTATGGAGTATTACGAATCCAAATGAATTCGCTCCGATATTGGATGACACCACGCATCCACTTTACCCTCGCTTTACTCTTCTTCTGCGAAGGATTGCAGCTTTCAGTATGTCCTACAGTGATTTTGTTTCTGTCATTCGTGCGATTGTGGGGCCCTTGCTTACTGATGACAGGTTCGATTCAAGAATTCGCTTACCGGTAATCAGCAGTTCGATTAGACAGAGACTTTCGAAACATTTTGATGGAATGACATCAGATGCTTTTCAAGAAAGAGAAAATGATTTTTGTCGACGCCTCGAGTCGCTTTGCTCCATTGCCGAGAGGGGCGAGCGAATAGCCTATTGCATTATGGGGGGAGATTCTATTAACACGCTATCTGTTTTGTTGCACAAAACGAAAGTGGAGGACCGATTGTACCAGGCAGCTGATGGGGGGAGATTGAACTTCTTAGAAGTTGACTGTCTTGATTTAACCTCGCACAAGCCCGGAGGATTTTTGTCAGCAGGAGTAGCTGCGCCTGGATCTTCAGGTGGCGAAAGGCTTTGGACACCCATGGCTACATCTGGGTTCTCTTTTTCGATGTGGTTCCGGTTTTCAAGGGCACAAGATGACAATCGCGAGGGAAATCTCTATTTGTTCGACCTATCAAATCCGACCATTTCGACAAGTGACGGGGCCCATACTCCTCAAAGCGCTGTCTTCCTGTCTGTATGGTACGATCTCCAAGCCCAACGGTTCAACATTGTGTCCTCCACCTCGCACAGAGGCGAGCCTATCTGTTTTCCTGTTTCTCCGCTTATGCCAGGTGTATGGCACCACGTTTTGGTGACTTATACACCAACGAAACGGACGATGATGGGGCGAAAATCAATAATCGCCATGTATGTGGATGGACGGCCTTTGGAAGCAGAAATCAAAATTGATAGCGTGAACATCGCGCCCAACGCTCGGGTTCTCATTGGAGCTCCCAATGCAATCGTTTCTGCTAGCGGCATCGTCCGGGGCATGATCCCGACGTGGGATCTTGGTCCGACAATTTTGCTCTCTACTGTCCTCATGGAGCTGGATGCAACAGCCATTTTCATCTATGGTCCTGATTTTGAGGGACTTTTTTGGGGCGACCGACCTCAGAGACTTTCCCTTTCGGCAACAGGAACAGCTGCATTTGCTCTTCTCGCAGAGACCGGAGAACCGGGAAGTGTCGCTAGTGCGCTTCGAAGGAGGGATATTGCTAGACTTGAGGCAGCGGGTACAGTGTCTCGTGAATTGGGGCTGGGAGGATCGAATGACGACGACAACGACTCCTTGGGATCGCTAGGTCTTTTATGTACCATTCCCCCCGACTGTTTGGTGTTTGCATATCGTGCTGGAACAATAAATCCACACTTTAGCCGGAAAACTGATGACGCATCATCATCCCGACGACGGAACTGGACAAAACGGCTTGTGAACATAGCACGACTGAATAGCAGCAACGAACTCGTGTCGTCTGATGCGTCACTCTTTGGAAAAGCTGGAATCGTGAATCCAAGGTGTTTCGAAGACAATGTTCAGTGGGCAGGAGGACCTCACATATTGATGCCACTTGTGTACGCTGCGCTGTCTGCTAGAAGTCTTGCCCTTGCACTCAGGTTATTTCGAGCCAGTACGGTCAGACATCCACCCAATTTGGAAGCGATGCAGAGTGGTGGGGGATTTCAAATCTTGGCCGTTCTGATCCAGGGAAAGAAATTTGTCGATCAAAAAGTCCTCGAGCAAGCCTTCGCCTTCGCCGTTCATGGCTTCGTCCCCCCGACGAACGAAGAAAGCGATTCATCAACAGGCATTTCACATATACCTTTGTCAACGAACTGGGTATTTTCCGACCTTGATGCAATGAAACAGCTGCTGCTGAATCATCAGGTTTGGGATTTGAAGAATTCCGGTCCAGAACTCCCCCTTCGGCTTGTAACGCTCCTAAACGGTCTAGTGGGACAGAAGTCGGTTCACAAAGCCTTCAATTCACGTCGCCTCCATCTAGTGGGTGTTATAAGATGGACTCTGCATTTGATGGTCGAGGCTGCTGATTTGTACACTGCCGGAGACGTCTCAATCAGAACCCCTCATGCCAGAACAAGGTCGAATTCATCTGATACGGTGGACTTGAACGACTTCCACAAATCTTCAGCTCCGACTTGGCACGTTGAAGCTCCAAACGTCTTCGCTGTTTCTGTTGGTGGTGACCCTGATAATCCTTTGCTGCATTGTTGCAAAGCGCTCTTGCGTCGTGTGCTGACTTTTATGCTCACTCCCGGCGATTTGGATGCAATTGCCGAAGCAACTATGTACACCGTCTCAGTTGGCTCATTCAATGCAAAGACAAACCTTGTTGACAAACAAAAAACTCAAGTTTTCGAGCCAGAACCTGAGAAGCTCCTCCCAGGTGCTGTCACTCGTGTTTATTTGCTGAGACTCATCGAAGAACTCATTGTCGACGGAGTGAATGAAATAGTGGCAAGCGCCGAAAAGAAGGGGGAAGGGGAAGCAGGAAGTGTTCCAGCAGCATCACATGCTGGTGGAATCGCAAATCCGAACCAGGCATACTTCTCGACGGCCATACTTGGCGGTCGGATAGCTGAAGGAGAGGTTCATCCAAAGCACCAGCAGGCGCAGAACTTTCTGGCTGCCTTTGGTTCCGTTTTCACGCCAGTTTGGTTCGCAGCTCTGCTGGAGGGGTGTCATGAGGAGGCTAGTGCTTCCGCCGTGCTAAGACTCATGATACTAATGCTTCAAAGTTCACCAAGCTTCGCGATGGCATTTCAAGCACAAGGCGGCTTTGCTCCATTGGTGTTGAGCATCCCAAAGTTTTCCACTTGTCCGACTGTAATACTTGCTCTTCTCAGCGAACTTCTTCATGTTTCAATCCTTCATCTCCCTTCACTACCGATTCTTGACGCTGCTCAACTGAACGAAGTGTTTACATCTGAGAGTGAAGTTTCCGAGATCGTTTTTCAAGCTTACATGGATTTGAACATAGACCAGTCCGATTCATCATCAGGTGTTTTTGCACTTCTGGCCGAATGCATTGGAAGAAACGTACAGTTGGCTCCCTTTGACAATGAGTTGGGCAAGAAGGCTCGAGAAACAAACATGGCCATTCTGGAGTTGCTAGCTCATCGCCACAGTTTGTCTCCGGCGTTTCAAGGTTTTTGTCGAACTCCAGGCTTTATCGAGCCACTTTCGCAGACTTTGTGCATGGTTTACGACGAAAGATCTCAGCGGCTACAAAATCACAAGGAGAATAGTGCGGCCCGAAGTGATTCTACTGATTCAAGGCTTTCTCGAAAGGGATCTTTGAATGAAATCCCCCAGCATCTTACACCTGCTGAGAGATTTGTTGGGCGTTCGGAAGAGTTCGGTTCCGATGCAGGGGCCGCTATGGTCGAGCTTCTCCGCATGATCCTTTTGAACTCTGTTGTAAATGGTCCCGTTGCGCCACCACTTGTATATAGTCTCTTTTCGAGTTTTCCGGTTCATGCGACCCCGGAGCAAGTTGGTGCATTCCAGTTATTGCTGATCGATCTTATTAAGACTACGGTCGAAGATGCTGTTGAAATGGGCGAGGCCACGGCACTTGCTACGAGCGTGGGCCTTTGCTCTGTCCTGCTCGACAAACTGATGAAGGGATTTTTTACGTCAGAGTTGATTCTGCATACGGTTTCTCTCACACTTTTTCTACTGAAAGGTGTCACTATGCCAGACTCAATGGCGTCAAGAAATACAAGCAATTCCGATCTACTAATGATCACTGCTGATGCAGCGCACATCGCCCGATTGGCTTGCCTTTGCGGATTAAAGCGGAGCAGACCCATGAACGCGAATGATCTGGGAGACCCGGAGTTGCAAGACGCTCTTATTCAAATGACGGCCAAGAGAATCAACGAACTCATGATCGTTCCAAAGAGCTCTGGTCTCCGGAGAAGTGCTACGTTGCAGCCTCCTCCCTCAATCGGTTCAAAGTCATATCCATTATGGTTAGCGGCCAGTATTTCAAGATGCTCACCGGGTCACCCGAAAGTATGGTATCCTGATTTGAGTGAAACAGAGGAACCTTTGCGTCTCTTTATTGTAGGATTGATGACCGAAATCTCCGTTCTGCTAAAGGACGAACGCGACGAGATTCGAGAGGCTGCAGTTGTTGCAATCGTTGGACTACTTCAACATCGTCGAGCAATAATGTCAGGTTTGCTTATAAAGGAGATCGAGACGACAGACAATCGTGTTGAAACGATTGATGTAATGAATCGAGGTGGGTTCGGAGCTTTGTTGGTGGCACATGAAGTTGCTCAAGCATCCGGCTCTTCCTCGGGGAAGAAAAACTACACTTCTTTTTTCGAATGGTACGAAAAGCACGCGACTCGTGTTCAGATTGTTTTCGACGACATTGAAGCAGAAAGTACCCGGATATTCCCAGGTCTCACCATGGGAACAGAAACTGCAGACGAGGCAGTGGAAATCGAACAACAAACGATGGCCATGAAGTTGGCTTCGCAAGAAACGTCTGACCGAACTATCATCGGCGGGCTGGAACGTGCTGAGCTAGCACAACGGTGCATCGACAGAACTGGCGAAAGTCACTTCCATTGGAAACGGCAAGGTTTTGATGATCTTGCCTCAGGCGCGATGCGATGGAAGTTTCTGCTCCGAAGACTCAAAGGCTCTTGTTCTGTGTGGGAAGGTGGTCCCAGACCTTCGGCGCGATCAATTTATTCCAGGCACCAACAATTGTATTCTACTTTTAATGGTGATTTTTCTTTGATTGTCGTCGCGAAAGATACCGAAGAAGAAGGAAAGGGCCGCGAAATTGTCACTCGCTGGAAATTGGACATGACGGAAGGTCACGAGCGGCAGCGACGACGTCTCCTTCCCAACTATGAATTCCATGGACTTTACAACATAGACGAAGCACATGATGACGACGGCGAACAAAAGAAAGAAGACGCTTCAGATTCCGATACAAAACGTGGTCGACGAAGCATGGTTGTTAGCGATCACTCGAAGACAGGGAACGATAGCACAACTGAGTTTTTTGTTGGCGGATCAGGCATGGAAGCTACTGCAGAGTTGCTGAAAGAATTGAATATCACAAAGGTTAACCACAGCGACAGTCAGGACATTTATGATTATGATGCTGATGATGATATACCGACAGACGCAACAACAGCTACAGGAAGCATCTCCGACGTCGACGAAGCTGTAAATTCAATTCAACCTGATTCTATGGATGAAGCTCACGTGGGCACAGAGCAAGCCGAAGCAGCAGGCGTGGACGGGCAAGCCGACGCCGAGAACTTAGCATCAAGTTATGAGCTCATCACAGGGTTGCTTCATCCTGGCGATTGGCCCGAACAATCCTACAACGTCCGACGATGCACTGGTTTGGAGGTTCGAAATGCCCTTCTGCTATGGTGCCGTGATTCCATCTATATCATTGATGGGTTCGAGCAGAGTGGAGAAGGGCTCGACGGCAGAATCACCAGAGTTGAAAAAGAAGAATCTTCTTTCAACATCAATTTGCGACCCAAAGATTTCAAAGCCACTGATGAACTAACCCCCGAATTCGGTTCGGAAGTGTTAGAGGATGTCAAGTCTTCCGAAAAATCGAAGCAAACCAAGAGAACAGATCCGGAGGCATCGAACAATGAGGTGACCTATCAACATCGCAGCCAACGGATATCCTTTGCTGAACTTCACTCTGTCTTCCGCCGACGCTACCAGCTGCAGCAAATCGCTCTCGAGTTCTACGACATTCATCACAATGGGACCCTTGTAGCTTTTGCAACAAACGAAGAACGAGAAGAAGTGTTGTCAAAAGTGCTGGCGGCTCCCCTTCCAAACAGTATCTTTAGCTCGTTCATGGGCACTTCAATCAATTACCGCAAATTCATGAGCACGTGGAAGTCAAGAATTGTTTCGCAATGGGTGAATGGGAAGATGACGAATTTCGAATTTCTCATGCACTTAAACTCTTTCGCCGGGAGAACTTACAATGACCTGACCCAGTATCCCGTTTTCCCATGGGTGATTGCTGACTACGATAGCGAGGAATTGGATCTCAATGACCCGAAAACCTTTCGAGACCTCTCTAAACCTATGGGAGCTCTTGGACCAGATCGAGCACAGCAATTCAAAGAGCGCTACGAAGCACTAGAGGCCAGCTACACGAGCGAAGATGATCCACCTCCATTCCATTATGGGACTCACTACTCCTGTGCAGCGTACGTCCTCTACTATCTGATGCGCCTTGAACCCTTTTCAAGGTTGGCCCTTTCTTTGCAAGGAGGTCGATTTGACGTTGCCGACCGTTTGTTCCATAACATCGGCAGTAGCTGGAAAAGCGCAAGCGAAGAAAATCTGCAAGATGTTCGTGAGCTCATTCCCGAGTTTTTCTACCTACCTGACTTTTTGACGAATACTAATGGTTTTGATTTTGGTATCACCCAGAAAGGCAAGCATGTTCATGATGTCACTCTGCCAAAATGGGCAAAGGGAGATCCCGCAAGATTTGTCCGCTTGAACCGGCAAGCTCTCGAGAGCGATTACGTAAGCAAGAACCTGCACTTGTGGATAGACTTGATTTTCGGCTACAAGCAACGAGGTGTGGAAGCCGTCGAAGCGTTGAATACTTTTGTACATGTGACCTATGAAGGAGAAGTGGATCTTGAATCGATGACTGATCCCGTCCAAAGAGAATCAACGATTGCCCAGATTCAAAACTTTGGTCAGACCCCAAGCAGACTTGAACGAAGACCCTTTCAACAGCGAATTGTATTTTCAGTCTTGAAGGACAACGACAAGGCCATTGACTTCGGTACTTTGCCTTACTTAGCCCCTCTCACGCCCCCGTTTCGTGTTGTGGGAGCACCTCAGCGTTGTCAAGTTCGTCGGTACTCGACGGAAATCTGCAAGGCTGGCATGTCCGGGCAAGCGGATAGGTCTGTTGGAGACTTATGCTTGATCAAGGGTCAACTTATTGGTGTTGGACGAAATTGCTCCTTGAATATCGGTGCAAGAACCTACTACCGAGGAGGGGGCCCCAATTACGGTTTGAGTGTCCATGTTGCGTCACTGACGGCACGGAATAGAGAACTCAACAAGTTGTTGTCTGTTCACGACGGGTTACATCGCGCCGAAGTAAGTGTCGTCAAACCATCCTTGGATGGTCAATGGGTCGTCACTGGATCCATTGACTCCACTGTCCGTCTTTGGAAATATACTAGTCCTACGATGAAGCTATGCGCCACTTTTTGTGGACACGACGGTTGGAAAATCACATGCATTGACATCTGTACTGTCTTTGGTGTCATTGTTACCGGGTGTGCTCAAGGAAGAGTTATTTTGTGGGATTTGAGGACCTTGACATTTGTTCGGGCGCTTCGCCATCGCTTCAAGGACGAGTCCACAAATGCTGGAAAGCGGGTGTTTGGAGCCACGTCTGTCTCCATCAATCACAAGACAGGAAATATTGTCACGCTGATTGGACCGTACTTATCTGTCTTTGATATTAATGGGAATTTGATGGGAACAGAAAACTCGCTTGGTGCTCGACCTAGCTGTGCCATTGCGACCGACTGTCCCGAGTGGCAGGAGGACGGTATCTTGGCTATCACCGGCCATGTCAATGGCGAAGTACGATTCTGGAGTTTGGACTACCCCACTCAAGAAATGACGGTGCGGTACTTGATGGTAGATCAAGAACACACTACCGAAATTACAGCCTTACGTGCAAGCGGCATCGAACGGCAAGACACCCTGTTGGTTGGCGACAAGTCCGGAAAAATGTCCATCTGCAGGACGGTTCAAATGGAGAACTTCTCAACAAAAGAAATAACCGAGGTCGTGGCGGAAATTCGAGCTTCAAAAGGCATGGACCCTGTATCCGAGACACCGTAAAAAAGATGAGTCCTCGAAAAGAGTCTACATCAGGAAATATGAATGTCGTTAATGAAAGAAGTCTACTTTTTATGTTGTACGTAGTCGTAGAAGGAGTCGGAAAAGGTTAGCAGCGCACTGCTTCAGGCTTCTATTGACTGTGAGCAAGGCCCGTTTTGGGACGAAAAATTCCAATTGCCATGAATGCTTTTTTTTCAATTTTTTGTTTTTTTTGTACACAGTTTTGGTTTACAGTTAATGTTGCTTTGTTGCAGTACGACTGGCAGACAAATAAAGGATACGTATCAATTTATATTTATCATAATACCGAATCGTCTACATTCATCAGAGCCAGTACGAACCGACCGTTAGCTACTAGAGCTAGTAGTAGGTAGTACCGTCGTAGGTGATCGAACCGTTACGGCTGAGCACACCGGCGAACTGCTTTTTATCTGCGTACCGCATGATATTATTCCCGCCTATTTTCCCTGTCAGTTCCAAAACAGAAGATACGTCGTTCATTCTGCATCTCGGAAAGGATGAATCCATGTACCATAGCCAGTAGCAAGAGTGACAGAGAGATGATACAAAGTACGGTAGTCTACATCAGCAAGATAGAAACCAACGAGTTGTCCTTGAAAGCCTTCTTCCTAGGTAGTACTCTTAGGTGATGGAAAGAACAATCAGTTTTTTCATCCAGACTTCTCGGCTCGTCGACGGGCAATAGGTTCAGTTACTTCGAGTATGAAAAATCATATGAAATCAGTATCATTCAAGATGCGAGCTTGTAGAGTGAGCTGCCTATTGATGGGATGGATTGTGCTTGTGACTGTGACAACCTTCTGGATATTCATCATCCTCCATCGCGATTTGTCTACCGAACCGATCGCAATGAAAGGTTTGCAGCATTATGTCATTTCTACTAGGAATGCACAATCATCATCCAAAATGCAATCTATCGACGATAGTATTATTGTTACAAGCGTTGACAAGAAAGTCTACAACTTCACAGTGGCAATTTGCCTTGTGGTGTCCGACGCGGAACAATACATTCAAGAATGGATCGACTACCACTTGATCGCAATGGACTTTGAAAACATTTACATATATGACAATTCCAAAACCTTTGAACTCTCACGATGGTTTAACAACACACGGCAACATTCCATCTACAATCGTGTTTTGGTCCATCATCGGCCGGGAAAAGGAACCGACGATGGAAAAGGACGTTTCTTACAAGCCGGTGTCTACCAAGATTGTATCAAGCAGTATGGTACATCGAAACATGGGCCACAACATGATTACTTGTAAGTTCGGAAAGACCGGGTGGACGTGAAAAGTAACGACCGACGGTCCATTGACTCAACTTTACAGTTAACAAACTGACGTTTACTACTTCGTATCATTGTTTGTTCCCTCAGCGCACTTATTGACATCGACGAATATCTCGTCCCTCAAACACCGCGATACAGAGACATCCATGGCATACTGAAAGACTACCTCGTTCCTTATGGAGGAGCACTAGTCTCCAACTGGATGCTCTTTGGTTCTGCCAATCGCACTATTTACTCCCCCGTTCCGGTTACCAAGCGATTCCAATACCGTGATGCCAAACCTCATCCTGTCATAAAATCCATCGTCAAGGCGTCCGACTTTCGAGGGAATCGCAACCCACACGCAGTGCTGTTAAACGACCCCAAAAATGTCCATACCACTGAATATCCCGGGGCTATCCAGCCTAACGTGTACGATGATAACGATGAAACCAAGGCCAGCTCGCATGTGAAAGCGTCGAAGGTTTTGTTAGTGCATCACTACCGCTACACCAGCGAAAAGGAACACACATACAAGGTGCGTACTAACTTGTCAACTATGAAGACGTGGGAACGTTTTTTTTACGATTGAAACTCACAACAATTCGCATTCGACCACTCAAATGTCTCTTTTTGTGACTTCCCTTTTTACGTCCAGCGCTGTATCCGAGGCGGTCTGATCGGCCGATGGTGCGATAAAAAGAAGGGAACTGTTAAGACCGGCGACGAAGTTCCCTCCCACATCGAACCCCGACCGGGAGAGGTGTTTGACGATCAGGCATGGCAACTGCTGATATCCAAAGTCCCCAAGTATCGTATCTATGACACACCAGAATGGAAAGACTTTTTTTGAGCATTGCAACGACGACTTGTTGCTATATATCTATCTTGAAGAGAGACAGTGATGAGGTGCTAATTTATTTCGACTTTTTATAACTTTAAACCGTTACCCGAAAGTTCGTACAGTTAGGAATCAGTGAGACAAGAGAAAATCACCCGAGAAATGCATTTCACTCTTCCTGCTATGACTGCTCTCTGGTTGCTGCAACAGCAAGCAAGTTCAAACAGTCGCTCAATTCACCGTCGGAGGGATTACCCGCAAAACTGGCAATCAGGTCTAACACGGCAGTCGTTGTTTCTAGCCCCTGTTGAAGTTTCTTCACAGGACAATCGTCTTGGCCATGCAGTTGCTGCTGCTGCTGCATGACGCACTGCTGGAGGCATTCAATGCCCTCTTTCATATGGATCCGTTTTTGAGCGCTCTTAATCATTTGCTGTCGAAATTGATGGAACTGTTGTGTTTGGGATTGCCAGCATCGATCCAAATTGCGTTGTAAGCCTTGTAGCGGAGGCGAGGAACTGGTTGAACTTCCAGCAACTATCTTCCTTCGGCGTTGGATCACCCGGAGTCGCTGTTGAAAAAAGTCTACCGTTTCTTGTTGTTTTTCCAGTCTCCTATCTTCATGAAGATAACGTTCTGTTCTAGGCCGTTTGTTGCTGGAGGAAGTACCATTGTGGCTATCCGTTGTTGTTGTTGTTGAAGAAAAACTGTTCTTCCCTTCCTTGTAATTCGCCGACGAAGTTGTCTCCGTCCATTCATTGGCTCCTCTGGCAGTCTCCGTGGTAGCACTAATGCCAACGGCACTGGCTTCAATCGTTCTCTTCATTGTGATCGCAAGCTGTTGGCTTTCTACCTCTACTTTCAAAAAGTTTGGTGGAAATTTTGCTTCTTTTAATTTAGAGTGGATTGTGATGATGGAGATTCGAGAGAGAAACAATGAGATTACGTTAGTTATTTTATTTTATTATTTTAGTGCCTGTAAAAAAAATCCCGAATGATTTTGATGATGAACACAGCAACGAGGAGCGGTTCGCGACTTTTACACACGACTTTGTGAGTGCAACTACGACAACGATAACAAAGGACGAAGAAGCTGAAGAATCGGGAAGATTGTAGCCAATGGCAAATAAGGAGCGAAACATGCAAGAGCAACGCTGTAGTTGAAGTGAAGAAAAAACAAAGTGTCCAGGCTGTTCTTTCAAGCAGTTCGGTGATGATGCTTTACTTAAGGTTCGTCCAGAATTCATTTTTGAAGTTGACATACACTTATGGTAGAAGATGATGTCATGCTTCTGTAGAGAATGTAACTCGATAGAGTGATATTGTATTATCTTCAACCCTCTTTTTTTTAAACGAGGAGTTCGTTTTACATCCTCTAAAACAATTGAATCGCTATCGAGGCTCCCGCAAGTCCTTCTTTCATGATACTACCGGTACTACGAGCGGTATTCCGAGTACCGGGTATTATACATGAAATAATACAACGAAGTACCAAGAACGTAGTACCGTATTACCGTATCGTACTGCAGTAAGGCTATCTCCAAGCCTAGCGCCTGAACTTTTAAAATGAGACCTTCTGATTGGCTGGGAAAAAAACTTTAAAAGTTGGAATGAGCCGGCCTGTAAACGTTTGGAGTTGGGCGGCCTTAAAAAGGTCCAATACTTATGCAAATGGTATCTGGTATGCCAATGAAGCACATAATTGGAATGTCCTCACATTTAAGTAAAGAGAGAGGCGACAGCGACGGAAGACAAAAAATGTTCTATTGGGTCTTTTGGACATCTACGTGAAAAAATTAATTAATGAGTGGGGATAATATTTAACGAATATGGGTTTACCGGCGCGATCACGATGTGCTCCGGTAAAGCGTTTTTTTTCCGCTATACGGTACCTGTTTTAGCGGGATTTTTGGCCTTTACCGGTCAGGCCGGCAAAACGATCCGAAATCTCTGTGTCTGGAGATTGGTAAAGACCGCTATCCGGTAAAAAGCGTTTAGCGGCGTCGGTCTGGAGATAGCCTAATACCTGAAGTCGTACAGGACCCCGGTTTAGAACAGCCCTAAAATGATATCTATTCAATTGGTCTTTTAAGGTTTATGTCTATCCCTAGTTCTTTTTCGTACAAGAAACGGCCGTTTTTGGTCACGAGACACGTCATGCAGTCCCGGCAAAAAAGTTCTCCAAAGCGGAGAACTTTTAAAAAAAGCGGAGAACTCATGGACAAAGCGGAGAACATTTGAAAAAAGCGGAGAACATTTGAAAAAAGCGGAGAACTCTTCAAAGCGGAGAAAAAAAGCGGAGAAAAAAAGTGGAGAAAAAAAATTGGGAAGACCGTATTGATTTTCTCGCAGGACTGGGCCAGAGTGTGGATCATTGCTTACTGTCGATGGAACCCGCGCCCATTGCTGGATCGAATAGCATACACGTCCGGACTGGTCGCAAGACCGGACTTTCTACTCCCACAAGGCCGGACTCAACTATGAGCTAGTAGGAGTAGCAATAGCTAATCCTAGTCTTCTTTGGATAAATAGACCTTTTAGGGCCGGAAAAAGTGATTTGAAAATCTTTCGTGACAAATGCTTGAAGGAGCGCCTCCATGAGCAAGAAAACTATTGGTTATCGAGGGTACAAGGGGCATCGCTCATAATGAATGTAGTTCGACTGTACTTACAATGATCATGAATCCGAAGGAGTAAGAAAGTTCAAATCACTAGCTAGCTTTGAAAACGACACGGAAACTTTAACAACATGACGAAGCGCTTCAATTGCTGGCGGTGTTTGTCCGCCGAAAGATTTCGACATGGTGGTGTGGATCAGTTTGGGACGTGCTTTGAAGCTGTCTGCTGTGTGATATGTCAATATCAGTTGAAAGATGTTTCAATTGAAGATATTAAGGAAGAGGATTGAACTATTATTAGGAGTAATAAATACTACCATAGGACAAGAGTCGCTTGGACGTGTAGAGTGCTACTAGCATAGTCTACCTAGTAAAAAGTTGAAAGAATAAAACCCACGATCGTATTCACAGTGAAGACATCTGCATGCATTAAGGGGGGGGGGGTAGAAACTAAGTAACAAGTTATCAATTTTTATTCTCCGCTTTTATTTAGGAGTTCTCCGCTTTTCCAAAAAGCGGAGAACTTTTTGAGAAAGCGGAGAACTTTTTGAAAAAGCGGAGAACTCATGGACAAAGTGGAGAACTTTTGAAAAAAGCGGAGAACTCTGCAAACCGGAGAAAAAAAGTGGAGAATTTTGAATCGTTAGGGCTGGAGTTATTCATTGACTATAATGAAAACCTTATTCAAATATGAAAAAGGGATATCAGACTAAGGGGAATTTCAGACATGTATTAAGGTTAGGGTTGATTAAAACCAGGGTCCAGTACAGGGATAAAATAAGGGTCTACATTACAGTTAATACGGAAACTATAATGGTAGTGTACCACTCGTGGTACCGTAGAATTCCATACTTCTACCGCAGTACCTAACCAACACCAACGTTGTACTACCGTACTACGGTACCTACCGGTAGGTACGGTACCGGTAGTCTACACAGTACCACCACTTCCACGGCGACTTCGACAGATCATTATGCAACACCCTTCCATTCACTCATCTGATTCTGTTGCTCAGCACTCAGCACTCACTGTCAGCAGTCTCCCTTAGGCCTTGGAGAAAATACCCTACGAGTAAACTCAGGGAAGGTAGTAATCTCCACAACAACATGTTAAAGTGTGTTGGTGGCTGGCTGCAGTCCCGGCCCCCTATTCAACCACCAAATAATAGGGCGTTTAACTCAACTTTCTGCATCAAAGACCAGGAATATTTCAAATGAAATAGTATTTTCCCTCTGAACTCGACACTCGACTAAGTTATTACCATCATTTCTTTTACAGAAATGCTACTGTTCATGACATCTCCTGGAAATGAAGTATGAGCCCCACTTTGGACTAAAATAAGGGGTACACAAACTGTCTGGCTGGCTGGACACTAGGTATGCATGAGTCCATTCATAAGACAGTAGGTCAGGCAATGATAACCTTGGGTTCCTGTGTATACCACTTTGCCATGGCAAGGTGAACCACTTCAGTGGTTTCCTCACAACACACATGAAACAAGTGTTGCATTTTGGCAACAGGAGAAGAAAAGTTCAAACAGCTGTTCCCAAATCTATTTATAAAACGCCAAAGTCAAATATCATATGCTTTCTATTATTTTGAAACAAATGTAGACTTGAGATGTTGCTGCCAAAGATCCACTTTTCAGTAACTGATATCTGTGCAGAAATATCAGCTCAACTGTACTCGTTTCTCATGCTCTCTTGCCTGCGATTCCTTAATCCTTATCTTGAGCAGTCTTCTTGACACCACGGAGACGTCCAGTTCGACGGGCACCAATCAAACCGACCTTTCGACCGGCAGGTCGGTCTTGGGCGACGGTCGATGCCTTACCAATGTGTTGATGGTTACCACCACCGTGTGGATGCTCTACAGGGTTTTTAGCCACACCACGAATCTTGGGCCAGCAGTTTCGCTTTACAGCATACTTGTGGTAGGCTCTTCCGGCCTTGAGCAAAGGCTTATCGGTACGACCTCCACCAGCAACGATTCCAATCTGGGCACGAACCGTTGATGGAACGGACTTCTTACCACCGGAAGGGAGGCGTAGACGGGTAGTTCCTTTCTCTTCATCATGAGTGACAACAATGGCGAAAGCACCAGAGCATCTAGCGAAAGCACCACGGTCTCCAAGCTTGGACTCGACGTTGCAAACAATCGTTCCTTCGGGAACTTGGCTGAGAGGCAACACATTTCCAACGGTCAAAGTGGCCTTCTTACCACAGTAAACAAACTGACCAGTGTACATTCCTTCTGTGCACAAAAAGAGTTCGTTATCTCTTTGGTATCGGTAGGCGTTCAAGAATTGAACCTTGGCTACGGGGGCACCACGACCAGGATCATGAAGGATTTCCTTGACAACACCACGGATGTATCCTTGCTTTTCGGCATAGTCCAGGGCACGGAGCTTGACCGCACCCTTTCGAGTGCGGACATGCGCCTTGAAGACGGTGGACTTACCCTTTCTTTGGGCCTACGAGAAACAAGACAAAAGAAGCGAAGAAGTGAATATACACCAACATCATGATGGCAATCACTGCGTCTACTGCAGATGCCATGGCTTCAACACCGCCAGGCGAGATCCATATCTTCCAGTCCCTCTCTTGTTATTACATACCTGGACGTATTTTCCCATGGTTCACTAAAGAAAGATCGACGATGTGATGAAAGCTTGAACTACTACAACATGCTCGGTACCGGCATGGATTGTTGCGATGATGAGTGCTTGCGCTCTCTCCCCCTCACGACAGCAATGAGAAGAATTTTTTTAGTAAGAGGTAACCAAGGGTCGATCGAGTCAATCACCTTCGATTGGTCGATCGGGTCAAAAACATCCATTGGTCAATCGAGTCGCATGCAAATCTGCTAATTTTCAAAGTTTTGGAGGGAAAAACTTCGCGAGCATGCTGAGATGAAACTACACGATGCTGTCTGGTTCGTACTCGACAATGACAGACACAGTACACAGTCCAAGAAGTTGAAAGTTCTGTCAAAAAACGAACTACCAGTACCACCTACCCGGCAGCTAGGTACAGTGGCTTTACGTTCCCCAAACAACCGGCGCCAAGTCTATCCCATCATCCTTCATTGTTGTACCCTTTATAACTGTGTTGTCACAATGAACATTTTCAAGTCTTCTCGAAGCAGCAGCGTGCCCAAGTCGGTAGCTGCTTTAGACTCGCAGAACAGTGCCGGCAATACTAATATTAACCTGTACCAAGAAATTCCCAACATCGAAGTGTCGCTCGATGATTTTGAAGAGTTTGCTCTAGATCGACTCAAGGTACGAGACATTGATGTGAAGTGTAATTGATACCAGTCTCGGATTGTAAGGACTGGGAGAGCTTTCGTGATTTTGTTTTTGTTTATTAGGCAATAGCTCCACTGTCCATATCCCTGATTTTTTTTCTTCTCCCCACCCCGGCCGAAATCGTCTCGACAGGTCCTCAAGAAGCTTGAACAGTTGAAAATGCGTCATGTAGCACCAGAAAAGTACAAGAAATATTTGGATCCTTTCTTGCAAAAGCTCAATGATCCCACCAAGGACTGGATCTCCCATTTTGTCTTACGGTTAGCGTATTGTCGGAGCGAAGATTTGCGACGTTGGTTTTTGGCTCAAGAAGTTGCCTTGTTGAAGTATCGTCTCAGCCAAAGCAATCCCGGTAGCAGTAGCAACAGTGGTGGAGAAACTGCTATTACCAAGGCACTCAAATCGGTCTTGCCCAATGTCCATGTCTTGGCGCCAGAGGAGCTCGAACCTCTTTTACCCAAGATTTTGGCAGCAACACCCAGCCTAAACATGAATCCCCTGCAAGTCGGAAATTACCGAAACGCCAACAGCAACAACAATATTTACCGCGTCCCGTTTACCCAAGCATTGGACTTGGTGCAACACCGACAAGTCTTCGTCAAAAAGGGAACGGCGTATATTCCCGAATCCAAACTCTTGTCTCTGGTGACGGCTCGATTCCGTTCCAATCTTTCGCGACAGTTGGCACTCCTCAGCGCCGTTCCCACCACACCAGCACTGCAGCGTACCCAAGGATTTCTCAGAAATGTTGCCACCGTCCATGCCATCAAAGACGAATACCTCGAACAGGGAGCTGGTACCGATGGTGTGCAGTTGACAGCCAATAACGTCGCATCTCATGTTAAACACATGCCACTGTGCATGGCTCAATTGCAAATGGCCTTGAACAAGGAGAAACATCTGAAACATTGGGGCCGATTGCAGTATGGATTGTTTTTGAAGGGAGCTGGACTTTCGTTGGAAGATGCCATGGTATACTTTGAACGCATGTTTGTTGGAAAAGACTTCAACAAGGAATACTCATACAATTTCCGTCACATGTACGGAAAGGAGGGGAAAAGAGCCAACTATCCACCTTATAACTGTGCCAAGATCATCAACGGCAATGGCCCGAATGCCAATGAACATCATGGATGTCCCTACAAGCATTCGACGGTTCAAGACGTGACGGCAATGTTGAACAAACTGGGGATTGCGCCATCGAAACAAAAGGGAATCATAGCTCAACAACAATCGCACAACTACCAACTGGCCTGTGTGGAGCATTTCAAGGCAATGTATCCCAACCCTCCAACATCTGTGTATGCGAATGATTTCGGGAATCATCCCAACGCTTGGTTCAAATCGAGTGTGAAGGCATCGGGTGGAGCCGACGCAAAGATGACCGATAGCCAAACAATTGATGGAAAGAAGAGCAATGTTGCAAGCGGGGATGTAGACATGAACGATCCCAATTCGGTGTCCCCATAGGAGTGATTTCTAACGGAGATGTCACACCTCGATCAGTATTTTTTTCGTATTAAAGAATAAGCGATGGCAAGATTTAGTCAAGCCGTAGCTCAGCGACTACAGCGCATTCGGATTAATTCGATTATAGTATGTCCAGATGTTTACCAAAAATGCTTTATCCGTCGTATCGCTCCAATAGGCATGCATGGCCCAGCCCACCATCTGCGCAAGCAGCCAACAACGCAAATCTTTCTCCTTCTTGTTGCAATCGTCGCGATGCTGTCGACACCAATCTCGATCCTGTGGCACCAAAGGGGTGGCCAATCGACAAGCTGCCGCCCTTGATATTCATCTTTTCAATGGGAACGGCTCCAATCTTCTTTCCACCCAACTTTTCGTCCGCAAACTTGTCGCTGTCCATGGCCACCAAATTTGACAGAATCTGTCCCGCAAACGCTGTAGACGGTGATAATGGGGCGACAATGGGTTAGATGGTATCGGATAATTCGCAATTGAGATTAAAAACAAGCCATCGTCGAGATACCTTCATGGATTTCAAAGACACCAATGTCACTCAGTTGCATGTTGTTTCGAACAAGGATATCCGATGTACAGTAGGTGGGGCCTGTGGAGTGGGAAACGGGATTCCAATGGTGTGATATAACATGACTTAGTCTACAAAAACAATCACCTTTTGCAAGTGTCACTTACCCAACAAAAGCTCTTCCCATGGATCACAAGCTTGAAAGGACCAATCACGCAAGTACGCCCATGGCTTGTAACCCATTTCTTTGGCCTTTTCCTCACTCATCAACAAGGTTGCCGCGGCACCGTCTGTCAAGTAACTCGAGTTGGCAGCAGTGTGGGTACCATAAGGCTTGACAAAGGCTGGTTTGAGCTTGCTAACACTTTCAATGGTGGAATCTCCCTTGATTCCATTTTCCGTGGTACTGCCCTTGTAGGGGATAATTTCATCCTTGTAGAAACCCTCATCGTGAGCCTTTTGTGCTAAGGTGTGACTCCGGACGGTAAATTCGTCTTGTTCTTGGCGAGACACTCCAAACTTGGCCGACAATTTATCGGACGACACTCCCATAACTTCACCGGTAGTGTAATTGGCAATGGCTGGTGTCTCGAGAGAGATATCTTTCAGCTTGAGACCCTTGAGCATATGTCGAACGGCACCCAACGGACCACCCTTTTTCATGGCTTTGGGCAATGTGATGAGCTTTTGTCGAATCGTTCGAGGCAGACGAATTGGCACATCACTAAAAGTCTCCACTCCTCCGGCAATGACTACATCAGCATGTCCCGTTTGGATTGCAGCAGCCCCGGAGGCGATCGCTGCATTGGCAGAGATACAAGCTTGCGCTACCGTGTGAGCTCCGATGTGATAGGGAAGACCGGCGTTAACAGCGGCTTCTCGGGCAATGTTACTCGTTCTGACTTCTTGAATGACATTTCCACATATCACGTAATCGACAGCATCTTTGGGAAGTGCCGTCTGATTGATCAAACCCGTAATGGCCAGACGTTGAAGATCGACGGCCATTTCATCCTGATAGATGGTACTGGCTTGAGCAAAAGGTAGTCGGACACCGCTGACCACTACGACATTGCGACCTCCTGGGACCGGACCTGTCGTAAACTGTCGAAATGCGGTCGCTGGGGAGGATTTCGACACGACGGCACGAAGGACTGCTTGACGAGATGGTGCAAGGAACATGGTGTTGGTGCTGTTTGAATGAACCTCTACAAAAGACTTTCGTTACTGTGACCTTTTGAGGAAAATGAGATGTGCTGCAGGACGTAGTTGGATCGGATGTTTGCTGCTGTCGTAGTAGTGGAAAACGTCGAAACGACAAGAAACTTCCGCCTTTGGGTGGAAATGGATCGCGACGGAGTGGTGTCAAAATGCTTCGCTTGTTTGCATGACGCGTCGTCGTCAAAGAGAAGTAGAACCCCAACACTATTCAAGAAAATTAGCTTCATCTC
Organism: Nitzschia inconspicua; assembly: GCA_019154785.2. NCBI lineage: Eukaryota > Bacillariophyta > Bacillariophyceae > Bacillariales > Bacillariaceae > Nitzschia > Nitzschia inconspicua. Next base: position 769,203 of record JAGRRH010000006.1, on the reverse strand, counting down.
TCTAATACCCGGAGTAGAGCCAAGGGAACTCACGGTCAACAATCAACACGACTTATTCGAATAGTTCAGTCTTGTCTTTTGTCTTTTCATACTACGTCGACACAATTTTCAACACGCTTTCAGCACCGTTTGGCCGTTTTTGTCGTCATGTTGCAAGTCTTCCACCCATGGTGCCTCATACCTCTACTTATTGATTTCAGTATAGTAGAACAGGGACAATAGGGTGATGCCATGATGTACTACCACTACGTAGTACGACGAAGTGCAGGTAGTTTTTTGCTTGAGAATAAGTCTGAGGATGGAAAATTGGCCGATGTTTCCTCCTTCTTGTTTTGATTCGCTCCTCGATAACGTTCCAAGTCAAACCTATTTCTGGGGGGTATTATTTGAAAACCATTGTCGACGAAAAGTAGCAGAGTTGAGAAGGATATTAATATTATGATCGTTGTTATCATTCCTACGACCAGTAGTGAAAGTTGCTTCTCTGGTGGCAAACCGCAGTAGGTTTTCGAGCTACCACAGTACACAGTATCTGAAATGGAGCTTTTCATACTTTTATTTCTACAACGAAAAAGATGCACTGTATTATAAATCATATTATTATTATACACTCTAAATCAGTTTATGCTAGAATCTAAAAGAAGCTACTCTGTTGAACTTCTGTGGCCCAGAAAGGTTTCTGGGTGTCACATACAGGTTGGACCAGTCTTGGCTCTTCAAAGCATTACTAGCTCGCCAAGGCATCTTTTTGAGGATGATCTATTCGCGCCTGGTACTCGTCCAGTTGCGCACGTTGCCATGCAACATTCTTGCAGGCAAAAGTCCATTCTTGATACAGAGCCGCAATTCGATCATGATCTAGCACCCCATCGGGAGTTGCAGATCGAGACTGATCTTGTTCCTGGAGGATGGCTTCAACGAGACTTAGATACATTTCCGAGTAGGCTTGACTGGCTTGTTCGGTCTTATCTTCAAGTCCACGATAGCAGATATGTTCTCCATCTTCCGCGACGCCCATGCCCAGGAGCTCAACGATGATGTTGGCCATGTTGAGAATCACGTCTTGCTCCTCACTGGTGATCCAGTACATTGCGTATTCTTCGTCACTAAAGTCGTTGAGGTGTATTGTCTCGCGGACATGAACGTTATCGTTGAAGGAAACTCGTACCGCCGATTTCTGACGACGATGCGGGATGTGCTGTTCCTGGTGCGGACCGTCGTCGTGCTCACCGACGGACGAGACCTTTCGATTATGGTTAGGCGAAGTGAAAGCAGTTGTGTGCACCGCAAAGGTAGAATGAAGCGAACTGTTGCTATCTTCCAGCATCGCTGAACTGGCATGTTGCAGGGAAAGCTCAGGAGACGTCCTTGTATTGGTGGATAGGGTGTTGATTTGACTTTCAAATCTCATTCTTCCTTTTTTTGTTGTTGTGTGTTGGAGGTTGATGTTGATGTTGATACAAGGGAGTGTGGAAGGCTTACATTCAACGTAGTGTACGCAGTTGAGACGATGATCTTCTCTCTCTTGTAAATAATAATATATCGTGCCAAGCAAGTGTGAGAGAGAGAATATTGTTCTTACCGAAGTACAATACTTTTTTATTTACAGTTATTAACAGAAAGTCTGCGACGGTACTGGCTGGAAATCAACTTATTGTAGGGAGTAGGGAGGCGATGAGAAGTGCGTTGTTGCATTGGTGACTGCGAAAATTATGCATGCAACATAAATATTGAACATGCATGTTCATCGAATAAAAGTTTGAGATTAACAGTAAGTTTCCAGAGATAGTGCAAGTCCGGAGTCCGGAGGAAACTTTGACGTTGACGCAATCTTTGTCAGCTTAAATCTGACCCATAAAGGGAAAGAAGCACGAAGAATAGGACTTCCTGTCGCAACGAGATCAATGGGCCACACAGCCCTTTTCCGATTAAACAAATAAGAATGGCAGAAGAGAGTCTTCTTTTAGGTGGTGTTGAAGATGAAGAATACAAATGCCAGGATTATTAAGAGATCCCGTCGTTCGGGAACGAAATTTCCTACTGCGTGGAACCGTGGAACAAAAAATATTAGACTCTTAACTTCGAAGTAGTATTATACACGTATTATTTGTAATACGAATTCTGCTACAATATTCCACGGTACGTGCGTACTTGACTGCGAGTCCAGTGAGTAGACTACCGTACCACTTAAGAGAGGTACTACCGATACCTGTAGCTACCTACCGGTAGGGTACCGGTAGTACTATCCCCGTAGTACTGAGTAATACCGTACGTACGACGTCGTACAAAAGGAGAAGTGCTACGGCCCCATGCAGAATCAATCACTTGAGAAAGAGCGTTACCGTATTACCCTTGCACTTCATCAGTTAATACGACAGTATGAAGTGTCAACATTCATGATGTATCATACGTACGTCGTACTTGACTACCGTATGAACGTATGGACAGTGCATAAACTACTACCTATTGAAAAAATTTAAAGTTAAATTTGAAAATGATCGAAGCCAAATTCTCACAGTCAACAATCACACCAGGAGAGATGTTTGAGAATGTGACTGTTATAATTAGTCGCTGGGATCTTTGACTGCTGAAGATCATCGACTCCTTGCATCAAGGTGGTTCACATGCCTTGCTCCGAAGGGAGCGGGACAGGACATTCAAAGTCAAGAGTTTTTCATCCAAAAACACTCTGCCCGTTTCCCACCACCACTCTCAGAACTGGTGGATAGGCAATAAACTTCATGAATGAGGTGAAGTCCTCCTACCCAATCAGTCATATGTTAGATGCGGTGTGGTCGTCCAACATAACACTGGCAAGGCAGCAATAAACAAATTAAAATGATGCGTTGACATCTTTTACCTGTTGCAATCCAAAAAATACGGCAGATTGTACCTGTAAAAGAAACCTTCCATATCAAACACCAGTAGTGTTTCCAATGGAATAATAGAGCCCCTCTGTACTCGACACTGGGCTGAGTTATGATGTCATTTCTACCGCAAAAATCTCAGTGCCTACCACAATTCTATTAGGAATCAAGCAAAGTCATACTTTCTCCTCTCCCTTAGCCTCCTTACAACTTCCAACTAAATCAGAGAATCACAATATTTCCGGTCGGACGCCCACTGTGCATCTCTTCCGTTGCACTGATGATTGCTGACCGCCTATGGATTCGTAGTTCCCCAGGCTCCGACACACCACAGGTTAAGCAGCTCAGTTACCATAAAAAGGTGATCCACTCAGGGGGCCTTTATCATCCAAACCTTGGTAGAGAACATTGATGCTGTTCTGGGAGTCTTTGAAAACGTGGTGCTGTTACTACTTCAATTGCAGTTGAGACAAGGTACTCCAGTAGCTGACAACACGAGGTCCTGACACTAAAAAAATAGGGTCGGTGTTGGCGTTGTTTAGCCGGACAAGTGGAAGCGGGTCATCGAATGTGACAGTGACAGTGAATGCATTAACTCTGTTCGAACATATCCCTCTGTACCATCTCACTCATTGAAAGGAAAAGGAATCCGATTGTGTCATATGCCTCAAGATTTTAAATTAAATCTTTGATCGTGCTATCAATATTCTTTCTATGCCCATCGTGGTCTACCGGTGTCGATGACCAACAATTATTAACATGTTCGATTCGCTTGTGAAAATGACCCTATGAAGAGAGTAACTCATGACGAGAAGTCCTGAAGAGGCATTTTCAATTTTTTGTCTTAATGATAACTACTATTATTTGATTAATGAGGAGCATTCTTGCCGCACTCTTCGGCTCGGTTGGGAGAAAGATTTTGTATTTCATAGGCTCCCACAACATCCTTCATGGTCATTGTTGCGCAAAAGAGGCAACTTCTTAGATTGTAGTGGAAAAGAACGAAATATTTCGTCACCAAAGCGACTTTAGGTAAAAACTGTCTTCTGGGACCGTCTGCTACAAGTTGATTCGTTGTGACGCACAGCTTCGGTGGTAATGGTAGCTCCTCTGCTTGCATTGAACACACCCACTGTTTCTTCTGAAGCAATTACGATGGCTGCAAAGCCTCCAGTGAAGTTCCTGTTTCGACGATCAGAGGACAATATCTACGTCCAAAACGAAGGGGCTCATGCTCCTATTGCAGATCTACCGCATAATTCGCTGCTGTTACAACAGCCAAAACATCCTCCACCTCTTCACCAACAGCGTAGACGAAAAGTTCGCTTTGACAAGACTATCCACAACCGGCGCATTCCACACTTGAACAACATGTCGCAAAGTTTGCGAGAGTCGATTTGGATACAGCCAGATGAATATCTTGAAATCCGCCAAAGGTGTGTTGCAACCCTTCAAATCATGGCCATGGGAGAAGCGTCCATTGAGCTGATGGAGAGTGAAGACTTTTGTCCGCGTGGATTGGAGGCAAAGACCAGAGAGGGTGCTTTGCGGCGGCGCGAGTATAAACTGGACTCTATTCATGCGGTGTTGGAAGAGCAACAGAACTTGTGGAACGACGAAATTGAAGATGATGAGGCAATTATGGAAGCCTATCAAATGTTTTCTGTTCCTTGCGCCGAAGATGCTTACGAAAGGGGGGCTTGGGACGAAGCTGCTGTCCAAGAGTATCTGTTGGATGATGATTGTTGTTACTTTAAGACGGAGCCATTGGAAACCACCGCCATTCGCAATGGCATCGTCGATAAAATTACCGATGTTCTATTTAAACAGACGCAGAGAGCAGCTCTATTGAAGGAGATCGAGGACAACTTTTACGAAGAATCCTCTATAGAGCGTAGGCGAAAGCATGAAGAAGAGCAATCCTACAAAGCAAGGAGTAACAGTTCTTTGACAATGAGCCTTCGTGAATTCTTTTCTAAGCGTTGCAAATCAAATGCACGGCACTCCAAGAACGATGCAACTGATGCGCACCGACAGGAAGATGATCTACCGTCGCTAGCTTGGGACGAAGACAGCAGCAACTGCAGCAGCGCAGCAATGTGCGATTCCAATATGGAAAGCTTCACGTCAGAACTCTCAGACGTCTTTCACTCCAGAACAAAACGCTTGTCGTTGTTAGCCGAGATTGAAGGCCCCTACAGCGTCGAGTCGTCAACAGTTTCTAAACCTTCGTCGACCATGCCTTCGATCGCAGACAAAGTAAAATGTGGCCTAACCCATGTTTTGGGGGGCCCCGAATGAAGCGAATAAAAATTTATCGTAGCTTTGTAAAACCACAGGACTTCATTTTTCTTTTTTGATGTAACAAGGTCTGTCCAAAGTCATACTGGAGTGCTACTGAAGATTCTTTCTCTAACAACGCATCTCAACCCCGCGGTTCATAAAGTCTAGAGGGGCAGTTCAGTACATAATTTCTAGAAGATATCTCGACAAATTAACTGTAAGCAGAAATGACTTCTGCGGTCAGGACAGCTATCGACGGGTTGTTTGGTAATACCATCCCCCTAAGAAAGAGAAATCGCGTTGAATCGCTGGGGTGACTGTGCTGTTGAGCAACGCCTTGGTATTCGAAGCTCCAAGCAGAGATCGGTCTAGAATCAAAATCTGACATTTGTTCCAGCATTTCAAGAAGCACCGTTTGCATTTTGTCATGTCGAAGGTATTCGCCTACAAGTCTCTGGAAACTTTCAGTACTGAATTGGCTCATGCTTTGGCGGCAGCAAATTAGATGACCAGTCCTATCACTGTAGAGGCAAAGATTCTGGAGATTGAGTTCTGGTTTCGAGGTGGATGTATGAAACGCAGCATAGAACATACCTAGTTGCTGACATCGTCGCCAAATTTTCCATTGTATCGCGCAAGCTCTTTGCAAAAGTTTCACTTTGGTCATTGTTTTGATTTGCGACACTTTCCATGATTTCATCGTACCCCTCCCGCTGGATGACATCAAATCGCAATGCCTCGCCAGTAACAGAGCAATTCGTGGATACGATGTCAGTCTTGTGCAACTCAGTTGCATCAAAACTCAGTGGATTGCATCTTCCAGCTAAAATTTCATCTTCCACGTCAACGAGGTTCAATTGAGTCATAAAAGCTGATATTGTCATGTCGATAGTAATCCATGAGGAAAGAAGAAGAACAGAGAGGGTTGTGGGCGTCTTCACACGAACTGCGCAAGAACAGAAAACCGGAAAAAACTTACTCTCTACAAAAAAGGCGACGATCACATTCAGCATGATACAAACTGCTACAATCACAACTGCGACAAAAAAAGATAGACAATCACTGGATCCGAATGTCTGTCTGCGTAGAGGAATACACTTAGAAGAACCCTCAATGTTAGCCGGAGGGTTGCAATGTAAAACGTGTTCAAAATTTGGATGTGATCACGACTTACTTAGCGATTTGATTCCAATCATTGACAACAAGCACATTGAAGATAGTGATAAATCCCTGTCCATAAGAGTTGAAATTGTTGAGATAGAAAAGAGATTCGACATTCTCGTTCGTGGATAGCTCGTCCACATCCACTGATCCCGACCAAAGCAGCATCCCACAGCAAACAAAGACATGCATTGTGCTCAATACCAGGAAAATAGGGCCTGACAGCAACGGTAGCACATAAAGAGATCGTTGCAGGACTTCTCTGAACCATACAGAAAATCGCATGCTTTGAATCATACCAATGGCTCGACCAGTCAGTAAGAAGTCCAAGCCGTTTTCGTCCCTTGTCAGTTTCAAAATGATACCTGCAATTCCAAAATTTCAATCACGTCGGTCAGAAAACATTGTCAGTAGCACGCTGCTCATTCTTGCGACGGGGGCTTACTTACCTATTAAGGACACGATGGCTCCAATTGTTCCTGTTCCATCCAGGATGGCATTCAGCCTCGACATGGGATCAATCCTGTAGGCAAATTTGACGGGGTTGTACCGTAGAATTGCCTCTACTAGAGCTGCAAACGTCAGTATGCTCCCCAAAGCGAATTCGCTGTTGAGGAACCAACCCACGTCGAACTTGGAAGTTAGTAAAATCACATAGGCAAGGTTACAAATGGCGCCGGTCGCCCCCAAAACTTCCACTGCAAGGCCAAGAGCAGAGTGGGAACGAGCGACGCGGACGGAGGAGGTAAGTGCTTGACGAATTCGATTTCGAAAATAAGTGTAACTCAGAGGATACTTTGTTTCCAAGGATCCATTGTACAAAAGATTTTCCTCCTCTTGGATTTGTTGTTTTGACGTATCGAAAATTGGCGGTAGGACTATATCCATGAGTACTGTTGTTTTGAGGCGACTGTAGTGAGGGCGCAGCAAGCGGAACGCCTCTCGGATGGTTGGAGGGTGTACAAACGATTTTTCAGCCGTGTCGTTGAATGAATTTGTTGTAAGAGCCAAATAAGCAAGCCGTAACGACTGTTCCTTGTCGGAAACCGACCGCCGGTGCACTTCTGTCGCCGATTTGATGAATACTTGAAAGACAACGGAGAGAACTAAGGAATGCAAGTAGAATACGCCAACCACGATGAACGTGACGAAAAAAATGGCATTCCACCTAGAATCGTTGTACGCAGGCATCCATATGCTTGGATTAACGACCGTTGTCGACACTGGATAGGAAGACAGTGAGCACTTTTTTAGTCGTTGGCATATGACAAGATGTATCGTTACCAATTGACTTGGTTGTTTTACTCACGTGCAAAGAGGGAAAGCCATGATCGGCCCAATGTTTGGAAATTTTCGTCGTTGGAAAAAAGTCTACAAGCAACTGTTGAGATTGGAGGATAAAGTAAGTGTCGTGTCGCATGCCAAGAAAGGTCTTCTTCCAACGTAACCCCTATATCAAATACTCACCGGCTGCAAAGGTGAGAATAAGGAAGAGCTCGATCAAAATGACTCGCAATAGCTTCTTGCCAATACGGCTGAGTGCTTCAAAGGCATCTCGTGCTCGACGGCTCTGGTAGAAAAATACAATCGGCTTGAAAATAGAAACAGCCCACGTGAAGGGGTGATATGTGGATGTGTCGTCGTACAACAGCCAAAAGGCTAGCCAACTTTGAATGGTGAAAATGGACAAGAATAAAGCGACAGCATACATCATGAAGCGATCGTATAGTGTGGATCGATTGGTCGACGTTTGAGGCTCTGCGTGGTAATGTCGTGTGTCATTTTCCATATGAAGCTGTCTCTTCATATACAAGTCCATACCAAACAATGTAACTGCAGTCATATTCAGAATCAGGGTCCAAATGCGACTCGGTCCATCGGCCACAAAGAGCAAAATAGTGGCGATCGACAAGCCACCGAAGCTCCATACGGTCGAGTGTTTGAAGCGGTACATTTGTAAATGTCGGTCTGAAATGGATTTTAATTTCGGTGATAATGTTGGCGGTCTTCCATCTTCATAGTCTTTCAGAAAACATGCAGCAATTGATGCAGCTCGGTGTTCTTCCCTGGTCAACAATAAATTGGTATCGCAATGTTGTTGATTCCACATGTGGTAGTCGCTTGTGAGTTCTTCGTCAGCGCAATCATTGATGGCTCTCGTCGTGCACCAAGAGGACAGGAAGATAACCAGTGCAGACAGTCTATTGGGTCTGCTACCATTGCTACTTTTGTCGTACGTCAGAGACGGGCTTTCCCCAACGGCATTGGTGGCATCATCTACTGCATCGTTGTTTTGGTTTCCTGGGGATGGAACCATGGCTACAAACTTCTTTCTTTCCCTCTTCTACAAGATCGAATGAATCGTGGTACGGAAGCCTTTGCCCTTCTTTTTGTTGCTGCCACACTGTAGCCACTGGGATTATCCAAGCGGCGGCACCATTGTCGTAGTTATACCGGTTTTATTTTTTTGTACTGTGGAAGTACGGCGTCTCGAAGTACCGTACCATTCTACAACGTTTAATACAGCACCGGTAACTACCGGTAGACTACCGGTGTAGTGTGTAGTGTATGATGATATCGTAGTATTCGAAAAAAATCCAAAAAAAAAAACGAAGGAGGAACGTTCGTGACCCAGAATCTTTTTTATATATATATTCGCAGGACTGTTTCAGCCGTTTGACACATGCAGGGTTCAGGATAATATTTCATCTTACATCAGCATTCTCATCAATGCACAGCATTCACAGTCAATAAAAAAAAACAAAGAAATCTTTTCATCCATCAGCGTCATCGTCCTACCACGGGAGATTCTCATCCATGCCCGTTTTCCGATTAATGAAGTAATAGTATACCGTCGTATCACAGCAACGACGACAGTTGGGTCACACCGAAACTGGCAACTGTTAGGGTTGTCTCATCGCTTCTTATCGTCCACAGCCGCCAACAACTCGAAGGATCATTTTCGTCCATCAAAAGAAAGGGAAGGAGGTGCTCAGTACGACAGCGCCTGCAACAGTAACGATCAATTCGCACATCGAAAGTCTCGAAAAAAAAAAAAACATTATTTTGAATTTTGTCAACGCCATATCTGCTCTATACTATCTGCATTCAACGCGAGTAAAATTATGATATCATCCTTGCCCAGGAACTTGGTGCAAAGGCACCTCAAGTTTCATCAACTGAGAATCCAAAGCAAACGCAGCGCACCCTTGCTTCCAACACCACACCACTCCGAATCTATTATTTTCAACAGGAACAGCAACAACGTCATGACAACCAAACGGTGGCATGGAGGCCCACACGTGGAAAAGGATGCCAAAACCGTTCGATTGTCTTTTATACAACCAGACGAATCTATCAGAGAGGTCGACGCACGCGTTGGAGAATCCTTTTTGCAAGTGGCACACCGCAACGACATTGATTTGGAGGGCGCTTGCGAAGGTGTTTGCGCTTGCAGTACGTGTCATTTGATTTTTCCAGTCGAAGTCTTTGACCAGTTACCGGAGCCGTCCGAAGACGAAGAAGATATGCTGGACATGGCCTTTGGACTGACAGAAACCAGCCGATTGGGATGCCAAGTGATCGTTACTCCAGAAATGGATAGACTCACTGTGGAAATGCCCAAGGCCACTCGCAATTTCTATGTGGACGGTCACGTACCCAAGCCACATTGAGAGAAACTAATAACTGGTCACCCATTCCTGCTTATGTTCTTTGGTTTCATTTGCTCTCCCTTTGCTCGTTCATACCTTTTAATGATAGGAACCTCTCGAAGCGAGAGACAAGTGGCAGAACGGTGGAGCAAAGCAGTCTACTACGTAGATTGTGTAACAGATGCTCAAGTACTGGTGTTTTGATAATACGATTTTAGTATTACAGTAGTGGTACGTTGTCAGTACCTATTATATTAAAATATTTTCAGAAAAGTAGATTTTCTACTTTCAAACTTTGTGTGTACATACTCCGTAGTTGAAACCTGCAGTTCAATTCGATGTCTGTGCGTCTCCCGTACTGTGCCTCCCAGCCAGCAGTATTGCATGATGTCTCGTCCCCGAAAAAAACAATCAATAATTCTTCTCATCATCAGGATTCTTCTTCCATTTTTCTCATCAATCTTCCATAACACAACACATTGCTACAGTCGGTTAGAGACCGACGCCAGAATAATAATATCACATTTCTTCTCTGGCTTATTGAAATATGGCATCGTCTCTGCTAGATCCAAACGAAACCTTTGCATCGTTGACGGAATCGGTAGGACTCGACAATCGACTTCGAAAAGCGGTACAACGTCTGGGGCATGTCCGACCCACCTTGGTGCAGTCGAAATGCTTGCCATTGGCCATTTCTTCGGGCCGAGATATGGTAGTCAGAGCGAAGACTGGTAGTGGTAAAACTTTAGCGTATTGCCTTCCCTTGCTACAAAAGATTCTACAAGGAAAGGAAGCCTCCAACAACAACGCTTCTTCTAGTGGCGTGAGAGCCGTGGTTTTGGTTCCGACACGAGAACTTTGCTCTCAAGTCTACAAGACTCTCAAATCTTTAACTTATTATTGCGATGAGATTATTTCTGTGGCAGTCCTAAGTAGTGCCCGTGGCGGCGGACGGGAAGAAAAAGGACAACAGGAGCTGACTCGACAACGAGCCATGTTGCGGGATCGTCCAGATGTGGTTGTCGCGACACCGGCAGGACTGTTGACCCATCTGCGCAGTGGAGATATTTCATTGAAGGATTCAATGGAAACGTTGGTGGTCGATGAAGCGGATTTGGTCCTGTCGTTTGGTGAGTATGCATCAAGTGTATTATTCAAACGTGGTGCCCTTTACTGGCCTTAAAATTTCATGTTATCTAACAAACAATTATCTCTTGTCTACGACGTATTCTTAAGGCTACACGGGTGACATTACGGAAATAATGAAGTCTATGCCACGGATATGTCAAGGATTCCTCATGTCCGCAACGCTGTCGCCTGAGCTGAATTCGTTGAAAAAGGTCGTCTTGAACTCACCAGTTGTTCTCAAGCTGGAAGAGGAAGAATCCCGACAAAAAGACGGTCAGCTGACACAGTTTTACTTGCAGCTACCCCGGAAAGACAAAAATTTGGTCATTTATGTCTTTCTCAAGCTGGGACTTCTGAAAGGAAAAGGGATCTTCTTTGTCAACTCGATTGATGGTGGATACAAGCTAAAACTGTTCTTGGAACAGTTTCACATTCGGTCGTCTGTGTTGAATGCTGAATTGCCGTTTCGAAGTCGATTGAACATTATCGAGCAATTTAATGTAGGCAATTTCGATTATCTCATTGCCACAGATGAAAGCACGGATGCAACCGATACAGATGACGAGGGGGAAGAGGAAGAGGACGAACAAGACATGTCCGACAACGATGCTGAAACTATTCCATCGGATAACAAGAAAAAAAGAAAAAAAGACGAAGAATACGGTGTATCTCGTGGTTTGGACTTTCGCAATGTTTCGTTTGTCTTGAATGTGGATTTTCCTCCGTCAGCGAGATCTTATGCTCATCGCGTTGGAAGAACAGCTCGTGGTGGTGCGAAAGGCGTTGCTTTGAGTCTGGTCGACATTGCGTCCGAAGATCAGTTTGATACACTACAAGCAGTGCAAGAAGACCAACCCAAAATTCCAATCACTGGTGCCGCCACCGAGACTCTGCAATCCTCGTTGGATACCCCGACGGTCGATTCATCTGGTTTGGTGCATGAACAATTTCAGCCATCTCCCTTGGATTTTGACCTTCGTGAAATTGAGGGATTCAGATACCGGGTTGAAGACGTTGCGAGAGCCGTAACCAAATCCTCTGTGAAGGAAGCCCGTGCGGCCGAGCTCCGGGCTGAGATCCTGAATTCTGACCGACTTCAAAGCCATTTTGAGGAAAATCCCACCGATTTGCAGCTATTACGCCATGATCGTCTAGCCACACATGTGACGAGGGTCCAGGACCATTTGAAGTACGTTGAATTGGATGTAGCTGTCAGTTTGGAGCCTTTGTATGACGTTATGATACTCACATTGTCGCTTTTTTCCATGAAAGACACGTTCCAAAGTATTTGCTGCCGAGAGGAATGGAGGTGGCCGATTTGAATCGTAAACGCAAGCGTAGAAAAACTAGAAAAAGCACCAATATGCAACGCAGTGCCGAGAAGGACCCTCTTCAATCTTTTAACGACGGTGATATCAATCTTGACGGGTTGGATGGAGATGATACGATGGAAGGAATGGACGTTGGCGACGTGGACGACATGCCTGACTTTGGGCCGGAGCGCGATGCCAAGAAGCAGAAGAAGGACGACCCGGCTGAGAAGAAGATTTTCGCCAACACCCGTGACGGCACCGGAAAGAGCACTGCTGGCAGAAACGCATGGAAGGAAAAGCATCGCAAGGGCAAATTCAGCGGCAAAAAACGCATGTCCGAGCGGAGGAAGAAGGATCCTTTGGGAATCTAGATAGTACCCTAACAGCTATGTATGAAACTATATCCTCATTATTGTGACATACTATAATATGTTGTTGTCGGAGAAGAGAGCTTGTAATGCTTGCAGGCTACTAACGGTAGCTTGGTGCGTCTATTTTCAACTACCGGTAGGTACCGGTAGCACTGTCGTTCTACCGGTAGTTACGGTAGTACAACGTGCTGCAGATCTTGGTAGGTCTCTCTACTACCGTAGTCTACCGGTACTACGATAGTACTGCGTAAACGTGAGAATAGAAACACTTTTTTTTCGCGCGTGTATGATACGACGCAGTTTCAAGTTCGATGTATCATAGTCTACCGTAGTCGCCCGGCGCCCGGGTCTCGGGTCCCAGGAGCATCCGCGACCATTACTTTATCCCAGTCCCCAAAAATAATGACTCGGGACTCAAGTTCCAATAGTTCGCTTGTTACTCTTCTCTTTGACAAAGTGGAGACATTTTGTCTCCAGTTGAGACATTTTGTCTCCAATTGGAGACAAAAGTAGAGACAGAGAAAAAATGTCTTGAGACAGAGACAAAATGTCTTGAGACAGAGACAAAATGTCTCGAGACAAAATGTCTCCAGTTGAGACAACGTTCACCTCGAAGGAAAAGGGGAACCCCCAAATACTCACTTACAGTTACTACCTACTCGGAGTAGTAGTCGGAAACAGTTGCAACAGTTACGGAGTACATACATCATACATCATGTCTGATGAAGCATGACGCGACAACAACCATCTTTTTTTGCTACAACAATGGCGAGATCACGTGAAAGAGGCTTTCAAGAGAAATAAATTGGGAAGCTACAGGCTTTGTTGGCGGTCGTGGCCACCACTGAGGAGTTGGAAGGGAAGGGATCGAGTTCCAACAGAATCCAACATCCAGCAGCATCCAACAGCAACTCGCAAACTGAAGCAAGTCTTTGTGTGGTTCAACGAGGACCAAACAGCAACTAGCAACCAAAGACATTTTTCGTTGAGGATTGTTTGGATATTCTTTCCTCCGATCTATCATTTGTTGGCTTCCCATCTTCCAAGCAAAAGGCCATAGAAGGTGTAAATCATTCTCATTTCAGATCTTTTCCCGGTGTTGGATTTATGCTTTTATTTTTACATCGACCGTCGCAATGGGATGGGGAACACCTACTAGTCGTACTTAAAAGAACAGTAGTAAATCATCTCAATGGGCGATGCCAAGGGAGGGGAACAACCGGTGGTGGAAGAGGACGTTGGATGATGCAAGCTTTAAGCAAGAGTGCCTACAACTGTTCCGAATGATTCATTGAATAAATCCAACAAACCCGAAGATAGTGCAAATATTAAAGCAAAAGCAAAGCTTCGTAGTTTGCTAATGAATAAGTCCCCAATGGCACACTATTCGACAATCGAGCAAATCCACAAGAGATAATCTTTTTTCAGTCTTATTTACTCAATAATTTCAAAACAAACTTTCGGAGCCTGAGGAAAACACTTGCATGGAGAAAGAATTTGTCGCATTCGACCCACTGGCCTATGAGAAAGACCTCTTTCCAAGAAATAATAGTGCCCGTGGCGAGCTGTTTTGGGACGGAAGTTCTACTCGAAAGATCATGGGAGAAGATGTGAAGACTGGAATAACAGCAGGACTCTCTCCAACGGAAGTGGTCCAACTGCTATCTAGTTTCTATGACCAATGTCCATTGGATGCTTTTCACAATAATCTGTACAAAGAAGAAAAAAATGGTCGCAAGACGTCTGAAGGCAGCAGAAACGCAACAAGAAAGGAGCAGCCTACTTTCTGCAACAGAATCAGCAATGAAGCTAGCTACAACAAAGAAGCTTGGAAACTACTACTACTACGACAGTACGAAGTATATTATACTACATTATTTGTTTATGCTGTCGTTACTCTATTAGTTTGGCTGTTTAAAATTCGAGAAGATGGATCATTCTACTATCGTTGTATGTACTTGGTAGGAGATACGAAGCATTTTATTCTGTAAACGCAATAATAGTTTAAAAATTTTTATTTTGGGACTTGTAAGAGAGCCTTTTGGGGGAGTTTTCCTTTGTCTCCAATTGGAGACAAAACTTGAGACAGAGACAAAATGTCTTGAGACAGAGACAAAATGTCTTGAGACAGAGACAAATTGTCTTGAGACAAGAGACAAAATGTCTCCACTTTGTCTCCACTTTGTCTCCAGTTTTGTCTCCATTTCGGAAAAACGCTTTCGAGGAATTCGAGTCCCGTGAAATTGGAGAATAGAGGATCGGAAATTTAAGGGTAGGGTTAGATCGAAATTCGCGGATGCTCCAGTGTCTCAGCGCTCCGAGAACGTATGATACTGTGGTATGTGGTACCAGTACGACGTACGATAAATCTGCCTGCCTGTCCTCCACAGTCCACAGTCAACCTCCACCCCCGGCACCACTCGATCTCATCACAAGAGCGATATTCCACAAAAATAATGATTTCGTTGTGCTGTCTCACTTCAAAGCAATCTTCACGTCTCTTCTATACCTTCTTGCTTCTTGTATGGAGCAGCGAGCTTGAGATTGCAGTACTATACGACAAGAACATTTAAGACAGATAGCAAAAGTTAAAGGGAAAGAAGGAATTGCAGCAAAGCAAAGCGTCACGTCGCCTACTGCATCATATAAAGGACCATGAGAGTCGAGAAGTGTTATTTTTGTTCTTCGCCGTGCTATCCGGGACACGGAATGGTGTTTGTTCGAAACGACAGCAAACAGTTTCGATTCTGTCGTTCGAAGTGCCACCGAAACTTTAACAAGAAGAGGAATCCACGCAAGGTAAAATGGACCAAAGCATACCGTAAAACAAGGGGAAAAGAAATGGCGGTCGACAGTACATTTGATTTTGAGAAGAGACGCAACCGACCGGTCAAATACGATCGCGATTTGATGAGCAAGACGATTTTGGCCATGAAGAAGGTAGAGACGATTCAAAAGGCTAGAGAGCTACGATTTTTCGATAACCGTATGCAGGATGCCAAGGCTGAAAAGAAGAAGCAAGCTAGGGTGGAGATTGAAAAGTCCATTGATCTATTGGCACCTGCTGTCGCGAATCGGGAAGAAGTTATGCGAAATGTTGTGGACAGTGCCAGACAACGAATTGCAGCCCGAAAGAAATCCGCCACGAGACTTACGACTGGTGGCAGCAGCGGAGATGCTATGCAAGAGGACTGAGATTTTGCAACGAACATAGCGGCACTCCATCCACTGTTTTAGATGCATCTATAATTTGAAAACATAACTCCATTATTGCAATTATTTAGGTTTCTTGTTGCTGGAGAGATTTATCATTGGGATTCTGATCCTGTTTCGGTGACGGTTTTTGCTCCAATTCTTCCAGTCGCTGCCTCAGCAGCAGTGCACTGGACTCCGGCAATTCGTTGCTGTCTAAAAGCGGTCGTAAATCTTCTAGCCACCCAAGTTTCTCCATCAAATCCAACGCAACATTTTCACAGTTTCCACTGGCTAAGAAATCACGATCGTTGGATTGAAAGTCCAGTCCTAAATGCCATCCAACTCTCTCACGATTGATCAACACTCGCATTGCCGACTTGGGAATACGCCAAACAATTGAATTAGCAGGTGCCACAGCCAAAGAGGTTCCCATGATAATCAGCAAGTCGATATCTTTCACATCAATGGGAACACTGTTAAAAAATACATCGGGAAGCTTTGATCGAAACAGCACGATCGATGGCTTGACAGTGTTGCGACCACACGATTCACAGGCAATCGCACTTGATTCCTTGGGAGCGGACGGATCTTGTCCCGTAATGTCTTTGATTTGGCTACGTACCAACCCACAAAAATGGTCAAAGTCCATTTTGGCATTGCAATTGGCACATTCGGCTTCATCCATGGATCCGTGTACTGCAATGCGGCGTTCATGTCCAATACCAATACATTGATCTTCGAGACCATCAATATTCTGAGTGTATAAGCGCACTAGTTTGCCTTTACCCCCATTGGTCTTCGTTTGTAAGAGCTCGATGAATCGATGGGCTAATGTAGCCTTCCATTTCCTTTCTTGAACACCTAGAATAAACTCTCGATTGACTTCCAAGCAGGGAAGTGGATTTTCCATGAACAAATGTTGATCCAGGGAAAAAGATGGATTTTCTTCGATCGCCTCAATCTGTTCTTCCGTGGCGGTCAACTTGGTGGCATTCAATGTGGCGTATAGCCCGTTGGAAGACCGGAAGTCAGGAATTCCACTCGCAACACTCATACCAGCACCAGTCAAGCAAAGAATCCTCTTGCACCTATCCGACTGAATGAAGTTAGCCACATCATCCAGAGATGTTGGCGCTTCACCAAAGGGGTATTCTACTGGTTCATCGTCTTCTATGGGCAATTGGATGCCATGAGCGGCCAAGTACTCCAAAGGTATGCCGTTGGCAGCTGCGGCCGCGATAATTCTTCGGAACAGAGACGCGTCTTCCTCATCTTCATCGTTGTCCAAGTCGAGCTGTTCCGAGTCCAGAGGAACCTGTTCATCACCATCAAAATCTTCTTCCGAAGAGCTAGAATCTTTTTGATCCGATTCTTCATTTGGATCCTGCTCTTCATCGTCGTGGCTTTCGGTGCCATCGCTTTGATCGCTGGAATCATCAGTAGAACTTAGGTCTTCTTTCTCATGATCATCATCGTCTTCTTGTTCCTGGACGCTAGCAGAAAGACTGCCAGTACTTGTACTGATTGACGCTACTCGTTCATTTGCTTCAGTCGGCAATGGATCCCTTTCAAGTTTGGCTTTCTTTGACACCGGCGTTGATTCGTCATCATCCATACTATTTGTTTCATAAACAACCGAATCTGCTGCTGGACTGCATCTCAAATTGGTAGATGCATCTTCCAAGGAGTTCTCGTGTTCTTCCACCTTTCGTTCAGACAG
This sequence comes from Nitzschia inconspicua, assembly GCA_019154785.2. Classification (NCBI taxonomy): domain Eukaryota; phylum Bacillariophyta; class Bacillariophyceae; order Bacillariales; family Bacillariaceae; genus Nitzschia; species Nitzschia inconspicua. Next base: position 751,512 of record JAGRRH010000006.1, on the reverse strand, counting down.
ATTGTCGTGTTCCTTGATAATATCGTTTCTCTCCATACTCCGGTCACTATTTCTCTTGGACGGCAACTGTGCAACGACCTAACCACCTGAAAATGTACAATCCCAGAACGACGTCATAAAAAACATGCTCGTATCATAGTAGCTGCCAACTTCGCGTCCGAGTGCGCATAATATTCTGCCGGACGTAGTACTCTAGTAGAGGCAGTAGTGTTCGTAGTAGGTACCGTAATAAATACCGGTATCATACGTCGTACGTCGTTCCATAGAATGCGTAGTACGTCATAGGATGCAACATGAGACTGTGGTACATACCGGTAGTACACTGTTGTACCAAACGAGTACCTAAGTCGCCTGGCTGACAGCCAGGAAGGAACTACCGTACCGTATCATAGAATCATAGACTACCGTACCACGCGTATTAGGTACCGATACCGGTAGTTACTACCGGTAGAAGTACGGAGTAGTATGAATCGACAAGAGTATGGTTTGCTACTGCAGTACTGTCACCTGTTTCCTGTTTCGTAAGCCACGCAGTGATTTCATTCATGAAGAGCACGAATAAAATTCATTTTAGAAGGAGGATTCAGCACAACCTCAACAAGTCGTCGAAGAAGGCAGAGTTTCATACTGTACGTACTAATAATGCCGGTACGGGTACATACTTTAGTAGTACTGGTACCTAGCTAGCTATCGGTAGAGTAGACTACAAGGAGCAACAAGACACGGCGTGATCTTCATTCATCTCATCCGGGGGACACGAATGGGCACGGCACAAAATCCAGACGCGAGCTACCGGCTCAAACGTTTCCAGACCCGCACAATCCGAAATGGAAATTTTGAGAAAACTGAAAACAGAGCAAAACGAAAGCTCGAGCAACTACTTTCCCCTTCTTAAGTCCACAAAATAACAGGGACTACTATTATGAGGAAGCTATTTCTACCGAGACAACAATCAGCTACTGCTAACACCAAATATCGATCAAAATCTGCTGTCATGAATCGACGAAAGAGTGCCGTGATTGCCCGAACCAAATTATCATGCATGTTTACGATGAATCCAAAACGACAACGAAGTGAATCGACCGAATCCATTCGCAACAGCTCCTCCGATGTGTCATCTCGTCTCGGATCGAAGAGTAATGTAATTATGAAAAAGAAAGTCGACTTTTCCCCATGGTGACCGTGCAGGAATTCGAAAAGTACACTGAAACCGAGAAGCAGGACATCTTTTTGTCCCAAAATGAGTTACAACAATTCAAGGAGCGCGAGATGATGTTGATCGTTTGCAAAACCAAGCAATCAATCTACCGTCGTCTCCTCTCGTTCGCCCCGCTTTTGAACAATGATCTAGATTGTACGACAATAATGACCTTAGACGAAATAAAATTGCGAAAGAAAATCCGACAAGCCGCTGTGGCCACAGTCCTGAACGAACAAAAGTTCAACAGGGACTACGGCATTATAGAGGCCGTTCATTGGGAAGGGGGGCGCAACTTATTTTCAGCAGTTGCAGAGCAACAGGCTTTGAGACGAGGAATTCAAGCCGAAAGCGAGAGATAATGGATACATGGGCAAAGGGATAGAAGTCATTGTAAAAATTGATTTGTATAGTTGCTGTTTCCAAAAGTTACATTGCTCCGATCCCTGTGTAATCGGAGATACTTTCCACCTTTATCCTATCAAGTAGAATACTGGTATAATCACCGTGACAAAATATAAATCATCACAGCTCGGTACGGAACTGGGCCCCCTCCGACAAAAGAACTGAATCACAATCAGTGAAGACAAAATCTCTCGATGAAGTAGTATCGAACAGAAGCAAGCAAACCCAAGCATACACGCTGCTGATGGGAAGGCACGATCTTCTTCTGGAGGTAATCCTGCTCTTTCAACGCCAAGGTTCAAACGTTGTCTGTTCAAGATTCGCTTTGAAAAATTGGCACAACCCTGATCACTAAGAATACATTAAATCCCGGTGGGGCTTTTGTGGACCCCTTTCCAAAGAAGGACGCGTGTCGATCATCACACAATTCAAAATCGTTTACGCCTTGGACAATCGGTTCTTGTTCTGATGTGCCACAAATCTAGCCAGGATGGTCAGCAATCGTGCACTGGATTTCTATCAATGGGCAGATGGCTCTGGGAGACCACTTTCTATTACACGCAATTCACCCGATGATTTAGGCAGAATTGTAGATGCGTTTGTTGGGGTACCAGTAGATTTTGCATTTTTCGAAATCGGACTCGGCTGGCCTGTCATGGCCAAGATTCGTTCCCAAGTAGAGCCAAGCGGATCTAAATGCCTCGGTGATGTAGCCACAAGCTGAGGAATCGGAATGAGCACGTTTTGTTTGTTGACCAAGCCAATAGAGAATCCAGTGAATCCGGCCATTGCAGCGTGAACCGCATCCATCGCCAATTGTTGGCAGTACAAGCTGTCAGCTCCATTGGCAGGAACGGTTCTTACCGTGTAGCTTGGGTCAATGTATTTGATTGTCGTAGTTTCCCCAAACTTTGAAAAGTATTCTTTGAACACTTTTTGTAGGTATGGGCCGATTTCTGGCAAGGCTCGGTTGCCACCTGCATCTATAACATCGGAGACTCCCAAGATCTCCTCCCCGGCCCCTTCTGCGACCACTACGACAGCGTATTTTTGCTCTTTGATTCGCTTACGAAGAAATGGAAGAATTCCTTGTGGACCTTCTAGTATGATCGGTACCTCGGGAACTAGCACAAGGTCAACATCCTGACTACCCAATGCTGCAAAGGCTGCCAAGAACCCGGAGTATCGGCCCATTAGCTTGCAGATTCCGATTCCATTGGGAAAATTGCATTTTGCCTCCGTTTTCGCCGAATGGATAGCAAGTTGTGCAGCTTCACAAGCGGTTTGAAAGCCAAATGAACGGTCGATGTAGTCAATATCGCTGCAAAGGATGAATAAATTGTTCAGAAATTGAGAAACGTTTTCAAGTTCGGTATAGTAGCAGCAACATTCGCTGATATCAGTTTTCCCTTACTTGTCGATCGTCTTTGGGATTCCTACGACGGCTAGCTCAACGCCTCGTTCCATGCATGCTTTGTGAATGGCGTAGGCTCCTCTGTGCGTTCCATCCCCTCCGATAATGAATAGTTGATTGATCGAATGCTTTTCCACAAAGTCGAAGATCTTCTCAATGTCAAAGCCACCACGAGAGCTTCCCAATATTGTACCGCCTTCATGATGTATGTTTTCTACCATATTCGTGGTTAGTAGGATTGGAGGACAGTTTGGATCGTGGAACCCGTGAAAGCCTCCTTGAATCCCGTAAACTTTGTTGGCTCCGTATAGGTAATAGAGTGAATGGACGAGTTCACGAATGACATTGTTGACCCCACAGCATAGCCCACCCGCGGAGAGAATTGCAGCATTGACCTTCGAGGGATCAAAATGAAGATGCCTTTTCGGTCCAGCACGAAAAAAGGCCCTAGAAACGCTGTCCATGCCGCCCTTGAGTACAGTGTCGACCAAGACCACCTCATCATCGCCCACAAGCTCTTGAAATTGTAGATTGGCAACATGAGAATCAAAATTGCAATATTCATCGTCAATGTCACACTCCTTCTCCTGTTCTCCGTTGGTCCCTCTTTGCCGTCGTTCGTTGAAATTGAGTGTGGCTCCGTTGCTTCCATCGGCTCCTTCTCTGCATTCATATGAAGGAAATCGATCTCGCAACGTTTCTACATGCGCCACATATACATCTTGGATACTGATGTTGGTAGGTTGGAAATAGGATGTGTGCTGAGTATCCGATCCATCTCCGATGTGCAGTCGCGAGAATGTATCCGGGTATCTTCCAGCTTCAATTCGCGGGCGGATGATAAAGCCGAAACAGAAGATCCGGCTAAGATCCAACAACGACAGAATGAGAAGAAGCTGAATTGCAAGGTTCATTTGTTTGAAGTGTTCTATTCTTTACATGCCTCTATCTGACAACCTTGTAATGGGATGTTGGTCACGGGGGGAGCTTTTCTTTGAAAAGAGCAGAACACAACATCATCATCACATCGACGTCACGCAACATCGGCTTCGTTCTCGTTGTTCTCTTCAGGCCTCATTGCTTCATTAGATGTCAGAAAGCCCTCACCCTAATGAGTGTTGAAACATCAAACCTCTGAATCATTGTCGGTTGTCGGACACATGATGGTTACTTCTGTCGTAATGGGACCACCATCACCGCCACCACAATCACAATCACCAACGAGACATGACATTGGATTGTCGTCGTCCCAAAGCGCTTCGCAACTCTTGTAATTGTTCATGAAATGCTCTTCTTCTGAGCTGCCATGCAGTGCGCATCTGATTTACCATGAGGACTCTATCAAGACGAATTCCGATTCGAAATCGAGGCTACACTCTTGCGTCTCAGACGTGTGGACCGTTGGCGTGCAACATGTACGCTTTGGTCTGTGATACATCCAAAGAAGCCGTCGTTGTTGATGCTTCAACCACCAATCCGTTTGAATTTCAGGCCTTTCAGCAGTTCTTGACCGAACAGCATGGAGCACATCTCAAACACATCCTCTTGACACACGCTCATCCAGACCATATCATTGGTATCACCGAAACGATGAGAAAGTGGCCCGAAGCGTCACTTCATTTGCATCCTATGGAGGAAGAAAACTATTCCACGGCTTATGAGTTTGGACTGCAACTGGGCATGCCCATGCCTCATGAAAGACTTCCAATTCCCACCGATGAGTTGAGGGAAGGGCAAATCATTCGTGTTGGGGACTCCATTGAGCTCACAGTGGTCCATACTCCCGGACACAGTCCTGGTCATGTGGCGTTCGTGGACAGGCGCGTCATGACTGATTTCATAGAACAAAGCAGCGATTCCGCTTCCTCCAGAAGTGGCAGCAAAAACTTCAAAAACGATGCTAGTGATAGCGCTGGAAATGTCTTGCTCTTGGGGGATTTGTTGTTTCGTGGGTCGGTTGGACGAACCGATCTTCACAACGCCTCAATGGAGGACTTGTTGGCAAGTCTTCGGCGACTGTACGAGTCCTTTCATGACGATTCGATTGTTCTGTCAGGTCACACTACACCCACATTCCTCCAACGAGAACGACAATCTAACCCCTTTGTTGATCTGGCTCTTAAGCGACCAAGAGAATGGTACGAAGAATACAAAGAGCATCATGAATGGGTGGATCTCGATCGATGACACAGCATGCTTGGAATTAACTGTAACAAACAAATTGTGATTGTGATAGCAGATTGTCAATGGTTTGTCCATCTATAAAGTTTTTGACTCGATTAACTCGTTCAGAGCAAACTGTGTAGCGAAGGTACAGATATGTGGAAGTATAACGATACGAGACGATACGCTTCTACCCTCATCTGCTATGCTTTGATGATCGGGAGAGACACCCTCCTCAGAACCGCTGGTATAATCCTCTGGACAATGGCTACTCATCAAACGGTACTAGTGGTGCAAGATTCTTGGGTACTAACTAGATAAAATAATTCCACCAACCACTAATGTCTAATAATAGACCACAAAGAAGATGTTGACTGGACTCTAAAGAAAAAAATCATTCTACAACAACATACAGCGAAACGCTGTAATACGACTTGACTTTTCGTTTGTTGATTCGCTAATGCTTGCTTTTGCTTAGTCTACCTTCTTTCTGTAAGAGCATCCCTCTGTAAGGCGGGCCTTGCCTCCAGTTGGTTGACAAAGCATAATGTTGCAGTTCCCGCACAACACCACGGTTTGAGCATGGCTGAAAACAGTTGTGATTTGAAAGCATCCAGGACACTTGATGTCCATGAAAAACGAGTTGGGTGACTGCACAAGTCGTTTGAGCTTGTATGTGCGTTCTTCTTGCTCTGCAGTAGGATTTAGTAGATCGACTGGCATTTTTACGGTATAGAAATCAAGTAAAAGTTGTTGCTGATGAGTATAGAACGAAGCTATAAGGATCGTGGATGACAAAGATCTGTTCAGAATAGAAAATGAATACGGGGAGAAAAAGGTACAAAAAATGAGTCATTATTTCATGAGCAAACAATGGTTTGCAAAAGGGTCACCACAAGACGTGTTCCGAGGCACGAGAGACAAAGATAGAAAGAGAAAGGCTGCTGGAAGTTCAAAACAGCAGGATGTGCAATCCAACACGCCCGCTCACGTAAAAACTGTACTGCGGATCTACGTGGGATATTGCCGGTGACGCCGCATCCCGATTGCCGTTACTACCTCCTTGAAGCGCCCATAACCGTCCTCCCAATAACATTGGCACTGCAGGAGACTCTTGATTTCGTCCACGATTGATCGAACATTGTCTTCTCTAACTCACCACAACAAAAAGGAATAAGCACAAAGATAGAGAGCTTAATGTCGCTGCATGAGGAGGAGTGTTTGGACTCGCGGCGACGAGGTGAGAAAAGGCTGACTTAGTCGCAAAATTTTGTTTAGTAAGGCGAGAAGCGATAAATTCAGATCTTCCCATACCCATAGTGCTTAAGATACATACCTATGATTACGGTTTCCGTTGTCCTTCCTTTGGACAAGACAGAAAAACGGCAGGCATCGCTTGCACATTCATTTTTATTGTTGTTCATCAATCACCTCCCGCCTCACTCCAGAGATATTTCTCGTGATCGACATGTCTATGAACCAGCTTGGAGTACCAGAAGAAGTTGACCCAGGTGCACATTGCTCAGATCAAGCTACTAATCCTCCTCTGCACAAAAAAGTTGCATCGCATCGTCTTCACAAAAAGAGAAGTAAAGGAGACGGTAGCCATTTACGAGGAATCTTTTGAAAAAGAACTCTTCTTTGCTGTTGCAGAATTCTCGTCATTTCTTGCCTTGGAGGAACGAGGTGGCTGAATCTTTTTTTCAATCTTGTCCGATGTCATCTTCTCATCGCAAACAACGGCATGCAAGACGCCAAGAACGACTCAGAGACCCGCCGGTTCCGCAGGCAAATTTTAATTCATCCACAACAATGTCTCCTCCGCACCCGTACCATCAAAACACGCCACCTCCACCTCCACCAGCGCACTACCTTCAGCAGCAGCGCTCAATATCGACCGACTCTAAAGTTTCCGATATATCTATGGACGACTTTGCTACAGGATCGGCCCTCGAAAGTGTCTTTGAATACTCGGATACCAGTGATGACATGAGGGAAGATTCCTACTTTTTACCTGAGGAGAATCCCTACAGTCCTCCCAGCTTGCTAGGGAATCAAAATCCTTTCCCACGAAGGCCAAACAATCCGTATCAACGAACTGGTGGACGAAATGATTCCGGAGAGTCGTCATTCCGTGAACTGAAACGAACTGGTAGCAAATCATCCCGCATTGTTCAATTTTCATCTCAATACAAGAACGACTCCTTTTCGGATTCAGAAGTCGGGGATGTACGCGGAGACGTCTTAACGGGTAGCCATGATTGCGACAGTGGCGAAGAAGATTCTCCAAAAGCGACATCATCCAGTGCGAAAAACCGAAGCAAGGCAAATTGGATGAAGTAGGTTGCATACGCCTTTCGGTCTCCGTCTGGGATCCAGGACATCGGCAGCAAACACACACCGCAAATTTCCTTAGATCGTCAACAGCAGCAACATCAACAACAAACTGGCTTCAATAAGACGGCTTTAAACAATCAAGCCCATAAGCGCGTCCCATCGGGGTCTACAATGGAGTATGCCCATGCATTGTTGAGATATCCATCGCAACCAAAATCACAGATTTCGGACTTAAAGGTATCTTCCTATGAGGCAAGCCCACTACTCAAGAAGAATAAGTCCATCCCTAAATATGCACCGAGCGAATCGGAACACGACCGCGAGTTTCTGCCAAATCTGCGGCCGAGCAATGCTATTATTCAAGCGGAAGCAACTGGTATTATTAAGAGGACCAGTGGACACAATGCAACCATGTCACCCGCTTTTAGGTTTTCTAATAAAAGGACAGCTTCGCGGGTTGCTGCATACTTTCTGATGGATTACGAGGCAAGCCGACCACCGACCCTGTCATCGCATTTTGACACCATTACAAATGAGCAGTTGTTACTCTATCAATTTCATTTCTCTTGGCCATGGAGAAGTTTCGTCAACCTGGCCATTGCCGTATTGTTCCTATCACATACGCAAAATCTTTTGACAACTGCAATGTGAGCCGTATTCTCCGTCATGAATCTGCCAAATCCTTCTACGTTGTATTTCTTTTCTCAACGATTCATTCCAACTCTCTCACCCGACACAGATTGCATACTTGCGTTATCTTGGTTTTTGCCGTTGATATCAGAATAAAGGAGGGAATGTATGGCATGGATCCCAAGTCCGATATAAGCCACACTGAACGGAAACTTGCTCGTCCGATGGTTGCGTTTCTATTATTTCTTGGCTTGGAGAGTTGGATGTGGTACTTGTTGTCGGACAACAATCCACACATAACACCTCCCATCTTCAGCTCCGTTTGTAAGCCGTTGGTATTTTTCTATTTCAGCGCAAAAGCAAGAGACTCACTTGAGGCTCTTTTGAGGATCAGTCGAATTGTGATGCGGGTTCTTCTGGTTGAGTTTGGCTTGATCCTGACTTTTGCATCCGTCGCTTGCCGTATGTTTGGAGATTTTGAAAGTTTTCACAACCTATCAAGGTCATGGGTGAGTTCACTTGCTTGGTGATAGAAAATAAATTTTTCTTTTATCTTGTCAACCTCATGACTGTCTCTTCGCCATCCGATGTATACAGCTTTCCCTTTTTGAGCGTGAGTGATAGCAACAACACTTTGTCAATCATTCGACAACAAATCAACTCGTCTTATTATCTGCTCTGTTGTAGTCTCTACTACGGTGGTAAACCCCTCACTGTGGATGCCAGTTTACAAAGAGGGGGCTGCCAATTCTCTTTTTTTCATCCTCTTCATCGTAACATGCACTTTCTACTACCATAGCCTAGTGCTGAGTGTTGTATTCCAAACTTACATTCAGGCTATTACAGAGGTATGTGACGACACTTTGGGAGACTATGCTGAACCGAAGAACGGATGAATGTGTGTATGTAGTCTTATTCTCTGCAACTTCTGTGTCTTCAGATTCATGAGCGATCATCATCGGATCGAGAAGAGGCGGTTCGTCTTTCATTCTTGGCTTTAATGAAGAATGGCAAGAACGACAAGACCGACTACATCAGCGTGTCAAGTGTTCGCAAGTGCCTTCAACTGGTTCGACCACATTACAATGCTCTCAAGATGAAAGCTCTAATGGAGATTGTAGACCCATCCAACGAGCGCGTGATTGACTATCCATCTTATCGCACAAAAATCAGAGCATCACTCAACGCTTCGATCCGGACATCGCGAGCTTCTACCAATTTTGCAATGGGTGTGGAGCTCCTTGCGGTGGTTGTGGCTGTACTGAACTTCATATACGTCTTGTCAGTGACATCAGAGTGGAACGCTGCTTGGTTCGAGGATTGCCAAATCTACTTCGGAGCCGTCTTGACGCTACTTGGATTGTTGGAGTTGACCGTGAGGTTCAATCCATTGAGATTTCAGCACTTTGCACCCATCACGAGACTTGACCCATTTTTTGATGGATTGGCATTGGTAGCGGCACTGATATCATGTCTGGGAGTCGTACAGTATGCGGCATGCTTTGCCTCAGATATTGATACCAGCCGTGCCATCGACGTTTTGCTCCTTGGACGGGCAATTGATATGATCCGGGTAATGCGATTTTTCCCCATCTTTCGAGATGTTGTTCGACGGAGTAGCGATGTTCTGCCTGCGTTGGCAGGGCCTTTGGTACTCATGTTGTCGGTCATACACATTTTTGTGTTCGCTGGAATGGTGATTTGGGGCGGAGCAATCGATGTGGAGAGGTTGATGGCCAACGAAGACCTCACTCCTCTGTATTGCCTGAACAACTTCAATGGATATACTACAGGCCTGGTGACAGTGTTCAACGTTGCCGTTGTGAATGACTGGCATGCCATTGCGGAGGTCTATCTCTACGCTGACCGGAACTCGAGCCCGCTAATTGTGTACACTTTTTTTATCGTGACCATATGCATCACGGTATTCATCATGCTGAACGTAATCACCGCATTCTTTGTTGAGTCATTTGTAACGAAGAATCATGATGCCATGGACGATGATCCAGGGTCCGAAAAAGAGACTAGCCATCGAGAGTTTCAGATTCGAACCGGAGAGAACACAAACGTCAAGAAATATTCGGGTCCTTCCATCCGATCCAGCTATCATGACAAACTGCAAGACGACGATGACGAACGGTCCAGTGAATCGGTGGAGCGGGACCGATCCATAGCCTCAAATACCAGCAGCGGTGAAATCTTCTTCTTCGATATCTACGAAAGAGAAGGATTTGACCAAATCATGCGTACCGTTGCTGGTTCGTCCGATGCAGAGCAGGAAATGTTTGCTCGAAATGTTTGCCATTACCTAGAAATGTTTGAAAGCCTAACGATTGGCCGGGAGAAAGTCGGGTACATGGTGTGTTGTCAACAAAGCTTGAACCGTTTTGGCAACCGCAGATTCCAAATTTCTGCCCAAGATTTTATCTCGAACGACACTCTTCATAAGGTTGTAAGCGACATGCATTCGGAAGTCTTGGTCCTTAGTATTCACAAAAAGAAGTTTCAAAGCAGGTGTCTAGTGCGGAATTTCCCTCACCCCAAAGATCCTTCTAAAATTCTTGAAATATCGGCTACCCTTCTCCGATATCAACCAGCCGCGACCTTGCTCGTCTCGAGGATCCGCCCTAAAGAATGAATAGATCCATCTTCCACCACTTGTGTTCCGCCATATCCAAACACCTCTAGTGAAAGACTGGCGATCTTGTTGTCGCAAACATATTAGGCAATTTAGTTGTACTCTATTCTTTGCTCTTGCTTTAAAAAACTCACACTCCGAGTATCATGCTGTCGTAGTCGTAGTTCGAAGTTGCATAGTCGTTGGCAAGATCCTGAGGCCTGAGTATCGTACTGTCATACCGGGTATCATACTGACGACTTACTCCGCACTCCGAGTACTACAGTAGTAGTATATGTAGCAAAGACAAACTCGTGAATGGCGACGTGTCGAATCCGCGGCAAAGCTTCATCCCTAATGAAAAAGTCGATCAAACTGTGGAAATGTGATCGACGCGGTTACTCGTGGTCAGTCATGGTTGTGAGTGGGTTTCTTGCACAATTTTGGAATGGGCATATGCCTCTCTCTCAAACACATGCTAATCTCTTTCACGAGTCGATTGTCTTTACCAACGTTCTCTGATGTCCAAAAAGTATCAAAAGCGCAACAATTAGACGAGACCGTTTTTAAATTCATATCGTCATCTCTCCTGTCGTCCAACCTTGCGAATGGAGTTGCAACACTCTAGATTCACCTTTCAAAAGCTTTTACAATCAGATTTTCTTTTTTTCGCCTCTTCATTTCTTCGCTTCTACGTTTTCTCATAATTTTTCTCTTTTCGCTCTGCGTGACGAGAAGAGACGAGACGAATAGCTGTCTCTAATTTTTCAACGTCTTCTTCGATTTGCATTCCTTTTCTTGTGATCATGAAGTTTCCCTCGGGTTTCCTGCAAGGTCGTTCGACGCCACTCGGGTCGTTCGTTGTCTTGGGGGTTCTCTTAGTTGTCCCTCTTGGCGCCATCGACAATGCCGATGCTCGTGGCTTGTGGAGCTCGTCTATGGATTCCGAGAGTGAAAACCATCCAAAAAGAGAGGAAGGCTTTGAACTTGTCTCTAACATCGCAAACCGTGTCCTTCAACCTGCCAAGAAGGCTGGGCAGCACGAAGGGGATGTCGATGGCGATTCTGGCAAGAAATCTGGGTATAAAAGTGTCAATGGGGACAACCATGGCAGCGACTTTGGCAAGAAATCTGGTTCCCACGGTGTCGATGGTGATGATGATGACGGCGACTCAAGCAAGAAGGCTGGATACGATATTGACGACGGCGACTCGGGTAAGAAGACTGGATACGATATCGTCGATGGTGATGACGACGACAGCGTCTCTGGCAAGAAATCTGGATGCGATACTATCGACGGCGGTGACGATGATGGCGACTTTGGTAAGAAATCTGGTTCCCACGGTGTCGATGGTGATGATGATGACGGCGACTCAAGCAAGAAGGCTGGATACGATATTGACGACGGCGACTCGGGTAAGAAGACTGGATACGATATCGTCGATGGTGATGACGACGACAGCGTCTCTGGCAAGAAATCTGGATGCGATACTATCGACGGCGGTGACGATGATGGCGACTTTGGTAAGAAATCTGGTTCCCACGGTATCGATGGTGATGATGATGACGGCGACTCTGGCAAGAAGGCTGGATACGATATTGACGACGGCGACTCGGGTAAGAAGACTGGATACGATATCGTCGATGGTGATGACGACGACAGCGTCTCTGGCAAGAAATCTGGATGCGATACTATCGACGGCGATGACGATGATGGCGACTTTGGTAAGAAATCTGGTTCCCACGGTATCGATGGTGATGATGATGACGGCGACTCTGGCAAGAAGGCTGGATACGAGATTGACAACGGCGACTCGAGTAAGAAGACTGGATACGATATCGTCGATGGTGATGACGACGACAGCGTCTCTGGCAAGAAATCTGGATGCGGTACTATCGACGGCGATGACGATGATGGCGACTTTGGCAAGAAATCTGGTTCCCACAGTATCGATGGTGATGATGATGACGGCGACTCTGGCAAGAAGGCTGGATACGAGATTGACAACGGCGACTCGGGTAAGAAGACTGGATACGATATCGTCGATGGTGATGACGACGACAGCGTCTCTGGCAAGAAATCTGGATGCGGTACTATCGACGGCGATGACGATGATGGCGACTTTGGCAAGAAATCTGGTTCCCACAGTATCGATGGTGATGATGATGACGGCGACTCTGGCAAGAAGGCTGGATACGAGATTGACAACGGCGACTCGAGTAAGAAGACTGGATACGATATCGTCGATGGTGATGACGGCGACTCGGGCAAGAAATCTGGATACGACTCTGTTGATACTGCAGACGATGACAGTTTGTCAGACAGCGGAACGACAACCGGTGCTTTGACCGGAAGTCCAAGCAACAACTTTGGAATTTGCGATTGCTTAATCTCATCTTCTCGCGGCAGTTTTAAATGTGGCAACAAAGTCTACGTATGTTCCTTTGTTGAAGAAATTTGTCCGAAGCAACTCAATTCCAACCCCGCTGTCATTCCTTTGGATGATATGCAATGTTTTGCTTATCAAAACCTTGGTCTTGGCGACACCTGTCCTGCTGTTGGTGACGAGAGACAGGTGTGTTCATCTAGCCCTTCATATCTTCCCTGCCTTTCATAAGTTCTCATTGAACGTGTTCTCTTTCCTTTCCAACTACAGAGTGCCCTTTCCAACTACGTTTGTTACATCGGGACCGATGTGACAAAAATTGATGGTACGAAATGTGTCTTGGTGTCTCCTCTTTTGAGGATTTGAAGAAACTCTAACAAAAGCCATGTTGCTTCACCTCGAAAATTTTATCAACCAGGCAACGGATGTGATACATGCAGTGGCTTTGGAGTTGGACCTTCTACGCAAACAACATATCCAACAGCTATTCCCACTTTTTCTTCTAGTACTCCCCCAACTGGATTACCTAGTGGCTCTCCAACAAGTTTTCCGACAAGAATCCCTACTGCTCCCCCAACAATTTCCCCTAAAGAAAGCCCAACTGGACTTGCAACACTTTCTCCTAGCACTTTTCCAACTGAAGTCCCAACAGAAACATTTATGACTGCCCCACCTTCAACAAACAGTCCTACCATATCCCTTGATGGTTTATTAACTGAACATCCAACAGTGACTCCAACAGGAGTTCCAACTGTTCCTCTTACTCTTTCTCCTATTGGGCAACCAACAGTTGTCCCAACTGTGTCCCCTAATCAAGTTCATACAGGTTTCCCAACTTTTTCTCCACCTGAGTTCCCATCAACTCAACCAACAAAACTTCCTTCTGATTCTGAAACAACTGTAGCTCCCACAATTACTCGAACAAAAACACCCACTATCTCTCCAACTGCTTTCCCAACCGATCTCCCAACTGGATCATCTGCTCCATCCCAAAACTGCATCCCCAAAGTCCTTGATTTTGATGGCTTTGCCAATGGTGAATATATCCATGATGAACTCTGGAACTCTCATTGTGTTACCATAACTGCCATGGCCAATTTGCGCCGTGGAGTCCAAACAGGTTTCACACCCATTGCAGGTGTCCATGAGCCAGCTGGAGGTGCAGCAAGAGTGTTTGATACTGGTAATGGGAATAATTGTGATGAAGATTTGCTTACTCCCAGTCCAAAGTTTTTTGGCGGCCCACAATTTGGTCCTATGGTGCATTGCAATGACTGTTGCGGTGGAGCAGAATATATTTCTGTGTTTGACACCAATGCACCCAACAATTGCAGAGAAATTGTGCCCCAGACACCAAATCCATTCAAGAACAATGTTTACCTTGGGAAAGTCTTGATCATTCAGGAGAAGGGAGCTGGAGAGCCAAATTCTTGCCCTGATGACAACGGTAATGGAGGAACTATTACCTTTGACTTTTGTGAGCCAGTCTTCTTTCAGTCAGGACAGCTGTTGGATGTGGATGGTTCTGAAAGTGCTAAACTTGTCTTTCACTATTCCAATGGTGCCCCTCCTAAGACAAAGAATGTTCCAACAACCGGTGACAATGGTGTATTCACTGGGGTCTACAATGAGAGTCATGTCACAAAACTAGAAGTTGTGTACAGTGGCTCTGGTAGTGTCTCAACGTTGTCCTACTTATTGTGTGAAGATACAGACTATCCAACATCCTCCCCAACTCTGGTCCTATCCACTGTCTCTCCTACAAGCTCCATAACTGGATTTCCCTCAGTGAATCCTACTGCAAGGTCTACCATCTCTCCAACTGGATCACCATCAGCTTCCCCAACTCTCTCCCCAACTGGATTGCCCACTAGCAGTCCTACTGCCAGTCCAACCAGATTTCCTACTGTCTCCCCTACAGGCTCACCAACTGGATTGCCTGCTATGGGTCCTCCAGTATCTCCTACTTTTGCTCCAAGTGGATCGCCAACCAGGTCTCCAACACTCCCACCTACTGTCTCTCCAACGGGCTTGCCAACTGCCAGTCCTACAGTGAGTGCTACTGCATCTCCAACATTTTCTCCAACTGGATTTCCAACAGAATTGCCCACTGTGAGTCCTACTGCACCCCGTACTGTCTCTCCATTGGGATTGCCTACTGTGAGTCCTGCAGCATCCCCATCTGGATCTCCAACACTCTCCCCTACTGTCTCCCCAATGGGATTGCCTACAGTGAGTCCTACTGGCAGTCCGACTGGGCCACCATCGGTATCTCCAACTGAGTCTCCAAGTGGGTCACCAACTGTATCACCAAGACTTTCCCCTACTATCTCTCCAACGGGATTGCCTACTGTGAATCCTACAGCTGCATCCCGTACTGGACCTCCAACACTCTCCCCCACTGGATCTCCAACGGGATTGCCTACTGAAAGTCCTACTGGCAGTCCAACTGGGTCACCATCGGTATCTCCATCTGAGTCTCCAAGTGGGTCACCAACTGTATCTCCAACACTTTCCCCTACTGGATCTCCAACATTCTCCCCTACTGGTTCTCCAACTGGATTGCCTAGTGCGAGTCCTACTGGCAGTTCAACTGGGTTACCATCTGTATCTCCAACTGAGTCTCCAAGTGGGTCACCAACTGTATCTCCAACACTTTCCCCTACTGGATCTCCAACATTCTCCCCTAGTGGATCTCCAACCGGATTGCCTAGTGCGAATCCTACTGCATCCTGTACTGGATCTCCAACGGAATTGTCAACTGCAAGTCCTACTGGCAGTCCAACTGGGTCACCATTGGTATCTCCAACTGAGTCTCCAACTGGGTCACCAACTGTCTCTCCAAGTGGGTCCCCTACTGTCTCTCCAACGGGATTGCCTACTGTGAGTCCTACAGCATTTCCAAGTATGTCACGAACTGGATCTCCAATACTTTCCCCTACAGTCTCTCCAACGAGATTGCCCACTGTGAGTCCTACAGCATCCCCTACTGGATCTCCAACTGGGTCACCAACTGTGACTTTCATGGCTTTCCCAACCGATCTCCCAACTGGATCATCTGCTCCATCCCAAAACTGCATCCCCAAAGTCCTTGATTTTGATGGCTTTGCCAATGGTGAATATATCCATGATGAACTCTGGAACTCTCATTGTGTTACCATAACTGCCATGGCCAATTTGCGCCGTGGAGTCCAAACAGGTTTCACACCCATTGCAGGTGTCCATGAGCCAGCTGGAGGTGCAGCAAGAGTGTTTGATACTGGTAATGGGAATAATTGTGATGAAGATTTGCTTACTCCCAGTCCAAAGTTTTTTGGCGGCCCACAATTTGGTCCTATGGTGCATTGCAATGACTGTTGCGGTGGAGCAGAATATATTTCTGTGTTTGACACCAATGCACCCAACAATTGCAGAGAAATTGTGCCCCAGACACCAAATCCATTCAAGAACAATGTTTACCTTGGGAAAGTCTTGATCATTCAGGAGAAGGGAGCTGGAGAGCCAAATTCTTGCCCTGATGACAACGGTAATGGAGGAACTATTACCTTTGACTTTTGTGAGCCAGTCTTCTTTCAGTCAGGACAGCTGTTGGATGTGGATGGTTCTGAAAGTGCTAAACTTGTCTTTCACTATTCCAATGGTGCCCCTCCTAAGACAAAGAATGTTCCAACAACCGGTGACAATGGTGTATTCACTGGGGTCTACAATGAGAGTCATGTCACAAAACTAGAAGTTGTGTACAGTGGCTCTGGTAGTGTCTCAACGTTGTCCTACTTATTGTGTGAAGATACAGACTATCCAACATCCTCCCCAACTCTGGTCCTATCCACTGTCTCTCCTACAAGCTCCATAACTGGATTTCCCTCAGTGAATCCTACTGCAAGGTCTACCATCTCTCCAACTGGATCACCAACAGCTTCCCCAACTCTCTCCCCAACTGGATTGCCCACTAGCAGTCCTACTGCCAGTCCAACCAGATTTCCTACTGTCTCCCCTACAGGCTCACCAACTGGATTGCCTGCTATGGATCCTCCAGTATCTCCTACTTTTGCTCCAAGTGGATCGCCAACCAGGTCTCCAACACTCCCACCTACTGTCTCTCCAACGGGCTTGCCAACTGCCAGTCCTACAGTGAGTGCTACTGCATCTCCAACATTTTCTCCAACTGGATTTCCAACAGAATTGCCCACTGTGAGTCCTACTGCACCCCGTACTGTCTCTCCATTGGGATTGCCTACTGTGAGTCCTGCAGCATCCCCATCTGGATCTCCAACACTCTCCCCTACTGTCTCCCCAATGGGATTGCCTACAGTGAGTCCTACTGGCAGTCCGACTGGGCCACCATCGGTATCTCCAACTGAGTCTCCAAGTGGGTCACCAACTGTATCACCAAGACTTTCCCCTACTATCTCTCCAACGGGATTGCCTACTGTGAATCCTACAGCTGCATCCCGTACTGGACCTCCAACACTCTCCCCCACTGGATCTCCAACGGGATTGCCTACTGAAAGTCCTACTGGCAGTCCAACTGGGTCACCATCGGTATCTCCATCTGAGTCTCCAAGTGGGTCACCAACTGTATCTCCAACACTTTCCCCTACTGGATCTCCAACATTCTCCCCTACTGGTTCTCCAACTGGATTGCCTAGTGCGAGTCCTACTGGCAGTTCAACTGGGTTACCATCTGTATCTCCAACTGAGTCTCCAAGTGGGTCACCAACTGTATCTCCAACACTTTCCCCTACTGGATCTCCAACATTCTCCCCTAGTGGATCTCCAACCGGATTGCCTAGTGCGAATCCTACTGCATCCTGTACTGGATCTCCAACGGAATTGTCAACTGCAAGTCCTACTGGCAGTCCAACTGGGTCACCATTGGTATCTCCAACTGAGTCTCCAACTGGGTCACCAACTGTCTCTCCAAGTGGGTCCCCTACTGTCTCTCCAACGGGATTGCCTACTGTGAGTCCTACAGCATTTCCAAGTATGTCACGAACTGGATCTCCAATACTTTCCCCTACAGTCTCTCCAACGAGATTGCCCACTGTGAGTCCTACAGCATCCCCTACTGGATCTCCAACTGGGTCACCAACTGTGACTTTCATGGCTTTCCCAACCGATCTCCCAACTGGATCATCTGCTCCATCCCAAAACTGCATCCCCAAAGTCCTTAATTTTGATGGCTTTGCCAATGGTGAATATATCCATGATGAACTCTGGAACTCTCATTGTGTTACCATAACTGCCATGGCCAATTTGCGCCGTGGAGTCCAAACAGGTTTCACACCCATTGCAGGTGTCCATGAGCCAGCTGGAGGTGCAGCAAGAGTGTTTGATACTGGTAATGGGAATAATTGTGATGAAGATTTGCTTACTCCCAGTCCAAAGTTTTTTGGCGGCCCACAATTTGGTCCTATGGTGCATTGCAATGACTGTTGCGGTGGAGCAGAATATATTTCTGTGTTTGACACCAATGCACCCAACAATTGCAGAGAAATTGTGCCCCAGACACCAAATCCATTCAAGAACAATGTTTACCTTGGGAAAGTCTTGATCATTCAGGAGAAGGGAGCTGGAGAGCCAAATTCTTGCCCTGATGACAACGGTAATGGAGGAACTATTACCTTTGACTTTTGTGAGCCAGTCTTCTTTCAGTCAGGACAGCTGTTGGATGTGGATGGTTCTGAAAGTGCTAAACTTGTCTTTCACTATTCCAATGGTGCCCCTCCTAAGACAAAGAATGTTCCAACAACCGGTGACAATGGTGTATTCACTGGGGTCTACAATGAGAGTCATGTCACAAAACTAGAAGTTGTGTACAGTGGCTCTGGTAGTGTCTCAACGTTGTCCTACTTATTGTGTGAAGATACAGACTATCCAACATCCTCCCCAACTCTGGTCCTATCCACTGTCTCTCCTACAAGCTCCATAACTGGATTTCCCTCAGTGAATCCTACTGCAAGGTCTACCATCTCTCCAACTGGATCACCAACAGCTTCCCCAACTCTCTCCCCAACTGGATTGCCCACTAGCAGTCCTACTGCCAGTCCAACCAGATTTCCTACTGTCTCCCCTACAGGCTCACCAACTGGATTGCCTGCTATGGATCCTCCAGTATCTCCTACTTTTGCTCCAAGTGGATCGCCAACCAGGTCTCCAACACTCCCACCTACTGTCTCTCCAACGGGCTTGCCAACTGCCAGTCCTACAGTGAGTGCTACTGCATCTCCAACATTTTCTCCAACTGGATTTCCAACAGAATTGCCCACTGTGAGTCCTACTGCACCCCGTACTGTCTCTCCATTGGGATTGCCTACTGTGAGTCCTGCAGCATCCCCATCTGGATCTCCAACACTCTCCCCTACTGTCTCCCCAATGGGATTGCCTACAGTGAGTCCTACTGGCAGTCCGACTGGGCCACCATCGGTATCTCCAACTGAGTCTCCAAGTGGGTCACCAACTGTATCACCAAGACTTTCCCCTACTATCTCTCCAACGGGATTGCCTACTGTGAATCCTACAGCTGCATCCCGTACTGGACCTCCAACACTCTCCCCCACTGGATCTCCAACGGGATTGCCTACTGAAAGTCCTACTGGCAGTCCAACTGGGTCACCATCGGTATCTCCATCTGAGTCTCCAAGTGGGTCACCAACTGTATCTCCAACACTTTCCCCTACTGGATCTCCAACATTCTCCCCTACTGGTTCTCCAACTGGATTGCCTAGTGCGAGTCCTACTGGCAGTTCAACTGGGTTACCATCTGTATCTCCAACTGAGTCTCCAAGTGGGTCACCAACTGTATCTCCAACACTTTCCCCTACTGGATCTCCAACATTCTCCCCTAGTGGATCTCCAACCGGATTGCCTAGTGCGAATCCTACTGCATCCTGTACTGGATCTCCAACGGAATTGTCAACTGCAAGTCCTACTGGCAGTCCAACTGGGTCACCATTGGTATCTCCAACTGAGTCTCCAACTGGGTCACCAACTGTCTCTCCAAGTGGGTCCCCTACTGTCTCTCCAACGGGATTGCCTACTGTGAGTCCTACAGCATTTCCAAGTATGTCACGAACTGGATCTCCAATACTTTCCCCTACAGTCTCTCCAACGAGATTGCCCACTGTGAGTCCTACAGCATCCCCTACTGGATCTCCAACTGGGTCACCAACTGTGACTTTCATGGCTTTCCCAACCGATCTCCCAACTGGATCATCTGCTCCATCCCAAAACTGCATCCCCAAAGTCCTTGATTTTGATGGCTTTGCCAATGGTGAATATATCCATGATGAACTCTGGAACTCTCATTGTGTTACCATAACTGCCATGGCCAATTTGCGCCGTGGAGTCCAAACAGGTTTCACACCCATTGCAGGTGTCCATGAGCCAGCTGGAGGTGCAGCAAGAGTGTTTGATACTGGTAATGGGAATAATTGTGATGAAGATTTGCTTACTCCCAGTCCAAAGTTTTTTGGCGGCCCACAATTTGGTCCTATGGTGCATTGCAATGACTGTTGCGGTGGAGCAGAATATATTTCTGTGTTTGACACCAATGCACCCAACAATTGCAGAGAAATTGTGCCCCAGACACCAAATCCATTCAAGAACAATGTTTACCTTGGGAAAGTCTTGATCATTCAGGAGAAGGGAGCTGGAGAGCCAAATTCTTGCCCTGATGACAACGGTAATGGAGGAACTATTACCTTTGACTTTTGTGAGCCAGTCTTCTTTCAGTCAGGACAGCTGTTGGATGTGGATGGTTCTGAAAGTGCTAAACTTGTCTTTCACTATTCCAATGGTGCCCCTCCTAAGACAAAGAATGTTCCAACAACCGGTGACAATGGTGTATTCACTGGGGTCTACAATGAGAGTCATGTCACAAAACTAGAAGTTGTGTACAGTGGCTCTGGTAGTGTCTCAACGTTGTCCTACTTATTGTGTGAAGATACAGACTATCCAACATCCTCCCCAACTCTGGTCCTATCCACTGTCTCTCCTACAAGCTCCATAACTGGATTTCCCTCAGTGAATCCTACTGCAAGGTCTACCATCTCTCCAACTGGATCACCAACAGCTTCCCCAACTCTCTCCCCAACTGGATTGCCCACTAGCAGTCCTACTGCCAGTCCAACCAGATTTCCTACTGTCTCCCCTACAGGCTCACCAACTGGATTGCCTTCTTCAAGCCCTACTGTCTCCCCGACTATTGGTCCTACAAAGGTGCTGACCAATGATTCGACAGCTGAACCCTCAGCTGAGAGGACAAGAGGCCCAACTTCTTCTCCTACTGTTCTACCATCTGGCACACCAACTGTCTCACCTACACCAGCTCCTCTTATAGCTCCAAACGGAACACCCACTGCCAGTCCAACCATTGCTTCAACAGGTACTCAAACAGTGTCCCCAACTATGCCCCCCACCAGTGTGCCCGATTGTGGCCCAATTGTACCTCTTACAGGAATGCCCATTGGTACTCCAAGTGAATCACCAACTGAAAATGTAACCATCCCCCCTACAGCTTACCCTACAGGTTTTCCAACCTTCTACCCAACAATATTACCAACTGGGAACCCAACAGTTTCCCCAACTGCCACCCCCACTAATTTGTCAACAGGCATTCCAACTACAACTGCAATGCCTTTTTGTCCTGCTTGCCCAAGTGGCATGGCCGTTTTCAAGGTCAGTACATACTTTTCTTTACCGTGTATCTTACTTTCTGTTTTCACATCTAACTGCCTGGGAGTTGCTCTTTTTTGGAACTAAAAGTGTGGGCAAAACCTGTTTTATTGCAATGTTTCTGAGAGAGAAGAAATTTGTAGGAACCAACCTGTTCCAAGGAATGGACAAATCTTTGTCATTCATGAGTCAGATGAGGATTACGCCACGCTGTGTCTTGTAAGTGCATTTCTTCTAATTTTTTGTGATGTTTTGATGGATGACAGCATGGTTTCCATAATGGTCTGTGTGAATGGCACTTGTGGGTTTCTCCTCACATCTTATTGGTGTTTTGTTGCTTTGATTTCAGTCTATGTGTGAATCGGATATCTCTGATCCACAGGATGTAATTGGCAAGCAGTGTCCTTGTTTAGATGGAACTTCAAATTCTGTTTCCAACTGGGTCTGCATGGATCCAACCACTTTTGATAACGGGTTACCAGTGAAGCATGAAGCTGGGAACTCCGAGACTTGTTCTTCTGTGGAGGAAAAGCCCAAGGAAATGTTTGGCAACATTTGTGATTTGACACCATATGATTTTGAAAATGAGAAGTGTCCTAACCCGGCGACGATCCCCCCTATTCGTGGACGTTTGTTACGTGGATCCAAGACTGATGTCAACGAAAGGTGAGCAGCAGAAATTAGCCACATACTGAAAAATACATAGTAGAATTGCACTGAAGAAGTCCATAGTACCAGAGGAGTAACAGAAGAGGCGACCTCTTTCTTTCTCTGATGATTGATTCATTATTCTCTACTAGAGCTAGCAAGATGAGCTGTTTCAATTTTTCTCTTTTCTTTTGTCGCACAACAGTGGTGACTGTTAGGGTTGGGGTGTGCTTGCTGTGCGTGCGACAGCAACTTGATAATTGCCTGGCTTGCACACGCGTGACACATCTTCACAGCTTCCTCTCACGACACGAAAAATGTTACTCTACTACTCTTACATTGTAAGTACGGCGTAGAGAGTAGCAATACAGGCCTAATAGTATTTTATCATACAACGGTGGCATCAAATCTTTTTTTACGACTTCGTGATGTTCATACGTCGCATTGATGACCCCAAGCAGTTTTCGGGAACAACATTGATAAGAGACAATGTTGACTACCGGAATTCTTTCATTGAATGTTCACGATTCATTGACATTCGAAGGAACCGAACTTTGCCTGAATCCGGATCTGTTTTCGATTCAACATGGTTTGGCGAAGCTCACGGTGTCGAATGGTTCTGCTGCTGCTGCTGCTGCTGCTATTTCTCCAATTGTTTCCAGCGATGATCATCCACAGCGCGGTATAGGATCATCATCAACCAATTCCGGAAACAGTGGCAATACATCTCAACAATCCACAAACACTCCTTTGGCTGTTGGCGATATGGTAGAAATCCGTGTTTGGGATCCTTTACCAAAAGAAGCGGCTACTGCTGCTTCAAAAAGTCCGACGTCCTCCGGTATCCTGAGAAAATCGGTATTGTCTCGACAATCTTCCCAACCACCACCATTGACACCCGCCATCTCTATGTATTCCCCCGCGACATCAGTTGGTGGATCTGCCAGAAGCGAAGGCCAAACTGTTTCCAAGGGAAACATTAACAGCAACATTATCAACAATATTGGCATCCCTTCTTTATTGCCTCGGACGGAAGCTTTTTCAGAAAGTAAAGAATCTAAAAAGGTTGACGCCAATAGCGATAGTTCTCCTGCTTTCAATGGTACAGGGATACTTCAAACATCTGATGTTAATAGTAGCAACAAGCAAGAACTCAACTCTAAAGCAATATTTCCCACAGTATCCTTTGAAGATCCTCCGTCACCACGAGCTACGGACGAACCGGTGGCTGTTCCTACCGCCACAAATGGTAACACCGCAAGCGCAATACCGTCACTTCATCATCAACAGTCGCTGCCACCAGTGTTCCCACGAGTACGTACCGGGGCAGGAGACCATCCTTCCATGCCGTCAACCCCCATCAGCAAACCGCCCAAACCATCCATGATACATCGTCGAGCAGTTTCAAGTGCCAGTGCCATACCGGTGCGATCGCCAAAACAACAACCGCATCTTCAGGCACTACCGTCGAAGCACGTCCGAGATATTTCAGACATGACCGCAGACACTCACCAGTTTGATATTTCAGGGGCGTTGATAAATCCCACCGACAGTCAAGATTTGGTCACAGGACAGGATGAGATGAACGAATCAGCGAATGAAGCCTCCTTGTCCAAGATCACTTCTACGCACCGCTTGCGTCTTTCTTTTGTCCTGAAGGCCACCGAAAAGACCTTCACCAGTTTTAAGGGAAACAGCCGGGCACAAATCTCCATGTTGCGACAAGTGGCCGACCTCTACAACCTTTCCACCTATGATTTAGTGACGGTCCACAAAATCGAACCTCAAGACGAAGAGGAAGTGCTCAAGGTGGTATCGGCAGACTTTGTCGTTGTCACCATCAAAGACCAGTTCATATCCCGCGGCGACATGCTTTTGTTCCAGACTCAGCTGATCGGCTCATGGATATACGAAGGAGAGCGACTGACAGAATCTACCCGAGGAATCAAAGCGCACGCACGGGAAATACGACACGGAAACTTTTCGGCAAAGTCCGGAATTGTGACAGACAAGACCATGATCACCTTTCGTTCTCGATCGGCAAGAATTGTTTGGCTGGTGCAGCTGTCCGAGGAAATGGTGAGTACAACTATTAATATCTGTGTAAATTTTTTGTCATCTCGACGGAAGCTCATTTGTTGGGCTGTGTCGGGTAGTGGGAATTGAGCAGTCCATACGAGCATCAATTCGAGCCAGAGTCTGTTTGTGAGGTGTACTTTGATAAATGGATTCGATTCCTGTACAAACTTTTTCGAAAATGGAAAGAATTAGAGGTAAGTGTCAATGCAAACATACGTGGGCAAGTCTCGTAGTTGGATTTTTTTTTAATTTTTTGTATTCTCACAAATCGGTGGGTTGATCCATATGGTCGTAGGTCACGCATTCCTTGACGGTCATATTTTTTAGTCGGACATTTCTATCGAATGGTCAAAAGTCCATCATCAACTGTCACGATGCGTATGGCCGTGAATTCGAAGATCATTACAAGCCAGTGATCGAGAACGAATCTTGTTTGGAATGGGAGTCTCTTATTGTCAAAATCAAGGAAGAGTTCATTCGGTATCCTTTCGAAGTGGGATGGAATTTGAATGATCGCAGGCCTTCTAGTGCCAGTCAAGGAAATTTATTGGAAGCTATCAATGTGTAAGTTCCTGTCCAGCCTTTTTGTGTCCTCGGATATTGAGAACCACCCTCTCTATGAAGATTATTTTCTTATACCATGTTTCTCTGGCCATTGCCTCACACAAACGAATTCCAGCACTCTCAATTTGATGCAGTACCATTATCTTGATCGAGATCTTCATAGGACTGGACAATCGATCGTGATTGTATCACCAGGAGCAGGGGTTTTTGAGGTGGATAAGGGCTTGGCATCGATCACTTACCAACGAATGCTCGATAATGGAATCGGTAGTGATATGTTGAGTCTTGGGTTGCCTCCGCTGCACATCGCGCCTTTCTTCCTCTACAACGTAAGTTCATATTTTTTGTTGTCATCATTCACTTTTGGGTGGAAAATTCACCTTGCTCTTGTCACCTGTTTGAAATAGAACGACTACCGTTCTCATGAAGGCCTTGGAATCGATTCTAATGAAAAAAACTTTGAGGTGCCCCACTACATGCACCTGTCGTTTGTAACGTATGATCGACCAGAGGAGCGAAGGGTGTACCTCAGTGGTTTGGAAGACAAGCACAAGCCGGTACAGACCAACTCATGGTTAGATGGTTTTGATGTCGGTCCGAATGGTTTCCTTCGACCCCATCACATCCACCAAGTTGAACCATCGGCCAATTCTGAAGTGAAACCACATTCACCAAGGTCCAGTTTTTCCCTCGCAGGAAACAAAGCTGCTACGCCCGGAAGGGCTAGTCTAGTGCAAGAACGAGGCCAGGCTCGTCAACTGATTTCTGGGAGGAACTTTAGAGATATTTTGGAAGCTTGTCGACCAAGGCAGCTTGGTGCATCCCTCCCGCTACCTCTTCAGAGTCTTTTGTCTCTGAAACAGTGTGCTGTAAACAAAAAGATAGCCAAAACAATGGTTTCAAACCTTCCAAAGAAAGAATTCGCACCAGATGACATTCGCCTGCACGAATGGGGGACAGTGGACTTTGGAGATTCAATGCAATTACAGGCAAACCCCAGATCTAGCCGCAGCCCAAGTCCCAACACAAGTATTTTCCAAATTTCAGGAGGCGACCAAGCTACAAATAAGGCTCAGAATAACCACTCTTTATCACCAGGTTCGAGCTTTGCGACTTCGCCTTTGTCAAGTACATATGGTACGTCGTTTGATCGAGTATTTTGGGACTACTATGACTCTCCAAAGACCCCCAAAAGGGCCTTTCACATGCAAAGATCGCCTTCTTTTGAATTTGATGTAGGATCGATTGATGCCGAGAGAGATACGAACGAAGAATCATTGGCAGCTTCTGACAATGCTTCTAAGAGCTCACAAGGTGGTGAAAGCGAAACCAACACGTCCCAGGCATCCAAGGGTGACAGGCATTTAGATCTTCTGCGGCACTTCATGGAAGGGTATGACACAAAGATTTGCAAGCCACAAATGATCTGCAAACCTTCCGTACCAAGAGACAAGGGAGTCGTTTCTGATCCAAACGGGCTAAATCCAAACGACAACAAATTGCAAGGAGCCGTCCCGAAATCTCAAAGGTATGTTCGAATCACGACGAATCATGTCGATCAACGTTTCTATTTTCTATCTCTCAACTCGTTTCTGGCCCAGTCGTCCTGAGGCTAGCAACAACCGTGTTTTGGTGGGTGGTCTTGGAGCTGCGCTTTCCCAGTACACCACCTCTACGAACGACCAGGGCTCGCTTTTCGCTGATTCAACGACAAATGTAATGAAACGCAGGTCAAGTGGAGGGAATTTGTACCTATCATCCCAAAATAGAACGACCACGTTCAACAACGAACGAAAACGAGCGGCGTCCCCTGTATTTAACTCGCGGTTTCAACAACAAGAGCGACATATTGGTTCTCCCAAAGTTTTTCCTTCTCTTATTTCAAGCATGTCAACTTTGTTAGAGCCTCCGGATCTTCATCGCACTGACAGGCAAAATTATTCTTCTATCAACCGTCCTCAACCAAGTAGAGCTGTTGACATGATTGGGGACCAATACAAAGCACCTTCTACTGTTACAACACCGTCGGTATTGCGACCAAGTGCCCGTGGCATGGTAAGGATCTGGCCCAGCGTTCAGGATTTGTACAGGTATGAGCACATGAAATCTTAATATATGTTGCATCTTTGTTAGCCGTCTTCTTCTGTTCCGCAGTTTGAATCCTTCGGTCAGAAGCTTCTTCCGATTTCACGCAGCCCCCCATCCAACACGGGGGTGTTTGATTTGTCTTCTTCTGTTGGTGGTAATAATGCACCAGTTCCAACAAAAGGCTTCCCGAGAAGCCCCCCGAAGTCGGGGGTATCGCGCGAGAGATCAGTACCAGTGAAAAGTATGGCCCTGAGTCCTCCAAAAGGGAGCACCCTTCAGAGAGAGAGATCGGGACCACCACGAATAGGCAGCCGGGGATCTCCCCACAGTAGCGTAAAAGGTACAGACGGTACGAGAAAACAAAAAGCCTTCAATCCCTTTCGACAAAGCGACGAAGACGAAGTTCTGGCGAAGCGATCACACAATCGTAGGAGATGGAGTCACGTGTTTCCAGCAGGGGAGGTACGTTTTCCGATTTTTATGGAAAATGCATGTTAGCACCCCAGCTAGAACTCACTTGCCAGAAACACTTTACGATCCTCGCCTATCGTTTCAAAAGGTCGAGTTCAAAAGACATGCTGGGCCGATTTGGAACAGTCTTACATCGCCGGCGATTTTGCCGCTTTCGGTGGACTACTTTCCTTCTCCACAAGAACTACGGGACGAGACCAGATTCCAATTCAACTTCTATCAGGTTACGCTTGGTGGTATCGAGAACAAGCATTATGCCACACACTCGGACCTGTTGATGGAAATGGTTCGGCAACGCGTCACTCAAGATTTTCAATGTGTGACACCGAACGCGGTCGAAGAGAGCGAACGAAGGGCGTTTGACTTTCTGAGGGAAGGTCAGTATCATTGGTAGAGGGAAGTGCAAAGTCTTTGCTGACGTTATGTTTTAACGGTCTCTTTGCGCGTCTGTGTTGCAGCGCGAAAAGGAGCAAGGACGTCAAGGAGGCCTGATCCATCCCCGAAGCCGTTTTCGTCCATTTCCCATGACACCCCCGGGACAATGAAGCATTATCTGTCAATGGGCCACAGAATTCAAGTTTTGGCTTATAACCCCACATCGGATGCAATCGAAATTATCGGATACAACCGCAAGAGTGCGCAAAATGACCGAGAGAACGTTTACAATTACAGGTTTCTACTGTACTCCAAAGTCACAGAGCAATATACCAAGTCCGTTCAGACGTTCAAAAAGTATAGCGAACCTTATAAATGGAATCGGGTTGACAACTTGATATGTGGAGAGGAAGATAGAACGATGGATGTAGGCATGAGATTTCGAAGGCTAATGTTTGGCTTAATCCCAGAAGCGTTTCAGACTGTCGATGCAGAAGAGGAATATGTCTCCAAATTCCAAAAACTTTTATCGTATCTGGAGAAACTACGAGAAAAAGACAACTCTGCACCGAAGATCCATGTTCCCATAATCAGTTCGAAAAATCGGATCGAGGAGGACAATGAGGACGTTGCTGGGACGAAGGCTCGACGAGACATGACAGACTCAATGATCAAGTTCTCGGTCCAGCTAGTTCGCGGAAAGAAAGACCCCTTCGAGTGGATCGAGATTGCTATTGACCCAACGTTTGACACAATGACATCTTACAGAATCATGTTCAATTGGCTTGTAGCCAGCTCGGCCAAAGTTGAGACGCAGCTGCAACTGTTGCAACGCCGATGCACTCAATTTGGTCTTAAACTCATATCTTTTCCACAAACAACAGTCTCGTGGAATCTCTTTTTACATGCGGTAAGTACAAAGGTTGTAAGCATGCTCTGCACTCATGTTGCCCATAATCAGACTCACGCACATCTTTCATGTCATCACAGCTTGCTGTTCCGACCTTTCTGTACATTCGAGACAAAGGAAAAGCCAAAATGGCCGACGTAATTTTGAAAGAGCTTGATTTCATATACGATGGAAACATGGTTAGTAGTCCTCAGTTTTTGGAATGCATTGACAATGGAAAGGACTTTAGCTTTCCTCGGTACCGCTCGGGCAAGGTCAGGTCAATTCCTTGTCAACAATTTGTCCATCGTTCGGGGGCCCTTTTTATCCGAAAGGTGACGGATCGGTCAGGAAAAGTCATCTTGGTTGGGATTGAAAACTACCGACATGCAAGCAACGAGAACATGTTTCGCGATATTACAAGAAAGGTGGTTCATGAATTGGCATTAAAAATAAAGAAGATCGAAAATACAACCGACTGAACGACGACGAGAGGGCAACATTTGTAGCGTCACACATTGACTGTGAATGACAAGTATACGAGTAAATAGAGGCAATGACAAAAGTGTAGTTCCATTATTCTTACACCACTACGGTAGCTTGGCACGGCCCTCTACATAGTTTCGTTACATGAGAAGATAGCCACACGGTTAAAAGGGACACATTCCTAACCGCTGATGGTATAGTAAGCACCATAAAATCGATCCACAATTTTATTTTGGATCGTTGACTAGTATCTCATCTTGCTTGGCTCGATTTCGTGCCATCTCCATGCTTTTCTTGGAAAACTCCCCGTACGCCTCGGCAATGTCATCCGCATCGCTATATCCAGTTTCTCTTTGAAATATTTGTTCCTTCAAAACGGCCCGTATGGCTCCTCGACGATGGAGATAGCTTCGGAGGAATACTTCTCCTGTCATCAGACTACTTTCAAGTCCACGGGTGACGACTTCCTTTCCGAGTTTGGATCGTGCCACAGTGTCCGCACAATCTCTCTTGATATCCTCAAATTCTTTTCTGGACAACCAATAAAAAGGCCGGCATTCGAATGGAATAGCATCAAAACATTCGATGTGAAGCTCGGATGCAAATTGGACCTTGCGATTTCGTCGGACTTGCTGTTCGTGATTTCGTAACTTGGCCGATAACGACAATAGTGCCTGCACTCGAGATAGATCGTAGTCGTCTTCGGAGAATGGAGGCATTCTGGCGACGAGCTACAACGACTCAACCAAAAATTTGTTGGGATGAAGCAAGGGACAGCGACCTATTCGTTTACTGGCAGCCAAGAGACGAATAAGCTTACCACTTCGATCAATATTAGCACGATGTTGAGAAATTCGTTACGGTCTACTTTCAGTTGTGAGGAGGTGTAAGCAAAAACTTAACGGTGACACGATTTTAATGCCTGCCCATCATTTCACATGTAACGCAACTGACCTCACTTCGAGCTGAGAGAGAACAGAGGAAGAAGATAGATACGACACTGTTCATCACGACAATAAAGAGACGATGCTCCATATCGGAATCTTCCCCAAATATGTGGATGGACGTTTCTCAGTTGGCTCGTTCTGAGTCTTATGAATGCACTCCGCCCGCCCATTTTTTAACGATCGGAACTTACTGTTTTAGAGTCAGCTTCCGATCGTCTTGCATTTCATTTTTTTTAAAAGAGAGATGCAAAGCAGGACGGAAAACCCAAATGGTCACACAAATACGACGCAAACAGAAACGGGTTATCCTTTTGTCAACAAAGCAAGGTTACGAGCACTTCTACTACCTTACAGTTAATAGCTATGTACACCGTAGAAGTGTAGGAGTACGGTACCGGTACTTCTAATGCGGTACTTCGAAGGGGTACCGTACTTCGAGTGAGGTATCGTAGTACCGTGCTTAACTGGAGTAGTAATCAACGTCTAAGCTATTGTAACATTTTGGGCAAGTCAGCTACCTAGCTAGCTAGAGTAGTACTAACCTCTGAAGTGCATGCACTACAACGTCTCAGTAACAGCTCGTAGGTACAACTAATACATAGCAGACTTGCTGAAAAAAATAGCTCCCTTAGTTATAGCCCAGATAATATTGTTTGGCCTGTCGTTCGTCCTCCCTTGCCGTTTCAATAGCTGCCTCCACACATGCCTTGCTTTGATCCCGGGATAGCTTGGCCAACCACAAAGGATCATCCATGCCTTGTTCTTCTTGGAAGTCCAGCTCGTCAAATACTACCATCCGAACATCCTTCTTTTGCTTTTGTCGTCTCTTGTACGCCTTGGGCGTCTTGTACTCCAAACCCCGTCGGCAAAGCTCTTCTCCATCCTCATCATGGAGAGGAAAATCTTCGTCAGTAGCGTCTTCATCGTCCCTCATGAGTCGAATGGTCTTGAAACATTCTTTACGAATGATTTGAAATTCGTGGCGAGAATACCACACCGCCTCCATTTGATCTGCCGGAATCTTGTTGCGAGGTGGCACGCGTTGAATCCGTACGCGAGGGTAAAACCTAACTGACAAATTGCGACCGGCCTTGGGGTTGCTCAGATTAGGTTGTTGCTGCTCTGACACTTCAATGTTTTCGGGGAGGCTCATGTTCGTGTTGCTGCGAACTGAAAAGGCGGTATTCAAACTGTCCACGCTTACAGTGGAATGATGCGAAGAAGTATCGAGCATTTTCTTGCCGTTTCTTTTGTTGGGATGTACGCGGAGCCTTGCACGATTGAGTGAATAATCACTGCCAAACAAGCTATGAGTGGAGGATGGACAGAGAGAATCGCTGGAGGCTGCTTCTGTTGTGGACGACGCGTTAACTGTGGTTGTCTCGAGATCATCATTTTCGTTTTCATCCTCTATTAGAGTTCGTTGTGGCGCCAACAACACATTAAGAGAGTAGTCGGAATCATCTGGATTCCATCGACACAGACCGGATGATGATCCTGGCGATTGGAGTTTGGGGTCATCGTTATCTTCGGAATGATCCTTCGATAAAAGATCTATGGAAAGCTCTGAGCTAATCGAATCATCATTCTGCTGAGCCTGTCCTGGAACCTGGGTTAGCCGCTTTAGGACAAGCTCATTACGATCGATGCCATCGGATGAAGAAGGAACTTCGATCTCGAAATTATCAAATGGCGGGGTCTTCATTGTCTTGACTGATTGGAATAAAGGCCACACTTCTTTTGGGCGTCTACTCTTTTTGTTGAAATCTCAAGTATGAGGACTCGGCCTCGAGATGATGAGAATACACAACAACAAACTATACAAGGATCCCACCTACAAGGTATGATACGTCGTAGAGTAATGAATCATCATTTTTTATGCATGGAGCACTGTTGTGTATTCTTACGTCTTATTCTATCATGCTTCCTTTGTTTCTTCGATGACTTGATGCGATTACGGCGTATATTGATGATAAAAACAAAATTATATTCTTGCCGGTTTGTTGCGAATGGATGGTTGGGAAGGCATAAATATTTGAACGCTCCTGAACAACAAATATATGCCATTTACATAAAACAATGACTTTTTGATCATATTTATAACAATAGCTATCCAGCAAAGAGATCAAAGAATGACTCTCCAGAGGGCCTAGTAAAATGATTCCAGTCTTGGTTCGCACTCCATCGATTTTCTTGCTAGTCTCGTGGATACTCATAATATATATTATATATCCATTGAAGAGATAGGTAGCATCTTCGACCATTATTTTTGTAGATTAGCTAGCTAGAGAGAGAGTGCACTTGATGAATACGCATTACTCTAGCTAGGTAGAGTAGTACGTCGTAGAAAGTATCATATACTCCGAGTACAACTGTAGGATTTACTCCGGAACACTTCGGAATACCTCACATTCTTACTACAACTCGTAACAGTAACCACAAGATTAATTCATACCTGTTGACAGTTTCATCAACCTGGGTGAATGCGTATTACTGTAATGAAAATTTATGCCAACTACTACCTAGCTACCGAGTGGTTCTGTATCTAAGAAGTTGACTCACCCGCCGGGCCCCTAGGGCACGAGGTCCTACGGGAGGAGGAAAATTCATCTGGTCGAGGAGGAGATCGGATCTGGTGAGATGGAGCTTGTTTGTTTGACAATTGTTTGTTCGTGTTTCTGTGGTGGCCGGGTTGTTTAGTGTAGTTGCTGTTCGCAGGAGTGTGGTCGTTGTTTCTAACGTTGCGTTTGGGGCTGTGGCCCGGATGGGGCGGAAGCTTGTGTTAATGGGAAGCGTTGTCAATGCTTGTGTGCGTGGTGGTGTGGTTGGTGTTGGTAACGTAGTGCGTGGAGCTGCGGTCCTTATCAGACGAAAAATTTCGTCAATTGGGCCGAGGCGGCCATCCAAAATATTCTTGCGATGTTTGGCATTTGTATGATCATCAGCTGGTATGTTTCAAGACAATTTTCAACGTTTCGGATGTCGATCTCTATGCGGAAGTGTTCCTCCACTGTGGGATAAAAATAATGTCTCTTTGCGCGGAGGAAGTATTTGGGCTTGAGAGCTACAATGCTCCGATGGGCCTCTTCTAGGCGTCGTTAAGCTGTTCTATGTTCTTCTTTACCGTGCCTGGCTTTGCTTCTGGTGTCCCATTCCTTGTAGCAGTGTTCCCACTTGTCCCATTCCTTGTAGCAGTGTTCCCACATGAAGCAGATAATGCTACTGGACCACGAGAGACCATGGTTCTTATTCTTGACTTCGATGTTGTTTTGCTGGTGGTATTGCAGCTGGAGGGCGCACCGCCATAGGAGTAAGTGATGCCATTCTATCTCAGCCTGACTTTGAAGTAGATGTGCGATCCTCTCGTGCACTCGGTGGTGTGGAATGGGAGTACCTTGGAGCCAATGGTTCAGGCCCCACAGGAGGATGGCTAGTAGGTATGTATCCCAGGGACTTCCATCGATGCCAGAGGATGAATGCGTATTATGTTTTGTCATATTGAAGTAGGACGTATTTGGTATTATTACTACTCGTAGTTGCAGTGGTAATAGTGACAGTTTCATTTCATGGCTACCAAAGTAGATACTCCGGAGTACCAGCTGCCATCACCGGGAATTGCTTGCACTTTTTTGATCAAACCTTCTCATGTTGTCTCAATGATTCTATTTTTAACATATCTATGATCCTATGAAAAAATGACAAGGAACGGCAATACAGTATCCCACGCAACATTGCTCTTTGTAGCCCGAGTCCATTCCTTCACGCATTCTGCTGTTGTAAGCTAGTTCCCTCGAATCCAATCGTCGTCAAATGCCGAAGCCGGACCAAATACACAAAAACCAGATTCGTCATCGTCCTTATGCGAGAAGCCAGTAATGGAATCGTCCGTATTTGTGGAATGAGACGAAATAGAACGGATCCAATCGTCACTAAAAGCGTCGTCCTCGTTTGAAATAAGTTGTTGCTGCTCCTCGCGATGAATTTGGTTGGCTTCTACTTCATCCAAAGCTGCCAGATCCAGTGCTTCATGCAAGGCTGGCCGAGCAGCATTACTGTAAAGCGTGGCCAACCAATCCCTGTCTACAGATGCATCAGCATCCTTTCGCAGCAATTCTTGCTCTTCAAACACAGCTTGCCATGCCAATTGTTTGTACCGCTGGCGTCGTCCCACAACAGCTGGATCCCTACATTCAACGCCCCGAGCTGCATATGAGACTCCATCAAGACTTTCGGGGTGATTGCGGAGTAGATACAATGTGTGAAATACATCCCGTCGAAAGTGCCCATATTCTTCTTGAGTGTACCATCGCGATGCTTGTTCTTCTGGCGACCACTCGGAAAAAGAATCAACCCATATTGTACTTCGTAGTTCCGAACCTGTATGGAATGTCACTCGTTTGCGACTGCCATTCTTTTCGTTATCATTGTTTTGTGAATGGGAAGCTTTGATCCGTTCCAACTTCTCCATAGACGTGCAACTGCCATTAGGAATGGGACATGGTCGGTGATGGTTGATTGTTCTTCTGGCTCCCGAAGAAGGAATACCGCTACTATGGTGGTTGTGGTCATCCTCTCGATTTAAAGGGGGCATGATGGGGAAATCAGTACTAGAAGTGGTAGTGGTGCAATAAGCTGCTCTATAGTTTGTAGTTTATGAGAGTGATGTGGCGAAAAGAGATGTGAGTGAACTCTCCCATCGAGAAACACCACGAGATACGGACTATGAGGAAAGAAGAGAAGTGCACCGACGCGGAGCGATTCGGCTACGTGACAGATAATGTGAAGTGCACTTCTCTCCGAATTTTTGAATGACCGTTCAGCAGCACTTTCTTTGCCGAGTGCGCCGAACGCGCTTTTTTCTGGCGGCCAGGTTCGTATGTATCTTTCAGAGAGGAACATCTAGCTAGTCGGAGTTTGTCGAATGCACATGAATTTTTGTTTTTTCGCAGCAACCTTCAGCCAACGAATCTCCCCCTCTCGTTTTCTATCTACGGTATCATAGCTACTGCCGGTACATTACCTACTGCGGTGGTACGGTAAAGAGTTGTACAACTCAACCTTGCTGCGGTAGAGACTGCCGTGACCACCTGCACGTTTTTACATGTTACAGTTAAGTAGATAACTGTCAGGTATGATACCGACCTTATTATACGATAGACTACGGTACATTTCACATCAGTAGGTAGAGTAGCATGCAGAATCCCCTCGGATTCCCCCACTTCGCAATGAAACGCGATTGACTGTGAAGTAACTCTCAGTCTTGCGGGTCTTCAAACCGGAATGAAGGACGCCTGACTTTGCGGGACAACCCTCTCCTACTGCTTCGGAGCTTCGGAGTAGGAAAATACCGGAACTTGAAGTCGTTCCGAGTCCTCCGGGTTTGGTTGGTACAGATACACGTACCGGTACTACCTCTAGGGGTAGGTAGGTTAGTCGTAGTCGTAGTGTAAAACAAAAACTTCGAGCCGGTACTATTCGTACCTACTGTAGTACCGATAGTAACCGTAATCGTGCGGCGTAATCATAATTGACGGTGAGCATGATACGCAGGTCTCTACCGTAGAAGAGTACAGTAGACAACCGTAGTACGACATCGAGAGATCAACTTATTACCGTACCGGTACTACAGAAAAGATTGTCCATACTAACTGTAAGCACCGAAAGAAGGCCTTGGACTAGTGGTTCATATCCATCGGTTCCGTCCCAGAATGGAATGAATTGCATCACTAGTCCTTTCCAACGTTTTCACGCAACCTCTTATCCATATGTGAGTGTAAGATTTGACGAAGGCGAAGCCTAAGTAACGAAAATGAAAGTATTGTTTGAAATCATGCATCTGCATCCATCAAAATCGACTGTCAATCTAGACCTTGTATTCTATCTAGTAGACAGATTACGAAGCAACTTGTATTGCAAGTAGAGATATCGAAGGCAAGTATCAGTTGTCTTCGCGAGAGGAAGGCACGGAGGATGCAAGATGCAAGGGAACACTCTGTCAGTGACCTCGACATCGACGCCAAAGGTTCCACTTCACGCAAAGACGCTTCGTAATCATTGCACGCTCCGCTTCGACTTGATATCGCACTGTTGAAACCGGAAGTTTGAGTTTTGCGCGGAGAAAATAGGCTCACAAGATTTTGTCGGGGAGAGGAATGTTTTTTGTTTTCTGCTCGCGCTCGTTCGTGTTCAATTTGTAGTTCTTCCTCGACATTCAGCATGTACTGTTGGACAGCCTTTTTGTCAATGTAGGCATTTTCAAGGGCCTCCTTCATACTATCAATAGCCACTTTTTTGTAGACTTTACGTATGGCCTTGGGATTATGTGGGACTTTTGAAGCCGTTTGGATAGATGCATCAGATGCAGCTTTGGAACGCTGCTCCCTTTGTTCAATCAACACGGCCGATATCGAGTTGATATGTCGCCGCTGTCGTCGCACTATCGATTCAGGGTCCACTAGTTCCATGCCTCGATACGAAAACATGTCTGCGTTCTCAGACGTTTTGAGGGATTTTAGTTCTTGGAGACACTCCTTTTTGACTTTGGAAAACTGATCGTTGGAAAACCACCTCTTATCCCGTTGTTTTGTGCAAAGGCTACTTCGGCATTCTACGCGACCGACCACTTGCGCATCTCCAAAGCGGACTTTCCGGGTATCGACTCTACTGCAAAATTCACAAGTGGCATTCTTGGAGTTCATGTCGGCGACGTCGTGAAGATCGCTCTCATCCTGGGCTTCATGGAGGGGACGTGTTGGACACTTTTCTCTGTCACTCAAAGAGACGCATGATGGAATCATGCACAACGACATTGCCATGGTCGGAAACAAGCTGGTAAAGGGTGGTGGTGCTGTCACAGTAGTATTCGTTGATATTCCTCATCAATTGCTTGATTTGTGTGATTTTACTACGGTAGACTACGGCACGTACTTTCGTTTCATCAGTCAGAAGAGAGAACACCAGGATGCGGGCAAACACTGATCACGTCAATCGAACGCCTGATGTTACAGGAAAGTTATACACCGTATTCTCTACCGTAGCTAGTACCGGTAGAATACGGTAGTAGCGTAGTAGCTACCGGTACTGCACAACGGTTCTTGTTAGGGGTAGTACGACTACCGGTACTACCGGTAGCTAGTAGTAGTAGAGGATTCATACGACCGAGATCGGAGAAATTTTTTGGTGTAGCAGTGGAGATGATGAGACGTGACGAATCTGTGAGAACCCGATTCACATTCAGTTTCCTACACAATGTATTTTAAATAAATAAAAAATGTCTAAATGAAAAGAATCTACCGGCTTAATAGTCTACTCGAAGTCATCATTTTATTTCATTATTTCCAGTTCATTGTTTTGCTGTTTAGAGTATTTTCTGAGTTTGTCTTGAGAAAAGATGACAACATCCGTGTAATTAATAAGCGAAACCACTTGAAACGGTACAGCAAAAGAAAACTACTACCGTTAACTCTACGGTAGCACCCGTAGTTCTCACAGTAAATACTCATAGTACTTCGTAAATAAAGGAGTGAAACAATGCACGTTGCTTCATCTTCACAGGAGTCCAACATATAAATAAAATTAAATAGGAATACTTCGGTACTTGATATTCGTGGCGGCGAAATGTTTTTCCTCTTGTTGATCCCGTCGAACCAATATGACTTCGAAGTACTCGGAGTAGGTAGGTACCTCCGTTTTACGAACTCGACAGTACAGTTACCCTACCTAAAGTACGGTATCATAGTAAATTACCGGTAGTACTACGTACGTACGTTGTAAAAAGTAAAAAGAGTACAGGTACCACGGTCGCTCTACCGTAGCTGGTAGGACCGCATCTTTTGTGAATTTTGGACATCTCAATGGCAGTACGAGCCATCATGTTATTGCTCTTAGTTGCAACTTGTTTCCGTACTAGTAAAAAAGAGACACCATGACACGACTCCTTGGTTTGTAGACTAGCTAGTCTGGAATTTCATCGTAGTTGTTTGTCTCTGCTCATTTGAAATGCATTTTCAGTAATCCCATGGTCCCCTTTACGTGGTGCTGTACATCATCCCAATAGAATCCATTTGTGAGATAAAAAGTACGTAGTATTGGTAATTGGTTGTACTAGCTAGCTAGCCGAAAGATATTCTGACTTACTCGGAGTACGACAGAGGACGTCGGGAAACTCTAATCGTGCCTCTTCCAGGTACTTTTCGACTCCTTTCGCATCTTGCTCTCCGCGTCGACGAGCAGCTTCTCGGCACTCGACAGACTCGTCCATAGAAGCCATGGCAATGAAATCTGGATCGGTAATTCCCTCTTCCCGTTGAAGATCTTGCTCGTTCAAAACTGCTGAGCGTACCCGTAACTTGTACCGACTGCGAGTCTTGGAGCCAGCCTTGGTACGAAATTCCAATCCTCGCGTGCAGAAGTCGGGATCGTCATCAATGATTGTTTCACCTCTCATCATCATGGTAATGGTCGTCCGAACCATGGTTTTGTTCATTTGTTGATCCGCTAGAGATATCCACAAAGCGTCCCGTTCCGATTCTGGAATTTCGTTCAAATGCCGAATCTCCTTCACTTTCACCCGCTTGGCCCACTGAATTCTGGGTTTCGACAGAGAAGAACCCCTTGTAGCGAGAAATCGTTGTCCGTGTTCTGTTGCTAATGCTTGTAGATCGTCGGAGGCGAGCTGGGACTGCTGTGAGGTGGTTGAGAAGGTTGTGTGTGGCGTCTCGACGATGCTCATACATTCGGGTGTTGACCCATTCGGCGGCAAAAGAGGTGAAAACGTCACAGTTTTCCTACTATTCACCGTCTCTGAAGAAACACTTGCCACACCCATTTCTTCGTTCTTGCTGCTTTGAAAGACACACTCCAATGGAGACCGTGGAGAGAGATGAACTTTTGAGCTAGAAATGACGTCTTGCGGCAGTTTTGCCAACGGTTCCACCATACAGTTTCCGGCAGTGTCACTCGAAACGTCCATGGTCGATACTGCATACACCAACAGGTGAAGCTAGAGTCACTCTCGTTATCTCTTCTCCTATTGATTCTGACTACAGCAATATGCCGAGGAAGAAAGTGACCCGTCGAGCGGTGTGTCCGAAAACGTTTCATGAGATGATGTTTCCCTCGCTGGTAAACTTTTGAGGTTGATTACGTTCTCCTTCCAAATGAGTACTACCGGTAGTCGTATGTATAAAAAGACTACGGTACTCCTCTCTACAGGGAGTTTCCACGTACGTGTCTGATGATGCCTATGTCAAGGAACTGAAAAGACTTGTTTATCTATCCCCTTCCAATTTTGATATGCCACAGAAACGAAAATATTTATTTCGATCGTCAGACATTGGGATGGTTGTGACTGGTGATTCCTACGACTCGTAGAGGAAAAAATTTCTGGGCTTAATTGAGTTTCTGTTGGAGTATCATCTGTTCTACTTAACGTCTTGAGACCATCGCAGTCAGTTCCTGTAAGG
This sequence comes from Nitzschia inconspicua, assembly GCA_019154785.2. Classification (NCBI taxonomy): domain Eukaryota; phylum Bacillariophyta; class Bacillariophyceae; order Bacillariales; family Bacillariaceae; genus Nitzschia; species Nitzschia inconspicua. The sequence continues at coordinate 711,674 of JAGRRH010000006.1, read as the reverse complement.
GGACCTACTACCGGTAGTGGTGTCGTACGTTGAAAAATACGTAGTATCGTACCTTCTGGACCCAGGTTGCGGCTCTTGTCTTCACAAGATATCATACATACCATTTACAGTTCGGTAGGTAATCACAGTTAGTACTACGTACGACATTTATTCTCTGGCAGAAGTCACATTGTCTTCCTAACAGAATTAGTTGAAATTGTGTCCTCCGAGCTTCCCGCCTTTTGAAGGCCTGCTGAGATCACTTCATCACAGTTTGGTGAGAGTATAAGGTGTATCATGAAATTCATGACACATGACAGTGCAAGTGCCATCCTTCCAACGTCAAGAATGCGATTGTGAAGACACTGTAAAAGTTGGAGGTATGGTTATTCAAGTTCAAATAGAAAAACTCAAACGGTGCACGGCAAAAGGAGAGGAACCTTTCCGTTACCTTTGACAGCAGGGCAACGGAAATTGAAATCAGAACACTCGCACGATGCGCTCGAGCAGAACAGAACCGGATGATTTTGTGACCACGAACAACCGAGGGCTCATATTCCCTGGGAGTCGAAAGGCATTTTCCGTTTTATCATGAGGGAGTGTACGTCTCGACCGAGAGCGATTAGATCTTATAGAAATGAAAGACCAGAATATTTGCATGATTCCATTGTTGGCATCATTATTGCCATTTCCATCATCGTCGTGGTCTCAATTGAAGTGAATCTTCACAAGTCAAGACCTACAGATTGGAGCACGTTGGAGCGTGCTGATCCATGATCGAAGCATGGGAAGGCCACAGATCTCGTAGAGATGATTGAGCGTCGCGACATTCTAATTGACACTCACCAGTCACCAGAGAACAGTACAATAACAAGGTACGCCTAGAATCCTTCATTTGTTGTTCTTATCTATCTATCAAGTATCTAAATAGTGCGAACCTTGACGAACAAGGTAGGGCCATCCATCATCCTCAACTTCCTCTACTGGTAGATCTAGTGCGGCTTTCCAGAAAGTGACGTTCAAGACATCGTTCATCTTTCGCCCATCTTGGATATATTTGTCAATATTATTGGAATCAGCCGACCAACGAAAACTTTCTCTGGCAAACTTAGTAGCCGAGCGCTCGTAGACCGAAACAAAGTGGCCAATGAATCTAACATAATAGTCCGCAAAGCTTGGACTCTTCTCGACGACACCGGATTCTCGCATGGCCCAGAAATGAAGCCGCATCCATACTCGGCATTCTTCCAACGTGAAATGGCGACCGACTTCATTGGACGGTCGTTTTGGGGAATACCAGGCTGCGGCGTGAGCGCTCGAGCGATCATGTATCACAACCGATCTGCCACCTGACACTCCATGTGGAGTCAAATCGCGGGAATGACGATCCATGTCCCAAATGTTGGATCCAGTGAGCTTTTGATGAATCCACTTGGCGAATCGAGATCCATGTGGATCATTATGGCTTCGAATGAACTTATCCAATGTAAAATCTTGAAAGGCTAGATCGTAGAATCTGTGTGTCATGACCTCCAAGTCCTCCAGTGATACTTCACGCTCAATGAGTGCTTTGGAACCTTCGGATGGTTTGTGAGTGCTACCACCATTCCCTCCCATATGAAGAGGAACATAATGATAGTCAAGAGTCTCAGCAAAAACAGCAGAAATTGAAGAAGATTTGGCTTCGATATTTTGTTCCCGTTCAAGGATGGCCATTTCTTCCTCAATAAGTTCAGGGTCGGAACGACGAAAGTCATGGGCACTACGGCGGATTTCTTCCGATGTCATTGTGTGTACTGTGGTTTCTCTTGTCTTTCTTTTTTTCGTTGAGTTGGATAGAGTTCAAAGATTGTGAGAATATCGGTTGTTGTTGTGGTGGTTGAAAAAGATCAAACTGCATTAGTTGTTTGATGTTGTGATGTCGCCGTTTTAGAACAAGATCGAAGCAGTCAGAACTGCGAAGATACCTTTACTGGCAAGCGTTCACGAAGAGGTGATGATGAGTAGGTACTTCCAACCAGGCCTCCCTATTTTCGGTGGCCACCGCAAATAACGAAAATAGCTATTTTCGGTGCATTTTCAAACCTCAAATTCGGTGCACATTCGGTGCACGCTATAAAATGCCTTAAACGTCAATGTTTTGTCTATCTTCTACTAGTAGTTTTATTCCATTAGGTCTCTGAGTTTCTTATACTGCTTGCAATGCAGTATTGATTCGAGGGAGAAGTCACTGAGGCTTTGCGAGTTGGGATCCTTCGTCCAATTGATCAAGGAGAAATCGGACTCAACACTGCTTGTACTTGGCATAATGCTTGCAATGGCCCCACAAAACATTCTCAATTGTTCAAACTCACTTCCAGGTTGACTTCAACACTTTTCAAACGATTGAACAGCACAAGATGCTTGGGCATCAAGCAGCATTTGTGAAAATCCAATTTGCTCCTTAAATGCTAGACGCAACTTACGAAACTGCTCATCAATGTTTTCCACCTCTGCCTCTGAAAATTTGTGCCCAAGTCGGATTCTTTGATCTTCCAAACAAGACACAAAGTCTCTCGAAAGTACTCCACACAATTCAAGGGGCAGCACAGGAGGTAAGTGATCTCCTGAGTTGTTACGACTGTCACGCTCAGCGCACACCTTAGATATTCCACTGACCAATTGCAGCTAGAAATTTGCAATTGTTGATATAATGCAGTCATGTGCCTCCTTATCTGCATCACTGCTGCTTGATCTTAACCCATCCATAGTTAACTGGACAAACCTTCCTACTTCATCAATGGAACTTGCAGCCTCCTGTCTCAGAACACAATAGTTGTTTAAGTGAAATCCATGTAATGGATCATTGTTAACAGCAGCCAAGAATGAAATGGATTCCTCATCTGTCATAGGGCCGTTGATGTAGCAGCGTTCCTTGATGTCAACTAGCCACCATTCCATCGAGGGTGTACAGGCTGGTTTCTTTTCAGAGAAGTGTTGAAACAGTCTGATACGGTTTGCTTTGAACCATTTCAAAACTTTACCCATTGATATCCAAGGAGTCGTCGCAAATGTAGGGCAGCTGCTCTTCATATGCTGAATGAGATTCTGCTGGCGCCGCAAATGTCCAGTCACTCCTGTCAATGTGATCAGGAATTTTTTGTTCATAAGCTGATTGAAGGCCTTTTTCACAACAAGGTCAAGTTGATGTGCACCACACCACACTCGAAAAATATTGCCATGACATTCATTTGACAATCTAGTACATGTTCCTTGTATGCATCCAGTCATGGTTGATGCACCATCAGTTGTTATACCAATGAGCTGATGTCTCCAGTCTGGTGCCAAGACATTCATCGTTTCAACAATAAGATCATACTGGTATTCTCCAGTGTGATGTTCACGCATTGGAATGGCAAGAATGTGCAAATATTCTAAGCTGCCCTTATAATAACATCGCATACGAAGGTCAAGGTAGGCTGTTCCAGCATTACTCCCAGCATCAATTGCTATTGCGAAAGCCCAGATGTCGTTGAATATCTCCTTCAGATATTGCAAATTGATGGCACATACAGTTCGGCAATGCTGTGCTACTTCAACATCCGAAACGGACCCCAAAACACCCATTCCAGTTTCTTCCTTGACAGATTGGTACAACTTGCTTGCCTTTTGTCGGATCGCCATGGGTAGCTGAAGTACTTGGCATTCATAGTCCTTTTCCGCTTTCGTTCGGCATGTTCATCTTCACGGCCGAAGGTTCGACAGAACGAGCAAGCCACGGTTGTCACCTCATTTGTAGATGGATCCCTTGTTGATACTTCAAGGCCGTATTTCACTATCCATTCCAAGTTGAATTTCTCCTTTGCGTTTTGTTTCCGCCATTGTTCAATGTGCTGTTAAGGGTAACAAGTAACAAGTACTGTCGTAAACAAGGTACCGGTAATTATCTCTTGTGTCAAGGAGTGGTTCTATGGTACGTTCTACAGTAGTGTTTCTGGCTACAAGACCCGGTAATTTGGTTGGTTTTGATACGGTTTCGTCTGGCATTTGTACGTGAGACTTCAATCAGCACCGAAAATAAGCGATTTTCCCAAAAACTTAAATTCGGTGTTTGCACCGAAAACAAGCTCGAACACCGAAAATAGGGAGGCCTGCTTCCAACTGACTGTGAAGTACCGCCAAAGTACCGTAGAGACTACAGGTTGAGAGTACCCCTCGAGTGGTCTACCGTTATCATCGTACCGTTCACGTCATAGTCAACGGTAGACTCTACCGGTAGGTACTACGCAGCGGTAGTACAGTACCTACCAGGTACCAGTATCTACCTACCTAGTACTACGGTATGACCGTAGTGCACTGAGACTGTGAATAACTCGCCGAATTGACTTCTTGCGAGTACGATTAACGGTACGTCGTACCAGTATGTATCATCATAGATTACGAAGTCCTTCACCTTGGGACTTGGGACGTCACACGTCACGTCGTCTACGTCGTAATGACAACATAAGATAGCATGGAAGAACATCAAAAACCGGAAACACAGACTGCATTTCATCCTAATACTAGTACTTCTGCGGCATAGAGATCACCGTCCATGACATGTTTGTACCTTGACAACGACGTAGTTGGTAACAGAGATTCCTGAAACAAAAATTGGCTGCTACTCTAGTAGCAGCACGTGTTGATTAGGAACAGAAATACGCACCGCAACTGTTGTGGTATCCCCATAAGCCATAAGGGAGCCTCTTTTCTGACCTCTTTCTCGGTTCGCCGGTCGAACAATGAGCCTCCTCCAAATAGCGTTGGCCGAAGCAGCTGCCGGGGCTACAGCAGGAGTCATCGCAGACTCGGTTCTTTACGCTATCGACAGCGCCAAAGTACGGCAACAGTCGGAACCGGTCAAGTCGAGTGGAAGTGGCATTCGAATCCTTTTTCGGGGCATGGTGCCAACCATTTTGCTGGGAAGCGTTCCAGTCTTTGGCACCTTTTTTCTGCTCTACGCCCCGCTCCGGGAGATAATTCACCATTCACAGTGCGATTCCATGTTACCGTTGGCGTCCGCAGTCTGTGCTATTCCCGCCACGTTAGTTGGAATTCCGAGCGATGTCATCAAAAAACGTTTGGTTTTGGGCGTTGACCACAATGTCATGGCGGCTGTTCATCATGTCACTATCGAACGAGGATGGAGGGGGCTCTTTGCCGGATTTCAAGTCAATCTGATTCGTGACATTCCCTTTGCGGCCGTCAAAGTCGGTCTTTATGAGACGTTTGCATCCTACTACAAAATATTGAATGGACAGTCGAAGCTGGATCCGATAGCTCCGCAGGGCGCCGCCATATGTGGGGTCCTATCGGGCGTGTCATGTTCCATTTTGACATGCCCGTTGGATTGTATCAATACTCGAATCAAGGATGGATCGACAACATCAACATCGATTGTGGAAGTGGGCAAGCAGATTGTCACCAAACATGGAGTGTCGGCCCTGTATCGTGGTGTCGTAATGAGGAGTATTGTATTGGGAATCGGCTCAAGTATCTTTTGGCCTATTCAACGGTCTACGGCACATTGGTTGCAACCAGACTACCAGGAAGATCCAACCTTTCATGATCGACTAGAGGATTTTTGAAAAAGAAGGAAACATTTGCCTATTTTCAAGACGAGTGAAGTTTGCCAAGCATGTCCGAAATTTTGTTGACAAACGCCGCCCCATCATCGGGACCTTCTGAAAGATTGTGATTACCAGTTTTGAGATATAAAGCCTCAGCTACCGGTCTGTCTTCCGTGCACTTTGTGTTCATGGCCCTCACCAGTCGATGTGTCAACGCGATCGTGTCAACATGTGACGGAACGTACTCATCGGCTCCGGAGAAGGCCACCAACAGGCGCAGCTTATCATGAGTTCCGATATGCTCCAGTCGTGTCGCAAGTTCTTCATCTGTAAAGTCGCTGGAGAAGAAATCGTCCATCCCTCCCTTTGCCTGCAAGTCGACGAAACGTTGCGCAGTGATGGGTGCCCAAAAGTACGACCTTGGCAGCATTTCTTGACCCTTGCCTTCGTGTACCAACGCTTCGGCATGATCCAGCTTGGCGGCGAATGTATCTTGAAGCATGGCATCTTCGCGGTCCGATACGGGAGCTTGCAAGGCGACCAGTCGTATGATCGACCGCAAATCGTTGGGTCCATGTTTCAAAAAGTAGACGGCATCTTGACATCCCGTCGAATGACCAATAATTGCGAATTCCTTTCCATTGCGATAAGATATAAGATAACTGAGTAGTTCTTGAAGTTCGTCGCAATCTCGTTGCAACGAACCGTGACCAAAGCCAGTGTAGGAACTAGTCAGTATAGGTTGGACGAGTGACCACTCATGTTGTCGGCAAACGTCTTCTAATCTTTGTGTATACGGTACAGGCAACAGTCCATCGGACAGACCACCCAACAGGATGCACTTGTTGGTGCAATAGGAAAGGTCGCTGCTAATGCTTATCCGTGAAGCATTTCCATCGTTGGATGGCAGTGATGGCAAAGGAGATTCGAACGCAGCTCGGCCACCACCGTACAGAAAGAGCTCTCCGCTCAAAATTCCATAATTGGAAAAGGGGATATGAGTGACGGACATGGTGGCTGCTATGGCAAGTGTATCGATGCAGAGAATGGAAGGGGGAGGGGTCAATAAAGGTAGGCTGGTGTCGTTTTTGGAAATGGAAACTGTTGGACGGTGCAAGTAGACTACCCCACCCAATCACTGCGGTAGTGAAACTTTGTTCTCCAAGAGTACCGTACGGTAATCTACTACGAACCCTAGACTGCGGTCCCGCACCGTAGGCTAAATACCGTACCGGTAGCTGGTAGTAGAGTTGAGTGGAATCCAAAAAAAGATTGCTGCCATCCTCGATCCTCGAATACACTACTCTATAGTAGTAGAGAGTCGTACTTTACTTACGGAGTTGGTAATACCACAATCATAGAGTGTACGTCTTTCAATGCATCTTTCTGAAACGTGCATAGTGACGTGTCTTTTGCGACATCATCGCGAAACTTCTTTCCTTCCATCCACCTTCGTACTGGTAGCCAAAAGGGGTCAATCAATAAAATGGATTTGAACATTCCTTCGATCAAAACGTCACGACGGCAACGATAACGCGTCATCCGTTGACAAGTCCAAGATGATGCCGGGCCCGTTTCTTGTACGCTCTTGTCACATTCCCTCTGTTTTCTAGAAGTCTGTTCCCGAGACAACTTTCATCCTCCGATGACCAAGGCATTCCTCGGCGAAAGACTGTCTCACAACAGCCACATTCTTCGGCGCAACAAGAACCACAATATCTCACATCCCTTCTGGCGACTGTGGGTTGTGCAGTTCATGTCTCTTTGCATACTGCATAGAATACCCATCACAACCGGCGCCTTTCTACCCGTCCGATCACGTCACTGTTTTGGAACCGAAACTGTCTACCAGCCACTCTCTCAAAGAAGTCGGACGTCCTTTGTCCACACTTTCCCCACCATGTCTTCCAGTGACGATCACTATAATGACAACACTGTCGAACAAAGACGTCAACACTTGGTGCTTATAGGAGGTGGTCATGCCCACGTACAAGTCATCAAGGCCCTGAATCATGCCAGTCGTCCCAAATATTTGGACGTCACCCTCATTGACATGACCAAGACTCCCACCTATTCGGGCATGGTCCCTGGTGCCGTAGCTGGAATATACCAACCGAACGAAACTCAAATATTGTTGGAGCCGTTGGCAAGATGGGCGGGCATTCGTTTTGTCCATGGCAAAGTGTTGGATGTCGAAGTCAATTCCAAGTATGTTCAAGTACAAGACTTGGAGGCTGAAGAAGGCTCTGCTTCGTTGGTTCAGATTCCATTTGACGTCGTTTCCATCGATATCGGATCGGCCAGTCGGGGATTGGATCACATTCCTGGCGCAAGAGAATACGCGATCCCGACACGACCCATTTCCGACTTGGTCAAACGAATCAAACAGGAGACGGAAGCACTGCAGCAACGACCAACAACATCGCAACAACAACAACAACAACAACAACAACAACAACAATCACCTGTCAAAGTCGTTGTCGTAGGAGCTGGCGCGGCGGGCATCGAGCTCTCCATGAGTATTCGACGACGATGGGCACCCATTGTTGGACACGACAATATTCACATCACGGTGCTGGATGCCGGCGAGGAGTTGCTTCCGAATGAATCGATTGCCAATCGCCAAGCACTCCGACAGTGTCTTAAAGAACGCAACATTACCGTCAAACACGAGACCAAGGTGCAGCGGGTCGAGGGCGATTACTTGCTGCTAGAATCAGGTGATACTCTTCCATTTACACACTGCTTGTGGGCCGCTGGAGCCGCTTCTCATTCCCTGGCCTCGACACTGCAAACTCATGGACTCTCCATCACCGAACATGGCTGGATTCGAGTCAATCAATACTTGCAGAGCTTGAGTCACCCCTACGTCTTTGCAGCAGGAGACTGCAGCTCGATTGAAATTCCAAACGGACCCCATCCACCCAAGGCTGGGGTATTTGCTGTCCGTGCTGGACCTATTCTCATTGAAAATCTTACCAGGTACTTGAAGCAAGCCGAACACAACCAGCAAGCGTCGTCGTCGTCGTCGTCATTAACACCTTATCAACCACAGAGCGACTTCATGAAGCTATTGACGTGTGGGGATGGCAAGGCTCTTGGGTTCCGATTTGGAATTCCAATATATGGGAAATGGGTTTTTGAATTGAAAGATACTATTGACAGGTCTTTCATGGACCTGTTCAAAAAGGAAAATTTGCCAGAACTGAATCCCAAGGACCACAAACAACAGTCCTACGATACGTCTCAATATGATGCGAGGGTTGATCGTCCACCTCCAATGGATGCAAAAGATGGAGCTGTGCTACTACAACGGACCGATGACGATGTCGATTTCAAACAAGCATGGAACGTTATACGAGACATGGCCGACGATGTCAAGTATCGGGAAGCTGTCTTGGAGCATGTTGCTGTGTACCGACCTAAAATAGCATGACAGTAAACAAAAATAATAGAAGCTGCTTGTTGCAGCATAAAGTAATGTACAACGTAAAGAATGGAACAACCCAATAGTAGTGTATGAAGAAGCAGTTTACTGACTGTGAATGTTTCTGTAATCATGGTAGATCTACCAGAACATCTCCATGCAGACTACGTCTTCTATGCCGACGCGCACTTGTCATTTTCTCCTCTCGTTCGCCAACCAATTCAGTAGAGTTCTTTCCTCCTACCATGATCAATCCAACAATCCGATCGGTAGGTTCGGCATTCACCAACCGCCGAAAGGCCAAAGTGGTGATAATGGGTCCAGTCGCCCACTTGGTTGCAATGGACTCGGCATGAAGACTCAGCAACACGTTTTGAATTCCTGCACATGCTGACGCGTACTTGCAAATCGCAAGGTAATCAATTTTCAAGAAGAAGAAGAAGAAGTAGAGAAACAATGAGTTTTTACAAATGGGTCAAGATTCTTGCAGTGATGCATGTTTGGGACAGTCCAGCCACACTCACATCTTCAAGTTGCCTGTTCGTCATTGGAGGAGTATACTCCAATGGCACATAAACACTATCGTCATCATCGTATTCATCGACCTGCAACAGCGGTTGTTGATTTTCGTGGACTGTCGCTACCAAGAATGCTGGGATGCGAGACCACTTTTCTCGTTTCTTCCTAGCCACGGGTTCCGATTTTTGTCGAAGGGTGACTTGATAACAGATATCGGCCAAAGTTTCTGCCGTTCTCGATCCTGACCAAAAACGTGTAAAGGTGAACGGTTCCGTTCGCTTGTGATTCGGCGCCATTTGTGCTGCCCGCACCGCTCGATCCAGAGCCTCACAAAGATGTTTCCTTTCCAATCCCAGAAGATCTGGGGAGTCGCTCGAAGTGGAAAAGACCAGCGGCTTGGCAGCCGTTCGTCTGGAGAGCAGCAAAGAATAGAATTGTTTTGGAAGATCATTCGAGCTTCCATCGTTGCTGGACACAGCTGCATCCACTTGGTGAGCATTTTGACGCACAACAACGGTGGAAAAGGATACAGCAAAATGATGTCTCGGTGTTGTAGTTGTGGATTTCCTGGATTGGATCGACTTGGTTTTTATACTGCTGGAATCCTGAAACCCATTTGACCATGAAAAAGAGGATTCAATGGATGATAGTGTGTGGCAACTGCGTCGATCTCTTCCACCACTGCTTGAGTTGACACTACTGGAGGTGCTGCCGGTGTGATGTCGCCGGGTCTCGTCCTGTTGGTGATTGGCGGTGTAATGGTTTCGTTGCTCAGCCGCAGATGACGGTCTGAGCCAAGGAATGGCAGCAGCCGGAGGACGAAGACCCTGTTGGGTCCACTGCTGCAGAAGGTGTGAGCGGAACGGGGTTCTAGAGCTCATGGTCTACAACTGAAGGATATTGCTTACTACGGTAAGTGATTTGACATGCCACTGCAGTATCATGTTTTCGTACCATGATATTTTTGGATGAAAAACCAAAAAAGATATTCCTTCCACCTGATTCTCTCGCAGCTGATGAGCAACGGAGTACGACTCAGGAAAGGGGATCCCCTATTACAAAGATTCTGCCCCGCATATCATGATGGAGATAGTTATTGACTGTGATATCCACAATTCAACGTCCGAACATCACTCTACTCTTGCTACGACGTATAGAATGGCTTCATACTTGCTTTTTTTTTTGTAAATGTACAACAAGTTTACAAATAATGGTTTTAAAAACTTTCCGAAAAGGGATCATCCGGAAACAACGGGTCTTCAGGTGTAGGCATGAACTCGTACTGATGCGGGTCCTCTTCTTCCACAGAAGGGAACTGCATCAAACCATCTTCCCATTCCTCATCGACCTCACGATGATCGTGACACCCTATGGACCCGGACAGCGACGAACTTTCGTAGTCCGTCTCCATGGCGGTGCCTGTGGACCAGTATCCCGTTCCACCAGTAGATTCATCGCTGTCGCCGTTCCGTTCGTCATTATCACCATCACTGTCATCGTTTTGTCCCGGACGCCAACCTCTTCCAGAAGGCCATGGGGGCAACTCATTAACAGCTTCATCTCCCTGAGATATAGAATTTGCATCGGAAGAAATGGCCCTGCCGCTCGTATCATCTGAAAACGATCTTTCGTCGTCCTCGGCCATCACTAGTGCAATGTGATTATCCACATTGCGGTTGTTGGTGTTGTCTTCGTCGTTCCGAAAGACCATGCGCCAGGGCACCAATACAACATCCAACGATCTTTGGACAGCCGAGGATGACCAATGTTGAAACTGCTCTCGACGTGCCTGAGAAGTGATGGGTAGTCGCCTGGCGCGAAACCTCTGTGTCGGTCTGGTGGGCGACGGTGACGGTGACAATGAATGGACAATGCTGCTAGAGGGAGTCTCTGGTCCAGTTGGGCGCGATGAATGTTCCTCCGAATCCATCGTGCCGCTACTGGAAGCATCGTTTTCTAATTGCGGATCGATACTCAACAACGTTTGTCCGTCTGCCACGATTCGACGTACAAATCGTTGTTGTTGATGTTGATCCAAATTCGTCCTGTTCCTGGTATCCTCGGGGCTGGACGAGAATACGACTTGTTCGAGACCTAACATGCGCTCTACCTCTTGTTGGTAGCGACGACGAAGATTTCCATCCCGCCGTCGACGTTGGGCAATCCATTCCTCATTCGAAAGATGATGTTCCGAATCGAAGTTACTCGTTTCGGAAGAAGTCGCGTTGGCCACGTAGGCCGCTTGGTAATGATGATAATGACTGACGCCACTACGCTCAAACAATAGTCCCGGATCAGCTTGAAACCGGTGATGGATGGTACAATCTCTAGGATTTCGTTGCAGAGGTGGGATTTTGGGATGATGGTTTGCATGTTGCTGCCTCTCTTGATGATGACGTAAGGGCAGCAATTGACTCATCCAACCATCATCGTCATCGACCAGCACGGAAGAAACGGTAGATATATTGCTATTGAAGGTTTGATTGCCTCCCAACAGCCAGGCACGCCAAGAAGATTCAAACACCACAAAAGAAGTGGAGGAGGAACAATCGTTGGACGATGGCGGGGGACGGTCAAAGGAAATAGTGGATGACGCACTAATCGTCACCAGCTCGAAATTGGCCCAATTTTCAGCACCGCTCGATGACGATGCCTTGCTGCTGATGCCACTGTTGGTCGTATGCTTGTCATCCTCCGAAGATGCACCTCTTTTGGCGCATGACTCTTCAAAGAACTCTCGTAAGGAGGAAGACGACGACGATGACTGCTTGGGAGGTGTGGCTGTTGCCGCAGGAGTAGCTTCGGTGTCGTCCACCTTTTCCTCCATCCTCTACGTTATATTGATCATTCTCTCAACTCTCTTTTTCCTGTTGAAGCTACACCACTGGTTCGTGTAATCGTAAATTGCTGTTAAGAATACCTTTCGATGGGGGAGAGTTTGAGAGCGTGTGAAAAACACGCAGTATGATACAAGCTGGTGATGACAGAGAGATGACAACCCGCGGTCCGGGAAGATCCGGATCCGTGACTTGAAACTTTTTACGGGAGAACGGAGAACGTCTAACCGCTCGCGACTCGCGAGGCGGCCGCGTCTGCTGACCCGGAGGTGTATGATAGAGCTCACCAAATCCATCTCGAAAACCAGTTCCTCCCCAAATTTGAAAATAATTAGGGCCTCTGCCGAGGGGGGCGTCGAGTTCCGGCGTGGGTCGTTTGGAGAAGTTTACTTCATTTTTACTACGGTCATATAACTTTACTGTTATTAATAGTAATAACAGTAAAATAGTATGTCTACCATAGCTTTCCCTGTACTGTTTCCATATGGACTAGGGTCAAGAGATGCCAATGATGAACCCAGGCTTGGTACTGGATATTTAAGGCATTTATGTTGCCTATCAGAACGAAATTTTCACCAAGCTACTTGGGTGTGCATATTGTACAATATGTTAGAACGACAGCGTTTGATCAGGGCATCTTATTTGAAAACAAGGGAAGAAGAAAGAGAAATGTTTTGTCAAATTTCCTGTAATGACATTGCTGGTGCAATGGCAAGGTACACTGATAATGTATTTGGCAATCATCCTGCAGATATTTTCCTCAGAAGAATGCGAGCCGTGACAGGTTCTATGTCACACTGTGCTGGAGCAGCAAGAAAAGCACGACAAAGAATGTTTGCAATGACTGCAGCATTAGGGTTACCATGTGTAATGTTCATTGTTACTCCTGAAGATGGCATCAATTTCAGGATAAGAGTGATGTTTAAGGGTGAAAAAGGCAGTGAAACCCCACCAAATTTTGTGTTAGATGAGGAAACACTTCGTAAGTTTATAAGTGAAAGCAAACACATACGTTTTGATCATCCAGGGTTGTGTGCCATTGATTTCGAGAATGTAATTGGAATAACGGTTGAACATATACTTGGCTGGGATCTTAACAAAAATATCAATAAACCAGGGTATGGTTTCCTTGGGGATTTAGATGGATGGACATATGCAGTTGAGGAGCAAGGAAGAAAGACTCTGCATGCACATTTTTACTGTGGATTAAAGGGTGGGGCAAATTGAGAAGTGGACTAGGAACAGCAAAAGGGCATGAAGAATATGTGAAACAGGTGTCAAAGTATGCAGATAGAGTGATGTGCACTCGATTGCATGGTTTTAGTTCTAGATTGGTCCCAAAAGTATGTCACAATGACTGTAGCAATACTGTGGAAGGAACAGAAGGGTATCAAAAATGTACAACACAAGATCTACGAAAATTGCGAACAAAGCAAGGGGAAACATCATTAGGAGCCAAAAAATATTATTCTGTTCTGTTTGCAAGGCGAGCTTGTCAAGTGAAGATGTAACGTTGCAACATTTGAAACAGTACTATGGAGACGCATTAGCTGGTGAAGATGAAAACTTCTGGTCGTCATCAAGATATTTAACAAAGTGTCGTGTCCTGATGGAAATGGAAGTTCTTCATTCAATGCTTCCCCCAAAATGTGAGTCACAGATTAATATGGAGAGATTCACGCCTTCTGCAAGGTTGAAGTTCATTGTGGCAGCGTTGAGAAACCTACATAAAAGTGATCATTCTCCATCATGTTTCAAAAAGGGATCTGAGTGTAGAATGAAACTTCCAGCCTATCCCTCAACTGAGACATTGGTGATGTTTGATGATAAAGTCACCAGTTGGTTTGACTGGAGAGGAAATGATATTTCTTGATCACTGTCAATTTGTGTCCCAAAAAGGGCACATGCAGATGCATATGTCAATGTTCACAGTGAATTTGCTAGCATTCTATTTGGATGTAATACCAATGTCATCACAGGTGTAGATGGCGGCAGTGTGATGTACTGCACATGTTACGTGTCCAAAAATACAGAAAAAGAGGATAACAAACATTTTGCAGATGCAGCAAAGCACATGGTGAAGAACATGCAACAGCAGATGGTAGAACGGAAGGAATTGTTGGATTTAGAATTGGAAGAAGAGGCGTCTTCAGTTGGTTTAAAAGGTATGATTGGCGCAGCTCTCATGGCAACCAAGGTTCATAGAGTGGCTGCACCTATGGCATCATATCTTATCAGAAATGGGTCCAGATTCCACTTTTCGCACAATTTTTCCTATGTTGACAAGAAGATCTCAACATTTCAGCAGATGAGGATGGTTCTGTTTTTTTAAAGTCATCTGTCTCAAATTACCTGTGCCGCCCCAAGGAATTAGAGGAGGTGTGTGTTTACGACTTTGAGTCGCAATACGTTGCCTGTAAACCGGTAACAGGAAGTTTAGAATGGGCAGTACCTCACCCCAACAATGATCACTTGAAAGTAAGGCAGTTTAGTATGGAGCGCATACCTGTGATCAGTTATCTTGACTTTGTGAATACGAAAGAATTTGATGGTAATGATATTTTGCTGCAAAACAGAAGAGATTCCTCCTGAGAAACTCTCTTCAATGGAACAGCATGCAAAAGCTTGTTGCGTATTATTTGTTCCTTTTCGGAATGTTGCTGATCTAAAGTTGAATGGGTGCTATCTGGAAAGGTGGAGAAAGGTGTATCAAGATGGGAAATTGTCCAAAAAACATGAACAATTTCTGATGAATATCCAAGACTGCCGGAACAGTATGAATGGGGGGCGTCCAGTAGACATGATAGAGAGGTTGACAGTGAAACCAGTTACAAGTAGATACAACGACGGATATGATGTGGAAGAAGAGGATGGGGATGATATCCTGAATGAGGCCATGGATCAATTTTTCCTTTCCAAATCATTGGAATTGGGATATGATAATGAGTTTAGGGACAGTAGGGGAAGATTTCAGTGTCAATCAGTTTTAACTAGATGCCATGGAAGCCACAGATGTGGCAAGAATCTGGTTGTTTGTCCTAATGTACAAAGCCGTGAGAGGTTCATTGTGGTTGAGGCAACTGAAACAAGGCCCAGCGAAACAAATGAAACAGATTTTTCAACGTGCAACCAACATTTGAATGTCAAAGCGTTGAATGAACTGGCACTAAAAGTTGTCACTAGAGTTGTAGATAAGAATGGGAGAGCTACAAAATCCAGGTACGGTTACATTCTGAAGCTGCATGGTATGCCGGTGTACTGGGCATCAAACCATTAAACCCGAACAAAACCAAAGGCATGTCAGAGGAGGTTAAGGCATTTATGAAGAGTATGAGAGAAATACAGCAATACGACCTGTGCATCTTCACAGAGAAGATCTTTAGGAAAGCTTTTTGCAAAGTGACAAATTTTGTTTCATCTCAAGACTTCCTCTGAAGTAGATATGCTACTACTACTACCGGTACCGTAGTAAAGTCGTAAGTACCGGTATCATTCTGGCCGCAGTAGCCACAACTTACTGTTTACTGTTAATTTTATTTCTTCTTCCAATCTACTGCACCAGCGCGCACCCTTCGTTCGTCGTATGGAAGTACCGTGTACGTGATTTGATAGCGCGCACTTTATCTGGTAGTTGTAGTCTACCTAGTCAAAATAGACAAAGGGGTTGATCCATTCGTTCTGAAAGTTTATTCCATATATTTGTTTGTTCGTCCAAATGACAAATGAACTTGATCGGGTTTAATTTTTAGTCCGTCCGGGTGAAGTTAAGAGGCGTGGCTGGCTCTGGTAACGCTTGGCAGGAAACGTTATTTTTTCTCCTAAGAAATTTTTTTGGAGGGTAAATGTCGTTAAAAAGGAATATGTAATTTTTGCTTTTGTTTATATGAATACACGATTATGAGGTATATAAGAATGCGGCAGCATATGTCTGTGATTTTTCGCATGATCAAAAAGGTGAGGGTGGGAAGGCTCGCACCATCCGGGACCGAAAAATTGCCACGATTCCAAGGGGTGAAAATTTCCGTGGGTCGTGCGCAAACACATGTAAATTTTCCTAAATAATTTTTTTCACACATATTCATACATGTAGAAAATGTAAATGCTCATGTCGCAGCGTGTTGCCGGCAATGCCAGGGTTTTCCTAAGTGTCGTCTAAGTAAACCGAACCTGCTCTAAAGGCCAGTTTTGAACGGATCACCCCTCCATACCTCCCCTCAGCTAAAGCTTTACCCGAACCGTACCGATTTTTAAACTGATTAAAAATCGTGGAACTCGATCGAATTGTTTCCGAAATCGTATGATGATATGATATGTACTCCGTATGATATTACGTATGACAACCTGTCTGACCTCTCTTCGTGGACGTATCATAGATCCTTTCGTTCCGATAATAATTAACACACACCTCCTCAAATCTCGACATTCTCGTAGCAGAAAACAATTCCTATCGCCCAAGTCAATGCTCCGAGAGAAACCAAGCAAGGATATCAACGCTTGAGGTATTATTTTCACCGTCTCTTGGATGATCTTCGTTTCAGCCGTGAGTGTACTCAGTACTACGGTAGAAGCGTAGAAAAAGCAACCCAACCAACCCAAAAGCTGTTTTTGTGGATATCCATTTTCGTTCTTTGTGCACTGCACGAGCCATTGTAGCGTCGCAGCACTCGAAGTGCATTGCAACTTCTCTCTCTTTATGTATCTATTCAAGAAGGGAACAGTTTGTCCACCTCAAGCACAAGTCTTATAGAGCTAGAACAGCCATGCTCCAAGGTATCAGGGTGCGAGGAAACAGGTTGGGGGATACAAGTCAACAACCGTCATTACCCACAACAGCAACACCGTCCCCTACTAATTTGTCAACCACGAACAAACGACGGAGGAGACCGAGACCTCCCTCTCTTGAATACCAATCTTGCTGTGGCGATCGAACAAGTTGTTTAGCATTCTTCGCTGCCACTGTTGCTTTGGTAGCTACATTACAACTCTTTTTGAATGCAAGAATTCACAATCCAATAAACAACGACTTGGTGAACACTCCACTCACATCCAGTGGCATCCAAAGCTTTAGCAACATGACAACAGCCTTGCAATTGCAAATTGATCAGTTACAACGCCAGATATCGTCTTTGGAAGCCAAACAAGCCATTTACCAGGAAGACGCTCGATTTTTCCCGTTCTTGATTCGCGACTCGAGACATTTGGTTCCAACGCAATCCTCTCAAGATTTTCACATTTTTGATTACGTCGACTTGTCCGCCGTCAAACAGGGTAAGGCGAGACACAGTCAACTCTTTCACAATGCCCACTTCCTGGGCAATGCTCCCTGTCAAGTATACTCCGTTGAATGTTATCGACAGAAGATTCTACAAGTCTTTGATCATGTTTTGAAACAGTTTCCTCACGTCGACTATTACTTTTACATGGAGGCCGACAATGATTTATGCGTGCCAATGAATACGGTACAAACATTAGCACTGCAAGAAGAACGATATTTCATCAATATTGGGATTGGGTTTAGTGGATGGATCATGAGTCGGCAGTTCATGCACGATTTTTTGATCCTGTACAAAAATATCACGTTTCCTCCTATATTGAAGCATTCGAACGATAAAGCTGCTGGAACTGACACCAATACGACGGCTGATGAACCAGCACAGCCCGAGATTCGTCCCGATGTACTGGCCAGTTACTACTTGACCGAAAAAAATGCTTGGGCTGTTACACGACAATATTGGGTCAGTCATACCACACTAGAATCGCTCGGCGTTTCCTCTCTTACCGTAAAGGATCGACGACTCAAAGATTCGGGCGCCCGTGCCAAGCTTGACAAGCATCTCCCACGCTGTTTGGAACCCCGACGGGGCAAGTGGCCTTTGGGCCAACGACCGTTGGATCCACGTGATCGCTTTGGATGGGATTACTTTGATTATCGTGTCTGTCCAAAGGCCGTCATATTTCCATGTGACGGTCCCGATCAACTAGCCAAATTGGTGGCAGAGGATTGGAGGATTGCCAATGAGACTGGCGCCATTGCAAAGTTGGAACAACTAGAGCGTAAGCAAAAGGAAAAAGAGCTCAAACGTAACCAAAAACGGAAGGGAGCCGGCACACCAAAGTAACCACAAAAATGTATGGAATATGGCTGCAGGTACAGCTGATTCCTTGGCACTTACTGTCTACGAATTTGTCCCATTTGTATTCGCTACAATCGAATTTTTTCCCGTTCCATTGTAGCTCGTACGAAAGAAACGACCTGTCGTTGACAAAAGAACGCTTACTAACCTAAGAACATCCTTGGAAGTATTGATAATGATATTGCTAGGTTGGTATGGAAATAGATTCGAGATGAAGTCATGTCATAGGAATTGTTTCGGTTGTTGGTCCTCTAGAGTCTAGTGTAGTAACGATGTTGTCACGGGTAAATCTTCATCTGAGGGGAGGTATGGAGCGGGGATCCGTACAAAACTGGACTCTAGAGCAGGCTCGGTTTTCTTAGACGACATTTAGGAAAAACCTAGCATTGCCGGCAACAAGCTGAGCTATCTAGGTAGCTACCGGTAGATAATGTGTCTACCGGTACCGTAGTAAGACAGCAGAAAGACAACCATTTCTCCGAACAACACACGCGGGAACTCGACGCCCCCCTGACTGGCAGACGTCCTAAGAGAAATCGACTGATTCGATTGATTCTTTTTGTTGAATCCCCTTTTAAATGTTCCCTCCATTTTGCCCCTTTTAAAACCCACCAACATCAAAAGAAGAGAAAGCGAGAAAACACGATCTCTTCTCGCAGTCAATTCTGATTTCATATCGTCTTTCGACTTTCTCGATATACAATACGACATACGACGTATACAGCAGCCGTTGAAGAAGCGACAAGGACGGGCCACAACCTGCTTTCCTATTCAAATATTCAGTGCGTCTGACAAAAGTGCCAGACACAATACTCGATTGAAAGAACAACTTTGGGTTATCGACCAAACACCAAACCTACTCTTTTCGCCGTTGCAAACATCTTGTAAGTTGAAAATGGTTAGTAAGCAGCGCTCTCTGTTTGGTGACAATGATGTTTCATCATTCCTGCCTGTATTCTTACCATCGCAGTATCGCTCGCTTCTATCGTCGGTGATTTCATTTTTTAACATGCGAACAACATCTATCTCCAACATTGATTCCTGACTGCTCCGCTCCTCAAATCATTGTATTTCACTCTCCCGACGAAATTAGCACGAAACCTTCCAAACATACTACCATGACGATGTTCAAGTTTCTTCTTGTGTTGACACTCTCAACGTTGTTGTGTCCAATCATCAACGCCTTTTTACCAGTTTCACGCCCCAACAAAGCTGCTTTTCGGATCGCTGCTTCGGAATCGTCTTCATCCAGAAGCAACATTGAACGGATCGAGTACAAAATTTATCCGGATGGCCGAGTAGAACAAAAGGTCATTGGTGTGAAGGGCGGTGATTGCGTCAAATTGACGGAAGAAATCAACCAGGCCCTAGGAGAAGTCATTTCGTCGGAACCGACAGAAGAAATGTTTGAACAAAAAGTAGAACTCGATCAAACTTTGACCAATATCCAGAATAATAATATTGGAGACTCTTGGGAAGGGGCCTCCTCGTGGTAAGAATGGAAAGTTATTTGCCATGGAAATGCACTGCCTAGAGCCGACGACGTAGCAAGCTGGAGACGAGAAGCCCCCAAATCTGCAACTCCTGAGGCGATATACTTATAAAACCATTTGGATAAAATGTCACGATTACCCTACAGCTAGCTAGAGCGATACGCATTGTTATTACAGTTAGCCAAAACAAAGTTCGGGATTCGAGATTATTTTACGGAGTAGACTACCGGTAGGTACGGTACCGTAGACTAACGGCAGTAGTGTTCCGTAGCGCCGTCGTCGGAAGTCAAAAATGGGTCTAATGAGTCAAAACAAATTTTTAATCGAACGAATCAATCAAATCTGGAGAGAATCAGAACGAATCTTGTTAGCCTCACATTGGAATCTCTCGAAATCACATCGCACTTACGCACAGAAATTGCTGTCTCGACACTTGTGATGCAGTCGCCATGAGATCTTTTTCCTTCCAGCATTAGCAATAAAGGAAAAGAGAGAAGACGGGCCACTGTACCATGATGTGTGCCACCACCAAATCATATCAGCACGACCATGTCTCCATGGACGATGACGAGGATGAAGGACAAGGCAAATCGGTTGACCACCCACCATCCAGAAAACGACACCATTGCCGACGTTACAGTGGGGCAGTGGTTGTATTCTTTCTCTTTGTAGTGTTGGCTTTGGCTTTCTTCGTTCATTATATTCAACGGCAAGACGTCCCTGATGGAGCTGTAACGAAACAAAATAAAGAGTTGGATGATGACCACTTTCAGAATACAGACGACGATTCTGTCTTTTATGACTACGAGCCTGAAGTGGAAGACGAAAAGGCTCTCACACTAGACAACGACGGAGCACTGAATTTGGAGAAACTGTCACAAGCAACCCACAAGGCTGGAAATGTTACAACTGGTTGCGAAACGACCATATTGTTGATGCGGCATTGCGAAAAGAACGGCGACGGCACCATAGACGAGGATGGCAATGAACATTGCGACTACGTGGGCCACGAACGGGCCAACTGGTTACCATCCTTGTTTGGTAGCAACGCTCGATGGCCAACTCCCTCTTATCTTTATGCTTTGTCGCCGATACGCGAAAGCCATTCGACCTATCGTGAAGTCGAAACGTTACAACCACTTTCCGTCACGTTGGGACTGCCGATCCGTGCTGATTACGGCACGAACAATGGTATCATTCATGATTTGTTTCACGTTATGAGCTCTGGTCAGGCCTGTTCCAAGCTGATTGTGGTCAACTGGCGACATCACATGATTCCCAACCTGGCCAGAAAGTTGGGATGCAAGACATGTCCAATGGAATATCCGGAAGACACCTTTGACCAAGTATGGGAACTGAAATTCGTGTGGGATGTTGCGCATACGGATGTGTACCGATATTCCATCAGCCATGGTGAATCACCGCCTCCAGCTACTCGACTGAGACGAAAGTTGAAAAAGAAGAAGGCTGGGACCAAGAAACCCATGAAGAAGGTAAAGTCGAAAAAGGCTTACGATGGCATTCAATGGTCGGTCTATGCCTATGTCACGTTCCAATACTTTGATCCTTTACATGTAAGTGGATCAGTGGGAGATTACCTCACAGTGCCGAGGCCGAATGGCAACCACAGCAGTGCCGCACCTAATTGGCTGCACAACAATTTTTGATGATGGCGGGTTTCAAGGAACAATCACCTACCGTAGTACTGGAGTAATCGTAACATGCAGGATGAAGCTCCCTGACACGATGGTTGCTAGTTACATCGATCTTTTGAAACGGGAATTGCGAGACAAGCCAACCGGTAAAACTCCAGAGTAGCAATGTACTCGGAGTAGAAGTACGACGTTCTCCGAGGACGACGACAGTAGGTACCTACCTAGGTAGTTGTAATGCGGTAGTACCGTACGTCGTAAATGAAAATAACAACTGTAAATAAACGATCGTACCGGTAGTCGTAGGTATGTACTCGGAGTAGAACAGTACGATATGTATGATACTACGGTACGATAGTACAGCAACAATGATGCAACGATACGAGGTACTTTGAACTTCGTCTCGTAGTACGTCAGACCGCACAAACGTCTTGATGGAGTGATTGCTGTTCGTATGGCTGTCGAAGACCCATCACCTTCATCGCTCACCTTCAGCTCTTCTACCGTAGTATCTCTCTAGCTACGTCGTATGATAGAAGGGTCGCTTCTACTAGCAAGGTAGAGTGCATTTACTGCGAGAACCTAGCTAGTATCATTAGTACATTTGTAGTTTTCTTTCGCATATTACCTTCTCTGGCACTGCGTCGTTCCGACTCTCTGGAATCACACTCCACTACAATTATCACCATGCGATTTCACAGCCGTATCCTTTGCCTCGTTCTGTTGGGTTCAAGTGGTTCTCATGCCTTTGTTCCACAACATTGTTTGTCATCGTCGAAACATCCCGCCTTTATCCTACCATCTGCGTTGCACGCGTCAACGTTGGAGCGTCTCCCAGATAGTGCCGTCAAAGTGACGTTGGAAATTCCTGGATCGGCCACCAAGGCCGCGTATGAAAAGGTTTGCAATGAACTCTCCAAGACAATTTCCATTCCAGGATTCCGAAAAGGATCCAAGATTCCACCACAAGTTTTGGAACAGGCCATGGCCGCCAAAGGTGGACGAACTGCCTTGCGAGCACAAGCCATCAACGAACTATTGGCAGAACTGATTGAACCAGCTTTGAAGGAAGAACATGGCTTGGAACCCATCGGACAACCCAAATTGGAAGTTCCCGCAGAGGAGATTGCTAATGACTTTGAACCAGGAAAGGACTTACATTTGAATGTGCAATGTGATGTATGGCCCGAAATTGAATGGAAAACTGTCGAAGGACAAGAAAAACCCTATTTGGGATTGAAGGGATCCTACAAACGCAAACCCTTTGATCAAGCCAAGTTCGACAAGGCCTTGAACGACTTGAAAGAAAGATACGCATCACTGGAACCCATTGAAGATAAAAATTATGAATTGCAAATGGGAGATGCTTGCGTGGTCAACATGGAGGGATATATGGCTACGGACGCCGGAGAAAAGGGAGAAAAATTACCCGATGCAGCAAGTGGTGACCGTGTCGAAGTGATTCTTGGCGAAGGACGATACATGACTGGTCTGGTCGAAGGATTGGTTGGTGCCAAGGTTGGAGATACAAAAACTGTCACAGTGACATTCCCCACGGTATGTTGTCGTAGCATGGTTCAACACTTGACGTGATGGCGATGCTGATCATTTTTTTGCAATTCCCAAATCTCAAGGCCCTTCGTGACAAAACATTGGCAGGAAAGAAAGCGCTGTTCGATGTTACCGTTTTGGAAGCATCCAAGCGATCTCTTCCAGAGGTGACCGACGAATTTGCAAACGAAGTTCGTCAAGGATTGACGGCCGAGGCCCTTAAAGCAGAGCTTCAAAAGGCGGTAGACAGCGAAGACGCCAAAGAGTATGCTCCCGCACGAAATGCTGCCCTGGCCAAGGCATTGGCAGAAGTCATGGATGTAGCCGTGCCTGACACATTGGTCACCAACCAAGCACGGGAAAAGTTCGCCATGATGATGACGGATATGAGAAACAACGGAGTTGCCGACGAGGAAATCAAAAAGCAAATTAACCCCGAGAATTTTTTGAAGTATAAGAAGATCGTCAAGGATGATATCGTGAAAGACTTCAAAGTCTCCATGGCAACAGATGAAATCGCTCGTTTGGAAGGGATTGAAGTACCTGATTATCAAGTAGAGGAACAGATGGAGTCTATCAAACAGGAAGCAGCAGAGTCGCAAGAGGAATTTGACGAAGGAGCTATTCGAAGTCGTGTCGAGGCGACACTCCAACGACAGGCAGTTATGGACTTTTTAGCAGAAAAGGCGGATTTACAAGTGGATTATGTCGATGGTGAAGAAGAGTTCGACGAAGCCTTGATGGAAAGACTCGCGAGGGAATCACTGAAGAGAGAAGAGGAGTTAGCTGCCAAAAATCTGAAGAACACTGAATCAGGTGAGTCTGCTCCAGAGACTACCGTCGAAGTCCCAGAAGCAGCAGCCGTGTCCGTTATTGCCGAGGCATCGGCAGATTCTCCGCCAACTGAGAGGGACATGGACAAAATGTCGCTCGAGGACAAGGCATACTACGCTCTGTTGGATGCAGGGGCACTCAAGAACGACAGTTAGGTATTTATGGAATGCACCAGTCTCATTGTTTGACTTCCTTCCTCTTTTCCTTTGAAAGACTAGTAGTTGATGCAGTAAAAAATAATATACCGTTGTTTGTGTTTTATCAAAAATAATCCACTCAACTAGTACCTTTGACTGTGCACCCCACTTCACTATAAGCCAAGACCGACTCTTCAGAATCGCTGACATTTGTGTCGGTCAAGGACAGAGTGTCAGAGTCCGAGTCTTTCTTTTGGGTCTCCTCAGAAGTTTTCGAAGTGCCTCCAGCGGGATTTTGTTCAAAGATTCTTCGAAAGATTCCTTGAAGGGACTGTTGCAGCGTAGGCAGCTTAAAGGTACTTTCCGCTGCTGCTTGTCGCGGCATACTTTTCTCATCGTTCACATGTTCGCGCTTGGAAAAAATGGACTGTGCATATGCCATCGATCGTTGGGTTGTGCTGCTGATACAGGATTCACTCCTAGAGAACGACACTCCCAAACAAGCCGAGTCTAGCGACGTATACTCTTTCCACTTCTTGAAGGGAACGGAAAAGGGTTTGCTGCTGAAGTGTCCTCGATCTAACAAGGCGAAAAATGATGTGGCTTCATCCAAACCACAAAGGCAGCTGTCTTGGTCTTCCTTGTTGTCGGCGGCGGAAATTGATCCACTGCTTCGGCGCTTGGAAGACGTGCAGTTGATGGGAGCAAAAAATTCATCGTCTTCGATCCATTCGCCCCGCAAGAAATATTCCAGGCTGTTTTCTTGTGATAACAGGGAATCTTCATCGTCGTATTCATCTTCTTCGTCCGCGTCGTTCTCCTTCAAGTCAACACCCGGTGGCGACGACTTTGGACTGATACTGGTTTGTGAAAACTCCCTCCGGTGGTTTAATTGTTCGGGTAAAACGTCTACAAGTTGTCTAGAAAAAGATATTCGCCTCTTATCGCTGCAATTTTCGTTTCTCCCAAATTTGTTTTGTCTCAAGGAAGACGATCGCTTGGCGGTTCCTCGTTTAGGAGAGGAATGATGTTCACAGTGTTCATGAAAATATAGAGATTCATCATGGGGCCGTGATGCTCCATCATCTTCCCACTCTACTTCGCCACAAGCATCAAAATTGTCATCTTTTATTATTACTGCTCTGGGAATCACATAAGCTTTGGAGAGTCTGGAAGGTGGGGGTAATCCTAGCTTGATATCGTACACCATTCGATCGAGATCAAGTTCGGCCGTCACAGGCGGTTCGTCAAATGGCGACGCTTCCCAATCCTCATAACGATACATGAGCGGCATGGCTGCCCCCGGTTCGTCTCTTTCGCCCTTGTCAGAAAAAGTCGTATTACTCCAGTTACTGCTGAGATAGGAGCTTTTTGAGTTGGTGGAAGAAGGGCGAGGAGGATGCATCCTTTGGACCGGGAGGAAGATGACGAGTGCAGGTGAAGGAACGATATATTCAGCGTAGAACGACGAGGGCCGCAGGATTGTTTGGATGCCACGGGAGAGTGAATGATGTTTATTGTACAAGAAGAATGAGACAAAACAACCCATAACTGACAGCTCTCTTGGTCCAATTTTGGCGGATTTGAGGAACTTTCCGAAGCCACTGGAATGAGTTTCTAAAGCTGGTGACTGAAAGGACCGAAAAGACCATAAAGATACCCGCGACACTCGTCGAACGGAAAGGGAATTTTTTAGAGCACCTAATTGACGAAAAAATGGAAAATGGATACGAAGTCACACACATATTCGAACGGATTACAACTAATAACCAACGTAATACTTCAGTGATAATAAGGGGATATTGTACAGTCCCATGGACAAGGCAACAACGGGTCCGGTACATCTTCCACGCGCCGCTACGCAGCGCTTTGCCGCGGCACATCCATCGTCAATAAGGAAACTCCGATGGTTAAGAGACGGTTATAATCTCGCGGGGCGACCCCCCACCAACCTTCTCAATTATCGATAGTCGTACTACGTAGCATGATACTTCTCTGCGTAGTTGTAAAATGGAACTGCACATGTAGAACTACTACTCACAGCTAGTCTCGCTATAAGGAAAGAAATTCCATTTACTTTACTACGACTTCAAGTAAAGGCTCTCCCACAACAAAAAGGAATGTCCCATTCACACTATGCAGTAACTTTGTTCCTTCATAATGTATGGACTTTAAAAAACTTGGCCGCTAGTCGTCGATAGGCTGGCGAGATTGGCGGTTTTAGGGCCTTCTGTATTTCTTGGTGTCTACCCATGCTACCAAAGTCGTGATCTTTTTTTTACAATGCTTTGTGAAGGCCTCTCCAAATCTTGAGACACCTCCACTAGCGTTCGTCCATTTTCCACTTGTTTGTTGATCGCCATTATAACTGTTTTAACCCTTGAATAATGTTTCTGCTGTGCTTGTGGCCATGATCGTCTACAAGCGCTTTTGTATTTATGCCGCCTGCACCCGGAAAATCTTTTAAATCTTTCCAGAGCATACCATTCGTTGTACATATTCATGACAGAGTTGGGGGCATTGGGCAGCCGATGTCGAAATCCTGGCGGGAGAAGAGACGATTCGGATTGCCTTGTTAGCTCTAGCCTAGGGCTGGGGTATACCCATGGGAAATAGCAAAGCCTGGTGCTGAGGTAAAGCCTGGCGCCGATGCTCCATTCTTTTGGAGTAATCATTTGCGTTTGCATTGCAAGCAGCTATGACAGATGCAGAAGTATAAACGTTGCCTTGATAATACAATTGGGACTGAACCATGTGATTCATTGGCAAGGCCAACGTCCTGGTTTCTGAGGCAAGAACTTCAAAACCCTGGAGGACTGCATCGATTGCTTGGCGGTTCCTCTCTACCTGTTGATGACGCACATTCAAACGTTTAGCCAGAGGCGGCATTACAGCCGTATAACAGCAGCGTCCTGAAGAACAACTTCCTTCATCTTCGTCATGAATTGAAGAAAAATGCCAGCGGTTCGATGAATTCCTTGGGATTAGAACGTTGATACCGATGAGCGGATCATCTTCTATTGAACCGCAATTTGGTTGACCATATTTTTCACCATATTTTTGGATGAGCGACATGTTTTCAGTGCTATCAAATCCTTAGCGTTCAATTCGGGTTCCTTTGATATTCTTCCGCAGGCATCGAAATGCCCGGTACCACATGAATTCGTACCACTGTTGTGATTTGGTCGGACGGTTGTCCATACTTGCTTGCCGTCGCACGCCTTACCAGTGTTAGTACGACGGTTTTGGGATTCCAGATTGTACACATTACGCTGCATCTGATCAACATCAGATGCGGCAAAAAGGGCAGCAGCCTCCACAACTTTGCTACTGCGATTCCTTTTCGCATTTTCACGATGAAGAGGCGGTAGGTGGCTATTCATCATTTATGGTATTTACTGTTAAAGATAGTTTCTGCGCCAAAGTGTATCATAAGGTTTGAGACAATGGGAGGGAGGGACGAGTCTGTACTCTAGCTACTAGAGAGTAAGAGTACGATAGAAGGGTAAATCGAAATCTGAAATCTGACAGTGAGTGCGATTATTCTCTTGTTTTTGTTTTAGTGTTAACTGTAAGTTTGAGCACTCCAGTGTGACTGTGAATTGCGTCGAAATCGTATGCTGCGATTGCGATTATTGACTGTGATGTCGAAATTATCTTCATACGGCGTAACACACTCCAGTACAATGTGAATCTAACAGTAAATACACGCATTCGCACTCATGATACTGGGGAGTGGGGAGTGGGGAGTAGCTGTAGAGGGAGAGAGACATAAATTGCGCCATAGTAATAAAGAGCAAGCACGGCGTTGTGTTGGCACTGTAGTGTGAGTTTGGCCAACCTTGCCTTGGTAAATTAATAATTGGCAAATATATCTCCGGGAGGGGAGGAGAACTCTAACTAGAAGAACCAGGTTTAGGGGAGTTTGGGAGGAAATATGTTGTCTTATTGAAGGCGAGATGTGTCAATACGCGCATATTGAGCGGCGAGGATGGACTCGGCTTTCTGCGCGACCGGCAGGTTTCTTGCCCTATCCAATTCTGAGGCAACCTTCGGTTCGGATAATAAAATAATATGCTGTTATTTAGGAGTAGGATATGTCCAGACAACCAGCACGTCGCGCTTGTCGTCGCATGTGACGTCATCATTTTTGTCTCTTTGCCTGGAACCCAATAACCCACAGCATGACCGATTATTTCGAGCTCACCCCAGACCCGCCAAATGGTGGCGTTTTGGTCGCACTCATCGCATTGCCGCCGTCTTCATCCTCGACTCATCATCACGAACACAAATTGCGAAAGAATCATTTTTCTCTTCTAATGGTATGCTCTGGAAAGATTTAAAAGATTTTCCGGGTGCAGGCGGCATAAATACAAAAGCGCTTGTAGACGATCATGGCCACAAGCACAGCAGAAACATTATTCAAGAGGGTTAAAACAGTTATAATGGCGATCAACAAACAAGTGGAAAATGGACGAACGCTAGTGGAGGTGTCTCAAGATTTGGAGAGGCCTTCACAAAGCATTGTAAAAAAAAGATCACGACTTTGGTAGCATGGGTAGACACCAAGAAATACAGAAGGCCCTAAAACCGCCAATCTCGCCAGCCTATCGACGACTAGCGGCCAAGTTTTTAAAAGTCCATACATTATGAAGGAACAAAGTTACTGCATAGTGTGAATGGGACATTCCTTTTTGTTGTGGGAGAGCCTTTACTTGAAGTCGTAGTAAAGTAAATGGAATTTCTTTCCTTATAGCGAGACTGGCTGTGAGTAGTAGTTCTACATGTGCAGTTCCATTTTACAACTACGCAGAGAAGTATCATGCTACGTAGTACGACTATCGATAATTGAGAAGGTTGGTGGGGGGTCGCCCCGCGAGATTATAACCGTCTCTTAACCATCGGAGTTTCCTTATTGACGATGGATGTGCCGCGGCAAAGCGCTGCGTAGCGGCGCGTGGAAGATGTACCGGACCCGTTGTTGCCTTGTCCATGGGACTATAATATCCCCTTATTATGCATGTGACTCGGGTTAATTCGAGTTTCCTAACAGCGGCTGACGCACGCCGGAAGGTCGTTGCTTCACGTAGTGCCTGGCGAAGAAGATGCGGAAGTAAAGGATGTTGAGAAAATATATACGAGCGAAGCACGCACCCTAAGGCGACGAGCTCGTATTCAACACTAAGTATACTAACGTTGTAGAACGCTTTCACTAGTTTTAGTTTCGACAGAAAGTGATCTCTTGCACAAACTTTCTTCTGGTTACGGACTACATCGGCGTATGAACGATTCTTCACCATGAATGTTTTTCCTGACGTATTAACTGATTCAGTATCAGAATCTTCAACCACATTGACTGGTCGAGAATCAGCCTGACGTGGGCGTGACTCATCGGCCACATCTTGAATCGCGTGAGTCGGTTCTTCCTTATTATTTCCAACACACTCCTGTGGTGATGAATCGATCAGAGCATCGTCGATGTTAAGGATCTGTTTCAACATTTTACGGAATTGTGAACCTTGCAATGGCTTCGTGAAATAGTATGCGATCATGTCACCTGTTGGACAATATTCGATGGATAGTTTGCCACGGTGGACATTATCAGTTACGAAAAAGTAGCGCACTTCAAGATGGCGAGTGCGTTTTGTAGAGGATTGTCGTCCATTCTTTTCAAGTAATATCGCGCTTTCATTGTCGTGATACACAACATTTTCTTTCATAGTATACCCTTGGGCCTCCAGGAAATGTCGTGTCCATAAGATGATCGACATAGCATCGTTTACACCACGAGTTCGGCTTCAGTTGAGCTTCGCGTGTTGATCTTCTGTCGAGTCGACATTGAGTAGACCGACCCTTTGCCTAGTGTCATTGTCGCTCCAGTATGGCTTCGCATGTCCGGGTGTACTGCATAGGACGCGTCCACCCACCATCGAATGTTGCTAATGGAGCTAGAATAGAATCGACAACATCCTCAACAAATAGAAAATTGTGTATCCTGCCTCCAAAAAAAAAAAAAAAAAAAAATCGTTCATCTGTACCAACTGCGGGGCTTTCGTATCGCGAGTGTGCTATGCGACCCTGAATTTGAGGAGCTCCGCCCCACCTTTCCATTCTTGAACCCATGCAGCGCCGACGAACACGTGCCCGAAGTCGAACGAATGGTCCGCACCATTAAAGACCGCGTCCGTATGATAGCGTCTACGTGACCCTACCATTCCGTCACATCCCTCGCCTTATGGTCAAACGTCTCGTTGCCAATGCTGTTCTGTGGTGGAACGCGCTCCCGACATAAAGAAGTTAGGGCGTTGCGTAAGATACCTGCGTCGTACCGCACATCTTGAATCGCGTGAGTCGGTTCTTCCTTATTATTTCCAACAAAGGAAAAAGAATGGCCTCGCGTGAAAACGTGTTTGTGTGTGTTGGAGGGGGGGATAGCTAGCTTCAAGTATCATTGCTCCAACTTCAAGAATTCACTTGAGGATCGTAATGACAGCGATGAACCAAGTCGGTGTATCTGTCCGTATGGATCTATTTGTTGACTATCCAAATAACCGAGCTCCTCTTCTTTCAGACTCTAGAGTCCATGCCACTTTTCGCCACTATGATTCCATCCACTCTGTATTGTAGAAGCAAGCACAGGGATGAACTCACTTTTGCGAGAAACGCGGTTTCGTAGATCCATCAAGATTCCGCCTGCAGAAATGTTGCCACCATAGGCTCTTTCGGCCAACGATGTTTCGGCCGGTCCACATAGAACCAACTTTCAGTGCATAATACATTGCAGTCAGTAATCCAGTAGTAAGGGTGGATAGCGCTGTTTTATTCAAAATAATGTATCCCATCACTTACCTGGCTTTGAAACTTGACAATGGTCACGACTGCTAGGAACAAAAGATCCATTGAATTCTCCTACTTGCACGCAACCATTTCCACCACCAGTTCTTCTACACGCTTCAGAATAACGTCGTCGTCCGTCGTCTCGATCACGGCAAATCCCAAGTCTCCTTGAAATCCTTGTTCGACATGGAACGAACACCTTTAACAAGGGAATAGGCACTGAGATTGGCCAGCTGACGTGATTTGGCTTGAAATTGTTCGACAGCTAATGCATCAATATCCTCGATTTCGGCAATATCAGCCAATGCCGCAACCAATATCTTATCCCAGTCGGTGGTGGTCGGACTTATAAATTTAGAGTATCGGACAGAATGGCACAAAGCAACACCCCTGCAATGGCTTTCGAGGGTCGCTTTCTTTTGCGTCAAGTAGGAATGACCGATAATGGTGCTCATGGAGCCCCAGGGACGAATGTCCACATAGATTGGTTTGTCAGTAACCACCGTCTTGTTTTGCAGGGCATGATGATCAATGATTCCACATACATTCTTGGACGGGATGGCCGGATTCATTTGACTTGTTTGTTGGTGATCGACCAGACAAACCTTGGCATCTGGATTCTCAGCCAGTATTTCTTCAATCCTTCTAGGAATCTCACATACAAATCGTTTCAATGCAAAATCCGTTTCCGAGTTGATTTCACTTGCCGTTGCGGCCACACCGCCACACAATGCCGCGGCACCAATCGACCCTGCCACCGAATCCAAATCAGTTACAACATGTCCACAAAACACAGCCGCTTCAATGATTTGTGGAACAAACAGCTTCATGGCGGGTACATCTTGTGAGGAAATAGTAAAAGTTTCGGGCGGCAGGTCGATCAGCAGAGTTTCAGCATTATCGACATTGTCAAAGATGTCCTGCTCGAGCTTGGTGTTCCTTCACTCAACCTTTCCATCGTCGGTATATGTTTTCAAGCCGTTCAAACGACGCTGCGATTCGGATCGGAATTTCTCCAAGATGAAACTTGATCGAGATGGCATGGTTCTGGATTATGACAGGTTGCAGCTGTGTACGTTGTAGGACAGTTACGGTAGTTGTTTCCGTAATGGAAATTGACAGTGTCTGATGAAAAAATGAAAAAATCGATGGGATCTGGGGAAGGAGAACGGAGTTTCCGGCAAAGCCTTCTCGATTCTTGCTTTTACATCACACACAAGTACGTACTGTTCCCTATTCAGAATTTTAGAAACTAATACGAAAGCCTTCTCGCGCAAGCCTACCAGATTTCTACATTTACAGTTATCTTGTTGTCATTCTCGACGTCTAGTACGACCTAGTATGCGTTGTAGTTCTCATTAGTAGACCCACCACCTAGAAGCAATCGAGCCGCATCCAATTGCCACCCTTGCTAAGATTCTCGAAGGTGAAATGCCACTTGATGGTCTCCATTTTTCACAGCAGGGGGGGGGGGAATCGTCAAAGGTTGACGTCCAGCACGGAACCACCATCGGCCAGCCAATGCTTTCACAATGCGTTGTCATGTTAAGATTTCCAACTCCAGTATATTTCTGTTTCAAAGATGAAGTCAATCGTAGAAATAGCGTTTGCGCACACATCGAAATAGCTGTCGGCCTCAAGATTCTTTTTTCCCCATTGTATCTGGGTGATGAATTTTGGATAGCTGTTACTGTTAGGTAGATCAACAATAGGAGCTGGATCTTTGACGGCACGATCACCAAGCGCGTCAACTCCCATCAATACCTTGTGGTATGTGCGTGTGACAAAATTGTAGCTCACAGTTCTGATTCATGGTCAGGCAGAAAGATACCTCGAAATGGTTGTTGAGACGTTCCTCCAGTGAAACAAATATTATTTCCGAATCACCATGCCTTCCATGACGCATTCGATACTCTACAGAAACCTACAAGAAAGCTGAAGTTTCACAATCATTATCTAATTCCTGTTATCTTAAAACGAATTTAGTGTAAAAAATTGTGTCAACTCGACCACACACCAGTAATGCTCCTTAGTTTCTGCATCCAGGGCATCCAGGGGTGAAACCAGGCTAAAAAAAGCAAGAATAGGAACAAAACAAGGTCAACAGACGGAGGTGGTAATAGTGCGAACCGTACAATCCCGATGGATGCAACGTACCTTTGGGTTGGCGGCACGGGCCTCCGCTTCCTCGCGCTCGATCATCATTTGTTGGAAGTTAACATCACCACGGGCAGGATCCTTGTATCCGGTCTCACCGGGGTAACGTCCAGAGCAGTCCTACAACAAACGAGGAGCGTGTGTGCGATACTTTTTGTGTCAGCCATATTATTTTCGGACAAAATTCAAACGACAACAAAACGGGGCTAGGAACGTCGAAATCAAGTGGCAACTTACAGGAGAGTTTCCATCCCAAGTCTCGAAAGGGTTGAAGTTGTTGACAGTGCGAGGGGAGTTAGGATCCCATGCATTGTAAACGGCCTTCTTGGCTTCGTTGTCCCAAATCTTTCCGTCGTAGTTACCCATTTCCAAGAAAAGAGCAGTGGCGGAAGTGCGCTGAGGGGCGGCAGGAGCAAACGCAACGGCGGTGGCAGCGGTAATGGCGAGGATAAATGTCTTCATCTACAAAAAAGAGACATCAGCAAACAAAAATGTAAGAGAACGTCCACAACGACAACGACGACAAATGAGCCAAAATCATTCAACACCAGGGGGAAGAAAAAGATGAACGGCTGAAACACTGAAAAGACGCCAACATTGGCTCCCTGGCACCTGTAACGGAGGCTCGGACATTTTGCTCTCGAACGTACCTTGATGTTGAATTGAGCAGAAGAGACTTTTTCCTTCAAAGATTAAATTTATGACGCCGATGGTGCGGTAGACATCTGAAAAATCAACGAAGTACGTTTTTCGACAAGATCCAAAGTGTCGTTGTTGGAGGATCTTTCACGTACGTGGTCGTCTGTCAGCTCGTACGGACATGGTATCTGCGACCAAACCAATTAAGGAAACATCTGGATTATTCGATTCTACCTTCACGTCATTCATCGACCACCTACCGTGTCAAGCAAACTTCGATCCACCTCATGCGTATCTGCACAGAAAAGACTGGACCACATCGGCCGAGTACGTACTTTTGCTGCAGGACCATCGAATTCTCGATGTTCTAGTTCCTTGTGCCGCATGGATTCCTGGCGCAAATTGACGTCGCCATACGTGCGAAGAGTAGGATGGTAAGAAGTGGACGTGGGAGATCAATAGAGTGCCTTTTCTTCGGAGAGACGAAGATACTAACGGTATGATAGCTACTTACAGTTAGTAGTCTACACAAATGTTGTGATCCACGATTGATCTTGCCTTGTGTGTTAATGAAATCTTATTTTTAAGGCTCTAAAACTAACAGCTGCCCTCAACTCCGCATCCAAGAAGCTGGCTCACCCGGCTTTCCCAAGAGGGGGCTACGCAAATCATGCAACACCTTTCCGGTCCACTCAATACTCTGTTGCCAACAGTCAAAGCAAAATGGAAAGACGTAACATATAGGAAAGCCCGAACCAGTGATACGTCAGATTTGTTGTGGTCTTCCAAAAACAATGCCGGGAAGGCAGCAATGACCACATCAATCTTTTAACTTTGCAACCTTGATGCCATGTGTAGACATAATCTTGATAATGTTACCAGTGATTGATACTTCGCTCGAGTTTCTATCAGGAATCATAAAAAGGCATTCTTCCTCCTCTCTCTTCGCCCCCTTCTGAGATAATAAAAGTCGCAAGCTTCTGGTCTGTCGTGCATAAGACAGCGGTAGCAGTTCTTCCGTGGCATTGATGGATCGTCTATGGATTCTTAGTTTCCCAGGCTCTGACAAACCTGGGCTAAGCCATCTTAACTGGCA
Source organism: Nitzschia inconspicua (assembly GCA_019154785.2). Taxonomy (NCBI): domain Eukaryota; phylum Bacillariophyta; class Bacillariophyceae; order Bacillariales; family Bacillariaceae; genus Nitzschia; species Nitzschia inconspicua. The sequence goes on along the minus strand of JAGRRH010000006.1, from coordinate 676,794 downwards.
AGGTGATCCACTTCATGCGGGATGATAGTGCCTTGTTACTACATGCTACGTATTAATATATATTGCTACACACCCTTACCGCATTAGTGTACTCCATGAGCATGGACAACCGCCTACAAATTTTCATTTACCTGCTTAGACATCCAGCTAGAAGGGGTTGAAAAATCTTCCAGCCTGAACCATGAAGTGAGGACAAAGTTGATCACAGATGATGGGATCCTCGTTCGGCCAAGACAATGTAGTAGACCCTGTCCATTTTCGTACATCCCGGAACAAGTCTCGATGCAAAGTCTGGTCTGCATCCATCGGTCCTTCTAATATTGGATCGGTGTGGCTCCATCCGAGGTACGATACAAACGAAAGTCGTTCTTCCTCTCCAATGGACTTCTTGAGATCATGGTAAAACGTCTTGGAACCATCATGTGGTACGGTCTTGTCCGATGTCCCGTGGTATATTCGTATAGGAGGTAATTCCTGCGACAGAAGTTGTTGACCGTCTTCTGTTTCTTGAAGCTCTTTCAGTGCCAGAAAGGGATCGCACTTGTCGATTTCATAGCCAAAGATACGGTCCACAAGATGATCGTCCAATCCCTTCTTTTGGAAGCTATCAGCCATAGCCTTAAGATGGAAGGGAGAAGATATACAAGCGAGTCCTTTCAAGTCGGATGGATGCCAAGATGTATTACGGGATGTGGATAAAAGAGACTCTTGCCAGCTGACGCACGAGTTTTCATTGACCTCGTTCGTCCCACCACCATTTTTTCGACGCATCATTCGAAGCTTGTCCATTATTGCCATGAACGAAACGTGACCGCCCGCAGATTGACCCACTACTACAACTTTTGTCTGATCCCCGCCATAATCTGCAATGTGTTGCAGAGTCCATTCCAAAGATAGATCCGCATCGCGGACCATGTCAGGTACAGTGGCAAATGGATAATTTCGCATATCTGGAATGACCACCACAATTCCTGCTGTCGTCAGTGCCCGTGCCAACAGAGATCCCCACATTTTGTACCCAATCATCCACCCACCACCCGTGTAAAAGACAAGAACCGGTGCTGCTCTATCTGTTGCTTCTGTAGCCGACGAACTGTCCTGGCGGTTGGATGAGGAAGATTGACCATTTTCACCATTGCAATGAACACTTCCATTTTTGCTTTTGCGGCCAAGTCGATAGACATCTAGTGTTTGTCGCATGCTATCGCATCCGTATCGCACCGAAACACGATCGGCCGTCACAAAGTAGTACCAGGCAAAGCGCACGAATCCGGGGGCCAAGGATAAAACAAACAAAAAGAGACGGAATCCATTCCAAATAAATATTGGAGCCGTCCAACACAGCAGCCGGGCGATGTTCATTGTTGTATGATATAGTCGGTGACAGTAACAGTGACGCAATAAATGTTCAGTGTTGCCTGTATCTCTGTGAACGTTTTGATGTATGGAATTTCAATAATCCAAGCAGGCGAAAAGGAGCTTTTCAGACCAAGAAAACAGGACAAATCGGCATAACAAAAAGTGATTGATTGGCGTACCAATCCGGCAGTACTCTCTTGGCTGTTGTCGAATTATCTTGCTACAGATGTTTACGACTACTCTAGCTACCTAGCTAGCTAGGTAGTAGAGAGTAGTAGTTTCAATGTTTCCTCTCGGAATTGTATGTAGAAAAACACGGTATTTTATCAGTGACTGTCGCAAACGAGAACCATACCCGAACGTTCTTTACTGTTATTACGGTACCTCTACTAGTAGTACGGTAACTGTCGTAGAACGAAATCCTATAAATAGTGATTTTATAAATGTTTTTTCTTCAGGTCTTCCTAATTGGGGATGTAACTCAGTGGTAGAGTGGTCGCTTTGCATGCGACAAGTCGGGAGTTCGATTCTCCTCATCTCCACTTCGCTTTTTGTTAACCCTGTCCTGAGGATGGGTGATGCTAAAGATGTCGCAATCGATACAACAGAAGTTGTCCATAATCATGTGATGAAGGGAAGCGCACAGATAGTGCATCACAGTCAACAAGTTTCTCGATAAAGATCGAATCTTTATTCTTTGCGACACCACCGGGAACAATGATCGTACTCTACATACAGAACATTATTTTACACGTCGTTGGTTTGACTTTTCAATATACCAGACTAGAGTGCTTTGACGTTGCATAATTTATAATGCTGAATAGTACAGAGTATTACGACACCGTCTTTTTGTCTTCGTGATTTTTTGTTGTTACAATTTTCGTAACCTTGCAACAAAGAAACCATCGCAAAAGTGTAGTGAGCCTTTCAAGACCCCCGGCAGGACTCGCAGCCATCCTTCCTCGGTAATGCAATCGTCAAATCCGGGCAACTCACCCGGCATAAACGGTAGAATCTCTACTCCATTACCACCGCTCTTTTCAAGTAAACGTTCCATTTGGTGCTCCCCTTCTTGTTGTAGTAGCGAACAGGTGGCATAGACCATGATCCCTCCCGGCTTTAAAATGCAATCAACGGTGTGTGCTATCAGTTCTTTCTGGGTGGCAAGAAGCTCCTCCAGTAGGCCACCGTCTAGCGATTTTGTGAGCACATCTGGATGTCGACTTCCCAGGCCAGTGGCGCTGCAAGGTGCATCCAGAAGCACTCCATCGACGGAGTTTCTGCCCAAATCTGGAAACCACAAACGTCCATCTTCGATATGTATATTGCAATTTTCTTGCATACCAAGTCTCTTGAGATTTTCTTGTAATAGTTTTGTTCTCGTTCTGCTCAGTTCGACGGCGTCAATGTTTTGAAATCCCATGGAACAGAGTTGTGCAGTCTTTCCTCCCGGAGCGCTACAAAGATCGACGACGTGACATTCATTTATCGGCTGGTCGCTTGAAATTTCCTGCTGCAATCCACTCCACAATGCCAAAGCGGGAAGTGTTGCACTGGGATTTTGCACCCACCAGGCTCCCTCTTGATACAAAGGCCACTTTGACACAGTCCCACCAACAGTTGGCGGGATACGAACACAGCCAATAGGCAAAAGCTCGGGCGTGTTCTTTGCATCGTCAAGTGATGGTTCTCCAACTAAAAACGCTCGTTGAATAATCTCTGCAACATTCTCTTCTTTGTCGTCGTCGCAGCCCCTATACAGTTGATTTGCCGACACAAAAATGGGCGATTCCTCCATGGCCGCCTCGACCATGGTGCGTGTAGTTGATTCCCCATACGATTCGATCCATTCCCTGGCCAGCCACGGATGGACATTGTCAAGTACCGATGTGGTAGTTTCAAGTATTTCGGTGCCGTCTTCGTTTAACCCTCGCAACACGGCATTAACAAAATTGATTTTTGGTTGACTGAGCGTGTAAAGATGAGTTAGTACAAAATCGCAGCTTTGTGTCTTTCACCTTCTTTTGGGACTCACGATATTTTGATTGTAGGGTGTTTCCGCAAGACTTCGACTGTTTCTTTGATTGCAGCGTATTTTGGTATGTTGTCCATAAACAGCAACTGTGTCGCCCCTATCCTCAGGACGGCCTGGCAAAAGACTTCGGAGATGCGGTCCTGTCAGAAAATAACAGTGCACAATTTTGAAATGAGAGGCGATCGCTGCAAAAATACAAAATAGTTCTAGCTAGACATTATCCTTTCAGCACGTACTTTCGACATTGGTTGATGCAGATATTTTTTTAGAACTTTTTCGATTTGTCCATGGCGACGTTCCGCCGTCGACAAGAGCATACGGGCAAAGGCTCGATCACGAGTATCCATTTCCAAGAATGCTTGATTTCGCTCCAGCTGTCGAAGGGCAATTTTCGGCTTTTGATTCTTTTTTAGTGGGGCCATGGCCTCCATCAAGGAAAAAGAAGCGGCTGCCCTTGGAGTCGCAGAAATTGTTGCGGTAGATTGGATCAGATTCTTTGGGTTCTTTCCATTGGGAGCGGTGCTCCGAGTCGAAGGACCCTTAGGACCGCTAGGGCGAGTCGACAATGCTTTACTACTTGGTACCAACGGAACATCGAGCAAGATTGCACTGAGTAGAAGAATAATGAAACGTCCTCGAAAACAGAAACTGCACTTTCGCCACTGGTACGGCATTATTATTATTATTTTGAGTCGATTCGATTGTACAAACAGATCGACAAAACGAAGGAAGAAAATTGGATATTTGTCGTTCCATGATTCGGTCTTCGATCTCCTCCAGTAGCCAGCTTGTGTGGTTATCATAGCTACCGTAGTCTGCCGAAAGCCGAAGCTTGATGCCATCAGTACGGCTATGTTCTCAGAGTACCAGTACCGTAGTACCGGTACGTTGAACGTAGTACCGTACAAGACAATAGTACGTACTTCGAGCGCCTTCTGACTGCAAGAGAAAAAAGGTATGTGGAGATGTGATGTCGCGTCTGTGACGTTTTGTTCAAAAGAAAAAAGATTGTCTTCCCTTTCAACTCTATTAACTGAAAATAGATCATAATACGAACTGTTTAATAAAATTCTCTCCTGGATCATTCTGACACACCTCATACCCATTCGACGGAACAAACATAAGGACAACATCAAAGAACTCTCGTCACATCTTTTCTCTCATAACTATTGATTGATAAGACGTCGATGACGAGGTTTGCTTCATGTTAATTAAGACTTCAACGTCTTCTGTCGCGCGATCGCAACATCTCAAATGACGTATCGAACAAACATCAGTCGACCATACATAACGCTTGGCCATTTTTCGAAGGCAGATGGTATCGAAAATGAGATGCCAATGCAAAGAGAATTGAACTTCTTTAACGACATCATCATGAATGACGCTCAAATGACACAACACATCCCGAGATGTACAAACAATCGATTGTCGATACAAGACAAAGAACCGAAATGGAGAGTTTTGAACTACCATTTTTGCTTCTCCACTATCATCATCAGATTCTGGTGTTTTTTCAAAAACGTGTGAGCAGGAACAAGAACTCACTTTTTTATTACAAAGTACATGATTACTTCTAAAAGCACAAAACACAATGGAATGCTCCGTCGATTACGCTGTGTCCAGTCATCAGTATGCCGAAATGTTGACCATCTGCCAACCTTTTTATGCATTGTCTCCAGCAACGTCCTTCCAAAAGTCGTCGCTCCCATTGCAGCAACCTATTTACATTCACCCTCGCCTGGAAGATGGGCTGCAAAAACAAAGTCAGCACCAACAATTTACTAGTCGATTTGAGAATCCTCAAGATCCTTCTGCAAATCGACAAAATGAAGCCACAGTTATAGACTTTCCCGCCAATTCTACTGTGAGTCGTCCTGTCTCGTGTTCCAGTAGTGGCTACAGCCAGGATGGCAGTAGCAACCCGTCATTGGATAGTAGCAATAGCAGTCTGTCCAGCTATGACAGTGACTCAGAGGCACAACGATGATGGATTTGGAAGAACATCGCATTCATTTTGAGTGATTGCGGATGTGCTCTCTACAAAGCAACACCAACGAGGGACAACCTGGCTTTCACACCCGGCTACACTACCCACGTGTAAACATGTATAAGATCGAATACGAATTCGTAGTTGTCTTCCTAGCTACTAGTCTAGTAGAACTATCTTATTGGTGGACTATGCCATCACTTGCTCTACGGTAGTGCATTAGCTACTGTATTTCAGTCGGCGTTCTGTTTCTTTTCATGCCCATTTTCAAATTTCCATTATCTCCAAAATTGCGAAGAGATCTGTCATTAATTGTGTTCTGACATGACGTGCGTGTACCGGTATTCTTACATAATGACGAATGCCAAAAATAAAGACGCAATCGCAAGCTTCCGAACCTACTACGAAGTACTACTCTACTTCACAATACAGCATCATCAATTTCTACCAAACTCTCTATCCATCGACGGGAGTGGTCGTAGGCGTTCTCGCAACTAATTCCGACAGTATTGGTTTCTGTTCATGTAATGACGTCGTGAATGTTGATCTTCATTTTGTTTTCTATATCATTTTGAGTTCTCAAATGAATGGTTCGGTTCTGTTCACTGAAACATACGGTAGGAGAATAAACAAAAACTGCAAATGAAGCAACAAGATCGCAATCACAAGCTTATCGCACACCCGCAGCCGAACCTTCATCGTTTCTTCTTCTTCTTTTGACTTCCACTTGTAGTTTTGGACTCGCCAAATTGGTATTTATAGTTCTCGCCACCAAGAAATGTGGCTCCTTCCATGATGTAGGCACACTTGAGTATGACACGTCGACCCCGCCTCAACGACGTTACACAGTGTTCTGGCCCGCCAGCCTGGAGCATCAACAGAGAGTTGGGATGCGTTTCTTGACTGTGCAAGCCATGTTCCACTTTCCATAATGTGGCGCAATCTGACGTGTTTTCGACCGTGAACACAATCTCGATTTGCGGTGGATCGTATAAGATGTCATCTTGATGCCAAGCCATAGACGCCCCAGGTTTTTGGTAGAGACGGACTTCCACGGGAATGTTTTGGGAGAGACGAATTTTCGGGGAGCTGTCTACCAAAGAGCTGATAACGGCCCGTTGCACCAACGAATATATTGATCCTCGCTCCAAAATATCTAGAATGGCGCTCCCTGGTTGTTTCGAAATCGAGGCACAGAACCGATGTTGTGCGATTGAAGACTGCTCCTGGGTAAGACTTTTCATCGCACCAGATAGTTCCTGTTGAATGCTTTCCATTTCGTCTTTGGTACAGACCGATTGTCGATAGAGGACTCCATCCTTTGCAAAGACTGAAGCAAATGACGATGCACGATGAGAATCTCTTTTGAGCACTTCGTTCCTTGGTGGGTGACGATGCCTTCTGAGGTAACTTCGCTGTATTGCAAATCCAAAAGCATGTTGAACTGATTGAAGCACCTGAAATAGTACCAGAAGCACCGACCACAGGACTATCATGATCCTAGGGAGTGATGGCATGCCATTTTGAGATACACGCAGGGGGGAGATGGATGATGGATTATGATGAATTAGGATGATTGATTGATTGATTGATGAGCTTACTGTTGTAACAGTAAATTACCGGTAGTGGTTTTGACTTTGCTTCCACGTGTAACTCTGCTGTTCATAAGACTTCGAAATCCAAGAAGTGAAAATATTTTATATAATATATAATATTATATTCTTTGCACAACTCGACATCTACTCTACTAGCTAGAGAGTAGGAGAGCAAATAAGGGAGTACTCCAATAGAACAGTCCATAGATTACAGATCTTCGGGTCTTGGATGCCCACGCTTGTGAACACACTACTACTAGTAGTACATCAGGATGATTGCCCTAAAAAAATCTATTTCATTCCGTAACTGAGAAGTTGAATCACCCTCCGGGCCCTTAGGGGCGAGGCAATGCTGGGAGTAACCAGAGGTAACTCCAGGGAGGTGGTAATGGTATATAACCTCCTACGGGAGGAGGGCAAATTCATCTGGCTGGGGAGGAGGGCAGGTGTGATGAGATGACGTATGTGTGTGTGTTTGTTTGTTGGTTGTTAGTTTGTTCGTGTTTCTGTGGTGGCCGGGTTGTATAGTGTACGAGTTAGTAGTGGCTGTTCGCGGGAATGTGGTCGTTGTTTCTAATGTTGCGTTTGGGAATGTGACCATGATGGGGTGGAAGCATGTTTTAATGGGAAGCGTTGTGATTGCTGGTTTGCATGGTCGTGAGGTAATCGTTGGTGTCGGTGTGCGTGGAGGTGCGGTCCTGATGAGACGAAAGACTTCGACAATTGGGCGGAGGCGGCCATCCAAAATATTCCTGCGATGTTTGGTGTTTTGTATGATCATCGGCTCGTATGTTTCAAGCCAGTTTTCAAGGTTTCGGATATCGGTCTCTATGCGGAAGTGTCCTCCCTCCACTGTGGGGTAAAAATAATGTCTCTGGGCGTGGAGGAAGCACTTGGGCTTGAGGTCGTAGAGGGCTCGAATGTTCCGGTGAACCTTTTCGAGCCGTCGCTGGGTCTTGTCATCATCGACTTTTCCATGCCTGGCTTTATTTCTGATTTCCCATTCCTTGTAGCAGTGTTCCCACATGAGGCGGATGATGCGACTGGACCACGAGCGACCATGGTTCTTGTTCTTGACCTCGATGACGTTGTGCTGGAGTTTTTACAGCTGGAGGGCTGGTCCCACCCTATCGTAGTCTGACTGTGGAGTAGGTGTGCGATCCGCTCGGCTACACTATTGTTGGGAATAGGTGTACCTTGGAGCCAATGGTTCAGGCCCAACAGTAGCAAGACCAGGCGGGTTCAGGGACTCACATCGATGTAGGATGGATGTCTTAAGGGCAGCATGCCATTTGCGACACTCTTTGTGAGGGTACGTCAGGAAGTGTTTAAATCTTCAATGGGCTCATCGCATGATGGGCATGCACTGGGGTATTTGATCGGGTCATATCTCTATGATAGATACGACTTTTCCCACTGGGAACCATCGAATAATCGCACAACTGTTGAAAATGTGTGTGTGCCATACGCGTGGTGGAAGTGGACAGATGAGCAGACAGCCCTATCAATCTTTAATCAAGAAAATCTACAGCAAAATCGTGTTCTGTAGCAATCCAAAGAAGTAGAGAATTCGTGATTTCAGGGCAAAAGTGTCAATAGCGCGTCAATCCGACGTTACGTCCAATTCCAAATTTGCCCGTCATTCTCAAGTTTTTCCCAATGCTCTTTGACGCTGCCAAAAACACGTAATTAGTGAAACTATTCAGTAACAAGTTTTCCACCTCCTTCAAGATTGTTTGCTTCCAGCATCGCTTCAATATCACTTATCAAGGCCAATGGATTGGTTCGATGATCGTACACTTTAACGACGCGGCCGTTGCCGTCCACGAGGTACTTGAAAAAGTTCCACTTTGGTGTTTGTTCAGGAAGCTGCTTTCGAATTGATGAAAATACAGGATTTTCCTCCAGCGAACTCAAACGGAACATCGGGAATAAGGCTTGGGGGAAGTTGTGATGGACCCAAGTTTCAATCTCTTCGTTGGAGGGTAGTTCCTGTCGAAAGTCATTGATGGGAAAGGCCAACACGGAAAATCCTTTTTGACGATACTTTTCTTGCAAAATGGCTGTGAATGAAATGAGAAGAAGAATGATGAGACATGAAAAACAAATAAATCCGCCAACATACCAGACAACACCATCATTCAAACATTCAAACGTACATAATTCCTCGTAGGACACTTTCGTTTTGCCTCATAAACAGGCAACATTCACAATCAGAGATACCAGTCCACGATACTTCGAAAAGTCAACCAACTCTCCCTTGATACTCTCCATGGAAACTTTGTAGACAGAGTTTGGAGGTAAGAAATCGCCCACTCTTCCGGCATTGGAAGATCTTCCGACTTTGGCCGTGTCGTGTTCTTCCTTTTCGAGATTTTCTCCATCCGTTTCTTGTATGACAAAGTTTCGATTCCTTCGTAATTTGGACGGAGTGTATTTCTGGATCTTTGGATTGCTGCTCCGCGTCACAATCGATACGAGAAGAAGCACCATCAACACCAATGCAATGAGAACAATGACACATCCTCTCATGATCGCATTTTGTTGTCGCTTTTTCGTTGTTTTTCGAGAGGATTTACGGTTGTTGTTTCTCCCGTCCAGGACATGCCCACTTCCACCAGTCACCGGCGTGACGTTTTGGGTGGTAGTAGAAGACGCCTCGGCAGCGGCGTTCCTTCGCAACATTTCGCGTATGAAGAAAGTGCGGATAAACTACGTCCTGGCTCTATGATACCAATACCGCACTCTCCACTGTTGTATGATACACTCGAAGTAGCTACCTGCAGCTATTGACCGGTAGAGAGGGAGCAGTTGTTTTGCCTTGTCGTAGATGATTCATGATGATGATGTCATAGGTTTTTCCGTCTGTCTGCCATTCCGTAATAAGTGCTATGGTACCACCGTACCTACCGGTAGTCGTGTGAGTACGGACTACGGCAGTAATTCCCCGTGCTAACAGCAGAGCGTTACACAACTAATGGGAGTACTACGGTACTACCGGTGGACCACTGGTAGCTACAGTAGTCTAGGTAGTTCAAGATTTTGTACTTCTAGTAGTAGACTAACACCGGTAGTACAGTATTTGACAAAACGAACCAGTGAACAAGTGGTGTTTGTAGTACTACGTAGATGATATTGGCACCAACGCTTTTTACTTTTTGAGAAGATTGTGTGTGTGTCGTTTGATTGAGCCTAGCTAGTAGTTGGCTGGTTTCTAGCTATATGATGGATGTCATTGATCCTAACAGTAAATTTTATAGCTTTCTTCTTCGAGAAAAAGATTGTGAACTCCATCACTTTTTGGCTTTCCCCCCCTCGATTCTGACAGTACGCTCGAGTGCCCAAGAAGTACACAAAAGTCTTTCTTTCTCATCGTCGAACAACCTCAAGGTTTGTTTCAGTTTCTGTGTGTCCCTTTGTTCGTATCTTTCCCTTTTGTAAAAGCAGAGAACAGTATGAGCTCAAAGATCTTTTTTTCCAAACCATGGGATTGTTCCAGAGATTTCGTCCACGTACCAAGACAGTCCAAGACGAGCACGAATTGGTTTCGCAACATGAATTTGAACCAACACTTTCCGAACCTCTGGAACGAAACGACAAGCTTTTTTCAATTTCTGCCGGAGAGAACAAAATGGAACATACTTCTTTTCCGTCGAACGTTTGTTGAGAATCCTCCACTTCAGTGCTGGAAATACAACCAGCCACTATTTCTTGGTACGTTTCGAGCCAATTTTCGTCCCAGGATTGAAATTGCACTGATACTGGATTCTCTGAATCAACAAGAGATCTACTCGATAAAGCCGGCGATCCTGTACCACAAACTGAATCTGATAATGGGATGTGTTTTTAAAAAAGGTGAGAGAATCGTGCTGAACACAGGCACCATTGTCACTAGGACCCGAATCGAAACACTGCGATTCCCACAGCCATGCTCGTCGACACGCTAGAAATGACGTACCGTTGAATGATGATGAGACAGACGTCGAAGGTTGACTGTAGTAGTATCCACTTGGGTCATTTACACTATTTTCGTTCGTTGGATGAGACTCCTTGATTACCTCCCCTTCCTTGGTGTGATTACGGGCGGCATCATTTGTCGTCACGGAAGCGATTGTTTCGTATCCATCCTGGACCGGAAAGCCGTAGTCCGTTTGATAGTAATCGATTACCTCATCGCATGTTTTGTTGAAACGATGTCGGCTCGACTTGACATGGTTTCCATACTCGTTCAACTGTTGACGGAATTCTTTCCGCAATTTAGAAAACCACAAACACTTATGCATGGCTTCTAGATTCGTTTTCACGGAGGAAGTTGCTTCTACTCCCCATATGACTGCAATTTGAGAAAGGTGGGCATGGAGAGCACGGCGTTCTGTCAATGTCAATCCCTTGCTTCTGAATGACTCCAGCGTTCGAGCAGGCAATTTCCGAATGTCATCGGGGTGGCGTCGCAAGAGTTGCAAGACGTTCCACTGTTTGAATCGCTCAGCAAATTCTATTGGTAGAAACTTTCCATTGGGTGTTGGTTCCGTGGTGAGGTCTCTTTGATTCATGTTTCGAACCTCAACATGCATATGACGCTGGACAATGGTCAGGGCCCTTTTATTGTCCGTAGCTATCATCCATTCCCAGATTGGATCGCTGCTGTCACATTCCACAGATCGCGATTCAGGTCGATAGTACGAACCAACCCGAATTTCCAAAGCTGCCATCATATCCATGTATGACTTCGATTCTCGACTAGTCGTGGCACAGAAGCAGTCGGAGTTATTAGTACTATGATCCAACATGACGACGTACAATGCCTTTGCTACGTTCAATGGTAGCCTATCGACTTCATACTTTGTGAGTTCTGGCATGATGAGGATGATCGTGAAAAAGGCCAGAGAGATTTTCTTGGTGTATCGACACAGGAAACAAAGCTGGTTTTGATACAGCACCAAAATTTTTGGAACGGAAATGAAAGGAATTCAGTGATGTCGGGTATGATTGTCATCTTTTCAATCTTCACCCCGGGCATCAGACGTGCCTGCAGATATGGAGAAACGCCTGGATGAGGGCAAACGAGGAAATCTAACCATATCCTTATTCAAATATTTCAGTCATTAGAGATGGAGATGTTTATTTTCCATCGACATCGTCCTGCTTCCATCGCGATGTTCTACTGCCATACAAGACTATGTCAGATGCCATTGATTTAACAATAGATAGCAAAATCTTGTCCCTCTATTCTGTTGCAAGCACCCCTCTCCCACCTCCACAATATTATCGATAGAATTATTCTGCTATGTATTTGACGAGATCTGAATATGACCGTGGTGTCAACACATTTTCACCGGAGGGTCGTCTTTTTCAGGTGAGTACCGGTAGTAGTACCGTAGTGGTTGTTGTTGTCACCCAAACGTAGCGCACAAGTATCTATCCGTGACGGTGACTTTGCGTCGGTAAATTCTCCTTTTCCTGTGACGATCTATATAATGTTATATGTTCTCTCATTTGACATGCTGTACATTTGCTCACCTTTTTTTAGGTAGAATATGCCATTGAGGCCATCAAACTTGGATCCACGGCCGTCGGGATACAAACCAAAGAGGGGTCCGTCTTGGCAGTAGAGAAACGCTTGACGTCGCCTCTGTTGGATCCCAATAGTGTGGAAAAGATTGCGGAAATTGATAGTCATATCGGCGCTGCCATGAGTGGACTTGTCGCCGATGCCAAGACGTTGGTTGATCATGCCCGTGTTGAGGCACAGAATCATCGGTTCACCTACGATGAACCGATTGGTGTGGAACCCTTGACTCAAGCCGTTTGCGATTTGGCATTGAGCTTTGGTGAGGGCAGTGATGGAGATTCCTCCAAACGAATGTCTCGTCCATTTGGTGTCGCCCTCTTATTGGCTGGATATGATGATTTGGAGGGTTCGCAGCTGTACTTTTCTGATCCGAGTGGAACCTTTGTCCGATACAAGGCCAAGGCGATCGGTGCTGGAAGCGAGGGGGCACAATCGAATTTGGAGGAGTCATACTCGGAAAGCATGACGTTGAAAGAAGCAGAAGAACTTGCATTGAGTACATTGAAGCAGGTGATGGAAGAAAAGATTTCAACCGACAACATTGAGCTTGCGAGAGCTACACCGGACAAGGGATTCCATATTGCTACGCCTGACGAAGTTGCCCTTGTTTTGGATCGACTGTCGGGATGAGGGTATGTCTGTCACTGATACTAGATTCTATATCGCAGTAAACCATAAAAATAGTAAAAGGACTCATTTATCAGCCAATGGTGTCTTGAGTGCTTTTTACGACCGAGGATTCATTATACATCTCCTTTTTTGACCGATGACCACAAGTAAACTCAACAACAACTCTTACTCCTCCCCCGTGATCTTTTCTTTCTTTTTTTTCTTCTTTTTCTCACTGGGTTTTCCGTCCAACTTCTTTTTGGATTTCTTCTTTTTTTCCTTTTTCTTCTCCACAAGCTCTTGATGTTGTTGAGCGTACTGTTGCTGCTGTTGTTGCAACATGAGCTCCGCCTCTCGTTGGGCAGCGGCTACTGCAGCCATTGCGGCTTCGCTCAAAGCTGACGAAGAAGAAGGAATATTTCTGGTTGCGACTCTCTCTGCTTGCTCTTGAAATTGACGCGGTGCTGCTTTCTTCTCGTTCATCTCCTCCACATAGCCGTCCGATACGGTTGACCCTTGTGGCGGTTCTTGGCAGTCGTCATGATTCGAGTCGTGCTCGCCATGTTGTGGATGTCTGCCCATGTCGCCCTGTGCAATCTTTCCCTTCTTTGAGGAATGTTCGATTTGTGGAATCACACCAATAATGAAGTCTTCGTCATCACTTTCTTGGTCGTCGAGACAGACAGTGGCTGGATGCCCAATCACGTAGTCATCGTCGTCGTCGTCGTTATCATCTCCATCACCGTCGTTCGACTGCATTGGTATCGATGCGATTCTGTAGTCCTCCTCCTTATCGCTCTCCTCATCTTTGGTGAGAAATGAAGGTGTAGTGCCACCGTTATCCTTCTCACCAATAGCGTTGATTGTATGTGGAGCTTCTCTGATTTCCTCCAATGTGTCTGGGTCGTCCTCTTCCATACTTGCGGTGTTGATCGGCATTTCATCTGAAACAGCATTTTCTTGATGGATTACATAAGCATTGTCGTCTCCCTCCCTCCCACTGTTCTCCATTGTACTGGTTGAGCACGGCAATTCTTCTTCATATTCTTGATTCCCATCAACTTCGGGCGGAGAGTCGTCGTGAGAATTGTCGTTTGAAGGTGTCTTTGTAAGCAAAGCAGTATTCGACGGTCTATCTGTGATATCTTGGCCATCAAGACCCTTGGGCGAGACACTGTCGTGCGATTTTTCATTTGAAGTATTCTCAGTGAGCAAAAGAGGATTCGATGGTCTCTCCGTAATGCGGTGTTCCTCGACACCCTTGGTCGAGATGTCGTCGCGAGATTTGTCATCGGAAGTATTCTCTTTACCCAAACCAGGATCCAACGGTCTATCTGCAATGTCTTGGTCCTCAATACCCTTGGGCGAGATGTCCTCGTCGGGATCCAACGGTCCTTCTGTAATGTCTTGGTCCTCAGCACCCTTGGGAGGGGTGTCGCCGCGAGATTTGTCATTGGGATTATTCTCTGCTTGCAAACCGGGATCCAACGGCATATCTGGTGTATCTTGGTCCTTGGAGTCCTTGGGCTGGATATCGTCATGCAATTTGTCATTTGAAATATTCTCAGTAGTCATACCAGGATTCAACGGTCTATCTTTGATGTCTTGGTCCTCAGCACTCTTAATCTCGTAGCGAGGTTTTTCATTGGAAGTATTCGCTGCTTGCAAACCATGATTATGTCTGTCTCTAACCTCCTCTTCATGCTCGACTTTCGACGATATTTTATTTGTGTTCAAAAAATGTGGCGAATTGTTAGACGTTTCGCTATCATTTTCAGAAGGGGTGTTAGGAGCGTTAGAGTAGCTGCGGTCTTCATCAGAATCAGCTTGGTCTTTCACTGGAGTCTTTTTCTCCTTTATTGTGAGACTTTGCGTCTCGCTTTCGTCGTCGTCATCGTCGTCAGAAGTGTCGCTTGAATAAACAATCTTTTGATGTATTGGTTTGTTGAATCGTTGTCGGCCCTTTTCGTCGTAAAAGAAATCATCGTCGTCACCATCTTCATCGTCTGTAGCGTATGGTCCGGACTTGCTGTGTATCTTTTGTGGTGCCTGCTCTTCGTCGTCACTGCTAGCCAAAAATGCTTCCAAAGCATCCCTTTCCATCCCCAAAACTAGCTTTTTCTCTTGTTTCGTAGAGCTATTATCGTTCTGAATTGTTCGTCTTGATGGCGGCGTTTTCTTTTGTGGAACCGAAGTGTTGGACGACTTGGAATTCTGTTGGGGATTGTTTAGTGTTGAGTCTGGTAGTGGATTTTGTCCGTCTTGTGTGGGTCGACGTAGCGCATTTTCTGATGTAGGCTGTAGGGAATTCACAAACTCTTCGTACAATTTATCGTTTTGGTCCAGCGTTAAGGTGGATTTCCGTTGTTGTTGTTGCACAGCCCTCAACTGACGTTCCAGGAGTGTTTCTTTCCGCAGCAAGTATGTCTTGTAAATGAAGGAATGCATCAGGTCGAGTCCGTAACAGTTTTTCAAGCTGACATGGATCCAATCCACGACGATTTTGTGAGGCAGGATATTTCGTTGTTCGAGTCCTTCCGTAAGGCTCTGTTCAAGTTGATGCCGCAGTGATGAATTCTCGTGTAACAAATCTCGAAAGTTAAAGAGAACACAGATGCAAACGGGAAGAGGAACAGCCGTTTCGTCTGTTTTCATTTTGTTTATCGTATAGTTCTCCCCATCATCTGCTTTGGCATTGCTTGGATATCCCAACGAATCCAAATAAAGAGACAATGACCGGTCCAAATAGGCTTGTGTGGTTTCCAATTTGTGCTTGGGACTGACCAAGACCACCATGAACTGGGCTGTCTGTTGTTGCTGTTTGTAGAAGTCTTCCATATGTTGTAGACTGTTGGGTATACCTTGGACATGAAGCTGTATTCGGTCGGGAGCAAGGGAATCTGGAGGTGGTTTGTATGGGATGAGAATGGAAGGAACATCCGAATCCGGGGCTTGTTCACTTGCAGTTTTGTTTTGAAAGGGATTCTTTCCTTCCAAACGTTGGAGTAAGGAGCGTTTCCCCGTCTTCGGTCCTCCTACAACCAACCCCTCCAGTCGGAGCACTGGCTTGACTGGAGGTGGCGGTCGTCGTCGAGGGGCTGCCTGTTGTGATGCCTCTGATGACGATGGGAATTGTTGCGTGGCATGCGTGCCATGTCTTAGTCGAGGCGAACCCGACGGAGCCATGGGCATTTCTTTAGGATTGCGTGGTGGACTGTGAGAAGGATAGAGGCCAGCAGAAAAGCGTTCTTCCGTACGATTAGGATGCACGTTCGCGGGAGCAACGCCGTCTTCCTCCTCCGGAACGGATTCTGTGGTGCCCATTGTAAAAGAAGCTGATTTTCCAACGGATTAACGAGCAGTAAACCTCGAAACAACGTTTTTCGCTGCTTCTTTCAATTCCACTAGTTCGGATATGACAATGTCTTCATGGCAACTGCAGCCAGGGCTGGATATCAACGAGAAAATCGCAACCAACTATAGACTACTCGAAGTGGTATCATAGATTGACTTGTGAAGAGCGCAGTCGTGATCGAGATGCGATTTTTGGAAAGAGCGTTGTGGATGTCATGATGGAGTTCGGACGACATGCAGTCCCGTATTTCCATTCTCATTCACGGAAACACGTCATCGAATGACATCCAAGACCTCCCACTATCACGAAGGCTGTTGTTGGTTGTTGTAGTTTGTAGTCTAATACTGATCGCATCTTGACCTGTGTCCCAACGTTGCAAAAAATTGCGCCGTTGCCGCTACAAAATAGTCTCCAATTCCTTCCAAGATGATGTTCCCGCTACTTTCTCTCCTCCTTGTCTGCTCGTACCGCTTGACGACTGCCTTTCCGTTTTTGCCAGTTCCGTCGAGAGTGCCGGGATATCGCATGCCGATCGCATTGATGGGAAGCATGGCCGAAAAAGTCCTTGAAAATCCAAAATTCCCCGACGAATGGCCGTACAGTGAACAAGACTTTGCACGCATGGATGAAAGTAGCGATTCTGTCTTTTACGATAGTCCCCGTCTGGTATACCATATTGACGATGCAGCCGTGTCGGCATTGACGAAATACTATGCCGAACATCTCAAAAAGGGAGATGATGTGTTAGATATTTGCAGTTCGTGGGTATCGCACTACCCCAAAGATTTCAAGGGAGGTAAAGTAGTTGGGCTTGGAATGAACGAGTATGAGCTCAGCCAGAATCCTCAATTGACAGATTACGTCGTCAAAGATCTGAATCTTGATCCAGTTCTGCCGTTTGACGATGCATCATTCGACAAGGTTACTTGCGTGGTCAGTGTGGACTATCTCAATAAGCCACTCGAGATTTTTAAGGAAATCGGCAGAGTTCTACGACCTGGTGGCGAATGCATCATTTCCATGAGCAATCGATGTTTCCCCACCAAAGCGTTTCAGGTGAGAACAGAGGAATGTGAAATTGATACTGAATTCACAGGAACTATACTGTCTGACCTCAATTTTATCTTGTTCACATACACATACACAAACGTCCACACACAGATATGGCTTCAAACGAACGATTTGGAACACATCTTCATTACAGGAAGTTTCTTCCACTACTCGGGATTGTTCGAACCTGCTACATGTTCTGACATTTCACCCAATCCAGGTCGATCAGATCCATTGTACATTGTCAAAGCCAGTAGAAAGGCGTGAGTCTTCTGTCCTTGCTGCGGCCTGGTCCGAGTGGACCGCGTCGCTACTAGCTAAAAGAATTAAATTCATCACAGGTGAAAACTGATAGGCTTATTATTCTACGTTAGTACTCGCCAGCTGGGAACCCCCCGCAAGTAGCCAAGTGCTCGATTTTTCGACCTTGCAACGTAAAACTGACTTTGAGTTTCAACATCAAATTCTTCGTTCCGAGCTGTGAATTTGTCACCTTGATCTTTTGGGTCACCACCTTGGCTGTATTCATGCCGGTAACAGGAATGGTCGTTGAAGTAGGAGGTTCCATTTCCATGGTGACGTATTTTGGAACGGCGCATTGTAAATTGAAACCATACATGGCGTCGGAACTTGCATTGGTGCATTTGGCGATGAGCTCCGAAGACTGCTTGTTCCAAATATCGGGCTTCGAACACTCAAACTCTATTGTTAAACCTTCGTGTGTAAATCCAGGAACAACAACACTAGCATTTGCAGCTGGGGCAGGAGCATCCATCATCGGTGCCATTGGGATTGATACAGGAGTTGCCATAGGCACAGCAGCTGGCGGAGCGCCAAATATGTCAAGAGGATTTCCTACCGCTGGTGGGACAGGCATCGTTGCAGATATGGTTGGAGGTGCTCCAAATATATCGAGAGGATTAGTTGGTGCGGGCATCGCTGCAACAGGACCGGCAGCTCCAAAAGGATCGTATCCGCCCCCTCCACCAACTGGAGCTACAGGCGCCACAGAAGATGCTGCAAATATATCTGTGAGGAGATCAAGATCACTCTTTGGCGCCTCCGCGCCTCCGTTCTGGGCCGGTGCAGGAGCAGCTGTTCCACCAAACATATCGTTCAAATCCAATAGGTCACCGCTGCCAGCAGGAGCCGGCGCAGCCAATTTGGCTTTTGGCATCGGTATGTCCCCAAACGCTTCTTCTCGCTTCTTATCCAACACTTTTAAGTCAACAACAGGCATTCGTGATAGCGCTTCCTTGGCTGCGTTGATAACAGATGCACTCACACCTTCGCCGGTGTTGCCGTTGTCTGTTACTCCAAACAAATCTGGCTCCGCTTCAGGCTTCTTCACGACTGTTTTAATACCCTTCGTTGCGTTAACCAACGCATCGTACTCACATGCACGTAGCTGCAACTCCAAGGAATGCGATACTTCATGCTGTTTAATCAAATTCTGCAGCAAAGTAAGAGCTGCTGCATCTCCTTTGTTAGCAAATCGATCGCAAAGCTTTGCAAAGCAGGTCAAGGCACGCTCCTTGATATAATCTGGACACGAATGTCGTTTTGTAACGGTCTCCACGGCTTGAACCACTGAGAGAGGGTCTAAAGCCATAAAAGTGATAGATACTGGTGCTCCATTCATTGTTTCGCCAGGCCCAGGGGATGGGGTGTAGGAGTATGGAGAGAGCAAATGGTCTCCGTACTCTCCGACACACCAAATTCCAACCACCAAAAGACCTCTTTGTGATCCATCGTCGTCTCGAATGGCCTTGAGCAATTTGTGTGTTGCGTAGGCATGGATATCATCTCCTGAACGTGATATATAAATGACAGCGGCGCTTTGTACTTCTCGAGAGGCCTCTCTCCCTGCAATGGTCAACATCGTAATCAGCGTGTCGACACGCCATCTATCGTCGGGGCTGAACCTTTCTACCACTCGCAAGATGCGGGTGCAAATATCGCTGCGATGCTCGCGAGGACACAGTACCAAGTAATTCAGAAGCTCGGCAGTCAAAGCTTCAACATTTTCTTGATTCACCATGTAGTAAATCAATTCGAGCGCACGTTGTCGGATACTGATATCAGGATCCTTTAAACAGTCGACTACTGTATTCCTGTGTTTTTGCAAGGCGGCAGAGGCAGTGTTCGCACTCTCCGTTGGAACACTTCCATCAATTGTTTCTTGTTGTTCTTTGATGCATCTGGAGAGTGTATTCAACGCAACGTATCGAATATTGTTGTCCCGATTCAACAAGAAGCGGCCAAGAATATTGACAGCGAGCACCCGGAGTCCATCTTCGCTCTCGATGCCCATGATGGTTTGAACACATTCGTACAAAATAGCATTTCCAGCATTCTTCGACGATTCTGTGTTCGTGGCCACTTGAGCAAGGACGTCATTCATCTCTTCCGAAGCCTTTTCATTCTTTGTACCGAGCAAGCGAAGGAGAGTCAAAAGCTGGACTTGAAGGAAAGGATCAGAAATTCCAGCGACATCGTATTCCGGAGAGTACCCGGAACTCAAAAGGTTGCGGAGCATCTTCACTAGCATGGGCACCAATCGTAAGAATGCCTTGCGGCAGTCGGTCTCAAACGGATTCTCTCCTTCCTCCTCTGCATTTTTCAAGTCGATCATGAGGACTTGAGTCATCAGTTGTACAACGGTAATGAGCACACCGTGATTCTTGTCCTTCAACAACGTGACAACCCGGTCAACAAAATCTTCAACCATGTCGGGACATTTGGTCAGACATCTAGCCATAGCCAAGTTCGCTTTCTTTCTCAAATACGGCATGCCTGATTTCAAATGCTTGTCCACCTCCGGTGCCAAATCCCTCGACATGTCTGCCGTCGCTAAGTTTCCAATCGTACATAGTGCCAATCCAGAAATGAATTTGTTTTGTGAATTCATGTCGTTCTTGAGTGAATTCGTTGCTAACATCAGTACATCTGCCTCTTCGGATAGCAGCAGCATCATCCCCAAGTAGCCGATACGCTTCTCTGGAAAGTGTGGAGACGCAATCAACTTCATGCATTCCAGTTGACCGAAATGTGTAGGATATCCTGCAAAACGATGAATCGCGATATGGTTTTCAATACGGAAATATGAGAATTTGGAATACGCAAATATGGGGTTTACGATAAAAAAATGAAAGTTCAATGCGCGCAACGGATGCATCATTTGTCCATGGCGACCCGACTTCATCCTGGCATGGACAATTCAAAACTGGCACCACATACCTAACATGTGCATGAACAACAGCTTCGCAACATTACGGTGACGATAATGTTCTTGTTCCTCGCGAATGGCCGTTCGGATCATTGCTGACTCCTTGGCAATGACTGCTCGCTCTTCAGCCGCTGTTTT
Source organism: Nitzschia inconspicua (assembly GCA_019154785.2). Taxonomy (NCBI): domain Eukaryota; phylum Bacillariophyta; class Bacillariophyceae; order Bacillariales; family Bacillariaceae; genus Nitzschia; species Nitzschia inconspicua. The sequence continues at coordinate 655,865 of JAGRRH010000006.1, read as the reverse complement.
GCATGCCCGCACTTTGCGGATAAGATCTCGTAGTTTCATCGCCATGGTGGCTGGTAAGGGACAGTGTGGTATCTAGATCGTAATAGGGAGAGGAAAGAGGACTCTCTGCAGCGCCAGTCCTAGCTACAGGAGTGAGAGATGAGACAGGATAAAGACGGACAGAGGCGTTGTGTGCAGGATCTGCTTGATTTGACGATGGAACGTTTCGGTGAGACGGACGGACTTGATGACCCGTCGTAAAGCAGCCCGAGCCCGAGTCGTATCATACTGACAGTGAAGTCGTAGCTAAAAAACCCTAATGATAATCCAGCTTGCGTCAAACTGTTAACGGTTGCTTCTTCTGTCGTACGCGTCTACGTCAACAACTGTAAGTTGTAATGTAGTACAGTAGTACCTACCTAAGTCTACCTCTTACGAAAAAAAGAAAGAACAGCACCTTCTTCTGGAGGACATCATTCTCCTTTGTGAAAGTTCGTTCTGGAAGTAGTTCATACACTATAGTGTCTCTTTGTTCTAATAGTAGTGGGAGGTTTCCTTTCACTAAAATATAAGTAATATTTATACCGCCAAGCTGTTCATTACACACTGCAACTGATTCGTTCCATTTCCGCCAAAGCGTCTATCGGGTCTTACCTCGCCATGGGGCGGTGTTCGAGAATACTTGAACAAACTTTTCAATTTCGTCCTTTTGTTGTTGCAAGATGCACTCGGTAATCCACACCAAGTTACGGATTTCCTGCTCCTTAAGTTTGACATAGGCATAAAAGCATCCAAAGTGAAATTGACTTTCAAAAGCCAGCTCCAATGCTTGAACATCACGTTCATAGAAAACATCGTCAATCGATTTGTCTCCGGTTCCCGAGGCATGAATGCTCCAGATAGCAGAGTAGGATGGGAATAGCTCCAATACCCGTCCAAGCTCGTCTTCGTCCGAAACGTCTGCCAACATGGAAGTTCCAGCGGGGTAAAGGTACCCAACCGCTGGATACAGACGCTTTCGATCCGAAGATCGCATAGCAGGTTCATTCAATGGGGTACCGAACGAGTTAAGAGTGATGTTCACGGCATTGGTATCGGCACGAGTCTTCAAAATGTCTCCCATGATGGTGGCAGTATCTCCACCGAGGGATTCCACGAACATGTAAAAGTCTTCAATCCAATACTTGATGAGAGAAGACTTGATGATTTCAATCTCAACCTCTTCCAAAACATTGCGAGAATGAGCACCGCGATGCATGGCGCTCTCTTGCAAGAACTTGGAAAAGTATGGACCTACAGGAGTATCAACCAAAACCGTTTGGTACAGATCGGAGTATCCCTTGGCGCTATTCTCAAAAGTAGGGATGGAACGCATGGTGGACTCCTTGAACATACCAAGAGGATGGCACTGTTCCAAAAGTTCATTGATGTCACGACCACTCAATGCACCCTTGAGCAACAACATTACATTCTCAATCATATACTCGTAGGTAATGAAATCCAAGAAAGTGGATAGCGGTTCCACGGTTTGTGTTCGCAAGTATTTGAATTCGGTGACAAGCTACAAGCACGGGTGGATAGAAAAAGAAACATGAAAAACAGAATGAGAACAACTTTCGAACAAAGAGAAAACGCACGACGGCACACGTATAATCAAGTGCCAAGAACATTGCGACACGGAGTGTCCAAATGGCTGTTCCCGCTCCGCTCAAACATCACTAGAAATGGTGTGCTTCCTTTTCCGGTTCCTTTTCTCTACACACCTTGTCAACAGCAGCCTTTTGGAGCATGGTGGGGTTCAAGGAATTGAAGTCGGCAATAGAGTCCGCATAATCTGTTTCAGTTAAGTTCAGGCGGACATCATCCAACGTCTCACATTGGGTCAAGTGATGGTAATCCTGATCCTGCAAGAACGATGAACGCATTCCTCGCACCAATGCCTCTGCAAAGCCATGCTGGATGTTGAATGTGGCTATATCGCCGGTTCCTTCCTTTGGCTTGGGGGTCGTCATGGTGAAAAAGTAATAGCGTCTCTGTAGTAGGATACAATACTTCTCGCTACAACAGTACTCTTTGAATAGAGAAAGTTGGCCCACACGAGTTGAGTGCCGTACGATGCTTTTGCGCGTTTAAGCCATTGCACCATGAGAGTTTTGACGCTAGGAACAGATCGGCTTCGCTGGCACGGCGGGCGGGCATGGCCAGCGCGAAAATGTGATAATCCAATGCATCGCGAAAAACGGCGATGTTACGTATCCCTAGTATGATGCATAAGTTACATACCTATTAGAATACGAAACAACAGTGGATTTTTTTGAACACTCTATGATACGACGTAGATCTCTCTAGCTAGCTAGTTTAGTCTACGACTACAGCGGTAGACAACGGTGGTGTGATACTCCGTCTGACGTTCACAGTCGGTGCAAAAGCTATGTTAGACTACTAGCTAGAGTAGAGACTACAACTTTTCGAGTATTTCACACTCGATTCATTTTTATGGTGTAGAATCGTTTCAGTGGCATTATCCACAAATTTTCTTCTCGTTGGATCTCGCGGTAGAATCACTACCCAGTTTGGACTGGAGCTTGTGGATCGCCTTATGCATGAATTGCGGATCTTGTGTGACTTTAGAAGTGGATAGGCTGAAGACTGTCAAAAGAGAAGAACAAGGAAAGATTTGATGTATGCCAACACAATGATCTCCTTTCCACAGTAACAGTCTCTTGGCAAAAGTACCTTACCGGATCTAAATTTAGTAGAGCGCAAGTTCAGGATGGTCTCGGTTGTCTGACCGCTTGATGAAACTGGCAATGTCACATAAAGAACAGCAGCATCGGGATTGAGAACCCTCGCGCTTGCACTGTAATATGAGTTTGGGATTCCCCTCAATCTTTTTCGAATCTCAGCCAAAAATATCTTCGAAGCCCTTTTTATCAACTCTTTGCTTCCAACATTGAGCCAGACGTCGTTCTCCACAACCAACGGAAGAGAAGAATGAATTACAGTAGTCGAAAAGGCTCAATCGTAAACAAAAGAGTTTTCGTTGCGGAAGGGAGGCCCAATGCGATTAATGTGATCGAAAATCCAAACGAGGAGCCAGAAACTGGAAGGTTCTCCGAAAAAGAAGAATCCGATGCAACGTTCAATCCATCGCTGAGATTAAGCAATAGCTAATCGATCCATCAGGTCCGGTAGAAGATCGGCTTTACCAACTAGAATGATATGGTCTTTTGTGTGCCACGAGCTACTTGTGTTTTCATGGTCTAGGTAGGTGGTTTATGGTGTTTATTTGCTGTGAACCAAATAGACAAAGAGTTGAGTTTTAAATTGTTCCAATCGATGAAAAGGTTCATTGCTTGGCTTATGGCCTTTTCAAACTGCAGGGTGCAAGAGATATCTGGTTGAAATGATGAAAAGATTTCGTTAACAGTAAATAATGTTCACAGTAACTGCAAATGCTACAACCTACTACATCCGTCGTTTGCATACGATTTCTACTTGGATGTCATACGACCAATAGTATCGATGTAAGGGTCAGTACAGCTTATTAGCCTTTATCAATCTCCATCTGATCCCAATCTTACAAAAATGGAGACTGCACACATTTCACAGCTGTCTAGACGTCGTCGTACAACGGGGAAAGTTGTTGATTATACCATAAACATTTTGCTAGTTGAAGTTCTCCTAAGGTAAGATGACTCGGTTACAAATTGACAAGACTGTACGTTGGTGATTTAAAGAGTGGCTACTACATCTATTGCATCATCGTAAATGCGTGCATGAGAACGAATGAACGTCCTTTGGGTGTCTGATCGAGAACATGCCTCGATAGAAAAGCATAAAGAAGGACTGGCAAGATGACATCGCGCTTTTCGAACCTTTCCAACATCGTTTGCACCGTTGCAGTTCGTTTTAGCCTGATCCCAAGAAGCCTGATCTTCTCAGGTTATCTGTCATGATAATAGTTCTGGTTGCGTCGAGTACAAATTCCACTATTAAAGAAATAGCGAGGACAACACAATCAGGCGTTAGGAACAGATGTACATCAGGTCGAGTCTTTCGACGAAAAGACGCCGCGGAACACACTTACTATTGTTGGTATCAGTGGCACAAGTTACATGGATGAAAGAGTCGTTGAAGTCATCGTTGATCAGGCATTCCTTAAACTTTTGAATGAAGTATAATACTCCACTGTTGAATTCCCGCGGTGGGCCAGCATAGTCTTGGAACGGTTTTTGAGCTTGAATATCGGAATAAAGAATCTTTTCTGCAAAAACGTCTTTCTTGTTTAGAAAGAGCATGATGGATGTGTTTGCAAAAGCTCTGTTGTTACAGACGGACCGAAACAATTCGAGCGCTTCCACCATTCGATTAGTTCTCTTTGCCTCTGCCAGCGTTTGATCGTATTCCGACAGGGCGGCCACAAAAATAACGGCATCGACGTTGTCGAAACAATCGATCCATTTTCGTCTTTCCGATCTTTGACCTCCAACATCGTACATTTCAAAATCAATTCCATCGATTCTGTACCTCTCCATCACTACTTGCGTAGTCTTGACACGAGCCAGGAGAATGTCTTGTGTTGTAGGTCGGAAGGTTGGTGATGCGATTCGCGATAAATCTTGTAAATAGTCTTTGTGCCCATCGATGATATTGACGGCTGCTCGTTTTTGCCACACTTCTTTCATTGTTTTTGACTATACATGAAAGATGGAGCATTAGGAAAGGTAGGGATCGGTTCAAATTGGTTAGAAGAAAGCGTGAGATAAAAGTATGAAGAACTCATTCTTGGGATCCGATGCGGCTGCTTGACACTTACCTCCCATAAAACTTTCATGGGTTTCCACAACTGGAGAAAAAGTTGAGAGTCATTGTTTGGCCCCAGTCCAGCTCTTGCGCTGTGACCAACCCAATCATCAGCGCCCCCATTCACCAATGGTTCCAACGGAGGGGCAGTGCCGTCAACCAGATGCGCCACTAAAAAGTCATAGGCTTCTTTCGGAGTCTGGTTTTCTTCAGCATCTGCTGGTTCTTCGGCCAGTTGAGATTCTAGTTCCAACTGCCGAAGTAGCTGACACAGCTTCCGCATGGCTGTTATACAATTTGATCGAACAACCACACCATACATTCTCAAGTCATCTTCCGTCCTGGGCGACCCATGAAGAATTCTCATTTGTTTAAAGATAGTGGATTTTCCTGACTCGCCAGCACCTAGAAGCAATAATTTAACTTTGAGTTCCTCTTGTTGTCGAGCTCTGTCCAATTCCCGATCAATCGCGTTGGAGTTTCCTACTTCGGCAGGGTCATCAGGTCTCGGTCTGTTATTTGAGGAAAGCGCTGTTTCGGACCCACCACTGGGAGATGGCCCCGACTCGGTTGACGCGCCGCATCCCATTGTACTACAGCTTGCTTAGATAAATTGTAGAGGGGAATGGCAATGGAGAAGATGGGCTAAACGAACCGTATACACAAGAGAGACAAGATCGGTCGGTATTGAGCTTCGTTGCTGCTCGCCACAGTCGAGGCACCGCTACTTCACAAAAAACAAAGCGTTAATTAGAGTTCGGCTGACACGAAAGTACGACAAAAATACTTATCGGAGGGACGTCTTAACTTAAATGAAATCAAAAACACTCAAGTTTTCCAGATTAAGAAACCGACAATGGCGAACCGAAAGGACCCGGAGATCAAATCGATTCCATCGTCTTACCTCGGTGTATTTTCCACGAGGCCTCTCTCCTTTTAATGCCGCCGCCAAGACAAATGGGACAATGAATGTAATATCTCCTCTCTATCTGACAGGCTAAAGAGCTGGGATGGAATCGGCGATGCGACGATGCAGGGATAGTTGATGCTGGGGTTGCAGATTGATCCGAGACGAGATGCTTTAGCCACGGAGGCAAGGGATTGATGTCGCGTATTCGGCTTTTTGTTGGGGGGTCTCTGTTTGAACCGCGCGGTGATGACTCTCTCAACGCGGAAGCAATGAATGGCCCAGCATCGCGGAAAAATCAAAATTACCGCCTAAAGCGATTGGCAGGCGACACAATTGCTCCCGCAAACTACCGGTACACGAAATGACTGTGAGTCATTTTTCGGCATTCATTTTTTTGGTCGCATAAATGGTCAAACTTTCTACCTACCGGTATTCACAACCTTCACGAGAAAGCATACCCGTAGGCGCAAGTTTTTGAGAAGAAAATAATATATGCTACAATAGTTATATTTTATAATAATAGCTATGGAGCTAGGTAGCTACGAAGTAGTATGTAGCTATGGAGAGGTATCATCTCTGCTATTATACTCTAGAGTAAATGATGATGATTTCCAACGAAACAAAAAAATACTATAGTAGCTCGAGTACAACGCTGCGATGAGAATCTCTCTCTAATAACAGTTGCGAAGAGAGTTTACGTCAGCGGAAGCTCAAGCAACGAGGATGGTGTTCTTACTACCGACGCCCCCCTGAGTGGATCACCTTGTAGTGGTAGGGGCTTAACCCAGGTTTGTCAGAGCCTCGGGAACAAAGAATCCACAGACAATCTATCAGTGCACCGGAAGAGATCGTCCCACCCCCGGTAGTACAAATTACTGCTGTCTTGTGCATTGCATCGTGCACCAGAACCGGTGCCCGACCGGAAAGATTGTGTTCACTTATTTAGTCGGAAGGGGGCTAGGGGATGGAGGAAGAATGTTTATGCACGATTCCTGATAGAGTTGTGGTGGGCACAGACATTTTTGTGTAAGAAATGGAATCAAAAGTCAGCCGAGTGTCAAGTGCAGAGGGACGGTATTATTTCATTAGAAATTCTAATGGTGCTTGACGTGGTAGGCTTCTTTTACACATACAATTCGCCCTATCGGGTTGCAATAGGTAGAAGATATCAACACACCAAACACATTAATGTGGTTATTGCTGCCTTCCCAGCATCGTTTTTGAAAGACCACGCCATATCTGACACTCACTGGTTTGGACTGTTCCTCCTTCGTCAGGTTTTTCGTCAGGTTTTTTGCCTTTCCAGTTCTGAGTGGTGGGCAACAGAGTACTGAGTGGATGGAAAGCTGCTGCATGATTTGCCCCGCCCCCTTGGGGGCCAGGCGGGTGAGCTAACTTCTCAGATGCGGAATCGATTGCAGCTGGTTACTGGAATAGCCTTAAAACAGATTTTCAATTAGTTGTTCTACTACAGACGACAGTGTAGATCGAAAGTGTCATCTATACTACTTGTTTCATTTTCGAATTTGTCTCTCATCAGTATTATGCACCATTTTTGAAGATTTTTCGAATAGTCGAAAAAAATACTCGGTCCCCAGAGGTAGAACTTTGAGAGAATGATCGCAAAGGGGGAGGGAGGGGGGGGGGGGCGCAGAACAAATTCAACTTCAGTCGCAGATGAAACTTGGCCTTTTCCTCCTAATTCCTTCTCCCAGTGGTACATGGTTTTGGAATTCAACATCTTCTTATGACATCGATTTATGTTTACAGTTAGTACGACATTAGAGGTCGTATTGCATGACACTCAACTCTATCAGCTTTGCATCTAAAATAAAAAGAAGGGGACTGCACTTTGTGTGGTCCTAGTCTTCCTGCATACAGCTCGATCCTATCAACTAACTCAATCTTTTCATGGGGAGATTGCGGGAGCTGACGTCGGAACAGGAGTATCTCCGCCTGTCTCGGCAGCAATGTCCAGTCTCCAGACAACAATGCCCCAAATTCCAAGAGCAATGACGAGCAACCCAGCTGTGATACCCGGTCTGTATCGCATGTACGCAAAAATCATGACGGTACAGCAACACAGGCAGCTCACGATCAATGCCACCAACACCACAGCAAAGTATCCCAGTTGCGATAACAAGGGCAAGACTTCAAGTGCTGTGAGGAATGGACTAAACAACATGACCCAACCAGCGCACAAAAGGGCCCAAACAACAACTCGAATAATCATGGTCAATGTGTTTTCTTCTGCCTTGGCCATTTCCAACATTTCGTACAAATTGTAGGTTCCCTTTCGCACCATCCAGATCTGTCCAAGATCATGATTGCACCGACCCGTGACAGGAGCTCTGTCGATTCCATATTTGGCGCCAAACTTTTTAGCTTCGTCCGGAACTCCAGCTGTTTGCGCCACCACGAAGGATGCATCGAATCCCGCAGGGACGTACTCGTAAACCACCTTGCAATCTCCGTTACGGGGCTCTTGTCCTTCTGGAAAAGTTCGTAGGGCATTGTCGTTTCCTTTTTGAAGATCTTCACATCCAGAGACGTACTCGGGAATGTATTCACTTGGAACGGGAATGGCACCAAATAGAAAAACAGCAGGATTGGATGTCATGGCTTTTTCGGACAAATAGAACTCTCCTACTCTGGCTACTTGCGATAAGTTCATAGCATGAGGCGGTTTCTTGGGATCGGCCACACCAAAAAATAATGGCGCCATCTCAACTTGCGTTGGATCTGTTTGTTGTTGGTTCATCACAGGAGAAGGCTGGTTCCCGACTGCTTTATCTTCAATCGGTGGAATACCCGTTGTTCCGTGTGGTCCTCCTGTGATGCTCATGATTTGATCCCACACACCTCGACTGTTGTTTTCGTTCAAATGAGGACAACGTGGTTGAGGGCCGCCGGCGGTCCAGTCTTCCCTCAAGTGATACGTCGTGGTCCGTGTTTCTCCTCCTCCTACAACATTTTTCTGCGTACTTTGGGTGGCATACTCAAACTTTTGCCAAATGTAGCAGGTACGTTTCAAGACAAGGGCATTGGGTACTGGCTTTGCAACATTCAAGGCACCTTCCTTGTCTCCGAGATCAAGCATTGTGTCTCCTACAGTGACATTTCCAGTAAAGTGAACCAAGCGCCCTACGTTTTCATCGGTCGGCGTATTGCTTTGGGAGAAAAGTGGCAAAATGCCAGTCAGAAAAGCCAACAAAGAAACCCCTTGTTTCCTCCACTTCATTATTGACGTACCAGTTTACGGCAACTGCGTTGTTCTTGCAGAAATCGATGCGAGCGAGTTCATTGACGTGCCGCCCTTCATTTCTCCAGATCAAACAAGGCATGAAAGCGATCAAAAGACATCCAACAATCGTCATACCAATTGACTCTCCCAACTTTTGAAAAATATTGACTTGGGTCGTAGTTTGTTGTTGGGTCTTTCGACGTTGTTGTTCTTGCTGCTGCTGTTCGGAAGAAACGTCGGGTTTCTTTCGAAGAAACGAAAACAAATCATCTGTTTCGATCCCATCTATGCCTTCGTAAGCATCCAAAAACTCCCCCGCAAATTCGCCTCTGAAAGGATTGTCAAAATGAACGTTGATATCTGAAGGAGACACATCGTTCTTCGGATGGATCTCCGATCTCGTCGGGACAGCACCAGCCTTCGCATGGTCAAGGATAGAAAGTACAAGAGACAAAACTAAAGCCACTACGGGGCCAGATTTGCAGTAGGCGATGGCCATGGTGCATGAAGAAGTTGTACTTGACTGTGAGCTGAAATCTTTGTTGTGAACTTCGAATCTCTGATTTCTCGACTTCTGGAGTTGGAACCAATGTGTCGTAGAACAACGCGACGACCGTAGTATTGAACGTATTTGTCGCACTCGGAGTAATAAGTGTCTTAAATATCGTGTTTCGTCCCAACATGTACTCGGAGTAAATCCGAAGGGGGCAGATGTTTAATAAATTCGTCCTCTGTCCAGTGGGAATTTACAGTTATCATCGGTTTTAGGATAGGAAGCTTTAAGTCGTCTTTATTTAACGTGTTGTGAATTGTGAATGAAGTAACGAAAAGACGAACATGAGGAGAATATTATCATCAATTTCTGCCTTTCTCTTTTGTACTCCGTAATTCCGAAGTATGACAAGCAAGTAAAGAACTCCGACGCCTTGGCTTGTCATAGCGTCGAATTAAAATGTTGTAGTGATACTCCGTACTTCGTGTTATTATTCTCAAATTCGACACTGATATTTTTATGAAAATTACGAATGACTGTTTTTAGTACGACTTACAGTTATTAATAGAGAGTAGTTGAAAAGAGAATCATCCTACCGAGTTCTTCCTGTTACCGTAGTACCTGCCGGTAGCTATCTACCGATGGTATTTTCGGGATACAGCACCCACTGTAGCTAGCTAGACTACCCCCGCTGCCATTGGTTCCGCATCCGAGACGTTGGCTTTTCACCTCTGACCCGACTGGCCCCCGGGGAAGCGGACAAAATCATGCACACAAATGAGGAAAAGTCAAAACCAGTGAAATGTTTTATGGAATGGACTTCTGAAAACAATGGTGGAAAAGGCATCAATAATCACATGAAAATGTTGGCTGTGCTGAAATTTTTCACCTATCGCGGTCCAACAGTGTCGATCAATTGTCTTTGTAAAAGGAAACTGTTAACATCCAGTACCATTATTGGCATCTTCGATGAATTGGTTCCTCTTTCCTGAACTTGAGTTGCGGCTGCAGGACAATTCCATTTTCACTGCACCAGCACAAATCTGACAAAAGCTTACAAAGACATCCCTCCTCCTTTACCTTAGCCCCCCTTCTCCCAACTAGATAAGAGAAAAACAATGTTTCCGGTCGGACGCTGGGTATTTATCAGGCCATGCATAGCTTTTGCCACTGCTGAGACGATCTCTTCCGTGGCATTGATAGGTCATCTTTGGATTCTTAGGAAAAGTCGTGGCTTGATTGCTTGGAACTACATGTACTAGAGCCCCGACATCGGGTCTCGAACAAGACCTGATCAATGATCAATTTCCTTTAAGTTCAGAAGAAACAATTGAGTTTCCTATTCATAACATTTATCATTTGTACGACTTAGTAGTTGAGATCCAAGGGCCTCGATATCGTATTTGTACTGGACTCTCCTATAGTATCCATCTCATCTAGATGAAAAGCTACAATCAAGTTCTCGAATCTCTCGCAGCTGAAACATAGAAGATCCTCTAGCTAGCGCGTCCTGCTCAATTCGGCGATCTCGAACCGTTTTAGTACATCCAATTTGAGGGGAGCGAAGAGCGCACGCTTCTTCCGATACTGCTACTACGTATAACTCGTAGTAGAGAAGTGATGATACGAACTCTGTTCTTGGTTTGTTACATTTTTCTTCATCATGGCTTTCCAAAGCCTCTTCAGGTTCCGGTGATTCACTCTGGTCTCCTATTTTTTCACAAAGTGGTTCAAAGTTTCAATGCGGAGACTACTACCGGTACTACCGGTAGATAGTCGACATACGGTACTCTACGACGTAGATCGAAAACGGCTGATTCACGAATTAAGTCGTGTATGTCGGTCCTTACAGTTAGGGCTTCTACCGTACTACTGTCGTACGTATGATACTACGGTAGCTACCCTACCGTACTCTCTAACGGTAGGAGAGAGAGACTTAACATCATAGCAATAAATAATGGGTGTAGCGGTAAAAATAACCGTCTTTCTTTTGAACTGTGAGGCCATGCAGTTTTGGGGAGCGCGTTTGTTCCAAAGAAAACTTTTCACTACCGCTCAAATGTTTGGATGTGTGTATCATCGCGTCTTTCGAATGAAATGGATGATGAATTGTACTGTAATAGCAGTAATGAGAGCTTCAACACTTCTCCAATATACAGAGTTTGTGAATCTAATGCTAGAATCGAGGCCCGGATAAAGAACTGATCTGATCGAACTGAAGCAGCCCGCGATGCACGACAACACCATTCCAAACTTTCGCTCCGTCAGCAAAACGCTCCCTTGCTTGTATCGATCGTCTTCTCCAGAAGAGATCGCAGAAACTCTTCGGGACGGCGATGGCGTTTCTTCCGCTTCTCTATCTCCAGCGGAAAACATACTCTTAAATGAAGCGACGCTTTGGATCGATATCCGAACTTCGTCCGAAGTCAATGTTGACAAGATCAATTTCATTACGCAAAAGGCTCCTGGTGGACCATTTGAGAAAATGATGTTTCAAGATCCAAGAGGCTTGGAAGCTTCGTTACATTCGGCTAGGAAGCAGCGAATTTATATGAGTTCGAAAGATCCGGCGTTTTCAATGGATTACGTGTTTGAATACGCAGTGAAACATTGGGTTTCGGCGGATGCCATTGTCGCGACTGGAATGATTTCGAAAGAAAACTCTCTGGTTATGGAGGCGATATCGCAGAGGGGATTAGGAGGACTGTTTGAAGTCATTCTGGATTGTCACAGCCTTATCGTAGGAATACTGCAGGCTATCACGCTTCATTTAGAACAAAGAAAAGCTGTCGGGATGGGAGCAAACATTATCTTTCACTGTACGTTGGGGAAAGACCGCACCGGTATTGTCTCGATGCTGTGTCAATCTATGGTGGGGGATAGCGATGAACAAATTGTCAAGGAATTTGTCAAATCCCATTGCGTCGAGGAACTCGCAGCTGTTAAGTTGAGGCCCCTTTTTGGGAAATGGGTAGAATCGTCAAACTTTACCAAGGCTGATGCCGAGACCATGAAAGAGACGCTTGCCTACATCAGAACGAATCCCAAATATGGTTCCGTAGATGGCTACCTAGATTACATTCGTTTTGATGCATCATGGAGACGGCGCTTTGTAGAGGCCGCCCTGGACCCACCTACAGCATTGAATGTGTAGAGACGTAGCAGCAACATTTGATATCCATAGTTTTACGTACTGGAAAGAACCTTTCTGATGCAATTATTTTCATTTCAAACGATTATTTGGTCATCCTCAGCTCTTCCAAGAAACTCGTACTGTTATGAACAGTACTGCCTCCCAAAATCACTTGGATTTTCCCTTTGTTGGCTTGGTTGAATTCACTGATTTTGGTTCCCTCTTCATAGGTGACACCACCGACCATGAAAATGATAATATCGCTTGGTATCACAGTTTCCGGTGGAACATTTGGGGGGCACTTTATGGAACCGGGAACAAAAGGATGCGTGTCTCTTCTTAGTTTGCCCTTTATGACGGATTGGATCGTTTCCATGACCAACGGGACGTGCTGCGCGTATACATTTTGCACTCCTTGCACGCTAGTCATGAACGACTTGGTCATTTTGGACATGATGTTATGCTGATCACCGTACAAGCCAGGGCCGCGCGATTTTGTGCCGCCGTACCGTAGCATGACTGAAATCAAATTCACCATATCTGGTGGTACCCCACCCTTCTTCATGGCTTGCTGTACCATATTCAAGTTGCCAGATGTTTCGTACCGTAATGCATACAAAAGTCCCAGTCGCAGTTTGTCGGGTATCTTAACATCGGACGATTCGAGCTTTTCCATCAGCTCTCTCCAATGGGCCGTATGGTCATCAGCACAAGCAAGTTCTTGTTCAAGCTGCGATACGTCCATAAGGGAGCACACCTCTACCAGTCGTGCCAACTCTCCCATGATGGCAACATGTTTGGATACTGTGTGCGATCGGGATCGCAATTCAGGAAATTTATCCATGAACGCTTGCATGTCTTCAATGGTGTTCAAGTTGGATGTGTTGTGTTGTGCCGTTTGCTTTTGATAGTCCATCAATAGTTTCTGTATTTCCTCTCCTAATTCACCAAAGTTTTTGTGACGGTTGAGTCTGAAAAAATCGTCTTGTGTCGAACTCAGAACGACTTCTTCCAAATCTTTGGCAATGTTAGGTGCTCCCTTGAGTATTACGCGATGATTGTTCAACCCCAAGAGCTCATGTACCATCGCCTGGTACGTCCATTGACTGAGGAGTGGTGTTACGGGATCATCGCGTCGATCGAGGACTAACAGAAGCGTCCCACCGGAATTTCGGTTCTTTTTTCGGAAATGGAAGATTTCATCCGTGGAAATAGAATCATGAATGTCTCGCGCCAGCTCCTCGGCACAGGCCGAACTGGCAGCATATCGGATGCCCGCGAGCGGTTGTCGTTTCAGTGATAGCAACATTCCTTGTAGACCACGTAGATTCCGTTCGTACAAGTGTGCATATTGTGGTGCCCAGGATGTACCGGCCGCAACGGACATGGCCAGGGTGTTCCGACATTGCAAGGTCAATAAATCTTCATTGATGGGCACAAAGTCTCCATAAAATTCTTGTACTTGCTTTACTCGTTCAGTGGAATCGGATTCGGCTAACAATCGTAGTAAGCCTTGTGTCAAGATACCACTGAAAAAGAAATGATATTCGGCAAAGCGCGGTTCCTTCAACTCTCGGACCAGCAGTCCGACGCTTGTTTCGGTCGGCCGTACAAAGCAAACCGCCTTCAGATGCGACGAGGACTTTTGATTCGGTTGTTGCTTTGAGGTATCATCCAGACGCGCCACTAAGTAAACTTCGTTTTTGAGAATTTCCGTCTGAGAATACACAGCCGACACGATTTGGGTTGTAGACGCATCCAATAACAAGACCTTCATGCCCTTGCATTTTCCATCTCCTTCCACCATCCGATCAATATAGGTGCGAATGGCATGAATGCCGTCCATTGTATCATCCGTGTCCATTGTGTGATGACTCGTATTTCGATATTTGCGATATCGTTATTCCCCTCGCTTCCGTTCGGAATTGAAAAATCGACAATTTAAGATAGTGACAAGTAGCGGGAAGAAAAAGAGGGCCAGATCAGCAATGCTGAAAAACACAACCACAACAGCCAAAGCAGTCTTTTTCAAGGCGATTGGATTGAGGATTTGTAAATTGGAAGGAAATCCTTTTCTTTCTACTTGGGCTCTTCTTTGCAGGAATCCAAGACAGCTTAGATAACGATCTGCTAGAGTGACACTGACAGTGACGCAAATGGCGACAACGGCCTCATTTAGTTTCACCAAGATGGATGCTGCTATTTTACAACTTGTTGTATTGCACGGGTCGCAACGGCCGAAAAAAGAATAATTAACTGTAACAGTAAATGACGACATGCAAGCTTTGCACGAGCCGAAACAGTTAATATAGGGATAAGTTTTTTTTCGACGCTGGACTAGAGGACTAAATCTGTTCCACTCGACACAAGTTTACCTCTTACCGCGTCCACCAATCCGAAGACGTAGAAACTGCGTGAGAAAATCTACGGGATGAAAGAAAATTCGACCGAGTCTCGATACCACGGAACGTACAACCATCCGCAGCACCCATTCCTTGATCATACTACTAACAGTACTTCGGTTTGTAATATCAGGTGTGTACCTCGACCATGTGAGAGAATGTAGAAAACGGTCGGAGATGTGGAAGACGATGGGACAAGTTCTAGTAGTTGTGTTTGGACGGACGAGAGAGATTACCCTGTGAAGTCACCACTGCCGCGACAACAACTAGAATGCCACCTCACCAAAGCCCGCACAATCCTCGAAAGGAGCATTGATTTCTGTATCAAGTGACGCGAGAATGGTGGCATGGGATCACATTTCACAAGGTCTTCCATACTGCTTTTGCTTGTTGGGAAATGATAACAGTATTACATGGAGTTTGCGACCGTCTTATTTGGAATTTTGCTGAAAAGGATATTCGTTTCGTCGTGCAATTACATTTTCGTCGTCAATAGTCTTTTTCCTCTGGAGAATCGTCTACTGACGTCTTTTTTTCGTTTTTTATTTCTCTTTACTTACAGATTGAGTAATATTCCAAAATGGCCGAGTCCAGAAAGCCCAATAAGTTGTATGCCACCCATCCCAAAGGATACGGAAAGGGATCACGCGCATGCCGAGTCACTGGACGTGAAGGAGGTATGGGTCTTATCCGAAAGTATGGAATCAACATGAAGCGTCAAGTTTTTCGTGAACGAGCGATTGATATGGGATGGATGAAATACAATTAAGATCAATCACTGGTTCATGTATAGAAAATAGTTACTCTATCGAAGTCGTAGCAAGGTTGATTCTGATTTTTTTACTTTCTTTCTTGATGTTGTACCGACTGTCCAAGTAACAAAGTTATTGAAGGACCCCACCACCCTGAAGAAATAGATAGTTTCAGAAACGTTGCGTAGCTCAGCTCATTGATGCAACCGGAGCGGTGCTAGAGAGTCTCGGCATGGCGCATTACTGAAGAAGTGATTCCTTCAACGCCATCACGAGACCTGAAAACCCATGTGTGTCCGATCGCGTTCGTTGTCATTATTTATTACAGTTGTCAGTTGACCATTGAAGCATCAAGAATCTAACACTTGCTTTCGGCCGCGGCCACAAGATCGTCACAAGAATCGATTGTTCCATGTTCCATATCACTCATAATTTATTGGTATCGTGGTCCAAGACAATCATTCCTCATTCCACCTCCATTTTGTCTCCACTTTCCTCCTCTACCTCGAGTAACCCATCGTAGGGATTGAAATATCTCGTGGTCGTATGCGTCTTGCCTGATTCCGGGTTCGTAATGGTCAATTCTTGAATCATGACAGACTTGGTATCGTTCTCTTCTTGCACCAGCCTTTTGAAGTCGGTCACGTGAGCCATACCATTGACAGTCAACAAGCTGGATTGGATTTGCAAGTGTTTTCCAGGATCTTCGGTAGATGCCAGCTGCTTCTTCGGACGACTGTCGGGCTGCAAGTATTCCACATGTTCAACTCCCAATGTCAACTCGACGACCAGGTCGCTGTTGACACGCGACCGCTTGGTTATTTTGACCTTGTCGCCTGACAGTTCAATGGTATGAAAGGTGTCAGTCTCCTGTTCTCCCTTTTCGTGGGCTTGAATGGCTAGTTCTGCAACGTTGAGAGTCTCCAAGTATCCTCGCATGGACGGTTCAACTCGGTTGCGATCCAATTTCCAACATCCGTCGAGTGATTCGCGTCGTGGTGTTTTGGACGATGCCGAAGCCGTGACTGGCGGTGCCGTGACTGTGGTAGGTGTCAATTCTGCCATACTTTCGTTGGAATAGGGTCGGGTGCAGTGTGCAGTTGATTGATGAGTGAATTGATCGGACAATTTTAGTGTCTACTACCGGTAGCTAGTCTACTGTGTGAAAATGAAAAACTTCACGACGGATCTACTGCTACCGCATTTTACGACTGTAGGACTGCCACAGTGTATGTAACCATACGACAGTACAACGTATCGGTACTCTACTAACTGTAAGTATTACCAGCACGACGGTAGTATCATGCGTTGGTTGCTCATTCAACAGTCGAAAGAGTCGAATGCATTCTCTTTACATAGACACAGCAGTCATCCTCAAAACGCCCAAAGCATAAATCCACCATGCCGAAGTGTCCATTTCCAATGACCCGTTCACTCCTGTTTTCGATCGTCTCAAAAACGAAATCGGCCCTTTTCTGAGAGAAGTTATCGCCGGTTGGTTTACGCTCCTCCTGTCCTTTACGCTACTACTGTTGTTGTGCAATAGATTTGCCACTGCATCAACTTTAACGACAATCTCTTGTAGGAGATACATAATCTTCTTTAGGACGACATCAAATCCAGCTTGTGATTAACAATACAGACAATAGGCACAGAAAAACGCGTCCCCAAGTCAAAAGTATAATCTGAGATGGTGTTTCGACCAAAGCGAGGAAAGAATCGCTTCGAAGGGGAAGCAGCCGCCCAAGATGAGGTCACTACCCTCTCGGCAGCCATGAACCAGTCGAAGAACTCATCGGCGGATGGTACCAAACTGCGTCGCCGATGGGCCATGGGAATCGCCACCTGCTTAGTCGTGGCCGCAATTCTCATCGGAGTTTTGGTGAGCGGTGGCAAGAACAGTGGTAACAGCAGCGACAGCAGTGAGTATTCTACAGGAGGAAGTGGCAGTGTCAGCCACAATCCGGATGAAGTCCCTTATGAAATACCAAAATCGCCATCGGCAGCCTACGAGCTGGTGGAAAGTGACATCATAGAGGGAATGCACTCTGCGGTCGCCGTTTTCAAACACACCAAGTCAGGCATGCCCGTCATGGCCATTATTCCTAAGGATCCCAATCAAGATGCGACCTTTGGTGTCAACTTTCGCACTCCACCAGAACAAACAGATGGGGCACAGTATGTCGTGCAAAATGCCATTTTGTCAGGATCGGTCAATTACCCCGTCAAGGATCCCATCAATCAAGTCAAGCGCGGGTCGCTCCAGTCGTACTGGGAGACTTGGACCAACCGAGATCGCACCTCTTTCGTCGTTTCCTCACGAAATTTGGCCGATTTTCACAACAACATCAAGGTCATGATCGATGCTATCTTCCATCCGCTCTTTGTGAATCCAGATCACAAATGGATCTATCGTCAAGAGGCGTGGAGACTTGAAACACCAGACAACCAGCATATGATTATCAATGGGTACGTGTCATCATCCCGATCATACAACACGTTTGGTTTGACGCCTTCTTGTCTTTTTCACTCAATGACGTGTTTCCTCTTTCTCGTTGAACAGAAACGCATTCAATGAGGCAAAAGCTGCTCAAATGGACCCGCAGAGAACAATGATCAGCGAAGTGTATAAGAATCTGTTTCCTGACCACATTTACAGCCGAGATCCAAAAGGAGAAGCATCCGAAATAGTCACTTTGACCTACCAGGAGATTGTGGACTACTACAATTCCTATTATCATCCTGCCAACGGGCAGGCCTACTGCTATGGCAAGCAGCAATTCATTGACACCTGCTTAAAAGAATTAGAGCCGGTTTTGGACGGTTACGAATACAACGACGGTATTCGCCGCCATTCTCAAGTTGAATGGCAGGACATGACGGAACTGTCGTCAGAGATACAGCCGATTGGATATCCAAGTTGGCAAGACCAAATCGATTATCGATCAGTTGTTGCTTGGGTACTAAATGACGAACCAATGGATCTTCGAACCGAACTTTGTTGGTGTTTGATCTATGAGTTGTTGGCTGGCTCGTCAAGCGCCTCTATTCCCAAAGCCGTTGTAGAACTGAATTTGGGTGATGATTCGGTGACTTTTTTCGACAGATCACTTCAACAATGGGTCATGGGCTTGGGTGTGAGCGGTATTAGATCCGAAGACAAAGTTGAAATTGCCAGAAATTCAGTTCAAAACGTACTCAAATACATCGTGAACAATGGGTTTACCAAAGAGTCTGTCGATGCGGCCTTGAATAAGCTGGATTTCAGGGTCAGTAAACCTCCTTTTGTGTTTTATGAATGCATCACATCGTTTCAATACGCATCTCACTCATTTTCCCTACGTTTCTTTGTATTCAGTTTCGGGAACAAAGCTCAGCAGACATGCCTCGGGGTGCCAAGGCTTTTCATGAAGTGCTGGGACACTGGAACTACGACCGAGACCCGTTCTTTCCATTACGCTATTCAGAAGCCTTCAGGGACCTAAAGGCTGAAATCAGCGATCACGGGCAAGCTCCTCTCCTGGAGCTCATTACGAGACGCATGTTTAATAGCAAGCATTCAACGTTCCTTTATCTTTACCCTAACAAAGACTTCGCCGAGCAATGGGAAAGTGTGCGTGAACCGGTGAAAGATTTACTTCGTTTTCTTCACTCCTGTCGACAAGACTTGCTCACACTATTGTTTCCTTTTTCGAAACGTTGTTAGATGGAAATCAACTGGTTGAACAACTTGAATCAGTATCTTACTGTAGATGAAGGAAAGGAACTGCTGAAAGAAACGGCTACTCTCAAGCAACGCCAAGCAACCGACGATTCGGATGAGGCTTTGGCAAAGATTCCCCACCTCAAAGTCTCTGACTTAAGCAGAGAGGTATACACTCCCCCAACCGTACTTGACAAAGATCTTTTTGACTCTGGTGTCAACGTGCTGCGGCATGAGCTCCCCTTTACCAATGGAATCGCTTATGTTGATTTTGTGATCGACATTTCAAATATCGACTTTGATGATATCGTGCTACTGCCGCTCTTCTGTGGTCTTTTACTCGAAGGCGGAACCCCAAGTTTAACTGGCGTTCAAATGCAGCAAGAAATCGACAAATATAGTGGCGGCATCTCAGTGTATCCCCTTATAGACGAAATTGTTGAAACTGATGCAGATGGTAACAATTACGTGATTCCAAACGGAAAGCACTTTGTGACAAAGATTGTCGTTAGTGGAGCATGCATTGCCGAGCAGACCTGCTTACCGATGATGAACTTGTTCCGCCACATTCTATGGGACTCGAATGTTCAAAACAAAGTCAAGGCTCGCGATCTTTTGGCGAAAATGATTGATGATATGGAAGATGATATCCAAAACAACGGTCACAAGTACACAACTCTTCGCATCGCTTCTCGGTACAGCCTTAACGGATTTATCAACGAACAATGGAAGGGACTGACACAGCTCATGCAGATGCGACGTGCACTTGCGGTAGTTCAAAGTGATTTCACGGAATTGGGCTTGCGGCTAGTTAAAATGCAGGATGCGATGAAGCGTGGAAACAGAAACGGTATGGTCATGTCCGTCAGTGGTGACAAGTCTTCACTCAAGGACGTCAAGGGAGCATTGGAGTTGTTTTTCAAGGATGTCCTCCCATTGGCTACCCAGACACAACGATTCCCAGATTTTGCCCAAGCGGAACATCCATGGGTCCCGAAAGGACTGCATCGCATGGAGTCCGAGGTGGATCGGGAGCAGAAAAATCAGGCCATCATCGTACCAACTCGGGTGAATCACGTTGGAAAGGGAGGTATGCTGTACGACATTGGCGAACCCATTTCGGGGGCTGACACCGTAGTCACATCGTACCTCAGCGGATATTATCTCTACGACCAACTTCGCATCCGTCTTGGTGCATCGCACGCTGGGGCGACTCTTGACGTAGACTCGGGTGTCTTGATTTACCAGAGTGACAGGGATCCCAACATTGAACACACGCTCACGGTGTACAAGGGAGGGGCTGATTGGCTGTGGAAGCAGATGAAGGAGGATGACTTGCCTCAAGAGGCTAGGACTTCTATTATTGGAGCTATTGGAAAATTGGATGGGAGTGCGATGCAGCCGAACCGAGTTGGTATAAATTCAATAACACACTACTTGAAACAAAACAATGTCGAGATGCGACAACGCTGGCGCGAACAGATTTTGGAAGCCACTGCCAACGACTTCAAGGAAATGGTCGAACGACTGAGCTCATGGGGCCAACCCTCCATCGTTGTCGTGACCAGTTCCGAAACCTTTGAGGCCATTGACCAGATGGATCTGCCAATGTCACAGTGTCTATTCTCAGAAATGGAATGTTAAGCGAGACAAGAAGGATTCGAATATACATCTTCCATAAACGAACAACAGCTGTACAACTTTGTGAACATTCGGAAAAGTAGCTTTTATACCAATCAAATACGAGTAACAGTCCTCCAGCAAACGTCAGCTTTTCGTGGAACAGCCACTTCGCATCATAGTTTGCTCGTTGACGAATCATTGTCATCATAGATCCACCGTGCAATGGTGGTGAGCGCTTCGGGATCGTTTTGTTGCGGAAAGCCGTGCCCCCCGTTATGGTAACACGAATCGACTTGGAATCCAGCCTTGGAAAAGCCCTCTCGTAACTGTTCTCCGGAAGCGTTAGGTGTAATTTTGTCCTTTCGACCTAGAATGAACAGTATTTTGGGAGGGAAGGGAGGAGTAATGGTTGGTACGACCGTCAAGGTTGCAACGTCTTGAGTGTATGGATTGGGGAACGACACCCCGTTGAAAATGTAACCTCGTTTGGGATGATACGGCACTCGATTGAGCGCCATCAACGACGCTATCAGAATGGCCCCTTGTGAATGTCCCAACACCATATCAAAGTCGTTGTTCTTCCAGCAGTCCAACACACGGGTGGCCGATTCTTCGAATCCCTCGTACTCCTTGGCGTTGAAGGAACGGACTCCAGGAGGCATGGTCCACCAACTAAAGCCAGATCCTTTCGGGAAGGGACCCTGTACTGCTGTAATGTCGAGATTTATCGAGTGTTTCATAAGAGTCTGATTCAAGGCTAACAAACGATGTGGGAATTCGTTGGCATCTCCCTCACTACCGTGCAACGCGAGGATTCGGAGAGTAGCTTGCGGAGAATATGATCCGGATGAGGATTGTTCCTCGGTCTCTTCCATAATTCTGTTGGATTGAGAGAATAAACGCTGTCGAATAGTACGGGTAGTGGCTCTGGCCGGTTGGATGTTGGAAGAGTACTGATGATTCGAATGATCGTTCGAGCCTGCCAATAGAAATGCAGTTGTTGTTGTGACAGACGATGATGATGTTTGAAGAGCGAAAAGAAATGTTACAGCACCAACAAAAGAGTCCCGGACGGGCGTCGACATCATCCTCTCCTTCTTGACTGTAGATGGAATTATTGACGTTACTGTTTTGACTTCGTTCGTTTCAACGTCGGCTAGAACTGAACGGAGCAGGAATGAATCAATCATCCCTTGCATTGGTCCAACTTTTTTCAGAGGAAATCACCCGAGATCTATTATCCACGTCTGACTTTCGCTGGGTGACGTGGTCCCTAATCCCTAATAATTTTTGAGACTCAATTCGCTTTGCCCTTCACACCACGTTGACTTACACACCATCATCACTTTGCCGTCGTCACGAGGCCGAGACACGCGAAGAGTTCCCAAGTTGATGAACGTTGAGTTGCTGAGTATTTTAGCATCCATGTGGCGGCACAATCAACGACATTCCAGACAACCAAGTTAAAGTCGTTCGATTAATCTTGAGGATATCCTCTATCTGATCACAATCCTCTTCGCAAGAGAAACCACTATCAACCTTTGTATGTTGCACACGCTTGAGCGACATCTTGACATCTTTCGAAATGCCCAGCAAAACTTCTACCATCCTCGTTTCGGCTGCCGTGCTGGCGGTTGCTACTCAAACCTCAGAAGCCTTTCGTCCTACGACATCTCTGAAGTTACCCTCTACCGCAGCCACGACAAATTCGTTCTCGCTTTCGCGTCTCTATGCTGAAGAAACAAAGGAAGCATCGACATCGCCGGATGCCGTGTTCTTGCCTCCTGAAAGTAATGATGACGACGAAGAATCAGATGTCGATTTGGATGCCGTCGAAATGATGGGAAGAGGGGCTGCCAAGGTAGGATTCCCAGTTCGCCATTCATCTTGTGGCATCACCATCATTGTCAGCTCACAAATATTTTTTCCTAACTAATTTCTGTGCAAAACTTTTCGATTTTCCGTCGCCAATTTTCCACTTGGATGGTACATCCATCATTTACGAATTACCATCCAACTGAACTTGTCGGTCGTTTTTGACAGGCCAAACGCGGAAAACGCAAGGGAGGATCTGCCGCTCCTGCTCCAACCAAAGCTTCCGTGTCGTTGACCCCGGAAGAAGTATTCTACGAAGGACCACCTGCCATTACCGAAACAATCATCCCCACCATTTCCATTTTGACCGTGGTTGGAATTATCCCCGCCATCGCCTCGTGGTCGCGACAGGCATGGGTCCGATACAAGATTACCACCCGTCGCATCCGTGTCACATCGGGAATCGGAGGAAAAGACATGGCTGAAATTGTGTACCCGGACATTGTGGAAATCCGAACGGCCAAGCGACTTTTCGGAGATGGTGACATGGTGGCCTTCCTGAGGGACGGAGCCAAGTTTGAAATGAGGAATATTCCAGAATTTGACGCCACCATGGAATTTATTTTGAAACAGGTGGACCCCGACGTGGCCAAGCAATATCGTGCCAAGGGAGATGTCACGAATCCATGATTAGCACCAAAAATGTTGACCGTTGGTCGTTGAACGACAACCTATTCATGACCCAAATTACACACAGCCTAAAGAGCAAAGACAAAAAATGGATCATTCAAAATAGGATAAAAACAGCTAACAGTAAAAACCTTTTGACGACACCAGATTGCAGCAAAGGATCGACTGAATCCCGCCTGTTGCGACATTTTGCTGATGCGGTTCCTTCAGTTACCATGATCGGTGTGGCCGCTACATAATCACGCCTTTATTGTTATTCCTACACTCAGTGCATCGTCTCATCTGAATGCTGAGGAGGGTATCACTTGCACAATTGAAGCGCCTGCTTGATTTTTGCGTGTCGTTGTAATGAAGCTGGCGGTCATCTAGAGATCCCTCCCCGGTTTTCTACTGCGTATGAACCATCATGGAGAAGTGCGTGAACGATCGTCAAAAATCCTAATCAACAAAGTACTACGTCGTATACCACTATGCGGTGTCCCTGGTTGCCATTGGTCTCATGTGAAAAATCGGCGTTTACTGAACGTTCAACAAAGGTACGGAAGACCGTAGAAGCCGCGATGCTGTCATTTTCATTTTGATCAGGAAAGAAGCAATCCAAAGACGCAACCCAAACAGGAATGAAGAAACTAGTAACAACTCCAGTCCGTAGTAGACTCTCTGATTTTTCATTGACCATAGCCATCGCCATGCAGCACTCCTAAACGAGCAAAGAAATTTCATCAGTGCATTGATTTCGACAAAATAAATTCTTCCAGAACGGCCCGTTTCTCCTGCATATTGGTCGCTCGGAATCTACCTCCTCTCCTCCCTATTGGCCGGGTCGAAGTCCCGTCGTTCTTGTCCAGTACGGAGCTCGTGTGAAAGCTGGAACTCAGCATATTATTCGTTGTTTCACCCGTCTCAACTGGTTCATGGCTGGTAACGCTAAGAGAATCAAATCCGACACGTTTCCGTCGTGATGCCGAACTCCCTTGCAACATGGGATGACAGCTGACGCTGAGCGGGTCTGCAGCAATTGCATTTGCAGAGAGCAATCGCCTTCGTTGCGTTCGTGGGCTGACAAATGGGACCGACCGAAGTGTCGTATTGGCTTCCATTTTCTTCTTTGGCGATGGCAATCCCAATAGTCGTCGTCTTGCGGGATCAGCAAAGAGCAACGACGATTCGACCATGATTCGCTTCGGCAAGTCGTCTTCCACATACTTCAATGCGCGGCCATTGACGCGGTGGCGTTCTCTAAATTCACGACCGTCCCGTCCAACGGTTTCTTCCTCCAGGACGTCTCCCAAATGCGACTTGCACCGATGACAATGAATTTCCGTATAGTCATCCCCCAGTGCCCTTAATAAGGTGTACTTCAATGATTTGCTTGCACTGAGTTTCTTTTTGATTGTGTTGGGAGAGAAGAGCAGCGACTTGCGCTTGAATTCAGAACTCTCGCCACTTTCCACTCCTTCGTCACTTGCAGATTGCTGCTTGGTTTGTTTCTGCCGGTCCAGCAGTTGTTGGATGAGCTCTTCCAGCATTTTGGCCACTCGCATCCGACATAGAACTCCCCGAACAAAGGCTTGTATCTTGATACAGGCTTGATTTTCTCGTTCGATCTGCGCCTTGCGTTTTTCAGACGGAATAACGCCAATGGCTCCTTCCACACATGCGCCAAAGGCCGGCCATCCATCTTCTGCATCAAACTTGGTCACGTGGGAATAGAGGGGGTTGCCACAAGCCTTGCAACAAAAGTGACCACGTTTGGGAAAGAACCGATTGTATTTGCTGTAATAAGGTTGTTCCAAAGAAAAAGTCCTCATGACTTGATAATCTTCCAGCGGCAAGTGTTTGCGAAAGAATTCCTTCCCTCCCTTTGGTTCGTAGACGACACGACATGTTTCATCGCGCTTTGTTTCAAAATTCTTGCGATCCCAATGTTGGAGAGGCCTGCCGTCCACCTCGTGCATTCTTCGACGAGCCGAAGTGAGGGAGAGCGATCTTGGGACAGCGGCGGTTCGTCGCGGCGTTCTCGGACTGTGCATAGAAAACGACAAGGCCTGTTTTTTCTTGGAACGCGATTGGAGTTTTTTAGATGCTCCACTGCTTGCATCCGGCTCAATGCCTCCATCGCTTTGTCCTTCTTTCATAGCGTTGTTACCGAGTGATACTTTGTGTTTGCATGATGATGATGGCGGTGTCAGTAGGACAGTTTCAGGATAATTTCCTTCTGTGTCATCGGCAAAATCTTCCCCCGACGAACTGCTGCCGCCATCCTCCAAAGACAATCGTTCCTCGTTCGACATGATTTTCAAAGGGCAGTCGATCATGGAATGGTGGTATAACAACAGTCCAAATGAAAAACGTCGTACTTTCCTACCTCGAACTCTGCGTAGCCGAAGTACGGTAGGTCTACTCTAGTAGCATGAATTGACTGTGACAGTGAATTCTTTATACAGTACTGTAGGTCACGCACACCAAAATTGAAAATTAACAGTAAACGCTTCGATTGCATGAATTGTGAATGCCAGTCCAGTCCCGTATTGGCATTCTTTTCTTTTGTGACCGGTCATTTCAGCACAATTCACGTGCTCACCGGACGCCAGCCGGCCATTTTGGGTTGACGCACAGGCCAATCAATCAACCGACCCACGATCAAAAGGACAGCTTTACATCATCATCGAAAAAAATCAGCATCATCCTTCTTGTCGTCGTCAAAAAAGCGAAAAGACAACGACTGCACCATGTTTATTGTCACAACCATTGTCGATACAATACGGCTTCCACCACACACTCTATCGCTTCCGACCCTCCAAGCTTTGCACAATGAAATCGACCTGAAATATCCCAACCGCGTTCTGATGGACGTCGGCTTGGTGATTTGTCGGTATGGAGAATGCCTCAAAATCTCCAATGGCTCGTGTGTTCCCGGTGATGGTGGTTGTCATCATGAATGCGTCTTTCGCCTGGTGGTCTTCCGACCGTTTGTGGAAGAAGTCTTGCTGGGGAAAATTGCCAAGTCGACGCCCGACGGTATTCAAGTCAAATTGGGAGATTTTTTCCAAGATATTCATATCCCAGCCTATTGGATGCTGCGACCGTCCAAGTTTGATGAAAAGTCAGGTTTGTGGGTATGGTCGCCTGACTATGGGAATGACGGTGATGAGCAGGAGGATGGCGATGATGATGATGACGACGACGAACGACAAAAAAACGATGGTGACAACAACCAGGATGAGGAAGAAGAGCAACATTATGAGATGGAACTGCATTCAGAGATTCGTTTCAAAGTCAAATCCATACATTTCACTCAAGTTACCAATACCGCCAAGGGTGTGCAAGCTACCACCACAACTACCGCCCATTCGTATTCCTTTCCCAAGACAAACGCTACCGGCACAGGTGGGAGCAAAGATCAGGCAGGGGACGACGGCAAAGAGGTTGATCCGGACGCGATACATCCTGTGTCATTACGGAAACGAAGTACATCAGTAGACTTGAGCGACAACCTGCAACGTCCATCAAGCATGCACATTGTGGCATCCATCTGCGAAGACGGCTTGGGACTCACGAGTTGGTGGACCGGTGGAGATGGCGATGATGATTAGGTACTAGACTAGATTGGTCTTATTCAGCATTTCCCTCCAACGGGACTTATACGTTCTTTAGACGCAGTTATGCTACTACCCCGAAGGTAGCAAAGGGTTTCTCAAGAATATTTCGTATGGGATCTTGGCATCAAAGGGTAGTGTGTTGTTGGCTGTCATTTCTTCAGCGGTCGAAGCTTCGTCGAACGATCCACCGAGTCGAAAGAGTCATCTTTGTGGCTACACGTGGAATTCGATCGAGGGAGACAACAAAAAAACAACACGGAGTAGAAGAATACCAAGGTATGATAGCTACCGGTAGGTAGGTCTACTAACTTTTGTATGAACTTGCATCACACCACTCACTTCGCAAAGGAAGATCTTTTGTCAAAGTTGCCGTTGTTTCTTCCGTCTCTCTCAAGGTCTCAAGTATCAAACATTATTTTCCTAATAACTGTCTCGCCAATCAGAAAAAGTAGCGAACATACAT
Source organism: Nitzschia inconspicua (assembly GCA_019154785.2). Classification (NCBI taxonomy): domain Eukaryota; phylum Bacillariophyta; class Bacillariophyceae; order Bacillariales; family Bacillariaceae; genus Nitzschia; species Nitzschia inconspicua. The sequence goes on along the minus strand of JAGRRH010000006.1, from coordinate 628,250 downwards.
TGAGCATTGCCAGTGATACTTGTTTCGGATCGGACAAAAAATATCCACACGCACCTATTTTTAGGTATTGCCGTATCGAAGTGGTGAAGGTGCTCAAACGGCTGCGACTTGCGTCTTTCTACAACAATAATTTCTACTTGCAACCCTGCACTAGCAACGCATTATCATCAACAACAACACCATGAGGACGATTACATCTACGCAATTCATGTTTCTTCTGCTAGGGTTTTCCACGAAAACCTACGGATTCGTTGTCTCGCCTAGCAGAAGCAATCCAAACAACGCTGTGCCTTCGATCCACCATGAACCTATTTCCTCTGGCACTACCCTTCCACCATCCAGGTCCACGCAATCCTTTTCCAGATTGTTCGGTGGCGGTTTCGGTGGGGGAGATGACAAAAACACTACCAAAAAGAAGAAAGAAATCAAACTCAAACCCAAGCAGCAGTGGGATCGATACTTATCCTTCAAGACAGAGCCGAAAATTCGAGTGGCGGTACGAGTCGTAGAAGACGAATCGGACGAATGGCTCGAGGTTGGTCGTGTCAAGACCAAGGAAATGCAGTATACTGAAATGGCAGTCGCGAGGCAGAGAGCAATCATTGCCGAGGTAAAGTGTTTTCTGTTTCCTCCACAGCGTTCAGTTGACTCCGATGCTTTCTCATGCAATGTTGTTGCGTTTGTTTTGTTTGTTTTTCTCTCTCGTAATCAGCACGCTAAACGGTTGTATCCACTCCAAATATCCAACAAAAAGACACTTGAATGGGGATATTACCAAGAACAGGACGAGGTATGGAAGATTGTTGACAAATCCGTCTTGGATACGGAGGAGGTGGAAGGCCTAGAAAAAATGATTGGATTTGAAGGACGGCCGGATCCAAGCACCGGATTTTATTGTGTCTACGACGAAGGACGGTTGAAATTGGGTGACGAATCGTCTTTCAAGTAGAAAGATTGATAGCAGTCGGAAATACTCTCTACAGAGCTAGCTATATGCCTATAATATGCTACAAGTTGGCCACACAGTCTGTGTTGGCTGGAAATGAAAAAAAATCGATTTTCTCATCCTTTTATGTTGTTAGGATGCACCCAGCACCGGATTTTATTGTGACGGAGGACGGTTGAAATTGGTAACGAAGCGTCTTTTGAGTAGAAAGATTGATAGCAGTCGGCTATACTCAATACAGAGCTAGCTATGCCAATAGTATACTACTACGTACAACTTGGTCACACAGTCTGCATTGGTTGGAAAAGAAAAAAAAAGTCGTTTTTTTCTCATCCTTTTATGTCATGAAAATGCACCCGGTTACCGCTGACAACACTACTGTCAAAAGAATTGACCACCACGGCATGGTTGCTACGGTTGAGCTATGTACGTCACTAGCCGAGACCTCCCCTGTTGTCGTACTGCTGCTGCTCATGATTGTATCTGTCGGTGCTCCAGTTGTCACCGAAGAAGCTGCTTCTGTAACGTCAGGTACCACAGCTGGTACTGCAGTCGCTGCTAAAGGAGCTGTAGTCGGCGTTTCTGCAACAATAGGTGCAACCGTTGGACTGTTGGAAGGTACATCTGTGAATGTGGCTTGGGACGGACGTGCAATTTGATTTGGCACTTCAAATGGAGTGAATTGCACGAACTCAAAATTTTCATCCCCCGTCGCTAGCTCCTGCCTTGATCCGTTGGCAAAGACGGCTGTCAATGTCCACTTCCCAGCAGGAAATGCAGAATTGATTTGCGAGGGGTTGACCATGCCGGTTCCAGCGGAATCATACACTTCAAAGACGTAGTTTCCGGGGAACAGTTGGAATGTCGACGTCACACGTTCTCCTCGTTGCGGAACATACTCTGGACCGATATACTTTATTGCGTTGTTCGACGCCTGCCGAACAGCAAACGTGGTCTCTTCTGCCATGAAGTCATGCTGAAAGTCGAGTTCTACCGTGACGGCATCTTGATTGATGAAGGACTCTGCCGCAGAGGTGGCGCTGGATAGGGTTGGACAGTTTAACGGAGGAACCCGAGAGTGCCGACAAATTTGTTCCTGGATCCAGTCGTAAAAGTACGATACTCGTGTCATACCATCTGGAACATTATCCGGTTCACAGGTGGTACCAAAGCTGATCACACCCACTTGGATGGCTGTGGCATCATCGTCGACGGTTTGAGCTGTTGTACTGCTTCCCTCGCTTCCTTGTTGTTCGGATACTTTGACCAGTGGTACCGTCAAGGGTCCGCCGCTGTCTCCCGCACAGACCGAGGCGTCCGATACTGGATCGACGCACAAGACGTCGGCGGAGAGGACTACATTAAGGAAACGTCCCCTCGAAGCGCAATCCGCATTGGTGATGGGAGAAAGGTATCCCACCTGTAACTGACTCGGTAAAGTGCCAGCTGCAAAGTCGGTCAAACCAAACCCAGTCGCTGCGGTGACATCGCGTCCCGGAACAGGAAAATCAGGATCTTGGTTGAGACGGACAGGCACAATTTCCGTTACGGGTTCCGACAGTCGCAAGACCATGATGTCATTGTTGATCAACGCAATGTTGCTGTAGTAGTCGGGATGAGCAATCTGCAAGTCGACCGTGTTGTACCAGTTGAGTGCATCCAAAAAGGGATTGAACATCACGACACCATAGTTGAAAGCGCCTTGACAATGCGCTGCTGTCAATATGATATCACTGTGTATCAAGGACGCTCCACACAACAGGGAAGGTATTTGACCGATCGATTCTGAGTAGGAGCGAACAAAGAATTGATAGTCTCGCAGATTTGTGACCGTTTCCCCATTGACAATGGTCCGGCGTTGTTGTTGTGATTGTTGCTGCTGTAGTAGTGCCCTCCTTTCACGACTTGTTTCGGCGTTTGCTGTTCCACAAGTAAAACAGGAGACAGCCCAAACCGTCGCCAATAGTATCCTCATTCCAGGAGAAAGTCGTCGAAGAATTCTGTTGTTGTCTGACATCATGTTGGCGCTAGTAGAGACATGATTATTTTTATCATCGATTCTAGAAGCAGTGGTACTTTTCCTATTCATATTGCAGTCTTTTTGTGTATGTATGACAGTTGCCTGTTTGCTGGATTCCTTTTGGAGTTATAATAAGAGAGTGATGTTGTGAGGTCTACAACAACGGTTTTTTTGATGTACCGTAATAATACACTACTACGCGTCGTACTACGGTACTAGCTAGTAGAGAATCATTATGGGTGACGGTGAATGCAAACGGGATGGGCAATGGAATCGTGCGGAGTCAGTCAAAGAGTGAGTCGAACGATGAGTGGGGAGTGGGGATTCATACCGTAGTATGTCATAGCTGTACCTTTGTTTGCTCATTACTGTTAGTTATGAGGTTGAAGGTAGAGTCAACGCGTCAACCCTGTCAAAAACTGTCATCACATCAAAGGTTTGTGATTCACAGTCAAAACGATGTCACTGTCAGTCATGATTTTACAGTTAATTTGTTCCATGTTCTCTTCACTGTCGGCAGCGTTCCATGTTCGTTGATGATTGAAGGATTGTTTTTCATCTTCGTTTTTGTAAGGCTACTCCACAACATTGTCACCGCTGTGTCACCGCTGTGACGATGATGCATGAATACGGCTCGAGTCATCCTTGAAATTAGCTACTGGTCGAAAAAACGACGATAGTTCAAGGTCAACAACAACAACACTATGATGTTGAATCAAACGTCTCTCTCTCCCTACGTAACGACAGAAAGGAAGAGACTATTGCAAGAATGCTTACCGGGAGTGACGCTTTATGACAACGCGCAAACTCATCATCGCCGACAGGCCAGTCTAGTAGGGGGGACTGCTGGTGCCACTGGTGGTGATGGCAGTTGTTCCCTTGGTTATTCTTTTTCAACAACAGGTGAATTCAACCCCCGATCAAAACCACCAAGTTTGTCGTATCATCCAATGGACAACAACCCTTTACAACTGCGGGATAACTATAAATCTGACAAAAGGTATGGCCATTCAAATGACGATGCCGTTGACGACTCTTCCCTTCACATTCTGTGGTTTGGTCATGACAACAGTGACAATGACAATGACGATGAAAAATGAAAACCTTTCCAGCGACTATTCCTTGCGACAAGCGGCAGCATTACTGGCCGCACGTCGCCATGCCGAACGAATGTGGATCTGGTATTTCAAAGTGAGCCTTTCCTTTGTCGTTTTCTTCATGATTTGGTCCCAAATGAAACCGCTTCATCCGCTTCGAAGGATCCATCCTCAACGTTCACAAGAAGCAAAGGCCAATCCGTCTGACACCACCATTTCACTTCTGGCTTGCGATGACCATGTCCTCACTTCTACTTCCTTGATACCAGACGAAAATGTACTCATAAAAATCAATCCTCCAATAGATGATGAATATAGAAAGAAAGTCTTGGAAACTCTCAAGAATCTAGACGAAGAGATACAGGGAGACATTGTCCTCCTTTCCAACAAGACCAAGTTTATTGGTGCCAGTCAAGTCTGGCAACAGAAAGCCCACCTTACACCGCCATTGGCGGTAGTGGAAGTCGCCAACCCACAGGATGTGGAACTTGCGCTGCCCATATTGTCGGGGCTGAAACGAGACTATCATGTTCCATTTCGAATTCGATCGGGAGGTCACTCCTATCTGAGTGACTTCAATACTGTCTCTGACGGCGTCATGCTATCACTGGCGAAGTTAAAGGCCATGGATTTTTCCAATATTGACTCGATGATGGGAATGACAAACAACATGATTCGAAACGAAGCGCAGCCACGTGGCCAAATATCCGCCCAAACCATTACCATGCAACCTGGGGTGACAGTTGAAGAATTCATGAAAGAATCTTTGTACGAACGTGGCTTTAGCAGCATTGTAGCTTCTGCTGGTGAGGTTGGAATGGGTGGTTTCATTCTAGGTGGAGGATATGGACTGCAGTCACGCATGTATGGCCTTGCCATTGACAATGTCGTCGAAATGCAAGTGGTGTTAACCAATGGTCAAACGAAGGATGTGACAAAAGGAGATGATTTGTTTTGGGCATTACGAGGAGCTGGCGGAGGGAATTTCGGCGTTGTCACCTCGCTTGGTTATCGCGTGTATCCCTCCAGTGATATCAAACTGGAAGCTTCCGTCAAGGTTACCCTGTCAGACGTGACTCTGTTTCTTCAGCGATTAGGAGCGATGGAACCTGAGCTGCATCCAGAATTCAACGTACATGTGCATGGTTACGAAGCTCGCAAATGCGAAATATCTACCCAAAGGTCCCATGCCGTTGACGGACTTTTTGAACAAAAAGACTCACCAATCGTGGACAGAGACGTGGGATGCGGCCTTGTTACCGTGTCCATGTACTGGATGGGAGATGCCAACCCCGAGGAGCGACTTGGAATGACTTACATCAAAGACACCATCGTGCCTCTATTCCCGAGCAACACCACAAGAGAAGAAGTCACATACTATTACTTTTCCTGGTCCGGTATGTCCAGACAACGTGAACAAGACGACAGGTGGAAATCAGTCTACTCGGCACAGTGTTGGAATGGCTTTTTGCTCCCTAGAAACAACACGTACGATGTGTGGACCGATATACAAGAGTCCATGAAAGCTTTGTTCCTGTACACTAACAATGCGTCGCCAAGGATTGAGCTGTGGGGAGGGGCAATCTCCAAGGTTTCATCCAACACTTCCGCGTTCCCGCATCGGAACGCTCTCTACAATGTGGCAGTTGATCTGCTAGTGCCCGAGGGGAGTGATCCGAAATCAGCTGACGACGAAGCGATTCTGGTCCATGCTATATGGCCGTCCATAGCTCGTCACCTAGATGGAGTATACATCAATAATGCCATGGCAAGCCTTTCTGGGTTTGAGTACCCGTTGGCGTATTGGGGAAGCAATTCGTATCGATTGCGACAGCTGAAGCAACAATACGATCCATTTCATGTTTTGACATTTTCTCAATCTATACCACTCGTCAATGTATCATTGGAATGAACTCAAGATTGCTCCGTATTTGGACAGGAAAGATCAGCAATACTAGTACCTACGGTACCCTTAGACAGTACTAACACGGCAGTACGGTAGTATATCGTAGTCTATCCTCGAGTAGTAAAAACATAATACGAAGTAGTTTTTAGAGTATTAACTGTAAAAAATAAGAAGTCCGAAAGGTACCGGTATTGGTATACGTCGTACCTAATGACGATAATAAGGAATGTGTAACAGGTCACAGGTCCCTTTTTGCTTCACATTCTCTTGCTTCGCCAGATAGAGCTGGCGTGCCGCTGTGGGACAGCGTCGAATGTCACGCATGGAGATAAAAAATGAGAATGGAAACTTTTCTCCCCAATAGCCCCCATATTAATGCACTTACAGTTAATACGGGGAACGTGGTGAAGGGCTCCTTCTCTTTGTACAGTTCGAAGCCTGAACTAACTGTAAAAAAAGACACCAGCACGCTTCCAGACTCATCACGGAAGTAGCCGTCTGCCGAATTCTATTCCATTGTTTTTCAACTGATAAATAATTCAGTGGCAATGGCACGTGCATTCTTCGAACACAGCTCGCGGGCCGCATAATTAATGGTTACGTAGTAGGGAGACTTCCTGTTGCAATGCTCGCGCACAAACAAAAACCAATAGAGCTAAAAGAAAGAGAATTCACAACGCCCTTGATACTCGATACATCCTGTTGCACAGAGCTGCAGTGGTGCACGTGCCCCATTGTCCCGTTACAATAACAAAAATATTACTCCGGTACTCCGGCTTCACTTTTTCTCTTCCGTTTTAAGCCGCCGAAATTGATGTCGTGTGTCGTTTCCGTCTCCTCTTACTTTTGCTCGGACGGTGTTACTAACAGTAATCACTTGTTTACTCGGCGAGTGGAGCAAACAAACAATCTGCTTTTAGCAACGTGTCCACAAAACCATTTATTACAACCTCCTCAGAGTACACTTGGTCAGCTCTCTCACCTCTTCATCGGCACCATGGCAGAAAGAGAACAAAACGAAGCCTCTACCAGCCGAAGGCATCAAGCGTCCTCTTCCTCTCCATTGCTTTCACTCTTGGACGGAGTTCTTTCCCAAGATGAACCCAGCATGATGAGGGCTCTTGATCAGATCCAAATGATCGACCCAACATTAAAGAACCTTTGCAAATCTCCACTTCAATCTTCTTCGGCGTTGGAGTTTGTTGTCCAACGGCTGTTGTTGGCACAACCTCGACTGGCTCAAATCTCGTCAGAAACGGACGGTTCCCTCCCACTTCATTTTGCTGCATCGATTGGAAATGTCCGAGTGGCGAGCTGGCTGCTGCAACAGCATCCGGAATCCGCTTTGTGTCACAACAAAAAAGGTAAAATTCCTTTGCATTATGCCGCTCGAGAGGGCCGCATTGCGATGGTTCAATTCCTGTTGCAGCAAGAGCCCCAAAGCGCAGCTGTTATGACCCATAAACGCAAGTTGCCCATTCATTTTGCCGCCGGGGATGGTCACATCGATGTTGTCAGAGCCTTGTTGAAAGTCAATCCAATGGGAGCCAGCACACCGTCGAAAAAAGGCAAGGTCGCCCTTCATTTTGCCGCACGATGGGGTCACATTACCATTGCCGAGGACTTGTGTAACATTTGTCCACCATGCGTCAAGATACAAGATTTTGATGGAAGCCTACCCCTCCACGATGCGGCTAGAGAAGGTCAGCTGGAAATGGCTCAATTTTTGGTCCAAAAGTACCCACAAGGCATGAGCAAGAGAAACATTCGAGGGGAATTGCCACTCTTTGGTGCCATTCGAAGCGGCAATGTCGATCTGTGTGATTTTTTCATTCGCTCCTGGCCTCAGTGTGGTAAACACATACTTCAAATTGTTCGATCCGAAGATAATGTGGAATCGTGGGATCCTGCCATTTTGGATTTGTGTCTACGAGGGGCCGTAAATAATTTCTCGGGCATGCCAACGAATCACGAAGCAACCCCCATTTTCGCTTATGAGTTCCCCGAGGAAAAGGAAAGGCATTCTCCAGGCAAGTCTGGAAGGCCGAAAGTACTGACATTGCGCGATCGAAACAACAGCAACAGCAGCAGTGGCGAAGCTTCGGTAGAGGTTGCAGCAATCGCGGACTTTGCAGCTGCTTTTACTCCACCGTCACACAATTCAATCCGATTTGTCAGGGACCAGCTGACTCCTGGACTTGATATAACTCTCCCAAGGTACAAATCCCCTATCCTACAAGATGATGGTTCCGCCCAAAAGCGATGTGCCGCTGAAGGCACGAACAGCAACAAGAAATCACGACGCGGGAACTCGATGGATGACAGAAACGGTGATCGGCCGGAGGTCATTCGACAAATTTTAGCATCCCAAACCTTCTATCAGCTTCATGCTGCCTTGGAGACCTCTGTATCTTTAAGCGTCTTGCAATGTGTCATAGATCGGTATGCCAATGTGCAACTTGCTGAAGTCGACGATCGTGGAAAACTTCCCCTTCATATTGCGGTTAGTCGGTGTCGGCCAGCAGAGGAAGCAGATTTGATTCTTACTCGTATTTTGGAACCGTACAGGCAAGCGGCTTTTTGTCGAGACTACCTTGGGCGTCTCCCACTCCATTTGGCTCTTGCCTCGAATTTCGACAGTCGAGTGATAGAGGTTTTACTCAAGGAGAACCCGTCCAGTGGCGTCAACAACTGCGAAGCCATTGACCCAGAATTTGGAGAGAAGCTCCCTCTTCAAGTCGCAACAGAAAGTGGCTGTGATCTCAGTACTATATATTTGCTTCTCAAGAATGATCCAACCACGGTCCAGAGCTGGATCGTTGATGCTAGGTAGACGGGCTAATGTCTACTAACAGAGCATGCATATTTGGATTGCATTCCTCCCAGTATTCTTTAGAGGGATTTGTGGCTTTGGTTGGGATAATGGCCGTTGTTTCAAAATTGCAGTAATAACAGAGTGTAAATTTAAATTTATGATAATAATATTTTCTTACTCTATGTTGTTTCTATTAACAAAAACTTGCCATCGACACACAAATGTATCGACGACGTCATTCCAACTGTCATGAGTTGCGGTCTTCGGTGGAGGTCTCAATCGACGTACGTCTAGAGTGAAATTCTAAAAATAGCTTTTCGTTTGGGGGATCAATGTTCACCGTAGAGAGTTTCTTTAAGAATTCCAAGAGTTCAACCAAGGATCTTGTGCTTGAATTAGTACGATACTGGATGATGATCTTGGCCTTGAATGATTATAAGTGTTGTTGTATACTTGATTATTTACTTCTTCAACCTATCCTTTTCATGAGAATAAACTCGACAAGGCGAGTGATTTGCTACAAGCATGCAGTGCATCTTGAGTAGAACCGTTCACTTCCTTGTCCGCGATCATGATGAGTGCCAAGAAATACAAAGGTAAAAGGTGCAGTGCTTCAACCGCAAGTCAGCGTTTCATGGGTCGATGTCTTTAATATCGTTTTTTTCAATCACGGCCACCCTCGTTCGCTTCTCCCGTTTCTGTTTTGTTTTCATCCTCAGGAGATGATTTAGGTCGGTCGCGATCCCGACTTCGTTCACCCTCCCGTTGGCGCTGTCTATGTCTCTCGAAAGAGGAAGAACGCGCAAGTCCACGTCCACCGCCTCCACCATCATTGCTTGGGTCGGCGACTCTACCTCTCATTTCGTTGGGGGTCTTTCGACGCTCCTGAGCAAATACTACTTCAAGTTCGCAGCCCTTAATTCGAAATCGATCCATCTCATCACGTGCTTCTCTTGCCATTTCAATATTGGCATATTCAATGAAAGCAAACCCTTTTGGTTGCTGCGAATGGTAGTCTCGAGGAATATACACATCTCGAACGTTTCCGATACGTCCAAACGCCATTTGGAGATCATGCTGGGTAATATGAGGACCAACATTTCGCACCAGAAGTGATATTCCAGGCATGCCTTCCCCTCGACGGCGATCCTCACTACGACCTCCTCCTCGATCACCACGAAAGGGAGGAGCAGCCCCCCTAGGTGGAGGATACGGGCCGCCTCCTCTGGGACCATACGGTTCAAAATCCCTTGGTGGTGGAGGTGGACCACCTCTGCCGCCTCTTCCCACATAGTAATCGTCATATCGAGGTCCTCCGCTACCATAACCGGACGATGGGCCCCGATCACGATATCCGTCTCTATCGCGTCGGTAGGGATCTCTGTCACTCGACCTGCCTCCCTGGCAAAAAATAGAGAGAAACAAAAGAAAAAATTAGAATTCATCAAAGATACGAAATAATTTTCAAAATTCACATACGGCGCGACGCCGTAGAAACGTACGCGGTAATCGGGCGGTGATCGACTTCGTGATCGGCTCCGTCGTCGCCCTCCTCGACTTCCTCCTCGAGGAGACGGACTTCGAGAGGAACGACGACGATATGATGTCGGTGGAGATCTGGAGCGGCTATAACTGCGTGATCGAGATCTCACACGGCCACGACGACGCGAGACAGGGGATCTAGAACGGCTTCGTTCACGAGGAGGACGGTCTTTGTCACTGTCACCTCGAGTCTTAGACCCTCCTCTCTTCTCGCCGTCTTCGTTGTTGGACATGATTGATCTAAATGTTTGGGCTGTTAGAAATTTCTCTCTGCAATTAGAAAGAAGACTAGCAGCTACACAGTTGAAGAAAGAATACAAGCAAAACTGGTGTGATGCAGCAGCGTACTGACTGAATTGCGCCATACACACTCCCTGTTCGGACGAGAAAAAATAAACTACGGTAGGTAAACTGTACGACGTACCGTATAAGGTAAGTGTGTTAGACTACGAACCAGTACTAAAACATGAGCATTAACAGCGGTGGTTGTCGTCGTTTCGTACGACTTGGTAAATCGTAGTACGGTATTGGGTTACGCACCCCTCCTCTTCACTATCGACAAGAAAACTGATTTTTGGTCGCAAATCGTCCCTGGCGGTCGCGCGGCAAGCATCAGATCTTCGGCAACCGTAAAATTTACTGGAAGGTACGGTAAAACAAGTCCTCTGTTACTCCGACGTACACTGTAGTACTTATTAGAAGGGAGACGTGGAGAGGGAGACAGCTATTATGACAAGATCTCTCATCGAAAAGTTTAAAGATCGAAGTACCAGCTACAAAAAAAAGAGAAAATTTGACGCTTTTCATTTTGTTCTTACAATCCAAATGACGGACATTTCCAAATTTTGTGCTTTCGAAAAATGATAATATCATTGATCACAGTCTTGTGGTGTCTATCCTCCCAAGTTATGCTTGCTCAAGCGTCACGCCCACCTAGTCTTTCCTTAACCCAAGCATCAATTCTTGTCTTCAGCTCCGTAGCTGGTTTGACATCGTCAATGGTCATTGGGGCACGACTGAAAGGATCGAGTGGATTGTTCAGCAATTGTTGCCGGATGGAATGTCGGTCCACGATATTTCCACTTGGTAGTACTACCGGATCGCGCATCAAAGTCTGAACAATCGGATCTGTGAATTCCTCTGGGATTTCTCCGAGCAAGACTTCTTCCTCTGCAACTTTCTGAGCAGCTTTTTCAACAGCATCTGGCAACGCGTCGAAGTCCGCCATCGACTTTCCAGTAAGTAAGCTATACTTGTGGCATTTGCTAACAGCAGACCGGAGATCGGATGGTTTACATCCAGCTTCAGCACATGCCATTTGGAATTCTGGATTGGTAGAAAACAAGGCAAAGATAGCGCACAAATCCCGCAGTAGTTCCTTGGGACGAAAGTCATATTGTTCCGGATCTCTGACCTGGATGTAATTTGATATTGGAAGAGTGAGTTGCTTTCCCGCTCGACATGCACGCGCTACAAGATGAAGCACAGACACAGCAATCAGTTTCATACCTTCAATTCCATTCCTTTTCCTCCAATAATCTTTTGCAAAACATGGTTCAGGAGGCCCACCAAGCGCCCACAGAGCTCTTCAAGCAGGAACAGTGATCGGATGTCTTCTTCTGTGTTGAGATAGCCGAGCATCTGCATTGTTTTGTTGCACAACGGCAAGGCATGTTTGACTTCTCGTTCATTGTCGCTCAGGCGACTTGTCAGGATTGATTGTTCCTCTTCACTCATGTTACCCCACACTGAAGCGTCTGCCATGGTGTCTTGATCTTGCTTGATTGTGGGGAGCTTTTGCATAACATTGGTGATCAACTGATTCGTCTCATTGATGATGCCATTGGCAAAAGTAATGAACGATTCTTTATTTTGAGTGATCTTCTGGAATGCCGATCGATGTTCTTTGGATTCCCACAAATACTTGATCAACGAAGATATCTTTGCCCGATGCGACATCTTATCGTAGTATCCGGTGTGTTCGACTTCCCCATAAAGCAACAACAGCGAAGGTGCCAAAGTTTCCTGTGCCTCTTCGTCGGACGTTAGGTACGGCTGTCCACCTTTGAGAGGGTCGTGCGAAATAGTTGATGGAACATCGCGACGGCGGCTGTCCTGATCGTCAGATGGCAAGTACAGGTCATACAAAACGTCTCCCAAAGTTGCTCTTAGATTGTAGTTTCGAACCATGCCAGCGTACTTGGGACTCAACAACTTGACGACCATGGAAAACGTATACCGAAACTCCATTCCACGCAAAAGCTTGGGTTTCAAATCTGCAATGTTCATGACGATGTCACAGATGTTGTTGACAAAATGCTCTGGCATTTGTCGAAGATTATCGTCGTCCATTTCGAAAATTACTTTGGCCATCAAATTGGAGAAGCGCAACGTATCAACCACCATTTCTTCCTGGAACAGAGCAACCTCATTCGATCGTTGTCGTGCCATCAAAATGGAAAAGCGTGGTTCGCTCTGAATATCTTGGTTTCGATTCCTCAATTCCCAGTGCATGTGGGAAATATGACGCAACAAGTACTCATGCTGACTCAACATTGGTACGATCGCCAAGGCCAAAGATCTTGCCGTGTAGAAAAAGCATTGAGGGATGAAAGCATTTTTCGGTGCATACGGCTTTGGATCGGATGTATCGGCGCTGATACGTTCGCCCAAACGGGGGAGTGCATCATCACCTGAGATGGGAAAAACTCCTTGATTGTCCTTTGCACTTGAAACAAACCCGGGATCGATCAAATAGTGCTTCTTGTCATCCAGTACAAAAGGTTCGCAGAGCTTTAGAAGAATAATACTAGTGTTCAGTAGCATATTCTGACTGCTCACTTTGGAACTGTCCGGACGCATAGCCGTTGCTCCAGGATTCATCAACATGCAATCCACGAACCATTGCATGACTTGTCCGCGTGCATTCGGTCCAGCCTTGATGAAGCTCATAACGAGTTGGGTACAAGCCACCTGATATGCGCGTAGGCTCTGTCTCTGTTGGTTCGTTGCCTGTTCGATCGTACTCATTGATTGGCGCAAAATGTTGGTGGGAGAAAAGGCGGGATTATTCTTGGGAGTGGATACCCGCAGTACCAGACCCAAAAGAGTGTCCTTTTCCAATCCGACCCCGCTTCGTTTCTTGTATGGCCGGTTCTCGTCACCCGTCAGTATACGAAGAAGATCTGTACCGGCAGACATTGGAGGTCGTACCGTCTCTGTGGCAGCTGGACTGCCTTCGGGAGGCAGCAGAAAACATGGCAAGCCAGAAACAGCCAAGGCCGCCTTTTTGTGACCGCAAATTGCTTGGAGAGCCGTCACCAAGCCCAAGGGAGAGGTTGTAGTGGTGAGTTGAGATGGTCCCGAACCGAGACTGATGGTTGGTGTCGACTCTAGACTGTCGCACGACTTGAGTTGAGTCATGATGCCGGTTGCAAGAGTGCCAATCACATGATCAAAGGCAGCGGGGTCCTGCGAAAACAGTTCGTCACACAATTGATGGTAAAAGCTCGATGCTGTGCCGTTCACTCCAAAGGTCATACTAGCGGAAAGATCGGCCGAAGTGCTGGTTTGAGCTACAAAGGCAAAATAGAGTTGATCTTGGGAATCCGAAGCCTGTTCGAACAGGTCCGGTTCCATAAGACTGCTGGAAGCGTAGCTGACCACTTGGTTTTGAATTTCTTGCAGAATGTCCAAGATTGGAGCATATTTCTCAGCAGATGCTGCGTTCTGACGCATCGACTTGGCCTCGTCGGCTGCCTTCTGATGGGCCGATGCCAAGTACTGAATCAATGGCTTTTGTGGTGGCGTGGTAGTCGACAAGATGCTCACCGGTAGGGACAACCGAGTGGCCAATATTTCGGCGATTGTATGTACACCAATGGAACGAGAAGATTCAGTGCCGTCGTCATCGTCACCATCGATATCTCCGAGATCAATGGGAATACAGGTTGAATCTGTTTTCTTGCTTCCTAATGTAATATTGAGAACCTTTTTGATCACTAGTTCCAATTTTCGTTGAAGTTTTCGAGCTGGATCCAAACTTGACAATGATTTCTTGCCCGACGACGATGGTGATTTCTGGTTGTGATGGTGGTGGTGCATCTCTTTTGCCTTTTTGGATAGTGGAGGATAGGACGACGACGAAGTATCCGTGTCCATGGGTGCGACAGCAGCTGCGGATGCATTTGCCACTTTTGGTGATGGCGTCTCTTCCACTTCCATGGGCTGTGGTTCAGAAGAAGTGGAGGTAGAGACAGCAGCTCGTGCCTCCTGTTGTTGTTTCTTCTGCATGGCTTCCATTCTCGCCAATCGGCGTGCACGCATTTCTTCTTCCGTCATGGCAGGTTCCGGTGGCGCAGCGTTCTTACCATTGTTGTTGTTACTGTTCTGTTCATCGTTGTTGTCATCACCATTACCATTCCCATTGTTACCACCCGTATTTCCCGCACCTCCTCGCAAGGCCCACGAGGCCAGATCCGGCAACAATCCGCTCATTTTCCAATTATTGCAATCTTAAAGGTATCGTATCGTACAATATAGACGGTCCCATACACAAATGATGTTGTGAAAAGAAGAAAAATAAACACACAACTGAATTCTACTATCCAGCTGAAGTTTGTTGACTACGGCAAGATGCTATGGAAAGTATCGTTTCGTCTTGCTGTTGTTGTTGTGAGTGTGCTCACCTTCATCATCATCGCGATGTCCCGCGAGGATCGAACGAAGGCGATCGAAGGAACTTGGAATGAAAGTACCTTCATACATAATAATCATAACTGGGTACACACATAGATTCATACATACAAACACTAACATTAACTGTAAAATACTCTACCGTAGGTAGCTACGTCGTAGCTTACAGTTACGACAGTACCGGTACTCGTAGCTGTAAAAGCTACTACTGTATGAAGTCCATCTCTGTCCAAGCCTCCTTCTCTCTTTTACTTTCTCTCACAGTTGATCCCATTGTCGTACTATCCTTTGATCAATCACAATTGAGCACGTCGCGTTTGTCATCCATCAGTCGACGCTCGTTGACGAGTCCTACTGCTGCTGCTGCTACTGCTGCTGCTGCTACTGCAACAATGCCTCGCAAACGAAAGAATTCGGAAAGCAGTGAAAGCCAGTACAATCCTGACGAAGACGACGATGACGATGAGGAGGAGGACAACAACTGCGATCATCAGTCCATGTTGGAAGATGACTTGCACGAGTCAAATCCTAAACAAGTCAAGGGAAACAAAAAAGGAAAGAACGAGAACAAAAATGACGACGAGACAATGGATGCTGCGAATGGTGAAGACAAACACAAACAACAACAGTCTGCCACAACAGCCACCACCACCCAAAAATCGAAAAAGTCGGTTCCATACAACAACAACTACCCCGAAGGTCCTCGTCTGCCAAACGCACGGTATTCCGACGAGGGGTATCTTTTGGACGAACATGGGAAACGACAACATTTGACTCCGGCAAATCGTCGTACATGGAAACGCAAGGTCATCGTCGTCGACGAGGATGAACTGAAAATCCCCAAAAGTGCTCGGAAGACTGTCAACGGTGGATACGCTGCCACGTCGGTACATCGAGCCAAGATCAGCAAGGCCAACGCTGGAAACGTCCCCTGGAATTTCGGTCGACATCGGTCCGGTGCCGACAGGGCCAAAATTGCCGCGGGGGTTCGAGCCAAGAATCGACAACGGCTACTCCGACAACTCCAAGATCTGGGCATGTCCGAAGAAGAATGGAACGAATGGAAACAAAAGAAGAAACGGTTGCGAAACAACGTGTTACGGTATCGTAGTGCCAATCGAAAAAATGAAAACAACGACTTGTACAACAAGAAACTGAAGGACTATCAGGACAGATGGTACAAGGAGATGGGTAAAAAACAAAACGACATGGATGTAAGTATAAAATATTAAAAAGAGAACGATACAAACACAATGATGTTTGGATTGTTGTGATTTTCCCGTAAGACCTCTAACTTCCATACTCACTCAAATATGACACCTACTGCCAAATACAACACAACACAACACAACATCAGCCAATCATCGAGCATGTTGTGAAATACGAAACGGAAAGCGAGTCTGAAGAAGAACAAGAAAGGGGACAGATGATGATGAAAGAGGAGGAACCGGACAAAGAAGTTGTGGCAATCAATGAGGAAGACAACGAGAGAGCACTTTATAGATTGTTACAACAAGAAGAAGAGGACGATGAACGCATCCGAGAGATTTTCCCCAAGGAAATTGTTTGGCGGCCCTTTTCTTTTTCCAATGAACAAAGTCATGTGGTGGTGGATGACATTGCGTCGTACAGTGGACGTTGTCCTACAGGTGGCCCTGGTGGATTGATTTGTTGTCAACTCTGTTCCAAAAAATATTCGTCATTTTTGTCCCAAACTATGGAAGATTTGGAGACCAGTCGAATGAAGCTCGAGATGTCCGAGGTCAAGGAAGTGATGAAATTGGTGGAAAAGAGCGAAAAAGAACTCGCACAAGCCGTGGAACAGATCACGTCGGAACCAGCGGGAGCATTTGGGGCTGTCTCTGATACGCGCATTGGTAGTAGCCGGAAAATTTTCTACTTGTAGACTACGTAGTAGTTGCAGTATAATAGACATCGTGTGGTTGTCATTTTTTTTTTTGGGGGGGGGGGGAATTGTTCAACATGTTCTAACTGTATGCTTGGTGTGGCTGGAGTCATACGGAACTAGGTGGTCGCTACCGGTAGTAGTTGGCATAGCCCAAAAATAGAATTTCTTTTCCTTTGTGTGGAAAGCATACGAAAGATTGTGACAAAACTTTTGCTATATATATCCTATGAAAGTGTACACACGCCTCTTTTATTGCTGGAGGGCTAACTCTTCCATGTCAATCCACGGAGCCATGACTTCCTTCTGAGGATTCCAATGATACTCTTCACGTTGCTGCAATCTATCTACTTCAGCCAAGAAGTTCTCCCAATCATACCAAGGATCTGGCAAGAGATCGGTGCCAAACAAGAGTGCGCAAAAGTCGCGGATCTCATCTCTCGTGAATGGACGTTCGTCGAGGAGATCAAACAAGGCACTGCTTCCTTGCATCCCCATCTCTCTCAACCGATGCAGGACCAAGGCATAGTTCAACCAAGGATTGTGCGAATAGACTTCGGATGCCTCTGCTTGGTAGTCATCCAAAACGTCCAGAAAGCTGAGCTCTCCCAATTGTTCGTCGAGGTCGTTGTAAAAGTCTACTATCTGTCCATAATCGGTACAAAGTCGAATCACCACACACACCGGAAGTCCTTGGAGCGACTCCAACGCGGCACGCAATTCTTCGTTGAGCTGCGGCTCGCTGGGTATCGTCCCGTCATGGTTGACGTTCTTGTAATCGTGATTGCAACCATCCGTACAAATGACAATAGCTACTTTCATACCGTCTGTTCGCAATTGCGGTAACATCTTGATGACCTCGGTCCGAATTTCGGCAACGGCAGTATGCAACGGTGTTTTTCCGGTTGGTTGGATGCGTTTCATGATCTTATTGGCGCGATGACAGTCGGACTTGTGGTTGCGTCCAAGGAAGGGGACCGGGACCGGGATGTTTTGGTTATGGTATCCCACTCGAAAGTTTTGTGGCCCACCAGCCGATGGAGGGTTCAACAAACGGAAATCCGTCGGTACGCCCAAGACGGAACTCAATTGTGCATGACAATTGACAGTCTCTTGGACTTCGGCCCAACGCGTCGTCAAAGGACTGGAAGAGGATGATACGGAGACTGCTGCTCCGGTAGATGATGATGATGATGATCCATTCTGTTTGATGTCATGTTTTTTCTTTTTCTTCCCGTGTTCGGCAGATTGCAAAATCTCGTGTCCGTCCATCATTTTCATGCTCCCACTGTTATCCACAATCCAGATTCGTTTACTAAACACATGTTGCGTGTTTTGAATCAGTGCATGTTTCAACCCTCGAGGAAGATGTAGGTCATTCAAAAAATCATCATTGTTATGGTTATGTTGCTGTTGCTGTTGTTTGGTGATACATTTTTTAGAGGGTTTGGGAGGCACGAAGTCTTCCAGCAGTTTGGTGCTCTCTACACAATATATACTCGTTGTGATACCATCGCTGTCACGAACGCGCATCCGACGAGACGTTCTTACAGTAATGCTTGTAAAGCCATCGACTTTTGGGAGCAAGCCAAGAGCGGCCACGATGATCAACGATCGTTTCATCGTCAGTCGGGATAATCGATACTCGAATTGTCTGATGATACTCGACTCAAACCAGATCCGCCCTATATCCAGCGACTGATAAGAGATGTCTGCAGCGGTAACGCTACGGATTCTTCTGCACTTCACAACTCGTATTACTTCCCATCTGAACAGAGCTGCATAGAAGCAACAGAGAGTACTCCGTAATTATAATCTGTTGTCACCTGTCGCACGGAATCAAGAGTGTCAATACGACTAAAAGCTAGAGAGTAGAGTCAAGAGAAAGGAATTCCATTGGATCCGGAGATGTCTCCCGCCAACGTGGTCACCGAATCGAGGTATCTTTTAGGTTGTCATGACTTCAAGATTTCGGGCCAAAATAAAGATGTAATGAATCACGTTCCAGTCACGAGCGTCGAAGTCGTCTCCTTCACCACGGCCATCTATGTATTTCTACCAGATTGTAACCGACAAGCTAGATTTTGAAAAGAATTATCACCTACAACAATATGTCGTAAAAGTAACATCAACTAAGATGAAGTCTCTACTCCCTGAGTGGATCATGCAGTACCTTGTCGTGGTAGGGCGGGGGGAGTCCGAGCCTCAACCCAGGAGACCCTGGGACGGGGAGGAACTAAGAATCCACCATAGAGAATCTAGTATCAGTGCAATGAATGAGATTGTTACAAACTAATGCTGTATCGTGCATGGTATAATGCAGAACCGGTGTCCGACTGGAAAGGATGTGTTTCTGTCATTTTTTCGGAAGGGGTTGAAAGGGAGAACAGGAAGAAGGATGCCTTCTTTGCATTATTCCTCATTGAGTTGCGGTGGACATTTCCATTTCTGTTATAGAAATGGTATCACAAAGCAGTTGAGTGTCAATTACAGAGGGATGGTACTGTTTTATTGGAAATACTACTGGTGCTTGACATGGAAGGCTTCTTAGAAATGCAAAATCTGCCCTGTTGGGTTGCCGAAGGTAGAATGGATGACAACAGCTGGTAGTTGGTTTAGCTTCAAAAATATGTATTTCAGACAGTTGCAACCATTGCATCTACTACGCAGTACAACTACAGTAGTACCATCTATCTTTTCAATGTCATTTATCAGATTTCCTCATTTCGTATGCAGCTCCAAACTTCGACTAAATTTATCATGCGTCCTGATTATTATTAATAGTGAATTGTTCCAATAAAGAAGCAGACTTTACGTCATCCTGTACTCTAGTGTTTGGGTGCTACTGTAGAAACAAGAGCCTGTGACAAAAGCAAAACACCTATGTACACTACGGAAAACATATTTCAGTGCACACTAAAGACACTGCCGCCTGCTGCTACTCGGAGTACAGTACCTTCGGTAGTTCCTTTATTACGTGATCATGTCACCGGTACCTAATTTACCCCAACCCTAACCCTAACTTTATGGTTTCCCTTTCGCCGGAGCACACCATTAAACTACCGTACTCCGAGTACATACCGTCGGTAGATAGGTAAAGGTAGCCCGGTAGCTACGGTAGTAGGTAGTATTTACAGTTTGTTCGGTAGTAAAATATACCGGTACGACAATAGAAGTGACCGATAGTAATAGGAAGGTATGTACGGTAGTACGGTAATAAAATAATGTGCGGCAGTAGTACGACGTACTACGTAGGTACCGTTATAACATACCTAATACCGTTAGAACCTACGTTGTTCAGTGCGTAGTAGTAGTGTCAAAAATGGGTACTACCCGTAGTAATGCTGTCAATAAAAACATTAAATGAATGAGTAATAAGAAAGCAGAACTTTTTGCTCACGAGTGCAATACAATTTCCGTACTACATCATTATCAATGGGGCTTAGTACTTGTTGCCATTAAGAGGCGTGAGAACCCAAGGCCAAAAAGCACGACCAGATGCACAAAACGTTAATGACAAGGGCATAGATTGTTCCATTCGGGAACGGAAAAACTCGAAGGCAAGACAGGGTCTCATCACCTCTAACTAGTTTTTCTATGTACTCACAGTCAGTTGAGACTCCCGTCTCTCGGACCTTCTTTCTCATAATAATGCACCTACCACATGGTTATACCGTAGTCTTACTCCTGCGTTCTTTTTATTCTACCGTAGTCTTCACAGCGGAATTACTGGAACCACTGGATTACCGGTATTATTAGGTACCGTATTTTTCTTCTGGAGTAGAAATGCGTTTGTTCAACAGTTGCGACGATTGTGAAGCTGTCTATCTGCAATACACTGACAATAACAATTCTTGGCTACAAGAACGCAAACCTCTACAAAAGTATACAACGATGAGCCGTCGAAACCGTGATTGCCTCGACTCGACGTCCCACGAGTCTTCGAAAAGCACGACCAGTCGAAGGGCTCCTTTTCCGGCTATCCACCGAACACGACCACTTGTTCCGATGACATCATCCTCATCATCGGTATGTGAAGCTTCGCCGCGACGAAAATCCAAGAACAAGATTCAATGGACAAGACGGACGCCTCTGCACGCTGGCAGAGGAATGAATATAACGGATCACAGATCGTTGCCATCGCCAACGCGATTACAACAGCCGCAAAGCTTGGGGGAAATCTTGCGGATAGTGGGGCGTCCGCAAAACAACGGCCGTGGTGGTGATGGTCATGACAGCAGCCAACAACTCTTACAAAACTCATCTCGCTCTGTCGTATCTGCGGGAAGTCGAGTATCCTTTGCCAAGGAATTGGAGGAAGTGCACGATATTCCTGAATATGACAACGAATCCAGAACGAAGTGCTTTTACAGTAACAGGGACTTAAGCGAATTTCGGTGCGAGTGGGAAATGGAACAAGATGGGTTGATGCCCATGCAACGATGACGGCAGGAACATCATTATAATGTTAAACATTGCCGTTCCGAAGGGATTATAAAATATGGAATTTTGAATCCCATGAGAGAACATCGTATGGTTTTAACGATTACTAAGATGTCTTGATTGGTTTCTTTTCAAACAATTGATAATGATGTAAGAACTAGTTTTCTTGTTGTAAATGAGAATACACGGTTACATTCTACACCTCGATTACAATGGCTTGTTGTCATCATCGCGAAGCTTTGGGTCTTCGTGTGGATCGTTTCCGGCTTGAATGTCGCCAATGATGCCCTGCTTAATCTCAGCGACCTTGTCTGCTACGACCGACCCGACATTTTGAAGATGATCGCCCAAGGTCTTGGGCTCCTCTTCTTCCGTTGGTGGCTCGATTGTGTCTTTGAGGTTTCCAAGCTGGTCTGCTGTCCACGATCGAGCACTGTCCACTTGATCTTCTGCCTTTTGTTTGGTGTCCTCTCCAAGTTGATCCAAGGCCTTCCTGGCTCCATGGGCTCTATCCTGGATTCTAGCTCCACGTGGTTTCGAGGATTCGTTTTCGCTGTTCTTTTCCGTGTCGTCCAAAACGATTTGCTCGTCTGGGTGGGAATGAAGGTTGGAAGTGATGGCCTTTGCAACAGCGGATTTTGCCTCTTCGAGCCGTTCGCCGAGAGTCTTGGTTTCGGGATCTTGCGGTGGAGGCTCAACGCGGTCCTTTATTTCGCCGATCTTTTCGGCGGTGCAGCTTCGTGCGTCCTCAAACTTCTTCATAGTGGCGTCCTTCATTTCATTCTTCTTCTCTGTAGCAGCGTCCTCGATCTCCTTCTCCGTCTGAATTGCACCCTCCTTCGCGCCGTTGAGAGTGTCAACGAAAGAATCCTTTGCCTCTGTCGCCTTGTGGATGATGCTATTTCCAAATAGTTGGGCCGTTTCGCCAACGGTCAACTTGTGGTCTTCTTGTTGCTTTTCGACTTGCGAAAGTTTGGGGTTCTTTTCATTGTTCGACAATGAGTCGGTGTTGTTACACATGTTGATGATAGTTGATTCGATAGAATTTTTATTGGTTGATTCCTTTTCTCCTGCTTGTTCGGGTGCAATCTTATTTTATGAAAGAATAGTAGACGTCGCAACTTTGTGATCTATGCTGAATCAATCTGGACGTTCATTAATGCTGTAATGAGAAGGTGAGAATGCGGTGAGAATGCAACGATCTTTTGATCCCCGACTGGATCGAACGAACAATCCCAGTCGTGCAGCTTGATAGACGAAGGACAGACAAAACAATCCGACGCTGTGAATTCTACGCAGCAAGCAGTCATAGGATTCTTTCACACATTTTCTATTAAAATATATACATATTACTCCAGTACATATGATACTTATATTACTACCCCACCCCGCTATATTTGCAAAGGCTGTCCACCGTCAGGCGGAATATGAAGCCAAACATCGCATAGCTGCCATCCACGGCATTCGCCCTGATACAATGTTTGAGTTCGATGTCGTCCTCCGACAAGAGTTCCCACAGATCCTACAATTTTATAGGACCCCCACCACTGCCTATCTCAACTGCGGTGGTGAACCGCTTGGGCGCTATAACTTGTTATGTAAAACCACCGCTTTTGCCGACCTGGCTCGCGCCCTTCACATCAAGTTGGCTGCGACATACCATACCTTTGTCCAGCAGATCGCCACTCCTCAGTTAGACACAACCCACGCAGAGGAAGTGCGTGTAGTCTCTCGTTTCCCGACACCAAGTACCCCTGGTTCACAAGCAACTCTTACTACCCGGCATTCCTATATCACCTGCTCACACAGTGTGTTGACAGAGCAGGAATTCACGACTGACACTATTCCACGGGAGAGTTGGTCCGTCCGGACCAAACCGAACCCACCAGTTCCTACCATCATCCACGCCCCTTCTACGAACACCACTCCCCAGGGCCATGCACAGTTAGAAGCACCACAGGCAACACAAATTCCCACCCCAGCAACTCCAAGACATACCTCCTGGTCAGCAGTAGCGGCAGGAACTATCACCGCATTACCACCTACCCAACCAGAAACCGCATCCAACACATCATACACGGAGGCACAAATACAGGCCCTCCTAGCATCACAAGAACAGCGACTGGAGCAGCGACTAGAGCAGAGACTGGAGGAAAGATTGGCACACTATGACCAACAACTTAATCAAATGATCACCATGCTGCAAGAACTTATAATTTCAATGCGCTCCATACCCCAAGATCCCCTCCAACCTCCCTCCCAGACCGTCCCCTCTTCTATGCGAAAGCAACGACGTACCGAGCCAACTGTCACCCTTCGTCAAGATGACAACATGTCTGATGCACACATTGCAAAAGAAGATCAAAGTCAAAATAGGACATGCCATTATAGGTCCCAGCGTCTCCACCCTTCCAAAGAACCACTTCATCTAACGGTGAAAGCAGCTCCTGGCACCGAGTTATCACAACCACCCCCATTCCCGTAACAGGCCACCCAAACACAAAAACATCGGTATTACACCTTCTCATCTGATCCTCTACTCCACCAGATGAATTTTCCTCCTCCCGTAGGAGGTTTTATACCATAAATATCTCCCTGGAGTATCTTTCTGGTACTCCCTGCATTGCCTCGCCCCTCGGGGCCCGGCAGGTGATCCAACTACTTAGAGACGGCACTAGGCTGTAGCTAGTAGTTTGGATAGCCTTAAAATAGATTTTATTATTATTATGATACTTATATTACTACCTATGTATTGTTTCATAATCCGTATCATCATACACTATTTTCAGCTATCTTTCGTACTTTTTGATGAGGACGCTGCTGTTGTCTGTCATTGATAACCACGGTGAGATCGCGGAGCCTCATCCCTCTTTCCACAGCCAGCCAGCCAGCAGCAGAAGCAATAGTAGTCCTCACAGTGGCGTGGAGCCGAATAGCTCTCCTTCCATTGCAGGGTGGAAGAAACAGCTTGTGGTGGCGGCTAGTAGTAGTGGCTGCTGGAAAGATAGTATCAAAAGGAGCATCTGCAATGTACTGAATTTATAGGCTCGGAAGGTCGAAAACGATAGTAGTGGTGGCAGAGTCGTCGATAAGCAATGATAGTACCTGCTGGTGGTGGTTGCTGTTTGCAAGAATGGGGAAGTATGTGAATGTCCTCAGGCCTCAAGGAGTTTTTCCGAAGGCAGCTGGCACATGAGTGGAGATTCACATTAGGTACTTTTATTATAATACTACGACGAAACTACTCTACTACTCTAGAGAGTCTACTTACTGTGAGTTCTATCGTAAAATCGATGATCGATCATTTTGTTTGTGTCCGAAAAATTTGAAGGTTGAGGATACAAATAATAATGACCTCTCTACTAGTAGCTAGAATGTTCTCCCGCACCTCACAGTCAGAGACCACGATTGATTTGTGTCCGTTTAGACAGCTGCCTCGCGCCCGTCGGTCATTGCAAGCCGACACGTGCCTTTTCGCGATAATTGCGGCATGTTTTTTTACACCCCATATAAATATTAACAGTAATAACAGTAATAATACTAACAGTAAATTGCACAATACACACATTCTCTCTTTGCTTTTTGCATACTTCGTAGTAGTATGATGATGGTCGTGTACGAAAGAAAAACACAAGATTGGTGATGCAAGCAATGGTCATCATTGATATTTGATGTTATAAACACATCTTGTACAATTCTTGCATGCTACTCCCGATTTATATCATCTTCTTTCGAAGGATAACTCTACTAGCCTCTCCTTGTTGGAACCGAACTATGATTGTGAGGAGGAGGTCATCGTCGTCGTCTATGATTGCCACTGTAATGGTATCATTGTTGACGATCCTTTCAACATCAGCGACAGCCCACTCTCCACACGATGAAGGATGCAAAGGGGGGACATGTCCGATTCCTTCCTCAAGTTCCGTCAACAATCCTTCTGGAAAGAACAATGGATCTTGTGGACTGTGGATGGGTCCTTCGCCTATCAAAAATGCCGAAGAACACGGCTTCGGGTTGGGAATCTTCACTGGAAAGGCCATTGCGGCGGGAACTCCTATCGAATCTAATTTTTTGGGGCATGGTGAGATCTTGCTGCCAATTTTTGGTAATGAGGATGTATACAATAAACACCCTCCTTTGCGAGAATACGTCTGGGAAGAAGACAACATGCCCGAAGTCCCAGTGGAATATCCCGACTTTCAGACAGCTCTGTTCATTCCTGGAATTGCAGCTCTGGCACCGTGTACGTCACAGAATTACAATGTGCAACTTAACGGTGCTGGTACAGATACCGACAAGCCTCGTTGGTCGGCCATGACGGACGATGGCGGCGTTCATCGATCGAAACATCCACAAGCAGGGTCGTTCTCGTACCGACACAACGTAACATATGTGGCAGTTCGTGATATCGCACCCGGAGAAGGTGAGTTTTGGTTGCTTTTGGACATTTCCACTGTTTTAAAAAGTGCCGACGTCATCACTGACAGTGAATTTCATCGCGCTTTTATCAATAGAACTCACCGTCCGATGCAGTGACTCGGATTACGATGGAGGGGCCTACTATCTCTCTCGATACAGTCCCGATGACAACAGTGTCGTATGTCTGGATCAGAATATACGAGTCGATGCCACAGTGTCAGGGGAAGCCAGGGGATTGGGTATTTTCGCCAAACGAAAACTGGAAAAGGATACTGTTATTACATCCACACCACTGGTTCCTGTGATGCGCAAAGATATGAAAATTCTGGATCCTGATGACGACCCGGTCAACGACCAACAACTGATGCTGAACTATCTCTATGGACATCCCGACTCGGACCTTTTACTTCTTCCAGTTGGACCGATGGTCAATTATATCAACCACGATCATCAAAAACCGAATGCAGAGATTAGATGGCACACGATGAAGGAGTACCATCAGGCTGGAGGTTCGCTGCAGCGACGACAAGAATATCATCATCCAGAATTGTTTGATGTGGCAGCAGAATCTTTAGCCCTCGTTCATGGAAAGGGGCTTATGATGGATATTGTGGCTCTCCGTGATATCATGGATGGAGAAGAGATTCTTTTGGACTATGGAAAGGAATGGCAGGAAGCTTGGGAGGAACACAAGGAAAGATTCAAGAAACGACAACAGAGCTTAACCGAAAAGGACATTTTCTACCAATCTGCAGAACAATTCAGGGCAGCACACGATGATGAAGTCTTCAGAACCTTGTACGAACAGAGTTTGGACCCCTACCCACAAAACTTGAAATTCCACTGTTTCTACGAACAGCACGATGATGAGGCGACACAATCCGGAGGAGTCGAAGATGCGTACAAGAAGAAGCTCAGTTCTACAGGTCGAGGATTTCGACGGTTCTCCTGGAACGACCACCAAAATCATCCGTGCTTACGACCTTGCCAAATTGTCGAGCGGTACGAGAGTGACGAGGACGACGAGCCAAGGTATACCGTGGAGATGTTCCGACAAGACAACATATTTGTCATGTACTATTGCAGCATTTCCATGGACTATCGACTCACCGATGTGCCTCATAGCGATATAAAACTACTGGATATGCCATATACTCCGGATGTCCATCAACGATGGACGTTTCGTCATGAAATCGGTGTCCCAGAAGGCTTCTATCCCGATGCATGGATGAGAAAGAAATTGAGAAAACGGAACAAAGTGCCGGAAGAAGATCTTGGAGAGAAGTATAAAAAGAAAAAGCCAAGAGAAGTCCCCGCTTCAACCATGGCATGAATATTTTGATATGCAGGAGGCTTGTGACGAATTTCGCTTTTTACATAGTGTTATATTAGGATTTATTAGTAATAGTTTTTTTGACACTCAGAATCCATAGCTTTCCGAACGAGAATACAATCGTCCGAACTTATCTTTAATCACCAATCAGCGTCTCATTGGATTGGCAGAAAACGAAGTCTCTGCGCCTCGATAGCTAGGATAAGGGGCCTGAGAATAAGAAGTGCCATTTTGATCGCTGTGTTCACGTCTTTGGAATCGTGAAATTCCGCTGCTAGGGGCATTGTCATAGGAGCAATTTTGATAGGGAATATCTACATGAGGCTCGGAATTGGGATGTCGTCCATAGGAGTGTTGCATTCGAGGAGGAGATAGAGCATGACGAGGCGGCGTGTAGTATCTCCTAGCTGGTTCAAAATTCTGATCCTGATTCATTGGAGGCCATCGAGAAAACCGCTCTCCAAAGGATGCCATATCTTGTGACCACTCTCTAGAGCGGGGAGGAGGGATAGGAGGCTGCTGAGATTTGAAGTAGGTTGCTCGGGTACTGAATCTTTCCTGTGGCGTTGCCCTGGAGTGAGGAGGAGGGATAGGAGGCTGCTGAGATTTGAAGTAGGTTGCTCGGGTACTGAATCTTTCCTGTGGCGGTGCCCGACGATCCGAAGGCCATTGTGGTTGGTACGACGACACTTGCCGTTGATGCGAGGTATACCAAGGCGAACTGTTTCGACGCGGTCTGTTAGAGGATGACAAGCGATCTTGGTTCCGAGGTTCAAAGCAAGCAAAGCCCCGTGGACTCCATTTTCCAAATTCTTGTGGAGAATGGATTTCGTTGGAGTGTGGCGTTCCGACAAAAGGGTCGGGGTAAGACACTCCCATCGAATCGAAAGGGCCATCGACCATAATAACGCTTTCATCTGGAAAATCGGGCGGTGGTGGGGTTTGTGGCTGTTCCCTGTCCCAATGACGCGCCATTGAAATGGGAGGATGATACAGCAGTGATGGCATTCCGCTCCGTTCGGAAACTTCTTTCTCGTTATCGACTCCATTCTTGGCGTTTCCGAAAAATGCTTGCACCAGCTTTTTCGTTCGATCCAAGAATGGGAGACTATGAAACACAGCATCGTCTGCTTGGGCAATGTTTTCTAAATTTCCCAAAAACGCGATCAAGGCGTGTTCTTCTTTTTCGGGAAGTTCCAAGGCAGCCCCCAGATGTTCCAGGGCCGCCATGACGCGACAGCTTCCGCTAACAGCGTATGCTTCCGGAATGGCAAGTTTGGACGGCAACCCACCTGGTTGAGGCACTTGCTTTGGAACCAAAAACTTTTCATGTAGGCGGAGAAAGTAATCTCGCTTCTTCTCCTTGACATGGGGTGTAACGGAATTGGCTATCGAGATCAAATTTTCCATCGCAGATTGGGTATCCGGGACAAGAAGCACCCGCATATTTTTGTCCTTTTGAAAAATAAATATTATGAAAAAAATGCTTAGTGTTGAAAAAGGTCGATGAAAAATCGGCGCTAGCTAGCAATTTTGGTTATCATCTTTTGTTCTGGCCCACTTACCGCGCTTTCCATCGTAAGGTTTCCCACCAGTCGTTGTGCCCGATGGAAATGCAAGGTGATGTCACTGAGTTGCTGCTGAAAGATGGGCTCATGAACAGGTAGTACGAAGAGTACGATGGCCAGTTGAAAGGATCGAAGGAAGCCATTCAATCCGTCAAAGTCGTTGCCGTCCTTGGAGAGAGGCGGTAACGCCTCCAAGTCACAGGGATAGTATGCTCGAATTGCCAGTCGTTCCTTGACACAATGAAAATGGGCTCCCGATAGTTTGTGTTTAGTGACGACTTTGACACGGTCACTGACGCTCCGAAATTCTCGTTCCAAGTCTAGTAGAACCCCCCCCCCCAAAAAAAAAAAAAAATACAAGAAGAGAAAGAAAGAAAAATAAATAATGTGCGTCAGATCATACATAGATCAGTTCCAGGATGGCCGAAATACAGTCGTGTTGCACACACAGACACACACCGGAAGGACTTTCATCGTTGTTTCGTGCCGACAGGACCGTCTTGAAACGAATGCTGACAGTTTCCATGCTGGGAAATCGCCCCGCCACCGCCGAGCCTTTGTTGCGGCGAGGATGATCTGGGAGAAGATGCTTCAGCACTGTAGCTAATAATAGCTCAAGAAGCAAAGAGAGAGGGTTGTATTGCATGTAGGACGAAGAAATTATGTAGAAAGTGGGGACAATCGATCATCACGGGAACATGTCGTAGTGTACTACTATTGACTGTGATTTGAGTGGACCAATGACGATAAAATGATCGACCGAGTCGAGTGAGTTCTACTACCGGTACTTCAGACCATATGGTAGTACAGTAGTATAGTACCAAACAGATTCTCAAGTTTTTTTTTTGGATTCCTTGCTTTTTGATTCTCCCGGGCATTTGTAAATTGACCGAAGTCTGCTACCGGAAGGTCTGGCTGCTGACTACGGCAGCTTTGACGTCGTAGAGTCGTACATCGAACGTTTGTTTGTTCTTTCTCCTCAACACTCACACAAAAGTATCGAGTTCCAAAGCTGCTCCGCCTCCTGTCATTTGGTCAGGTCACAATCAAATCAACCAACCTACCGCACTCACCACTGAAATACTCTTCACTCTATCAACTCAGTCTCTCAACCACTCTTGATTGAAATATTGAGTGTTCTTTCTATTGAAAAAGTCCGGAACGACAATCCTCAAAATCCAATTGATTTAAGTCATGATGTTGGCAAAAGAAACCATTATTTCCATTCTTGTAAAAGGGTTGGCTGTTTGGGTGGTGGTTGTTTCCACTCTCGGGCATCTTTACAAAATTGAAGCCTTCTCTTCACCATCCCTAATAAAGACTCGACCCATCATTGGTGGTAGTTCTCCTAGATCTTTCACATACAACAACGTCCCTCTCTTTTCCTCTCCCGAAACTGCTGCTGATACGACTCCTCCGGCCAAGTCATCGGTGCTTCCCAAGAAAATGGCCATCAACGGAGCCTCTCCGCAACAATCCAAATTCCCATCACGATTTTCCATCAATGTCACCAATATGATGAATCGTGTTCGACAACTATCCAACATTGCCAGCTTTTTGTGCGTTTTGGATTGCACCATTTTACCCATCATCACGGTTGCCTTACCATTGTTGGGAGTCTTAAATTTGGGAGCTGCTCAAATGGAAGCACTGCACGAGCTTGGTCATTCTTTAGCTCTGTTCTTTGTATTGCCAGTGGGAAGTTTGACCACAGTTCTAAACTACCGATCACACCGGAAACCATGGATCGCCTCCATGGCAGTCATGGGGTTGCTGTTGGTGGGCATTGCCAATTCGCATTTTCATCTGGCAGCATCATCCTCAACTCCACAATGGATCAGCCATTCTCTGCACATGATTCAACATTGTGGACCGTGGCATCGGCTTGTCAATATCAGTGGTTGCGCTCTCTTGCTCGGGTCCAACTATCTTTCTCAGCGACAGGGATGTGCACACCAGAATCATGGCGCATCTTGTTCGCATGACCATGAACATGGACACGGTGATCATGATCACTAATAATCGACGAAAAAGAAAGACAAAAAGACAAAACGAATATCATTAATATTATGAGTGAAACCGAATTTGCCGATCTCTTTTGTAAAGGCAAAGGACAAAGTGACGTCAAAAGTACCTAGATATAAAAGGATAGAAGGAGAAATTTTGAAACCTACTGTTCTTCTTTATTACAAAAAAATACACGTCGTAGCTTTGGATGTTTCCGGCGTAAGTTACCCCCTCCCCCCTTCATCTACTACTATGTACTATCACTAACACGGCAGACGCAATTTCTTATTTGTAACTGCATCCACTCTCAGTTGATTTACCATGACAAATTGTGTCCTCCTGATCATGATGTTGTATCATCATGAAAGGTTGGACTGTGACATGCGGGTCAGTCGATGAAAGATGAGGGGGAACGCCTGGCTCAAGGAGTCGGGATGTTGGGCGAAACAAACGTAGACAGCCTTGATGGAGGCCCGTAACGGTTCCATCACCGTGAAGATCAAGGTGTAGCAAAAGTAGAATGCCATCAGCATGTCCAAGACGATCGCCGAGTCGGGAGCATGGCTGGCATTCCGATTCCGTTGATGGGTCAACACGGCTCCAGTAAGCAAAACAATGAGTCCTGAAACACTCCCACCCACGCATGCGCTCATATGTGTAGATATATCATCATGAATAATGGGCTCCACACCAGCTTCGTCGAGAAGCAATGCCACATCTTGCGCCGCTCGTGTGTAAGACAGCTGGTAATCGGCGACGTAGCTCATTGCCATGTCCGAATGATTCCGTACAAACTCTCTTGCGAAAAAGTTGATTTGAAGCATGATCTTGTTGAAGACACCCGGTACACTGGAGGCTGGACGTGAGAAACGATCGTCTGGTCCACCCCCGATGTCCATGCCCTGCATGCTGCCTCTTCGAAAGGCCGCTCTTGCATGATCAATCTTGCGAATTTGACTCCATACGAGCTGTGCTAGTCCACCTAACAACCCACATTTGGCAATGGAACCGAAATTGACCGAGAGGCCAGCCATCATGAACTGTTTGACGGTCGTTCTGGAGTGTCGTGTTCGACGCTGCTGCTTTTGCCGTGCCGACATCGTTGGGAAATCCACCGTTGGACGGACGCCGAACCTGCCGTCTTCTTCGTCCTCTATAATTTCATCTTCAAAGTCATCGTCTTCCATCCCTTCGTTCTGCAACACTGATTTGTAGGCGGATGCGTCGACAGTCCGGTAGGCCTCTGGCATGTCGACGGAATTATCGTTGGAAGCGCCTGTGTTGGTCGACGTAATGTCTGTAAACTCTATCATTTGTTCGTCCTCGTCTCGAAATCCACGGTTGGAAGCACCTTTCTTTTGTTGCATTTGATTCATTTCTTCAACCAACGAGGACTGCTCGGCAAACCAGTTGGAGATTCCACCGCAAGCAATCAGGCTGAGAAACCGTGCCACGGTTCCCGTCGCCCATTTGCCTCCCATCAAGGCCATGAGTATCCAAATGGGGCTTTGCGATTGAATGGCCGATAGCAAGGACATGCGCCACAATAAAATGACCACGAACTGTACAAGAACAACACCGACGATCATTCTCCACAGGGGATTCCGCCTCAATGATCTCGACAGGATGTCCAACGTCATACAAGCCAATGCTTGAAAGAAGGCTTGCCGTCCCCCGGGCGTGGTGGCGGTCATTTTCCATCGCCGGAACAGATACAAATCCCGTGCCAAATACCATGCGGGTATGATGGCGTAGGGCCAAAAGGCATGCGGGGTTAAGACCTTGATGGCGACAATTAACATGATAAATACCGACACAGAAATGGGTGCCGACGACAACAAGAGTTGCGAGGCAAAATGACGGGCATCGTCGCCATCGCCACCCCCCGCCGTGCGGTACAAGAGACGAGACAAGAGGATGGCGACGCCCAATCCCCAAAAGATCGTGTGCAGCGTGGCCAATCGGGGAGACGTAGCCGTGGCGATCCAAACAGCGTCCGCATCCGTATTCTTGGCAGCGAACCAAATGGGGAATAACAGCGTAACGGGAACGATAATGAAAAACGACATGGCCCAAGAAACATCTTTGGGCCATTGTCGACGACGTCGTTGAGTCGACCGAGGTCCACGTACCACTCTTGGATTCGCCGAAAGGCGACCCATATCTCGATCCACAAAGGACGATTCGATGTTGTCATCTTGAGGATTGTGATATTGAGTAGGAGGGGGGAAAGAAGGCGAAGAGTCGGTGGCCCGAATTTCTTGTATTTCAAGTTGCATAGGCGATGGTTTGGAAGTCAGAGATGACGACGGTTGGATGAAGATCCTTTGGGGTGTAGAAGCAGTCGAATCAGCAGAAGCATCCGTTGGATTTGAAACGATGGTGTTGCATTCATCTAGCGAGGGCAGGTTCGGAAATTCTTTGGAATGTGTTGGTTGAGGGGTCTGTAATATGGTCCGTTGCATCGGTTCCGGTGTCTCGGCAATATCATGCGCTTCCGCTAGGTCCAACGTCATGTCCGCAAAAAAGGGAACCGAATTTTCGGCTTCGTAGCTCTGACTGGAGTGGCTTTGATCCATCAAGCTGTTGTTGGAAAAGGAATGGTTACTGTTATGGCCCGGAGTACTCATCACAATGGACCAGTTGGGATTATAATGATACTGATATTATTACTTTTAACTGCAATGAAGCATGATTGGAAAGGTGGCATCAAAGAAGAAGTGGGCAACTAACTGTAACAACAAAACAGTAAAAATGAAGATCCTGTGAAACAACTTTTTAGTTATGACGCTTACGACATACTACGTAGTAATATACTAACGTACCCAACTCCGAGTTGCTACGGTAGTGAAACAACAAAATACGGACGACAGACAGATCGAGATGCCATTATTCAACTTACCGATTCGGATTTTTCATCGAAACATCACGCCGTCGTCGTCTTCTTCTTCTTCTTCTTCCTCCAGAGGATCCGTCGCCGACTTCCGATTTGAATCTGTCATCTCTGCAAACATCCGTTCAACTGTACGTTCCATCACTGCGACCAGACGATAGATTATTATCCACACACCCGACACATCATGAAATACCTCCCAGAAATGACGACAAAGACGTTGCAATCAAGGCGGAGTCATGGCGAAGGAATCTCGACGACAGAGGTGCACTCCTCTCCAAAAAACTACATCCAGATGCTCGACTTTCGAGACAACTGTTACAATGTCAACGATTTTCAAATCCTGGCCAAACGATACCTTCCCAAAGAGCTGTATGAATATTTAGCTTCAGGAACGGACGATGCCCAAACTTTGAATGAAAACAGAGCAGCCTTTCAGCGATGGTTCCTCCGACCAAGAGTCCTCCGACCGGTCGGCAACCTTTCCACACGTACCACACTATTTTCTCATACTGTCACCATGCCCGTCTTTGTCAGTCCAGCGGGTGTGCATGCTCTGTGTCACGAAGGGGGGGAATGCGCCACAGCTCGTGCTTGTGCCAAGGCTGGGATACTATTCGGATTGTCCCAACACTCGACACGATCCATCGAAGATGTTCGTCGTTCCACCATTGCCACCCATCCAAACGCCATTCAGTTTTATCAAGCCTACATATTAAAAGATAGATCGCAAACGCTTCGTTTGGTCCGTCGTGCCATCCACGAAGGATACCAAGGTATCATTTTGACAGTCGACAGTGTCCGCTTTGGATACCGCGAACCGGATGCTCGCAACGGATTCAACGCATTGCCTCCACCCCATCGACTCGTCAATTACGACGAACCCGATGCTGATAACGACGATACTCCTACCACCACCACCAACAATAACAACCCAACGTTGGACCAAACCTATAACAGCCAAGAAAAGAAGGCATGGGATCAGAATAGCGAACAAATGTTTGAACAAAATGTGACTTGGAACGATGTGACGTGGCTCAAATCTGCACTACCGACAAACATGCCACTGGTCATCAAGGGAATCATGACGGCCGAAGATGCCGTCTTGGCCATGGAAGCGGGTGCAGACGGTATCATGGTCTCCAATCACGGAGGACGTCAATTGGATGGATGCCTCGCAACCATTGATGCCTTGCCCGAAATTGCCTATGCCGTACGTGGACATGTCCCTATTTGGCTAGACAGTGGAGTAAGACGAGGAACAGACGTCCTCAAGGCATTAGGTACGTACGTCGTATGTGTGCGTATGGATTAATTAGTGTTAGACTTTATTGGCAGTGACAACCATGTCTTTTCCAATTATCTCAGAAAAGCGCCCTTGCTACGGACTTCTGCAGCTCTTGGTGCCAGTGCGGTGGGTATTGGGAAGCCTCTCTTCTTTGCATTGAGTGTCGGAGGAGAAGAATCCGTTTCATTCATGCTAGAACTACTTCGAACAGAGATTGAAGCTGCCATGGCCATTTGTGGCATGGAACGGATTACCGATATCACACCGAATCTAGTCACCCGACATCCATCTCTGTTCAGCCAACCAACACCAACATTGTCAAATCTACGATCCTGTTTGTAAAAAAAGTTATCCAAATTTTAAGTAATAATAGTATAAAGATTGATGTTCTATCATCTATGTCGTAAACTAAAAAATTCTTACCAATGCACAGCTTGTATTATCTTGTCGTTCGAGCCATGTTCGCTCGCAGAAGAGACTTGCTAATTCTTTTTTTCCTTCCTCACAGAGTATTCCTCACTCCTTGGAGCAATATTCCCCAAGAGTTGGAACATTTCGCTCTCAGCCGCTGTGTCAATATCTTCCTGCCACCAATTCACAATTAGCTTATCGCACCTTGAAACCATATTCCGAAAAGTTGGAACATTCGCTCACGCATGCTTGTTCTTTATCTTGGGTACGCCAAGAGAGACATCTTTGAAAGGGTGGGGCATATAGGTGAAGAGATACACTGGGGCGATTGCTGGGATTGCCCACCTTGTGGTATCCATCATGGTCGGTAATGTACGAGAGAGCCCCTTCTCCAAAGGTCTCATCCGAGACACAGTTCAATTGCGTGTCGTATCGGACTTCCCTTATATCCCCTTGCAGGACTTTTAACCAACATCCGTCACAGGGATGGTCATGAATGGGAGACTCTTGGCCGGCATTCCAGCATAGCAGCAACAAGGTATAGGTCTTGCGATCGGTGGCAATCAAGTTTCTTGTGTATGGTACGGACTCGTCGAACCATGCGTATCGGTGCCAATCATGAGGAGACAGCGTGGTTTTTCTGTGGGACACAGGGTTCGCACGAATCAAAGGAAGGATTAAAAGTGTTGAGTAGATAGAATTCCTAGCTAGCAGCGGCAGAACAAGTGCATCGTGCATTTGAGATGAACGTACCGAAAAAGTTTGGTTACTGGATCGTTGAAAGCACCCGGCTCAATGTCGTCATCCTTTCGTTGTTTCACGGCGTGAGGAATCTGAGCCACAAATTCATGAATGCTACCAATAATATCCTTCGCATTCACTCTACTACTAGTACTACTAATGTTATTTGGTGCCAACAAAACGGTGGGTGACATCCCCATTTTCGATGGTGCCTTGACAACCGTTTCGGCCATCGCCTTGAGTTGACGAGAGAGAGGTTTGATGATCATGGTCAAGTGCTACTGACGGAGTGTCACTTCAAATATGTGAAATGTACAGAAAGTCATCATTCTCGGTATATCAGTGATACAGAAGCACGTTTGTAGTTGCATCGTTATGACACTGGATGAAGCCGTGAGAGGTCCAAGAATATTAGCGTTTTCCGCCTGCTTGTACGACGTATCTTTCTTTCTGCGAGAACAAAACAAAACAATTGCTGATTGTGTGTTGTCACGCATGATGACACAATAAGTCCCATCTGACATGCTCGCGTCGGCAAGAATCGTCATTTAAGCACAAGGGTAGTACCGGTAGTCGACTCGACTCGACTGGTAAATGATCTAGTACGTCGTACAGATTCAAGTTTATTCTCCTACTATCCACTCGGAGTAGTAGATATAAATAGGAAAAATCGTCTTGATATTATTTTGTCGAATCCCCACTACTTTCAACTTAATTAACTGTTTAATACCACGTAGTACTACCTTTCGCAATTGCCTAGTAGAGAGAGATGTAAACCTACGTACTCCGGAGTACCGATAGTATAAAACTACTGTAATAAAACTTAACAGTAAAAATCTTCTGTGTCGTTTCAAATTTTGGGACTTGATTGTCAACTCCAACGTCTACTTAACTGGTCATAACAGTAAGTATGAACTTCGACTCTGCAGCACAGTAGTAAAGAACGACGTACGTAGTAGTAAATGGTGCAGTCCAAAGCCTCCACCCTAATGAATCTAGCAACTCCGGACTCCGGACTCCGGAGTCCGGAGTCCGGAGTCCGAATTACGAGTACCGTACATACGGTATGAGACGTCGTACGACAGTATAAGAAGTACGAAGTACGAAACAACGCGACTTTTGACTTTTGACCATCACCAGTTTCCTGTTTGACTGATGATGATTGGACAATGGACAGTCAATATTGTGAAAAGCAGGATCCTGCTACCTGTGTTATACAGCCCAACACCAACACCACCAACAACACCCGTTGCTATACGTCTCTCTGAAATCAATTGGAACCCCCTTGAGAGAAGTAGACGACGACAATCGGCCCAACGACATCCACTGTTACGACAATCCACCTTTTTATTTGAATTTTTGTTGAAATCGAATTATTAAACTGATTTTTTAATACCATGTTGGCAGCCGACAAATTACAGCTTCAGAGTGCCTTTCGTCAGCAGGCTACGGCCTTGAAAGAGAAAGAATTCAATTTGCACCATTCTAACATGAGTGAGTTTTAATCTCCGCTGCGTTATCGACGGAGAATCTGCATGGCTCAAAACTATGGATGTTCCAATGACGCATTCCTTCTTTCTACTTTCCTTCCTTTCACTTTGTGCAACAGTGACGGTTGGAACTCAAGCAGCAGTACTAGCAGGACTTGATATCACAATGTTCATAGAGTTCAATCCTCCGGGAAATTCGGAATGGGTACGTCCAAACTATACCATTTTACCATTTTTTACTGTTACCTTCCTCAAAGCAATGTTTCTTACACTCATCGCCCAAATATTCTGGAACAGGGAGACGAATGGATAATAATGCCCCGATGTCTCAAGTTCTTTTATTATTGTACTATTTTGACGGCTTTTTGTGCGAACATGATTGTGGTCAGTCAAACAACAACTCTCAGCGTACTGGGTGCGGGATTGGCATTGCGTGGGCCCGACGGGTCGATGCTCACCGCGACCGATGGATTGTACGAAGAAAGAGGGTCGGTCTTCAAGGCGTTTGGCTTTGGTATGGCCTGCACAGTGGGTAGCGTGGTATTGAGTGTATGGCTGATACTGCACTGGGAAGCGGCACTTTGCTGCAGTCTGCTGACAATATTCACTGGCCGCACCATTTGGATGAATTATCAACGAGTACAAAAGAAATTTACTTACGACGAAAGTGAAACGGTTGATTTTTCCGACATTATGAATGGGCCGATATCAATCCCCTTTTCCCGAAAAAAAGGCGTCTTACCCGGGGGAAATCCTCGGAATACAAAAAACAACAGCACCAGAGACATGAGAAGAGGCTACTCCGCGCCTCTTGAAATCGATGGCGGAAGTGAGGACAGTGATGAGTGGCAACAACAGTCACAGCGACTCCTAAGGGACCAAGACATTGTCAAAAGAAGACAAAGGAGTCCCAATCATGACGTGAAAATACAGACCATATAGAGGACAACAATTTGCTCTCGACAATTGTTTCTTTATATTAGTTTTGCCGACCTTCACCGGGAAAATATTCTTTCAGTTTAGTCGGGATGGTTAAATGAACGAATAAAATAGTAGTAAGAGGTAGGAAACAGCCGTCGGGGCCCAGAATGACGGTAGCATCCATGCCGCTGAGAAGCGTGTCAAAGCTATTTGTGTTTACCCTCTATCCCGTTAAACAACTCTGCGATCGAACGGGAGCTTTCCGACGCATAGGTTTGGGTGATACTGGCCCCACTTCTCGAGAGCTTCCTGCTCGTTTCAACTCTCCTATGGAGCTTGCAAATGTCAATGTTCCAGACTTTCGTCGTATCGACGGGCTGGGTGGTGGAGGAGTCGACTTCTCCCCGGACGTCGTCGTCTCCATACCTTCATTTGTAATGAGCGATGATCGTGGCGAGGACATTCTTGTACTAGTAGGATCGATGTCTGTTTCTTCGATTTCCATTTCCACCAGTAAGCTGCGAGTCTTCCTCAGTTTCCCACGCTTCTCTGGCGGGTCTGCCCTACTGCTCGATGCAGAGATGGAAGACGAGAACTTTGACGAAGGTGGGGTACTTTTCTCCGCCGACGAAATGTTCGTCCCTTCTACCAAGGTGTTCAAAGATATGTTCATCACGGTTTGTTCCATTGCGCCAACTTGGGAGGGTGATACTATGCTGCGCAAGGTGGTTGCTGTCCCGCAATGGCCGATGAAATGACTTGGAATGTGAGAAGCGTGATCTGGTCGTCTGCCTCTCGATGTTCTCTTTCTATTGCCGCAGCTTTGTCCGCGTTTGGAAGAAATGTTTTCGATAGCTGTCGTGATTTCCCGGCAACTGTACAAGCAACACGTTTTATACCTGCATTAGATGAAGCTGGTACTGTGAAGGATGTCGCGAGGGATCGTTGGAAAATAGAAGTATTTACAGTAAAGCCAATAATGTTGGGAAGAAAGCAGTAAATAATTTCTTTTTTACACTTTTTGTTTCACGGTCATACTGGAAGGGTACGTCTTATTTACTGTTACGTCGTGCTGGTTTGCGCCTTCAAAATCTTCACCGGTTATTTCAAATGCGGCTACCAACTGTTTTTAACTTTTGCTTCTGCGACGGTCTGTCGGATGGCATCTTGGAGTGAAATTGCCTTTGCTTCCAAAACTTCTGTCATGACGACAGCACTGGTGCCGTTGTTGCCAGTCATTCATCGCCGGTTGGAATCAAATCATCGACTGATTGCTTGTTCTCTTACTATCATACGTAGACTGGTAGTCTACTATCTACCGGTAATGTTGTATCGATAATTTTCCGATATCAGTCGACATCACTTAAAATGTGATGATTTTGTTCTATCAATGTATCAAGAGCTTTATTTAACGAGTCGAATGATTGCATTTTGGGAACAGGTAGATGACTTCTGATCTTTTTATTTAATCTCCAGTCATCCCCAAAATTTTATTCAAATGGCTATGACCAAAATCTCTGGTGAATGTGATCGTTTGGAGGCTGGTCAAACCGTAAAAACGTCAACTTCCGGAACCAGCTGCTCCAGTCGTCCAAATAAAGTTGAAGGCAACAATAAAACGTTGGCAGCAATGAAATAGGTAGTACTACGTTAAATTTTTTCAACTTCAAATTTTTGTCTATCCCCCCTACAATAAGTTGGCAAGTTGGTTCACTCCTTGCATAGCCCCGACTCTCGACTCATTAATTTGCTGCTCCACATGCAGTACTGGGAAGGCATCAAACCTCACAATGCTTGAAAATCCGAAACAATGAAATGCCATGGTCTTGCAAAGGCAATGATGAGAAGGATGCAGTGACCACACTACGACTTTGGATTTGTGTCTCTCACAACATCACTAACCCTTCCTTTTCCTTCGCCCCCCTCCCATCTGTAAAGAGAAAAACAACAGCTGATGTGAATCCTGACATTAAATAGACAGCAGTAGAATAAATCAATACAGGGACAGTACGTTCGATTTCCCTGAAAGTCTGGTAGCGGATTATGAGATCCAGGGCTTTGGCACGCTGGGTTGATCCCTCCTACTGTGTCAAGCAGAAATACTTTGTTGTCAGTATATTTCTGTGCAACAATCTGATCTCATGTCAATCCAGATATTCTGCTGAAGCACTGAGCAGCCAATTTGGATTTTGGTTTCAAAAACAATAAATAGGTTCCTTCAATTGGCTCGAAAATCCGTGTTCTTATTAAGATTTTATTGTCAGAGCCAATATTATCCTGTGAGAAGATGGAACACACTGAAGCTTCATGGACGTTGAGAATATGGAACTGTAGATGGGAATAGTAGAATTGCACCGAAATCTACTTCGTATCAGCTTTCACCGAGCTAATTACCAATCCGATCCAAAGCTTACTCGAATAGGGTGCAGATTGCAATGGAAAGTTACGATTAAGGTTTTGTCATCTCCCTATTCACCATTGGTGAGCTGGCGATCTTTGAGTCACACAATACATAAGAGATTTCAATTATTACGCATTAGCTCTTTCGACAGACTCCTATTATAATGAATTAAAAAATTGTTCCATCAAAGACTACGAGTCACTCCATAACCTGAAAAGAGGTTCGAAATTTCTCTCTATGCCCAGTACACATGATTCAAATTGAAAGTCTTCTGACGTCCACACCCAGATATCCGAAGGGCGGTTTCGACCTCTTTCTCTTCACCCTTCGTATAATGTGGATCGTTCAACAAAACAAAGGTCTCAACAACGCGATCGACGTGACCACGTCTCTCCAGCGCGTCGAATTCGGTAACGTTGTAGGAAGTGATGATACCATCGATGGCAACGTCAAGCTGGAACTGGTCACAGTAAGGTTCTGGTTGGCTCTTTTTCAGTTGGCGTTCGTTGTTTGTGGCGTTGTGTTGGACTTTGACAATGTCGGGTGTTGTAGAACGTCGAAGACTTCGATGAGAGGTCTCAACCTCGTTGTTGATACTTTTCCAGCCGTTTGTCTTGGGAATAAAATCCTTGGGGTGCCATGTTTCTACTTTAACCACAATGAGACCATGTCGGACGTCGGGAAGATTCAAAACAATCCACCCAGAGAACCCGTCGAATTTGATACCATTCCTACCATCATTATGATGCAGGAGCAAGCAAGGTTGATCTTTCCCGCGATCGCACCAAGAATCAACGGTCCCGTCGCAAAAGTAGTCACCGGCGTGGGTGTCTAGGTATACACCCTTTCCAACTGGAACTTTTGGCGGCGTTTCAAATACAGGTTTTTTGTAATAGTCCAAAGCGTATTGTGGCACCAAAACAGGCCTAAAAGTTGGACCTGCCTCGACAATCGACAAAACATCGACAGCACCTATCGGCGGATGTAGTGAGGGGTTGAAGACGTCCGGCCCTTCGTAGACGCTGTTTTCTGAGGGGTTTACCTGTCGTAACATTTCAGGCGGCATCAAAGTCCGAATGCTGCTTAACGAAGCGTATGCTCTGGGGGTGAATTCTGTCCGGGCTTTCATGGGAAGTTTGCATAGATCTGATAGACCATGCTTCTCGAACGATTTGTTGCATTCTCCTTCGTCTAGGTGTTCCTGGATCTTGTTTCGAGCTTCTTCGTAGTCAGCTGAGACATGCCATTGGTCATCGGACAGGGTGAAGTCAGTAGCCTCGTTCCACAGCGTCAAAACCTCTCGCAAAGCCTGGAGGAACGTAAATGCCAAAACTCGGCCTTTGAGTTGGTGGTGTTTGTTGCCGGGATGCCAACCTGTAATAGAAACGGTAATGTGAGGTCCACGGAAGGACGAAAGAGTGATTTCATACGAACCCGAAATAATCCTTACCAGCTCTCCCACCAGGATGATCGTCCTGATTCTTGGTGGGTTTGAAGTCAGGACGGTCGATCCAACACTTGCCATCGTATTCATGCTCCTTACATACAGCATTGATGTTGCTTGAGCAATCCATATACTGCATAGCAAACGGAATATCGTTTTGAACTGTGGTAAGGTCATTCTGTCCCTTGATAATACCGACTTTCCCAGAGCCTGGACACCCAACCGGAATCCCCATAACATTGTGAAAAAATTTGGCGGCATCGACTGCCTCTGTCCATAACACTGGAACTTTGAGCCCACCCAACAAAACCTGTCGGTGCATTATTTCTTGAAAACCTTTGTTCGCTTCGGTCATTCCAGAATCCCACATCAGCACGTCTGACAAGATGTACAAGCGAAAACGAAACATGTACTGGTAAGAAGGGTGGTGCAACCAATCTTCGGGATTTCGCACGCGTCACAGGGTTTTGCAGGAATTCTTACCAACATCTGGCCCATAGACGGAAGCAGAGCCCATGCCATGTTGAACAGTACCCAGCCCACCATTTCCAAAGTTGCGCGACTGATGCCGCACACCGATTCTTGCAAAGACAGCTTCCAATATCCATTGTACTTGCAGCGTATAGGATTGCTGAAAATGGTTCCCATGGCCTGCTGAAGAAGAATGACCTCCCATGGCGAAAACAAAGGAATCTTCAGTCATAATAGCATGTAGCATTCTCCGTTTCAAGGCTTCCCAGCTTTTGGGTGTAGTCCACCCACCATTTTCTGGAATAATAGCCTTGCCCTTTCTGTCTGTCAACTGAAGGCCTTCAAAGTTTTCAGGATGACGTTGAATGGCAAACATCTTTGTCCGTTCTTCCCACGTCCCAGTACTGGGTTGTCGGTATTCAGCAAGGATGGCATCCTGTGCTCGTTTCACCAGCGCCAGCGCCTCTGGGAGGAACCCCGACAAGTACTCCTTGTTGGTTTGCCAGGCATTTTCTGGAAATTCTTCCCTGGGAACATCTCTGTTGGGATACTTTTGGTAGAAATCTTCGGTTAGTAGCGGTCGCTGGCTGTCAAACCTCCACTGGCCCCATTGATTGTGAAGCTCTAGTTTTTCATCATCGCTAAGAGGACGTCCTCTTGGAGTGTAGGTGTAGTACTCTGCATCGCCATTCCTCGTGATTGAAATAAACGGGGGGTATTTCTTGTTAAAGCCATGTTCTTCCGCAATCTTATCAGCATCTAAGTTAGTTCTTGCGGAAGGTGAGTTTGGAACTGGTTGGGGATCCGGGCCTGTCGACTGGGGGGTCAATCCCGGTGCTGCGGTGGTTTCAGTTGGTGAATGTTGGGGCTTGAAGACAACGTCTTCTGCAAATGAATCACTGTGTATGCTGTTGCGTGAAAGATGTTTCATTTGTAAGTTGTCACAGGCGAAAAGAAGTGTAATGCTGACCATGATGAATGCAAGAACATTCCAAAACATGGACGTTGTCTTGCTTGGCTCCCCTTGCGGGATGGATGATGATCCATTGTCGAAAAACACCATGATAATACAATGCTCCGATGAATGTATTGAAAGAAGTCGTGATGTGCATTAGTAGTGGTGTGATGTTTCAAGTTAGTTCGACGGTCA
This sequence comes from Nitzschia inconspicua, assembly GCA_019154785.2. Classification (NCBI taxonomy): domain Eukaryota; phylum Bacillariophyta; class Bacillariophyceae; order Bacillariales; family Bacillariaceae; genus Nitzschia; species Nitzschia inconspicua. Next base: position 584,343 of record JAGRRH010000006.1, on the reverse strand, counting down.
TCGGGATTGTGTGGGAAAATGTCTCTTCAAAGAGAAAGAGATTGACTGTGTGATGATGTTGATGATGTTCCAATCCCGATCGATGTTGACCATCCATGGCTATCCTGGTCGCGCGCTAACAAAAATTTTAGGGTGTTACTGTTAATAATTACTACTCGGAGTACGTCACGTCTCTTTGATCTGTTGGTAACAACACTGTAGTAAACTTACAAGTACGGTATAAGGTCATGAAGTATCTCCTACCTTAGACTACTACCTACTCTAGAGGTAGCCCCCTTGCTCATTGTTCTGAAGCTTACTGTAAAAAGCTTTCAGCAATCGACTGAACTTTAGAATGATCAGAGGCCAACCGCTAATTTGTGGTATAAACGCATTAACTATGTCCAGGAGCTGTGCCTCAAATGTGGCATTTTCCTTACCGATATTACTGAGACCGCTACAAGACCACTCAATGCCATCGAACAGTTTTCGAATCAAAATAATGTGGGATGAAGTTGAGCAAGTATACTGGCGTTAGGCTGGCACATGCTGCTCTGAGGCAAAGAACAGATTCTTGGACTATTTATTTTTACCCTGTCATGATCTTATGCTGAAAAGTGTCGATGGTAGTAGCCCGACGAAGAACAAGCAACCAGCACTCCATTGTCAATCGAGAGAGACGACACATCGTGTGTACCTCCCTTCCAAATCAAAGGTGAGAAGATTCATTTCTTCCTCCCCTTTTATGTGTGTCGGATATAATACATCCTTTTACGCATACTTGATTGCATCTTTCCACCGATGAGACGCTTTCTTGTTTCAAACAGCATACTACTAGTCTACTGTCACCAGCGGCATTCAATTCCACTTTCGACTTCGCTCCGTCTCTAATGAGATTCTCTTTTTACCATTCAACTCCACAACGCCGCTCCATTTCCTTTTCAGTCCATCTTATTTGACACAAGAATTTGTGGTACCGGGGTCGACAACAATCGATTGCCCTTGGGTTGGTGGCTGTGCGTTTGTCGTGTTCTCTGTTTTCTCTGAATCAACCGCAACGCCAAGCTATAAATAGATCGTTAAGATGCGAGTAACGGATTTACTCGCACTCGCAGTCAAGGGTTTTTGTTCCCTCTCTTCAGTACGACGTAAGAAGCTGTCCGTTCATTCCCAGAAACCCTTGCTCAACTTCTTAGGTACATAATATTGGGGCTTAAAGGCTATCTCCAGACCGACGCTGTGTCTTGGTGGCGCAAGGATCGTCGGGCTCTTCCCCAATCGGATCAAACGGATCACGAATGAAATAAGAACGGAAAAAGTCAAGCTAGGACGGCTTTAATTGGCAACTATCCACCTCCTTTTTACTTGCTTCATCACAACAGATATTTTGTTTCATTTCCGTTGATGTTGTTGCACAATGTATGATTCAGTCAGGAAAAATTCTATCGATAAGTTGTGTGACGGGGCTTTGCAACTTCTAAAGCAAGATGGGCAAGATCGAAATCAGCAACAGTGTTGCGAACGGGCACGGTCATGGAGTCTGGATAGTTACTCCACCATTGCCACAGCAGATGAAACTAGAGACTTTTCGGAACAAGAACACTCGTTTCGTATCATACCATCAGTTATATGGGAAGGGAATACTCCTGTGGAAATCAATGTACCGTCCTTCCATCTTTCCCGTGCAACCAACAAACTACTACAACAGCGTAAGACAAAAACTCAAGACGACTATTGCTATTCTACCCCAATCGATTTGGATTTGATGGATGATTACTACAAATACGAAAATAGTCAAGAGACTACGGGACCTCAATTTGCAAAAGATGATAGTTTCCTGACGGAAGAAGACGAATCGGCCAAACCGCTGATTCGAAGCAAAGTCTGTCGAAATCCCTCTGGCGGATTAGAAGAGCCGTTGCAGCTTCCTGAGCGATTCACGCAATTCGAGATATAGGTAACAGCATGAGCTTGTGCGCAGAACCTTTCTCATTCCGCAGCACTTCCAATCTCTGGCAACGAGTTTTCAAGGGGCTAAATATCTATAATATTTATGCCATCACATAGCTGTTGATCCAAAGTTTAGGTGACCTTAAAGTCAGCAGCAGATGCGATTATGTATATACACATGAATGTCATATCATTCCCTTATGATGTTATTTGATCATCGTTGGTTGCGGAGTGATAGGGAGTTTTTCCTTCTCAAGCACTAGGATATCTTTACGTAGGGGACGGAAATACCCGTGGCGGACTCATATGTGATGGAAGTTCTGTTTCGAATGGACGGGTGGGACTAGGAGCCGTTATCAGCTGTGAGGGAATCGAATCCGGTGGAGAAGTGGCTTGGAATGCGAGTGCTCACACCTCGCAAAGAAACCGGCGTTTGGGATTGTGGGCACCGTTTCACCCTGAAGTAGCGTTTGTCTTCCTGGTTAGCAAATAGTATTCAAGACGGATTCTTAGTAGGAAATCCTCTACCGACTTGGATTTGGACCTGATGAGGGCAAGAAGAGAGTCATGTGATGGGCTCTCCTTGAAATCATATCTCTACGACGTATGTGTAAGCGTCATTTGTAAAACTCATCCTGAAAGGTAGATCTGGACGTACTATTGATCTCGAACCGATTCGGAGAACGCTGTGACACCCAGGAGCTACGTACAACGCCATCTGGGGACAATGCAGCGCGGTGATGAGGAACAAGCTCAAGTCGCTTCCTGACTTCAAGACAAAGGATTATGAATGCGACTGTGCCTGGATCTTGAACAACACCAAAGGAATCGCCCAACGTTTCGAAGGAACACGGGTGATAAACATGGCCATCGCAGCTGCCATCGCCGGTTTCTGCAACTTCCGGCAAGGTCCAAGTGTATTCGTCCCGGATTTTTACCAAGAGTTCTGTACCAAGCTCGAGATCGTCAAACATTACACCAAAGACCAGCCCATTGGCACCACTAAGGCACACCTTGAACACAGTGGCAACTACAAGAAAACCGCCCGAGACCGTGACATTGCGATCCTTCTCCTCCGCGCCGCCAACCAACGGATCTATGGCTCTCTGGTGGCCGACCTTGAGAACCTATACTCCCGCGTCGAGGACCAGTATCCCACAAAATCTTTCAGCGGCCTACAGCATGCTTTAGACGTACCGCCCTTCTGTTGTCACGCAGACAATTTATGCTTACAACGCTGCGATGACGCCGGCTCAGGGCCCCGGGCTCACTTTTACCCAAACCAACACTGACCTCGCCCCCATCCCGGGCCGGACGGCATTCTGAAGGAAACCGTCCTCTGCTTCAACTATCAACGCAAGGGCCACATTGCCAGACAATGCCCTTCCTCCGATGGCATACAACTCCTTCAGTGCGAGCGCAACTTGATATTGAGAACTGGATCCTCATTGACAGTGAGTCCACCCTCTCCATATTCAAGTCTCGGCACCTCCTCACCAACATTCGACGCGCTCGCCAGCAAGTTCGAGTCTGCGGTACGGGCAGAGAAATTGTCAGCTAGTTGGTTGGAGACCTTCGTGGTCTTGGCACTGTGTGGCTGGATGATCGGCCCCTACCCAGCATCATCTCCCTAGCCCAGGCGTTTCGGGTGTGCACCGCGAGGATGGCTCCGTTCCTCTTTTCCGTGAGTATAAGAACGGTCTGTATTACCATGACTACGGTACACGGACCCTTCCTTCATTGAACCGGCTCCGTCAGCTGTCCTGTCCGCGCCACCTCTGACTTTGGACCTCCCGGCCTGTTCTCTCCTTCAAACGGTTCGAGCGAACAGGGCGCGCTTCACTCGACGCGAAGTCGATGCCGCTGATCAGGCTCGTGCCCTCTATGTGACGATCCATGGGTTGCCAACATGGTGGTCAATGGAAAGCAGTGCACTGTTGCCTGGTATGTGGACGACAACAAAATCAGTCTTATTGACCCCCAAGTTGTCACCGACGTAATCACGGACATTGAAGGGCAACTTGGTAAAGTGACTGTCACCCGCGGTCGTCATCACAAGTTTCCTCGGTATGGACATTACTTTCAACTCGGACGGGATTGTTAGTATTCTGATGGAAGACTACCTCAAAGGCGTGATCGAGTTTTTTGGTGAACCCATTTCGTCCTCTGCCAGCAGTGCCGCCGCCAAGGGATAGCTCGACGTGAATCCAGACTAGCCTGCCGTGGCTTCTAAGGAGCGCATTGACCTCTACGGCAGTATTGTCCCCAAGTTGCTCCATGTGGCTCTCCGTGCCCGTCCTGACATCTTACCTGCCGTTGCATTTCTCTGCTCCAGGCTGTCTGATCTGCGCGAGCAAGACTGGAACAAGCTACCTCGTCTCCTGCAGCACATCAACGGGACCATCTCTTTGCCTCGCATCCTTGGAGGAGGAACACTCACCTGGTTGAAGACATGGGTGGATACCTCCTACGCGGTTCATCCCGACTTCCAGAGTCACACTGGCGGAGCAGTGTCCCTTGGGCTTGGTACCTTTATGTGTAAGTCCCAAAAGCAAAACCTGAATACCAAGAGCTCGACAGAGGCCGAACTCGTCGGCGCCAGTGACTACCTCCCGTCTACTATCTGGGCAAAGTTGTTCATGGAGGCACAAGGGTACCCCATCACCGTCAACGACTTTGCGCAGGATAACGAAAGCGCAATGAAACTGGAACTCAACGGCCGTGCGTCGGCCGATATCATTCACTGCCCTACTGAGGAAATGTTGGCTGACTTCTTCACGATACCACTTCAGGGAGCCCTTTTTCGAAAATTTCGGGATATTATTCTCGGAGACAAACCACTCAGCTCCCATTCCGTCCCGGTCACGTCGCTGCGTGGGGAGTGTGTTGGAAGGGATGACGAAACAAATGATGCCTTAACGGAGAATGCGGAGGAGCATTCGAAAGCCGATGCGGAAAAGCATTCAGAAGCGGCAAGTCGTGCGGGGAGGAATACATTCCCAGAAGCACCTAGTCGGTGCACATACGCTGATGTGCTCCGAAGATGCGAGGGCTCTGAGGCGAATGGTGCCAACGTAAACGGAATTGCTGGTAGAGACAATGATTATGTCTCCCGAGGATGCAAGAACATCGCAGACGGAGTAGCCTCTGCAAAAAAGATTAGAGACGGAGTAGTCTCTGTAAAGAAAAAGAGTATAATATCCAGAAATAATCCAATTACGAAAGGACTTCGACTTGCAGTAGTTACTCCCTTCGTAGATCATTTTGTTTGATTCGTCTTTAACAAATCTACCGTCTAATAAGGGACAGTAGTGGAGACAAGAATCAAGTACAATATAACGTTCTCCGAACTTCTTGCCCCCTGAGTGGATCACCTTTGTCGTGGCAGGGGGGCTTAACCCAAGTTTGTCAGAGCCTGGGGAACTAAGAATCCACAGACGATCTATCAGTGCGACGGAAGAGATCGTCCCAGCGGTAGTACCAACTACTGCTGTCTTGTGCATGGCATCATGCAGAACCGGTGGCCGACCGGAAAGATTGTGTTTCACTTGTTTAGTCGGAAAGGGGCTAAGAGAGAGGAGGAAGAATGCTTAATGCATGATTCCTGGTAGAGTTGTGATGGGCACTGACATTTCTGTGGAAGAAATGGCATCATAACCCAGCCGAGTGTCTAGGTATTGCAGAGGGACGGTACCATTTCATTGGAAATAGTACTGGTGCTTGGCATGGAAGGCTTCTTTTACACGTACAATCCGCCCAATTCGGGTCGCAACAGGTAAAAGATATCAACACACCCAACACAATTTATGTGGTTAATTGCTGCAGCATTGTTTTCGGAAGACCACGCCATATCTGACACTCACTGGTTTGGACTTTTCCTCATTCGTGAGGTTTTTTGCCTTTCCAGTACTGAGTGGTGGGCAACGGGGTACTGAGTGGACGGAAAGCTGTTGCATAATTTGCCCCGCCCCCTTGGGGGCCAGGCGGGTGAGCCAACTTCTCAGATGCGGAATCGATCGTAGCTGGTAGTTGGTATTGCCTTAAAATAAATTTTCTATTGCTAGTTCTCCGAACTTCTTGATCCTGTTGTTCCACACGGCGAGCTCAACCTCGAGCTCGTCGGCATCCAGACCGTCGGGTCGGGTTCTTGAATTCCGAGAAACAGGGTGCCATATCTCCCGAATGCGCCATGTTGATCTCAAGGTACTGTTGTAGGGCAGTACCCGTCGCCAAAAACTGCTTCAGGTCACTTGACTCGCTGTACACCTGAAAAACGTGTCCGTTCAACCCAGGTATATCCCGTAGGATGAGGAAGAGGAGTTAACAACAGTAGAAGAGATAGAGGAGGTTACATGATTCCAGCGGTGCCTGCTCCGGCCACAGTGACGGTTACTTCCGCCGTTTCCGTTGTTGCTTGCTCCGTGTGTTGCAGAAGCGGCAGGTGTCGGTGCTGCTGCCGCCGACGAAAGACGATAACAACACCTCAGCTGGCAGCAATATCACGACGCCTTCCTCTCATCGCCACTGGATAATACGACGACAACAGCACTCGCTTCGCCTTCCTCCTCCAACAACAAAAACATCCATCGACGACGACAGATGTAGCCGTGAGCAAATGGACGGTCAAGATTGGTGATCTAATTGTCGGCCAGATGCATGGATTGCTGGATGCACATTTAATACCTACAATCCTAAAGACGGGAAGATTTCTCCTCCATCCAGAACCACCTCTTTGTTTGCCGTTCGAAACTGGCGTTGGAGAAAGCAAGCGTGGACAACTCACCTTAAAGAAATGGACGCCAGCAATACCTTCCTGTCTCGCAACATTCCTGGCATTCCGATTGAGAAGTTCTCCTCATATATGGAGGGAAACGACATTCGCATGGACCCAAGATGCTTTGTTGCTTGTGAGCCGTTTGACCAATTCAAATATAACGTCACTCTGCTTAGTTGACGCTGGCCGCTGCTTAGTCAATGCTCATGTCATGACCTCTCTTCTTGGATGGCGACAACTGCTGCGCTCCTGTGATGCGATAAACGCCATTTTCGGATTTTTGAAACGACTTGGCGACACGGTCGCAAATCACAAGGAATGGCCCCAAGATTTCCTGTTCCAAAGAGTCGAGTCTCACATACATTTCATAGCAGTCGTGCGCTGCTGAAACAACCAAACCGATGATTTCAAGGCCTTTCATGCCTTCTGTGCTTGCAACGCGCTCTTTAACTTTGTTTCTTTTGGAGCCAATAGTGATTAGCGCCTTTAGCGTTGCGTCACTGTAATTTGTTAACTTGGGCTTTCTGAATCGTTCAGCATGCTTATCGTGACCCGTCTATGAGGTTCAAAAGTCCTTGTGAGAATTAGATTTTTAGTCTAAGCAAGAAAAAGACATGAATGTCAAAAACAAAGAATGCCCACCTGATCCTGTACAGACGTCATAATGGACTCAAGGGCGCAAGTCTTGTTGTCGGCATAGGTTACAACGAAATCAGTTTTTCCTCTGGTTGTGCCTTTAGGAGTTGAGACAGTGTAGTGCAACTCGTCTCGTAGAATTCTGGCAAAAGCATCGTTGTAGTCGTCTTCGAAAGGAAGCTCGTCACTGGACTGGGACAGGGGGGTATTGAGCTTCCCATCTTTCCTAGGGATTGGATTGTCAACGACGGTTGCAAACGACATGAAAGGAAGGGCTCGTACGACCATGTCGGCGGCACTGCGAGGGTCCCCTCCAGTCAATTGTCTCTCACATCCAACCTCACTTGGGAGTATGTCGCCATAATATTCTGCCATGAGAGAGTTTGCCACCCCGTACAACTTTGTCGAATCTTCCCAATCGTACAACACAAACTCATTATCAGCACCGCTGCGCTCCGGCACCAAGAATCCGTTGACTGTTAGTTCCCGATCCTGACCACGAAGTTCCTTCTTCGATTTTGAGCCCCCAAAGAGAACCTCTGTAAATGCTTCAGGGATATTACTGAGCTCGCTGAACTTCCCGTTGACATGCACAGCTCTTGACATCTTAAGATATTTTCGAAGACCCATATTCCAACCCCCATTACCCTCCTTTCTACTTGCTTCGAATGACTGTCTCACCCTAGCAACACTCTCGTGGATGTCCCACGTGGATTCTTCAGCAACTCCCTCTTCACATTGACAATCCTGAACCCAATTCATCGCACCCATGAAAATACCTCTATGGCCGGAGCAGATTTTCATGAAGAAATCGACAGACTCAGGAGTCAAATAGACTTCAGCCGATCTGAGATCCTCTGTTATTTGTCCTCCGTCTGGTATAGGTGGATACCACATGTACTTTTTAGAAATCTGGGAAGGGGTCACACAGGAATTACCGTCTTTGTCCTTTGTCGTGGCAGCCGCTGAAAAGAGAAGAACCTTGGGTTTGGGAATACCAACCCAATGTTGTGGTAACTTGAAGAGATCCTCGATTAGCTCTGAATGTGCAAAAATTAAGTGCGCCTCGTCCAGGATAAGCGTCTTATTGGCCTTAGCAAGTTCCTTCAGAGAATTCTTGAATGTCAAAGTGGACGACCTCTCCTTGCCCAAGCTGCTACAAATCGCATCGATAATATTGTTGCGGATATCCTCCTCTCTTCGGTCCACTTCTGCCAAAACGAATTCGTCACTGTGATGAATGGCCAGGTGCTTAGCAAGCGTAGTCTTTCCGGCCGCAACAGGGGCGCGTATGAACGTAACAGAACCTTTCTTATTGTACACGATATGCTTGAGCTTTTCCACCGTAGTTTCTAGTGGGATAAAGACAGTGCTACCTGCTTCCGCAGGATCGTCCAATGGAAGTTCTTTGTCTCTTGAAGACGATGCGCTCTTTACTAAAGCAAGATTGGCCATTGTCCAAGTTCCTGCACAGTGCAATTGATCTTGTTCTTGCCTCTCCAATCTGGTTGTGTTTGATTTGACACGGTACGACCGGCACACTACGTACATTCTATGATACGTATATACCTACCTAGTACAATTGACTTATTACAGTTAAAATGACACCACGCTTGGCGCCAGTGTGGTTTGCGCCAGCGAGCTGGCATTGCAGTACCAAGCACGATTAAAGACACTCGCGACTCGTGACTCGCGATAGTAGGCTCTGGCCTTTTCCACATAGAGTGCGGTAGGTACTTACAGTTAACCGTAAAATAAAAGCAAAAATCAAGCAAGCCTACTCACACGGTGAAACTTCTTTAGAGTTGTTAGTTATGATGTCATCATGCTTCTTCATACATCCAAACAATATATATTATTATACTCCGAGTACCATAAAAAATGCTCTTGATACAGGGACTTGTAGGGACCTTCTTGTAGGAATAACAGGATGTGTCGCCTTAAACGATCTCTCCTTTCCTGGATTTCCCACATTTCCTGTTCTACACAGGTGGCACGTAACAACGTTTGGGATGCTACTTCCCAAGCAGTTTGTGAATCAAGGGGGTGACCCGTACCTCTATGAGTTGTACTCCCGTTTTGACGCCGCTGGTTTCGTCCAATCAGCAAGAGTAGAAAACACCATTGGAGGTGATGGGGATGCACGATACCGTAAATATCGCATCAATTGGCGTGGTCAAATTTTGAACACGAATCTTCTACGGCTGCGGAATGTTTTGGGGCCGCAACGAATGAAAGGAACTGTAATTGATGTGGTCGTTCCTTCCTTTCGGACAAACAACAATGCGATTCTTGAGACTTGAGAAGATCTGCAACCTTCGGGCAACTGTCCCAGCATACGTCAAGTTCTGGATTGTAGTTGACAATCCCATAGACAGTCATGTTTCAACAGTTAAAGACTTGCGAACTCGAATGAACAACGACCAATTGCAAGTTTCCAACAACTACTTCATCAACGTCATTCACTATTCCGAGAATCGCGGGGCAAGTTATGCTCGCAATACTGGCTACAACTATTCCACCGCTGACTACATTATCTTCTTAGACGATGATATTGTGCCCGGTGAAAACCTTCTTGATGCTTACATCGGAGCTATCCGACGGTATCCCGACGCGAAGGTTTACGTTGGTCTCACTGAACTCCCCCAAGCTTGCAATCTTTGGACAGAAATGTTGTCAGCATGTAATGTAGGGTACTTTTACTCCATTGCTCAAAAGATGACACGTCCATCGTGGGGTGTGACTGGAAATTTGATGGTTCGTGGGTCCCGCTTCAATCCAACGATACAATTCAAGTCTATATATCCCAAGACTGGTGGAGGCGAGGACATTGATTTTGTATATCAGTACAAGAGATTTTATGCTCCTCAAGGACAACGAGTGACGGTAGGAGTTCCACAGGCGAAGGTTTTCCATCCACGGTGGAGGGAAGTGGGTGTCTTTTACCGACAAATCGTAGGTTGGGCACGGGGAGATGCCTTGTGCATCACAGAATGGCCAGAAAAGACATTTTTGATCTTCCCAAACTGCGTAGAACATGTCTTCTTTATCATCGTTCCCACTACGGCGTATTTGAGACGCCCAGTTGCGGGATTTGTGGCGGCTGCTTCTGTCATTGCCATTGAGTCTTTGATGAAGGGCTTTTCCTACTTTGAGGACGTAAGTCGTATTGCCGAACAGCGCGGATTTAGCAGCCGAAGTCGAAAATTTCTCGTTGGACTTGGCGCAGGTTCTGTCCTCTCCTCACAAGAAATCACACGCACGATTAGCCTTATACAAAGGTTTTCACTATACTCGTTATGTAGACGCGTCGACTGGTTTGATGGTCGATCGTGCTGGATATACAATTGAAAAGCGCTTTTTCCTTTTTTCTTAACAGTTGCATCACGACCTTTGCTTTTGGATGTTCGTATCGGCGTTGAATGCCTTGCTTTTTATATTTTCAATGTACATCAATAAATGAAAAAGACAGAATTATTATTATCACCAGTCGCAAGCATACGATTGCCGACTGAAGCAGAGGCTTCTCCGAATTACAAGACATTGAGTTGATCATTCCGGGACGGGTGTCGATTCATCCTCCATTGTTTCCGAGATGACAGCCTTTTGGATATCTGATAATCGTGGTTTGGTATGGGAGTTTTTCCTGTTATCCAATCGATTAGCTCCACGGAAAACGAAGGTCGATCGTCGTCGACTGTGCTCCAATCCATCTTCGTTTCCGTCACGAACCCGTACACACTCACTCCTCAAAATTTTGGTGATTTGAGAGAACCCTGGGCGCTCCTGAATGTTCTCACTCCACGCCCGTCTCAGCAGATTTTTGAGAGGGACGGGCCAAGCAGCATCCACAAAGGGACGTTTTTGCTCACCGGCCCACACCTTCGCTTTCAAGGATCTCATCGTGTAAAGCTCAAAGGGAGTCTTGAGAGAATAAATTTGCCATAACATAATCGCAAAGGAATACACATCACATTTTTCGTTGTAGTTTTTCTCCCATGCCACTTCTAAAGTATTGGACAGTGTGATAGTGATCGGATTAGATTGCTTTTGCAAGATCCGCTTTTGGTATTCTCATCAATCCAACTTCTTACCTGGAGCCATGTAGCGGGGGGAGCCTGTCATTCCGGTGAGCTTGTAAAGCCCATCATCGGTCTTCTTGCTCTGTTTCAACTCCGTAGCCAATCCAAAATCGCTGGAGTCGGATTAATATTGCAACGATATGAGAAGTGCGGGATGAGTGACGTGAAGTGGCAACGTAACGAATGTCATATAAACTCCTCTGACACGTACAAGATTTTGATGTCGTTTCGGATATCGAAACCTGCGCAAAGAGACGAGGGGTTAGAAAGCAATACATGTCACCTGTCAACAGCATTTCATAGATCATGAGACAAGGCCGAGGAGATTATCACGTACCGACATTTTCTGGTTTCAAGTCTCGGTAGATAATGCCTCGGTTGTGTAGATAGCCCAGTGCCGAACTAAGGTCGAAAGCTGCCACCATTTTTTCGGAAGCCAATTCCTTGGATTTATCACCTTTGCGGTCAAACAGCTTTCCGACACCGTTTACACGTTTGGATCGTTTCTCCCACTGGGTGATCCGTCCCTCCAGGGTATCGTATAGACGGTCCATGACAATGAAATAATCGCCATTGAAGGGAGAAATCTTGGCCAAGGCTCTCAACTTGATAATGTTTGGATGTTCCGTATCACTCAAGATACGTGTTTCGATCGCCATGTCGATGATTCCTTGAATGAAGCTTGCTGGATCTTCAACAGTACTAGTACTCAGGAACTTTACGGCGTACCGAGCATGGCCATTGCTGCGCAAACAGTGGTCGGAAATGAACTTTCGACTCTCCATTTGACCGGCTTCGACTTCCTCGTCCTCATACGGTGCATCTGCATTTCCCATCAAGTTACGTGTTGACATTAGAAGCCTTTTCGATGTGGAGAGGATCTCAAAGTTCGCCTTGAATCCGCGGACTTCATAGACTGTACCGAATCCTCCTTTTCCAAGAATTTTGCCCAAAGTCACTTCAGATTTGGTGAATTTGGGGAAGTTTTTGGTATTGTCTTCTATGGTTGAGTCAGAAAAGGTCTTGGCGACGCTATCTTCGGCATATTTCTTTCCAGCTTCCTTCTGCCGCTCAGTTTCAGCTATATTCCTGGAAGAACCAGCGGTGGCGGTTGGAGCTCCCATGACGATCGAACAAAAGATACCACGATATGAAGATAAATGTTACAGTGTGTTTGAAATCGGATGACTTTTCTCCTCAATTCCGCAAAACAGTGTGAGATCACGAAGCAAAAAAAACAAAAACACACAAGTGCCACAATACGGATCACTGAAAATTGTTTCTCACTTGACTCTGAATGTGAACGTCCTGTTTCGATCATTAACAGTTAAGTACTCTTCTACTCGATGTATCTACCTACCTGTAGATTGCTACAGTACAGAGTCGACCACGGTACCGTGATAGTAGGGTATGGTAGTTTTAATGAAGCAATTTATAATACACTATATAAATCGGATTTTGGACAGGCGGACTGAATTCAGTCCCCTGGACGGAATTCATTCCCTTCATTTGACGAAGTTATCTCCCTCTAATGTCAGCCAAACGGACCGTTAGCTGTTAAAACAGTTATTTTACATCAAGTACTTGCATGGGTATAATAGGTCGCGGTTTAAATTGTCGTTGAGGCAAGAAAATTGGCTCCTGAAGTGCAGACGTGTGATGGTCGGGTGAAAATTTCTTGGCAAAAATATTGAGAAATTTCATTTGAAAATCAACCATGAGGATTGGTTCCGGCGCTATCTGCACTGTGAAGCTCAGCAGGATTCACCCATCCAAGCACATACGCAACAAATATCCTAACCACACAAGGAAGGATGAGATTGTTGGTGTCCGGATCCTTAGACAGGAAGAAAAAATAGTCCACCGAAAGCAACAGTTGTCCGTTGTTTTTGTTCATGATGAGTTTAAGGATGATGGAGGACAACACATTGAACTCTACTGCGTGAAGAGATGGGCCCATGTCACAGCGGAAGGAGATGCCAATCTCTTCTTTGATGTTCCCCCCCCCCCCTGCAATCTCGCCAACTGGATCGGAGCCTGATGACATAAATCCACATCCAATGATCGCTCGGATGGCAACAACAGTGGGACCTCTTTCGGAATCGGACATTGCCGAAGCTCGGACCCTTGTAAATGATGTCGATGATGACAACAGGCCTGCTCCCGAGAACATCCCGGCTAGGAATGAGTCAGTTCCCAACATCTTCAATGCGGCTTGGGGCCACAGTGGCTCATGTAACCGAAAAAAGACGGGTCCAAGAGATTACAAACCCCGTCTTGAATTTGGAAACAATGAATCCATGCCGACGGTCCTCAAGATCTTTGAGAGCTTCTTCTTCCAGTCTTTTATTAAGAATGTTATCATTCCGGCAACAAACCAGACAATGCCAGGCAATCGGCCTCTAACTTATGGAGAGTTCCTTGTCTTTATTGGGCTGTGGCTACTCATGGCAACAATCGTCGGTCCTGAACGTAGAGACTATTGGAGCACCAAACCGATTGATATGTTTGAAGGAGCTCCATTCCGACTCAGCCACTACATGTCAAGGGCAAGGTTCGAACTAATCCTTAGACATTTGAGCTTTACAGACAAGCAAGCTCCTCCCCTTCTAGATCGGTTTTGGCAAGTCCGACCGATGATTTCTGCCTGGAATGATAACATGTCGAGGGTCTTTAGTCCGGGCTGGATTTGTTGTCTAGATGAGTCAATGTCTACTTGGATCAACCAATACACATGTCCGGGGTTTATGTTTGTCCCAAGAAAGCCTTGGCCCTTTGGAAACGAGTACCATACAATTTGCTGTGGCATTTCCGGCATTCTTTTTGCAATGGAGCTCGTGGAGGGCAAAGATCAACCCCGGCAGTTAAGGAACGAGGAAGACAACTTTGGTAAGACAGTCGGCCTCCTCCTCCGGCTAACAAGATCCTTGTGGGGCAGTGCCAGAGTCCTTGTTCTTGACAGTGGATTCTGTGTCCTGAAAGGCCTCATTGAGTTAGCCAAGAAAGGAGTCTACGGTTCTGCTCTAATAAAAAAGAGGAAATATTGGCCCAAATATATTAGAGGAGATGAGATCAAGGACCATTTCAAAGACATGCCGGTAGGCTCAGTTGATTCTATTGGAGGTAACCTAGATGGGATTGACTTTGATGTGTTTTGTATGAAGGAACCGGACTATGTGATGATGTTGATGTCAACGTACGGGACAAACATTCGGATGGGTGAACACAAGAACCGAGATGGCGTTGAAGCCTTCCAATATCCCGAGGTTGTCCACAACCATTACCAATACCGGCACCAGATTGATGATCACAACAACAAAAGACACCAGCCTAGTAGTCTTGAAGTCACATGGGCAACGAAGACTTGGGAGAACCGAGTCTTTGCATATCTCCTTGCCACCACTGAAGTCAATTGCAATCTGGCGTCATCCTTTTTCATTGGCGAACCTCCACTTCCAAGTCTATCCTTCCGGAAGGAGCTAGCAAGAGAGCTACTTCTCAATCCTTACTTTAATAGGAATGTTGCCACTGATGAAAGACCAAAGAGGAAGAGGACTTGTTGCGAGCACACATTCACGACATTGCGAGCATATACCAAATGGCAAGGCTCGGACATCATCCCATCGTCATCCATTTATCCGCAGAGAATGTGCAAAGGAAAGCACAGGAAGGTCCGGACTTACTGCAGCTGCAGTCCTGGGGTGGTCATGTGTGAAGAGTGCTATGCTCAGCACAAGCTGGAGATCGATGGTCAGTGAGCGCCATCGTCGGAAAGATTGGATTGGATTCAGTCCATGAATTTTTCGAATTTTTCGGTCTTGTAAAATGCGTAAGCAGCACCTGGACGTTCGCCTCAATTGGCGATCAGGCTGCACCACAGGTATCTCTACTGTCTTTTTTATATTTGGCTTTATGTGTGAAACTTATTTCCTAGGATGCTAGTCACATTTAACTTTAGACTGAATTCATTCCAAATTGCAGGAAAATACCCGATAACTGTAAACTAGTAGTAGCTCTAGAGTGGAAAGATTCGACCGAATCACTTATGACTGTGGACTTCGGTGTTATTAGCACCAGCTGTAACAACGAGCTACCTACGTTTATCGAGCCTGGTGTTCCAAGGCTTCGCCTTCGGTGGGCATAGGTACAACTCTTTTTATCAAGGATTCGAGGGCGATTGTCTTATTCTTCTCGAACTTCATTGCGAACTTTCTAGCTACGTACTTAGTAGTACTACGTAATTAAGAAAAGAAGATGTGACACGTGGTACCATGTCTCTCATCCATAATTATTGGTAGACGACTTATTGAAATACGACAAACTAGCTAGCTTTTCCTCGAGTGACTTTCTCTCCAATCGCTTGAAAAAGTCCACAATTGAAGACGAGCAATAAAAACAGAGAGAGCAGCGAGTTGAGATCGGGACGGTTTCTGAGTGCTGCTGAAGTCGTTGCTTCGGAGAAAATACTCCAAAGTTGAGGGCTATTCCAAAACCGAGAATTCTTATTGCAGCACGTTTTCGCCTTTGAAAAAGAGTTGAGTAATCTTAAGTCCAAGAGAAGACTTTTAATGAATAAACTCTTTAAAGAGGAGAAAATGGGCGAATGTGCCATCATCGATAAGAGAAGAAGCTCCAATAAAGTAGGGTCTCTACCCAGTACCGTATTCATCTCGAATTTACGGTGAGCAATTGGCCGGTAAATATTGTCTCGTGTTTTGAATTTTGAACCCTACAACGATAGTCACGGAGCAAATGTATCTTGGTGTTGCCTCACAGTCAGTTCATTCAGGCCTCAAGAATCAAGATCATTAGCTTTTTTACCTTGTTCCAACGATTCCAGAAACAAAAGCGCCAAATGACTTAGGCATTGAGCTATTGGACCATTATGTAGGTCTTGGCAGAAATCCTCGTTTAGGATGAATGGGCATGCTGTTGTCCCATCTAGTATAGGGACATGAAGGTGGAAAAAGTGTCTTGTTGGTAATTGCCAGCAGACTTGTCTGCTTCAATTTGGATGATCATACTATCTCTTGCCTTTGTGGCAAGAGTCCAAAGAGGCAAGCAAAAGTCTGTGACATTTTCCAGCTGGCTCTTGGGTCGTCATTTCTGTAGCAGGATGAAGCTGTTCTCAAAGGATGTTAACAATTCAACTATTGCTTTGCTGCAACAGCAATTTGCTGTTGCATTAGATATCAGCATCAGCTAGGCTCCAGGTGGTTTTGCTGACTGACAGCAAAAGCCATCATGTTCGGCGCTACAGGATCAGAAAGGAATCGTTACAAAAGACTTTTGGGCAAAAATACAACGTCAAAGAACAGAGCATTCGGGCCTGAGAACTGGAACATGAAGATGTAAGGTCTCTAAGAAGAACAGGTATTGAATGAATTGGGAACGGTTGAGTTGGTGCGTGTCGACGCAGGTTATTTAAAGTTGCCGCCTTTCGACACCGACTTGTCCTTTATAAATTTATGGCGCGGAGTCGATGCATCTAAATAATGTTGCCTTCATTCAACTTGCTCGAAGGTTGCTATCTTGTTATCTTGTAGCACCTTATTTATATTTAGCAATAAGAATGTGGATCATAATCGACGAGATTAAGTTTTCTAGTCCGACACCGCGTCAAGGTTTTAGGGCCTGTCATTATCAGCAGGAGCTTGACTAATGGCTACACAGACCGCATGTCGCTGGGGCTGGTGGACTTGTTTGTTTTATTCCACAATTCTTTTCAGTTACGTCATTTCCTTCTCTGTCAAATCCCAACTTTGCCAAGTGAAATGGTTCGAAGAAAGTGATCCGAAGGGTATTGCCGAAGCAGATCTGTCTGGTTTCTTCAAAGGAAGAAGACCTCAATTTCCTTGGTGTCTGCACTGTCAATGTTAAAGATTTTGATACTACAATGACTATTAAAACAACTAACAGAAAAATATACCATTCACTTTTCACGCAACATCTGCCACTACGTCCTTTCGTGCGAGTACATTCTTTGTATGTTCAGTACATACTGTAGTACGTAGAACTAAAGTACGTAGCATTGTTGACTGGGAATTGTGAATCTTTTATTACACGAATTATCATTACAGTTAATATTTTTTACATATTCATTTTAAAATGAATAATACATGTTCTTCAGAAGGAAAGCTTCCACCATCGCCGAAGACTATGCACTCTGCTGCCGTTGGAAATCGACAAAACTGGCAATTATCCTTCGAAACATTCAACCGACCTGGAATCCTCATCCGAATTGAGAATTCCCACCATAGTAAAAGCGTTACAAACGCCGTTCAACGGTAGAACAGCTCCTGCCATCACGAGAAGAATGTGACGACTGGACCGTTCCATTCGTCACAGACATCATGCTGTTTCTCGTTTGCCACATGCCTTTCCAATTTCCAACCATCTGCTGGTGTGGGTTTGCTCCTGCAGTGTGGCCTGATGAAAGAATTCAGATTTTCATCCTCCTCATTACCTTTGCTCTCGTTGCATTTCCTACTACATATTTCTATTTGACTCTTGAATAGCAGTGAACGGAAGCAGAATTATCACCATGGGCATTCTCTCTAACACACGTGTTGGCCAATTGTTCAAGGGCCGTTCACCCGAAGTTACCCAACCCGCTTCTCCGGCCGCCAATTTTATGCTCTCAGCGGTTTGGATCATTGGTGGGATCCTTACCGTAGCAATCCCAGCAATCTATCGCACCGTGAAGATGAATGATTACCGAAAGATGTACTACATGTGGAACTGGGAAGAGGCCCAGAAACAATACGAAGAGCAGCAACAGCAATACTGGCAAAATAAGTACGGCAATCAATGGAATGGACAAGGCAACTACCAGTACCAGTGGGAACAGCGAACAGGTACTTGGGATATCAACCAATGTAAATGGTGGCAATTGAATTGCTTCCCATTTTACATCAACGAAAACGGAGAGCCAGAACCAGCCGCTGGATGGTACCCTTCTTGGTTCAGTGGTTGGACCGTTACGGAAGACGAACGCGAGCAGTTGTTGGAAAATGGAGAGACTTCTGCCGCGCTCAAATTCGTGTATGCCTGGCAAATTATCATGTTCGCTGCCATTATCATCTATGGTGTTGTTGTAATTCGACAGAACCGCATCGTGTCTGGACTTATCGTCGCCCTCGTTGTCTTTGCCAACATGTCCTTCTTGAGCATGTGGATGCTTGCCGACGGGTCGATCATTACTGATGGAGAATACGTGCAGCAGATCGGATTCTATGGGCAATTCCCCGTCTTGATGTTCATCACCAATGCCTGGTACGTTGCTTTTGGAATGATCTTCACCATTGTCTTGGCGCTTCGCGGACATGCCATGCACGAACCTCGTCCAGCAAAGCAGGTCGAAGAACCTTCTCACTATAAATCCATGGAGGCCGAGGAGGAACCTCTCTCCAAGGATAACTCCGAAAGGTCAGCTGATGATGACTTTGTCAAGGTTGTCTAAAAATGCGTTGGCTCACGATGCCATTCCAAGGGTGATTGGTGGAAACAGTTGTAATATCTTGGCAGAAGACCAAAAATGGAACGTTGTCAGAAATCCGATCACAAGTTTATTTACAGTTAGCATTAATATTGTAATAATTCTTTCTGTTTCTCGTTTTTGAAAAAGGCTTTTGTCGATCTCAGTATCGATGGACGATACGTACTAGCTAGTAGGAAAAGCATTAATATTTGATTTTCTAAACAACATATGGCGAAGGAAGCTTCAACCGAAATACTCCATGGATCCGTCGCGACTTATTGCGAGCTATGGAAATTGGAACTCCAGTAGTAGTTGTTTTTGTTTGCGATGCACTTTCATACCAAAGTACAATCCAAGCATTTATGCTACTTCCCTAGGTAATACTCAAAGGAGAAGGAATATTTTTGACTGTGAACTATGTGTTGGTACTAGTATTCTAGTTCAAGAAGATTATGCCTGTACAAATTGAGCAGGATCGACTTCTCGAAGTAGGGACTCATTTCCCTTGTTCAAGGTTGCGCCGCCTCCAAAGGCAATGGCCCCTTCGCCCTTGATTCCCAACGGCTTCTTTGCTTCAAAACTCTTGGCTGATTCAACAATATGTGGCTGGACATCTTTGATTGGAGGGAGCTCCATTCCCTTAGCTTTCTTGGCCAGTACTTCAGCTGCAAGTTTCCCTCCAAGGACTGCACCCTCCATGGAACCAAGGAACTTTTGGGAAGTCCAGTCACCTGCCATTGTCAAATTTGGTATTGGAGTTCTTTGGCTAGGTCTGTATTTGTTGCGGCCTGGGATGGCAGCATACACAGATCTTGGAACCTTGACAACGGCATACTTTCTGAGGCGTGCTTGTCCCTGTGGACCCTGATTTTTGGTGGCTGGCCATTTCTCATCAGCAGCAATTTCTGTTGGAAACAACCTTGCAAGTTCTCCCATGGTTGCATCAATGATTTCTTCATCGCTCTTTGAGATCCAGTTGGTATTTCCACCTGCAAGTGGGGAACATGGGGCAAAAACCAGCTCAAGCATGCTTTGCTCAGGGTCGTAATATTCCTTACAAGTTACACTCATGTCTGCATACACACTCAACAGTGGAGACCTTGAGAAACATAGGTGATCCACAGCCTTTAATTTGCGGTCAAACCACATGTGCAGATTGATGACAGGAATGCCCTCCAGCTCATCAAATTGCCTGAAATATGGCATGTTTTGCCATGCCTGGGGTGTCATGCGCTTGACAATGTCAACAGGCATAGCAGACACATATTCATCTGCAACAATCTTCTCCCCAGATCTGAGCAACAAGTGTTTGATAGAGCCATCACTCTCAGTAACTATTTCCTGTACAGGTGCATTCATGACAACCTTTCCTCCACGAGCTTCAATGTGATCTACCATTGGAGCACAAAGTCTGTCAGGCTGGTTCCCATCCAGAAATGCCATTTGCAAACCATTATCCTCATTGAGGAAACGGTTCATGGCTGTCAGTACAACAGTCATACTTAGCTTGTCAGGGTCAATAAAATCCAATGCCTTTGCCATGGCAATAAAAACTTCTTCGTTGATTCTTTCTGGCATCCCGTATTTCCTCATGAATTCAGTCACACTCAACTCATCCTGGGCATCAATGAATGGCTGTCCTTCAATCAACATAGGCAGCAGTGGAGGAGCTGTCTGAATCTTTTCTGCAAGGGTCAACATTTTCTGATTGGAGAGGATTGCCAATCCAAAGTTGAAAGGGGCTGGAATTCCTGGGATGAAGTCAAAAGTTGTGAATTCACCTGGTAGCTCTTGCATGGCAAAGATCATTTGGTGGATTTTCCACTGCAAACGGTCATGGATACCCAATTCATCAAACAAGTTCATCATGTTAGGATACGCTCCAAAGAAGATGTGTAATCCAGTTTCAATCCAATCTCCATCTTTGTCCTGCCACGCTGACACTTTTCCTCCCAAAACATCTCTGGCTTCATACACTGTTGGCTCGTGACCTGCATCCACTAAATACTTGGCACATGCTAGACCAGAGAGACCACCGCCAATAATGGCAACCTTTTTCTTTTCGCCTGGCTCAGCCTTGAGTTTTGTCGAAAAGGACTTTGAAAGTTGGTTGTACAGACGGTAATTGTCGGTGTTTTCGACATTAGGCTTAGGATAGTCTTTCATCACCAGTGTGCCTTTGTTGGTTGTGACAGATCTATGGGTGACTGGAGTGTGGGGTGCGAAAGCCCAGGCTCCGCCATGTAAGCACAGAAGCAGAGCGGAGAGAAACTTCATGTTAGGCAGCAAATGGGATGACTGGTTGGTGGAATCCTTGACTGTTTCTTTGATGACTGGATCAAAGCAGTGAAACGAATGCTTTGATGGTGGGTCGAGTTCAGCCTTCTTATGTTTATGAGGATCAGAGAAAGAAAGAAGTTTGCTTGTCGATAATATAACGTCAGAAGCGTGATGGAAAGGTCGGATGTTGAATCAGCCAGCTCTTGGCTGATGGAGGAATGACGATGATGGTTGCGAATGGTGTGGGCAAAAATATAATACGTCGTACTAGACTACCGGTACCGGTAATACGTTCGAAATACACAATCGCACGTGGAGGATATATTTCCGGGTTCCTTTTGAAACTCAAGTATGTTCGTGTAACTGTCCGACATTTTACGAACAGATCCACTACTACCAAAAAGCCTACAACCCTTTTTTTTCTTCGACGTACGCAGTAGCATCCGATTGGAACTCCCACCTAATAGTAGAAAATGAAAGGAAGCTTGTAAAAGAATAAATTTATTTGAATGTATTGTTGATACGAATGGAGGTAAAAGAGATATGATACTACTTGTAGCAAAGATTTTTTGGACTATGCCTGTCACGGCCCGAAAGTGCCGTCGTCTGTCTTCGGTGATAGGATGAATTATAATAATGTTGTTTCGTGACCTTTGATGAAAAGAGATGGGAAGAGTACCTTACCACTTTCCGGTACAAAGGTCGAAGACGCCTTCGATAAGGTCGCTGCCTCGCTTGACGACTGCGACTTCCATACTGCTGGCGTACGGAACGGGAGCGTCGTCCATACATAGTCGCTTAACCGGAGCGTCCAACAAATCAAAGAGTTCTTCGGAAACCAAAGCGCTGATGGTTGCACCAACACCTCCACTCTTGGTAGACTCGTCCAAAATGCAAAGCTTGTGTGTTCGTTGGAGAGACTCTTTGATGGTGTCCATATCCAAAGGCTTGAGCGATCGCAATTCGATCAGATCGATATCGAATCCTTCCTCTTGAATGGAATCAATCGCAAGTTGAGCCTCTTTCACTCCATGCAAGTACGTCAAAACAGTGACAGCCTTTCCAGAGTTCACAGCGGCGTCAGACGCTTTATTCAAAACGGCGGCCTTGTTCAATGGCATGCACTTGCCCAAGTCGACGGGTCCCTTAGATTCCTTCATCATCTTGACGGGAGCAAACAAAAAGCACGGTCCATTGTCACGAATCATGGATTTTGTCAGGCCGTAGGCGGCTTCTGGAGATGCGGCAGTACCAATCTTCAATCCTGGAATGCCCATGACGTAGGCGTGGAAGGGTTGACTGTGTTCGGCGCCCAAAGCTTGGTTGGGTGCTGTACCCCCGGCGCCAATAATGGTCATGGGCATGTCGAATTTGCCTCCGGTAGTAGCGTATGTGTTTCCAGCCGAGGAGATTTCGGCCATGCCGTAAATTCCAAAGTTGGTGTTCATGAGCTCTACAATGGGACGGTATCCGTTCAAAGCTTCACCAAGGGCCTTTCCGATGAAATGTCCCTCGTCGATGATCTCGTCAGCGGCACGACCCTTTCCGTACGTCTGTTGGGTCAATTTGGGAATATCGTACGACGAACCGGCTTGAAGATCTTCCGCATGGATCGTTGTAGTGGGATCTCGAAGCATTTCTTCGTGGATGGCAAGGTTGATGGCATCGCCGATGGAAATTTCGCCAGCTTTTGCCTTGGCTTGCAAAGCAGCAATGTGGTCTTGGATGACTTTCATCTTCTCGGGAGCGATGGTACGGGCATTGACAGCATCAGCGTACGATGGGCCTTGTCGGAGATTGTAGTCAGTGTCTGGCTTGTCGGGGAATTCCAGCTCTTTGGCAAGTTCGACCGGAGGCATGGGAGAGTTGTCGGCAAATTTGACGCATTCCTTGACTTCGGCCAAAACTTCCTTGCGAGCTTCCTTGAGTTCGTCTTCGGTGAAGACACCAGCTTGGATGTATTTGTCTTCGAATCCCTTGATTGGGTCTTGCTCTTGGCGAGCCCAGGCCTTTTCTTCCTTGCGTCCACGTTCGTGTTCGGGGTCGGCGGGAGAGTGACCGTTGAATCGGTAGGTGTGGACCTGCAAGATGGCTGGACCGTTTCCCTTGCGGATGTAGTCAATGACGGCCTTTCCTCCCTTGGCGACATCGGCAGCATCCATACCGTCCACCAAAAGCCCTGGAACGCCGTAGTGCTTACCTTGTTCGTACACATTGGAGTTCTTCGCGATATCCGGTGTGAACGTGTTGATTGCACGACCGTTGTCAATGACCAACAGGAGGAGGGGAAGATTATCCTTGGAGGCGGCGTTCAGCAATTCTGCCGTTCTTCCGTTTTGGGCACCACCCTCTCCGACAAAGACGACGGCAATTCGGTCATCGTCGGCAGGAGGAGGGACGTCTTGTTTCTGGAAGTTGGCATCATCGGAGACGCCCAATTCCCGATCCAGAAGGATGGATTTGGCGGCACCAGCTGCGTACGGGAGTTGTTCACAAACGAGGGCCCATCCCCCTTGGAAGTACGTCTCTCTATCGAAAATATGCATGGATCCACCGGCACCACGGCAAGTTCCAGTGTCCTTCATGAAAAGTTCCGCCATGACGGCACCAGGATCGACACCGGACGCAATGGCGTGGGTGTGTTCTCTATAATAAGAAAATTTCTTGTCGCCCTTCTTGATGGCGTAGTCGACCAGACCGGGAATGGATTCCTGTCCGTTATCCAAATGCATAAAGCCACGGATTTTTCCTTGCATGTACTGTTGGTTGCAAGCATTTTCGAATCCACGAGCCATTTGCATTGCCTTGTACAGCTTCATGAGTGTTTCCTTGTTGGTTTCAACCTCGGAATCATACGCATCGATTTCGGCGTCGGAATATCCAAAGTTCTCCTTGAGTTGATTTGCCACATCGTTCCATTTCAAGTTGATCGGTGGTCGCATGACACTCTCGTTTTGTTCTGTGGCAGCCGCTGTGGTACTGTCAAGTGTGGCAGTCATGTATAAAGGAGATGATGACAAACCAGAAGAAGTTAAGGCGGTTGTCATTTTGTTGTTGTTGATAACGGCCGAAGGGCCACTGTGGAAGTATAAATATGTATGTATTGTGAGAAAAGACGAATCAAAGACCAAAGGATAACAAACAAACAAATCAGTACATGAGAAACACAAAACACAATGACAATCACAAAGAGCAATATCTCATCATTCCGTATTATTTGGTCGGCATTTTTGTTGGTTGCGACTATACCTAATATGTTATTATAACTTA
The DNA here is from genome assembly GCA_019154785.2 of Nitzschia inconspicua. Lineage (NCBI taxonomy): Eukaryota > Bacillariophyta > Bacillariophyceae > Bacillariales > Bacillariaceae > Nitzschia > Nitzschia inconspicua. Next base: position 559,892 of record JAGRRH010000006.1, on the reverse strand, counting down.
CACAAAGGCAGCGGCCGTAGCCAAGCAGACTGATAGAGCTGCAGCTGTAAACTTCATGTTGACTGGTAGGTTGGAGTTTTTTACAACTTTACTTTGTCGAAATTATGTTTATGACAGATGGCAATTGTTCGATCTATCTGTATCTTCCTTGTTTAATCTTCGTTCCCTTTAAAATGTTGTTGTCGTATCGAGAAAAAGAAGAAAAGGACGACGACTACAGCGTTCGATGACGACGACGACGATTGAAGAACAAAGAGAGTGAGACATACAGAGTTGATATGCGGAAGAGAGCCAAAGCGAGACGTTGATGTTTGGGGGAGAGGTGTGTGTGTTTGTTGGATGATGTCGAGTTTGAAAGGAAGACGTGGTGATGGCGTCGTCGACCAGTAGTTTTTCGGAGACGGACAAGTGACGTGTGACGTGTGAGATGAACCACCACGATTGTATGATACCTACTCCGGGTACTTTGTCGTGTCGTCTCTCCAGTGATTGACTGCTAATAAATCCGTCGATTTAACGGCCTCATCCTTCAGACAGGGATATTCCAACTTGTGACGTCGCTGATCTCTCATCAACCTTTCATCCTAATACGGTACCTATGATACCTCGTACTACGAGTAAAGAGTATGATACCATACCTAGTAGGTACTACATAGTCGGTGCTACCTACCTACCGGCCGGGGAGTACGTCGTAAAAGATACCCAAGAGAGTCTGGTGTATCTCTCTAGTAGAGAGGGATCAATCTTGTTCGTCTACTTTCGTAGTCTCTATTGTAAAACGACTACTTACAGTTAACAGTAAGTACCTCTACCGGTAGATACTACGAGTGAACCAACAGAAACCCTCCATGCTACGTAGCAGTAGCAATCTGCTTACCGTAGCAGACTTTCGTTTTAAGACTTGCCTGCTGCTCCGGTACCAGCGAGATGCGCCGGAGAGTCCCTAGAAAAAAACGAATTGATGGAGTGGGTTGTAGTTTTTCCGAAACACTGTTGTACGACCATAGATTTTTAAGGAACCAGTTGTTGAATTCGACAGATTTGCTAGCTATGACGATTCCCCGTGGAATCCAATAGTCTGCGAGATTGCGGCGGTCAGATCATTTCTTGTTGCATTTGTTTCAACATTTTTATTTTAAATTGTTTCGATGGTTTAAAAGATCCCAAGTGCGGTTGTAATCGCAAAAACGATGAACAACGATCCGCCAATGATGCCAATCACCTTCTCCGAGAGATACTTTGCCACGACGGCACCACCGGAAACTGCAATGCCCGTTGCGACTGCGTGAGCGGCTACAGCACCCGCGGCAACGCTGGCAGGATTTTGCGCGGCCGATAATGCGATCGTAGACAAGAAGGATCGATCTCCAAACTCGGCGGCAAACACCAATCCAAATATACTCAAAATCCGAGCGCTGGTGTAATGATGATGATGGTAGTAGTGGTGGTGGTAGTGATACGGACGAAATACAGTCATACATTTGTCAGTTGACGTATTGAAGAAAAAAATCGGAACCGACATTGCAAAACCATTGATGAAAAACTTACATTGCAGTGTTTTGTTTCGTGGTGTCACTCGCTTCCACCTCTTCTTCTGCTTCTGCCAGTTCCTCGTCCATGGTACTGGTGCCTTCCTCCATTTCCAATGCCTCCTTCAAGGTCTTGTATCCAAAAAAGGCAAAGGCCAACACAGCTGCCACGTCGTCTAATGGGATTCCGACTCCATCCCCTCCCAAGAATCCCGTTGGGACGGCATGGAAGGCTTGACCGATTAGAACACTAATGAGCGTCATAACAAACAGGGCAGCCATCGATCCCAAGAAGGAAATAAGTTTGGACGTTTTCATGGCCAACAAGCCGGCAATAAAGAACGTCTTGTCACCAATCTCACTAACAAAGACCAATGAGAAGGCTTGGTAGAATCCCGTCTCGGAAAGAGACGACAGAAACGAGTTGGTAGAAGAGGCCAAGGAACTCGCACCTCCCGAAACAAAAGCCAGATCCAGGGCGTGACTCCATGACGGAAAGGATGTCAAGACTGCAGTTGTTAAGAGAGCTGCAGAAGCAGCAGTCAAGTGTTTTCTTGACAAAAATGGTGACCACGACGACGGCAGCAACAGCGCCGATGGCGATCGTATAGAGGCAGTGTTGTCACGTGATTTGTTGTTGTTTTTTCCTAGACCTGCATCACATCCGTTGAATACTCTCATCTTGGAACCGCCAGACATTCGGATCTCGTTCATCGGAAAACTAGTTCTAACTGCTGGATTGGGAACAGGAGGCGATAGCATTGTCAATAAGTGTCGAGATGGTGTCGCTACTGGAGAATACTGAACCGTACTGTCAATGTGACGAAATGTCAAGGACAACAGGAAAACGAAGAAACGAAGACGGGTTTAGAGAAAACAGGTGACGAAAAGATTTTTTGTGTGTGCGACACGACAACTATGTGGACGACGTCTTGTCCTCATCTCACCAAAACGCTGCACTATCACGGAAAGATATGCAACACAAAAACAAAGCGAAAAGCGTTGCTTGTATTGCAAACGCTGCTCGCTTCGTTTTGGACTGGCGGACACTCATCGATATGACTGATCACACAAACACTCTCTCTATCTACGGGTTCGTGAGAGAACAAAGCAACAGGAGGACTTTTTGTGCAGTAGATGAGTCGTAGGTGAGGATAGACGGTCTACGCACGGTGAACGCTGTCGTAGAGCTATCCATCAGACATCCACGACGACAACCTGCCTCATGTGATTGGAGCACAGAGGTCGTTGGTCGTCGAATCCATCAATCGGTATTCATTCATGCAAAACGAGAGGGACGCTTGTTGTTGATGGCAATCCCAAACGGCTCGATTGAATTCCACGCGGAAGACAATGAGCAGTCGATGACGTGTGTTGATGTGAAAGGTGGGCCAGCTCGAGCGAGCACATTTGTTTCTCTGGTTTCTCGAATTCCGACGGTGCACGTGTTTAGTCATCCGAAGCCAGCCTGCGTACCCTGAACAGGAGCTATAAGAATGTAGAAAATAGAAACATGATATGAATCTTGCGTTGGCAACGTCTATTACTTAGTTTCTTTCAGTCCTCGAGATTTGGCGGGTTGCTGTTGTTGTTGAAGAGGAGAGTTCGAATTAACTGTAAATAAATGAAAAAGCGTTGAAAAGATGAGGACAGCGATACGACTTGCGGAGCATCAACCCTCTTCCTACGACTCTCAACGACGTAACGATGTACAATCATAGCTAACAGGGTCCCGCTCAAGCGTGTCGCGGAAAAGAAGTCACGTATTCCAAGGACTACCTACGAATAATAGCTGTTGGCGGCGATCGTGTATCTCGTGGGCAAGTGGGTAGATCGATGGAAGGTATTTAGCATCAAGTTGTTTCTACACTACAGTGCAAGTGATTTCATCCAAGATACTACCGGTAGTTGATCTATCTTATTCATGTTCTCTTGCTAGATAATTGGGTGGAGAGGAAGATGAATCTTCCACCTACAGTCGTGATTGAAACGCCGTCTCCAAGAGCTTCTAGGGGCATGTATCACCACCAGCAACAAGGTTTTCAGGAATGGAATAGGGATGCTGGGAGACCGTTCGCAGACCGCAATGCAGTCCAAAGGATCCCCAGTAGCCAATCCGTTCGAACATCGGAATCGACTCTGATGCTTGCTGCCGCTGCTCGAAGACAGAGGCTGAGATCAGATTTCGGTCGTGTATCGGAATCGGAAAGATACGTACCTCCACAGCAAACGTATAGGCAATATGGGGACAGGGCGACATCGTATTATTATTATCCTCCGCACCAGCAACCATACGATTCTCCATATCAGCAACAGGTACAGCCGACATCATGTTCATTATGGACACATCATCATGACTATCACGCCCCCCGGGACTACATGCCAGCACGTGAAAGGCGAATGGAATATTTTCCTCACGGGCAAGATCCACCCGGGAGAATCATTAGCACTTCTTGGCTTACCGGATGCGATGAAAGAAATTCTGTAACAGTTCAACTCATGAATGCGATGCCCAAATTTCGTCCTTCCGTGAACAAATCACCTCCACTGATCAGCTCTGTGCTCCATCACGATCAGACACCATCCCGCGTGGCGATGGCTCAAAAGAGGCTCTTGCATCTTGAATTACGAAAGATTGCCCGTCGATGCCACATCTCCTCGGCTTATTCTTCTTCAGAATCTTCACAAATGTTACAACCCAGCATGGTAAAGCCTCCCAAGCTTGCACTGTTCCCCATCTCTTCTAATTCCGATGCAGGATCAACTTCTGAACAACCTATCACTGTTACTACGTTCACTACGAATGATTTGCTCGAAAGAGCACGGGAGGTGATCGAGGCAACAAGATCGATATTGTCACAATTGCAGGGACAAGTAGTAGTCGGGCAAAATTTGGACGATGCCTCCGTTGGAGCAACCAATGTTGCAAAACGCGATGCATCAGAACCTCTAGCATCGGATGATAGCACTACCTCCTGTCGCTCAATAGAAAAGTCAGCCCCAATGGTGATTTCACCCATATCCTTTCAAGACACTCGGGAAAGATCCTCTCCCCTAGTTCAGAATGGAGAGAGCTCTGCTATTTCTTGTGATATTGAAGCCCACGAAAGTCCACAAGATGTTTCTGGACTTTCTGATAACACAAAGATTATTGAGAAACATCAAGATAACGCCGTGTTCCTAAACACAGTGGGGAGGAGCATCCATGTTGATGATCTCACAAAGGATCTATCATTTCCGACAACTCATAATATGGAAGATGATCCGTCAACGGATCAGTCTTCCGTCCATTGCTCGGATGGAGTGTCGTCGGATATTTTTTCGTTAACACCATCATCTACGAATTTTTTGAAACGATTTTCTCTGTGTTCATTTGCTGGTGGTGCAGATAAGGTTCATCGTGGACGCGGGATAAAATCAAACGCAGCATTCAGTAGAATAGATCAGCCCAGCACCACCGCCTCCAAAACCAGTGGGAGCTCTGTTCCTTGTGACGCAGGTGCAGTCGCGCCGCGGACACGATCGAATCGCAAGGAAAAGGACGGCGTTGCGTTTGTCATCCACAGCACAAGCCTCTTGTTTTGCCGGAAAGACAAATTTGCACGAAACGATTGGTTTGCTGCCAAGCACTTGGATCAACAGCCTCTTGAAGGAGGAACGACCTACGAGGCCAACGTCATGGAAATGGTATTTTTTGATTAATTTGTGGGAAATAGGACATTGGGCTACGGTAGTTAAGATAGTGGATGGATTGATACTTGATACAGAATGCGACACTTCACAACGACGACGAATTTCGTACACAGATTAGTACCACCGTAATAGAAGTACTACCGTAGGTACCGGTAGGACGGTACTTACCTACCTAGTCGTAATTGCAACGGTAGTACCGGGTAGGTACCGGTGGTACCGGTAGGTACGGCAGTACATTGCATTTTGTTCTACGACTAGGTATGTAGGTACCTGTAGGTAGTATCGTGCGACGACAGGTGTCTTTGTGCCTACGCGCGCGGGAATGATACGAAAATCCAAGTGAAATGACTGCTTCGTCGGTCTTGCTCGTAGGGATGAAGGACTCGATGACTGAGAGGGCATATCAATGCCTCGTGGTCAATAGATGTCTTTCTTGAAACTCAGGCTTCATCGTGTGATGATTGACGATGAAATAGTGGACAGCTCACAGTCAGTTCCCAACTCCATTACATGTCGTTTCTACTCTACGAAGGTTCCTGGCTCGTTGCCGCTACTCGAGCCGTTTTGAAAAAGAAGCATTGACTGACATCACCATCTCCAGAGTCAACTGACAGTGAGAGAGAAAAACACCTCATTGTTCTTTATCGAACATAGAACTTTGGTCGACCATGCCAACGGTCGATATTGAAAAAGTTGTTGTAGGCAGTAAATTCCGCAACAATGTCGTCACGAAAATTGACGAAGAAGTGAAGGACCTCAAGAATGGAAAAGTCAAAATCCGGAGGCTGATTACGTTGGACGATGGAATGATTGTGATTGAAGATCTCTATTACGACTTTGAAGAGATCGTCGGTGAATACAAGGAATTGCAATACAACGAGATTGCCTTTCCCGACATGTCGCCTAGAAAAAAAAAGAAGAAAAAGAAGAAGGATGTAAAAGACAGGAAGGAGTCTCCACCGCCACTAGCTCCTACCAGCCCCGACGATGAGCCAAGTGTTAGCGATTCCGAGGAGGACGCTCGTGTCGCAGCAGAAAAGGCAGCTCGCGAAGAGCGCTTGCGACGAGAAGCAGAACAGCGTGAGGCGGAAGAGCGATTGCGACGAGAAGCAGAACAACGTGAGGTGGAAGAGCGATTGCGACGCGAGGCAGAACAACGTGAGGCGGAAGAGCGATTGCGACGCGAGGCAGAACAACGCGAGGCGGAAGAGCGATTGCGACGCGAGGAAGAAAAACGCGAGGCGGAAGAGCGACTGCGACGCGAGGCAGAACAACGTGAGGCAGAAGAGCGATTGCGACGCGAAGGAGAAGAGCTTGCCAAGGAAAGGGCAAAGGAACAAGAAAGGCTCAGGGAGGAAGAAAAAAGGCGCCGAGAAGCTGAAAACGAACGAAGGAGGAGACAGAATGAAGAAAATAACAGGATTCGGCGACTGCGTGAGGCATGGCAGCCGCTAACGGTACCAGCCTTTACACCCTACAATGATGAAACGGAAGAATGCACAAGAGCTGTTTGGACTATCCCTGAAGAATGCAAAAAGGATTACGACCCCAATAATTGGCCTTCCAAAGAAGTTGTCATATACCCACCAAACAAAACCCTTCCTCATTCTATTCGATCTGCTGGCAACATCCCACACGGATATTGGTGCTACAGCCGAATGGCAATGCAGCCGGAAGATAAAGATACGGAGTGGGTACCCCTAGAAAGTGCTGACGGCGAAGCTCCATTCTCACTGTACCTTCCAGGTCACGACCTGCCGCAAAGTGGTGATGTGCTGGTGGGAGAGTGGCACATGGCATCACCCAGTGTTTGGCCGCCACCAAAGGGGCCGAAATCATATCAAGTGTTTTCGCCTCATACAAGCTCCGCCGACACTATGGATGACAAAAACGCTGGTATATGGAGAGTAGGTGAAGGCTTCCCCCAGCTAGATGAGGATGCCTGGAACGTGTCGCAGGTCCTTGTCTACGAAGACGATTGTCCGCCTGAATTTAATGATTCCGACGTTCCTCGCGGCCCGTGGGGTATTGCCGTAGGTGCAAAACCCAATTCTAATGGAGAATATAATCCGGAGGATACCTGGTTCATATTACCTGGTGAAAGAATTCCCGATGACGACGAATGGGATCTTCGAGGTACTTGGGTACTTGATGAGAGCAGTGGAGATGATTGGCCACCTTACAAACAGGCGCCAACAGTGACCACTGTGTTTCACGAGGACAACCTCGGGGATGTCAACCCCGAAGGAGGCAAAGCAATATGGGTACAAAATTCGAATGTCAAACCAAGCAATTGGATCCCACAAAGAGTATTGACATATGCCAAGGGACTAGAGCCGGACAGTCTTGATCGTTCCAAGCCGCATGGACTTTGGGGCCGTGATCCTGATTCGCAACCCGACGCAGACGGAAACTATTCTCCGATGGATTTGTGGTATGTCTTTCCGGGTGAAGAAGCTCCAAACGACGGCGAATGGATTTGCGAAGGGACTTGGATTGCAGACCCGGAAGAAGAATGGTTGCCCTACCAAGAATCGCAGGCGGAAGTCCAAGAATTGATGGTCTGTCACCCGTCTCAACTTGGTGGAATTGATAATGGTGGAAATGCGGTATGGAGAATCGGAGATGGATTTCCGGATGTTGACGAGGACAGCTGGGAGTTGGCTCCAGTCCTGGCGTATGAATTTGGTGACGAACCAGAGAATCTAAATGACAAGCCTCACGGCTTGTGGGGACGAGCTATTGATGCAACGCCAGATGAAAATGGTAAATACGATCCCAACGATACATGGCTTATTTACCCAGATGCCACGCCTCCCGAGGATAGCGAATGGAACTGTTGCGGAGTGTGGATGTTGGATGACATCGAACCGTCATGTCCTCAATGGCCACCTCATAAGGAAAGCCCGCCACGCCCGTCTGAACCGATAGTGGCAAGGATATTTCCCGAAAAAAAGGCCCAAAAAGAAAATACCGAAAATGGATCGTTCAAAGGAATCTGGAAGTACACGGCTGGCAAGAAAGTGATGGATGCCGGTAAGCAACCCAAGGACGTCTACTTACACTTTGGTGCTCAAGATGTTGACGAGAAAGAGGCCAAGAATGGCGGCAGTTGGGGGTATGCTCCTGGAGCGGAAACAGATTCCGAGGGCAACTATTCTCCCTGTGATCTTTGGTGTTTCGCTCCTGGCGAAAGCCCACCTCCTGCTGATGAATGGCAATATCAAGGCATTTGGGTACCCAAGGACCCTCCCAAGACTACGAAAGAGCCCAAATTAGCATCAGCTTCTGTTCATTCTACCAATTCCAGGTCATCTCAACAGTCCTTGGCAACTATTGACAAATCAAAGACTCGGGTGAGACGATTTGATCATTCGGCGTGGGTGTTTCCAAGTGAGGAACACGCTCCTCCCGGTCAAAAGGGCAACCTTCAAGGAGTCTGGTCCACTCCTCCTGGAGATCAGCCCGGTGGGAAGCTTGGTGTCAAGTACAAAGATGGTGAACCAATGGAAGTGGTGATTCACAAGCGAGGACGGGAACCCTCTCAGAGCGATCTCAAGAAGATGGCACACGGAAAGTGGGGATACACGAAGGACGCTAAGCCCGACAGCAGAGGAATAATGGATCCTAAAGATATCATCTTCTTCCCTCCTGGTGTCGAATGCACTCCAGACGTCAACGAAGAAGGCGTCTGGAGCTGTCCTGGTGCGATCATCACTGAGACCACGAAGTGGAAGTTTGATGACAACTACGATGTTGTGCACCTCAAATGCACAGAGATACATTTCATGAACACAGTTACGACTTTCACCACTGAATACGTCAAGAAGCCATAAAAATAAGTACAGAAAAGAAATGTTGCTTCTACAAACTACTTCTTGCACAATGATGGAACTACGTCGTATACAAGTAGCTACAAGGAGCAACAAATACCGTACCGGTTATTACGTAGTACGACGAACTTATACGGAGTACGACTTACGACGTACATCACTTCTTCGTACTTCGGTGCTTCGTATCATCATACGGTACTCCTCTACCGTAAGTCGTACTACGTAGTACCGTTACTCTACCGGCAATTGAACGTAGTACCGGTAGGTACACTACGTACGAAAGATAAGAACCCGCCCCTTTTCCCTTCTACTACGTAGCACATACTTACTGTTACGACGGTAGTAACTGTAACCTCTCTCGATATCGAACAAATTCGATTGATCCCATCCATTCACTATCCATCCTTTCCTTTTTGTCCCTCCTAGCTAGCTAGTAGTGTCGCAGCTATCTGTTTGTTGGTCTTGTCTTTGTCGCAGGTTTATCCTCTTGTCGCTGCTGCGATTGGATATTCTAGCTAGTAGAGGTTTGCAAAAATTGCGTTAAAGTTCTGGTTCGAAATCACGCAAAATTATCATGGTGAAAAGAGATGACGACGTCGTTGATGGTGGTAAAGGAAGGGAATCTTCATCATCTTCCGCCGTAAATGGTAAGAAGAAGAAGAACAACAACAACGATGGAAGCCAGGAACAGATTGAAGATCAGATGGATCAAGTATTACGGCTTTTGAGTCAGCGTGTACAAGGACAAGTTTCCAATGAGGAAGTGGAATCTGCCGTCAACAATGTGTTGAGTGCCATGGGAACGACAACGCCGTCCACCACGACGTTACCAATTTCTTCCTCTTCTTCTTCAGGCCATCAAGCTCAAAGAATCATTCATGAAGATACAGGAAACTATGACAGTGATGATGATGGTGATGATAATGACAATGAAGAACCTCATGGGACCAAACGGAAATTTTTTGATGCCACCGGAGACTGCCACGGTAATGATGGACATAATAGCATTACAAAGCACGACTCTTTCAATCAGGAAGAATACGATGATGCTATTGGTCAAATTCCCATGGGATGGGAAGCCGCCAAAATGATGACGACGTTTGGTGATGGTCCACATCCACGACCGGATGCTCTGGAAGCTGCACTTTTGGGCACCCGAAAGACGCTGCAAATGGCAATCATGGATGCCCGCAAAATTCGTAGACGACTCCAACAAGATTTTCAAAAGGCGGAAGTTGCTGTTGATCCAAATGCTCGAAAGAGACAGAATGACAAGAAAACCAAAGCCAAAAAGAAATCCAAACTACAACAACAACAACAACTAGACAAGGAACGAGACACTATCGACGACGCTAGTGCCGCTAACGCTACCTCGGAAACATCCAAGAGTAATACTGTACCAACACAACATCCGAATCTTGTTGAAGCCGCTGATCCGACAATGGTCTACCGTGCCTTGGCCAGCGGAACGGACAAACTTTCACTAGATCACAAGTGTGGATTCCATATGGAAGAATTGGCTCACCTCTTTCCGGAAGAAATGAGGGCGTACCAACGATGGACGGAAATGCACGAGGAATATAACCAAAAAAAAGCAGAGCAAGAGCAGCTCAAGCAAAAAGCTGCAAATGGTAATCTAGGGGAGGAGGATGACGATGACCAAGACGACACATCGACGCCACCTTCCCCCACAGCTTCTGAGATTGAAGAGCCAGACGGGGGTCATCTGAAAGAGCGGGCTGCTCAATTTGATTTTCGGACCAATCGAATGGAAAAAGATTGGTACATGGAATATGCCAAGGTGCGACAAGGATCTTTTCTCCCCAGTGCCATGCGAGTGAGACGAACGCAAGCGGAAAAGGAATGGGACAATCTTCGAAAGATGAAGAAGGGCCGTCACTTCACAGGTTCATGGGAGAGCATGTCGGGACGATCGGTCCGTTTTCTTCACTGGCTGGGATTTGATCCACCCAATCTCTACCCACCAGACGAAGAAGTAACACATGCGTTGGCTTTTCTGGCATATGATCGGTTGGGACGAATCGTAGAAAAGGCAATTCATCTACGAAACCTAGAAACGTCGCAGAAAAGACTGGGAATGAAAAATGAAGAATCAAAACATGATGATTCCATCGCAGGGACCTTGTGGGAACTACCAGAAGGAGAACAGCTCACGAAGCAGGACATCGAAAGAGCATTAGAAGACCCTGATGCGAAGCCGTCGGCTCTATTTGGGACAGAAGATGACGCTAAACAAACCAGCATTCAGCTATACTTTGGACCTGGATGGGAAGATCGGCTAGAACTTGAAATGGAGGAGTGAGTATCGTCTTCTGCTGTGCAGTGGAATTTCAAAATTACCGTTTCCTTGTCTAATACATTGTTCATCTCCGGCATAGATTTCTTGCCGCAACTCAAGGGCAAGAGGCAGGCCCGCAGATATCGGAGGAAGAACGTGCTTTCAGAGAGCAAGAAGCCATTCTTTTGGCAAAAATCTCAGCCCCTCCCGCCACAGGAGAAGCCAGCTTGAAACAGCTGGTCGCAGAAAAGAAAGCTCAATCCTCTGCGTTGGCCAGGTGATAACAACATGCAGGCATCAAAAGAGAGAACTTTCCATTCATTCACTTCTATTTGAAATCAGCGATGTGCTTTGGTGGCTGTGTACTACTGTCGCACTTGATTTATAAGTATTCTTCTCCTAAATTTGCAACGTCGCAATCTGATTCAAATCATCAACATCATCACGAGACTCGTCCACCATGACTATATCTCGTCCATCTTCATCGGTGGCTCCTTCCTGAAACTTTGCCATCGCTTTCTTGAACAGATAAGAAGTTGCTGCAATCTGTGAGAAATCTTCAGTGAGGTCGCTAATATCACTCGTGGAATCTTCGTCCCAAAGGGATTTCATTGTAATCTCTCCTCCCTTTAACCGAAAATTTCTGTCTCTATCCAGCTCTTCTCTTGTTACGGGATCTCGAGTTTCTCTGTTTTTAAAGTGTTTTTCGGACGTTGCTGTACCATGCTCATTTTCCTTCACTTGTCGCTCTGGTGCAGCAGAATTGGAGCTCTGACTGCGGAATTCGATTGTAAAGAAGTTTGGTTCGTCAGTAGTAATGGATGTATCTTCGTTGTCGAGCATTGCCCCAAGGCTTGAGTACTTTCCAGCCTCGCTGCGCAAATGCTGTGACAAATCAGCTTTGCTGTGGGCAGAGATGCTCGACGATCTCTGCGTCAAATCTTCGTCGACTTCAGTGATTGCACTTAGCTGACTGTCGACCGGCATTCTCAGTAGCTCAGGGCTACTTCGATAGATCTCGTTAGCTAGAATATCTAGTTCGTGAAGCTCTTTTTGGAGGGTCTCTTCATCAAATAGAGAGCGTGTACTTTTGAAAGTGAACTTTGTGGTGGAGTTGTCATGGTGTTCAATAGTGTTGGCATGTTTCAAATCATAGTTGCGAGTGTATCGTTGCCCATTTCGTAGCACAACTTTCCCCTCTTGCTTCTCTGTCGTCCAAAGCGACCTCTCTTTCTTGTTTCGCCTGCGCTGGTGTCGCTTCCGATTTCTTGGTAGACAGCCACAAGCAGCAAAAATCGATTGCTTCAGAAGTGGTTTCTCGTCCGCTTCAAAATATGAAGCGGAGGATTCGTCGTCGGACGACACATCGTCAGATGCCGTTTTGATTGGATTCAGAGGTTTCAAACCTAAGTTTTTCCCGCCTTCGGTCGTATAGTGAAAGGGAGAAGTCACAACTCTGTCTTTCTTCTCAACCTGAGACCATCCATTTGTTGAGTTGTTTGGTGAATTTGTGAGTTGATTTCGATCCTCCATGTTCAATTTCGCAAGTTGCTCGATTGCTGTTGGTTTCAGTAGAGGCTCCAATACTTTCCTCTCTTTATGGAAACTATCATCATGCTCGTTCCCATGAAACATATTATTGAATATGGGCCGATTATCGTATGCTCCGGTGGAATCGATGTCAACGACAGCGGCACATCGAGCTGACAAGTCCGTACTCTGAAACTTGGCGGGATATGTCTCGAATGACATTTGCTTCGATGGTTGAAGTTCACTTACATCAAAATCAAAGCTCCCATATTCAATGTCATGGTCCTCATTGGAGATGTTGTGATACTTGAAGCGCTTTCGAACTATTTGCTTTGGTCCTCTCAACAAAGACTCTGCGTTTCGTTTCAGAAGAAAAGCTGAACCAATTTTCGGATCAGTGAGATGACGATGGATCAAGCTTCTAGGGCGACTCACAAGGCTTCTGAAGCGTTGCAACGACGATCCTGGGATGTTTACTTCATTTAAACAGCTGTCCCCACCAATCTTCGTCGATTTTTTTGCTTCTGAAGGTGGTCTCGGATGTCCTCTGCTGGGATTTTCTATGCCAACTCCGTCAGTTTCCGATTGGAAAAAGGTAGGATATTGAAAGGACGCAGGAAGTGTTTCAGATGTTTCATCGACTCTAAGATTGTTTTCTTCCGAGTTTGATGTGTCTTCAAAGGAGATGTCGCTACCGGGATTCACAAGAAGCAGGTCGCCATAGACAGACGAAATGTTCGGAGGGTCGCTGCTATACATGCAGATTTATTGACGTTGAAGACGGCGATGGCTGGATGCTATCTTGATCCAGTGTGGTGCAGAGAACTATTGTGTGAAAGTTTAACTGTGCTACTTGGCATGCTGCTGTGCTGCTGAAAGAACCTGCGTTAGAAAGTTTACTGTTACTGGTATGATCTTGGAAAAAGTGAACCGTTCGGCTTCAATCCTATCGTCGCGTTGGTCGCTGAAATTGTTCTTGTCTAACAACAACGTATTCACCGTCTAAGTACTATAAGGAAAAATGTGTGTGGTCTTCGCCAGCAGATCTCGCGTATTAACTGTAACGTAACAACATCAGCAGTATGGATTTTTGGTCGTGCTTGTAGTAGCCATCCTACGTACAGTATGTTGGTGCAGTCCGTTTTCACCGATTACATTCACCCATGCAGGTACTATCGGTATCTACCGTACCAGGGGTAGCTAGGTACGGTAGCTACTACTACCGGTGGTAGCTACTAGTCGTACAAAGATCCAAAATCAGTTGAGAACATCTGGAACTTCGGGAGAATTCATCTCAAGGAGGGATTGATCTTGTTTGGGATAGAATTTCTTTGATATATTTATATTCTTGATGATAGTTCGATTAGCTAGTAGACTACCAGTCCTCGAATGACTAGATGAATCGACGGCAGTTTACTTCATGCTCCAGCAAAAATCTTGCAGGTAGAGGTGCGGAATCTGTGGCAGCAGAGGAATTACAACAACAAAAAGAATCACTCGAGTTTTTCTCTGACATCCCTTTGAGTATGCTATGCTACGTTGCTAGCTAGGTGCTAACTAATCCAGCAGAATGATAGCCAAAACAAAAGCGAATTGATATGATTTTCAATGTTAACGCAAAAAGTACAGAATTGATTGCCGGAGAAGTTTGGTATCAAAACTTGCAAAATTATTTTAGCAGTGGCAAGTTACGCCGCCGCGGCAGCGGTCTCGCGCAAGATCAAATGGGAGACACTGTATACAAAAATGTCGGGGAGTCTGCCATTGTCGCACGATTGCCCGCCTCCGTACGATCGAACGAAAAGAATTGTTGAGAGCAAATGTCGGAAACATTGGTCGGCTTTCTCTTTGTCGCCCATTAGGCGATGAGTGTGTCCAAGGTTATTGATAATAGCCATCGTAAACTCCACACTGAGCTCTACATCTTCTTGCATGTGCACAGTATATGCTAGCTCATATAGAGCTGTGGCTTGTCCCAAAGTGGACACACCGGGAGTTCTTTGAGAGTGATTCGACATTTCATGGTCCTTGTGACCATGAAGTCGATGAAGTAAAGAATTCAAGTGATGGGCCAACGCCAGATTGAACATGACGGCAACAGATGCTTCTACCGTTGTCTCGTACCGCGCGTAATCAACACTTTCCGATAAAAAAAGAGGTGATACATAGAGGCCTCGGACTAGAGCGGCTTTGTCGCGATCAACGAAGGATGGCGGCTTCGCCATAGCCCCCCCATAGGCTGCGATACTGTCTCGAGTAAAAATGACAGGACACACGTTCTGCTCCTGCATCACCCCAGAATGCTGAGAAGGTAACGAGGGCCCGTTCATATGCAGCACATGCTTTTCCGTAGCCAAAACAGAAAGAGCGCTCTTGACGATCCGCAGCGAGCCGGTGAATGAATCAATTGCATCTGAATACATACCATTGGCAAGGTGAGAGGCTCCAACGTTGTTCAATCTAGCGCAACGATCCATGCTGCCATTGGCTTGAGATTGCAAAACTCTCAATGCAAAAATAAAGAAATGTCTTACACCGATAGACTGTGAGTTGGTATTTTTTATGAAAGAAATAACTGTAAAAGAATGTTGAAAGTTGAAAACGTCCTGGTGTAGTGTACTACGTTGGCCGTATGAACCAAAAATTAACTTTCACAGTCAATGTTTGCACAGGCGAAAATCAAAACATACGACTAGCTAGTAGAGAGGATGAACATTGAATGACATCGGATTATGGACTTCTGAGTATTCCGGCGGCAGTCAAAAGGATTTCAATATTCGGGAATTCGAATCGGCACAAACAAATAATGCAAAGTTTCGGATGGAATGAATGATAAATAATCTACTTCCTCCGTAAAATGTTTGTTCGCAGGTATGTTTGAAACTCCCTATGTGTCAAGGTGAAGTGCGAGACTTGGAATCCGAATCTTTGTTTATCAGCCTTTGAGATGGTGTCATCAGATTCTCTTCACAATTAACATCGAAATGCCTTGGATCAGGCAGTAGCAAAATGTCCCCCAATCCACTGCATATCGTTTCAGAAAGCAAAAGACTTCTTGCATCGCGGAAGTCCGCATGAAGGAAACATTATCTGTTGTGACAAAGAGCGATAACTACATATGGCTTTATTTAAAACTTCAAATTAGATTGACGATGAACGACTTGAAGAAGAAAGGAAGAAAACTTCTTGTAGCATTTGCACAGCGTGGTGTATCATCGCCACAGGTTTGAGTGGTACATAATGACATGACTTACAGTTAACAAAGAACTACCATACCGGAGTGCCGGTACGAAACCTGACTTCGGTACCAACTACGGAGTACGTACCACGTACTGGTCGTTGCTTACTGGTAATACGCATTCCACAAGAACTGCGGAAGTTCCTGGTGCAAATGAGGGAGTAGTTTATTACGACAGTATTTGCGAACGCAATGGTTCCAAGAACAGGATCTATAATATATTACTACAGAGCAATACAGCAATGCTTTCGTCCCTCCATTGCTGATATTGGAACACGATGCCACATCCGATATTCCACTATTTTGTACTAAGTACTACGTAGTACGCTATAATAGATCTCCGTCGTGATTAGTATGGTGCGCGCTGAATGGGGAGCAGCACCAGAATACTGGGGCCTAACCTTGGGAGAATGGTGAGTGAGTCAATTTCCGAGATCGTTCGGAGGTTGTATTTTTTCATAGCCTTAAGATAAGCAGTCATAACTGCAGTGAGGTGATAATAGTACCATTTTCTAGCAACATTGTGCATCATGTTTTTTCTATCAATACTGAATGAGTTACCGGTAGGTTAGAAAATTGAAAGGATTATGCAGCAGGAGCTCCTGATTCGCGTAGGACAAGACGGCTGGTATTATGTATGAAGGCATAATCGATCGTACTGTTTGCATTTATTGAGCGGAGATACAGGACTGTCGACAGCAAATGCTTGAAACACTTTTCTGCGGGCGTTGCGTTACCAAGCTCTGAGTGAACGTGACCAAGATTGTTGACGATCATCATGGTGACATTCAGATTCATCAGCGTCTCTTTCGACTGCATACTGATCTAGTACGCCATCTCATATAAGGTCTTCGCTCGATGTCGGCTGAAACTTCTCCCAGACACTGTGCAGACACCAAACGTCGCGTGAAGATGGTATGCCAGCGCCAGATTGTACAGAATTGCAGTGGAAGATTCAACCACGGCTGTTACGTTGTGATCGCTGAAACAATCCTCTTCTGATAGCTTCACGAAACAGAAACAAAGACCTTCAACGTTTGCTTGGATTTCGGATGGGGAGGATAGGAAGTGGTGCGCAGGAAGTGGTGGCATGAGAATCACCATTTGTTTTCGATGTCCTGTTGGCGCGGGACGACGTAACTCGTTTGATTCATCATTCACTGGTTCTTGCTCGGCAGCATTCTTCTTGGCAGCGTTCAGCGCCAAAGCCAAAGTCTCGATTGCTTCTTCAAACCTCCCCTGCTCAAGGAGAATCGTCCCCTCATTATTCAGTTGTTCAAGCGGCTGCATTGGATTCATCACGGGATTCATTAGCGGACGACAAACAACCAAAGAAAAAAATTTGTTGGAATCAAATCTAGCTAGCTAGGGAATTGGCCTGGCATTTCGACCAGGAGTTTTTTCAGTTGTTGTGGATTTCATTTTTTAACGAATTACTCGAAGATATCACTATGATCGAAGACAACATAACAACAGGATAAAGGAGAAATAATCATTCTCGCAAGACATAATAGATCTTATCCAAGAGAGGGGAAGAACTGTCTCTTCTCCAATTGCAGTCACATGTGTTTAGGGGACCATCTACCATTGTTGGTGATGGCGCATAGGTTATTAAGGCTATCTCCAGACCGACGCCGCTAAACCGTTTTTACCGGATAGCGGTCTTTACCCATCTCCAGACACAGAGATTTCGGATCGTTTTACCGGCCTGATGACCGGTAAAGGCCAAAAATCCCGCTAAAACAGGTACCGTATAGAGGAAAAAAAACGCTTTACCGGAGCACATTGTGATCGCGCCGGTAAACCCACTTTCATTAAATATCATCCCCACGCATTAATTAATTTTTTCAAGTAGATGTCCAAAAGACCCAACAGACGATTTCCAACACTCTTTTGTCTTCCCTCGCTGTCGTCTCTCTCTCTTTACACGTTTCCGTGTTTCCCTCCTTGTGTTCAAACCGATCTCCTTGGCTCCCAAGCTGTTGGTCGATCGTTTGACAGTGTTTAATGTTTGATGAATCCATGGATGCGCAACTGCCGAGGCTGTCGATTCCCGCCCTTTTCTGGTTGATTTAGCCGCTTTTCCATTCTTTCCTCGATTCGTTTGTGGTGGTCTCCTATGTTGACAACATGCCATCAGCGATTACTCATTTTTCAGAAGTGCACTTGCTGTTCGGAGGAGCGACTTCTGTATAGCAAGAATGCCTCACGGGAAGAAATGGACGGCAGACGAATGCACCGTTGCTGCAAAAGCCTATGTTGCAGCAACTCAGGACGAAATCAATGGTGCTGATCAAACGGCCGCTGATTTCAGCAAGCGTCTGAACAGTTTCATGAAGAGTTTCTCCCCCCCTGCATGTGCAGGTACTGGCACGTACTGGGATCGTGATCCCGACGGAAGACGTGGTGTCATCTGGCAATTTCTTCGAGATACTGTCACCAAGGAGTGTCAAAAGTTCAATGTTAGCCTCAATCGAGTTCGAAATGCTAATCTTTCAGGGTTAACAGAAGAGGAAAAAGTCAATGTTGCCGTTGCGTCTCACCTCCGAAAGATTTCGGTAGGAGAGACCTTGTACAGTTACAAAAATTTTGACAAAATATCTTGGAGATTCTACGGTGCTTGGCACGTTCTAAAGGACACGGAAAAGGTCAGGGCCCCCCAACAGTCACGTCTCCCCTCGGAGGAGGTTGCCAGTGCTGTCGATGCATTCGACGACAACAGCACCCTTTCGGATTCACCTGTCGAGTCACCTGTGGACGATGTGCCAGTTTTATCTGTTTCCTCGAAGTCGTCTCGTCGTGGCAGAGACAAAGCCAAGAATGATGCTTTCTTTAACAATATCCTTGCTAAGAAAACAAAAATCTTGGCTGAAATCCGCACAGAGGAGAGAAGAAAGGCCGATGCAATGCGGATGAACAACTGGCTTGCAATGTTGCGAGATCCCAACATCCCTGACCGTCTGAAGGAAATCGCATTTGAAAACGTCGAGGAGGAGGTTCAAAAGTCCAGACGTGAAAGGGAGGGTGCGCCTGGACTCATTCCCCTCCCACCACCCACCGCTGCGGAGGCACATGAGAACGACGACATCTCTGCGGATTCACACGGATACGAGGGCACCGCAGCATTGTGAAGTTTCCTGAACGTTGGCAAGTTAAATCAAACTTGGAGGATGTTATTGCAATTGGACATAGAAGGAATCTACCGAAAAGAAAGGACACAGAACTTGACTAAAAACGTTATTCTAATTGGGATGTTATTCTATTTCTCCGCTTGTCGTCCGGAGAGATGGGCGACGAGGTCTGTACGTACTCCGAGTAGTTGTAAGTGCTTTTCCGGATCACTAAGATGGTTGTACAAGGCATTCACTCTATGGAACCTCTCCGTCATCAGCGTCTCCATGTCGTTGGCTGCATCGGAAGTAGGCACGGGCACGCGGTTGAAGATGAACTGTTCCCCTCCGTCTGCAGTTGTGAGATTTACTTCCTCGTCAGTGTAGTCATCGTGATACTCTGTTTCAACAACGTCTTGTCCGGTCACTTCCAATCTCTCTGCACAGCACATGTTGTGTAAAATTATGCAAGCGTATAGAATGTTTCTCATGTCATCCTCTCTCCACGTCCTAATCGGCCGGGCGAGCACGTGAAACTTCTTCACCAGAATTCCGAAGGCACGTTCAATGTCCTTTCTCACTCCCTCTTGTCTGCTTGCGTAGAAGTCAAGATGGGGTGTAGCCTCCCTGGCTTCCTTGGCAATGGTCTTAACAAAGATTGCCCAATTTGGATAAATACCATCAACAAGAAAGTACATCCAGTCTCTGATTGTTCCGTTGATTTCGTAAGGCTCTGTCTTTAGGTCAAGTTGTCCGGAAAGAAGCGCCCCAACGATGGACGACTTGTCAAGGACGTTGATGTCGTTGCATGATCCAGGTGCTCCAAAATGGACGCACCAAATGTAACATGAGCCATCCGCAATGGCCTCAAGTATCTTTGTATACTTACCACCCGCGTGGTGGCCTTTGTGCTGTCCTTGTAGTGCAACAGGGCAGTTGTCCCATACAAAGTGCTTGCAGTCCCATGATGCAAACAATCCAGGAAACCCTCTAGTTTTGTTGTGCTTGAGAATTCGGTTTCTTTCAGCTACTGTCGGTGTCCGGTTGAGGTATTCATCACCAAACTCCTGTATTAACAATTTGCAAAAAGATTTCACTGCATCGTGGACAGTGGATTCACCGATCGACAAGTTTTCGTCCTCCCTGTCTGCACCACATCCATAAGCAAGTACCCTGAAAGCGGCGGTCATTCGAACCAGTGGATGGATTCCTTTGCGCCCGCAGGCATCCAGCTTATCGGGTCTCCTGAAGACACCCTTGCCAAGAAGTTGTTGATAAACCTTCTCAAAGATCGATGGAGAAACTCGATATCGACGCTTGAATTGTTGTGCCGTATACAACGATTCATCTCCATTAAAGTATTGCTCACACAGCCTCTTGTATGCTGCTTCAAAGTCTCGCTTGATGACAATCCGTCCAGAGACGGATCCACCATGTTGTCCATGCCCGTGATAATGGGCGATTTCGTTACTGTCATCTACTAAATCATCTAGTAATTCGTAACGATTACCCATCGTATCTCTGTCCACCATGCTCCACAAAGAAAAAAGACGCTCATCAGTCGCATCAATTGGTCGAACCTGGCGCTGTTGACCAACATCGAGTGGTGTTTCGTCTTGTCCCAGTTGCATCTTGGAGCTCAGTGAGAAGTGAGTTCAAACCCTTCTACTGGCCGTCGAGGGAGAATGTGTGGTTGTTGTTGTTGTTGTTGTTGTTGTTGTTGTTGTTGTTGTTGTTGTTGTTGTTTTATGCTTCACGCTTCTGCAATAGGAAGAAGAGGAAACATGATGTGCTTCAAGCGTCAACACTCTACTGACTGTGAAGACATTCCGATTATGTATGATATGTACTTCATTGGCGCGCCAATGACCATGTGGCTTAAGTATTGGACAGTTTACAGGCCGCCCAACTCCAAACGTTTACAGGCCGGCATATTCCAACTTTTAAAGTTGTTTTTTCAGCCAATCAGAAGGTCTCATTTTAAAAGTTCAGGCGCTAGGCTTGGAGATAGCCTAAAGAAGAAAACCATCAGTCATTCCCTTGCTTGTTCGCTGTGTTCAACACTGTGTGGTGAAGTAGAAAAAATCCGCACGGCCTCTGTATGAAAAAAAGAAACAGTTTCGACAACAAGAGTTCACAACTGTCGTCTCTCTACTACCGTAGCTACCGTACCGTAGGTAGGTAGGTAGGTAGTACCGGTAGCAAGCTACCGGTAGTAGAGGTAGCTATCATACCGGTCTACCGGTATCATACTACCTACCCAGCTACCGGTAGTAGTACGTGGTAGTGTGTACGTCGTAAAATGAAAATACTACCTCGTACACCTCTACGAAGTAATGCGAAGAAAACATAGAAATTACTATTACAACACTACTACAGGACTCGAACCTTCTTTTTAATGCCATTGAATGTATCTTCAAAATCATGTCGCACGTCAGAGTGGAAATCCTTTCTCGTCAGGAAAGTATTGTCGCCTTTGCTCCTGATTACTTCATTGAGAATTCTCTTGCCAAGAATGAATCCCCTTGCAACAGTCGAGTTGGGAAGATCCTTCCAAACTGACAGTGCTGCATTCCAGATCTCTTCTGCAGGAGCTTCGGTGTTCGAGTACTCCCCGAGTAAGGCTGAGTGTCGACGAGACATTGCTGGGAAGATGGCCAGATCAAGATTGTTGGCATGTGGCATTTGTGGAGCTTGCGGTGCCCAGACCCAACCCTTTTCCAAACAGTATTCTTTTACATAATTGATGTATTCAGCATCAATATGAGGACCAGCATTGTCACCTTGGATAACAGGAATGAATCCTTCATAGTTGTCTTTCAGAAGCGACTCCACCAATGGAAAAATTTGTTCCTCAAACAAGGATTTCAATGAAAACTTTGGGTTGTCTGAGGTGCCCTGATCACTGCCAGTCACTACACAATCGACCATGTAGCAGTCACCCTTCTTCCTTTTGATTTCTCCATCGTACCTCAGATTGCCGTGTTCATCTCGACGACTCTGCCGAACCTGCTTCTTGGCAATCTTCGCAGCATTGCAACGGTAGAAACCCAGCTTCAATCCATGTCCCCCGTTCTCCATATTTCCTTCAAATGCATAGCCAGTGAATGCCACACACATGACCTTGTTGATGTGCGACTTGTGGTGAAGGAAGGCCTGTACTTTGTCGAGACCAACTTTCTCCGCCATCTTGGCATTGGCTCTTCCAACAAACCCGTAGAACCACTTTTCATCATAATGTATGAGCAGAACTTTGGTTGTAGGAGGCAGTCCCCAGAAATCATCAACAACAAGCTTCGAGAACTTGACATGCTTTGCCATCTGTTCTCTGGAAAGCAACGGTAGAGGCCGTTGGACATAAAGGCAATACCCGTCTTGGGACGATAGCCATTTGTGGATTGTTGTATTAGAGCACCAGCCATTGATTTCCTCCTCCACCTGGCGGTAGCTTTTGCTTGGATTGGCTCTGAAACATTCAATAATCCTATCTCGCATATGTGGCTGTAGGGCAAGATGTGATCTTCTCTTGGACTCCCAATAAGCTTTCGTCTGGTCGTCTAGCGAGTTCCACGCAACTGTTGCCAACCGTCTGTATTCATTGTTTCTTTCTCTTGCTGCTGCCCCACCTTCAAAAGCAAGGTGATCATCCTCTTTCCTCATTTGATGCATTCGTGTTTGAAGAAAAAGTTCTTTATCAGTGAAGAATCGGGATGCCGCCTCGTACGAGTCAATGACATTTCGACTTTCTGGCTCTTTTTTGGTACCGGTCGTTGGTTGTGTGGTAGGCGAAGATCTTGATATGCCATTGGGGTACTTCTCCTTTAGCCTTTGCCCATAGTTCTTTCCAACTCCCCAGGCAAAATGCAAGTAAGAAAGCGAAATTGCCTTTGACGCCTTTGCACCGGTTCCCGTAAATTTCCCATTCTTTCTCCGGTCCTGCCCTTTGGTATTAGTTTTCCCCGAATCGGAAGCGGCCATCCAGCCAACAAGAAATTGATAGTCAGCCATGAAGAGAAAGTCATGGTCGATACCCTTAGCAACCTGGCAGTTAGGGTTGAAGACCCCAAGTTGTTTGGCTCTCCAGCCTTTACCCATTCCGCGGGCCCGTGCCTCCACCAATTGTTCCACTAATGTCATGGACTTTTCCTTTTTGGAAGGCTGTGTCTGATAAACAATGGTAGCGGAAGCGGACCTTTTTCTATTTGAGGATGTTATTTCCCAAGCTCCATCGGGCATCCTTGATATATCTTTGTAAGAAATGCCGGATTCTGTCGTTGCTCCCATCAACGAGGACTGGTGGTATCGAACGGCGAAAGTACGGCTTGGACCAGTGCCTTCAAAGTCGATTACATGGCCGAGCCCACCATGTCGACACTTCCCAGGACTAAGATCGGGTTGTACAAAAACCATCTCTCCGCAAGAGATATCATCATACGCGCGAGCAAGTGCCAACGGAGCCTTCGGGGGAGTAAAATTGTCGATTGCAAGCTGTCCGTTGGAACGATTCTCCTTTTCGTATTCCAAACACTTGAGCTTTGCCTCTCTTTCACCTATTGCGGCTTTTGCCGCATCTCTTGCGTATTTTGTCTTTGTCTTTGCAGCTTGCACCATTGTTGTCGTGTGGCGTCTTGACCAATGACGCTTCTTCTCCCAACAGTGTTAATTGTCGTATTGGTTTTTCAGTTAACACGTCCAGAATGATGTCAAATGAATTATCAACTTAGCTACGATAATAGGTACAGCAGCAACAACAGTAATCCTTTACGTTAGTAGATGGTAGTAGTCCTTCTTATCATTGTTGGATGAACAAGAGATGACAGAGTTTGTCAAAAAAAAATGACAACAACATCGTGATGTGCCGCGCAATAGTGGAGTGATTTCCGAAATTCTCTACGCGCCCGCCGTTTTCCCTTGTCGCGCCCGGACGGAGGTCGTAGAGAGTAGAATCGTATTCGACACAGCTCTCTCAACTCTCCAACCAAATAATGCTTTTCTGCTCCTGGCCCAATTTGGGGCGAACTTCATGTTGTGTTCTATGATACGGTCCAGCTGATCACTGGACTCTGGACGACCCAAAAGATACTACCGGTAGTAGTACTTCCAAGTCTGATGAAACGGCAACACATCATCATGAATGTGGTATTCCCACTCTATCCAGAATAATATTCACAGTTAATTATATTTACATGTTAATATTATTATATACGTATAATATTATAATACTTCGAGTATAAAAGACAAAGAACTGTACAGTTTGCTCAAACTTTCCATCCTCTCCGCCTACTACTTGTAGTACCAGCTAGCAATCTGACTGCTTCACGAGTTCCAAATAAAGTGGACTTGATCGGTTCACGAACAACGAATATTCCCTGTACTAGTCGTACAACGTTTGATCTCTCACCAATAAAGACAATTGACGTCGTTGGCCCTCACAAAGACAACCCCCCCCCATTGTCGGTTGACGAGTGTCAACAAAACTAGGTATGTTTGTGCCGTTTCCGAGAACCAAACTCTGTCATTTGCTTCTTCGACACTACCCCCACGCGGTCTGTGACTCCATCCTTGGTGGAAAAAATGCTACCCCCGTCTTCTCCCTTTCTTTTTGTTTTCTTTTGAAACGACTGCCATGACTTTTGTTTGTTGGTAGATTCGACTTCCTTTTTCCGTTCTCGCCATTTGTTTTTCAATGCCTTTGCCGCCCGACGTTTCCGGTTTCGTTCGGCTTCCGAATCTCCTTCGTTTGGAACCAAATGAGGCGGCAACACAAAGTCTTTGATCTTATCCTTTTTCTTGGATTTTTTATTGTTGTTGTTGTCATCGGAGAGACCTTCCTCACCCGCAGAGGCCGCGGCAGCTTGTGCCGCTCCATTTTGCATGGCTTCTATGAGAGAAAAATCGGAGTCCGGGTTGGCAGTACCAGCATCAGTTTCCGGTAGCTGTGCTGCGGCGGTTGCAAAAGAAGTCGGCAATTCCAGGTCGTCCAAGGATCCAGATTCCGACGAGGCCCCCGCCGCCGCTATGGCTGCATCCGGATCTTCCTCCTGTAACTGATCAGAAGTTGCCTCGGACTGTTGATTCTTCAAACTAGCCTTGGATAGTGCTAGTAACTCTTCCATATCCCTCTTCAATTCCAACAAAGATTCGTCCTCTGGAGTTGCCGCCAGCAACTCATTGATGCCGGCCAGTTGCGATTCATATTCAGCAATCTGCTCCTTTGTTGCAATCTCAGTCGCCATAATCGTCGTTAAGATTGTCACCAAGCAACTATGCAATCAAACGATGGTTGTAGCTTCCAAAAAAAAAACCGAGGGAAAACTACCAGCGATTGGAAAGGAAAAAGCAAAAAAAAAACCGGATATCGGTGGAGACCAATCAATTTCTATCAATAACTCGTTCTGCTGACTCTACTCGTAGGTCGTTGGCAATGTATCGCTACTTTCTATCACTGTTAGCAATAAAAGATCGTCTGGTATTGTAATACGTAGCAACAGGTAGAAAGATGGCCAGTGACTGGCCGCTGGCCGGGCGTCGAAAGTGCTGAAGGGTTTGAACACTGGTTGACTGTGAGTCGACCACGGGCGTTCACAGTCACAGTCGAGCAAGAGAGAAGAAGGATGACAGAAATTCGTAGAAAGAGCGGGAAATAATGATAGTATCAGTAATTTTTTGATTGATTGTCGTGTCGTCGGCCAGACTGAACATGTACTTCCTTAGACCCTCGAACGGAAGCCGCACGATCCACCGTCGAAGGACTTGAAACATCCGGGTTATATTGAAAATCACGTCATGAATAACGCAGATGCTCCCAACAATTGAAAAACGAAACAAAATCGTCTACACAGCGACGGCAGGAGGACTCTCAACTCTGCACAACAACAGCAAACTTCAGTGACAACCAGCAAATAAGATTCTTGACAACAACACCATCAAAATGTCGGACGAAGAAGAGGCCGATGTCGCAGCCATGCTTGATCTTTCCAAGAAGAAGAAGAAAAAGAAGAAGAAGCCCGAGAAGGATTCTTCTGATAAGGATGGAGCAGCTGCTGGCGGTGACGGAAAGGCTACCGAGGAAGACTTGAGTGCTCAAGAGGCTCTCTTGGTGGAACAAGATAAAGCTCAAGATACGGTCGAAGATAACTTTGATCGCAAGGCTGATTACACCTACGACGAATTGCTCGATCGTGTGGTTGACCTTTTGACTGTCAACAATCCTGCCTTGGTACAAAAGACCAAACGTAACATCAAACCTCCTCAATTGACACTGTTGAGTTCCAAAAAGACTCTATGGATCAACTTCCAAGAAATTTGTTCGATGATGCAACGTAGTCCAGACCACGTGTATCAGTTCTTTATGGCCGAGTTGGGAACAGAAGGGTCTATTGATGGTAACCAACGTTTGATCATCCGTGGCAAGTACGTCCCCAAGTACATCGAGTCCTTGTTGCGAAAGTATGTCGTGGAATATGTCACTTGTGAAATGTGTCGATCTCCGAATACAGACCTAAAGAAGGATCCTGGCAGTCGATTGTACTTTTTGCAATGCAACGATTGCGGATCGTCCCGATCGGTGGCCGTCATTCGTAGTGGTTATCATGCCACGTCTCGAGCCGACCGTCGTGCAGCACGAAATGCCAAGGGATAACAAAAGAAAAAGACAAGGATTCGTAAGGTATAGATCGAAATTCGACATGGTACTACTTTGGTCGAGTAGTCTTTCATTTCTCTAGATGATTGTTGATGCTTCATCTTGTAGTAGTAGATTTCTATTTTCTTTGCTTATACTAAAGAAAAAGAAACCTTCGTCTCGAGCTCCATTCTTTTGAACAGGGAGGGCTTTCCTACGTCGTGTGTGGCACCTATTATGTCGTAGTCTAGATTGAGGATATTGCTGCCGGAGTAGAAGAAAATTTTTCCGTTCAATAGAGAAGCTGCTGTTGGAAGAACGTGCTTATTCCAATTTCGAGGCAGGATACATCGCTTCGATGTCATTGAATCGAGTTGGTTCTGCGAGATTTCTTCATCGATACTGTTCCGTTAAGGCATTGGAGAGCTTGAGTAGAGAACTTCAAATTGCCGAGACGATATGGGGACAGCAGGTGCTTTACGATTGCAAGACCAGGGCCCTTGGTACGGTTCGTGTAAAGAAAACTATAAGATTAGGAAACTACATTTTCATCTCGATGGAGATAACAATAAACTCGATCTCCACAAGTCATCGTGCCTTGTTTGACTTGTCTCCTTGTGAGAGTTAGCCGTGTCCATCAATTGGATCGTCAAAGGTTGCTTTGTCAGAGTTGAAGCCAAGTACTTCTTTTGAAAACTTTCTGGATGAATGCTACTGCCATCAATCCACTTGTCGAATGACAATATTCGGCTTCGCAACTGGGGTGACAGACAACTCCTGCTAACAGTAAATGACTGGATTTATCGACAAATTCTCCTCCTCTGATGAATGCCAGGTATCCACCTGTAGACTTGGTTATGTCAGGCAAAATCTTGGAATGACGCATCAACTGGCTACCGTAGGCAACAACTTCCGTGATATTTTTTCTCTAGCTACGGTATCATAGAAGCATATACCACTACCGGTAGTGGTTCTTAGTGTTAACTGTAATAATAATAATAAAATCTATTTTATGGCTATGCCAACTACTAGCTACCAGCAGTTCCGTATCTAAGAAGTTGACTCACCAGCCGGGCCCCAAAGGGCGAGGCACTGCAGGGAGTGACCGGAGATCACTCCAGGGATGTAGTAATGGTAATAAAACCTCCTACGTGAGGAGGAAAAGTTCATCTGGGTGGAGAGGAGGTGATGTGAGATGGGCAGGGGCATATTTATGCGTTTGTATGTTTGTTTGTTTTTCAGTGGGTTTTATGGTAGTCGGGTGGATATGGTGGTCGGGTTGTTTGATGTGATGGTTGTTCTCGCTGTGGTGGTGGTTGTCTCCAAAGTTGGAGTGGGGGATGTGATTCTGTTTGGAGGGAAATATGTGGTGATGGGGCGAGTTGTCAGTGTTGGCGTTCGTTGTCTTGGTACTGTCGTTGGTGTCGGGTTGTGCGGAGGTGCGGTTCTGGTTAATTGAAAGACTTCGTCAATTTGTCGGAGGCGGCGATCTGAATTTGTCCGTCGGTGCCTGATATTTTGCTTGATCATCGGCTCATATGTCTCCAGCCAGTTTTCAAGGCTGTTTGCGTCGGGATCTGTGCGAAAATGGTCCTCTACTGTGGGGTAGAAATAATGTCGCTGGGCTTGGAGGGAACACTTGGGCTTGAGCTTGTATAGGTCCCTAATGTTCCGGTGGGATTTTTCTAGTCGTCGCTGGGCCTTGTCTTCAGCATCTTTACCGTGCCTAGCTTTGTTTCTCGTTGTCCACTCCTTGTAGCAGTGATCCCACATGAGACGGATAATGTTACTAGACCACGAGAGACCATGGTTCTTGTGCTTGACCTCAATGTGGTTCCGTTGCAGGTATTGCAGCTGGAGGGTAGTCCAGTGCTTGGACCACCGGCCTAGGAGGAAGTTGTCCCACCCTATCGTAGTCTGACTGTGGAGTAGATGGGAGATCCGATCCGGTACTCTATGGGCTGGGATTGGTGCACTTTGGAGCCAGTGGTTCAGGCCCCAAAGGAGGAGGTCTAGAAGGGCTGGATCTGTATCCACTGATTCACACCTGTGCCGAAGGGATGTCGTGAGAGTCGCATGCCATTTGCGACGCTCTGGGTTAGGGCATGTGAGGAAGTGTTTAAAGTCTTCAACGGGCTCATCGCAGGATGGGCAAGCACTGGGGTACTTGATCGGATTGTATCTGGATACTAGCTTTCCCACGGGGAGCCAACCATGCAGAAACTTGACCAGGAATATGTGTGGACCGTCTTTGAAGGTGTTAACGGAGCGTTCGTGGCTCTGCCAATCTATGTCTGCAAACGCTGCTTCCGACATTCCAGTCTTCTGCTTGATATAGGTCTTGAGTTCTTTGGTGCGGCGATGATCTCTGATGTTTTTGCGGTGTTTGGAGGCAACTGTTTGTCCATCGTAGATGAGGTGACAGTTGGTGCCGTCGATCATTGGAGCCTGGATGGTCTTGTGCGAGGATAGACGCTGGTAGCTTCCAGCCAGTTTGTCAGCCTGGACATTGAGTTTCGCGGGTCGACTTAATTTATCTAAGGGTACCTGTGTGTCTTGATGGCCTCTGATGTGGTGGAATGTTATCTGCGGGAGGAGTTTGGCTAGTCGTACAACCGCCTGCAGAACGTCCCAACTGGCTTTAAGGGCGTCGTTGGGAAATTGCGGGCGAGATTGTTCACGGGCGTTGTTAACATTTTCGACCAAGGCTTCGTTGTCACAGTAAACTTGCATTGGTGCTAGGGTCAAGTCGTAGTATTCTCTGAGCAGGAACAGAAACTGAAGAATGGAGCATTTCCCATATGCTTCAGCACGGTAGGAGTCCATTGGCAATCCGTAGGCGGGGCCACTTCCCTCTATGATGGTGGTACCGTTCTTCAGGTTCATGGACCATCCAAAGGTGCCCTGGTTGTTAGCTACAGAGCCATCGCATGCCGATGATGGGTGGTGCTGGGTCTCCCGGAGCTTAGATGCAATTTCTTCGTAAGAGAAATTTGATTCTAGGGTGCCAAGCATGTCACGGCTCCATTCCGGTTGTGAGTCTAGGAATTCTTCGAAGCATGCTGGAGTTGGAGGGCTAGGCTCCTCTAGAACATTGTGCTGGCCTCTTGGAACATAAAACCCATAGTGGCCTTCGAGACACTCGACTGGGTAACATGACTGGGGCAGAGTGGTGACTATCCTCTGGACATTGGGCTTGAATCGTTTGCGGTGACGATTGTACCTGTGCTGACTAAAACCCGTCGGTGTACGGACAAATAGTCTTTTCGTGGTTGGATCATAATAGTAGGGCCATAATCTTCGCATTTTCTCGTGAGGGTGCAGCCATTTTCCCAAAGGGCTGTGAAGAGCGCCAGTGTGCGTGTCACACCATAACTGACATGCTCGTTTCCATTGGTTCCAGGTGTGTGCACTGTCCGGGCGGTGTTGAGTGATTTCAAGTTCGGCGCTTGTGCTGGATGTGACCGTTGTGTCTCCATGGATGAAAGCTCGGTCCATGTGAGTCCCTCCTGCTGTTCCCAGGTCTGCTATTGTATGGACCTGGAGGTAAAGCCTGCAGTAATTGATTTGTCGGATTTGGGCGGGGGTAAAGATGTGGCTTGAAAGTACAGTGTCCATTATGTGGGTATCGTTGACCCGCTGTAGGGGAGTACAGTGCTTCTCTTGAAGCTGGAACTTGGAATTTGTGGCTGTCAAGTATGCCCTGACAGAGGGGAAAAATACAGTTTCGAGGTGTGGGAGAGGGTTGTCAGGGTTCTCCAGGATCGAGTAGGATGTCCCACTTAATCTCTGGGTCCACGCTAGTGCGATACGCAGGTGGTCATTGATGCCCGAAGGTGTCCTGAGGTGCTTTAGGATAAGTTCTACTTGGCGGGATCCTTGCTCGTCGTACAGGGGGCGGAAATTTGCCCCTCCAAGGGAAGGTGGACCGAATACTACTGCTCTTGGGGTCTTTCGGGAATATCCCAGTCGGTTTAGAAATAGTCCAGCAGTTTTGTTGTGTAGTTTCCGAAGTTGTTTCTCAGGGATGGAGCATGTAGGAAGTGGGTAAGTCACACTCGGGAGGAACACACTGGTGTAGTACCGCATGGTGCACTTGGGATCCAGTGCACTTTTCGCCACCAATGTTGCTTTCGCGATGGCGTTCTCTGTGATTGCTTGTAGGCTTTGTTTGTGGCCTCCTGCTGGGCATTTGTAGCATCCCAGTGTTTTTCGTGATGTTGTTGGCGGGAGGTATTTTATGGGAACTGTGGTGCCGTGTGGTCCGGACTCTTGCACTTGGACGGTGAGTTGATCAGGGGCAAAGGACTGGAGGATTGGTGCGCCTCTTGGGGTGAATTGGTAATGGGCTAGGTGAAACATGCATTTGCGAACTTCCAGAGCCCCTCCGGAGCTGTCCAGGAGGTCATTCCATAACTGGGCGTCTTGTTGAGCTTTGTGAAGGAGATTTTCAACTTCCTGGGATGGGTTTGTGAAGTCGTTGATACAGTTTGCTGAGTCATCAACAAACCCTACCATGTAAATTTGAGTCTTTATCAATCCATCCGGGGATAGGAATGTCGCGCCGTTGGCTTTGGTGGTGTGGGCGTCGAACAGTCGGCTGGAGATGAGTACCCAGATGACTGGACTATTGGCGCTGCCCTGGCCAGTTCCAAAGATTGGGTGGAGTTCACAGTGAGAGTAGGCTTCCTCTGAGAGTCCTAGCTTGGTCTTGAGAATGTATTGGGCGTCCTCAAGGAATTTGGCATGGAGGAAGCAAAGGGCACGATGTTGGCCGAAACTCCTTCCGGCCAAATTGGCAATGTTCGGGATAATCCGGTCGTAGCAGCTAGTGGCATCAAAGTCCATGCGCAGGAGAGATTGACGGCTGTT
Organism: Nitzschia inconspicua; assembly: GCA_019154785.2. Taxonomy (NCBI): domain Eukaryota; phylum Bacillariophyta; class Bacillariophyceae; order Bacillariales; family Bacillariaceae; genus Nitzschia; species Nitzschia inconspicua. Next base: position 528,164 of record JAGRRH010000006.1, on the reverse strand, counting down.
GAATTCCCGTGACCGGGCCATACCCGCGCCCTAAGGCGACGGGCCCGGTCGGAAACTTAGTATACTTGAGCAGTGATTTACTCTTTCACTATTTTGGTTTTCAAGAGAAAGTGAGCTTACTCCCTTTCTCTGAGTTACTAAAACTACATCGGCGTATGATCGATTCTTTCCCAAATCTGCATGGTATGATGATGCTCTAGAGAGATTCCACAAGATGATCTTCAATATCGTTGACGTGGTTAAAATTGACTCGCGGATTGATCATCTCGTGACTCATCAGTCCCGTTATGACAAATTTGAGTTTCTTCAGCATCGTTTCCTCCAACACACTCCTGTGGGGATGAGTCGATTATGACATCGCCGATGCTCAAAGTTCAAAATTCGCCGTACGACGAAGGTATGATGTTAACTGTGAATTCCTTTCAGAAACTATAATTGCACCCTGAGGCGACAAGTTTGTTTCAGAGTCTTCCATCATCATATAGCCTTCGTCGATTAGCCGGTGAAGAAATCAATATTCTCAAGTGAACTTATCATCCGTTTAGGCGACGAGTTCGTTTCAGAAACTTCAACATCATCCTGGGTACATCGGGTGCAGCTGTGGAGGAAATCTTTGAGAGGCTTCATAACAAGTTCAGCATTCCCTGGTGACACCAATTCTGGTTCGTTTCAAATGAATAGTTAGCAGCGGTCGAATTTCTACCACAAACTATACTCGCACCCTTTAGGCGACGAGTTTGTTTTTGAGAAAAAATTTGTAAACTGCACCCTCTTGTCACATGTAGAACCATCCATTCTGCCCATTAGTTCTTCGTTGTTTTCATGTCGTTGCCAATGGCTCCTTGTCATCATAGTTAACTTGTTGGCTATGCATGCGCCATGGTAGGGCTACGTTTGGAGAAGAACTTCAATGATTGTCACATCAAGTTTGTGTTGAAGTAATCCGTTCGTCTCCGCTTGCATTAACAGCCCAGGGATGTCGCAGGTTAGCATACATCGAGCTTGCAGCTCCAAGGCCATGCTGTTTGGCTGTGAGGAATTGGTTGTGTTGCGTGTCATTACCACTCCTGTTCTTTGAGGGGAATAATTGTCAGGTAGGGAAGCCCACTCCTGTGCTTTTCGACATTTCTTCGTCGCGGTATTCGTCCCAGATCAGGTCCATTGTATCATTTAGATCATAAGCTAGGTGTGCCACTCCTGTGGCATCAGGAAACGAAGCGTCATTTCGTGGTGCCAACTTCGCACCTGGCTCTTCAGCATCAGCGGTGTAAACAGACCCCGTGATGGAGTAATCGTCGCCAGTAGCGGTGGGGGTAAGTTGTCAGTACTGGCAGAGTCCCACGAGCACATGTTGTCTTTGACAGAAAACATCGCGTCATTGATCAAAGTCAAGACATGGTCATGAGTTTTCGTTGCTTGTCTAAATAAGGTGAGGGTATACTTTGCTGATGGCCATTCTGAGATATGCGTCTGATGGCCTACTTCCCACGTGATTCGGAGCATATTCGGGACTCATCCGCATCTGCTCCACCCAGTCGTAAATATTGAGTGTCAAATGGGGCAATCGCCAGAGGTAAATCTTGTCAAATCTGAGCTATGAACTATACTCGCACCCTGAGGCGACGAGTTTGTTTCAGAGACTCAGCTCTACCAGTTGAACTGGCTTGTTCCAACACAAACATGAGTATCACCCTCCTTGCTGCTGTTTCAAATGCACTTGGTCACATCAGCAGGGTCACGTAGACAATGGGGACATGGTCTATGATGGTCCCGAACATGGCCTCGAAGCTGAATCTTTGAAACGAAATATACTCGCACCCTGAGGCGACGAATTCATCTCTAAGACTCTGAAAATGCCTTCATGTTAAGATAAGCTCTCTTCCAGAGCATCGTACTCAAGGGTGAACCACTATTGCTATAATGGCCAGGGAAGTCTTCGTCAATCGTCTTCAAGAGGGTAACAACTTAATCTCCTGACATGGGATTTTGCGTTCAATCTTGGAACGCTCGTATGTTTCACATTAGTTGGGTTATCTTGCTTTGCCTACCCGGTGTGAGTTTCCACTCCTGGGCTTTTGCTATCGTTATTGGTTGAAAGAACTGAAGCATGTGACATATTTGCATGTGATATGTCTGTGCAAGCGCTAAGCGATTTCAGCATAGTGGCGGTTGGAGAACAAAGAGTAGGGAAACTTCATTGTCCTAGCGTTGGACGTTGCTATATGGGAGAAAAGCAACTTCACTGTCCTGGCGTTGGAAGTCACATTCTATCTTATATTCCTGCGCTTCTGATTTGAAATCGGCTTCCTCTATTCGTTCGCATGACCCTTGGTGTAGACAAGACCAGCACAACGAGATGGCATTTGGCATTGGACATCAATTTTATCAGCGAACTCAGTTTTGTCACAGCTTGATGAAGGGAGAATAACAACATTATTATTTTGTCATCGATGTTGTAGAGAGCCTTTTTCTTTATTCTTTTGTCATCGATGTTGTATCTTGTTTCCCTTCCTGATCTGTCAGTCCTGTGCAACGTGCATTGAGGAAGGTGTCGAGGATTGCTGCTCCAAAACTTGAGGGGTGAGAGGAAACGCAACTTCAATGCCCAGGTAGGGGGCGTTGCGTTCGATCTTAAACTCGGTGAAGTTTCCTCGAGGTTTGGGAGACAGTTTCAAATCCTCTTTACTGACACGCCCTGTGGAGCAACGGAGAAGTCGAAGTATGGTTGAACATCGGTGAGGGAATAAAACCTTTTCTCTTACAAGAGTTTGGCGTCCTGTAACGAACTTATCCTCGCACCCTTTAGGCGACGAGGACGCTAAGCAAGTAACGACGATCGTAGGGATCGCGGCAGTCGAGATCGAGACACAGATGACTAACTTTCTTCTCGACGTTCTTCTTGGAGGAGGGGTCGTTGCCGCCATCATCTCCAGACTCTTCATTGAGTCCTTTCTCTTGAAAATGTTGAATTCCCGTGACCGGGCCATACCCGCGCCCTAAGGCGACGGGCCCGGTCGGAAACTTAGTATACTTGAGCAGTGATTTACTCTTTCACTATTTTGGTTTTCAAGAGAAAGTGAGCTTACTCCCTTTCTCTGAGTTACTAAAACTACATCGGCGTATGATCGATTCTTTCCCAAATCTGCATGGTATGATGATGCTCTAGAGAGATTCCACAAGATGATCTTCAATATCGTTGACGTGGTTAAAATTGACTCGCGGATTGATCATCTCGTGACTCATCAGTCCCGTTATGACAAATTTGAGTTTCTTCAGCATCGTTTCCTCCAACAACGGCTTGCGCGCGAAATCTCCCATTGGAGTTCTTCAAGGAAGACTGGGGTTGTAGCATCTCTGCCCGGGAGACCGCCGAACTGCCATGGGTTTAGGAGGTTGGAGTCAATGCAGTGCTGTGTCAGTTGCCGCCATTTCACTCCCAGGAGGAGATTGAAATCAGCTTCATAGAGGTGTATGACTCTGAGTCTGTGTACTTTGGTGTTTCCCGGCTCTTTTTGAATCATGAATGTGGCGACTTTGGACCATCTGTCATAGCAATATGAGTGTTTGATGGCATAGTTGACTAGCTGTAGTTGCCCCTGGACAAGGTCGTTCCTTAGATCTTCGCATAGAGGAGGTTTGTCGGGATCCTCGTAATCGTAGTTCTCTGGAACGGGGAAAGGCTTGATGATGGCTTTGTGGTGGCCGAGGTGCATGCCACTTGGACTGGTTGAGGTATTTTCATTCCAAACTTTCATTTTTCCTTCCCATTCGGCCTCAGTGATCTGTGCTGTAATAGTATCCAGGTTGGTGGTGCGTCGAAAGTGGGTTAACATTAGCTTTTCCGCTGCACTAAGCATTGCAGAGTCTATGTTATCTCCTTCTAGGATTAGTTCTGATTCGTAAGTAGAAGCTGACCAGTTGATTTTTTCCCGAAGAGGTGAAATGGTGGGTGGAGTACCTTGGGCCTGCCCAAAATGGATGCGATTTCGTTTGAGGAGAGCTGCTTCAATGTTCTTCGGCTCATCGATGGTTGTCCAATCGGTGCATTCTTTGCAATGGTTCGTTTCAAAGTTTCCATCCGTAGGCACATCTATGGTGGTGATGCCCTGGTCTCCTACTGGATTGAGGGCTCGGAGTTGTCTCCACATTTCTTTTGTTTCTTCGGCTACCATGATATTTCTTAGGGCTATGGCGCCTGCTTTTTCTCCATCTGCCAGTCGGGCCTGTAGCTGTGCTTCTTGCTCAGATCTCCGAAATGAGACAACTTGAGCTTCTATTCGTCGGATGTCTTTTCGCAGTTGCTTGTATTCCGATTGACACTCCTCGAGGGATTCTGGGAGGGTTTCTGTGCATTTCAGGACTGCTTTCTCTCTGGCCGCCAGCATTGGAATGTTCCATCGGGCTGCACTGAGGATGATATTGAGGGCATTTTTTCTGGTTCGCTTGGAGGCAAGTTCCAGACTATAGGGTGGGTTGGGGGGACGTCTGCAGTGCTTTTCAGCTTGAATGGAGGCACGTGTCCAGTCTCTGTCGAGACCTTCAATCGTTGGGCGATTGAAGGTTGGTGTTTTGGTAGCTTCTGCGAGGCGTTCGAACCATCGGTGATCGGTCAAGTATTGGTGTTTTAGTCTAATATAGGTCTCACAGCTAGGTCTGTGTCTGGACTGGATCATGCGTGCTGCTGGTGGGGGGAGTGGAATTGTAGCGTTTTGGAAGAGCTGGGTTGTGTCAAAGTCTAAGAAGAAACCGCGGTGATCACCTTTGAACCGGTACTTCACAGGTTCGTAGCCAGCAGCTTTGCATGCAGTTGCTACTCTCGGTGAAACTAAAACGTAATCGATACGATCCGACCCGCCAATGTAAGTGTTGAAGCTACTTGTACCAATTTTTAGTGCAAGCAGATCCACGAGTGCACAAGAGTTTGCAATGTGGAGCATACCTCTCACTTCGCTGCCGAGTGGTTCATTGAAATCGCCCATTAGAATGATCTCGTGGTTCTGTTTTTGGAGGTCGCGGAGGAAGTCTAGCATGTCAATGCGGAACTGGTCGCGTGGATGCAGAGTTGTGTGAGGGTTTTGTTCAACCATCATGGAGTATTGTTGGGTGACGGCTGCGGTTTTCCTGATGGGTTGCTGGGATGGATTGGCGGACATGTCCTTCGTTGGTTGGGTTTTGCAAACTTGATAAGCTGTGACGACAGTAACGTGGTGTCCGTTAGCTCCTCGGTAGGAGGTGGAGCACCAGCGGCCCATTGAGTCACTGTTTGTTTGGGTAATGCGCCCAGTCACGGGGCCATTTGAGATCATCGCTGTGCCTCCTGGCTTGTACGACGTGTTGTAGGTACGTCGGCTACTTGCCATACAGATGCGGGAATGAGTGAACGTCCGTCTTGCAGCCTTTGCACAGGTTCGGACTAGATTGGGATGCCTGGTGTCTAGATGAGTTTCTGCGATGCCCATGATATCGATGTGTTCCTCGGACATGGTTTGGCATACTTCTGCAAAGTCCCCTCCTAGGGCACCGTGGTGGAGGCCGTTGGCGTTAACAAAGTACAGGCGGGTGTGTTCTGGAGGTTTAGGGGTGGCAAGGAGATCCCCAAGGAACGAGTCGGGGCTTGTTTCTGATTGGATCTGGATGCTGTCTGGTTGCTGTGAAAACCATGAGTCTCTAAGACTCATGATGCTGTTCGTCGGAGGACATGTCCATGTCGGACATGTCGTCACCTTGACGAAGGGTGACAATGGACTCAGTGCGGCGCTGTTTTCGCATTGGCGAATGGACTTGCTGGGATGGAGGATGTACCTGATCCTGCAGAGGCGGACTCGGGGATGTTTGCATTTCCTGCAACTTAGCTATCAGTTGTTGAATTTGTTGAGCTTGTAATTTAATTTGTTGATCTTGGCGGCGGATTTCTTCATCTCGCTGTCTGATGTCTTCATCTTTTTGTTCCGCCAGTTGCTGTTTCACCTGTAGTGCTATCTCCTGTCGCTGTGCCTCTCGGTTCTTATGTTGGGCTAGGGAGGTCTGTACTTGCGATTCTGTGAAGGTTTGCTCTGCTGCGCTGGGGGCTGTAGGAGACAGCCCCGCTACTATGGTTGCCCACGAAGGTAGTCTAGGGGTCGTCAGGTTGGGCGGTGGTTGGGACTGCGCCGCTTCGAGTGTGTCAGTTCCTGGTGATAGAGTGGGCGTAGAATGGGCATGAATGGTGGTAGGAATTGGGGGATTTTGTTGGGGTCGAACTGACCGTCTCTCAGGTGGAACATCTTCAATCGTGAAATCCAGTTCCGCTAGCACACTATGTTGACTAGCAAGGAAGGAATCTCGGGTTGTCTGGCTGGCTTTGGAACCGGAGCTACTGAGTTGGGGATATTGGGAGATCACTCTCACTTTCTCTGCATGGGGTGTGTCCGGCGGGGGGGATCCTGTCTGCTGTGTGAAGTTGAGGTATGTGTCGGCCAAGGTGCTGTTTAGGGCTACACAAAGGGTGGGGAAATCTGTTGTAAGGCACATCAGGTTATAGCGCCCCAGTGGCTCGCCACCGTTATTGAGATAAGATGTGGTTGGGGTACGGTATACTTTCATTACTTGCGGGAATGTTTGTTGGAGGATTCCTTCAAACTCGAACATGGTGTCAGGGTGGATTCCGTGGATAGCCACTATGCGATGTTTACCCTCAAGCGCTGCCTGGCTTAAGACCGCCTTGGCAAAGTCATCGGGTTGATTGCGGCGACCTTCGAATGGGACAAAAAGTAGCTGTTTCGTTGCTGGGGTGAATGCCTTTTCAAGGATCTTGTGGAGTTTCTGGGCGTTCATTTTTTCCACTTGGATGGTAAACGCCTGGCACCTGATGCGGTGTTCGGTTGCTGGATGAAAGGCGGAGACGGTTTCCATGACGCAACGGTATTTGGGGATGCGTTTGGGTTCCATATGAGCTTTGGCCGCTATGTATTGAAGTACTTCCTCCTCAAACTGGGTTGTCGTCATGTATTGCGGCATTGGTCCGACGAAAAACCCTAGGGGTACGACATCATGAACATCTTCTGTCCATGGGTAGTAGACCAAGTTGCCGTAGGTGCGTTTGAGAGCATCGCTGACAGTGGGCTCTTTGCGAATGGTGGTGAGGGTCATGGCAGTGCCAATTCGGAAGATAATCCAGGATTGAGCTCTGATCTTTTTGGTTTTGTTGCCGCGACGATGAGTGACCTTAAAAAGTTTTTGAAAGTCGTCTTCGTTGGGAGCTTGGAGAGTGCGGAGTTCTCGGTTTTCATTTGTTTTGATGCTGAGGCTGGTTTCAAATTTGTTCTTCATGGCGGTGAAGACTCCAAATGCCAAATGAGAGACGTCTCTAGTTTGGAGATGCTCGTCGGCTTGGAAGCGTAGTTTTACTACTATTTCCTTCCATACTTTGGTTGCAGATGGGCGGGAATTGGGCTTGCCAGTGATGACAGTCGCATCGTCGTTGTCAGTGGACGGGGAGAAGGCATCGGGAGCGGTGGTGTTGGACATGGTGTCTCGTGGTTTTGTACGTGCGGTTGCGCGTTGATGTAAATAAAAGCGTCAGTGCTTCGTGCGATAAATCCTTACTACTGATATCTCTTCAGAAATCGATCTGATTGCAACTACCTCAAAGCCAGTGTCTCTCTTTACTACTGGGATGAGGTGTATGTTATCAGAATCAAACGAAGTGATCCAGAAGGTAATGAACTACGAGGTAGTTAAAACGGCGAAGACGTGTCGTTCGCGTTGGGATATAGTGTTAACTGTAATAATTACAAGTACCCTGGTCCCTCGGAGTCGGAGTTCGACAGACGGTCAGCCCGTGTTCTTAGGGGAACCGTACGTACGACGTATTTATCATACACAGTTAGGTAATTTTACTAGCTCTACTAGCTAGAGGGCAAATGCAAATGGGGACATTTTTTAGAAGGGGACGATTTTCCCACAGAAGCATTGTACCATCAATATCTCACAAAGGACCAGGTTAACCGTACTGATTGAGGCGTTAATTCTGACGTACTTGCACGACTTGCACGACTACCGTAGGTACTACGGTACCCGGATTACCGGTAGTAACTGTGGGGGTAGTATTCCCCATTTCACGACGTATCCGCACCAATCAACGCACCAGATGCCAGTAGCCATTTCGACGACACGACAGGAGAGCCATCACTTCTCTGTTTTTTTGTTTTGGTTGTGCGTACAGTGTATGATACAATAGCTGAAACGACGAAAGCTACCGTCCTCTTTGAAATCACAGAAACGTGTCCCATCTATCCGAATCATGGCAGACCATTATAATACTCGGGCACAAACAGTAGTCCTATTGGCGGTTGCAGCTCTTATCCACTCGAGTTTTGCCTTTTCGACGACAACACTCAAACGTTCTTTCAGAAGGACCTCTCTTGACAACCTCCAATGGTCACCGTCATTTCGACATCAACATCTCACATGGCCATTGTTTGCCGATATCAGTGGAGGGGCTTCTACGGCCATCCAAGCCGGAAGTGGTGAAGACAACGAACAAGGCCAAGAAATGGAGGACGAATCCATGATGCCATCCGATCCGGCCAGTACCACCTCTGAATTCTTGGCGGGCTTGTGGCAATTGATTGCGCAAGGAAATAGCTTAGTGCGAGGGGTACGTCAAAGAACTTGGTTCATAACATCTTTTTTTTCTCAATATACGCTCGTATATTCCTCATGATCCAATTACGTTTCCTCCTTTCCTTCACATTTCTCTTTCCTTAGGAATCGAAAACGATCCTCTTTCCAAACATGGGAGAACAGCTTGTTTCACGGAGATATTTGAACTTGGTGACAGCGCACTTGGACTCTTGTAAGGATGTTTGTGATTATTTTGGAATTACCACCACCTTGCAACCGTACATCAACGAGGGACGCGTCAAGGGATTTACGGTCAAATCCTTTCGGAAACCAGACCACGACCCGGAAAAAATGGAATTCGCCTACGATCCATTTTGGGACGATGGCGACGATTGGGACTACCAAGGCATCGATGACGAATATGAAAAAGAAGATGCCGAAGGTGAAGGAAAGATCAAGTCGACCATCAAGTATCCCGACATAGTCAACAAAATTCCAGATAATGACGACGAAATATTGCGGATATCCAAAACATGGGTCGCCAAGATTTGCAGTGATATGGGGATCTGTCCCTTTACAAGTGGAGCGGAAATGGCAGGCTTACCCATAGGACCGGTGTTTTATACTATCGATCGATCTACTTCGATGGAAGACATGTACGCTCGTTATTGGCAAGAGGTAGTGCGAGTGGAGCAAAGATCCGAAAGGGACTTGTCGACAACATTGCTGATTGCACCGGAATTCTGTATTGACAATATCGAAATTTTCGAAAGCTTCGCCACGACTCTCACACAACCATTATCCGCCTTGGGTGTAGAGGACAGTATCCAGTTGGTGTTTTTCCATCCCCATTGGTCCTTTCGAGATGGAGGGGAACGTGGAGGAGAAGGTGCTGCCGCCAACTATGCACGCCGGTCTCCTTGGCCCATGATCAACATTCTTCGAACCAATCAAGTTCGAGCGGCCCAAAAGGGTATTCCAACAGGACTAGTGTACAAACAGAACGAAAAGACGCTCTCTGGTGTTGGAGTCGAAAAGCTCGAGACGATGCTTCGACTGCGCGACTGGGGTGAGATTGCTGACGTCAAAGTAGACCGGCGTGAAATGGAGGCATTGCGAGTGGCGCAAGACTTTCAGCAAACGGGCGTCATCAAACAAGAAGACATCTCATTTGCCGCGGACGCAACACCAGCTGCCAACAAAGTAGACGGAGAACAAATCGAACAGGGTAATTTGGTTAATGTCGTCCGTGAAGCGTTGGAAAAGAGGCTGGGCAAGCAAGATGATACTGTCACAAGACTATCTGGGCCAGAGACAAGCGCCACCATCATGGCTAGTGACTTCCTGCTTGCAGAGTTGGAAAAAATTATAGCTTCCGACCCAGCCGTTCCGTGATTAGTCGTCAGAGTGAAAATTGAAGAAAAAATAAAATATCGCTCACTAATCATGTGTAAACATAACGTTTTACTTATACTACGACGCCACGGAAGAAGATGGCTGACGCCCGCAACTCAACTTTGAGATGATGTTGTGGGTGAGGTTCTGTCATCTTCATCATCGGAATCTTCTAGCATTATTCGATCCCAGTGTTTGAAAAGCGGTCTCCAAGGTCGTTTCTTGACATGATGCAACGTCACTTCGATCCCGTCGCTGCTATCTCCGCACAAGGGAGCCTGGTCATTCATTTCTCCAAGGTTAGTAGCAAACACAAAAGCTGGCAAATTCTGGCTCTCTTCTTGACGTTGGTCCTCCAACCATTCGGCTAGATCAGTTCGAAAATGAGCGTTGACTTTTGATTCATGATCGATTAGAATTTGCAGCTCTTTGATCTGATCGTTGGTATTCCGAGTCCAAGTTTTTGCAGTCTCCTTCCAATCGTTCATTCGACTCTCTAGTTCTTCGACATGCTGCTTCTGCATTTTTCGAAGTTTGGCTTTGAATGCCCTTTCCTTCATGTCCAAGGCAATCAGTTGGCGGTAGAAGTGGTGCTTTTGCTGCTCTTCCATTTGAATGAGGAGATCCCCTTTGGTGTTGTTCATGGACTCGATAAGGCTAGTGTGCAGTTCCAAACTGTTCTTGCATGCGTCCACTTGCTTGCTCATCTTCTTGTGCGCTTTCAAAAGCTGCGAGCACAATCTCTTGATATTATTGATTTCTTCCCGGTCAACCAGTGCAGGCGGATCGAAATTCTCCTTGGAAGTTGCAGCATCACCGGTTGATTGACGTGCGCTTTCAGGTTTCATCTCAGCCAAAATATGTCGTGAAAACGATGTAATCGATGATGACATACCGTTGTTGTTGTTCTCCGGTTCGTCAGTGGAGACGTTGCCTTTCCGCTGATGATTCTTACTTTCGCTTACCCAGTAGCTCAACGGGCGACTGAGCAACTCAATGAGGCCTGGGCGACCTTTGTGATGACGTTTCGCATACGAGAGAGGATCTTCCGAGTAATCTGGGTTGGTAACGCAAAGACCAAAAGGGCAAGCTTCCAATAACGATTGAATGATTTCAAGCGAAGCATTATGCTGCACAGCGACTTGCAAAGGCGTAGGACCCTCCGTGGGAATGCTCATGACCTTTGGATTGAGAGCTATGATGAATTGGATTACATTAAGAGGCGCTTGTTTTTCAAGTGCGGTGAGTAGACATTGTTGGCTGACCTTGGATGGATCCGACCCCAATTTAGCTTCAATCCAATCTTTCGCTTCCTCCACAATCTTACGAGGTAACACAACTCCCCGGAAGCTGAGCAAGGACCGTTCGTTCAGGTCGGAACGATCCGGAACGTCAAACATTGGGTACCTAATCTGTTCCGGCTCCTCGTCGGATATACTGCTGAGATCGAGATGGGGGTGAATACAACTTGTCCGCAAAAACCCAGAGCTATCAATTGGGAGAAAAGTGGGATATGTTTGTCGCATCGTAGTCAAATGAGAAAATCAATAAAAGCTAATGAGTATTATGATATCTTAGGCAATCGGTGGAAAGGTCCATGAGTTCTAATCCATATTGAGTTGAATCAGCGTTGCCAAGTCTCGTCGATGATGATGAAACTCACAGTCAATGCCCCCCGCCATTGGATCGGAATCTATCGAGCTAAACTCCAAGTAAGGAGGTGGCTTTAATAAAGTCTGGAGAAGTCTGAATTTGATTATTAGTTAGTATATACCTGCTCATTATTAACACTCCTGCCGCCACTCTCCGTCCATTGTGGTTCCGAGTTCTGGTTGTACAGGAAGTCTCCTCAAAGAAATTGTGAGACTGTCCCCCGGCGATAGATTTGTCACACACGACAGTAAAGGTATTCTACTATCTCGACGTAGCAACGCGTTCGGTAAGTAACACTTCGTAGGCTACGGTAGTACCAGTACTCTAACAGTAAATACCGTACCTAAAAGACAGTACGGTAGACTACCAGTAGGTATTATGGTAGTACGTACAAAGTCTTACAGGCAGTCCGTAGAGACTACGGTAGACTGCGTTGATGTCATCACATCAGCATTCAGCATCATCATTGTTCTGCAGAAGAAACTTGACATCAGCTTCACGGAACAAAAAGCAGAACCTCGAAACCCTTCTTCACCAAGATGTCGACACGAGAAGAGTTGGAGTTGTACTGAAGAAAACTTCATTTCCTCTCTCTCTCTCCACAAAAGAGAACATACATAATCACAAGTCATCTATCATAACAACTTCCAGGCAAGGATACAACTCCTCGCTCGCCCTCTCTCACACACACCCATTTTTCATCGCTCACTTCTCTCCTATTCACTAGTAGCATACGAAGTCGTTGTTTTGTTCTTTGGACCGTTGCCATTTATCTATCATAGTAAATACTCCCTCCGTCTCACTTCTATATTCCTATTGAGGATGCCGTGCCATTCAGAAAACAAAAATGAAGCGTGCCGAGCTGTGTAGACCTCCTAGGATTTCTACAGGGGATGGCGCGACTCATTTTTATATGACCCGGCTCGTTTTTTATGAATATTTAGAAGAATGCTCGACAACTGTTTCAAAAAGCATTAGAGAAACTAAATTTTTCATTTCAAGTTGTGACAACATCAACAAAAGGAAACAGAACTCTATCAGAGACTATTATTGAAAGCATCAATCAACCAAGATGTCGAGTGGATACGTGCTTGCCTCTACAGTTACATCCAACGATAGTGGCAATTGGTTTTGTCGTTCCAGAACTTTTTTTTTCATGTGAGGGATTGTGTAGTCGTTGTCTCCTCTTTGGTTGATGACCTGATTCATCACACTCTGCAGTGTCAACCAAATTCGATTGAGTTTCTTGGCTGGATAGTTCTTGTAAGTTTCTTCTACCATCTCAATCAATTCAAGAGCGTCCTTTGGAGCTGTCTGGACTGTAGAGAATTGAAAAAGCCAAGATCATTTACATTCAAATCTGGTGACTGTGCCGGTTGTGTGTACAGCTTCACAGCAGTTGGATCTCCAAACAGTTCTGTGACCTTTGCTGCAAACAACGGATCGTCATCTGGTAGATGAGCTTTGGCACCGTCTTGCTGCAATATAATGTTGTTGTCTATTGGCATCTTCTTCTTCACGTCCGGTAACACAAAATTAAAAAGCATATCTCGGTACAAATCCCTATCCATGTTGACGTTACACCACTTTAGATCTCCTGGTTGGTGACCATGGCTTGCTCTCACATACATGTCGATTTCTCCTACTGGATAGATTCCAATCAGTCCATCAAACTCCTGTCTCGTTGTATGATTGAATCTTGGTCTTGCAAGAGCGGAAAGAAACATGACTTTAGTGATGTGACTCTTGTGGGACACTGATATTGCCTTAGGCGGTGGCTCGTCTTGGGTCACAATACACCGAAGCCCGTCCCGTACAAGAAAGAACCATTTTTCATCAATATGAATCTCGTTATACATGCTCTTAAACGTCATTTCAGCCACAGAATTGATAGTGTTCTTGTCGATCTTTGCGATGCAGTGAAACAGCCGATTGAGGCGATGATCATCGTTCAACTTCGGCTTCAAAGCCATGGTATGAACCTTCAGTTTCTTCGACTGTTTCATTCTCCAGATGGTCATAACTGGAATACCAACAGCTCCAGCAAGAGATCTGATGGTTCTTCTAGCGGTAGGATCAATATTCTTGATCTCTTGCAACAGCATGTCTCGGTCATGCTTCGGGTTTCTTCCAGAATTTTCGAACTTCGTAGTAAATGCCGTTTCTGGAACGTTTGCAAGAAGAGAGACAGGGTCAAGAGGGGTATTGGGTTGATATCCCGGTATTTGCTTCAGCGTTGAATACCACAGATTAGCAACAGTTCTTGGATGGATTTTGTGTGTTTCGCCAACAGCTTTAAAACTTCCGTGAGGTAAAATTTCTCGCGACACCCTCACCACGCACGCCATGAATACATCTTTTTTCAGCTTTTCGGTCATCGCAACCCTCTTTTTCCTTGTTGTCACCATTTTCAAAGTTGTTGCTTATATTCAGAGGAAAGAGATTTGTCGAATGATCACACATACAGTTAGGAAATGGTTGGGGAAATGCATACTCGTACCAATGCCAAAGTTTGGACCAATCAGATCTCTCGATTTGGCCGGGATATGCTGGAATAGGGATAGGGAGTACCTCTAGCATAGGTGCCCCCCGTATTATTAGAGGATAGGGGGTTGACGTGTGGGGGAAAAGATCGCGCGAGCCTCCAAACGACTCCAAAGACGAATGACTCCAATTCTGGGGAGATACATACATACAGAGAGAAGAAACTTGACAGTGACAAAAAAAAAATGTTTCGCGGAACAAAAATCAGAACCCTCCTTCACGAAGACAGTCGAGACGAGAAGAGTTGGAGTTGTATCTCATAATGAGAAACTTCATTCCCTCTCTCTCTCCGAAAAAGAGAACGTACATCATCACAAGTCACCTATCATAACAACTTCCAAGCAAGGATACAACTCCTCCTCGCTCGCTCGCCCTCACACAAACACACACACAGTCAGTTTTCATCACTCCTCTCCCTTTCCTTGTAGCATTCGAAGTCGTTGTTTTGTTCTTCAGACCGTTACCATTTGAATTCACTGTAATATTACACTAACAATAACAGAAAAAAAGAAATATGGGTAGTAACAGTCATCGCCCAAGATACCTTTTTCTGGTCGTTCCTATCCTTCTCCTCCTACTGGTGGAAGCCATCCCAACGACCCATTCGTTGGGCTTTACCAACATTTTCGGTGTGATTCATCACAAAACAGACGAGGAAGCCAAGCATATGAATGATTTTTTGGAACAGGAAGATACCCATGGTGAACACTATGCCTGGTTCCCGCAAGGATCCAGCATGTTGCGGTCGATCCAAGATGTCTCGGATACCGATCTGATGATTTGTCGTAACAGGAATACAAAAACCAAAAAGAACAAGAAGAAGATACGTTTCCCTCCCATGGATGATGACGAATTCTTGGAACTGTTGCTACAACTGCAAGATTAAGATTTGCATTACCGTCCTGCCCAAATCGCAAAAAAAATTGGAAACGACTGAAGAATGATTATGTACACTATGAAACTCCCTAAAAGTAAATGAAAAAACAATAAATGCACAGTGTTTTTTAAGTTTGATCTGGTCCTGCACTAGGTAGCTGGACGTCGTGGGATGGAAAAGTAGCGGAAACAAATGTGACCCTTGTCAAAGGAACAGCTGTCTCGGATCTAGCAAAGGAATTTGCGCGATCTTTTTCGCCGTTGCATGGTTGTGGGTAAATCATGCGTGCTTGATTGTGCGGTGTGTAATAAAAGAGTTAACTTGAAGACTCAATTTAGGAGGTCCGTAATTGAAGGGTTAAAACGAGAATTTCTACCACGCTACAAATCATTTTGAAAGGAAAGCAGACTTTTGATTGTCTAGTAGTGTATTATAATCGTGCAGCCCCGTGAAGCAAGTGCCATAGGAGGATCCCTCCGGTTACACTTACATTCAAGGAGTCCACACACATTACTCTCGTCATCATCTTCGTGACTTTCAATTTACCGGATGGTATGCGAACAAATTCAGTACAAGTTTTTGCAACCAGCTAGTTTCTTCGGGGGTATTCGATGGCAGTTTCAAGGTCTTCTCGAGGGTTTTGAACTCTGGTATGGTGGGCAGCGTGTAAATAGACATCCTTTTGTGTCCAAAATCAAGGTTGTTGCGAATGCGATCCTCGGCTGGTGCGGCCATCATTAATTCGAATAATCCTTAAGCAAGATACAGAATATCTTGCAGCTATCACGGTAAACAAGTTGATCTATTCTTCCTCCTCGTCCATGTCTCCGTCTTCATCATACAAATCAATGTCGCCGTCGTGTAGATCGTTGAAGTGTTCAAAACCTTCCTTGTGGTAATCCGCAAATCTGAGGCAACGACTTGCAACTGTGGTGGGGTTCATGAGCTGATCAGTGGATGATTGCTGCATGACGTACATCACTCTGCCGAATTGAAAAACACATAAGTTCTTGAGAAGCATCTGTCCCAATAACGCGATACTGCGACCCTCGATTTCGTCATCGTCCTCATCCAACAAATCGAGGAACGTATTCAAGGCGTCTCTACCCCTAGGACTAATTTTCTGTGGATGGTTCTGGACAAGCCACCTGCTTTCTTCGCTTCCAAGATGGAAACGGAGGAATGGCATGTCGGCTTGGAAATTAAAAGTTGGAAAGCTCATGGCACCGACATTGTCCATTGAGTTGGTTATCTTCAAAACAGGAGAGTGAACAGCTCTTGTGCCACTGGAGGCAGAGATCGTCCACACAAATCCCTCCCCCCGGAAACGACTCAAATGTGTCCGATCTTTGGGAAATGGGATGAGGATTGAGTTGCAACCACTATCCAGCATGACATGCTCACATGGAACATCACAAAATGTTGAGTCCTTCGTTGGCAAAAGATAGTGTGTCCGTTTATTGCGACGGGCTATCAACACCACTCCATCAGGGATCGGGGGGGCTTCATCTGCTACTGCCTCATCTGGCATCTTCAGGAAGTGCGTTACTTGTCACAGTCAGTGTGTAGTCCTTTGCGATCTCGGGGACTGCTGCCCAGGTAGTTTTGCCAGTAGTACGGTAGTCAAGTCTTCTTCGCTGCTTGGGTATTGGGTATCATGTGCACAATGATGTACTCGGAGTATGTTGCTGCTGTGGTCTACGACGTATGACACATACAGTTAGGAAATGGTTGGGGAAATGCATACTCGTACCAATGCCAAAGTTTGGACCAATCAGATCTCTCGATTTGGCCGGGATATGCTGGAATAGGGATAGGGAGTACCTCTAGCATAGGTGCCCCCCGTATTATTAGAGGATAGGGGGTTGACGTGTGGGGGAAAAGATCGCGCGAGCCTCCAAACGACTCCAAAAAAAATCGACGAATGACTCCAATTCTGGGGAGATACATACATACAGAGAGAAGAAACTTGACAGTGACATCAAAAAAAAAAAAAAATGTTTCGCGGAACAAAAATCAGAACCCTCCTTCACGAAGACAGTCGAGACGAGAAGAGTTGGAGTTGTATCTCATAATGAGAAAACTTCATTCCCTCTCTCCAAAAAAGAGAACGTACATCACACCTATCATAACAACTTCCAAGCAAGGATACAACTCCTCGCTCGCTCGCTCGCCCTCACACAAACACACACACAGTCAGTTTTCATCACTCCTCTCCCTTTCTTTGTAGCATTCGAAGTCGTTGTTTTGTTCTTCAGACCGTTACCATTTGAATTCACTGTAATATTACACTAACAATAACAGAAAAAAAGAAATATGGGTAGTAACAGTCATCGCCCAAGATACCTTTTTCTGGTCGTTCCTATCCTTCTCCTACTGGTGGAAGCCATCCCAACGACCCATTCGTTGGGCTTTACCAACATTTTCGGTGTGATTCATCACAAAACAGACGAGGAAGCCAAGCAAATGAACGATTTTTTGGAACAGGAAGATACCAATGGTGAACACTATGCCTGGTTCCCACAAGGATCCAGCATGTTGCGGTCGATCCAAGATGTCTCGGATACCGATCTGATGATTCGTCGTAACAGGAATACAAAAAACAAAAAGAACAAGAAGAAGATACTAGCTGCACGACGTTTCCCTCCCATGGATGATGATGAATTCTTGGAACTCTTGCTACATTTGCAAGATTGAGATTTGCATTACCGTCCTGCCCAAATCGCAAAAAAAATTGGAAACGACTGAAGAATGATTATATATACTATGAAACTCCCTAACAGTAAATAAAAAAACAATAAATGCACAGTGTTTTTGAGTTTGATCTGGTCCTGCACTAGGTAGGTAGCTAGAAGTCTTAGGAGCAAAAAACCATCCACTTTTGTTAGCAGGCCATGACACGGCGACCAAAAACAAACTACAGAAGTAGATACAGATACTAGCCACAGGATCATAACCAAAAACGGTTCCTCTCGTCGCCGTGACGCTACAATAGTTGGTGGATTATAACCAGATCGAGAGCCGCCGTATTCTACCTAGTAGTTTGTTCGGTGGGTGCCCTGCTGCGGATAGCACGATGCTGGTGTACACTTTTCTACTTGCGTTCCCCGCCGCGACATACCCAGGGACTTAAGATGGATTGGGTTCCTTCCATCCCCTCATTCGGTCATTGTTTGAACGCCACCACCCCCACCCCCACTACCACCAAAATGGGAATGCTCCAGATTGGATTCCTCTTGCATGAAGACAACTCCCGACGATTCTTGTGAAGGCAATGAAAACGGTCCCGGTGGTGTAACAGTGTTGGCTGTGTATAGACCAACAGGAGGAGCCCCGGTAGCAGCAGCAGCAGCAGAAGGAACAGCAGACCCACCATGGTTCATTTCCACGCCACCACGCAGCATGGGAGTCGGACTTTGGGCTCCTGCTACCGTCATACCATTATTCTCACCGGTTGCGGTGGTCTCATCGCCCCATGAAATGGGAAACTTGGTCACACGTGGCTTATCGGCCAATATTTGTCGTTGGATGTGTTCTAATGGGACTGGATTGGGCAACGGCGGTGGTGGAGGAGGTTCCGATCCATCCGTCGGTGGTGGCGGCGGTGGCGGAGCATCCGGATCGTGATATTCGTTGTTGACGTAGTACCCCACCCGTACAAACTCCCGTTCTTTGTAACTGCATGTGACCAATACGACCGTGACACCCAAGAGATCCTCGGGAGCGAGTTTGGATGGATCGGGAGCATCGGCCTGTAAGACAAACTTGTTGACACCGACGGGTACCGGTCCGACCAAGATTTCGTCCAATATCTGATCCCGACTGGCATCTTGGGCACTTCCAACGTACAAGACCTTCCATTCCAAATCATCGTCCAGTTCTTGGAGACATTCAAAGGTGATTTCAAATTGGAACGGACTGGTGAACGTCGTTGGATTGTCCAAAACAACCTATCAACCAACGAACCAACCAACCAACAGTAGCAACATTAACAACGGCATTTAGGATTAGTGAAACAAAGAGAAGAGAGAGAGAGAGACACACACAGACCATTAGGACCACACATGCAACATCACGTGAACAAAAATAATAG
Source organism: Nitzschia inconspicua (assembly GCA_019154785.2). Classification (NCBI taxonomy): domain Eukaryota; phylum Bacillariophyta; class Bacillariophyceae; order Bacillariales; family Bacillariaceae; genus Nitzschia; species Nitzschia inconspicua. The sequence continues at coordinate 508,998 of JAGRRH010000006.1, read as the reverse complement.
CAAGCTGCTGCCGTAGTTAGAGGTACGTACCATGTTGACTACATTGACAAGTGCCATGGTGATGTTGATGTTGTTGTGATGATACAGTGATGTTGTTGTTGTGTCGTTAGTATTGTTGTGCTACCTACCGGTAGTTGTACGTCGTCGTCCACAGGTTTCTTGTTTGGGTGAGAGCTGGCGTGTCTCGTTTTTTGTGTCTTTGAAAACAGGATTATTATTTTGATGATGGTGATGATGAGAGGGACGGACACAATGACAACATCATACTGGATCGACTTTGGAGTACCGACTATTTCATACGTCGTAGCAGAGATAAATTTTGTGGGTGCTGTCGACTACGACGTACACCGTGTAGTAGTCTTCACAGCATCGCGGTGGGCCGCCCTGCACCTTTTAACCACCACACCCGCGCCATCGAGAGATTGGCGCCATCGATCATTGCATTGAAATCAAGGGTGGCGGCCGCGCGCAGAGACGGACCTTTCCTTCCGTCTCACAGTCAAGTCCGAATTTGGAAGTCTACTAGAGAGTTGAGGATAAGTCGAGTGATCGATGAATCGACACAACGTTGTTGTGTTGTTGTGGTCACAGTCTCATCTCATCTGATCCGAATGATAGAGACCCTCCACATTCAATGTTTTGTTTTACAACAATACAACTGCTACTACTCGATACATGAAAGAGTGATCGCCGTTCCTTCCTTATCATGTTTGCAGAAGAATTAGGAAGTAATGCCTCCCGTAGGAGACAAGAGGAGAACCGAGCTAGACGTCGAAAGCTCAAAGAAGAACAGCAAAAGAAAACGCAACAGCAACAGCAGCAACAACAAGAAGAGACCGACTCCAAAGTCCAGAAGACTATTCCAATATCATCATCTTCTGCTGCTGCTGCTGCTACTAATACTGTTGATCCTCCTGTAAAAACAACGATGTCGAAAACCATCCAGGAAGTCCTTCCTGGATCCGTTGCTACATCTACTGCTTCGTCCAAAGAGCTTTCGGCCGTAGAGATTGCCGATATCCAACGCCGACAGCGGCACGTTGTCCAAACACAAAAGAATGCCGCTACCACCATACAAGCCTTTTACAGGGCCCATCAATCCAATATGAAGCTTCTTTTGGAACAAACGGAACTACTGACCAAACGGTTGCAAGATCTCTCTATGCTACAGGTACTTTTAAAGCGCCAGCAATGGAGCAGCAGCAACAACAACAACAACTCGACTTATGTTCCTCCTCCTGCCACGGCAACAGCACTTGCTTTACAACTGTTGTTTCTCACCAAAAGTATACCCTACAGGAAACAAAAAAACGAAAATCCGTCCGTCACTACCAGCACTGGGATCGTCAAATTGAGAAACATGGCCCGGGATTCCGTCTTGGTACAGCAATTCTTGGATTTAGTTCTGATTCCAGGAGTTAACAGTACCGATGAAAATGTCAATCCAATAATGACATGGGCACAGTCAAACGAAGGAATACTACGAATCAAAGCCATTTTGCGACTGGCCTTGGTGGTCGCTACCTACCACAACAACAGCACGGCTCCGTTCGTTGATGGGACTGTTATCGGGACGTGTTTAACATTTATCAAAGCCGTGACGACGGGTCCGGAACAGTCAAATGACAATGTTAACCACAACAACAGTAGTATTGTGTCTCAAATGGTACAAACATGTCGCCCACTGCTAGTGCTGTCCGTGATCGAATCATCGGCCACGAATGGAAATGTATCATCTCCTCGTGCGGCAATTACCCTGACGACACTTGTCCGAGAACAAAACACGTCCGGCACGTCGTTGCCGACAAAAATGATAAAAAGGGTGATATCACTGCCATATTACGCCAGCAGGAACTCCCAAATGGATTTGATCTCCATCTTGCGGTACCATCTCTTGTACGTGACGGGAGGAGCTCCCATTCCATCCACATCTGACAAAGCGCGAGAAGCCTGTATCCCTCCCAAGGAACGACAACAGGCAAGTTTGTTGTTTCAATCCGTCTTCTCAATCATTTCCTCGCACATGGACGACCAACCATCCCACCAACGATTGATGGTGCGGTTCGTGTCGGAGATTTTGACCGTTCCCTTGTTGACATGGAAGGTATCCGATTCATGCTTGGACTTGCTACTGGTGTGTAATCGACACAACAGAACTCGTCGAAGCCAACCTATGTTGGTGTCCATCATGGAACTGTTCTCGGAAGCTCATGGCGATGCCATGAGTATGGGCAACATCGAAAGTACGTTGTGCCAGGATATTTCCCTCAACCGCTGCAACGCAACGCCGACCCAAATTTTGTTGGCCAACATGATTCAGTTGGGACGGTCGTCCGTACAGCTGAATGCGTCCCAACCGAACAAGTTGGACTTTGAGGCAGCGATCGTCTATTTCCGATTCCTCGCAACGTTGGTCGATGCCGTCCCGGTTAGTACGTTTTCCTCTCGTGAGTCAGTTGTGGAATGGATCTCGGATGGAAAGGGACACCATTCTCCAGTGGTGCTATCTCCAATTGTATTGGAACAGTGTCGGTTGCTAGTGTCTGATACGTGGGCCAGGAGGCTGTTTCAAAGTGCCATGGACTCGGACCACTTACAAACCGAAAAGATTTTGAGCAAAAAGACCGACAAGGACTTGAAAATGGAGAAAGAATTGGCAGAAGTGGCTGCCACCAGCACAGCAGCGTTGGCTGCTAAGGAAGCACGCACGGACCGGAGTAAGGCATTCTGGAAATCTTCCGTATGGGCCAAAAAACTTTCAAAGGGAGTGGGAAGCATCCTTACTAATAAAGGAAACAACAATATCGAGGAGGAGAAAAGACAGACTTCTGGGCTCATCAATGCCACTGCCATGTCGCGAAAGTTTGCAGCAGAAGGTTCCAGTACCATCGGGACTGTGACAGTTGCTTCGTCTCTTTCTGGGAAACCAGAAAGCCCGCGGGAACACTCTGTCAACCCCCATCTTTTAGGCACACTATGCGTTGTCTATGGTATCGTCCTTTCGCGGTGGGGAGGCGGAGGAGGTGAAGATATTGTTGCCTTGAAGAGGCCCGGTAAAAAAGGTTCGAACAACGAAGTAGCGACGACAACACCAGATCCCTGCACTCAAAATCTCTTGAGTGTCCTATGTTTTTCAACATCCTTCATAAGAGTCGCGTGGGCAGAAATACAGAGCGAAAAATTTCAGATGCCAACGGAAACAACGGCCGAATTGAGGTCTCTTTCTATCCGACCCACAGTAGACCATTCGTACAATAATTCTTCAACGACGGCAGAAGGCTACGCAATGTTTTACCTATTTGTGGCAGCGCTTTCTCACATTTTGATCTTGACTGATGACGCGGAAATTCACGACTTGGGACGTCCCATCCCGATCCATCAATTGCGACGGGTAGTGATTGCACTGAAGCAGTTGCTGTACAAAGCCTCGTGCACCGATGAACGCAATAACTGGTCACAAGGAACACAGCAGAAGGCCGCTTCTCGGGACGAACCAAATTATTTCGGACTCTCTTTGATCCAATCATCGTCCAAAGCGATGCGAGATTTGTACGACCGGTCAAGTCGTAGACCAATTTGTGTGCCCAAATTATGGACCATAGATGATCTCATGGAGAAGGAACTCAGAAGGTGTAAAACAAAAGAAGATTACGTGCTTTTGCTCAATGCTCCAGTCCTGAGAGTCTGCCCCTTCTTGGTCTCATTCAAACGAAGGCTGCGGCTCTTTGAGAGAATCATTTATACCGATCGAGTCCAAATGCAAGGAGAAAATAATGCCAATCCATTCAATCCAAACCCGTTGAAGCCAGGATTTCCGGTCCGAATCACTCGTGGGCGTGTACTGGAAGACGGATTAGCGACAATGAACAATCTAGGGAGTGATATGCGGCAAAGAATTGTCATCCACTACTACAACCAGGCTGGGGCGAGGGAAACCGGCATTGATGCCGGAGGACTTTTCAAGGAGTTCTGGACTGATTTATCCGCGATAGCATTTGATTTGAATTTCGCCCTCTTTTGCATCAACGATCAGAATTGTATGTACCCAAATCCATCTTCCGGAGCGGCACATGGATCGGACCATATCAGGCTGTTTGAATTCTTGGGCAGGATTCTTGGGAAGAGCCTGTATGAAAACATCACCATTCAACCGCAATTTGCGCACTTCTTCCTTTCGTTCCTACGGGGTGATTACAACTACCTGCAGTAAGTAGAAACCGATGGAGCTCAAGATTTCGTTTCTGAGCAAAACTCCGTTGATCCTAATCTTGTCGTTCTTCTAGTATGTTTTCTGATTTAGGTACCATGGACTCGCAGCTGTATGACAATTTGATGTTTCTCAAAACTTACGACGGCAACGCGGAAGATTTGTGTCTAACGTTTACAGTTACCGTGGATGATTTTGGTGGGACCAAAGAAATACCTCTGATTCCGAATGGGACCAACGTTGAAGTCACCAATTCCAACAAGCATCGTTATATTGGTACGAAACAGCTATGTTTGCATGTACTATCGTTTGGCGGCAGCGTTCTGAAAAGTTCAATATTTTATTTTTTAATTCTCATCCCCCTTCAGGTCTGGTCACCAAGTACTATGTTGTAGACCGCGTCAAAGAACAATCGGAAGCCTTTACTCGCGGTTTATGGGAAGTGATTGACAAAACATGGCTAAGAATATTCAATGAACCCGAGCTCCAGGTGCTGATATCTGGATCTTCTGATGGAAAAATCGACGTCGAAGACCTGCGAGCTCATTCTCGTTATGCTGGTGGCTTTACTGGCATCGATAGAACAGTGAATCGCTTCTGGAATGTGCTTGCCAGTATGAACAGCAAGCAACAAGCTGACTTGCTAAGATTTGTGACGTCTTGTGAACGCCCTCCTCCGCTCGGGTTTGCCACCCTTTCTCCACCCTTTACCATTCAAAGAGTCGGAATATTACGCGATGGCGATAAATTGCCGTCTGCTAGCACCTGTTTCAACACGCTAAAGCTGCCCACGTACAGTTCTGAAAAGGTCATGAAGGAAAGGTTGCTGTATGCTATTGAATCGGGAGCTGGCTTTGAGTTGACATGAGGTAACTCCAAGGCTGAATCATGTGGAATACTTAATTTACGTTGCACTACAATCGTCATCTACAATTTTCTACCACTTACTAAAACGTATTACGTCCTAGTAGAACGCTTGGTTTACTTTTATACTCGTTTAGTTTTTATATTCGTGCCAAATCATCTTCGGACTAATTATTGTTTTGTTCCCGATCTTTTACAACTCGTGCCATGGCATTGACAATGACTCTATTGCTGGTTCCCAAAACGTCTTGCAGGTACTTTAGGTTGGTAGATAACTTACGACGTATTTCCCTTGCCGGTTGAGGTACTGCTTCTTCGAGCTGCTGGGCTTCTACATCCATTGAAGATTCCCCACTGTGGTTGGAGGCAACCTCAATCATTTCAGGATGATCGGAATCTTCGTCTTCTTCATCCTCATCTTCTTCTTCGACGCTACTATCGTCAACATCGACCTCTTTCGATGGATGTTCCTTGACCAAGCCCCAGATACTCAAAAGCCATGAGAAGAAAAAGAGAGCGGCGGCAGTTGTGTTGGTGATGCTTCCGAGCAGCCATTGGCAGCTTGCAAAGTTTTCACACCAGCTCATAGAGGCGACGACAGAGACGCATTGAACAGTCATGGACATTAGAAGAAATAGGTTGATAGGGCGCTTGTTGATGGCAATCATACCTAACAAGCATGCCATAAAGGCAAAGATTGGGCCCAGGATGACACTTATTTGCGCCGTGTACATCATAGAAAATCGATCCCCTACGAACAGCGGTTCGTAAGGGACGCATTGCTCCGAGTTGGTGCTGGTGGTACTAACAGGATCGTGGATGATCGGAGTCTTCGTATAGTAGCGGAAAAGTCCAAAACTAGCAGTATGATTCTTGTTTCCAATTACATCTCGAGCATGGAAAGATGCAGAGTCGTAATCAAACCACCTGCAGGACATGGTGGAGATGACGGCAAAGCCGATTCCCAGACCACAAAAGAGTGTGATGATGGTCTTGACGTACACATTGCGAGGATTGTACGGCGTTTTAGAGAACATGGTACAAATTGATACTTGTACAACCAGAGTTTGTCAATAGAAAGCTTTAGCTTGGGAATATGTGTTGTACACCCCACTGTTTTCGTCAAGACCGTCACCGGCGAAAGTCGTAGCAATGAAAACCATGTATTTGATTTGAAAGTTGCTGGTTTCGAGTGTCGTTTTCTCTGCTGCCTTTCGAAACGCATTTATTGATCTCAGAACTCGCCATCTGGAATTGCAAATAAGACGTACCCTTTTGTAAATCTTGTTTCGTGTATGGTTTAACTGTAAAGAATGATTGAAAGGGTTGCTGTGATTTTCGTGTTGGGACAGAAATGATGGTTTGAACCATTTTGGATTCACCGAATCAGTTGACTGTGAATAACATTGACTGTGAATAAATGTAATAATGCGACATCCGCGCGCCAGACGAAAGTCATTTGATACGTAACTCCACAAACTGAATTCAATCTTGGGATGACCGCCTGAAGACTTCATCCCATCGAATCATGACACGTAGCTCGATCATGAATAGAGATCTGGATCAGCCGGAATACGAAGTACATCAACCGCCATCATAAAAAGAACTTAATGTTACAACACACATCATTACACAGTTCCCAAAGATATCAGAAATCACCTTATCTGCTTCTTGTGTGAGATGTGATGCAAATCAGTACCAACGTTCCACCAACCTAACAAAGGTCACAACGAAATAATGGCGTCGTTTCTTGTACTGAAAGACGCAAGGATGCGGCTGATGCCCCCTCCACCCATTCTACCATTTGAAGAGAATGAAGGATTGACCGTTCATGACGAAATATTTAGTCTGGAAGCATTGCATCCGTGCATGTTTCCCATGCTACAACACACTCCTTATGCTGCTAGATGGAGAACCCTGCAAGACAGTTGGGAAGAACGACATCTTCAACAATGTACGGAATTATTGCAAGAAATCTCCCAATGCGAGGTAACGCTGAAACTACTGCGAGAAAGAGAGATAGAAAACACTCTTGATATTACATTCATTGAGGAGATCGATGACGACAACTCATGGAGTCCAACTTCAGTGCACGAAAATGCTTTTGAGGATGGCGATGAAAGCGAAGGCATTGGGCTTCCATGCAGCACCGTCAAACCGCTCAGAACTATGCAGTTACCACAAATCCCTATCACCATTCTTGGCTCTATTCTTGCTCCATTAATACGAGATCGCTGTACATTTGACAACTTGTCCGTGACCTGTAAGGAGCTACGAAAAGCGTGTTCCTCAATGGACCCTCCACCACCTTGGCCGGAAGGAGTTTTGAGGATCGGATCTGGAATATGGTGCGTTTATTGTTTCAGCTTCTTTCACGTATCTTGAGGGATTTTGCGAAATATTTTTTTCCGACTGACGAAAACAGTCCGTGCGTCCTTGTGGAATTTTAGGTCGATTGCTTTTTCTCCCGATGGCAACCTACTAGCCGTTGGATGTAGGGACGGTATCATTCGACTGTTGGACCGACGCAAGGGTATTTTACCGCCTCTGACGGCACATGTTGCGAGAGTGTATTCCATTGTGTTTCATCCGAACAGCCATATCATGGCATCTGGTAGTGGTGAGTGTCGTTGCTGCCTTTCGCAAATCAATGTTGTAAATTTCGTGCTTCTGTTCGGGTGCAATGCTACTTCCATGTTTCCTGTTGTTGTTGTTGTCGTTGTAAAAATGGCTGATACAGTTCCTTCCCTCCAGGAGACGGAGACGTTCGGATATGGGATTTACAGAATATGCAAGATCCGCCAATTCGTTTGACGACCAATTCGCCGCATATAGACTGTCTGGCGTTCAACCACGACGGGACCATCCTTGCGTCCAGCGGTGACGGGAGGATCCGACTATGGAACTTCGAGACGCGGCAGTTCCTGGGGGACCTTTCCGACGGTACTAGTCGTGTCGTCGAATCGATTTCCTTTTCGCCGGACGGACGATCGATCGCCGGTGGAAACTGGGGGAACCGTGTCTGCCTGTGGGACGTCCACACGCAGCAACGCGTGGCGATGTTTTCCGAATCGACGATCGTCCACGCGATTTGTTGGTCTCCCGATTCCAGGTACCTATGTTCGGCGAGCGATTCCAGAACTTTGCGACTGTGGAACGTGTCCGATCGGAGTTACGTATCCCTAGAGGGACACCGAGATTCGATTTGGTGCGTCGCGTACAGTCCCGACGGGAAGTTCATCGCGTCGGGGGGTGACGATGGAACAACACGGATTTTTGATGCGACGACCGGACGGAGTAGAGCCACCTTCACCGGCCACGATGACGACGCCACCGTGTACGGTGTTGCCTTCTCTCCTTGCAACAAGTTCGTCGCATCGTGCGGAGATGACGGGTGTATCGAGATCCGACGGAACCCGTACGCATAGTAATGAGGATGGAAGATATACGAAATGTTTTACACCATACACATGTTGACAATAATAAGAAAATAATATATAATAATGTAAGAAATTATTGCTACCTACACCTTGCTTTTTTTGGTTTTAACACAAAAGAAGATAGTGGCGTCAGAAGTTTTGGTTGGTTGGTTGGTTGGTTGGATGGATCGATGGATGGGGCGTGTTGGTGATGGATGCATAGTACAGAAAGTGTGTTGGGATGAGAGTGACCATCGGTAATCAATAGGGAATCTGTCATTCATACGGTATGCTGTTTGGTGGCGGCGTTGGATAATCTGGAGGAATCGGTCGAGCTCGAGACTGCCTTTACGTCCGGTACAGCATCATGCATTTCTTCGTCGTGATGAACGATTCCATCTTTTTTCTTGTTGTTTTTGCTGCCACCGTTTCGAGACCCTCCTTTGCTGCCGCCCTTCCTTTGACTGTTATTGCTTTTATTGTTGTTGTTTGTGGTACGATGACTTCTTCGACCGGAGGATCCATCTACTACTACTGCTGCTGCTGCCGCATAATCGTCATCATCGTCATTATTGTCTTCTTCACTGCTGCTCGAATCGCCTGCTTCCGGTCGTGTCTCCATGATTTCATCGCGTGTCATTTGTTGCTGTTGCTGTTGCTGCATCAGTTTGATCATTCGCAAACTCGAATGCGAGTCGGTTGCCATGATGGTTCGGATCTCGTCCTTGGCTTGTCCAATTTTGAACTGATTGAAGAGGGGCATGGGCGGTCGTGTCTCCGGGATGTGCGCGTACTTGGAATCAAAGTAGAGAGTCGACGTGATGGTATCTTCTCCGTTGGTGTTGAGGGTGGCCGTGTCCGAGTTGTTGTCCACACTCTTCATGTCGGTCTCGTCGGGTTCCTCTTCCGTCCCACGAACGGGCGTGGCAAAGCACAACGCCAAAGAGGGATTGAGTAACCGTGAAAAGTCGGTCTGTGGTGTGTAGTACGACGACGATTTTGCGTTGTTATTGCCGCCGCCACCGCCACCTCGAGATGATGATGTTGTACCACCACCACCACCACCACCACCGTTTCGTCCACCGGCACTGCCTCTGACAGGATTTCGATCGTCCTTGGTACGAAAAATTTCCTCCCGTGCCTGTGCCGATCGTTTTCGTTTGGTACGATACCGTGGCGGATTGGCCGCCAGTTTCACTTTGGCCAACGCTTCCGCCGTTTCATTATCTACAGCGCAACTGCTACTGGTGTATCCTTCGGGTCGTGGCGGTGGACCTCTGTTGTTAGTATTGGTAGTAGAAGACTGTCGTTGTTGTTGTCGTTGTTGTTGGGATCCTTGTTGATTCTTTTCAAAGAGTTCATCCCATTGCTTGTCTTTCAACTCGAGACGATTCGTCCTTCTTCTGGCACCGGCCGATGTGGTCGAATTGACATGTTCAATTTGTTGTTGTTGTTGTTGTTGTTGCTGTTGTTGAACCGAGTTTGTGGAATAGGAAGTAGTATTTCCCGATCCGTCTCCTACATTACCGTTCGTACCACCTGCAACAACAACACTTGATGGGGTATGACCGAAACATCGACAGACATTTTCGAATATATTTTGAAATTGAGAAGTCATATCGACAGTTGTTGCCGTTGCTGCTGCTCTTTTTTTTGGTTGGCTATGCTATCTGTCTGTGATATGATGGAACGATTCGTTCTCGTTCTCCGAGTAGGTTCTTGTTCCTTCCTTCCTTCCTTCCTTCCTTCCTTCCTTCCTTCCTTCCTTCCTTCCTTCCTTCCTTCCTTCGATTGATTGATTGACTGTTGTGTTATGTCTTGTCTTGTCTGACACAGAGACAAACAACAAACAAACAAAACAACCGAAATCAATTACACAAAACAAACAAACAAAGAGACAATCGATAATAATATAATATATCGATAGTTCCAAAGTGTTGGCAAAAACTTCTAATGGCGCTGCGCTGCGTTCTCTCCCTTTCTCTTGTCTCTCTCCTTTTTGAGGTGCCGATGAGGCAGGAGAGCAAACCACCACGATTCTATAAGTAGTAGCAGTAGGAACAGCAGTAGTAGCAGGAGGAGGAGGAGCAGCAGCAATTTTGCACCTTGCAAGTAGACCCTTGCTTGCGAGTTGCGAGTAGATGATAAGAAACAATAACAATAATATATTACGTAATACGGTAGATTGTACCGGAGTAGATAATATTAGTGTAGTCGAATGGACAGTGAAATGCTACGCTAAATAGGGAGTGGTGTTTGTGGCGGAAGTGGCGATGATCTTTTTTCTCAACGTACTGGTAGTATATTGCCCATCGCTCCACTACGACTACCGTACCATTCTACGACTGCCGTAAAAACTACGTAGTGCAATGGACGGTAGTACCGGTAGTAGCATAGGTACACATTCGAATCGTCCTTTCCAAAATCAAAAATCACAAAAAGCCAATTTCAACAGTGTAAACAGTCAAGGCGGCGCCTATCTCTTCTATGTGTCCAGTGTCTCCATGCGTCGTAGTGCTCCCCTGTTTGTGAATCAATTCGGAGAGAACAAAATACAAAAAAACACCGTAGATTATGTACATAATGATGTCACGGGTGGGAAAAGTGGGAGGAGGAAGTATGTATAAAAAACTACCGCCAACCAATATATTAAAATAATACTTCGTACTTCGTATCATCGTAACAAAATAAATAATTGCTTCCCCCTCGATCGGTTGGCACTTTTGTTATCTTCGAATCTTGTCAAGTCGCCTTCAGGGGAATCAAAGACTGGCGGGGTGCACGGTCATCCAATTTTTCGACCTTCCCTCCTACAGACACGAATAATTCCAATGATCACAGACTCTTTTGTACATACTTACTAAAATACGAGGATAAGATCAATACAATCGAATCTTACCAATTACGACTGAACGACGACGGTAAGTATAATATGTACCGGGAGTAAAACTCTACGCACCGTTGCATACCGGTAATGAATACCGGTAGTCTAACACGACCCCGATCCAACCAGACGCAAGCCCTGACTCTTTCCTTGGAGACCTACTTGTTACCCCTAAACCTCCAGAACACACCCGCTTGTACTTTGTCAACGCCAATGGCCTCCACCATGGTGCCCTCGGAGGTGAATTTGCGGAAGCATGCGAGACTGCGTCCGAAGAACACATCGATATCATGGGCATCGCAGAAACTCATCTAAACACCAAGTATCCTAATCTAGTCCAAGCCTGTGCAAAGGCTGCAAGACGGACTTTCACTCACTCCCGCATCTGTATGGCAAGCAGCCGACGTACCTACAACGCTTCGTACAAACCAGGAGGCACAGCCATGATCTCAAATGGACCAGTGACTGGACACATTACCCAGACACACAGCGATTCAATGGGCCGCTGGTGCTCCACTTCCTACTGAGGAGCCAGTGGACACCACCTTACCGTAGTCATTGCCTATCAGGTTTGCAAACCCAACCAACGAAGGACATGTCCTCAAACCCATCCCAGCAACCCATCAGAAAAACCGCAGCCGTCACCCAACACTACTCCATGATGGTTGAACAAACCCTCACACAACTCTGCACCCACGCCGCCCACTATTTCACCTCTTCGGGAAAAATCAACTGGTTAAAGCATCCAATTATGAATCAGAACTCATCCTAGAAGGAGACCACATTGACTCTGTCATGCTCAGTGCAGCGGAAAACTAATGCTCACCCACTTTCGCCGCACCACCAACCTGGATACTATTACAGCACAGATCACTGAGGCCGAATGGGAAGGAAAAATGAAAGTTTGGAATGAAAACACTTCAACCAGTCCAATTGGCATGCACCTTGGCCACTACAAAGCCATCATCGAGCCTTTCCCCGTTCCAGAGAACTATGATTACGAAGACCCAGATAAACCTCCTCTATGCAAAGATCTAAGGAACACCTCGTCCAGGGGCAATTACAGCTAGTCAACTACGCCATCAAGCACTCATACTGCTATAACAGATGGTCCAAAGTCGCCGCATTCATGATTCAAAAAGAGCCCAGGAACACCAAAGTACACAGGCTCAGAGTTATACACCTCTACGAAGCCGATTTTAATCTCCTCCTGGGAGTGGAATGGCAGCAACTGACACACCACTGCATCAACAACAACCTCCTAAACCCATGGCAGTTCGGAGGCCTCCCAGGCAGAGATGCTACAACCCCCGTCTTCCTCGAAGAACTCCGATGGGAGATCTCGCGTGCAAGCCGTCGGTCTCTCTTGCGCATGGACTTCAATGCCACTAGCTGCTACGACCGGATTATCCCAAACATAGCCAACTTGGCCGGGAGAAGTTTCGGCCAACACCGTGCCCTTTGCTTCCTCCACGCTAAGTTCCTTGAAGACGCCCAATACATTCTCAAGACAAAGCTAGGGCTCTCCGAGGAAGCCTACTCTCATTGTGAAATCCACCCAATATTTGGAACTGGCCAGGGAAGCGCCAACAGTCCAGTCATCTGGGTACTCATCTCCAGCTGACTTTTCGATGCCCATACCACCAAAGCCAACGGAGCGACTTTCCTATCCCCGGATGGATCAATTCAGACCCAAATTTACATGGTAGGCTTTGTCGATGACTCGGCAAACTGTATCAATGACTTTACTAATTCATTCCAGGAAGTTGAAACTCTCATTCACAAAGCTCAGCAAGACCCCCAATTATGGAATGACCTCCTGGACAGCTCTGGAGGGGCTCTGGAAGTTCGCAAATGCATGTTTTACCTAGCCCATTACCAATTCACCCCAAGAGGCGCACCAGTCCTACAGTCCTTTGCCCCTGACTAGCTCACTGTCCAAGTGCAAGAGTCCGGACCACACGGCACCACAGTTCCCATAAAATACCTCCAGCCAATAACATCTCGAAAAACACAGGGATGCTACTAATGCCCAGCAGGAGGCCACAAACAAAGCCTACAAACAATCACAGAGAACGCGATCTCGAAAGCTACATTGGTGGCAAAGAGTGCACTGGATCCCAAATGCGCCATGAGGTACTACACCAGCGTATTCCTCCCAAGTGTGACTTACCCCCTTCCTACATGCTCCATCCCTGAGAAACAACTCCCGAAACTGCACAACCAAACTGCCCAACTATTCCTAAACAGACTGGGTTATTCACGAAAAAACCCCAGAGCAGTAGTATTTGGTCCACCCTCCCTCGGAGGAGCGAACTTCCGCCCCCTATACGACGAGCAAGGCTCCCGCCAAGTGGAACTTATCCTCAAGCACCTCAGGACCCCTTCGGGCATTAATGATCATCTGCGTATCGCTCTAGCATGGACCCAGAGATTAAGTGGGACATCCTACTCGGTCTTGGAGAACCCTGCCGATCCCCTTCCACACGCAGAAACAGTATTCTTCCCCTCTGTCAGGGCATACCTGACAGCCACAAATTCAAAGTTTGAGCTTCAAGAGAAGTACTGCACTCCCAAACAGCGAGTCAACGACTCCCACATTATGGATATTGTCCTCTCCAGCCACATCTTCACCCCGCCCAAATTCGACAAATCAATTATTGCCGACTTTACCTCCAGGTCCATACTTTAGCAGACCTAGCTAGGAACAGCAGGAGGGACTCACATAGACCGAGCTTTCATTCGTGGCAAACAACAGTCACATCCAGCACAAGCGCCGAACTTGAAATCACACAACACCGCCCGGAGAGTGCACATCCCTGGAACCAATGGAAACGCGCATGCAACTTATGGTGTGACACACAAACTGGCTCTCTTTACAGCACCTTGGGAAAATGGCTGCACCCTCACGAGAAATTGCGCAGAGTATGGCCCTACTATTATGATCCAACCAAGAAACGACTATTTGTCCGTACGTCAGTGGGTTTTAGCCAGCACAGGTACAACCGTCACCGTAAACGATTCAAGCCCACTGTCCAAAGGGTAATAACTACTCTGCCCCTGTTATGCTATCCAGTGGAGTGCTTCGAAGGCCACTATGGGTTTTATGTTCCGCTGGGCCAGCACAATGTTCTCGAGGAACCTAGCCCTCCAACTCCAGCGTGCTTCGAAGAGTCCCTTGACTCACAACCGGAATGGAGTCGCGACATGCTTGTAACCCTAGAATCCAAGCTCTCCTACGAAGAGATTGCATCGAAGCTCCGGGAGAGTCAGCACCACCCTTCATGGGCGTGCGACGGCTTTGTAGCCAACAACCAGGGCACCTTTGGAAGGTCCATGAACCTGAAGAATGGCACCACTATCATAGAGGGAAGTGGCCCCGCCTACGGATCAGCAATGGACTCTTACCATGCTGAAGCATATGGGAAATGCTCCATTCTTCAGTTTCTGTTCCTGCTCCGAGAATACTACGACTTGATCTTAGCACCAATGCAAGTATACTGCGACAACGAAGCCCTAGTTGAAACTGTTTGTAAAGCCCGGGAACAATCTCGCCCGCAATTTCCCAACCTTCCCTCACAGCCAGTTGGGACGTTCTGCAAGCGGTTGTACGACTTGCCAAACTCCTCCCGCAGATAACATTCCACCACATCAGGGGCCATCAAGACACACAGGTAGCCCTAGATAAATTAAGTCGGCCAGCGAAACTTAATGTCCAGGCTGACAAATTGGCTGGAAGCTACCAGCGACTATCCTCGCACAAGAACATCCAGGCTCCAATGATCGAGGGCACCCACTGCCACCTCATCTACGATGGACAAGCGGTTGCCTCCAAACACCGCAAGCACATCAGAGATCATCGCCGCACCAAAGATCTCAAGACATACATCAAGCAGAAGACTGGAATGTCGGAAGCAGCATTTGCAGACATAGACTGGCAGAGCCGTCTTTGAAGGTTTTAACGGAGCGTTCGTGGCTCTGCCAGTCTATGTCTGCAAATGCTGCTTCCGACATTCCAGTCTTCTGCTTGATGTATGTCTTGAGATCTTTGGTGCGGCAATGATCTCTGCTATGAAATAGATTTCATTATCAGGCTCCAATGATCGAGGGCACCCACTGCCACCTCATCTACGATGGACAAACGGTTGCCTCCAAACACCGCAAGCACATCAGAGATCATCGCCGCATCAAGGAACTCAAGACATACATCAAGCAGAAGACTCAAATGTCGGAAGCGGCATTTGCAGACATAGATTGGCAGAGCCACGAACGTTCCATTAACACGTTCAAAGACGGCCCACACATATTCCTTGTCAAGTTTCTGCACCCGTGGGAAAGTTAGTATCCAGATACAACCCGGTCAAGTACCCCAGTGCTTTCCCATCATGCGATGAGCCCGTTGAAGACTCTAAACATTTCCTCACATGTCCCAACCCAGAGCGTCGCAAATGGCTTGCGGCCCTTAAGACATCCCTTTGGCACAGATGTGAATCAGTGGATACAGATCGAGCCCTTCTTTACCTCCTTCTGTGGGGCCTGAACCATTGGCTCCAAGGCACACCAATCCCAGCCCACAGAGTACCCGAACGGATCCCCCATCTACTCGACAGTCAGACTACGAAAGGGTGGGACAACTTCCTCCTCGGCCGATGGTCCAAGCACTGGACTACTCTCCAGTTGCAGTACTTGCAACGGAATCACATTGAAGTGAAGAAGAAAAACCATGGTCTCTCGTGGTCTAGCAACATTATCCGTCTCATGTGGGATCACTGCTACAAAGAATGGAAGACAAGAAATAGCGCTAGACATGGTAAAGACGTCGAAGACAAGGCCCAGCGACGACTAGAAACAGCTCACCGGGGCATTCGGGACCTATATGACCTCAAACCCAGGTGCTCCCTCCAAGCCCAGCAACATTATTTCTACCCCACAGTAGAGGACCATTTTTGCAGAGATACCAACACACGCAGCCTTTAAAACTGGCTGGAAACATATCAACCCAAGATCATGCAAAACATCAGGCACCGACGGACGAATTCAGACCGCCGCCTTCGCCAAATTGACAATGTTTTTCATCTTATCAGGACTGTACCTCCACGCGACCCAACACCAACGATGGCACCGAGACAACGTAAGCCCACACTGACAACCCGTCCCATCAACACATATTTCTGTCCCCACAGAATCACACCCCCCACTCCGAGTTTGGAGACACCAACCACCGCAGCAAGAACAACCTCCACATCAAACAACCCGACCACCACAGCACCCCGACCACCATAATACCAACCGACAAACAAACAAACATACAAACGCATAAATATGCCCTTTCCCATCTCACATCACTCCTCTTCACCCACATGAACTTTTCCTCCTCATGTAGGAGGTTTTATTACCATTACTACATCCCTGGAGCGATCTCCGGTCACTCCCTGCAGTGCCTCGCCCTTTAGGGCCCGGCTGGTGAGTCAACTTCTTAGATACGGAACTACCGGTAGCTAGTAGTTGGCATAGCCATAAAATAGATTTCATTATCGGTAGCTACTACATACGACTTTGATCCATCTCCCACGAGAACAAAACATCTGCCAAGGGGACCACATGACACTACTACCAACTAGTCGTAACTAACTGCTGTACGTCCAAAGTAACACCCAGCTACCTACCTAGTAATTGATCGCTCAGAGAAAAAAAAGACAAGGCTGATCGAGTCCTCGGTGTGTTCACTTTTATTGTTAAACCTCCAATGTACTATTATAATAATGTATTACAACATTTTTTTCTTCTTCAAAAAAAAAAAACAGAATTTTTGGAACATTTTGCATTTTGCGTTGCATGATATTGCATCGCATTTGGTGCCTCCGTTACTTTTTTTTTGCCAATCACACTGCTGAAAATCGAACGGCCGCACACATCACCACCAATTGATTTTGTAGTAGTACTCTAGGCGCACCATATTCTCTCTCTCTCTCTTTCTCTCTCTCTTCTCTTCTCTTTTTTTTAGGAGTAAGAAGTACTACTACCGGGCGCTTGGTAATTTTCGCGTTCGGCTTCGGCTATTTGATGATGGACAGTCTCCCGTTCCTTCTTGACACGGTCCACCTCTTCCTGAATCATGCATTGGCGCATCCCCAACACGATCAAAAAGATGAACGCGTGCAGCATGTACCAAAAGTTCGACAAAAAGATCAACACGGACAATTGTCCGTAAAAGCCGCTTCGGAACACTCCGTCACCGTCGATCTGAATGGAATTGTCTGCCATCAACCACATGGACATGAAGGCAAAGTTGGCCCACACGAACAGCGCGATGAGCAGACCGGTCACGTTGCGATTCTGACGGATCACCCGAACGCCGTACCACAACAGAACGAAAAACGTCAACAATTGCCACACGTACACAAACTTGAGCGAACCAGGCTGTTCCCGACCAAGCTCCATTTGTTCCCGTTCTTCTTCTGTCACCGTCCAACCGCTGTACCATGTGGGGTACCAACCCTGGTCGGGCATCGGCTCGCCGTCTTGATTGACATAATACGGAAAGCAATTCATCTGCCACCATCGACAGTTGTTCACATCCCAGTATTCGCGGTTCATGTAATTGTCTTGATACATGTACGCACCACCGTAGTTGTAGTTATTCCCGTACTTTTCGTATCCTTGCTGTCTCATCTCCTCTTGATATTCGTACTCTTTCTCCCAGAAATACTTCATGTACTCCTGTTCGTACTTCTTCTTGTGGATGGTACGGTAGATCAGGGGGATCAAAAAGGCAAGCAAACCCGAAAGAACCCAGGAGGCACTCAGCATAAAGTTTCCTTCGGGGGAAAATCTTCGTTCAAAGACGCCCTGAAGACGAGTGTTCTTGAATATCTTCATGACGAGAAAGGAATGATGAATCGATGATGATGATGAATCGACGATTTACTGTTTTCTTATACGGAGTAGATACAAAACGGCAGGCAGTAAATGGGGAAAAGAGACTCTTCTTTGTGAGCAACAAGGTTTAGAGAGACAGAGAGAGGTTGACTTATGTGTATGTGTGTTTGTGTGCTACTTCTATCTACTACGACAGTAGAGTAACAACAAGAACATCGTTCGCTGGAGACTTCTTTTTCGTGTAATGGTTGTGGTTGTTGTGGATGATGGGGTGTTGTAGCTATTAACAGTAAAAAAAATCTCATCGTACCTTTCGAACGGAGCAACGGTCGGAAATTATGTATGTATTTGGTCGCGACCTCTCGTTGAACGGAAGTTCTTCGATTATTTACCGAATACCAAGAAGAATACTTAGAATTGCAGGTGTCTCGCCAAACCTCGGGCAAAAGAACAAGCGTGAGGATCTTAACTGTTGAGTAGAGCTACACCATCTGCTGTAGCACTTACCCTTGTTGTCGAAGTGCTACCGGTAGTAGACTACCTAGTAGGTGGTTGCACTAACTGTAAACCAGCGATCGCCTTGATCAATTGTAATAGTACGGAGTTTACATAATAGTCGTACTAGGTAGTAGGTCGCAGCTATCAGCAATCGGACTGCTGGTTCACGTGGTGGAAGCAGCAGCCTGGGGAGTAAGAACAATCCCCCAGAGAGAGGATGCTCTACTACGGATGCTAAATATTTCAGATGTCTCTACTGAAATGTATTATTAAGTATTAGAACGGCATTCAGTCTGCCCTATTGGTGTGTTGCAACAGCATGATGACGTTCTACATCTTTCTGCCGATGTATTTAGAAACATCCCTGTGTGGCTTAGCATTGTCCCTTTTGATGATTGGAACTTTGTCTCTCTAGTACGACGTAGTCCTTTGTGTTTCTGTCAGCTGAATTATGGAAGACGTGAGTCGCATGGAAGTTTCCCTAGAAAGCAACTTCACAATTATCTGTCCATCGAAACAAGTATCTTCAGGGGAGAGTTGTAAATACTAGTCCAATGTGGTGGTCCTGCCCTGATCCCTACTACCAGTCAAGTCAACTGAATAACAATCACCCTTTTTCGTCTTTATTTTTGCCAAATTTCATCTACACAGGTTGATCATGATGTTTTTGGTTTGCAATATTGGCAGGCTTCGTGTCCTTTATCCTTGGAGTCATCCCTCACTATGTCCAGAATAGACACAAGCAACAACAACTACCACCGTAAAATTTCGGGCCGGCTGGAATAGCAGTCGCAATCTTAGAATCAGTCACCTCATGAGTATTGCATTATTTTTGTTTTGCTTGTTCGGAGGAGTCTATGTCGCACGCTTCTCTCTTTTCAAGTTCAACCTACGAAGCCAGCTACTACCTGTACCTACTGGTAGGTACTCCGAGTGCTACCGTAGCTACCTACCGTAGCTACCAAGCACCGTACGTAGTAGTAGTATGAAACAGTTTCTACCAGAGTATTATCCATGACTGAAATACAATATTCATTCCCATGACATCCACCACTCACTCCAGACTCCAGACCCCATTTCCACTTTGTCCTTATTGTACCATCTCGACAAAACCTTTAATGAATGTAGACGACCATGCCGCATTCATCAGGTCCGACGAGGCGACGATATGCCAACGAAGATGCTTCTTCCAAGTTAAAATGTCACGATTTTCCCCTGACGGTTCCCAAGGACGGATCATCAATACAACGACATGCCCAACAAATAGTGATTGCCCATCGAGGAGCTTCGGCCCATTTGCCGGAGCATTCCTTGGCAGCCTATAGACTGGCACTGGAACTGGGTGCAGATTACATTGAACCTGATTTGGTTGCCACCAAAGATAAGCAGCTCATTGCGATCCATTCGTTAGATCTTTCCATCACTACAAATGTTGAACAAGTCTTTGGGGAAGATCGCAAAACGGTCAGTGCGTACATGGGGAATCAAACGGGGTACTGGGCCTACGACTTTACACTTGAAGAAATACAACAATTGACTTTGAAACAACGTCTGCCAAATGCCAGGTCGATGGTATTTGATGGTATTTTCCGGATACCCAGTTTGAATGACATATTAGAACTCTTGATCGAATGGAACGAAAGGGTGCAACCACAATTGTACAATTTAAATGGGAACAACAGCACCAAGTCATCATCATCCTCATCCTCTTTGGACCTTGTCTTTAACAAATTGGATTATCCTCCGCCTCCCCGTGGCATGTACGCCGAAATCAAGCACGGGCCGTGGTTGTTGCAAGATACGAACATGAACTTGTTGGACATTTTTTTTCAACACATGCAAGGCAATCAAGAATTATGGCAGCGAGCCATGTGGCAGTACATGTGCGATACTAAACTGCTGAAACAACACCAATACAAATTACCACTCCTCATGATACAAGCCTTTCAGGCTCCTATACTGAAAGAATTTGTCCAAAAGTGGCAAGAACTGGCCCATCCTACCAATGAGAACAACAACAATGGCTCTCTGTCATTGACAGCATCTGTGCCGGATCCAGACGATCCTGCCGCGACATTGACCCTACCATTACCTGTCCCTCCCACTATACTGTTGGTGCCACACGATTCCTGTCATCGAGAAGAATTTTGGTTCGAGATTGAAGACTCGTATCGAGACCATATTCGAGGAGTGGGAGTGGACAAACGATGCTTCTTTACCGTCGAAAAGTCAACACAGTCGCTACAATATCAACCTACCATAATGGAAAAGGCTCGCAAGGCAGATTGGGTCGTACACCCGTGGACAGAACGACCCGAGACTGAGTTTTTTGTCCAAAACGACTTGAGTGGACGTAGGTGGTTACAGCAGCAGCAGCAGCAGGATCCCGACGCTTCGCAATCTACAACCGTCTCTTCTCCGTTTTCGACCGTCCTGGAAGAGATCCTGTTTTTCAAATGCAAAGTGGGCGTACATGGGATATTCTCCGAGTCAGTGGATATTGCCGTCCGAGCCTTCAACATGGAATGTCCCAATGGCAATGCGGGTGCATCAGCAGGAAGTGGCGGTGCTTCAGGGTCGTCTTCGGGACCATCTGATGCGTGCCCCCCAACCGGAAAGACGTCTACTACCATCAACAAGGACAACATCCCGTTGGGTCCCGTGATTTTGTTTTCCTTTTTCTTGGGAGTCCTGTCAGCTCTGCTGCTTTGGAAGGTTTCCTGTAGGTTACAGCGAAGTCATGACACGAATAGACAAACGAACCACAATAACGTCGATGGTGGTAGTATCATGATGACCAAGACAAACACTAGGAGGATGGGAGGAAAGAAACATTCGGCAGTTCCAACCAGTGAAGACGAAGCTGCTCCAGATGGAGATTTAACATTGACACCCGAAGACCATGAAATGCTGTAAAATATTTACACAGTACATTTACAGTTAGTTGATTCATAGCGATGAATACCTGACAACTAACGTTTTTCACAAGTATATAATATATATGTGAGTAGCATTGTATTACTTCCTTCCGTAAGCCGGACAAACGACTTGGCACAGAATTTTCCACCAAGGATCTGATACATCATACGGGATCGCGGATTGACCACGTTGTAATCTGGATTGAACCTCCGCTAGTGAAATACACCATCGTTGGTGGATATTATACTTTACATCCTTCCACATCCATTGCATTTGGGAAGGTGGCGCCAAGACGTGCAAATGCAAATGATCGACACTGGTAAAGGGTGGTATATGGAAGCATAATAGGTAGTCGTTTGATTGATACTGCTCTTCAGTCAAGTGTTGTTTCAACAGTCGATGAGCCATGACTTCCATTTGCTGTATTAATTGGATGGAACCATTGGTTCTAATTTCTTCTTGACTATTCAAATTTGCAATGGATGGAATATACCTTTTCGGAATGACGAGAGCATGCAAGGGAGCACGAGGACGAATATCTTGAAATGCCAACAAGTCGGGCGATTCATCCAACACCTTGGCCGCGACCTTTCCCTGTAATATTTTTCCAAATACAGTAGGATTTTTCGTGTAGTCTACTCCTGGTGGCGGTGGAAACAATGGCCATGCAGCTGTGGTTGTGTTTGTGGTTGATCTTGTTCGAACGTCTGGCACCTGTGGTGTTGTGTCATCATCTGCCGAACCAGTTGGGATCATTATTCCCTTTTCATGTAATCGAAACAATACTCGATTGACTCGTTCGTTGTTGTACTGATGAGTCGGTGGTAAAACCAAACAATGGACTAGTTCGATGTGATGTGGGCAGTAGAGATTGTTGCAAGTCGCAATTCGTTCCAAGCTTGAACAGAATATTCCCAAGAAAAAATAAACCAAAAGTTTGTCAAATGAGAGCTTGGGCGATAAAAGCATTTGTTACTTCCCGTCCGCTTGGCTCCAATGGATACAGTCCTACTACTATGGATAGTGGAGGACTCTAGAGTAACATTGAGTTGCTGTGAAAGTAGTTGTGCTATCAAGAAACAAAGAGACAACCGTTACAGCAACTTCGATTTTGACGCAATAGGAATATTGTGATAGATAGTGGGCATACGCGAGCCGGGGGACTCACAGAAACTGACAGAAATCGTCACTATCATTTATTACCACTAGTATCATTTTTGTGGATGATGATGATGAAAGGTACGTCAGTCAAGAGGATTTTGGATTGTCAGCAGCATGCGTTTTGAAGATGATACTCTAATAACAGTAAATACTACAAAGTGAATTCTAATTCATGGAACCGAAAATCGAATATTGCTATCAGCCATCTGCAAAATTCCTCGTCTCAAGTAGCCCCTCCTCACCCCTCTTGCAATTAGACCCAACAACGAGACGATGCAGCTTCTTCCAATTCTTCTTCTCCTCTATTCTGGACTTTGCGGGTGTGGCTTGGCATGGTCGTCGACAAGAATTTCGTTTCGCCCTTCCTGCAGCGGTTCCCGCCACACATGCCGACAGCTTACGATTTCTTCTTCGGCAACAACAGCATTGAAAGCCTCAACAATGGCGTCAACTTGGTTTGCTGAGGAAGAATCTTCGACGAGTGCACCACCGACTTCTTCTCCGTCGCTATCCGTCGAGCAACTAAAGGCACAGCTGCTCCAACTTGGTGCCGCTCTCGACAGAGGACAAGCCTACAATCCTACCTCGGGAGAATATTACTCGGAAACCATGGCAACAGCACGATCCAAGATACAACAATTGTTGGATACTGCGGAATCTTCCCTTCCAAAATCTCTAATGGACATTGACGGCGAATGGGAACTCATCTTGTCGACAGTCCCCCATGGTATATTTCGATCCAGTCCCTTTTTCCTCGCCATTCAAGAATCGTACGAGTACGCCGAGCAGAAGACATTTGGGGAATCAGGAATTAACAAGTCGGATCTATTTTTCAAGCTACACGAGTTGCAAACGTGTAGTTGGGGTGTTTCCAAAGTCGGACGCATCGCCCAACATATCGATGCCTCCAAACAGTATCTGTACAGTACCTTTGACACGAGTCTGTTCAGTTTGACGGTGATTCCCATTTTGGGATGGTTCAAATTATTGCCGACTTTTGGTGGATGTGTCGTCACTGCCGCCACGTGTCAAGAGATCTCCAGCGATACCTTTCAGGGCCGTAATGTTGCACGGTTGGATATGACAGTCGACTATACCACGAGTCGCAAGGTCCCAGGATTGAATGGCTTGCCATTGTTGGGAGACTTTATCTGGAAAATCAAAGTACCGGTCGGAGCTATTTGGAAGCTCCTGCCTTGGAACAAGGGGCGAGATGCCACCTGCAAGGTCTATATCAACTATCTCGACAACGATTTTCGAATTGTTCAGGACATTGATGGGGAATTCTTTGTCTATACCAGGCCTGTTGTTCCACGACCATTGGAAGGATTTGACTAACGAAAACGAAAAAAGTAGAATTGAGAAGAGCATGTTAAAGGGATTTTTGTTACTATAGCAAATGTGTCACGGAACCTCAAGTCTGTTCGAGGGCTACTCTCAGGCGCTGTCGATTGGCTGCTCCATCTATAGACGGCAACAACCTCAAAAAGCATCCATGCAATGAAGCTCATGATCGTCTCGACAAAACGGCGGTAATCGGTTCGTTCGGTGGTGATTCCTGTTCAGAATCCGGCATCGGCGTTGATGTACGTCCAAGCAATGGACTCTAATTCCCAAGCACAATCAGCTTGATAATAGCGGCAATTTATTTTGTCAATACTCAAAGGATGCTGCTACTGTGCTACTTTTTTTTTCAAAATACATGTCCAAGCGTTTGCCCGCTCGTACATCATCGCATAATATGAAAACAGTAATATTTTTCACCGCCGGGTTGAATTCTGCCCATAGCTTTCTGCATCCACTGACAAGTCTTCAAGGGAATGAAACCAAAATCCAGTAGCAATCATTATGTAGACAGAGATACAGGTGGCTCCTACCAACCAATTTGTCGTCCCGCCTTGTAAAACAGCGGCTATTACAACAACGGCTAAAAAGAGACAAACAGTCTCGTAGGCATGGAAATACAGGGTCATGGATCGATCGACCAGCCAACCGATGATGACACAACCTGGCAACACGAAGGATGCGACTTGGATCGCGCTGCCAACTGTTACTCCCACACAGAGATCCATCTCGTTCCGATACGCAAATAGCACCGCACTGACTTGTTCTGCGACATTGGAGAAGAACGGAACAATGATCATCGAGGTAAACACTTCGCTAATGTGCAAACGCTGTGCAAACCCATCAATAGTGTCCACCAAGATATCGCTCATGGCAGATATCCCCAATGTGATGACAAAAAGCCAAACAATTCCGGCTCGGAATGACATTTGGGGTTGCTGATGTGGTCTATGGATTTCCTCGGCGTCAGCTGCAGTTCTGGGTACATGCGGTGGACCTGATATATAATAGAAATCAATGCGAAAGCTGGATTAGAAAAGCGATAGTGGCCAAAACACCAATATGGCTGTGACTTACTTCTCGGCACATCGTTTGGTTCCGCCAGCCCCAGTGGCAACATGGGGCGGAATGTGTTGTTCTTTTCTTTCTTTTTTCTCTTTTTCTTTTTGTTCTTTAGCACCCCCCTTGGTACTGACGAATGGGACATCACTTCACCAAGACTACCTCCTTGATGGTTGCTGGCTCCAGAGCTACCGAGCCGTCGATGTCGTGTCGAGGAATCATCCCTTTCGGAGGATGGAATTTCTTGGGCATACTCACTGAAATAGTCATTTGCGCTTCCACTGTCATTTCGGAGAGCCTCGTTCTGAGGTAACAGCACGTTACCTTCCTCTGAGCTGCTATCAACATCACTGTCGTCATCGTCGTCACCGTCGTCGGAATCATCGTCGCTGTCGTTCTTCAGTACATCGTTAACACCTCTCGGTATCAGTCCAAAAATGTCGTCTTGGTCATCGGAATGTTTCGTCGCCATTTCCACATCTCCTCCACTTCCAGAGGTCATTAATCCTGGAGCTGCTACCCACCCTTCACCTTGCACTCGTTGGTTTGTGTTGCTGCTGTTTCCACCACGAAGAAAACGACAGGATCTCAAGGCGTTTGCCCGTCGCATAGCACCGGCACAGAACACGTTCCGTCGTGCCTTGGATTGTCGTCCATGAAGAGAGGTAAAGTGCGGTGACAAATGCAGGGAACGGTCGCTGGCCGTCTGAACGATATTTTCTTCTTCGTCGAATTCTTCCTTGTGTGTTCCCAGTTGAAAGATGAGGTAGCAACCGTACATGAACATCATGACGAACGCGTTGACACGACTGATCTGCAACTCTTCCTTGCTGGGTGGTACCATCATCGCGTTGGCGGCACCGCTAGGCGTGGATATCGCTCCTTTTTCGGATTGTATCAGTTGTCCTCCCAAGACCAAGGTCGCTGGAAGTAGAGATCCCGCGGTGGACAGTAACAGCATCCCCACCGACACATTTCCCGACGTGATTCGTAGTTCCTGTACTTGCCATCGCAATCCACCGACCAAACAGCTGATGCCAAAGACAAAGAGAAGATTGGTCAGCATACTCCCCAACATGGCGAGTTGGACGACGCGATAAAAGCCTGATCGTAAGGCAGCTGTCGCAATCAAAAGTTCCGGTGCATTTCCAAAGGTTGCATTTAACAGGGCTCCGATGGTTCCGTTGGTGTGTTCTGCCACTTGTTCCGTCACAAACGATAGTCTGAAGGAATGAATGGATGGATGAAATGAATACATGATCGTAGGTTGATGATTTGGAAAAGCCCAGGGAATGTGAGTGATAGAAAAAAGAAGAATGGTTACGACTTGTTGTTGTTGTTCTTTATACTCACCGCTCGGCACATGGAATCAACGCTATACCCGAAAAGGCAAAACAGACCGCTTCTCCCAACATTCCAGTGGCGTCTCCCAACAAGGCAAAGGGTCCCAACAACAACAACCAGTTTAACTTGTTGTTGAAAAGCAATTCAGAACTAGAGACCAATTCTCGAGACAGACCGGAAAGCCAACCACAAATACCCCGAAATGACGACGGGGATGACATCTGATGATGATGTTGTTGTTGACGATGATGGTGGTTACTGCTGGTACCGCTCCCGCCATTCAAATGAGGGATTGATGGTGGTGGACGAGACGACGAGGAATGGTGATCGGAATCTTCCATCATTGTCAAGAGTTTGATTTCAGATTCGTCAACACGGTGTAATTGTTCTTGATTCCTAGTGAAGCAAGAAGGACCGATACAACAACTGTTACAGCCACACGGTCGATGACGGTGTTCTTTCTTTTCACGTTCGGGAGAAGACAGTGTGATATTATTATTATTTTTTGTATTCCTTTGGATATCCGTTGTTGTCGTCGAGCTTGTTGTCAAAGAACCGGTGGTCGTCGTCTTTGTCAATGTCTTGTTCTTGGATGTTGTTGTTGTTGTTGTTGTTGTTGTTGTTGCTGTCGTCGTTGTTGTCGGAGGATGGGCAAAAGATAAACGTTTCTTGGCAGGCATTCCAAGTTCCACCAATGCTCGTTGTGGCAAACGAGCCTTGCTGTTGTGGATATGACCGGTCAGCGTCTTGGGCATCGAAGGAAGCAAAGGACTTACAACTTCGACACCTCCCTCCCAAAAAAGCAAGGTGGGAAACTAGAGAAGACGTCGGTATGAATGATACAAGATGGGGTCGATACGAAGGGGTATGTACGAAGTAGTAGTGTAGTGTATTGTTGCGGAGAGGGACTTTAAATGGAGGTTGGGTGTTGGGTGTCTCGTTTCATTTCATTTTTTTGTCTTCTCCACACTACTACTGTTTGCGCGAAGACATAAACACAGACATCATCATGATCATCCTCTTCTATCTTGTCCAACAACGGACAGACGGACAAAACTCAAACCCTTTTAGAGGTACTGTCGTAGTGTCATAGTCCAGGAGCCAGGAGTACCGGTACCGAGTACTCACTGTCAATAGAAAAATCAATTTACCGTTCTCTACTACCGTAGCTACTAGTAGCTACGGTAGCTACTGGAAGTAGAACGTACCGGAGTAGTACGCCAGTTATTATATAACTCATAAATTTAACAACTATCATACGGTCTAGCTACTAGTAGTTGGCATAGCCATAAAATAGATTTTATTATGATATCATACGGTCCAGCTGCCATCGAATCCGCATCCGACAAGAAGTTGGCTCATCCGCTTACCGTACTCTACGCTACCTACGGTAGTCTAGCCCATACATTATTAAGTAGCTACCACCCGATTAGTACCGATAGGCCTGTTTCAAGTGGTATACGAGCCAGGAGTTTTACTACTAAGACGTAGTGTCAACGTTACATATCACAGAGAAAAGAATAATAGATCGTCGGCACAAACACAAACACACACGCGGGCACACACACAAAAAAATACTATCGGGGAGATTCAATAGAGATTGGACCGCAACGACTGTTCGGTTTCGATTTTTCGTTGTCCCTATCCTCCGACAAATAATGGTCGGACGACGGCTTGACGACTTCGGTCTTGATGCGAACGAAGAACCGCGGTGGATGACGAGCCACGGGAACTTTCAGCGTGCTGATTTTCGAAGCTTGCAGACGTGTGCCATGTCCGTCAATCATCCTGCTCGAAGAACTGGACGGTCGACAACGACTCGTTCCCAAATGATTGCCACCAGTATGGATTCGGTGGACCGGATTGTTGTTCTTCCGAAACGAAGGAGGCTTGCCTGCCTTTCTCAAAAGAACGGCCGGGTTACATCGCTGTTCGGACCGATCATCATCGTCTTTGGACTTTTGCAACAATGGTTCCGAAATGATCCCTTTCTCGGGCCGCTCTTCCTCCACAGCAGCGACGACAACAGTAGCACCACCAGAACCATCATGGGAGACTTTTTCCTCGGTGGTACTCTCGTGAACACGTTGTTGTTGGTTGTTTTTCCTTTCTGACTTGAGAATCGCAATCTCATCTCGAAGTCGTTTCAGTTCTGCAGTTTGAGACGAAATGATGCCTTCTTTTGCTTTCAGCTGCAACGCATGTTCCTCGATGCGACGATAATGAGTCTCGTCCCGAGAGGTTTGCAGTTCTTCCACAAGATCCGACGTTTCTTGCAACCGCTGTCGCAATCGCTGATTTTCTCCATTGGTCTTCACAATTTGTTGCTTGAACAGTGTTGCGTTTTCTTGACTTGCTTCCAGTTGTGACGACAGTCGAGCCACAGTCTGGTCATGATTCTTCTTCCAGTCGTCCCGTTCGCGGAGAGTATCTTCCACCAATGTCGCGCGCAGTTCTTCCAATCGTCGCACCGACGCATCTTGTTGGTCACACAACGTTCGCATCCTCACCAATAACTCGTTGTCTCCCCGTTCTTGATTCATAGTATCATGTGGAGTCGTTCTTGTCGAGGTTTCTAGTACTGTCGTCGATGATGATGAGACGGTTGCATCACCCGATTTTTCTGGTACCACCTTCAACAAGGACGACCAGATTTCCTCCATGGCACGCCCAATGATTGGCAGTTGATTCCTCATGATACTTTGGGCAAGTTCGGCAAATTGTCGAGCATCCGTCGACGGTGCTAATCCAGAAGCATTCCTGACTGGTACCGTCCCATCCATGTTGCTGCTGTTCTTGTTGTCTTTTACGGTACGACTGGTCGGCATGACGTTCCCAGTAACAGTGTCGTTTGTTGGGTCCACTTTGTCGTTTTGGGATGGTTTTGGAAATTCCGTTGCATTGAAGGACGACGATGACTCGTCCATGGACCAATTCTCACCGTCCATGATAGAATTGGCAGTGATATCCGACTGGTCCAACGATGGTGACTGTTTGCGTTTTCGTCGACGGCGATGACCAGTTGGAGAGATATTTTGGAGCGAGGGGATGATTTCCTGAACAATCTGGTTACGAAAGGACACTTTTCGTTGATCAGACTTGGAGTTGTCTGTTTGTTGTGGTTGGTGTTGTTGATCCAATTTCTGTTCCCCTTCATCGTCATCAAAGTCAAGCTCATCCATCTGTTTTGGAGGATCCCTTTTGGAAGCATTTGAATCATTTTTTTGGATACGTTCCTCCATCGAATCCGGTATTCCTGGTACCTCCATTTGCAGCAGCGACATTCCGATTCCTCCACTTGTATGCAAATGTTGTTGTTGTCGCTTTGTCCTTTTCATTGGTTGTTGTTGTTGCGGGCTGTGAAACTGTCGTCCTGATCTCGTTCCCCTCGTGGCAATAATTTCCGCAATTTTATTGTATTGCTCTGGATTGCTAAATATGCTACAACTGCTGCTGCTACTGCTAGTACTGGTTTCTTCGGAAAACAAATCACTCATGGTACGTTTTCGATGAAGGTTATGTAATGGAGACATCATTTTCGAGTCAACCGTTTCTTCCTCTTGTTGTTGTTGTTGTTGTCGTTGTTGTGTAGTTCTATGAGACGGTGAATGATCCTTTTGAGAAGAAGGTCGTGATACGGCTGTTGTAGTATTGTTGTGAATTCTCGTGCCCTTCATTTGTAGCAACGGCGGATCATTATCAAAAGACAGAATAGGGTCGTCTTCCACAAGTTTATTCGAGATCTTGGAGGGAGACTGATGAGTCTCCAAGACCATCTTGTCGTTGTCCTTGTTGTTGTTCGTGGTATTATCCGTATCACTCGAGGGCATCTTGATCAAATGGCCGTCCATGTCAAGTCCAGGCCAGTACGGTTTTTTCTCCTTCTGGATTCGTCGAAGTCCCGACTTTCCCGCATTGCCTCGTGTCCTTTGAGGATTGTATACTTCTGGCATGTCTGGTCTAGCAAAGTATCTCTCTTCCTTTTCTTTTTTTGTTGTTTCGTTTGGTTTATTGCAGAACTGACGACCTATCGTATTCTCTTTGCTGGGAATGCGGTAGCTAGTGGTGTAGAGTATTACAAGTTTTATTTTACGAGAGCGGAAGGTTGTCAAAAGTGTGATGGAGGAATGGTGTGTTCAAAAAGAGAATTCGAAAACTCTCACCACAAAACTCATGGGACGCATCATCATCATACCGGTCCGTAGTAGAGAGACCTTCCGCCAAAAAATCTCAAGACACTTTCCGTGGATCAGCTCGCGTGCCCGCCCGCTCGCCAGCCAGCGCATCGTTCCGCCATCCTTGGAATAGACCACGACCCTACCTACTACCGGTAGGTAGAGTAGTAGTACGACGTAATGACTGTGATCTTAATTATCATTAGGTACGTTATTACCTTGGGAACAGAACCTGTATTATTATGATACACCTGGAACTTCAACTTGAAAATCCAACAACAACAACATCGACGACAACGACAACATCATGATTTTGTTTGACACACAAAGATCTTTTGTGTCCCAATGAGATTCATTGACTGTCTTCCCATCCACAGTAACGACATGACTTCTTTTTGGTGTACAACTCGAGCAAACTTGAGAAGGACCAGACGTGCTGGTGGGGGCTGTTGTTGTGGGGAGGATGGTGTTGCAAGACGTCGAGCAACAGGCCGTAGTATTTCCTCGATGATGGCATCCGTTGTTGTCGTTGGAATCATCGCTATTCATGGTGTCATCCAAATACACGCCTTTTCTTCCAACACTTTTAGCACTCCAAAGACAACTGCTTTCACGACAACTACGACCACCATTTCGTCGTCGTTGTCGTCGTCGTTTCTTTCTGCAACAACGGCTGCTACAACAACAGCAACGACGACGACGACGACATCGGATATTGCCAACGACAAGTCGGTCGCTTTGGATTGGTCCTTTTTGGACGGTGTCTACTTGATACATTGTCCCAACGGAAATGCGGCAGCACAACGATTGTCGTCTACCGAAACGATTTTGAATAATGTTAATCTTTTGGACAAGACCATTCTCAAGGAATTTCAAACAGATGATGAGAATCGGATCAGAGGATGTTACACATCCCATCTATCGGTCTATCGAGACATTCTACGAGACATTGACAACAACCAAAAAAACAATAATCGTCCGATCTTTGATTTTCGATTGCCCTTTTCAGGAAGTAACTTTTTATTATTCAACGACAGAACCGACCAAAGAAACAACCGTCTCGGATCTGCTGACAAAAAGGTTCTGATTCTCGAAGACAACCTGGCGCTGAACGGAAGTGGCGGCTGCGACAATGGTAACTCGATAATATCACAAAAAGCCATCAACTCCATAGCCACCTTTGTCGAATCGAATTCTTCTTGGGATGTGATGCATTTGGCCTACATCCCGTACGTTCCTGACTTGCAAATATCTCGAACCGATAACAAAGACATTGTCAAATTATCTACCGGCACGGGAAGTGCTCTTGGAACGACTGCCTATATAATCAACACACAAGCTATGCAACGGTTGGTACAAGAAGATGACGAAAATGGGTTCCAACTGCCCATACCCGATGTCATGGCCAAGCTGTTTGGGGAGTCACGATATGCTTCCAACCCCACACTATTTGTGCGTGCTCCAAGCACCAAGAGTCTGGTCAATCCACAGTTGGACGATTTACGAGAAATTCTCTTTCAACCGGTCGTTACAGCGTTCGCCCAGCGATTGTTGGTGTGGACGGGTCTGTCGACCAACGCTCTGCTACCCATCGTCGTTGCGGCGCTACTGACCACTAGTATCGCCAGCATTCAAACCACCGTCGAATCGATTTTCCAATATTGGAACACTGGAAGCTTCGACGGGCCATGGATCGTTCCGTTGTTGAGTGTTCCATTGTCTCTATTTTCGTTGGCACTGATTGTCCAAGGAGCATTGCTTGCTCCTCCCAAACAAGACAACTCTCACAGTCAGCAGCAGTCATGAGGAAGTACACGACCAGTGTAGTACCTACTACCTGTTACTGTGGTAGCATTACATGTATGGTAGAGTACGGTGTACGGTAGTAGCTACTACCGTAGGCACATACCTACCTGTAGTAGTACCGTAGTTACTCTGGTTAATACCGGTGGTATTGTTTTACCGGTACTGACTGTAAGTAGTAGGTACCGTATGTGATTTACCATACTAGCTGTACGACTAGTAAGTACAGTACTGCATAGAGTACTGCTCTATTACCGGTAGCTACGGTAGGTGGGTAGCTAGCGTACGATAGTAATCCAAAGAAAGAGAACGACATTCTGCTCAATGTGTATAACCCAAGCAGGATTTGTCATGTTGCATATGACGTACGGTAGGTTGAGGGTTGAGGTAGTAGTACGGCAGAAGTGAAGCGTTTCGCTTATTACAATCGTTTTATTAGAAGTGCTTTTATCAAACCAGTTAAAACAGCCTGTAAACTACAGCACTATAGTCTCTTATTTTTTTAGAACGAATTCGTGTTTATCCTTATCCCTTCACTGAACACAGGTATTATATATCCCGTAACGCAAATCGTGAGGTTTGAATTGAAATTTCACTACCAACACTCCTTAGCTAGCTAACCAAACATATATATTAGTTTTCTTCATGTTGTTGGCTTTAATTTGATATATACATTACTAGGGGTGCCAATCATTGGAGGAGCTCTTACAAGCTCACAAACTCACTATGCGTGTGCGTCTGCGCACACAACAAAATCAAGACGATGGAAGAAAGTGATGATTCAAGATCTTTTTCTGAGCTATTTGAGTTGCAGTATGATCCCATTACCCCCTTCATTACTCATCTGAATACTGTTGACGATGATCCGGAGCAGATGGACCCTTACACGCCTATTTTTGGCTCAGAACGAGAAGATTTCGATCCAAAATTTCAGATTCCGAATGGGGTTGATGCCACGGTATCCTCCGTCTTGGATCTGTTTCTTCCTGATTCATTACTTGACCGATGGGTATCGGCCACAAACGCATATGCCGAATCTAAATTGAGTCGGAAACGTTGTAAAAGGGTCTCTAGGTCGCACATACTTCTTTTTATCTCGCCACTCATATTCATGGGCGTTGTACAACTTCCATGTAAAGAAGGCTATTTCGCTGACAAAGACGATCCCCACAGCGACTTTTTTGAACACTACAGGCGTATCAAGCTTTCGTATTCCATGTTCCGGTATTTGCGGAGGAATTTCATACCAGCTTTCAACCAACAGATCTTGATGACATCATAAATGATGGTGCCGACGAAGCCGATGACAGTTTCTTCGATGAAGAAACAGTCGATGAACAAGAAGAACATCTGGAAGATGTTGAACAAGCAGACGAAGTCGAAATGCCCAACTGGTACCATAAGATTCAGGGCTTCGTAGACCATATCAACGCGGTGTCCAAGAGATTGTGCAAGAATCCAGGAAGTGTGTTATCTATTGATGAGATGATGAAACGCTTCAAAGGGAGATCAAACCAAACACACCGTATGCAAAGAAGCCAATAAAAGAAGGCTACAAGTTCTACGCTATCTGCGATTCCAGTACAGGCTATATATTTGACTTTTTCCCGGATGGTAGACTTGCTACGACAACAATTGCGGGCTCCGTCGCTCGGCTGATTGACTGCTTACCGAGAAAAGATGAATTTCAGTATGTCGTAGCCATGGACAACTATTTCACAACCCCAAAGAGTTATCACTGAAACAAGACAGAAGAATGTAGGCAGCTGGATGCCTATTTTTCTTCATTTTCTTGACATTATGAGAGTGAATGGGTTCCTTGTTGTGAAAAGCAGTGACAAACGACTTGATCACAAGTCGTTCATCATAAGTTCAACAAAAATAGTGAATGATCGGGCGGCGGCCTATGAATCCGGCGTAACTAGGAGCAAGACAGCTGTGCCAGACCCCCTAGGGTCAGGACAAAAAAAGAAGCGTAGATGGATGAGCCATACGGATCCTCAACTGCCGCCATGTCAATTTGAAGGCAACCCATCCGACCATTGGCATGAAATTTCGTCTTCACAGAAGCGCTGTATTTACTGTAGCTTTTTGCTTGCCAAAGCAAAGAAAGAGGGACGGGAGGACCTCCCAAAAGTTCGAGAGCCATCTTGGTGTTGATCCTATTGCAGAGTTAATCTTTGTCATGAGCATTTCGATGTATTTCATAAGACAACATGATATGATGTTGAAATGATGTTGTCATGTCGTCGATGAGTTTTAATTTTGTAAGTGTTTTTTACACGGGGTTATTCTGTATAGTATATAGAATAAGGGTGTCCGATTAAGGGATCCTTATACGACCACCACGCAATAAAAAGAAGGCAACAGACGGTAGAATAGTAACTGAAAACGTAACTAAATATCAAGACAAACTCGAATTCGATGGCACTTAAGTACGATCGTACTACGTAGTACAACTGTCTCAATCATTGCGTTCCTGCATCAATTATGGTTGCTGTTTCATTAATTGTGCTTGCTCGGATGCTTCCAGAAATTTAAAAGGTAAAAATAGTATGGTCGACCGCCCAAGGCAAAATGAAAAAGTCGAGAGAATACCACGGCTTTTACTACCGGTACCCTCCTTTACGTGTATGTATTATTACGATGTACGACGATGGATGTAAAATATAATATTATGTATAACAACAGCAAATAATTGAATCATCCCGCTTCACAGTCAGTTATGACTTAGCGCGCAAGATGTGCAATCTGCAAGATAGAACTACTGCACGGCAGTTGAATACCGGTCGAACGTAGCACTACAGTAGTAGTCGAAACTGGAAATGCTCAACATCAATATCCACACATAAGTCTTCCTTAGCAATGAACGAAAAGTAACCAAGATGAACACCGGTTTTGGTGCCACATCGGGCGGAAATGCAACAATGAATACCAGGGTAATGGCGGATGCCACCGACAGCGTCAGCAGTAGCCCAAAAAGTAGTTTTTCTCAAATGAGTAACAACAGCAACCTCGACGTGGATACTGCCTTGGCAAAAGAACTTCACCGTCTTTCCGTACAAGATAGGAACCGAGTACAAGAGGAAGTCCATGGTGTCCAATTTTCTGTACCAGAAGAGACACCGCAAATGATCGAGGCAGCGCTCCTTAAATTTCAACACGAAGTCCGGAAAATTTCGGGCAAGCACGCCTACAACCATGCCATCACATCGAACCGCATTGATCCAACGTATATTCTCAGCCCCGAGTTCCAATTAAGATTCTTGAGAGCGGCTTTGTACAATGCCAAAAAGCCGCCTTTCGATATACGCGGCATTTGAACCTATTGCTCGAATTCTTTGGTGACACCGGCCTTCAACGACCGCTCCATTATTCTGATCTTTCCAAAGTTGAGAAAGATTGTATCAAAGAGGGAAGGCGACAAATACTGCCATCTAGAGATAGATCTGGACGCTTGATCATGTTTGAAAAAGGCAGCAATCCTAGTGACAGCAGAACAACAAGGGTAAGAGATTCATCCGGAGGAGTTGCTGATTTTCTCCATTAGCACGCTCATTCTCAACCGTTGCATTTTTGAAAAAATCTTTTGGACGGACAATAGATTCGCGTGCGACTGTACATGTGGTCAGTCATTTCAGAAGATATTGAAACCCAGCAAAAAGGTGTAGTAGGAATTGCCGAGTTGCGTGAGGAGGTCTTTGCCGACTTGACCAATTCCGAAACTCGCTCAGCGTACAAAGCCGTCTTGGATTCGCTGCCGGTGCGGTTCAGTGCGGTTCATTTGATTTTGAATTTTCCCGACAGTCCTATTTATAGGCTTATTAAGTCGGCAGTGATCTTAGGACTGTTTGGTTCGGATGAGCGAGTACGGACAAAGTGCTACGATGGCATTTCGACAGAGACGACGTACTCTTTGATGAGCTTTGGTATCCCGGTTCAGGAAATCCCTCTTACCAGTGGTGGCAACATCAAAACCAAGAATTTGTTGCAGTGGATCAAAACGCGACGGGCTATCGACACCTTTCGGCAAGGAGGTGCGTCGGTATCGAACATCATCATGCATCCCAATACCCACGATGTCTTGTTTAGTCGTGGGGGCAATGCCCAACACCTTGGCAACAAAGAATTCCACCAGTTTCTTGATTTGATGAATACACCCTACCATTCGTCCGAGCAACGGGACGAGATGGAAGGTATACGAAACGAAATAATTTCATTCGTTTCCTCACAGAACGGTCGTTTCTTGCAAGTAAACAAGGACGGTGGATGGTGGGAAGAAATCTCAGATTTGGAAAGTATTCACTTCAAGATCAACAATGCCTTTTACGATTACAATCGTAAGCTCAAGGCCATGCAAAACCAGCAAATGTCCAAAAGTGCAACTTCAAATTTTTTGGAACCCAACAAACGTCGAAAAATAGATGGCGTTGATGCTTACTTCAAAGGATGCTTTTAATGAGTTTGGCGACTAGATTGAGCATTTTGCTATCAATAATCCATTCCTAGTAGCATAGAATTTGCCTTTGTGACTGACTTGTTTGCTTGGCCGATATATGCCTCTTCCAATGCTATTGTGGGGATATGTGTCTCTCCATGTTGAATTTTTATTTTACCCCCATTACCTAACAGAGACGGCCCGTTCCACATAACACAACTGCATTCCCAGTCAGGTTTCGCCATTTTCACACGCAAGTAGTCTACATAGACCCCAAAAGATTCTCTCGTGATTAACTCTCTAACTCTAACTCTAGTAAAAGTCATTTTGGTGGCAATTGAGAATTATTGTTAGGGTTAAGGCTGTCAAAAACCATGTCCACAGGGAGTGCCCAGAGCGGCCTCCATAATACTACGTACTCCGAGTAGTATGATACCTATGTCTGAGACCTGGTGATGGTAAAAAAGGAAATAAAAGCAAAAACATCAATCGAAAAACGGGCAGATTCCTGGCAGCATTTGCGACGAAACCTTGCACAACAACAAGCACTCTCTTTTCCTCGCTCGACTTGTAAGATCTACGACGATTCGCCCAACTTTCTCAACAAACATGGAAGCAGTAAAGGACGCTGTGGGGGAAATGGAGCGTGTTGTCAAAAAAGACCTAACAGAATCCGAGGCATCGTGCTTGCTGTCAGTTTTCTCCTCTGAAGCAGTATTGATCTCCCTCGGCCAATACAAGGATCGTGACATACAATCTCTTTTCTTGAAAATTCAGAGAATGGTGAAGACTGCGACAAAAGCGAAACTTTTCTCGAGTTATACTTTTGATGGATTGGTTCCGATGGCTTTTGGGCGAGGAAACAATGTGTTGCAGTATGTATTACGGGGTTCAGATTTGTACTGTGCAAAGATCGGAGATGCAGCAACAATAGAAGCAGAGGTCCAAGCATCCAGGCTGATTCACGAAAACCAACTGTGTCCATCTGTAATGCCTGTCATTGATAGCATCAGGATTGACGAGAACCGAGCTGCTATGATCACGCCTTTCTATCCAATGCCAGTGTCACATGCAACAGTCACCGAACCCACTATTGTGAACGTCGCACTGTGTGGTATCGCTACCATTAAGGCATTTTCCAACAAAAATATGTGCCACGGTGATATCAAACCATCGAATATGATGTTCCAGGCGAGCAGTCGAACAGTGATTTCCATAGACTTTGGATCATGCAAGGAATATGGAAACATGCTGACAGAAACGTCGCCTCTATTTGGGCTGGACTGTGGCAACCAGGCTTCGCTTCGGTATGATTTGACCTGTCTGGCAGCGTCAATCATGCTTCTCTCGGGCATCAAATTGGATATGATTGCAACACGAGAGGATGCTCTTTCAGAGTTGGCTTCGCGCAGTGGGGTTCACATAACCCTGGCGAATCTTTGTCTAGATGAAAGTGTTTCAAATTTGGATGACATGTGGGAACAGATCCAAACGCTTGTTCGCGTCGCCCTTCCAAATGCTGACTTCGTTGTCGATTTGAATGAGATTTGGCCCAAACGAATATAGCTAGTGGCAATTTCTAGAACCAAAAGAGAACCGGTCTGATATCCAACCCCACTTCTGACCACCATTTTTCTACGTGTTTTCTACATGTATTATTACTGGTCGTTCCCATGTTAAACTTCCGTTTCATGTGATCAGTTGTGCGTTCGAAGAGGGCAACCAAGGTGAGAAAAGACATTATTACTACCACACATCGGTCCCCCGTACTCTTTGTCTACAGAAAAACAACTGGACCCATCGGTCCCCCGATCTGAAAAGTCATGTTTATTTACAGTTAACTTCCGTTCCCCCCGACCATTTCAACAATCCGTGGCGAGCAAGAGTAATTTTCCTGGATACTCCTACGAAACTTCATTCCCTTTCAGCAAGTTTATCCTCAAAGGATGTCAATGTACTCCTCAAGTTTGGATGGGATCAACAGCTCGCAATGGGCTGAAATTCAAAAATCTATAAGGACAAATATCGCAAGGCAATCCAATGGGAGAATCACTACGAATGACTGTAGTACGAACACACTCCCTGTGGGCGATGATGGCACATCATATTTCGTGATATGTGCACAAATCAATCAACAACAACAAATAATATTTCGATGTCGTTTTACTTTTCATGAATTGGGCTAGATTGAACATTTGCTATCAACAATCTATTCCGAAATTTTCGGAACCCAACAAATGAAAAATATGTTCCACCGATGCTTCCTTCAAAGGATTCTTTGAAATAAATAGTGTGAAGTTCTATGCTCTCCTGCCGGCTAAAGTGAAAAACTCCTACTAGAGTAGGAATAAGCTATTCAACCGAAGCATATAATTTTCCTCTGTGACTGACTTGTTTACTTGCTTGGCCGATGTGTGCCTTTTCTATTATGCGGATATTTGTCTCTCCATTCAATACTGTCGTGGCACCCAGAAGATCGAGGTTGAGCATTTACGCTAACAAATATTGGACAAGAATGCTTAACAAAACAACTGTCAAGACATCGTACTATCTATCAAAGAAGTTCATGCTCTACCTCGGAATATGACACTGTTCAATTTTTATTTTAACAGAGACGGCTAGTTCCAAACGCAACTGTATCCAGGTTTCACCGTTGTTTCGCACGAAATGGATGTTCCCACCCCCACCCCAAGACCGCCCCTCTTACAGCACATCGTCCAGAAAGGCGTGGGAGATTTTCATCATTGCTGCATTTGTTCGAAGTTGTGTATCGGTCGGCTCGTTGGAATTGTCGAAATAGTCTGCGACGGCCTTTGAATCACCGGCAATGATGTGTGAGCTCAGACGAAAAGCGATGCTTTTGATACCAGTCACAATTCGATGGGACTCTTCTGCACTCAGTGCCTCGAACAAGAATACTTCTCCCCATTGGCTGGTGATGGAGAAGAAACAATCCAGTTCGTCGTCGTATTGTTGGTTGCTGGCTGGATCTAGTTCATTCCGAATGTTGCTAACCATCACAGTATCGATTTCTAACAGTCCGATTGATTGTCGTTCCATCTCTCTGGCCTTTCCACCACCCATGGTCTTCCATTCAATGGCGGGTCCGACCACGGTACGAGCGCTACATACTCCCGGTCGGAAGTACAGGTTGACCGTCCTTCCAATCCAATCGTCCTCGTCGTCCAGTGAAGTATGGTATACAAGTGTAAAACCCACATTCAAGAGGCTCTGTAAAAATCAAAACAACTTGGGATGTGAATACTTTACACATATACACGTGTAATTTTGTCCAAAAAGGGCACCATTTGCTGTTGCAGCACCACCACTTCCACTTACATTGAGAAATTTTCGCGTTTCCTGTGGGTGAAAGAATTCTTCCAACGAAGTACTTTGTCCCGCCTTTCCATGGCCAGCAGCTTCTTCATTGATAATGGGCTTACTGGTGGTCGATGGCAAGGCAAGTCCTCCCAGACTGGCTGGCAGTGTGGCACAATTCCGAACATCTTGTGCC
Organism: Nitzschia inconspicua; assembly: GCA_019154785.2. Lineage (NCBI taxonomy): Eukaryota > Bacillariophyta > Bacillariophyceae > Bacillariales > Bacillariaceae > Nitzschia > Nitzschia inconspicua. Next base: position 468,487 of record JAGRRH010000006.1, on the reverse strand, counting down.
GTGCACGTCAACGCTTGGACGAATGCCCCTGCCGCTTGTTCCACTCGTTTCCTCGCTTCGTCCGTCCTCGATCCAGTTTGCAACGTCGTCAATGTTGGTGGTTTCTCGGTGATACCGTCATCATCGTCGTCGTCTTCCTCAACGAAGGAGTTTGGCATCAATTGGTTGGTCATGTTTGCGGTTGTCTGTTCGGGTTCGGTTTCCTCTTTTTTCTCATCGTACACCCATTGATGAACGTCTTGTTCTTCTTGTTCTTGTTCTTCTTCTTCTTGTTGTTGTTCTTCTAATTCCATCCTACCAATAACCCTTACTTCTAGGGACTCGTTGGTAGAACCATCCGATCGTCGTATTTCCATCACTTTGGTTGGCTCGTGATTTTTCCTGTCATCTACTAGTGCATCTTCGGACGGCACGACTAAAATAGACTCTACCGAATCGACGGTCACGTTGTTGGCATCGGGAATATCGTCTCCATCTACAGTAACAACTTTGTGTTGATGAAAGACCATTTTGGAGGCATCGTCACGGTCTTGAGATGGTGACGGTTGATCGACAGGATGTTGTTTCTTTTTACTTCCAAACAGAGAGAATTTTCTTTTGGACTTGTCAGCAGTCGTCTCATTGTCGTTGTTGTTGACGACAACGACGACACCCTTAGTATTGTCTTGGTTTTTCCCAAGAAAGCGCATCCTTTGTTTTAAAAAAATCTTCAAGAAACGGAAAAAGAAATGAAATGGTGATTGTCTTTCTGCCCCCCAAAAAACGACAAGCTAATAGACGAGGTGGAATGTCTGTCGTTCACTTGCTTGCTGTTGGACAAGTTGGGTTTCTGTGGTGCGTGAGATGTTCAAGAAATAATAATAATAATAATAATAATGATAATGATAATTGTGTTGGTAGAAGGCCTTCTAGTACTACTCCGAGTTGACTGCTGTTGCTGTACCAAGTACTCTAGCTAGTAGAGCCATGAACAAGAGGTAGGCGGTGGTGCTCTCGGTGATGAGCAACTTAATAACTGTAATACATTAACAGAAAAGGGATGCAAGTCGTTGGACGATTAATAATAATTAATAATGTTCGAGTTTCGACTCGAAAAGCCGTGTCGGTATCTTGTAGAACGACTCAACTGGCGCGGATCACTACGTGCTGCTGTAGCACACGTGTATCATTATTATACGAACACATTGTGGGCGATGCGATGATGACACATCATACACGATATCTATGCATACAAGAGATACCAGTCGTAAAGTAATTGGTGATTTTATTTTACTGTTAGATTACCGGTAGGTTTACGGGTACGTTCATACGAGAACACTCCAAAGTCAATCAACAAATCAACAACCAAGAAGTCGGCGGATTTATACTCCGTATGAGTTATTAATATTACTATGATACGACAGCGGTCACAACCCCAATACACTTGACACTTACTACTGGCAACGACGAAAGAAAAGAATTGTTGGTGTACATACATAGCCATCATACCGGACACCAGATACCTACCGTTGTCAACTCGGAATAAAGTAACCGTACGGAAGCGGATACGAGCTCTCAGGCCATCAGTCGTCTAATCTGATTATAACTACTACTACTGCGTACCGATTATCACCACAACAAGACAGTATTCTTCTTCGTATTACTACGTAAAACAACAAGTAGAAACACAACAACCATAACATGCCCGAAACGGACACGCAGCAGCCCTTCGACTTTCAAGAGAATTCCAAGGCCATGTACGATGCCACACTTGCGGCACCGCCCTTCTTTGTGAGATGGTTGGTACGTTCCAAACTCGACGCTGCCTTGAAAGAACGAAATAATTGTGGGACAGTCACTGAAGCCATCATGTACGAGGCGTGTCGGCAGATCACTCCCGAAAATCAAATCGATCGAGTGATGGAAGTATTGGACAAACATAAAACAACATGACAATAGAAGTATCATCGGGATAAACAAACAAAAAATAGAAGTATAAATGAATGTATTTTTTAAAAACATTTTCACCGTTGAATCTCTGAAAATCTGCTTCGTTTGGGATCAATTCTGTCCCTAAATTTCTAACTGACCAGAGACTGGATGTGGCACCACGGGAGACCAAGCAAAGTCATCATCCTTTACTGATGGACTGCTTCGGTCAGTGGACCAGGTCTTGGGTGTAAGAATAGGAACCTTCACTGCCTTCATATGCACAAACGATGAAGCTGCGGAGGATTCGTCGGAGGAAAGATGGCAATACCCTGCTGTACAATTTTTCAAGCGTGAGTGTTGGTATTGTTTCAACGACTTGATAGTACAAAGTGGAAGACAGGAATTCTTCTTGCCGCTTACCGTGCTGACTTGTCGACGACCGGCCTTGTGAATCACGGAGAAGTTGGTAGACTTGGACGATGTATCCATCGGGCCACTGTTTCGCAAATCACCGACGCGGAAAGATTCCACATCTTGGTCGTCACTAATCGACATGACACTTCGCGGAGATATACCCAGTGTGGGAACAGAGTATTCTGATTGAAAGTCCTCATAAGCTTTGATTCTCGCTCGGAAAGAAGCTCTAATCGCAGGGTTTTTATATTCCTCCGGCGGATCGCTCAGTGTGCGTGATGTTTCTCTGGCGGAACTTCCATCTCTAGCAGACAAAAAATCTGAAATTATCTTCTTCCGTTCACTGGTTGATAGCGTTGCCGGTAATTTCTTGTGTTTTCTACTCCCAATCGAACGTGAGGTATCGTCAGAACTAGCAGTCGTTGCCACTCCTTTGGGAGGAGACGGAGTATCAGGAAATGGAAGATGCCGCACGACATCCTTTGTTTGCGAATGACGAATATGATGTCGACTTTTGCCTGGACCCATCTGGTATATACCAGATGCAAAATCTTCGTCTGGAACTGAGGCTTCCTCGATGTTTTCATTTTGCCCAAGAAGAGGTTTCGATGACGCTTCCTTGGTTATTGCGCGGATTGCACTTTTATCACTTCGTTGTTTCGGGATAGAGCCGTTCTTCACACTTTTTTCCTTCTTGGACCGGAAGTTTAGCTCGTGGGAGTCGTTATGCGGAATGGTTGCAGTATCATCTCCGAGTGGGTCCATCCAATCAAGCACGGACTGTTGATCAAGTCTTTTTTTCCGTCGAGAAAGTCTGATGCTAGGCTTGTTCTCTTGGAAACACGTTGCCTGAAGAAATCCGCCAGATTCCCAAGTTGAAAACTCCAGATACTCTTTTGGATGGGATTGGTTTGCTGTATTTGTCGCGGGCACAAGTCCAAGTGCTCCGGTGGATTGACTTCTTTGTAATGAAGCGATAGGCTTCCGCGGTTGTCCTTCATGACTGTCCACAGTCGTAACCAACGCTGCAGTCCCCTTCTTTGGAGAAAGAAGCAGCGAGCGATACTTGGAACGATGCAAGGCAGCCTTGTCTTCCTTACTATCCAAATAGTTGGCAAAGGCCTTCCAATCAAACGAATCAGACTTATCTGCATCAAGCGACGACACGGACACTGTGTCAGAGTTCCCGTCAATCGCCGCAAGGGAAGGTTCCGGGACGTTGATGAGCTCATGGTTGTCGTTCTTCCATCGAACGTGTTCTATAAGACATTGCGGTCGTTGAAGCCGAGAACGAATTCTCTCTTTGGCTCTTTCCGTGTATGGGTCATATTGCAACCATGGCATTTGTCCTCCAAGGAAATCGTTGCGTTTTGCGGAATCCGATTCAGCAAGAAAATTCCCAGTTCGACCCTTTCCAAGACGAAGGGGTGGTAGTTCTGCTTCTAGCCTAGCCGCTTCAGCGTCAACACCCTCGAAAGTTCTATCCTGGTCTCGTTCAATGTCCCTATAAATTTCGTGGATTGTCATTCTGGGTGAGTCTTCAACGACGTATACATCCGCAGTCATTGGAGTAGCAACGTCCTGCGTTTGTAAGTCTAGTCTGACTCCTAACGGTTCGACACGATCCTCCTTCTCAACTGGAGATGCGTCGCCTCTTGGAGTACGAAAGAAAAAATCTTCCAACTTGGTTCCCAACGGTTCTGGCGAAACTAAATTTCTTTGCGAAGACCGATTGGGACCCATCAGTTGGTCTATTTGATATTGAATGTGTGGATGTGCCAATCGAGTGGGAGAAGGTTCTCGTTGATGATTGACAAGATCAAAAGACTTGGATCTGTAGTGCATCCTCTTGGTGAGTTCAGGTTGTGAATTACGGTTGGATACATAATTCCCCGCACTCGACTTGGCCATATCATGGACGGGGAGGGATAAAAGAGTGTCTGTATGACTCCGATCAGGAGATAGGGATCTGGCTCTGGTTGCCATCGGTTTTTCCCGCGTTGCTGTCGTCATCTTGTTCTTTGCTGCTAGATGATTATTCTGCGTTCTGCTGTTTTTTATTCGCCATCCACGGCCGTTGCCAAAGATACTGAGGTTGGCAATGGCAAACGAATTCCTGTTCATGGAAGTGTCAGCAGCAACTTTTTTCTTTTTCCGATTCTTCTTGGTTCGAGTATCATTATTGAAATTTTTGGAGTTTCTGTTAGGGCGGCGATTTTCTTTGTCAATCGTAAAATCAGAATCTCTAGTGAGTCCACTTATGTTGGATTCAATATCATATTCTTCGGATACTGGTCGAGGGGATTTAGCAGATCGTGGATGATAATATTGACTGTAACACTCTACATGGTTCTGGATGCCCTGTCGTTTCATCTCGGAGAGATGTTCTTTCGTCGAATCATAGTAGTGTTGTTCGGAAGCACGACGGTAAAAGCTGGAAATAGCCACATTGCCATCAGCATGCCCAGTTGCAGCAAGCCTACCATCAAGATATCGACTCTTGCCATAGTGATCGTGGTCATCATTGCGATCCATATTGCTCCTGTCGTCTTTTTTGGTTGTGGACATTCCATCCGTCGTTTGTCGTGGCGCTGCCTTTCGAAACAACATGTTGAAACACGAACAGAAATGTGTTGCGGAAGAGAGAATACTAGTAGTAATAAGAGTTGTTGGATGAGTTGGAAAGCAAATGCTCCAGTGACAATCAAATACGGTAGGACGTAAAGTATGGTAGTCTACGGTAGTGTGGTAGAAGAAGTGTACCACTACTACTACCGGTAGTACGACGTGCGAAAGAAGGATGGGATAGCAAATTGGAGTGTCACGAAAAACACAAACTGTGTGTGGGATCCGTATATCTTCGTTGCAAGCTATTTTTTTTGAATTTTCTGTTACTATGTTTTGGTCGCGTTCACCGTTACCATTCGGATCATTTATCCTTATCCTTTTTTCCAATTTGTTGTTGTTGTTGTTGTTGTTGTGGATGGTTTGGTTGGTTGGATTTGATGGCGCGCTTCACGATTTTTGTGCAACGTCCAACGTTTTTGTTGTATTTCTACTGTTTACTACAGTGTATTCGATCGAGTTCGACGAATACTACGTCGTACGTTGCATCTATTTTACGGAGAATTTTTCTCGATGATACGTCGTACGTAGTAGAGCTTTAGGTACCGTATTTTTCATTCTCCTCTATCCCCCAGTGTCCTCTACCCCCCTTGCGTAGAAAATGGTACAAAAGTGACTCTGGTCCGTCTGTGCTTCGCTACCTTCCTGGATAGCGGCCCGGCGCTCTACTTCGTGCACTTTTTTTTTTTTAAATTTGCTGAACAGCAAAGATTCCGTCGTCTGTCGTCTCCCCGTTCCCGGGACTCCTTTTTCAAAGGCATCATCTTCCATGTCTCAAGTGTTTCGTCGTCTCCGCATGAAAAATGAAAATGCCGCCAAGACCTTGTGGTGCTACAGTCCTTGTTGTTGGTATACAAAGTGGTGATTTAAACTGTTCCTGCGGTTTCCATGACATATGTGGAGACCAAGTGAAAGAGAATTCGCTCCTTCGGTTTGAAAAAAGAGTAGTGGAGACAGGTACGTACGTTACTTTTGATGTCCGAAAAATTACACATTCTCTCACCGTTTTCTGTACTCCATTTCCAGATAAAAGCGAATACGTATGGCATGGTGTCGCCTTTTTGGTGTTGGATGGAGGCATTGCATGTTGCGTTGGACGTCTGGCTCCCATATACGACAAGACTCTTGACCACTTAGACGGACGGCTAGCTCAAGTGACGCTCCTTTTTTCCGACAGCTCATGTCCGGAAAAAATCGAATATAGCCGCAGCAACAACGGCGTCTGCCTCGCAACACTTGTGGACACTACTATTCCGGGTGATCGGGCACTTAATTCATTGTTACGTAGCATCGAAGGGAACTACGGCGATTAGCGAAGATCAAAATAAAATATAAATGAAAAAATCAATGACAGAAGTTTTATTTTTATTCCATCCTACAATGACACAAGTTTTATTTTTTTCCATCTTTCATGTTCTTGTTCCACGCTCTTATACAAACCAACTCAGGTTACTCTTCTTCCAGCTGTTCCGGACAATATCTTCTGGCAATTCCTGCCAAGTGTCATTCACCCACTGTTGAATTTCGTCCGTGGAAGCGTTTGGTAGGTCCACATCCGCCTCAGCATGGTTAATCATCCAACGAAACCATTTCTGTCTGACCCGGTCCTTGAAAGGTTTCCCTATGCCAACATCTATAGGCTGTAGTACCCATGTACACTTGCCAGGAATTAGTTTCAAGGTTACTCCAAGTGAATCCATTCTTGTTCGAAACGAGGCAGTGTCATGCGCAGCGAATTGGTCAAGAAAAAGATAAACAGGTGAACCGGCTGCATGTTGTTGCAAATGGGGAACAAGGACACCATCTACCCAGTCATTCATGTTTTCCTCGTCTTGCCAGGCGTTGGATTGACAGCTGAGCACCATGTTGTCTCGATACTGGCTGGCTGCAAGTTCTCTGGTCGCAATCGTCCCGCCTCTCTGACCCTTGAAGATGATCATGGGTTTCAATTTCCCTCCATCAGCTGTGATAGTTAGGGAGACGGTGCATCTAGTCTTCGAATTTCCCGTCTGGCGAACGGTGACGGTTTTTTCTCCTTCTAGTTCCAACGTTGTGCTAGAAGCCAGACTGAACGGCAGGGGTGTCTGGTCCATGTTGATAATGTACTCCTTCAACACATTCGGGGCACTCAAGATTGGTCTTATTTCCGACAGCCATTCCTCGGCCCGATCGATCGCCTCCTGTGGATGCTCCTGCGACACATGTGTACGCCGTCGATTGACGAGACAGTTGGAGTTACAAAGACGCCGAATCAGCTGATACTGCACTTCATATGTCTTCGCACGGAATCCCTCGTCCAATTGGCAGGCCTTAATCACCAAATGATTGTAGGTTATACCTACACCTATCTGGCGCATCTCAAAAGCATGTCCAATAACCGCATCTTCAAGATACTTGATCGTGGATGGTTTCCCCTTATGGAGCGAACGTGCCCTGGGTCTGGTGAGAGACAAAACTTCGCGCTGCTTTCTCCAATTTCGGATCTGAACGGCTTGAACTCCATGCGACCTGGCAATCGACTTGAGAGACTCTTTATTGTTCAATTGCCTTTCGTCGGCATCACGAAGAATCGTGAGCTTTCGTTGGACGGTGATGGTAGCCCTTGGCATTTTGTTTGGAAAATTAACTGTAAATTAGAAAACCTGTCGTTGGACGGTGATGGTAACCCTTGGCATTTTGTTTGGAAAATTAACTGTAAAAATTAGAAAACTTGTCATCGTGTTGGTGGAGTGAAGGGAGTTGGCCGCACTCGTGTTCGAATTTCGAACACAAGACCAGAAGGGAATCCGAGGTGATGAAATTCAAAAAGTTGGGCAAAGCGCGGCCGGCGCCATGATCGGTGTCCTGTACCCCCCTCCGTTCAAAATTGTCCAGTATTGTCGTCCAGGGGGGTAGAGGAGAATGAAAAATACGGTAGTCGTGAATAGAAAGAAGGTACCACCTGTACTACGACATACGTAACCTACTGCTGAAGCAGTATCTCTCAGTGGTCATAGATGTTTACTGTTACGGTATTTTTGGCTACTGCTGTAACTTTTTTCTGGAGACACGTTGTTGTGTAAAAAACAATTTAGAAAAATCGTTCCAAGATGTTACCGTCACCCAAAGGCTCTAGCTGTTACATCTGTGTTGGGGAAAGTCCATTGATACCACAAATGCTCTCGGAATTGGCGTTCGATAAAGAGCATCAGGTTGTCGAGGTGAAGTGTCCTTCATCGCCAACAGCGGCGATGAGGACGACCATAGACACTACTTCCAAAGAACTGAATGATACGAACGCTACCTCACAGTATGGATCGTCTATCCTATCTTCCTGGTCTGGTCTCTTTTGTTTTTCGTTCGATGATCCGGAAATGTTTTACGATGCTGAAGAGATTCATTTGAGATTCGATGAAGATGGACGACACATATTGACGGCCGAAGAACTGGCATTGCTCAAGCAATTGCGTGGAGGTGGAGCTGCAGCAGGATACGATGAAAATTACGTTCCGACACCCAATAATTTGAAAAGCCGTACCTCCAACCGTCCCATTACTACCCGTGATATTCAGTCATCTACAGCAGCATCGCACTTCAGTGGGTTCAGTCCCTCCAGTGATCGTTCTTTTCCTACAAGAAGCGATCTAGGTCATCCAGCAATGTCCAATGGAAGCCTCAAGAGAAAGCAAACCGCTAGCACTTCCTCCTTGAGTGCAATGTCGTCTGCAGAGCACTTCCAATCGAACAACGATCATCAAGAGCAAACCTTTGGTGGCTTTTTGCCACCTCCTGCTCCTCAACAACTGCCCCTTCGGTTTCTTCGAGCAGGAAAGGGAGATCCCATCGAAGGACAACGCCGATATGAAGCCACGTTGCAATGGCGCAAGGAACACGGCATTGACAGTATACTACTGGAGCCTCATCCCAATTTTGAGCTCATCAAGCGACATTATCCGCATTATTATCATTTGCGGGGCAAAAAAGGCGAACCTGTCTTTTTTGAGCAGCCACCCAAGACCGATCTTTCTGCCCTGAAGGCGGGCGGAATAGACTTGAAGAGTCTGGTGCGACATTATGCCATGGTAACAGAATTTCAGTGGCAATTCCTCGAACCAAATGACATGGCGCGTTCCATCACCGTCTTGGATCTGGAAGGGATGGGAATGAGAGACTTTGTCGGAGAATGCGTCGAGTATGTTAAAATGTGCAGTCAATTTACTGGACAACATTACCCCGAACGTGCTGGGCATGTCATTGTGATAAACGTCCCACGATGGTTCTCCATGATCTGGAATGTCGTCAAACCAATGGTCGATGAGGTGACGTTGCAAAAGATCTCCATTGTTCGCGGCCAAAAAGAGGTATTTGATGCGTTGGCTGCCAAGATTCCGATTGAAAATATCCCTCCTGAATACGGTGGCAGGAGTATGCCGTTGGGTCAATCTCCAGAAGAAAAAGATTTGCGAGACTTGATGGCACATAACAATGCTCTGGCTCGGGGTGATTACAGCTGTGGCGGACGCCATGCCCAATGCCGCTTCTGTTCTTGGGGACCCGCAAGAAGCTATTAAACGAAAATAGAAAAAGAAAAGGATGTGGTATTGGGTGCTATTCTACTTATATAAAAAAGATCCGTTTCCATTGCAATGCAGGGTACTTTTAAAGAGTCATTTCAATTTTCCTTTTGGTTACCTTTTCGAAAATGTTCGATATGGATCATAGTGGTAGTACTTAGGGCGAGAATCCAGCCGAAAGTGCAACCAAGCCACTCCATCTCCGGCAGTGCTGAACCATAATGGCTTGGACTTTAGTCGCTTTGGAGCTTCACCCAGCAATTGATCGTGGAGAGTGGATGCGACTAGTTCCCACGTTTCTATTATCTGTACTATCGATGCACCCCGTACAAAATTGGCCAGATGGCCGTGGTAATTGGCCTTGGAGGAAGGATCTTCCCAGTTCCTGGGAGCAATGAGGATGGCATCGCCACCCAAGTTTCCAAACGCACAAGCCGCGGGGCCAGGAGAGACTTTTCCTCCTTGCCCCCCACTATTGGCACATTGAAGATGCTCTGCGAACGTATCGGGATCTTCTTGAGCTGCAAATTTGCCCAAATGCGGATCGTTGACTAGAACAAACTCAAGCGGTTGGCTGTGGACCGTTTCGACAGACACTCCCGGCGTTTCGAAACGAAACGAAGCAAAGGGAACCTCCTTTAACAGTCTGGTCATTTCTTGTGCGATACCATCCTTGTTTATGATCATGAGACGGATCCAATCCGCCGTGGTCAGAGGCGAAGAAGGTGTGTGCGGAGAGGAATCCTTCTCCACAAAAAGAGCCCTGTACCGCAGGATTTCATTTCGAGACTGTCCCTCTGCAGGAATTTCTTCAAACCGAACAGTTCCACCACTTATTGAAAAGTCTCCAGCGACAGTCTTCTCCATTTGAACTGCAACAGGAGATTTTCCCAGTTTTTGAGACGTAATGATGGTGGTAGCAAGGGCTAGTCCTAGGCAGATGAAAGCTTGTTTACTGAACAATGGCGTACTCTTTCTGCCAGCACGACAACAGAGTATCTGGCCGCTGTTGGAACGGATTTTCGAAGAGGATGTGCGTATCTGCATTCAACGCAAATGGTGACAGAACGTAGCAGCCCAGGGCAAGTATAAACAAAAAGATACCTCTCTGTGCAAGTCAGATCCAAACGCCGATGATGTCGGATTTGGAAGGGGGGAAATGTGTAGTCTCCTTTTTGCCTCTTGTCTCACATCTTCAATAGCAGCAGTTCACAGTTCACAGTCAATTTCGAAATGTGCTTTGTCGTCGGTAGTCGCGGTCGCATTCGAGTCGTGCCTCCACGTGGAAATTACTACCTAATCGTAAACGTGGGAAGACCGAAGTTGATAGCAGACAAACAAGCCGTATCAACAAGAACCACAGGTGCAATTTAATACAACTAACTGTAAATACTGGAAATTCAATCCGATCACCCGGATTGAATATGAAGGGTGTGACCCCTGCTGAAAAAGCATTTTCAAAGATTACTCTAACACGCTTTTGGTTGAATAATGAACGATCACTTGTTCCTCGATGTCAAGACCCCCCGAGTCGACACTCCCTGCTCGAGGGATGGCAAAGTTGGGGATTCCATCCATTTCGAGCGGTGACATGTGTCTAACTTCATCATTCCGCTGTTCCAGCAACGATTGCACCCTCAGTTGAACTTGTGCCAAGGTCGGCCGCTGATGCCGATCTTGATTCAAAATCCACTCCACCAATTCTTTGATTTGTGGTGAATACCACCTGGCCGTGGGAGTATCCGCAGGAGGTTTGGGAATGGGACCCAGTACCTTGTTGTGCGTACATTCCACAATGCGAAACTGTCCCGTGGATCGTGAGAATTCGCATTCACTTGGAGACGCTCCGTAGAGGGTAGCAAAGAGGACGCAACCCAACATCCACACGTCACATTTGGTGTAGTCCAACGTTTCATCTTCCGCGATGTTGCTAGACTGACGTAATTCCCCCGAAAAGAGCTCTGGAGGTCGGTAACTGATGGTGGAGTGTTGACTGGCTTGCTCGGCAACGTCCAAAACGTCTCGTTTAGTGGAGAGAGATCTTGTTAGAGGCCCAGCACTTCCAAAGTCCATCAATACTGGTTGTGTCAAATGTGTTGTATTCGAGCCTTTCAACAAAATATTCTCGAGTTTGATGTCTCGATGAGTGTATCCGGCGGCATGCAACTGTTGCACGGCATGGCACAAATGATGAAACATTTGCAGCACAATCGATTCGTTCCATGGTTGAAATGTCAAAAGATCTTTGACTTTTTGTGTCCGCTGTGACTGCGTGAAAGGGGGTTGTCGTCGACTTTGATCCAGTTCTTGGAGGGGATCCAGGATCCTTTGATTGACTTCTTGGCGCAACGAATGCGGATAAAAGGGAAACAACATGTAACAGATGCTTTTGTTTTCGCCTTCAAACGTCATGCCCAACAGCGGCATGTTGTAGGTAATATCTGATTCTTCTTTTTTTTTCATGACTGCATAGTGAACTTTGCTTTCTCTAAGACACGCACTGCGGATTTCTCTGTCCAAACATTGTATTCGTTTCAAAGCATACACCGTTGAGGTGTTGTGGTTGTTGCCGTGGTTGGTACCATTACTACCACCGACCGGAGTGGCACGAAAGACTACCGAGAATCCTCCTTCGGCAATCTGCCTTCCAATACGGCATTGTATACCGGAATCCAGCGTCAAAACAGGTCCGAAATAGCGTTCCCACAATGATTTGATCCACGACACAAGCAAAGTCCAGCAAAGGAAAAGAGGATTGCTGTTGCTGCCGGTCATTCGTTTCGGACAGGACGGATGTGAAAGCCCCAAAATTTCCAACGATTCTTTTGATCTATCTATCACTTGAGCGGTAATGTTAACAAACACTGTTGCTTTATGAAATTTGGATATAGCTGATACAGTTGTTGTTGTAGGCTTTTTTCTCTGCAAATGTCGGTGAGGATGAAGAAATATTATAATGAGATGGAAAACGAATGCAGCAACAAGGTTTCAAGGTCGGAAGTCCTAAACAACACGGAAAGCAATACAACAACCGTGAAGTCGTACGGTACTAACTGTAACTCTAATAAATAAATGCGACTCTCTCCAGACAGTCCCCCGAATGATCGAGCGTGAAAGTCAAAATTCGAAAATGGGAGGTTCACTCCCCCACAAAACTACCGGTAGATCAGATTTTTTGTGCGAACCCGGCACTTCGATTGATTGATACCTCGTTGCTTCGAGACATCCTGATCTCGATCTTGGTCGTTCTGTTCTCCCATCAAAATCGCCGCATCCACAAAACTGCTTCCTCAGAAGGCCCATACACCTGGCTTATTCTTGCAAAATGATGGTGTCGAAATGGACACTCCGTCGACCACGTGAAACGACGTTGTTGTTAGCAAAGGTTTGGCTCCTGCTGCTGATAGCCATGTCTGCCAGCATCGGATATTGGATTGCGAAACAAGATGATTACGATGCCTTTTACGGTAGAAGCCTTCTCTTTCAGTCATTCGAATCCATCGATGGTTACATGGAACCGTCTTCCGTTCCACCCCAAATTCTGATTGACCACGCAATCGAGCGTTCAAACAATCGAGAGCCTCTGTTCATTTTGTCACCATCCGATTCTCAGATTGCCAAACGCCACCCCGCGTTTGAGAACATGACTGAACCGTTCAAGCCAAGGTCTGAATGGAAACGCTCACACTTTCCTTCCATCAACATCCTTGGACTTCCAAAGGCAGGGACAAGCCATTTGTATCAAATCCTTACCACCCACGCTCAAATCAATCGATTCAACAAGAGGAAGGAGTTTTATTTCAACCTGAAACCGACTGAAATGTCAAAGATCCACCAAATATCTTACCTTCCGTCTGATTCTTCGGAAGAAAGGATGGAGTATATTCAGGATCTTATGCGACTGGCCAACGAAGACCCCAAAGGATGGATCGACCCACCGCTGTTTGACAGAAATCAAACCGTCAACGGTGGCCTGAACCCACGCTTGACCTTATTGCAAGCCCAATACTTGGGTCGCACCGAAACTGCAAAATATATCATTTTGCTACGTGATCCAGCCGATTGGTTGTGGGCTGGATACTGTTTTTGGCTCCACCCGGAGCATGAAGACGCCATTCCTCCCTTGAAAAACGACTGGGCATCGGCTCCCATGCATTACCGTTCCCCAGAAATCTTTCATGAATACATGAGAGCGGGCGAACGAAACTTGTTCACGAAAGATCTGTTGGGAAAGTTTCGCGATTCGGCACGAACAACATTGCAACTGTTGAAAGAAGCGACCAGCAAAAAGAACCTCCTGGTTCTCAAATCAGAAGATTTTGCACCACATGTTGTAAAGGAATCAGGAGTGATGCAGAAACTGGCAAGATTCTTGGAAATTTCGGAAGACAAGTTTGATGATGAGGTGGTGTATTCGTATGGCAACTGTGGTGACCAAAAGGGAGTGGACGAAAAATGCACGAAGTCCTCCAACGCCTACACTATTACGGGCAAACGACCTATGTTGGAGCATACTCGAGATTTGGTCTATCTACAATTTGCGGAGGAATGCAAATTTTGGAAGGAGGAGTTTGATGTGTTCTATGACCGATGTCTGCAAGTCCGAGATAAATATGTAGGCGGCAACCAGCACCAACCAACCTCATCGTCCTCCACAGAGAAGCTGCTGCTGGGCGAGATTGCGTAAAATGAGGTTCGCACGCATCATACATTTTAAAAGTTCATGTAGCAAAGACCATGTCTTAACTGTAATAAGCATAAGTCCGTGGCGGTCAGAGGAAGAAATATAGGCGAAACTTCTATCTCTATCTTAGAGAAGGTAGGAGTCAACTATCGTGGGATCATTCACTGTCAAGTAGGGCCTGAACCCTATTCACTGTTAACCTCACCAAAGGGTACGTATGATGATAGGTAGTTACGATTACGGTATGATACCCTGATACCCTCTCGAGGATTTTCATGGATGCTTGCCTTTTCCTCCGCGCTCGTGTCGTGTTGGACAACTAACTGTTCTCTTCGATCTTCGGATCGACCTGTCGTGACTCGTGACCCATGTCCCAGGACGACAGACGATGTTACCACCCTTATTTTATTCATACAAAGAAAACGACTCCTCTTCGGAGAAACCCAACATTTTAAACACACACCCGCCATACATCTGACAAGAAACAGACCGAATCGGCCCAACACAACAAACCTTGCAACGTGATATCCAAACGACGCCGACAAACGACGCAACATCATCACAGCCCCGTTGTCATGATTCTTCTTCGTTGTCTCAGTGCATTGCTGTTGTGTGCTGTGACAACACATGGCTTTGAATTTCAACACGACTTTGATCCAAAAAAATGTGCTCAGGAGGTCGAAAAGTGCACTACAACCAACGATATGTGGTACAAATGCCCTATTTCTTGCAGCAACCATTTGGAGGAAGAAGGGGCCATGGCCGAAGAACGGGATGATCCCGAACAATTCTATCATCTCACCACCACCAAGAGTGATGGTTCACCTTTTTCTTTGGAGGATAACGAAGGATACGTGACATTGTTTGCAGCACTGCCACTGCTTCCAGGCATGGCGCAATACTACTACGATGCCATTGAACACATCGCCCAAGTCTACAAGTACACACTAGTGCCTATGATATTTCCCATTGTGATGGAAGGAAACGGCAACAATAGTCTAGATGCACTTCCTCCAAAGATGAATTCCAAAACGATTCTATTAGAGAATGGATCGATATCAAATCCTGTCTTGCAGTATTTGGTGACACGGCAAGTTGTTGCTGGAAATCCAGCCTTGAAACTCACTTTGGATCGACCCACCATCTTTTTGGTCAGTCATACGGGAATGTATATTGAACAGCTAGCAGCACCGTCTATGGAGCTGATGGAACGAAGGATCAAGGTTCACGAATGGGCAATGAGCAAAGGCGATCTATGACGACACGAACCACGCATGGAAAGCACAGTATAAAGAATTGGATAGGTTCACACTCAACCATCTTGGGAAAGAGTCTGCTCATATCAACGCCAAATTTATCCATTGTTTTCTTCTAATGGTTTCGTTTTGTTTGGAATCAGCGGTTTCTCCACGACTGTTCCATCCAGTCTGGTCATGAATAAGATGGAATGGGATCAGATGGTCTTCGAAGACGTTGAATTCGCTGAAACCATAAAAGTATCAAATTCTTTGAATTGATTCCAAACTATGAGATGTCTACCGATAGTCGCAGTGGTTGTGTTAAAAGAATGTCGACCCGATGTGGATTAAATACTACGTTCAGTGGTTCGACTCCAAAGAGCGTTGCATCTTGACCATGGAACTAGTTGTCAGATAAACTGCATTCGTAGTCCTTGATATTTGCTCGTGCTGCTGATAAATATCTGAACGTCTGTGCATGTGACTTTCCAGAATTTGAAAATGATTTCCGTTTGTTGACACAATACGGACGACATCTGCCAGGGTCGTCCTACCAGTTTCTCGCTCTTATATGCTTGTTGGGGCACTGGTAAACCGAGCTTTATCAAAAGTTGACATCACTAGCAGGATATCTGAAGGATTGAGCCCTATTTGATATAAATGAGATGTGTTATACATTCGCTGCGTTTGGCACAGAACTGGTTCACAAAATATCACATCATATTTGTACAGGATTAATCTACTCGTCCACAATTTTGAAGCAATTCTGGTGTATTTCGGAGCATGTGGTATATGGCACTCGCCTCCCGTGCCAACGCTCGCTGCCGTGGCAGGCTAGTGCTGTGGTCCTTCCTTTTCATCGCTCGCTCCAACAGAAACGGCCACAACCCAAAGGGGAATGAATGCATCTGGAATACCCTACGTCCCACGCAATTGATATCCAGCAAGTGCTCTACGGAACGGTCCCAATGGAACAAATCGATACATCGGAGAGTGTGATGTCTGGTGTTCTCCAGTCCCGTCACAATGGCATCCCGCACACTTTTTTGGATAATACATCTTATTCCTTGCCGTAAGTACACTTCTTGGAGAGAGCGAAAAGACCCCAAATGTATCGAAATAAGCCACTGCAAGACTCGTGGCGCGAACCCATTGTAGCGAAGATCTAGATGTTCCAAAGTCTCCGAGTGATTTCGTCGCAATACGTCCATAATATTCAAGAGATCAGACATCTGTAGATCGCAATCGCGTAGTATCAGGCGCTTTGGTTTGGTTTGCTTCAACAGTGCAACAATGTAGCTCGAAATTGAACGTTCTGTCGAAAGGGATCGTGACGGTCGATCTGGATTGGGTTCTTCCGACAGATTTTCGTTGCGGATATTTTGGAAGTGAATTTCTTCGACCGTCCATAGGACAACTGCATCGCAAAGTGAAGATAAATGCTCGAGAAAAGTAGTATATGTGCAATTGCAAATTCGAATCGTTGTCAAAGGGTCGTTGCGATGGCTTGGATTGGGGTCGATGGATTCCATTTTAGTATCTCTCCCTGTGTCAAGGAAGTGTTGTTGTGGTTCCGTACAGACAAATTGACCTAGAGAGGGAAAAGATCGCCGTCTCTTGTGACGGAAAAACTCATCTGATACCAAGGGCGTGTTTCTCGGTAAGATACAGGGAAAATTACTCGGTGAATCTTGCGTTTTCTGTATCCAGCAAGTCTTGATGCCAAACGGAACCATCTCGTCATCGTTTCTGGAACCCAACGTCGTCATCGTTCGAGGTTCCGCCAAGTCTCTCCTTCGCACTTGGTGCTACTAGATGTTGGTCCTGCTATTGTGTCATCGATGTGCTTTGAAAAGAGGTCGGACTGTGTTGTACTGTAGTCCCTATGTGACGGGTGACAGTGTCATGGAATGATAACTGTTCTAATAATTTTTGGGGTGTTCTCGCAGGCCTTAGCTAGCTACCGGTAGTAGTGTTATTGTTTCGAAATTTCGATGAGAGCACCTCGTGGGTGCGCCAAAATTTCTTGGAACGGAAATGGCCAAACATGACTGAAATGCTGTTGAATCATTAATTCATCCTAAACCCTTCTTATGGTTTTTTCGGTCATTTTGTCTCATTTATGTTGGATGCGCGACCAAATCTCAGATTCACCAACCTGCAGAAATTTGAGGAAGGCAAGCAACGAAAATGGCGGGACAACGACCCGAAGTGACGACACCAGTCTTGTGAACAAGAATCCAACAATCCAGGTGATCCGTCCACTCACATTTTCCCTCTTTCTTTCAACTCTTCTGCTGGACCCGTGGGAAGACTTGGGTTAGTGGAATTGTACAGCAGTAGCAGCGAGGACATAGTAGCTTCCATCTACTAGCTAGTGGGTAATAGCTTCTTACACACCACCACAACAACAGCTCACCACCATCCCAAAGTATACCATGGGCACTGCACATTCATTGGCCCACCGTCTGACGGCGCTATCAATGGCATGCTTTGCTTCGGCGGGCATTATTTTTTCTATCTTTGCCGGTCTAAGTTGTTCCTTCGTACAAGTGGCAGCACAACCAGGAAGCAATCTCATGTCTGCTAACGGTGATCTCTTTGACGCTCAAGTCGCTTTCTTTGGAGTGATGTGCCGAGATTCGCCGTTTTACGATGAAAGCGATCGAATGTGGGGTCTTAGTCAGATCTTTTTCTACAGTACTGTTGGCATTGGAGGCCTAACGACACTTGTGGCATGGGCGCTAACCTTGTGCATCCCACCAACTGGATGTCGCTGGCGGACCATGTCGATTCTCAGTGCCATCACGGCAGTCATGCAAGTACCAGTGTTTTTGATCTTTGAAAGCGACAACTGTACCTTTGACGTCAACAGGCAGACCTGCAAGTTGGCCATGGGCGCGTACATGAACATGATGGCCATCATTATTTGGGTTGTCATGACTATTTGGGCACAATGTCTAAAGCCACCCGAGTGGAACAAAGAAGGACTGCATGCCTGGAAGGTAGAATCGAACACAAATAGCCCATCCACCATATCCAAAAGAGGACCTGACGAACCCAGAAGTTTTTACTCTACAGAAAGTGGGGGCAGCGATGAAGAAGACTTTTTCCATCCTCCGCACTCCCCTCGAGTTAGGAATAGTCAATTGGGCACGAATCATGACCAATCATCTGAAATTCATTGGGTGTCCAGGGAGGAGCAAGCGATGCATAGAAGAAACGGCCCAACGCGGTTCTCTCCGAGAGGCGTAGCGTTGCCAGAGGAGGAAATTGCAGAGGAAAATATCCAACGCGATGCCTCTTGCATGGAGCGGATACTATATCGACGCAATAGAAACTCCAAAAATGACAGTCCCAGCAACTACACTTCCACTGCTTGCATGTCCTCGCCCAACGAAGAGAAACATCATATTGACATGGTTCAAGAAACGGCCGCCTCTGTCATGCATTCAACAGAGGCATGTCACGATTTATCAGGGATGACATTTTCCGTCTCTGGAAAATCTCAAGATGCAATTTGCGGAATTGCTACTTGTCATGATGGACTGTATCCCATGGACGAGGCCAACAAGTCAACGGATAAAAGCACCGACTCTCACTCCAAATCTCAAGCTAACGACCAGAAGTGTCCAGAGGTGACCGTATCTTGTGTAGCCCAGCACATGACACAACTTCCGTCAGCCGTGGCTGCTTGTATCGTTTCAAGTTGCGAGGAAGAGCAGGAAGAGTCGGGGGAGTTCCAAATGGTGGACGGCGTACCCGTGGCACCAACAAAGAATGCTTCCGGTGGTAGACGAGGTATCAGAGGGGTGAGCGACGACGACCTCGATGAACACGACGAGGAAGAAACAAGCAGGATCGACTATTTGACGAAACGAATGCGATCCGACATGGCAGCCACAGCCAATATTGAAGCGAGAAGCAAAATTGCTCCCATGACAACCATTCACATCGATACTACTTACATTCAAGAGCATGATCATAACGACGACATGAGCGAAATGACTCGTGGGAGCGGGCTTGCATCTGGTGTAAGTGAGGTATTGGATTCGCAACGACATCACAAGGATGAAGATCCCATGACAATCCTTGATGATCTGGCTAGGAATTACTGAGGTGAAACACTGTTAAAACTGTAGCAGTAGAAACATATTGTCAAATAGCTCGATTTTCCCTTTCGAAGTTGAAATGAAACTCGTGTTCCATAGTCTCTAGACGTAGTGTCGACATGCTTCCATGGCAATACTTCCAGCGCCACAGATCTCAGCTGTATATTGATGTACGAGAAGAGCAGTCTTTTCTTGGAGCTCTCGATTTATCCCTACCAACCAGAGCCCTTCGTAAAAGGCAAAGAGAGGGGCCACAGATAGGGCAGCACCCAAGTTTTGCATGGAAGCGGGCTGGGCTCCCTCAATCATGTTGTGTCCGATTTGAATTTGCAAGAACCAACTCAGAAAATGCACAAGAGCTGCAAATTTCAACATTTTCCCTGTTCCGTACCATGGAGCGTGACCGTCTTTCCCAGCATCCACAATAGCTACCACTTGGTCCAGTTCATAAAGCTTTATAGCTGCAACGTATGTGGCGAACAAAACAGGAGCATAAAGAATCCCACCAAGAGGATCAATCATAATGTAGAAAAGAAAATATGCCATGAACAAGACGTTTGCATAATTCAACTGGATCTCCATTTTAATTGGCAAGAGTATCGCCGGCACTATCCCTTGCGCCCATCCAACAGGGATGGATCCAGGCAATCGAACGTGTGCCATGAAAATAGCAAGCGACCACAAGATGCCGGGTACCCCGAAAAAATGTATGACTTGATTCCACGCGTATCGGTGATAGACACCGTAAAAAGCAAGGGCTTCTGATGAATTCTCAAAATCGTTGAAGCTTTGCACAATGATTGTTGCAAATGCACCACACACAAAATGAGCCAGCAAGAGACTGAAGGGAGTCTTCCAGTGATCGCTGCTTTTGACTTCGGGGGGAGATTTGATGGTCATTATGGAAAAGATTGTTGCAGGAAGGGAGGGCTGTCTGAGATAGAAACGGAACCAATCCGATACGACAGTTGATAAAGAGACGATGTTCCAACACTGTACCAGACAGAGTGTTGGAGTGAGTGAGTACCGGTAAGTCGAAACGACTTCATGCGAGTCGATCATTTCGCCGTCATGCTCCCGTGATGATGGAAGATGGCGGGGTTCTCAACCTTCGTTCACGATTTACGACTTGTTGGACTACGGAAGCTGCTGCGCGATCATCATGTCATGTACTAACTGGACGGTTGGGTAAATTTGATTCAGTACT
Organism: Nitzschia inconspicua; assembly: GCA_019154785.2. Lineage (NCBI taxonomy): Eukaryota > Bacillariophyta > Bacillariophyceae > Bacillariales > Bacillariaceae > Nitzschia > Nitzschia inconspicua. Next base: position 447,743 of record JAGRRH010000006.1, on the reverse strand, counting down.
GAATTAGTCCTTCGTTGTTCGTGCGCGATATGCGAAGACTGCTCATTTGGGTCATGGAAATTTACCAAACATCAGTGTTTAAGCTCATATTTTATTCCTTAAAAATCCCTCGCTTAAAATTGCGTTCCCCGAATATATCAGGGGATGCTAAGCGCACCGAAACGCACGAAGTTTCTCCGAAGCGCACGAAGTTTTTGCTAAGCGCACCGAAGCGCACGAAATTTTTGCTAAGCGCACCGAAGCGCACGAAATTTTGCTGAGCGCACCGAAGCGCATGAAGATTAAGCGCACCGAAGCTCACGAAGATTAAGCTCACCGAAGCTCACGGAAGGTCATGGAAACTCACGTAGACATCTAACATATCGTAGGTAGTGTTTTACAGTTGGTAATATCCATCCCAGTTCTTCGACAGTGATAAAGACTACTGCAACAAGAGTTTCACCATGACAAAAAAAGCAAGGCATTGAGTGCAGGTATCGGAGCTAAATGCTCAATTCTTACCAAGTTCATCCACCCCAAAATGACAGGGTTCGAGGATGGACATAGAACGACATGTGTGCTGAAAGAAATGCGAACATTTCATGTCAACCGGAAAGAACAAGAGTGGAGAATAAAATAATGCTGGTTGAAGGCGACATCGAGGGCATCGGAAGCCTAAATGAAATCCAAACATAACAATAAAAGTACACAGAAGCCAGATAACGAAGTTTCTCCTACTAAGCGCACCGAAGCGCACCAAATTTGTCCGATAAGCGCACCGAAGCGCACCAAGTTTCTCCGATAAGCGCACCAAGTTTCTCCGATAAGCGCACCAGATTTCTCCGAATCGCACCAAATTTGTCCGAATCGCACCAAATCCGCACCAAATTTGTCCGATCAGCGCACCGAAGCGCACCAAATTTGTCCGAAGCGCACCAAATTTGTCCGATAAGCGCACCAAATTTGTCCGAAGCGCACCAAATTTGTCCGAAGCGCACCGAAGCGCACCAAATTTGTCCGAAGCGCACCGAAGCGCACCAAATTTGTCCGAAGCGCACCGAAGCGCACCAAATTTGTCCGAAGCGCACCAAGTTTCTCCGAAGCGCACCGAAGCGCACGATTTCCCCCGATCGAAAAATCAGGGGGCAATTGATGAAACATTCCTAAATAACAGAGATTTGTTAGTTGATTTTTTGTCTTCGCTATCAACCATATATATGAATGTCTTCCACGAATGAATAAAAAGAACCAAACCATGAATGAAAGAAGAAAACCCGGATTTACCCAACCGTCCTGTAAAATGCGACGAACGAACGAAGTAAACGAAGTATCAAACGGAACAGTTGAAAACGCTACCGGTAGAAATGTAGACCGGAATTCGCATGTTTCTTACAATTTTACGACCAAAGGCCTCAAACTAACAGTAGAAGTGCCGTTGCAACCACATGAGGTACCTACTCTAGAGAGATGCCAAACTATGGGGCGAAGGTAGGATGAAAAATCTCATTATTTACGAAAATTTACTGCCAGACATTTTCTGTAGCGCCCATTCCCTTAACAAGATCAGTAATATCAATCACAGTCTCTCCCGGAAGAATGGTCAAGCCAGCGTTAAAGGGTTTGACTTGAACGTCACGATAAGAGGGGTCAAACGTTTCTTTTCTGTAAGAATTTCGTCCTTCACTGGTTCTGGAAGATGTAGCATCCTTGACTTTGTTCTTCTCCTTCTTGAAGACGTTGTCAGCAACCGCTTGTGCGTACGCCTTGGCCATTTCCACTTTTTCAAAAAAGGCGCTGGTTGATATCCCTCGATCCTTGAGTTCTTGTTTGAGTTCAGATAGTTTCATGCTAATACCCTCTTGGAATGCATTATGATATTTTGAGTCAGACGAATCCTTGGGAGGAGATGACTGTGCCGTCGTCTTCCATTGGTTGGGACTTGACGCATGATCTGTTTGTGAATTCTCCCTTTGTTTCTTCTTTTCTGATTGGCTGAAAGATGACGCAGCCTCGCTTCCTCTGTTAATTCGATCTTTGATGCTTTCTACGTCTGTGTTCATTTGATTTGCTCGTTCTTCCCTCAGTGCCTTTTCAAATTCGTTCTTGTCGAAAAGTGATTTGGTGGAGATTCCATACGATTCAAGTTCCTTTTTCATTTCGCTAGCTTTCATTTCCGACAAATCTGGGAGCTCAGTGCTGATATACCATAGAGGTGACACTCGATGATTGTTGCGTACGTGCCTTGTGAACGTTAAATGCGGGGAGTAAGATGGAGTAAAGCATTCCGTTGGATGTAGATATGACCCGGACACGGCAAACCCAAGTGCCAGGTGAATGATGTAGGAGGAGGATCGTTTCATTGTTCTTCCCTTGTTTGACGGAAAGTTGTTGTTCCTCGAGATACGTTTTACCTTAGATGCAGGTATTGTGAAAAGGTTGTGGTAGAAGCAATGTCTATAAAAAAGATTATGAGACTCTGCTAAGTCACAACAACAATCACAATCTTGTTTACAGTTTAGTGCCAAGTTCTTGACACCCGAGATTGCATCCAGAGTTCGAAAGAAGAATCGCGTTTGCACGAATGATTGTACCTTATCCCTAAAGGGGATGATTTCCGAAGCAACCCTGTCGTCGTACTCCGACTGCTACTACGTACTACGGTACGTACGTACCTACGGTAGGATGTACAACGCAACGTAGTAGGTACTCCGAGTAGTACGGTATGTAGTCTTGGGTCTTGGTCTTGGATGTACCGTAGTGCCCACCATACCGTGGTCTACCAGGACCAACTGTAACTAACTGTAAGGTATAATAGTAATAACTGTTAAGTACAGCAACTCCCCCCTGAGTGGATCACCTTGTCGTGGTAGGGGGGCTCAACCCAGGTTTGTCAGAGCCTGGGGAACTAAGAATCCACAGACGATCTATCAGTGCAACGGAAGAGATCGTCCCGGCGGTAGTACAAACTACTGCTGTCTTGTGCATGGCATCATGCAGAACCGGTGGCCGACCGGAAAGATTGTGTTTCTCTTACTTAGTCGGAAGGGGGCTAAGGGAGAGGAGGAAGAGTGCTAAATGCATGATTCCTGATAGAGTTGTGATGGGCACAGACATTTCAGTGGAAGAAATGGCATCATAACTCAGCCGAGTGTCTAGTGCAGAGGGACGGTACTATTTCATTGGAAATATTACTGGTGCTTGGCATGGAAGGCTTCTTTTACACGTACAATCCGCCCTATTGGGTTGCAACAGGTAAAAGATATCAACACACCCAACACAATTTATGTGGTTAATTGCTGCCTTCCCAGCATTGTTTTTGGAAGACCACGCCATAATCACTGGTTTGGACTTTTCCTCATTCGTGAGGTTTTTTGCCTTTCCAGTACTGAGTGGTGGACAACAGGGTACTGAGTGGAGGGAAAGCTGTTGCATAATTTGCCCCGCCCCCCTTTGGGGCCAGGCGGGTGAGTCAACTTCTTAGATACGGAACTGCCGGTAGCTAGTAGTTGGCATAGCCATAAAATAGATTTCATTATCGATGTTAAGTACAGCAACTTCGTAGTCGGAGGAGTAGCAAAAACGGTAGCTGTGCCGCTCGACACTATTTCGATTTTCATATAGTTAATAGCTACTGCAGTATATCGATTTCGAAACTGGCAGGCAGTGCCGATACCTGGACTCGACGATCTCATTGTGGTTTGTCAATATATTGATCCATTCTTTCAAGCACTGCTGGGTTTACAAAAAATCCAGAACATCATCAAGAGCTTCATTAAGCACTTCTCGAGAAGGTTCCGCGGGAATATCTTCCGATAGATCCACAATGTCCAACGCATCGTCTTCCTTTGACGACTCTCGTCGCATCCAAGATGGTCTTGGTATTGGCGAGTTATCGTTGTTCTCATCATCATCATCGCTCAACAGATCACGGAACGACGCCGACAAAACTGCAGTTCGGACAAACACCACTGGAGTCGTAGAGTACACACCCGATGCTGGTACGACAGAAGGGCTATCGGGATCTTCCGCTTCATCAAGCAGTCGTTGGAGGGACGCTGCTGAATGGGCGTTGCGAGTCAGTGGTCTCTCAACATGTATCGATGATGCCCCGTATGCTATGTTCTGTCGATTGTTTTCCATTTCGTCCAACAAGGCCTGCAATGAAGGGGCGGACATTTGTCGACGAGGCAATGATCCTTCTTCCTCTGTCCTCATTCCTTGTGGCCTCTCGTCGTCGCAGTCGACCATTTGGATCAACAGCTCTTGCAGCGATGCCGCCGACCGTCGATTTGGACGCAGCGTTGGCTGTGTAGCGCCAATATCTGGAGAAGCCATGGTGCAGTTGAATCTTTAAAGCTGAAAGACTGAACTATTTTTGTTTGAGCATCATCAGTGAGCGACCCTTCCTGCGAGCTATTGCCATTCACAGTCAAAAACGAACATCGAGGATTTGATTCGTAGTGATGAAGATGATGTAAGAAAGGGTCATCAATAGTACGTATCTTTTTATTTCTCCGTTCCTCCGTGACGAGCAACATAGTACGAGTACGGAGAACGGTGGTCCAACGGTAGTAGTTTGACAGATCACAAGAGTCCGACAGTTAGTTTATGACATCCATCGTACCGAAACTACTATGGAGTACGTCTGAGTGGTTACATAGAGATGATGCTTGATGCTTTTCTTTTTTTGCTGTCATTGTGAAGTTTGGGCCGGTCTAAAAAGTCATAACATATATATAATATCATGTGCAGTCTGATGTAAAAATATCGTCTGTACGTTTGTACGGAGAAATCCTAACTTCAGTATCTCTTCAGATTTGAATCTGATTGCAACAACCTCGAAGCCAGTGTCTCTCTATTCTACTGGGTGGAGGTATATGTGATCAGAATCAAATGAAGTGATCCAGGAGGTTGGAAACGACTACTCGGAGTAGGTAGTTGAAAAAGCCGAAGGGATGTCGATCGCGTTAAGATGAAGATGATGTAAGAAAGGGTCATCAATATTGGGATAATGTACTCCGTACTTCGTACTAATAGTACGTATCTTTTTATTTCTCCGTTCCTCCGTGATGTCAGCACAACCACGGATGACGTACAGACCATACTGGTCCATCAGCACTCATAGGCATAACTTCTTCTTTACTTTAGTGTATGCTTCATGCTTACTACTGGAGTCCCATAGAGGTTCCCTGACAGGTTATGAGCCCCTAGAGACCGATCACCGTACCATTGTGAACGGCACCAGTTGAAATTTGATTGAGTTTGCCCCATTGCTGCTGCTGATTCGCCGGTGGAGCGCCGGGGACATCCTCTCTCGATTTTTCGACGACCTCTACGTGCTGCCCAGTACACTTTCTACGAGTCATTTTTTGTAAACGAGTGACAACACTAGTGCTCGCGTCATCTTTTGACCGTATCAAGCCGTACTCGGACATTTCCTTACTACAGCTATGACACCCATTCCCTTCTGCCGCTATCTACCATACCTTCTACTTTTCTTGTCGCTGCATCCCTAACCCAACCCTAACCCTTGGGCTCATAACCTGTCAGGGAACCTCTATGGGACTCCAGTAGTAAGCATGAAGCATACACTAAAGTAAAGAAGAAGTTATGCCTATGAGTGCTGATGGACCAGTATGGTCTGTACGTCATCCGTGGTTGTGCTGACACCCTCCCCTGATTTCAAATCTTTATTAGATTTGGAATTACAAGAAAGGACAAAAGAGGATGGCGGAAGGACAAGATCATGGTGTCCCATAAGTCGGCGGGCATGACGTTGATGTAGCACCCAACCAAGTGGCTTAGTGAGATCATCGGACGGGTTAATGGAACCAGGTATGTGGCAGAGTACAATGTCACCAGCATCTTTCCAGTCTTGAATAGCAAAGTGCTGTATGTCGACATGTCGAGAGCGTTCTGTGGGAATGCGGGCATTTATCATTTTTATTGCCGACATATTGTCTTCATAAATTGGTGTAGGCATATGTTGTGGAAAACAAAGGTCTAAAAGAATGGAACGAAAATATTTTGCTGCTTTGGCCGTGGTGACAGCAGCAAGGAATTCAGCCTCAGTGGAGCTGGTTGCGGTGGTAGATTGCGTTTTAGAACGATAGGCAATGGTAGCGCCAGCAAGTGTGAAGGCATACCCTGTAGTAGAGCGTCGATTCCTTTTGTCGTTGGCATAGGCAGCGTCAACAAATACGGTAAGTTGGTCCGGATCAATCTGAGGGAAAACTGGGAGGTCAGACGCGACATTGTATGAGGGGATTGCAACAGCTGGTAGGGTATCATCAACAAGGGGCTTTTTGAAGTAGAGTTTCCAGTGTATAGTCCGCCGCAGGTATTTGGCAATGCATTTGAGGTAGTGGTAATGCAATGCGGATGGAGATGAAGCAAATTTGGACAGAGTAGTGACATGGTAACCAATGTCTGGGCGGGCAGTAACATAGGCATAGCGAGCAACATAGTACGAGTACGGAGAACGGTGGTCCAACGGTAGTAGTTTGACAGATCACAAGAGTCCGACAGTTAGTTTATGACATCCATCGTACCGAAACTACTATGGAGTACGTCTGAGTGGTTACATAGAGATGATGCTTGATGCTTTTCTTTTTTTGCTGTCATTGTGAAGTTTGGGCCGGTCTAAAAAGTCATAACATATATATTTATAATATCATGTGCAGTCTGATGTAAAAATATCGTCTGTACGTTTGTACGGAGAAATCCTAACTTCAGTATCTCTTCAGATTTGGATCTGATTGCAACAACCTCGAAGCCAGTGTCTCTCTATTCTACTGGGTGGAGGTATATGTGATCAGAATCAAATGAAGTGATCCAGGAGGTTGGAAACGACTAGGTAGTTGAAAAAGCCGAAGGGATGTCGATCGCGTTAAGATTTGTGGCACCAGCAGCGTATGCTTCATCCCTGAGAAGAAGCTCCGGAAACTGCACAACGAAACTGCCTTACTATTCCTAAACTGGCTGGGGTATTCACGAAAAAACCCCAGAGCAGTAGTATCTGGTCCACCTTCCCTCGGAGGGGCTAACTTCCGCCCCCTTTACGACGAGCAAGAATCCCGCCAAGTGGAACTTATCCTTAAGCACCTCACGACGCCTTCGGGCATTAATGATCATCTGCGTATTGCTCTAGCATGGACCAAGAGATTAAGTGAGACATCCTACTCGATCCTGAAGAACCCTGACGACCCTCTCCCACACCTAGAGACAGTATTCTTCCCCTCTATCAGGGCATACCTGACGGCCACAAATTCAAAGTTCGAGCTTCAAGAAAAGTACTGAACTCCCCTCCAGTGGATCAACGACTCCCACATTGTGGATATTGTCCTATGAAGCCACCTTTTCACCCCCGCCCAAATTCGACAAATCAATTCTTGCAGACTTTACCTCCAGGTCCATACTATACTAGCAGACCTAGGAACAGTAGGAGGGACTCACGTGGACCGAGCTTTCATCCACGGAGAAACGAAAGTTACATCTAGCACCAGCGCCGAACTATAAATTACACAACACCGCCCGGAAGGTGCACTCCCTTGGAACCGATGGAAACGCACATGGGACTTATGGTGTGACACTGGTTCTCTTTACAGCACTTTGGGCAAATGGCTGCACCCTCACGAGAAATTGCGGAGGGCATGGCCCTACTATGATCCAACCAAGAAACGACTATTAGTCCGTACTCCAACGGATTTTAGCCAGCACCGGTACAACTGTCACCGCAAACGATTCAAGCCTACGGTCCAGAGGGTAATAACTACTCTGCCCCAGTCATGCTACCGAGTCGAGTGTATCGAAGGCCACTACGGGTTTCACGTCGCAAGGGGCCAGCACAATGTTCTAGAGGAACCCCCACTTCCTACACACGCATGCTTCGAAAAGATGCTAGATTCGCAACCAGACTGGAGCCGAAGAAATCGCATCCAATTTCCGGGATAGGCAGCACTACCCTTCATCGGCCAACAATCAGGGCACCTTCGGATGGTCCATGAACCTGAAAAATGGTACGACTATCGTAGAGGGGAGTGGCCCGCCCTGCCTACGGATCACCAATGGATTCCTATCGAGCTGAAGCATATTGGAAATGCTCCATTCTACATTTTTTGTTCCTGCTCAGAGAATATTACAACCTTGACTCTGGCCCCTATACAAGTACACTGGGACAACCAAGCTTTGGTAGACTATTGTAACGATGCCCGTGAACAATCCTGCCCTCAATTTCCCAACGACGCCCTGAAAGCAAGCTGGGATATGCTGCAGGCGGTTGTTCGACTTGCCAAACTCCTCCCGCAGATAATTATCCACAAAATCAAGGGCCATCGGGACAGACAGGTTGCTCTGGATAAACTGAGTAGGCCCGCGAAACTTAATGTCCAGGCAGACAAACTGGTAGATATCGATTGGCAGAGCCACGAACGCTTCGTCAACACGTTCAAAGACGGCCCTCACATATTCCTAGTCAAGTTCCTACACGGATGGCTGCCAGTGGGTAAAGAAGTCTTCAGAACCCCAGTGGGTGCCCATCCTGCGATAAGCCCATCGAAGGTTTCAAACATTTCCTCACATGCCCTAACCCAGAACGTCGCAACGTCCATTCGGTGCAGAAGTGAGTCACTGAATACAGATCCAGCCCTCCTGGACCTCCTCCTACGGGGCCTGAACCATTGGCTCCAAGGTACACCAATTCCAGCCCACAGCGTACCCGAGCGGATCACCCACCTACTCCACAGTCAGACTACGATAGGGTGAGACAACTTCCTCCTAGGCAGGTGGTCTAAGCACTGCACCACCCTCCAGTCACAGTACCTAAAACGGAATAACATTGAGGTCAAGAACAAGAACCATGGACTCCCGTGGTCCAGTAACATTATCCGCCTCATGTGGGACCACTGCTACAACGAATGGATAACCAGAAATAAAGCCAGACATGGTAAAGACGCTGACGACAAGGCCCAGCGACGGCTAGAAAAGGCCCACCGGAGCATCCGGGACCTCTACGACCTCAAGCCCAGGTGTTCACTCCAAGCCCAGCGACATTATTTCTGCCCTACAGTGGAGGATCATTTTTGCAGAGATGCAGATGCAAGAAGCCTTGAAAACTGGCTCGAAACATACGAGCCGATGATCATATAAAACGCCAGACACCGCAGGACCACTTCAGATCGCCGCCTCCGCCCAATTGACAAAGTCTCTTTCGTCTCATAAGGACCGCACCTCCATGCAACCCGACACCGATGATGGCATCACGACAACGTACGCCAACACTGACAACTCGCCCCATCAATACATGTTTCCTTCCCCACAGAATCACATCCCCCACTACAACGTTGGAGACAACAACCACAATAGCGAGAGCAGCCTCGACGTCAAACAACCCGACAACCACAGTAACCCGACCACCATAAAAACCGACAAACAAACACACAGACACATAAAAATGCTCATTGCCATCTCATAACGCCCTCTCCAACCAGATGAATTTTTCCTCCTCACGTACTAGGTAGGAGGTTTTACTACCATTACCACATCCCTGGAGTGATCTCCGGTCACTCCCTGCAGTGCCTCGCCCTTCGAGGCCCAGCTACGGAACTACCAGTAGCTAATAGTTGTCATAGCCATGAAATAGATTTTATCACCGTGGATTGTCTGATGATTCAAAGTTCCCCAAGCTCTTGACATTGCAGTATGGTCCACTTCCGAGGAGGCAATGTGTTAGTTCATCACAATGGGCAAATGCAAGCAACTCGATTGAATAAGAAGAATCATGATATTATGTTCAGGCAGAGGAAGTCGTATGGGACGAATTCTTGCATGTCGCTCAATAAGATCATTTTCGGTTGCGATTGTCGGATTCTGAAAGCACCTTTAATTTAGAGGAAGTTTTTATTTACAGTTAGTGAATCTAACAATGCTGGTGGTTCAACAAAACCAGACCAATCGGTACAACACCCACAATGAATGCCAGGATTCCGTAAGCCTGTTGCTTTCGCCCCTTCTCATGTTTTCTAGCGGTTGTCAGACATTCGGCTACTGCAACATGGACGTAAACACCTCCGCCAACACACAGAATGACACCAATGGTTGCGCTGGTCAAGTTCGCAGCGAGCACCAGAATACCTCCTAGCATGATCGACAAACCGCATGAAAAGTTCAAGGCGAGTGCACCAACCCGAGTCATCCCGCAATGATGAACTAAAATGAAGTAATCTGCAATCTCCTGGGCAAGCTCATGGAATATGGTAGCAGCGGTGATAGTAATAGCAAGATTCCGATCGCACAATAGGAAGGCTGTTCCAATGAAAACCCCATCTGCGAAATTGTGGAAGAAGTCGCCAAGAAAAATCGAAGCCACCAACGATGGGTTCGTAATTTTTCCTCCCTGTACTGGAGCCACTTCCCAGCTGTCAGCTGATTGCTTCTCGGAAGAATCTACACTCTTTTCGTCCACTTTCAACTCAGAGGTTGGTTCACAATCTGCTACAACATCCGTGTTGGAGTTGTCCACAGTCTCTCCTCGATCAAGGGCTTGATCATGGTCCATTTCCTTTTTTTCTTCGGTTTCCGTCAAGCTGTCATCACCGAAGTTATGAAGATCTTCATGCGGAAAGATGATGTGAGATGCTACAGGAATCAAAAAGCCGCCAAGAATGGCAGCGCCGAATCGCCATGTAGCGGCGGACTCTCCGGAGTGGTCATCCTCCTCTTGCAAGTATCGTCTATGGTTATGCCCAGCATGGCCATCTTCCCCTCCAAAGTCGGACTGAATAAGCAAAAGGCCTTCTGGGAGGACAAGGAAAAACGTGGTCGCCAAGAGAGCACCACAAGCAAACATAGGAATGAGAACATGTGTCCAGAGCATGTGTTGTTCACCCTTGGACAACCACGAGGGACAAAAAATCTTTCGCAACCACTCTCCAGCGATGAAAATAACACCAATGAGGGTGACCAAGTTCACGACGATTGCAGCTGCAATCACACCGCCCCATGGTTTGCCACCGTCTGGTTGAGGGCTTAACTGAATCTCCGAGATCCTGTGAAACAAGTTCATTTGCCACATCAGAGGATAGTCAGAATATGCACTGATACCTTTACCTTCGAAGCAACGCGTCGATTCTGAACTTACTCGCAATGGATGGTATTGTTTTCACAGTGACAGGCAGACTCAACGTCGCCATTGTTACAGTGAGCGATTGGACCGTCGCAGTGGCATCCTTCGAAAGGGTCGTTGCAGGCCAAAACACGATCCGCACAGGAGCAGAATTCTTCCTCTACTTTATTGGAGCAATGGACTACTGTACCATCGCAGTGACAATCGCTGTCGCCGTCTCCTTCTAGACCACGTGCTTGTATCGGAAAGGCGTCCGTGCGGAATACATGGTTCCCGTACTGCAGAGAAGAAAGAGCCTCTTTGGCCGTCACTTGGGAGGGTGCCACAGCTACCAGAGCAACCACATTAGCAACTGCAAGGAGATGGTAGATAAACATACTATGAAACACTATTAGAAGTCGGGGTAGTGAGGTATTTGATTTGGATGCAGTTTGGAAGGGCTTCGTTTACGACTACTGTGTATGGCGAAGTACTTGAGGATAATTGAGATGCAAATAGCCGAGGTATCATAGCTCGAAAGTGGTGGTCGTGCTTTTTTTTCCACGGACATCAATGGTGTGCAATGTGAAACGAAAATACGAAGAAAAGTACGGCAAGTTTTGGGAAGACTACGAAATATCTGTGGCCTTGCTGCTAGAAAGGCCTTTAGGCTTAAACAAGCCTTTTTTTTAAAGATATAGCCTCTCCATATTAACTGTAAAGCGCCTTTTTGTTGCGATGCAAGCTCTTTTTCTATGCTGCCAATTGGCCCATGACATTGACTGTAAGAACCCATGAAATTTTTAGGCCAGATTGTCGAACGGATCCTGTCGATTGCGAAGGCCGGGCCAGTTACTGATGAGGCCTGAGACAATAATATTGTTGCACGTTTAACATTCAGGCCTCAATCGGCAGCGTGCGGCAGTATGACAAACAGTTGTTGTTTGTTATGCTCCTGTACGTCGTAATAATAGGTAGGGGGTACGTCTACGGTACTCTCATAGTTTCTAAAATCAGAATTGGAACCAAACGCTGCTCTTTTTGATGTTTGAGAGAGGGTCGCATACGTTTCTGGAGGAGTGTTCCTGGGTTCTTTTATGGCAGACATAAATTTGCTTGAATGCACAGAATTCGGTGCTGTCGGTGATAAGTGATAAGTTCCTGGACCGGTTACTTTCAGCGACGGGAAAATATCGGAGGATCTCGTTCTGAATTTATTTTTAAAACAATAGCATCCAGATAGCAACAATTTGAGGAAGGTTATAGGAACGCATGGTTTGCTGACTTGACAATGCACTGGCATCATAGAATACATATCAAAAAATCACATGTGATTTCAAAATGGACGAAAATTCTGGTTCGATTCCGGTTGCATTTTCGATTTGTGGCTGCAGCTATCACATCATTTATGTTCGAAAGAAGGCATCCCAAAAATCGCCTCCATATCGTTCGGTGTAGGTGTTGGCAAAAGTGGCGGCGACGAATACCCAAAACAAACCTGGGATCGCGAGTAGTATAGCTTCTTCCAACTCTGACTTGAGTGTGACAAGCCCAATTTCTTCGGGTGACACGACGACTGGACCCCGTTTTTGGTGGTGCCGTGAGTTGTAGACCTCCAAGTATTTCTTATATCCCGGTGGTGAAGGTGCCCCTTGATTGGGAGTAGTGTTGATGGAATCGTTTTCTGCTTTGTTGTACAAGGTGTCGAGTGGAATTGTATCAACAATGCCCGTGTCTGCATTGACGCCTTTCCAGTACATGGCCGTTATTTCGTATCCAGATCCTGCCCAAACAGATAACGACGGGATATCCGTCTTGGCAACGATCACATCTCCCACTTGAAGCTCATTCAAATCTTTCATCCCTGTTCGAGTTACACTTTTCCAAAAGGGATCTCCACCACCGTCGAATTGACTGACAGCAGCAGCAGCAGTAGCAGCAGTGTTATTATTATTGTCGTTTGATTGGAAATTCTCACCACCGCCGGGGTCATTGATGCTGGACCAAAGGAGGATCAAAGGGATATTTCTATCGGTGAATGCAAGGACTGGTCGTTCATACAATACAAATGCAGTCGATGGAGAAAGTAGTAGTAGTGGTAGTAGTAGTAGTACGAATGGCATAATGAAAATGAGACCTAGAACAGACGCCACCAGTCTTCTTTTGGAAGGAAAGGAAGACTGCCGCATGTAGGTCGTCATAAGACTAACTGTAAAGTACACACAACTACCGACTGCCGTTGACCTACCGGTAGGCACTCCGCTTAGGTAGTTGATTGTGACAGACGGTACTGTTGTGGTTCTGCAACCACCTTGCTTTCTACGTATTAACTCTAACTGTAACAGTTAATTCCGAGCCTTGCCCGACGTGAGAATTGGTACGTAGATATGATACGTAGTACTACGCTCTCTAGAGTAGAGCGTTCGTTTTGTCGCATCTGTTCCAAAAGATGAACGTAGTCACTACTGTCACTTGAAGCATTTTTTCGTTTTCGCTCGCATGCACCCTTCTCTTGGGATCGCGAGGAAAAGGCATAATAAGAGGTATGATAGAGATTGTGTGTCGTGTCCCTTGTTGGAGAGATTTATGAATCAGCAGTCTGAAATTCGAAGTGCCCCCAAAGTCATCCGAACCGACGAATGTTGGCCCTTCCAGTTTTTGCTCTCCGTGATTGATCTACCGTACTCTATCATACAGTGCCGCTATTACGCACAATAGCTACCGGTAGGTAGATACCGGTAGTCTACCGGTACTCAACTACGGTAAAAGTTAAAAAGAGTCAATGCGCCACCTGTCATACGGAGAATCACCTGCCGGTAGTTCAATGTTGCTTGTTAAAAAAACTGTTTAACTTTTGTCAAGCTACTCCAGAGAAGAGAAAAAACCACTCGCAGCCAAAAATCTCTCACATCTCCATTATTTTCATCACAATGGTGTCTGATGCATGTTAATTTTCCTTCAATTTCCTTCGCAGTAAGACTGTAATATACAAACAAAAACAACAATCATCTGCAGTAATTCATAGATTCCTTTCATCAAGGATCAAGGAGAGTATCGACCAGCAGGGGGGGGGCATCAATGACTCGTCCTCGTTCGATACAACGGCGGCAACGGCAGCGGCGGAAACTTGATTCTATTTCTCGTCTCAGTGAAACAGACTGTACTTTTGCGACCTCATTGGCAACAAAACACGAAGGATCGGATCAAGCTGCGGGGGTCATCTTTTCACTCGTTACACAGCAAACTGTGGACTTGTTGACGTTGGAATTCTTCCTATCTGAAAGTGTCAATCTCTCTTCTGGGACTATACCCAATGTCCAAGTGTACTATCGAGAAGGCGTCGACTACACTGATGCTATCAGCACAAGCTCCGAATGGCAGTTACTTACCAATACTGATGCATATATCATTAACGAGCCGACGCAAAAGGCGATTATTCCAACCAACAAGTTTCAACCATTGTCGATCGAGTCTGGTCGAATTTATGCCCTGTACGCCATCTTCCCTTCACCTTCCATCAAAGTTAAGCTTGTTGATACTTCTTCCATGGGTCTTGTATCCTCCAAAGATGATATTGTTGACATTCAGTCAGGTGTCATTTTGGACGATTCGACACCGTTTCCCGATCTATACTCGAATACTGCTGATTTCCACGGGATAGTGCATTACTCCTTGTCCACGCAATGTCTAGGAACCAAGATCACAACCACTGTTACCCTGAAATTCGCTGCCAATGATGAGCCTACTGATTCCGTGAGTGAAGGATTGACAAAAGTTGTCGAGGCGACAGTTTCCAAATACATGGACCAGAGTCCCTCCCTCAAGCATTTCAAGAATTTCCACGGATTGGAAATTCAACAATCTAGGACTAATGCTGAAGGACGATCACAAAAGTGCCCCCCAGAGTTCCAACCATGTTCACTGTTTGCAACGACTGTGACTTTTGTACATGCGTCGACATTGAAGACCGGGGACGTTTCATTGGTAGTTATGGGCGGATCCGACGAAATGGCAAACCATGTCATTCAACAAAGTCCCATCAAAATGTGGCATGGGAGTGATCCAGTCATCCGGTTGGAATTCCTAGTGACACTTTTCGATGTTCCTGTTGAGGTCGGAATGAACCCGATCCAGAGACGTTATTTTGAAACAGTCACCATCGATTTGTTACGAGAGTCGTCGACACAAAAGATCTTTGCCGTGTCTGTGATCGACGAGATCGTTGCTGCCGGGCAACGCAAACGAGATCTCTCACCATTCTCTTTACGAGGAGTGTCTCAGCGTCAATCGGGATCAAATGGAAATGTTCAGATACTTCTCCATGTCACAGGTGCCGGGGATACAGCTAGCTTGAGCCGTGACATCCTCAACATCTTGGGAAGCAACGATGGAACATACAAGGATAAACTTGTGGCTGAGCAGATGCGACCGGCCGAAATCAACCGAAATAGCTATGGAAGTTTCTTTGGCGATCTTGAGCAGGTTCAAGTTCAAATAAGGCCAACTGACTTTGCTGTAGATCCAAAAATAAGCTCGGCTGTCGATTCACGGAATTCTGTCATGACTTCTTCCACTTCGACGGGCTCCGGATTCTTTTCCATTTGGGCTATTGTTTGCTTTTTGCTAATTTTGATGTCAGTCTTGAACATTCTTTACAGAGTGTACAAAGACTGCATGCAAGAAAGCTTGCAAAATAGCATGCAAAATTCTGTGGAGCACAAGTCACATTCCGCTGATGTTACGACCACGCCACCTGTTGAGGAAGAGAATGATTCGGATATTGAGTCTGTCGGAATCGCCGATTTATCTGAAGGGGATCTAGAGTCGGACTACTATAGCATCTCTGTCGGAGAACCAGAAAGTCCAAAGGGGAAGAATAATGTGCCAGTGAAGTACAACGTGGAGAGCCGTGATAGCAGCGATGAGAGTTCCGTCGATTCTTCTGAAGATGACGAAGACTGCTCGAGTGGCAACAAAAGTGATATGACCGAGGACTCGGCATTCTTGTCACAAGCGCCCAGTATTAATTCGCTTTCACCAGCCATTGAAAAACATGTTACCAAGAATACGACTTCGAAAAACGAACAAAGCAAAAGGGAAGCTATGGAAACGTTAAAGACCGACAATCATGATTCTGAAAGCTTCTTCAGTGATATCGAAGACGTGACAGATGATGAAGAATCTACTGTAGAAGGTGATGATTCTGATGAAGACAACAAAGCTGACGAGTCTGCAAACGAAACATTGTCGGATGGGGAGTCGGATGAAATTTCTGAAGAATCAGAAATCGAGTCGGAGCAGAGCCCCGCGACTATCCAGGCGATGAGGAGGAAAAAACCCCGCAAGTTGCCTTTTGGGGAGGCTGAGGGGAGAAACATCACAACCGCTGAACCCTCTTCACATGACAATGAAACGGTCAGATTGCGAGGTGATGAAACACCTTGTTTAAAAGCGCCGAAACAACAGAAGCCGCTGAAAGAAATAAAAGAACAATCTATTCAAAAGAAGAATTCAAGCAGTCAAAAGGTACCTGTGGGGAAACATGTCCTTCATAACAATACAGGACCGGCGAAGAAACCGGGTCCAAAAAAGCACCCTCCCATAAAACATCCACCGAAGAAAAATCCACCTGTAAAGCACCTACCAAGAAAATCCCCTGTCAATTCAAAACACAGTCGAGGATCTTTCGGAAGCAACGCTCCAAATGGACCGACAAATGTAAGTGGCATGCAAGGCAGGAATGTTGCACGAAGCAAAAGCTTGCCAGAGCATCATGGAATCCCAAAGAAGACCCCTCCAAAGAAAAACAACACTGTTAATTCCCAACACAGTAGAGAACAAAAACCATCACCTCGCAGCAATTGTGTCGATAGCCACCAAAAGAAGCTACACCCTTTGGAAACGAATGTGAGTGGCGTACAAGGCAGGAGTGTTGTACGAAGCAAAAGCATGCCAGAGTATGATGGAATCCCAAAGAAACCCCCCCCAAAGAAACATCTTCCCATGAATTCTCAACACAGTAGAGAACAAAAGCCATTACTTCAAAGCAAATGTGTCGATGGTCATCAAAAGAAGCTACGCCCTTTGGAAGCGTCCAGATCAAATCTGTCACCGTCGAAGAATCAAAGTGGAATGAATGGACGACGGGTTACTGTCAGTAAGAGTATGCCGATGGCCAATCCTGGATCTAGTGCTTTCAATGCAACACGTGATAGCGACACCAGCGATCACTTTAGACGGAAGAATGAATCTATCAAAATCCGACCGATACTTCGTAGCCAAACGCCGGAGAGAAGTGTGAGACGCCCGCGTTCTGTTGATCAATTGTACGGAAAGGCAGGGAAAATCAAATTCGTCCCTCTTAAAGTTCCATTGAAGAAATAGATTCATCAACGAGTGGAAATGTTACTGCTTTACGGTAAAGTTTGAGACAAGCGTTTGCCTCGATAGAAGAGGGGGCATCATAAATCCCAACTTCTTACAAGCATCAAGCTTTCGCTTGTCGTCGAGAAGTCGGGCTTCTCTCGCAGAACAACTTCTTACAAAACGCTCTGTTACTACAACAGCAACACTTACGGAAGCTAGCAGCAACAAAGAATCGTCTCCTGAAAATGCGGATGGTCCTTCGATATCGTCGGCTTTCACCATCTCTCGTTCCTTGGATCGAGCCAGTGACGAGTTAATAATCTTATCACTGAAAGCTGAATAGAGCATCGGTGAGATGAAATACGATGAATATGAAAAAAAGGTGGAGCATGCTTTGATTCAAGCACCGCTACTTTCAGCGTCCCAACGAGTCCTTGTTGATCAGTGAAGTGTTTTTCATTGAGGTTGCTCGAGCATGGGATCCCGCAAGAGAGCCCAAGCAAAGCCTCAGTAGACCTACACTACAAGGATTGTAATAAGAAAAGGTTCCCCAAAAAACACCGATGCCTCTGACAAACACGAAAAGCTCCGACTAGCACATGTACTCCAACGCCAACAACGACAATTCTCTCTCAACAACCACCGAGGGGGCTGCTCCCTGTCTCCAAAGCAGTACAAGATTAAGACATTATTACTATTCAAACGCAACCGATTCACAGATTCGATCATGAGTGACGACAACAGCGATGAAGACAGAGGAAAGGCGAGATTCTTCGAGACCGAACGCACAAGATCTTGAGTGATTTGCCCCCAAAATTGTGAATGGAAAAGAATTGAGTTGGGTGAATTTCCGATACAACTAATTAAGGAAGGAGTTCGACTGCACCATTGAGTTCAAGAAGATATAGTAGTCATGTGGCTTCGTTGTGTGTATATCAATTGTTGCGCCAACTCATGACGACTTCTTCCGTTGAGTGGGCAATAACAAGCATTGTTGCTAGGAGAAACTTGATAATCTCCAAAGTCTACAACGACACTTGATTTGCAGTTGCTTGGAGATCACTTCAGCTTAGTCGTATGGCGGATTTGGAGTTCGTGTTGGCTGTTGTCCGTAATGATTGTTGATAGCTTGATTGTGTGATTGCGAACGAACCTTGTCTTGGAGATTAGATACAAAACTGTAAGAATATGATCATAAAGCTTCATGTCAACTAAAAAAAGGATGAACTTCTTTAAGTAGTACGTAGTAGTCGGATACTTCGTATAAAATCGAAGCATGAAACCATCGTCGATTGATTCATCCATCTGTAACCTATCAATCGTTTGTTTTTCCGAAGAAAATATGTAATTGCAAACGGTCACTGTTGATCGTTTGGGATTGCGAATCACTCACATGATGATGTCTTGTCCGTGGTCCGTTGACTCTCTGGAACCTGCACGAGGACTCAAGAATGGGACTTTTTCAAGTATGAGATCCCTGATAACACAGTTTTACCATGGCCCAGGCCAGTCAGCAGCTTGCTGTTCCAAGGCCGAAATGTCATCCATGGTTGGTTGCTCGGTAGCAGCATCTTCAATGATGCTTGCTAAGAGAATATGTCTCATGTGTTGCTTCACCATGGATTCCTCATCCTTGAACGGATGCGTTGTAATGACACGAGAAAGCTCTTCAAGCTCCGGGAAAGAGTCCTCGTGTTTGTAATTGTGGCGGAAGATCCTATTTTGATCGTAGTCACGGTCGTCCCAACAACCAGCTCCTGTGTTGTTGTAAATGCACAAGCCAATCAAAGTGTCAGAATGCCAAAGATACTTCTTGTACTCCGAATTTTCAGCATTACGGACGCAATCCTTGAAGTGAGACGCTGTCTGTTTCACTGTTTTTCTTGACATAATATATCCAGGCCCACCCATGCAGAATGGCTTCTTCAGTCCTGCCTTCTCGAGTCCCAACATATCTTCTACTCGTCCAAGACCTCGTTCGCCATACACACAGTAATTTTCGTAGGTTCGCTTTTTCAAGAACGACAGCATGGCGTCAAAGTTAACATACGTGTCGTCGTCGACTTTGGATATCCATTGAAATGTAGTAGGCGTATCGGCATCATTTTCGAAAGTTTCGACCAGTTGGTTCATGTGTGCGATCATGGCAGTGTTTTTCCTGACAGGAGGGTACTCATCATCTGTCACACCATCCATGACGACAATGGTTGACAAATCCGTTATGCCTGCCATCGAGGCAAGATTAATGACATCGTTTACAGGGTTACCAACAAACTCGCTTCCTGGTGGAGGACTTCCAACAAAGAATCGAAGGGTTATCCCCTCTGGAATATTTTCTGGATCGCCCCATGTTTCCATGATTGCCTTGACACGAATTGGGAAGTTATCTCGTGAAGATACCACACCCACTAAGACTTTGGGGCCTTCCTTGTACAACTCTGCGACCTGTTCTGGGGTCAGCTTACCATTCCTTTTTTTTTCATCGGCTTCTATTTCTGATACTGCTTTCATAATGTCTTCCAACTGAGTTGCGTTTTGTTCTTTCATTTGCATGAGGTACATCCCCAGTTGCGATCCCTCAAAGTTACTCAAACTGGCGATGCAACTGCGAAAGTTCTTGTCTTTGACAAATCCTCCCAATTCGCAACGCTTCTGGTGCCAAACGTGTGTCAACCCCGTCTCGTGGAGTCGGATGACGTTGAGCTCTTTTGTGACTCTTGCGAAAAAGTCCCCGTCTTCGCCTCCCCTGCAGATCATATCAAAGTAGTGAGTGAGAATGGGTTAGTTTAGTGCCCGCCCAGTAGCACCCAAATATCAATGAACTCTAATAATAAACATAAGAACAAGAATAAACATCAACAACAGCAACATTATTGTATCACTCACCATCCCTCGAACGACTCGTCCATGGAAAGCCTGGCTGCATCGGACCCTGCAATGACGTACATCCCAAACCCGAATGGTCTCCACTGTCCACTATGAGCGGTGATCATGGGACGATTGAAGAACCGTTCGACGAGTTTGATCGATTCGGGATTGAATTCGGACCAGACGATGGGAAAGTAGGCGGCGGAACTTGGAAAAGGAAACGTCAACGCGTTGCGTAGAAATTTAGGACCCAGCCACATGTCCACATCAGTGACCGCTAAAGCGCTGTTATCGTCGTGATGAGTGAACCGATGTAGGGCATTGATGGCTTTGGCCCGACTAAATTCGTTGTTGGTTGAATCGACCGGAACAAACACCACTTCGTCCTTGAAACTTCGTTGTAGGCCCGCTTCTTCGGTCAAATTTTTCTTCAACTCCTCTAGCTGGTCGACATCCGTCAGGGACGGACTGTCGAAGGAGAATCGTGTAACGAGCAAACGAAAAGATATCTTCGATTCATCCAATCCAACTCGAAACTGTTGGATGGTGGGCCGCAATTGTGCCGCAAATTTTCGTAACTGTTCATCTTGTCGGGCGATAGGGACCGCAATGTCGAGGTTTTCGTACGGGAACGGTCCGTTATTGTAGTTTGGGAAATGAAGTTTCAACGATGATCGACCGTGGATTTTGGCATTGTTCGTTGTTGTCGTTGTTGTTTTGATATGATGGTAATTGTCTCCCCTTTTATTAAGGGCGTTTCCGCTCGTATGATCGACTCGTCCAAATACGGCAGATGTTTGACTGGCAGCAGAATACCACGATCCGTCTTCTGCCGTACAAGTGATACATTGCAAAATCTCTATATTTCGTTTGCAATACCGTCGATCGTTCCCCATGCAAAGCCTCTCCTCTAGTTGTTCTCGAACCATTTTGGAATATTCTTTATCCAAAGGTGCCATCGGTACACTGAATTGACTGCCAATCTTTGTAATGTCCGCAAAGACGAACGATCGTGTGTTATCTGAAACTCTACGTCCCTCGATGTACGGGATTTTGGTCCATGGAGCAACGATTGAACCGACTCCAGCAGGGTTGTTGTCTTTGTTCATTCGGGAAAGATGTATCCAATGCTCCAGATGAAGTCCCTCATCGATTGGAAACGTTGTATTCAGGATCGTCAATGAAACGAAAAGCATTGTTGCGAGAAGGAGGATTAAAAAACTCGTTGCCTTCATCATCTCAGTGCTGCTGTCGTTGTTGTTGTCAAGAAGGATTTGGAAAAATGGAACTGTTGAACTCCAACAGGACGGCCAGTAACTACTGTACTGTCGTTATGCTACTGTACTATACCTTGTGTACTGGAGTATTATCTTACGCAACACCTCCAGCTCCAGGATCCATTCAACAAGCAAGAGCTTAACTGTCGGTAACAGAAAGAGACGAATGATGAGTCTCTCTCTCTCTCTCTCTGATACTCGTGGCGAGACGATAATTCATGTACCGTAGACTGGAAGAACGCAATCACATTCGACCAACGAAGGTCATCAGCAACAGGTTGTTTATCCAAGCTTTTTATTGGTAGTACCGTTCTCTCTACTTCTTCAACATAATATATAAATATAAAATAATTCCACGGGTATTATTTTCATATATATATAATAGGATAGATGTATACCTACTAGTAATACAGTTATTTTATTTTATTATTTTTCCGTACGTCTTCACCGGTCCACAGGCTGCCTCGGCCAAACCAGTCCAAACACATCTTCGAGAATTATGGTCTTTTTGCTCTTCATGCTCGCCAACGTCCTGGATGAATATTGCCTACGCTCGCCGAACGAGCGTGTCGATCGGAAAATACCCTGCCATGCAACAAAATTAGCTTCTGTGAATTTATTATACTTTACTATCATATATATTATCATGCTTACACTTATATATCGTAAAGAAATGTCATTGGACTAGGTAATAGCCAGTACGTTGTCCCGCCAAACGAACACACACGATATATCACATAATCGTTGTTCAACGACAATCGATTATCGATGGGCGAGCAGGCAAATTCAAAGGGCATGTTTCATGACTCTGCCTGCATGCTGGTCGTTGTTCCTTGAACTATCGTACTACCTCTAGGTAGGGGGTAGGTACTACCGGTAGGTAGTAGACTGCTACCACAGGGTACTCTACCTACCTATCACGTAGCTAATGTTTGGAGTTTGGAGTCGGGATTCGGGATTCGATTGGACGGACGGAGGAACAGATACACCAAGACACCGATCAGATGATACACTCTCCTCATAATATTTTGAAATTCCTGCGACAGTGATACGGCAACCCACTTCGGTGCGTGATAGAGCAATGGAGATATCATACATCTCGTTAGTCCCGGTACTTGACTGTGAAGGACTTCATCATCCTCACAGTTTCGAGGTAATCCGAGGTATCCAACTCCCTGTGATCGCCTTTCTCTAAAATGGGGAGTAATAGACAACGTCAACCTTATTTATCCTTTGTATATACCAAAGAGACGTTCACGCATCCAAACCATGTCGGATTTCTCCCTTGAGAGGCGGTGGAAATCTTCATCTCTGAGACAATCGGCGAAACTTCTCGTGCCATCTGAGGTATACTGGACCTCAAACCCATACAGCGCTTTTGAGACAAGAAGGGTATATATTGCCACGTAGTATGCGCTTCCAAGTCATCACCGGGATTAATAATTTCCGGCCTTTTTATAAAAAAACCTTTTCGAGGGTACATGTCACTTTCAGTGCGTCGCCCAATAGGGAAACATTTGATTCACAGTCAGTTCCGCGAGAAAAATCATCATCATGCAGCGGGAGATCCTCGAAGTGACACAACACCCGAATAGACGCTGACGGCTGGTATGTCGGTCCGATGCCCATCGGCTACCAGGTAGAGCCTACCGTAGCCTTTCTCCGTCCGTTGTTGTTTTGCAGGCGTAAACGAGAGGAACGCGTATTTTCTTGAACATATGTGGTGGTGGTGGTGTGTGTGCCCCTTTTCCCGATGTCCCAACAGCTCCCAGGTACATATATGCGTGGCATCGAGATCCCGAGAGACTATCAGCATGCATTCGAACTTGACCGGAAAAAATGGCAACACTCTATGGCAAGACTGAACTCCTCTCGAGCTCTGACGATTGTGAAAGAATACCGCACGTTCAAGGACATCGGAAAGGGCACACCACCACCACCACCACCATATGGGTGTTGCATCGCGAGGAGACAAGGCGCCTGAACTCATCACCACCAAACGGCGGCGCTTTGATGTCTTTCTTTTGAAGATGTCTTCTGGTTAGGGATGTCCACGAACACAAGTGGCGTTGTCCCTGGAATTGTTTTCTGATATCCCCGGCAGTGGAGCATGAGGGATTTGGGTGTGGGCAAACACGCAACTGTAACATCACGGAAGGGATGAGTAAGAGGAGAGTGTACTTCAATCCAACAGACCATCACAATGCGGTGCCCAAGGTACAGGATGTTGCATTGCCACTAGACATAGAAAGAAGAATCGGTGAGGAGATAACGAACGACGATTTCAAATTTTTATTTTAAAACATAAATTCGAAAGCATTGGGCATGAGAGAGGCTCTGGTGTTCCGAAAAAAAGACAAGGCTGCGGATACAAGGGAGTGAAATGTCAGTCCTGGTGCATGGCATCATGCATGACCGGTGTCCGACCAGAAAGATATTTATTGGTATCTCTTCTTGGAGTTGCAGTCCTTTATCGAGCGAAAGTATTCATTGATCAAAGGGGCGGGGGCTACCATTGAAAATGTCCTTATTACGGAGTTTGGCATACTTTCATACGATAAGGCCCACAGCTCCAAAGAACAACGTTGCCAGCGACAACCACACACTACCACGAACAGCAGCACTAACAAACACGCCCTATTGACAAATAACTCCGTCCAATAAGGAACACAGCCACAAACGCAATGTCATCAACAATGCCCAGAATACCACGAGCAGCAGCAACAACGTAAAACAAACACAACCACCACCGAAAACCGAGCGAATAAACAAACAACACCTCCATATCACCGGATTGGATGTCCTCCTCGATCAGATGATTTCTTCTCCTCCCGTGGAAGTTTTATACCGCAAACCTCTCCCTGGAGTGACCTCTGGTTACTCCCTGCATTACCTTGCCCCTCTAGAGGGGCCCGGCGGGTGAGTCAACTTCTAAGGTACAGAACTAGGTAGTAGCTATTCGTTGGCATAGCTATAAACAGAGTCACTTACTGTTAATTTACTACGCGTGAGACGATTATGTTTCCCTTCTGTACCCAGAACGAGGCTTAGGGAGAGGAGGAAGGATGCCGTTGCATGATTCCTGATACAGTTGTTACGGAAACTAACATTTCTGTGGAAGAAATGGTATCATCACTCATCCGAGTGTCAAGGGCAGAGGGATTGTATTGTTCCATTGGACACACAATGAATGCTTCATATGGAAGGTTTATTGTTTACTTGCACACTCGTACAATCCGCCCTACCAATTTACGAGGCAATCCCGGGAGTAAACGGAGGCCTTTTTCTGGGGTCAGATTACACATAGCATTCCAGGAGTAGACAGAAATAGAAATGGAAGGAGGGAACATTTTCCATGACAAGCTTTGGCTCGAAAGAAAATGAGTCCATTGGTGACACATGGGCACGGCAACCTCCTTTGTGCTCGTGTGACTTGTAGGTAGAGTCGGCAGTATTAGTCCTTCTACCTGAGCTGACACAGAGTGAACACAAGACTGGGAAGGACCGAATCAATAAAACAAACATTCTCGACAAAGATCTGATTTCGGATCAAGAAAGGGGGGCAAAGATTTTTTTCAAAACTAGCTGAATTTTCCCCTTTCTCGTTTCCAGGTTCACCTATCCAATTCAACTTTTATTACTAACACTTGGAGCATTGTCTTTGATATACTCATAGGAGACTCTAGTAGTAGCAATGGAAGGTATTCACAAGAAGAATGCGACCCTGGTGCGGTGAAACTGAAACATAGTCCAAGTGTTCTGCAACGTGCTAGTTGTAAATTGTAATGCCTCTGAAAGCAGCTTGCTGTTCCAAGAGAATAATGCCATTTACGATTCACTATTGGTAAGTCTTTTCACCTGTGCTTGACAAGAGTACATATCTCTTGTGTTGCTTCACCATCGATTCCTCGTCTTTGAAAGGGTGTGTCGCTATGACTCGAGAAAGCTCCTCAGTTTCGGGGAAAGGGTCCTCATGTTTATGGTTGTGGAGGAAGATCCTATGTCGATTAACGTCGCGATCGTCCCAACAACCTGCCCCAGTGCTATTGTAAATGCATAAGCCAATCACAGTGTCAGAATGCCAAAGATACTTCTTGTACTTCGAATCTTCGGCAAAATGGACGCAATCCTTGAAGTGAGACGCTGTCTGTTTCACTGTTTTTCTTGACATAATATATCCAGGCCCCCCCGTGCAGTATGGTTTCTTCAGTCCTGCCATCTTGAGTCCCCAACTATCTTCTACTCGTCCAAAGCCTTGTTCACCATACACACTGTATCTCTCATAACTTCGCCTTTTTAAGAACGACAGCATGGCGTCAAAGTTAACATACGAGTCGTCGTCGACTTTGTATATCCATTGAAATGTGTTAGGCGCATCAGCATCATTTTCGAAAGTTTCGACCAGTCGGTTCATGTGTGCGATCATGGCAGTGTTTTTCCTAACAGGAGGGTACTCATCATCTGTCACACCATCCATGACGACAATGGTAGACAAATCCGTTATGCCTGCCATTGAGGCAAGATTAGCGACATCATCGACAGGGTTACCAACGAATTCGCTTCCTGGTGGAGGACTTCCAACAAAGAATCGAATGATCGTTCCCTCTGGAATATTTTCTGGATCGCCCCATGTTTCCATGATTGCCTTGACACGAATTGGGAAGTTATCTCGTGAAGATACCACACCCACTAAAACTGTTGGGCCTTCTTCATACAACTCTGCGGCCTCTTCTGGGCTTAGCTCACCATCACCTTTCATTTCATCGGCTTCTCTTTGTGTTGCTGCTTTCATAATCTCTTCCAGCTGAGTTGCGTTTTGTTCTTTTAGGTGCATGAGGTACATCCCCAATTGCGATCCTTCAAAGTGGCTCATACTAGCTATACAATCGCGGAAATACTTGTCTTTGACAAATCCTCCCAATTCGCAACGCTTCTGGTGCCAAACGTGTGTCAACCCCGTCTCGTGGAGTCGAATGACATTGAGCTCTTTTCTGACTCTTGCAAAAAAGTCTGTGTCTTCGCCTCCCCTGAAGAATGTAGCAAGGCAGTGCTCGGGTGAGTATGCGCGTCCAGTACGAAAACGTATTATTTCCATAACAGTATTGTATCACTCACCATCCCACAAACGACTCATCCATGGAAAGCCTGGCTGCATCGGACCCTGCAATGACATACATTCCATATGAGAACTGTCTCCAGTGTCCATGATGAATGGAAAATTTGGACCGTTTCAATGCAGGAAAAAATTGATTGACAAGCTTGACTGATTCAGGGTTGAATTCCGACCACATAATGGGAAAGTAGGCTGCAGACTGTGGAAAGGGAAACGTTAATGCATTGCGTAGAAATTTCGGACCCACCGACAAATCAACATCGATGACTGCTAAAGCGCTGCTGTCGTCGTGATGAGCAATCCGATGAAGGGCATTGATGGCTTTGGCCCGATTAAATTCGTTGTTGGTTGAATCGACAGGAACAAAAATTACTTCATCATCGAAGCCTTGGAGTCCTGCTGCTTCGGTCAGATTTTTCTGAAATTCTTCTAGCTGATCGACATCCCTTGGTGACGGACTGTCAAAGGAGAATCGTGTAACGAGCAATCGAATGGCTATTTTCGACCCATACAATCCAGCTCGAAATTGTCGAATAGAGGGGCGCAATCGGTTCGCAAATTTTTGTAGCTTCTCATCTTGCCCGGCAATGGGAACCGCAATATCGAGTGTTTCATACATGAATGGTCCGTCATTGTAGTTTGGGAAACGAAGCTTCAATGATTGGCTGGAATTGTTGTCGTTGTCGATATGTTTGTGATTAGAAGCCCTTTCATTGACGTTTCCACTTTCATCGACTCGTCCAAAGACAGCAGCAGTTTGACTGACAGCGGAATACCACGTTCCATCTTGTTCTGTGCAAGATATGCATTGCAAAACCTCGACATTTCGTTTGCATTTTCGTGTTGCAAGAGGTCCAATAGATCGTTTGTCACTCCTAACACACAATCTTGTCTCTAGTTGCTTACGGACAATTTTCTTATGTTCTTGATCCAGAGATGCCATCTGTACACCATATTGAATATCAACCTTGGCAATGTCTTCAAAGACGAACGATCTCGTAGATTTGGAAATATTACGTCCTTCGATGCGTGGGATTTTGGTCCAGGGAGCAACGATTGAAACGAACCCAGTAGGGTTGTCTTTGTTCATTCCAGGAGGATGTATCCTCTGCACTTGTAGTCGCCGCCGTCGTCGTCGTTCGATGGGAGACTTTTTACGAGAATTAAGGATCGACAGTGTAACGAAAATCACAGCCGCGGCACCGTAAAGGCGAATTCTCCATGATTTCATCGTGGAATTGTTCTCAGATGGGTTTGGAAATAAACTGGCTGTAGCATCTGGCGATGTTTTTTTTTGGCTCTATGACAGTAGCAACAGCAGGACTACCGGTGCCGTACTTCCAAACAAGAGAGAAGAAGAAGAAGAATAATATTATTGTGACTGTGAATAATGATGCATGACGCAGTCCAAACGTCCAAACCCGCTGAAAATGGAGGGAAAGATTTCAAACAACATAAGAAATGAAGGAATCTGTGCGCGTCCTCGCGGTTGACCGCCTCCATCATCAAAAATTTCAGTACCGTCGTAACATACCGTACCTACGGTACTACCATACCGGTACTGGTACCGGTACCGTATCTCACAGAATTACTCATCATTTCTTTGAGGTCCAGGGTTGGATACTATTATTTCGAGGCAAACTGAAATTTTGCTCGTCATGCGTACGGTTTTTAAATGGCTCCTCGTTTTCATTTTAGGTATGATACGAAGTAGGATGTCTTATTACAAGGAATGAATCTCTTGATGGGACTCGTTGAAAGGACGTCTGCTGTGGACAGGTACGAGTACCGTAGTTGACTGTGAACTACCGTATTATATATACATATACGTAGTATAATATACCGTATACAACATATACCTGGACAAAAAATAATTCGATTGAGGGACCAGTAAAATACGTTTACTGTGTGCGTATTCGATCGAACAACGTCTTTTAAAGACTGTATGATACGTGCAGTCTTATTTCGCAACTCCATGGAAAAGTACGATGGCGGTGTTGCTAGGTATTCTACTTCAATGTAGGATGTAATAGTAGTCCAGCTAATGGATTTATTTGTTTTGATGAGCTAGAGCAGTCGTATTGATTTTCATCTCTAAGTTTAAGGAGTAAGGGACTATTTTTTGGATAGTTTCTACGACGTACTCTCAAGAATCCTGTGTAGTATGCTTAGTATGCTGCCTCATTGTTTTGCTCTGGAGGGAAGAATGTAGTCCAGTATGTCCTTCCTTGAAACTTTGGTTTTGTTCTTTAGCCGATCGTACAAAAGACCCAATCCCTTGGCCAACCGAATAGCGGACGGTCGATTGATTGGTTCCGGATCGTAGCATGACATTGTAGCCACAAACATGATTTGAACATCGCGTGTGGTGGCATTGAGGTACTGTTCGGGGACCGCTGGAATCAGTCCCTCCAATTTCCGTTCTCGGACATCCCTAGTTTCTAACTTCCCACCGGGTTCTTTGTGTGTCCATGGCTGGTGCCGCGTCAAGGTCTGGTACAAAATGTTCCCAAATCCGTACATGTCACTCAGCTCGGCTCGAACATAACTGATGTTTCGAATTTCCTCTGGCGAACGCCACAGGTCACTCCTGTACCGCACCGGTGCCGGACAAATTGTGTAATTGCTGTTCGTTTCAAGGAATGGAGTGAAATCTGTGTCGTTCTTTGTTGTAGATTCGTTGGAAGACGCAATGGACACAGTGACGAACGGGTTAAAGGTCGGGCCTTTTCGTCGAAGCAATTCTCCAATGTTGAAATCGTTCCACTTGATTTTTCCATTGATCGCGACGACGTTGGCAATGTTGATGTCATTGTGCGCAAATACTGGAGTATCACCAACCGTGTTCGATGGGAAGATTTGAGTTGGTGAATGATCCAATGGCCGCAATGCTTGGATGTCCGCCAAACCAAAGGCCAAGTCTCGTACCATCCTAAGTCGCTCCTTGTTGCGAACATCATACCGTTTGATATAATCCCGTCCCGAGGAGCTCGCGTACTCGGTCAATACCGACTGTCCACAGAATCCGTACGCGTCTACCACGAAAGGGCTAGCGGTCAAACGTTCCATGACCATGACATCGGTATTGTGAGCGCGAAACGATTGCGGGTCAAACTCCCTATGCAAGTGAAGGGTTTTCAGCACTACGGCTGAGTCTGTAGTACCAACCGTCCGATTTTCTTGTTGTGATAAGGCTGTCATATTGGATTCCAACGTTTCTTCGAAATCCACTTTCCAAACAATCCTCCATGATCCGCGTGTCGACAGTAAGGAGGGATTGTTTGGTGCATCCAACTGTACTTCATGAAGTGAGTTGCACGTTGGGTGTATTTCTGGTTCGACTATTGGTTCACATTCTTCGAAATATGGTCGTTCATAGTCAAGAATGAGATCATCTTCCAGTTTCATTTGGGTTACCGTTTCGATTGGTTCCACCGTTCGAGAGGACGACAGATGTGTTCTTTCTGTAGTATGATCTTGATCAAGAATCAAAACTCGAGGAAATACAAACTTGGTAGATTTTGATAAGTAATGTGAAGGATTCTGTTTTCCGTGTGTTGTTGTTTTGTGTCTCGCATCGATATGTTCCTTCAATAATAGGTCTAAATCCGTTGCCACGAGCTTGTTTGTTCGTAAAAGTTCTCTTTGGATCATCCCTGATCTCGTTAGTGGTAGTTTTCCATCGATTTGTTTGGTCATTCTTGAATGGTTAGTTTTTGGCGTTTCGGTGTGAGGTCCTTGGGGGACCGGGGGATGTATGATAGTCGTTTTTTCTTTATCGATCATCCCTTTTTCCACTTGATTGGATCGATGAATATTGTCATACAGTCTCGATTCGATTAAAAAGAGAGTGAGGGCGAAGATGGATGTGATTACTGCAATCCATGTCTGTACTTTGGGAGTTGCAATAGTCTTCTTTGGATAGTGTTGTTGCTGCTGATGAGGATAAAGCTGTTTCCTACTACGTTGACAAGCCAGTGCTGCGTGATGAAAAGGTAGCCGGTGAGTAGGCTGGGATGTAGTCATTCTTATTCGGCTGGAACGATAGTATCGACTTTGATGAAGCGTCGCTTTCTGAAAAAGAAAAGTGGTACTGCGTCATGTTGTCACAGGGACCATTCCTCTTTGGAAGAAAAAGTGATACTCCAATGCATGCTGGAACAAGAAAACTTCCGCGACTTGGTACATAGAAAAATGCGGAGTAGTAGCCGTTAGTTGAAATACCCGAATTGTGATTATAGATTTTCCTCCAACTCGCGCTGGGTAAGCCACATTTCCAAACGGTCACTTGTTCTTCTTTCACGCGATAGAAAGATACTCCGGTAAAACGCAGGCAACGCTAACATCGATGAAAGGGAAAGCTCCAGAAACTCAAGTAAACAACTCTACCACACAAATGACGAATACACTGGGAAAATACAACTGGTAGGTACTATCAACATCCCATCCTACGGGAGGACAAATCCATTGCTCCTCAAAAAACCCTGTCGACACAGTAGTGTTGCTTTTACAAGATCCGAGTATAGTATTTTACTGCTACTACTAGCTAGCTCAGGTGTAACACAAATACCTCTTTGTATTGCGAGGATCAACTATCCCTCTAATCAACCTTACCACTTAAGTTTCCTATCCGAAACTGTCATTATATTATCATCACTGGCATGGCGGACCCGGCAAATTCCAATACCGGCAGAGCTCCTCCCGATGCGAAGTTATCGAATCCGGTGACAGAAGAGCCTGAATGGATCGCTTCAAATCAAAGCAGCCATGCAACGTCGGGCGACTCTACTAGAGCAGAGACGATCGAAGAGCAGTTACTACAAATGGCAAGCTCTCCTCGTGGAGAGGTGTTTCTGTCTCCCCAAAGAAACATCGACTCAGAAACTTCGGCAGACATTGGCGTGGATGCCGGCAGCACAGAAATGCCAAGTGGAGCACAAGAAGCATTCTCCATTCAAATGTCGACCGTTCGGGGAGAGTCAGTGTCGGCACTGTCCGGATATAGTGCCGTTGACGATTCGGGACACGTCCGTTCAGTGATGCCTATCACATCGATTGCTGCGGTTCGTGGTCCACCCACAAGTATTATTCAGCAGACACAGCAAGGAGATGATACTGATTCTATTCTCAAGTTGGACTCAATGGAGGAGGAGGGATCCGAGCGAATGTCAGAGGTTAGTGACTTTCAGATGCCATCCGGAAATGGAAACAACACAAATGTCTTGAACATTGAGTCCTCCAGTGGTTCCAGCATGGGATCACAAGGATCCTATGCTCATCAAGTACCCGCTTTGTCGCAATCTACCAGCGCTTCCAACAGCGCAGGTGAATCGAAAGAACAAAAGCAAGCAAATCGAACACAGACTCATCTCAGTAGAGAAGTGGACTTGGCCAAAGGAAGTGTCGTATTACCTCCCCGATCTGGCGGCGGTCTCATGATGATGAATGCTCCTTCCGTATCTGTCAACTCTCTTGGAACATCGATGCCACCTGATATGGGCTGTCATCCCAATAATAGTGACCTGGACGATATTTTGGGACCGAAAGGCGAACCTGTGCAAAGCGATCTCGATGATATCTTGGGACCTCCCGATGGAAAACCAAGTGATCTCGATGATACTCTTGGTCCTTACCAGGCGGGAGGCTCAAAAGCACCGGACCAGTTGCCATCGGCCGATTCTGGAAGCTTGAATTATGCTTCCAAATACCTGCCCTCACAACAACAGGAAACAACTTTTCCAAAGACGTTTGATCGTAATAGTTACACCGAACAGTCTCCCTCTGTTACCCCTGTCGGAAGTGAACCAGGGACTCCGACAAATCGTACCCCATCGTTGTCCAGACAAGCCATTGACCACATTGGACGAGCCTTGGCACAACGAGACGCAGAGCACAACCCGCTTTCCCCCGCTGCTGGCACGGCAGCATCCATTCTTCCAGAAGCATCAGTTATCGGAGGTGCATCTACAGCATTTGGAACAGCGATGGACCACCACACACCTCGTCACAAAGCGGGGATGGCCATTCCACAACCATATGACTCTTCCTCCAAGACCCATCCGCGCAAAGAGTTTTTCCCTGCGAAGGTGGAAGCTCTTGATTCCGTGGAACCGACATCGACTTGGGAATCTCAAAACAAGTGGGCAGCGTCTACCAGTCAAGTTACGTCGGCACGTGATGAAGTTTCTTCGCACGGACGAGGAACACTTAGTCCAGACAATCAATCATCTTATTGGGTATCCTCCAGAGGGGAAACAACCAGCCCCGGCGTAAGTAGTCGTGGTGAAACCCTGAGCCCAGGTGAGAGTGAAGTGATAAGCCCAAGTAGTCGTGCAGGTCATACGCTTAGTCCGAGCACTCGAGCGACCCGATTGCTCAGCAGCGGATCATCTAGCCAAGTTGAATCCTTCGAATCAAGTCGTAGAGGACAATCAATGGCAAGTCCTGCAGCCTCGAGTGAATCTGGAACACCTAGCCGTGGGTATTCAACCCAAGGGGACGCATTTAGTCCTACGGAACATACCAGAGATTTCAGTTTTACTGGACACACACGTACAGACAACTCACAATCAATGAGCCAAGCTGAATCTTTCAGTCGTAGTGACCGTCAATTCAGCCCATCTACATCGGCATATAGCCAAGAAACTGGCAGACAATTTACCTATGAATCTGATGAAGGATCGCCTTCCACGTCTAATAGGCGTAGTGTTCCTGACCTTTCGCAATCAGCAAGTGAAGACACTGGTGTCTCAGGAACAGAGCGAACCAGGACCAACACTACCAGATCAGGCATTCTGTCCGCCGAAACCTCGGTCGGCGTTTCAACTGAAAGTGATGGCGGTAGGTTGTGGCGAATGGCTGAAGTAGAAGCAAGGAATAATTCGGATAGACCTGTGAGTCCTCAGGCTCGAAAATTTGCTGAAAGCATCATGGCCAGAACAAGAAGCCGAGCTGATCCCGATGCTCTCGTTGACAACGGCTCGAATATGGGAGGTGATGCCATGGAAACTCCGTCGAGAAGCATGATCAAGTTAACTACAGACGAAGATGTTGGTATTATTGAAAGCACGGCTCTTGCCAGAAAGAGAGTGCGTGTTGTCCAATTGCTCGGGGCCGGTCTCGTAACATTTTTGATCTCGTTCATGGGCGGCTTCTGGATCCAATCCTCTTGCCATTTCGTATCTACACAAGTAGAGGTCGGAGAGAACGGCGAAGAATTCTCGTTGCATTTTGGATTGTGGAAATATACTCCTGTCGATAGCGTCTTCCAGGGATACTCTTATTGCAGCCAGTACGATGACGAATTTGTGAATGACGGCCCATGGTTTGGTAGATTGACGAGCAACCTTGCCTTGATTGGTGGCGCCTTTTCTCTGCTCGTGTTGTGGATCTACCTTGTCTTTGGCCGATGCATTCACAAGCTCTGGAAGGGAGCTGTTATAACGGCCGGACTTTCCGGTGTATTGCAATTGCTGTCCCTCTCCATTTTTGCTGGGCCTGTTTGTGCTGGTGGATGCAGACTCGGTCCAGGGGGTTATGTTTCTATTCTGGCGGGTTGTTTCTACCTTTTCCTCGCTCATGAAATGCATTACAATGCTCCTCTCGTCACTGTGGTAGACGGATTGCTGGCTGCATCACCGAGTAGTGAGCAACCTCAAAATTTGATGGCCGACCTTGAAATGAAGGACTTCAAGCATGGAGCAAAAGCTTACGTTCGCAGATTAACCCTTGGAGAGGCAAACCCATATCCCACTCTGAATCAAGTTCATAGAGGGAACGGATCGCAAATCGGAGGACAAATGATGGATCGCGACTGCTCGAAAGGTCGTTCCTATCAACCTCCTCCCGTGTTTGTATGATAAGGTACCGATTAAAGCAAGAAACGCCATATCTCTATACTGATATTACTTCGCTTCGTAGCCTGAGAGGTTAAGAAAATGCTGAATGGCCATTACGCTAGGCCTCGAGGGCAATGGGACCGTAAAAAAGGAATCCGTTGAACGATCTTTCAAGAACGTCCTCCTTTCCTTCCAAGCTACGCTATTGGTTTTTGAACTATGTCCTACTTTTTACGACGAGTAGTTTGCTACTTCTCTTCGATTTCACCAGCAGACGATAGTAGCAAATCGAGTGTCTGTTCCAAAAGGTCCGCAAAGACTGGAGACGGTGCCTTGGCCATGGTGCCCCATCCAAGGGCCGGATGGGTGTTGATTTCGCAAAGTTTGAGTCTAGACTTGTTTTCATGTTGTGTGTTTGGAGACTGAAGCAGCCAGTCGAGTCCCAATAGGGCAAAGCACTTCGTTTGTGGAGCAATGACAAGACTCTTGTTGAACGTATCGTCGAGCGACCTTTCAAAGGCCGAAACAACAAGCTGACTGGCCTGTTCAATTTCTTGGAAACTGTTGGCAGCTGGATGATCAGAAGGCAACTCTTGAAGAAGCTGTGGAGCAGGATGGTTCTTACCTGCTTGGATTATTTGACAATCTCTTCTCCGCGAATCGGCTTCGTATTCCGACGTATGGTGTTGGACAATGACATTAGAAAATACATGAAAATGAAACGTTGCAGGGTCGAGACAACGATCCGACCCGTTGTCCATGTTTTTGGCCGATTGATGGTGCCAAACGAGGATATGTGATCGCATGACAAACTTTCTTCCCCGAAAAAGGTGCGGCATGACTTCTTCCTGCACAACAAAGTCGTGCGTGTTATTGGTCCGTGCCCACCACTCTGTCAACTCTGTGTGATTATAGACACTGACACTCTTCCCTTGTGCTCCATGTCGATGCTTGACAAAGTACAACTTGTCGCGATGGGCATCTTGCAAGGATGAAATGTGTCTAGGGAGATAGTTTTTGGCTTGAGTATCCGTAACCAACAACAAGTCGGCCATTCGGACTTTATCATCGAGAACGTCCGTTACATGTTTTGGATACGGACGAATATGCGCTCCAAACGGGTCGTCCATTTCCAATTGTGGACCCGACTTGTTGGGCCAAATCAACGCCAGTCGATTTGAAGTGTTGGATGCAGTCGTCGTCATTTGGTGATATTTATGATTGTGGTCGACAGGTCGTTCCTTCCATCCATTTCGGAGCAAATGAGCTTTGGCAGGCTTGGTCAATCGTCCAAACAGTGGCCCCTGCCACAGAATCTTTTCTCCTGATGACACTTTCATGTAGAGAGGAGTGATGGATCGACCCTTTCTGGAAACATCTTCGCAGTATTTGTTGCAGAAGACAATAATACATGACCTGGAAACGGATATTGTAGCAGTGGAAGGTGGTGTTGGTTTTGTCGTGTGACGATGGAACAGGTGATTCGTCCACACTGGTGTCCAAGCGTTGGTGGAAGCAGCAATGGAAATAATTCCGAAAGAGATCAGGGCCAATGCCACATATCCTATCATTCCATCCTCCACTACTGCTGTCGAAAGTGGTTGGTAGCTTGGTTGCTCGTTGGAGACGGAGACATCTCTGACAGTAACTGCCACCCTGCCATCTCTTGTGTCGTAACGAACTGTAAACAGTAAAAGGTAAAAGAGTCCTTCCTACCTAGTAGCTACCGGTAGCTACGGTAGCTAGTCTACTCGTACTACAGAACCTAGGTACGGTAGTATACTAATGATACCTTCTGTTTGGGACGCAATTTCGTGCCATTCACAGAGGCAAGTTGAATACCGGTAGTGTACTTCAAGAATGGACATGAAATTGTGGCGGAGAAACTGCATCGACGTCGACCCACCTGTCTCGCTCTATTTCATGGCGATCATTCATGACGCGCTACAGAAGCTGACGTTTTTCTCCTCCTTGCACGTCATCACACCAGAGTTCGATGCAACACCTCATTCGCCCACCATCCGTCTTAGGCCGGTCATTCGTTGAAAGTGATTATGTTGAATCTTCCGTTTCTCTCAGCTCCACTTTGGAACAACACCAATTGACAGTACCACAATTTCTTTGTCGACACACTTTCCACGCCGTTGTCGGAAACCCACACATACACAAAGTACATTTCGATCAAGATGAATGCCTTTGCCCGTTCTTCCTTCAATGCCGTCCCACGGTACGTCAACACTGTTTGTGTTTCTGTTGTCCCTGAATTCTGACCAATGATGACAAGCATGGCTCGATGTGCTGTTGGCGTTGATGCCGTTGGGAAATTGCAACAGCAGCACTACGATGTTCGACGACAACGACAAAGTTTTGTCTTGACACTTTTCGATTGTGAAAATGGACTACAACCAACTCCTTTTACTTGCTTGGGTCGGAACTTGTTTGTCATTGTGATTGTGATTTTGTTCCATCATGGCATTGTCTTATTATCATGTAATTACATTTTTCGATGGATTGTATTCCTCCATTCTACTCGACAGTGTCGTCGGTCGTCGTAACTTTTCGGCCTATGCGGTTGCCGACAAGATCAAGAGCAAGCCCGTCTGGTTGAACGATCCTTCCACTTACCCAGTCATTGGCATTACTGCCGTCGCGTGCGTTGGATGCTTCGCCTATGTGGCCTACATTCAAACCTGCAAGGAATACATTCAGTGGGACAAGAACAAGCGCGGATCTGTCATTCGTTGGTGGGGAGACGACAAGGCACAAGCTCGCCTTGCCAAGGCCTAAACAAACGATATTTGGGAAGAAGTGAACAAGTGTGTGTGACAAACGAACGGAACAGTGGATCGACCGTCAAAAAACCGTTTTGCTGTCTCTTTTTAGCCTGCAGCTGGCAAAAAGGTCCAACACAAATTTTACTATTATTTTAAAAATTAAATTCGAAACACGGTCAATGGAGTTGTTGTCTCGTGCTTACTTGATCCCGCTGCGTCGATGTTGCGACACGACAATTTTGACATTCGCAATTGGTCGCTGTCAGGATCATGCCGTTTACACACCAGCTGAAACCTGAAACTATATCCTTTCTCATCATGAGCATTGATCGTTCCGTTTTTCTCGTATAGCGTTTCTTCCAATGGTTTGGATGCTGCTGTTGCATGTCGTCGATTGTTCGCAACTATCAACTCATCCAAAATCATTTGTTTCCAAGAGAGGACCGTTGTTTCTGCGTTCCGTCTCAGAAGAAATAATAATAATAATTGTCTTATAATAATAATAATATTATTTGAAATGATATTGGTTGGCGACCCTTCTTGGGTCTGGTTGCTACTCTACTATAGTCTACTGCTACAAAAACTAGAGAGATAGTAAAAATCCTTGTTTTCTGCTCCGTACTACGGGGTACGTCCTGTGGTACTACTAGGATATCCCTAACGCTATTTATTCATGACTGAAAGAGTCCGTTGAAGCGATCCAAGAATGAATCCAGCTGATGCCAACGCAGACAAGCGTCCTTTCTTGTAATGATGTTCGATGTATGTCGGACAAGATTGAAGACAACTTGATTCTAATCTCCCCTCCTCCTCCAATGAAGACACCCAATTGTGCCGGTGGATGATACCACCGTCGCAACTACAACAAGAAAACGAGACAAAAAAAACTCTACTCTTCAATACGACCGATCCACTGAGGAAAAAGTAACATAGTTTTGGAAACACGACTATACTTTCCATCAACATCACAAACTTTTTCCCCAGTGAGAATTTCATTGGCACCGTTTTTTCCTGTACGCTGTATACCCATACGTCATACTCCATCTACTATGACCACTATGCTTCGGAAACGACGTCCGAGAGTCTGGATTAGTTGTGTTTTAGCCCTGCTTCATGGTTGCAACACTGTGATCGGCTTCCACCCTCATTCACACGCAACCATTCCACAGCACTTGATAGATACATCTCAGTTATCTTCCAGGAGGAACAGTCCAAAACAACTCATCTTTGGGCATTCCAGACATGACAAAGATCGATTTATACTGTTATCTTTGTGCGGAATTAGAGGTAATTGTCAAGAAGATATGTAC
Source organism: Nitzschia inconspicua (assembly GCA_019154785.2). Taxonomy (NCBI): domain Eukaryota; phylum Bacillariophyta; class Bacillariophyceae; order Bacillariales; family Bacillariaceae; genus Nitzschia; species Nitzschia inconspicua. Next base: position 409,117 of record JAGRRH010000006.1, on the reverse strand, counting down.
ATTGAAACATCAGATAACATCATACGAAACCGGAGGACGAGACAATTCTCTGGGAAAATGGTCTCAAAAGGTGCCGACACCCTTCTTTCTTCTCGTCCAGAAGGGACGACTCTAATACACGCCCAAAATGACAATGGGCACGCTACTTCGACGCCGATGGATCGACGAATCTTCATGGGAACGACTATATTGGGAGCTTCTGTTGCTGTTGCAGCAGGATCCCAACAACCAGCACAGGCCGCCGTTACCAATGGTGGTGCATCGGCTGCGACCTATGGAAAACTCGCGTGGGAATCCACTCCCATCAATAAACGAACCGGCGTTACATTGACCGATGCTGAAAAGGCCGGATACAATGTCCGGTTTGTAACCTACTTGGCACGATTCCTCCTCGTCTTTGACTATGACTGCCAGCGGTGGTGGTACTCCCGAGCGGCAGATATTCCACCGCTGTCGTCAGCGGAGCAAGTCGAGGCCATTCGATTGAAGCAATTTGGAGCCTTTGCAGCATCCGTCGAGGTGGGACTACAAGATTACGTAGGAGATCGAGGACGGAAAAATGCATTTGGTTCTTCCGGAGACGAAAAGGAACTGGATGGACCTTTGGAGTTGATGGAAGCATTGCTTGATCGGTATTGTCCGAGCATAGAAGCGGTTCGAGAAGATCGGGAACAACGGGGACTTCCGCCTCTGTCAGAGCAGGAAGAGGCAAGGGAACGCCGAGAAATCAAGGAAGCGAGACGACAAATCGCTTTGCTGTTCGGATTGCTGGAGGAGGTGCAACCCGTGGAAGAACTGAACAAACTCTTGGCTTCCATCGACAATGGCTCTATCTCATCTGTAACCATTGTGGATGGTGGAAGTGGATATGCGCCAGGTTATGGACCACCTCGTGTCGAGTTTCCACCTCCCACGGCAGGTGAGGATTATAAAACAGCATTGGGACGTGCCATTTTGCAACCCAATGGTCGGATCTTGAGAGTGGACCTGATTGATCGTGGTTTTGGATATTCAAGTCCCCCCTCAATCACTATCTCCCCACCAGGCGCAGATCGCGGAGTCACAATCCCGGGAGCCAAAGAAGCTTCGGCCAAGGCTTTTATTTTCAAGAATGGTGTCAACAAAGGCAGATTGGAGCGGATACAAATTGATGACCCGGGTACTGGTTACAATGAAGGAGAAAAGATCCGGGTAATTATAAGTCCACCGGAACTCTCTGCGAAGGATGGGGGCGTCAAGGCTACCGCTACAGCAGTATTGGAATACTCAGTGGCCGGAATCGATATCATCGATGGAGGTAATGGGTACGCTGTGGAAAAACCAATCCCAGTATTCGTGGATCCGCCACCGTTGACGGCTAGAATTAATTTGAATGATCCACTCATGGCCAGGATCATTGACCCCACAAAACCTCTACCACCCACCACCATACCCTCAGCTCAACAACGTACGAAGCTAATGTCAAGTACCAATTCGAGCGACCCAAATTCATTTACTTATCTTGTCAGTCGACTTGCCTCCAACAACGGGATTGGTGGCGGCGGCGGATGCATTGGAAGGGGTTGTTACGACCAAGAAGTTGTTGCCTTGGCCAAAGCAACAGCTGAAACCAGCAGTTTTTCTACTTTTCGAAAGGAAACGGACGCGCTTCGAATCATACAGGCTGAAGAAGCGTTGATAAAGAACCGAGTCATCAGCGGAGCCTCAGCAGGCTCCGACAGTCAGCTTCCAGCATTTTGGAACGGAGGTCCGGCGTCCGACTCAGGACAGCTGCTTACGCTCCTCCCACCTGGAATTGGCCTGGAGTACAACCCAGATTTAAAACGTTTTGTTCTCTCGGCATCATCGGACTTTATCGATATAAATCAAGGTTCGACTTCGTTCAGTGGATCTTCAAGACCGTTGGATCCAGAGTTTGGGCCAAGAGGACGGTCGCCAGTGGAACGTGATTTGAAATTGGATCTGTCCAGCTTCCTTCGATTTTGTGCATCAGGTGCTGTATGTGGATCTGGGGTGCATTTGTTGGTGACACCATTGGATGTGATCAAGACAAAGATTCAAACCGTAAGTCACCGGATGAAGCCACAACGATTCGTCATTTTCGAGATACTGTTAGTCACCTTACTCTTCATGTTTTATTGGGAACGTTCCGTTCTTTATCAGGATCCTGAGAACTATCCTGGCCCAATCGCTGCATTCCAGAAACTGGTAAAGGATCAAGGAGTAACAGGATTCTTCAGTGGTTGGGTCCCGACCTTCATTGGCTTTTTCTGTTGGGGCGGCGTCTCTTATTCGTTAACAGAGCTTGTTCGCAGATACTTGAACGATCAGGCGGGTGTGCAAGCTGGTTCGTTAGAGGTCCCAATCATCCTGGTTTCGTCTGCCGTCTCGGCAACGGTGGGTACTTTCATCCTTGTCCCGTTTGAGTCAGTTCGGATCCGAAGTGTGGCACAGCCTGGCTACGGAAAGAATTTTCTGGACGTTACTGGGAGAATCATCAATGAAGAGGGCGCAACATCGTTGTTCAGTGCGGTCCCACCATTCTTATTGAAAGAAATCCCTTTCACCATGGCGAAATTCGTGATCTTTAACTTGATGACGCAGTACCTGTACCAAACCTTTCCTGCTGCGCAAGAAGACATTCAACTATCACTTCTTGTCAGTTTGGTGAGCGGTATTATGGGAGGTGCAGTTGCTGCCATTGTTAGTAACCCCGCCGACGTAACAATCAGCGAAATGAAGAAAACCAAGTCGGACATGACCCCGATTGAAGCAGCAAAGGGGTTGATTGAAAAAGGTGGATATGCCAATCTTATGCGAGGTCTTCCCGTCCGCATGACGTTTTATCCCTTGGTAGTCAGTCTTCAGTTTCTGGTATATGATGCGTAAGTTTGGGGGACGTAGTGGAAAACTTGTTGACTCGTCTTCATTTTGTTGTTGTTGTTGCTGCTGTTTCTTTTCTCACGGGAACTATCACTCTCTCTGGCGCTTTCACAGTGTACGCATCTATCTTGGAATCGGTGCAGATGACTTGAAGGTATACCTAGATGTACTCGGCGGAGCACTTAAAAAAGGTGAATCGATGATCGGTCCTGCCTAGCTAGGGACCCATTGGTGTGGTGGAGACTGAAAAGGGAAAAGTAAATGCTCTACAAACTTACTACTACTACGTACTACGCAAAAAAAAAACAAGAATATAGACAGATATAACGCAGCTAAGCCAATAAAATGAAATGAGAATGGGAAAAGTAAATGCTCTACAAACTTACTACTACTACGTACTACGCAAAAAAAAAACAAGAATATAGACAGATATAACGCAGCTAAGCCAATACAGTAGAGATACAACTAATGTTTCATCGAGAGTTCGACATAGGTTGTATTCTTCTTTTTACTCTCTTCCCAAAAGAAGGGGAAGAGGAATCGACAATTCTCTAGTAGAGAGCTAGTAGAGTCCCTTAGGCCATTACCAATGGAACGTCCTCTGGTGGAATATGATCATTCCAATGGTTGTCGTATTTTAACAGGTCCTGTTTGAATGTGTCCATTGTCATTGCATCCAGTGGTTGGAGATGATTGGAATGAAAGGCTGTGAAGTCTGCCAGGCTGGTCTTCCATAACAAACGTCCCCGTAGGGTATGTCCTTTGGCTTGCGTGATGTAAACGACGGCATAATCACCGGGATGTAATGCTGTTGTGGTAGAAGAATCCATTCTCCCCAAAACAAAATCATCATTCTTATTTTTCAGGAGTGTTGTTGGTTCGTTTCCTTGGTATTGTTGTTGTATCTCCACCAACATACGACGGATATCTTGTTCGTTCCAAGTACGAGCCGACAAGATCGTGTTCGTGTTACCCTCGTCTTGTTGTGTTTGGACACCGTATACGGAAAACAATACTCTTTTGTTTTGATCGGTTCTGCCATGCCAAGTTGCCATCCTTCCTTCGTCGTCCTGTTGTAGTGATTGTTGTACTGATGATTGTTGTAGTGATGATTGTTGTTGTTGCTTTTTGGTGGGACCCTCGACGAGTACCAGACGCAACTGTCCCGTTTCTAGTCGTACATTTTTGGCATGGACGTGTTCCCGAAAGACGTCGATCAATTCTTGTAACCTCCGTTGTTTGATCGATGCGGGGACGTTATCTTGCATGGTCCGTTGGGCATGAGTCTTTTCTCGCATCGAATATGCAAACAAAAAGGCTTGGTCGTATTGGACATGTTCCAACAACGACACGGTATCTTGATGTTCCTCTTCCGATTCGTCACAGAACCCGGCGATGAAATCGGACGAAACGGCGACGTCTGGTATGATCTGATGGACGGACTCGATCAGTTCTAGGTAGGCTTCTCGGGTGTATCCACGTTTCATACGTTTCAACATGGAGGTACTACCGCTCTGTGCGGGCATGTGAAGTTGCGAACAAACGTTGGCCCGGTCGGCCATCAGATGCAACAGCTCCGTGGGATAATCCTTGGGATGCGGCGATGTGAATCGGACCCGTAATTCGGGAGATATATCCGACACGGCTTCGACCAGGTCGACGAAGCGATATCCACCGGTAGTATGTACCTTCTTGATACGTGATCGAAATCCATCGTTGGATAATAATGATTGTTGTTGTCGTAATACCGTGGTCGTCGATTCGGGTCGTGCTAAGAGTGCGGATGGAGACGTATCGTGATACGAATTGACGTTTTGTCCCAACAGGACGACTTCCTTCAAATTTTGTGTATCGACTAAGTATCGTATCTCATCCAGAATGGATTGGTACGATCGAGATCGTTCCTTCCCACCCCGAGTGAAGGGAACGATACAAAAGGAACTGAACAAGAAAGAAAATATAAAGTTTGTTGTTGTTGATTTCAACGAGCAACAAAGCAACGCGAGAGAAAAAAAGACACACACAAAAAAAAAACCGAAAAATTAGTTGAATCAAAGCAACATCAACCAAAAATATAAACAATCGCAATATGTTTTCAACGGTTTGCAGCATCTTATATCCATCATACGCAACAAGATTATTGGTGATGATAATTTTATTCGTACGTACCATCGATTGGAACATCCACGTTGGATACTGACAAAGGTCGAAAACGGATTGGCGGCTTCTCCATCACGAATGGGGACGATGTCATGATAGGTTTCGTGGGAACTCAGTTCGACGTTCATCCTGGCCGTTTCTTGTTGTTGCTGTGTTTGTTTTTCTTCTTCTTGTTGTTGTTGTTGTTGTTTCTGATTGCTTAGTACGAGCATCAAATCCGTCAATAATTGTGGCAATTGTCGATATTGATCGGGTCCCACGACGAGTTGTGCCATGTCCTGTTGTAACAGTTTGGATTGTAAACGTTCGGCCATGCACCCTAAAACACCAACAACCTGTTGTTTCGATTTGTGTTTCTTCAATCCTCTCAATCGTTGCCATACCTTATCTTCCGCCTTTTCTCGTATGGCACATGTGTTGGTCAAGATAATGTCAGGTAGCGTTGTTGTTGCTGTTGTTGTTGTGGGTGTTGTTGAGGAGAGACGATCATCATTGGTAGTGTTGTTGTTGTTGTTGTTGTTGTGGTACTGTCGTTGTTGTTTCGGTAGTAACACTTCATGTTGACCCTTCCATTCTTGAAATCCATTTTGTATGAGAATCGAACGTACAATATCGGAATCATTGACATTCATTTGACAGCCATAAGTTTGAATGTGAAAGGTATAGGATGAAGTTGTTGTTATATTGGTACTATCGGTAGATTCATGTTTGTGTTTGTTCGGTGATAATGTCGTCGTCGATGAATGTACAAAATCTCCCAAAGTCAATCCATCATTTGGAATCAAGGAGGAGGATGATGAAGAAGAAGAAGAAGAAGATGATGAACGACCACCAGGTGGATGATTCGAATCTTCGGATACGATTGTTGTACTGGGTTGTACTTTCAAAGAAGAAGAAGATGATGATACTGATGATGATCCTGATGATGACACTGAGGAGGAAGAAAAGCACCGGTATTGTTGCTGTTGTTGCTGTTGTTGTTGTGACAACGACGACGACGACGACGACGGCAATCTTTGTAGTTGTGTTGTAGTAGGCCAGTACCAATTCCTCCATACAGATCCAACCGCCGATTCCGATCGACAACGACTATACCGTATAGCAGATACAGATGGTGGCGGTCGTCTCATGATTTCACTCGTTTCCAATTTTAAAAGAGAATAATAAATACGGTAGTAGTAATAATAATGTTGTTGTTGTTGTCTCTTTTTCTTTGGGGGTGGGGTGACTATGATGTGGATGAATTGAAATGATAAAATAATAAAATGGATGGATAGTACGACAGAACACTCCTATCTTTTCCATGAAGATGGTACCGTAGTCATGTTGTGATGACGATGATGATGATGATGATGTATGATACCGTTACCGGTATGTACGACCATGACACGGTACCGTACCTACTACCGGTAGCTACTTCGAAGTACCGTAGGTAGGATGTGTTGACTGTGAGTTTCGACTCTACGGTATTCTATGCGCGAGTAGCGAATGTTTCGGTCTGGCAGCCATCCCCTTCCCCCACAACTACATACCCATCATCACACAACCGATTTGCCGGTAGCTACGGTACTTACAGATAAAAGTACTACCAGTAAAAAAATTCGTAGACTACCGTAGTCTACCTACCGGTAGCTCTAGTAGTACAGCTGCATCCGATCCATCTGCTACCGTAGCTATCATACTCGGAGTAGCTACTACCTACCGTAGCTACCGGTAGGTAGTAGAGTACTCGTACGGTACTTCTGACCACTAAACCTGCAGTCTCCTCTCATACTACTGCTGCTGTATGTCTGTGTCTATCCACACCCTACTTGTCACATTGCACTCTCATAGCTTCTATGCATACACTTTCGTACTCGTCAGCTCGTCAGTCAGTGATCAAAACAATCATCTCACAGTCAATATAACAACACCATATGAGTAGTGAGATGATGATTGCATCCACAACAACAACAATAACAACAAGTAGTAGTAGTACTGGACCGTCGACTGTGATTGTTTCGCAGCTACAAGGTATCGTTGATGCATGGGAAACACAAAACTATCCAAAGGTGATAACACTTTCTCATGCCTTATTGAAACGTAAAAAGACGATTGGAGATTTGGATTTGACATTACCCTTACAACGTCTTGTACTTCAAGCATATCTTCAACAAGAAGATTGGGACGGTCTATTGAAGGAAGCTGCATCATCGTCCTTTGTTGTTGCAACAGTCAACCAACAAGAAGACATACAAGACTTGATCTTGTATGCAAAGTATCGGAAACGGGATTATCAAAGTGTCATCGACGAACTCACAGTTAATACCACTAATAAAAACATTTATGACAATGACAATGACAACAACAATGACACAACAACAACAACAACAACGTCATCCTTGTCCGTCTTGAAACAACATCTTTTGGCACAATCACTGTATCAATTGCAATTGAATTTGCAACATTGTTCGTATCCAACGATACAGTCCACGTATCAACCAATCATTGACAGTATCAACGATATCAACGATATCAACAGTAGTAGTACTACAACTGCAACAATAACAACAACAACACGCATTTCCAAGTTGGACCTTTTGACCAATCAAATTGCAACCATGATTTCGTTACAAGTCATTCCCATGGTACGAAGCACTACCGGTAATCAAGGAGAGGAACAACAATCGAACATCATCCAACAAGCCATTGAAATACTACAAAACAATGACAATGACAATTATGACGACGACGGAAAGACCGATTTGGCATTGAATGTTGGACTGTATCAGACATTGACGGCAACCACCACTACTACTAATCATCATGATTATCTTCAATTGGCTCGAGATATCAATCAAGATGATGCCAACAACGACGTCATTGACACAGCCTTGACGTGGAAACGACACTTTTGGTATCGCAATGATAACGACAACAACACCGATGATAGTAATAATAATGACAGGAACGACAACATTCACAACGGGAAAACGATCCACTACAACTACTTTTCCAACCCAAAGAATAATAGTCCCTTTTCGTCACTCACGGTACCACAATCCGTTGCACAATTCAATCAAACACTATTATTACTGGACGGTAGCAACAAAAATCGATCTGTATACAAGGTACCATCCCAACCTCATCCCAAATGGAATCGAATCCAAATTCAGCTGTATTGGTACAATCGAGCATTATTACAGTTTCAAAACGAACAATACGTCGAATGTATCGAATCGTGTCATTCCTTACGAAAGGTTACCACCACCAACAATACCAACAGCAATAGCAATACCATCTCGACAGCAACCACCAACAACACTGCTTCCAAGAAGAAAAAGAAAAACAAACCCACCACAACCACCACCACCAATATCACCACCACCACAGGTACCACTACTTTTGCCAACACTGAACTGTCCCCCGATCAAGCATGGTGGCAAGCCCGTATTGATGTTCTATTGGCACATGTTCTTCATGCTCAATCCAAACCGGCAGAAGCAATGCAACTGTTGCAGCAACGACTCGAACAGTTGAAACAACAACAGCAACAACAGCAACAACAATCAGGATCAACATCATCATTCACTATCGATCATGCCATTGCACACGTACAATTGCACCAATACGTCTTGGGCAACAATAACAATAACAAAATCAACAACAACAACAACAATAAGTCTCTTTCATCCATGAAACAACTCTTGGAAACACTCCCCGAGTCGATTCGGTCGTGTCCCGCCGTCCAATGGACGTTGGAAGAAATCAAGACCAAAATCGTGGAACAAAGTTATACCATCAACAACAACATCAATTATGAAAACAGTTCTTCTACCAATCAAAAACCACAAACGACGACTCTTCAACAAGCCAACATCCTGTTTGAACAGGGACAATACGAAAAGGCGTGTACCTTGTACAACCAAACGTTGACCTCTGACAACAATGACAACAATGACGACGACGAGGAAGAAGAAGTGATGGATGCAAAATTGCGGTACATCCAAGCATTGGTCCTCACCGGACAAATGGAAGAATCCCTCCAATTGGCCAAGTCTTTACCATTGATGAATAATGACGACGATGACGACACTGGTTTTTTGCAGATGGAGAAGCATTGGAACAAAAGGCCTTGCCTCGGTCCAACATCAGTACCAGTGCTGCTACTACTTCTAACAAAACGTTGGGTATCAATGGCGAAATAAATGACACAAACGATACACACAACAACCTTTCCAAATTGAAGAAGAAGGAAAAAATGTTGCGTTATCGGGCTAAAAAACGTGACGCCTATCTGCAACAATTACAATCCAAGGACCAATACAATCCCGATCGTCCCACAATGCCCAATCCGGAACGATGGATCCCCAAACACGAACGTAGTTCGAATCGACGCAACAACAACAACAGGGGACGGAACGCCGTCCAAAATAATAAATCGTCACAGGGTGGTGGATCCCAATGGGACGCCGAACGGTTGGATGCAGCGGCTCGTAGAGCCGGAAAGGTACCCATGAACAACACAGGACCGTCCTCGGCCAATATCAAAATCGGCGGTGGCGGCCCCGGAACGGGTAGTACCGCCGCACCAAGAGGTGGACGAAGACGGTAAACACACACACACACAAAGCACAAGGCACAAAAATATGACACGAAACAGCAACAACAAAAAACACACAAAAAAAGAACATTCACAACCTTGGCTTCCAGGTGGAGTCACATCATGATAATATATTACTTTAGTAGTATCTCCAATGATCACACGGCAGTACTATGGATAAGACGTAGTAGTGTGTTTTAGGAGTGGTTTGTCTAGGTAGATTACTGATGGTTCCAAAGTAAAAGAAGACACAATGGACCAAGATGATGAAAATAAATAATAAAGAATGATTAAAAAATGTACAATGGTACTGCTATAATATACAAAAAAGGAAATAATTCGTCGCGATCTCATAACAATGATGTTTTTGGGAAGCAGAGTGAGGATGTTTCCCAAGAATCATTATACAAGTCCAATTGGGTCGATCCTAGTAATATTTCTTTTCTTCTTCTTCTTTCTTTATTTCAATGCCAAAAAGCACCAAATAGATCCAATAGCAATGGCCAATATGGAAGACCACCAACTCAATCGTTGGGGCAGATCGGGTCGTTGAAAGACTTCTCCGGCTCGTCGGGTTCCTTCTCCGATGAGTGTCGTCGTGATGGCCATGGCTCCCATGGTACCTGCGGCATACGCGGACAAGAAGGCTAAGTTACCGCCCCAGGTTGCCACCGCCAATGCCGGTGCCAACGAGGGAGCACCGTCCCAAGAAAAGCCGTGCAAGAGTCCGTTGAAGATCACCGATCGGTTGCGAGATTCCTTAATGATGGCATCGGGTGATGCCGCCGCAGACGACAAGGATTGCTGAGAAAAGTACGACTCGTCCCATTCTTGGGCTTCCTTCAGGCCCAACACACCGATAACAATAAGGGACAGTCCGACGGCGATCTCCATAAAGTGTGACATGCCCTTGAGGAAATGCAAATGCGGTCGGAGTTGATGTTTCAACGAAAACCCGACGGTACCCAAAAGAGTAGCGGAGATTCCATGTCCCATGCCCCAGAGTGCACCAATCCGACCGGCCTTGTACCAACGCTGTCCACAACAACGGGGCAACAATGCCGCCAAGTGATCCGGGCCTTTATAATAATAACAATGTTGGTTGGGATTGTTTTAAGAAAAAAAGAAAGACAGAAACAAAATCGTCGAAAACAGATCAGGGGCAGATATAGCCGATAGTAGTCACAGTGGTAGTAGAACGAAGTGTGAGTGAACTGTAGTAGACGATAGTATGATTGAAGACATTACACATTGCAAGGATGGAACGATTAACGATCCAAGTCTCGAGACACAATCTTTTACTGTCGTCGTCGTCGTATCCAAAGTCATGCTCAAAATACAAAAAATACGGAAGTTCCTTCCAAAACCGCGAGGCTTCAACGTGGAGGTCTGTCCGTATGTACGTACAGGAAAACGACAAGCAACAGGGTACTCACCAGCAATGGCATGAAGCGCTCCACCCAGAATTCCACCGGTCAAGGCTCCAGCAATGGCACCAACGACCGGAGTCGCATGTAAGGATGTTGTCTTTTTCCGACTGACAATAGGCGTCGAAGTCGTCCTTGTAGAAATACTAGGACACGTCGAATGATGGAATTTCGAAATTGGTGCTTGATGATGATGTGTCGGTCGTAGTGGAGAAGAAGTTGTGGAGAAAGATTCTACTACTGTTGAAGTCGTTAACAGAAGTATCAGACAGGATGATATCAGCGAAGTTGTGCTGTATGCCTTCATGGTGGTTATTGTCTGTATTGTTGTTTTCTGATGATGATGATGTGCTCACAAAAATATAATACTACTACGTACAAAAAATAGTATGATGCTCTATTGACTTTTTGGATTCCTCCGCGTTTTTTTTGTGATTGAAATCAACTGGAATCTCGTGAACGACGGTCGAAGGGCAAAAATTTGATGATGATGACGATGCTGGCGACTGGCGACTATCGTCGTATGATATGATGATGCGACGACGTTGGTGGCTGTGTCGGATTGATGAAAAATGGGATGACGAAGTTGAAGCTGACGATCGACCAATGAAAAATGATCTCTCTACCATAGCGTTGTACCGTAGAAAGGTACCTTGGGAGGTAGTACTACAGAGTTGCTCTTCTCCATTCGAACACGACTGCACACTGTTCTCTTGCACGAATCGAGAAAAGAAAAGACACAAACGACGTAACGCGAATCCAATTTTGTCTACGATTAATTAATTTTGGAAAGTCACAATCACAATAGACATCCACCATCATCAAAATCGAACGCTGCTGCATCACCTTCTTTTGATCGTAGAACGATACATTCCATACACTATTGCTCCTTGCATTCACTCTTGCAATACAAACAACATGAATCGTAACACCCTTTACAGTGTCGTACCGCACAGTGCTGACAGCACTGATGTCTATCATTGCGGATACAAGGATGATGGTGATGATGATCTGGAATGGCAATCACCAAATTATGATGGTGATTGTAACAACGACGTCGAAGACTTATTAGATAACAGTGACGAAGATGATGATGATGGTGATGATGATGATGATGAACCGGAGTCCAGGATCGTGTCTATACAAGTCTCTCGCCACATATTGCCGGATGGATCCGTTCAAAAGGTCAAGGAAACATTTTTCAAGAATGGAACAAAAACTACTACTACCACTAACCTTCCTGGTGATTATGGTTGCGGTGTCATACAAAAACAACTTCAACAACCAACATCATCGTCAACCACTCGAGGACTATCTCTCAGTCACACCATGACATCAATGACACAACAACCAACCATTACGAATCAACATCTACTTGATCATCCACGCCAACCATCCTGGGAACGAAAACGTCATTCCACAAAGATCGAATACTTTTCCTTACCCCTCGCTCCTTCCTCTTCTTCTTCTTGGGAAATCCACGATCATAGCAACAACAAGGCCCTGCCGCATTCCACTCCAGCTCGAATCACATCGTACATTCTATCCAAGTGTTTCATTTGCGGGATGGGAATTCTATTGTTACTCGCGCTACTGCTGCTGATGTTGTTCTGGTGCTATCATCACAACGATGGCAACAATGATGATAGTATCAATTGGTATTCTTGGCCATTTACTGCAGGGATGCTTCAGCATGACAATGGAATAATTGTCCTTTTGTAGTAGATCAAGTACCTCTTTTGCCCGCGAAACGGTCTTGGCTTTTTTGGATGGCGTTCACGAACATGTAAAAAATCGCAAGCCTGTCTGCTCTCCTTCCTGGAATGCTTGATATTCAGAGTGCCTGTGGTTGCCGCTCAGGATGGTAGCGCTACGAGTAATAATGTTAGCCAGATTTATGAAAGATCTTGTCAAGGACAAAAGGTGTCACTTCTCAAGATAGTATATATTGCGTCCAACGCCTAGTTTTGTGTATACAATGTCTATTTGGAAAGATAAGACACAAAAAATAGCTTCCGATGAACGAACAAAGAGGATTTGTTGTCCCTTTCCATAGGATTTATTGTACCTCTTCTTCCTTTCGGTGCCTACTAGATTCTCTGTGATGATTTGTCAGTCTCCTACTGATCTACTAGCATCGTCTTGCCAGCCCAGTACAGTGTAAAAATGCCAGTGTCGTATATGGCCCTAACCCTCCCTTTTACAACTGATCCAGAATTTTCACTTGAGTAGAAGGGGAAACATGCAGACGAGAGGCACGTTTCCGTACCCGCTGAAATCAATCAGCACTACTGCACGTCGATGTACTACCGTAGTTGTATCTTAATCTGGAAGCGGTAGGAAGCTGGTGCATGATTTGCTCCGCCCCATTGGAAGCCAGAGGCATGTGAGCCTGGCTTCCCTAATCGATAGCACATGGTAGTTGATATAGCCTGTTTCAAATACTACAGTAGTATTCCTTTTGATTTAACATCCTCAAGCTTTGATGCTTCCCCTCGAGTCCCCCACCCCACTTTTGTGAACGGTGAAATAGTTTTTTCACATCCCAGCCAAGCGGCCGATCGACTTTCAATTTTTCCCTCCCTATGGAACGAATCGATATCCAAGTCCTTTTAGCACAGATTTGTAACGAAAAGGGGGGAAGATGGACAGACACAAACATGAATACATTGAATTCATCATCAAGTTCAGCTGGTAGTTTCCATAGCCTTAAAATAGAGCATGGAATGGCTCTGATCACAAATCCTGCACGCCCCGAGAAAATGAGTCCAGAGTTACTACTCTGCTAGCTAGAGGAGTACCGGTACCACTGCTACGCACAGTAAGTACCTGTTGCTGATGGCAAACGAATGTAGCTTCTCTTCTGAGGCCCGAGGGAGGCCGGATGCGTCATACTTTTTGTCCCAGGAATACGACTCTAGCTAGAGTACACGGAAAGAATGAAGGATGTAGAGTAGGTCTCTCCTCTAGCTAGTAGAGTAGTCAACAAGGTGCTCGTTGTTACAGTTGGTCCGAGTATGTCGAAAAAATTATGTATGTACGTGTTTTTAGGTAGCAAATGTTTATGGTCCCGCGACCACCGTACAGCCACTTTCTCCCCTGAACAACAAAACACAGTTGACATCAATCAATCATCATCAAATTCGAAAAACACGACTCCAAGGTGCGCGGGCACAAAATGCGATTCCCCTCACATGTGCATACCCGTTCCGAAAAGTTAGAAGAGGAAAAAAATGACGTTGGATCGGTCAGAAACGATCGGATGGCACTGTTTCTCATGCTGAAAGAAAACATCAGTTTTTCAAAAACTACATTTGTGCCCGTATCTCCTACTACGATTTCTTCCGAGCTGACAGCAATTTCGATTTTCGAGTGACGCTTTCCACACCAAAATCAACTCTCACATTCTTGGCGACGACTTTTTAAAAATGATGGTTTTATCTTCCAACAATCTGTCCTCCTTGGTCTTTATCGCCTTGACGTTAGTTACCCCAGGGCCTTGCTTGGGCAGCTCTCGGGTAAACCGAATCAATCAAGTCGAATGTGAATTCTTCACCAACCGCTTATACGTTTCCAATCGCAACCTCGCGCTCGTGGAGAAGGAATACGTGGACATTGTATCTCGTTCCTTGCAAGGCAATTGTCTGTCCGACGAGGGAGAAATCCAGTCTTGCAGTTTTAGTGTCGTTTCATCCGATGCTGGGGATAATTTTTTGCAGGAATGCGCTAACAACGCCGAGGGGGGCATCTGGGCGTACCAGCTCAATGCCCGATGCGGCAAATCCGGCACCGACGACACATCGGTTGATATCCAAATGAGCGATGTTTTCATCTGCGCTTCCGTGGACTGCACAGCCGATGGTGTGAAGAGCTTGATTTCTGATTCAAATTATTTAGAATCTCTCTCGCAAGCCGGTTACACCTGTGTATCCAGTGGTACAACAAGCACTAGTGTGCTGGCTCTGGCAACCTCTGGTGCAACAGCCATCGCCCCGACATTGTTAAGGTTGACCGTGACAGTCACAGCAGTGATTGTTGGCCTGGTGATGGTTCACTAACTTGGCTGAAGTGTCCTACTGTGGGATGAACTGTCGTAAGGAGGGGAAAAAGCAGCTAGCGTAGTCACCGAACCCCCATCAAGAGTTAGCAATCCAGGTAATCCTCCTCTCCTACCCGCAGAAAAGGTCAATCCTTTTTTCAGAGTGGTGTTTGGTCAAGTCTGCCCAGCCCACTGAAGAGTGTCCGATGGAGAAACGGAGGATCCATGATCGATAGTGGTACAGTAACCGGGCATAGCTACAACAAAAAATTTCAAGTCCTCTGCAGAGAAACTGCCTCATTGGTTCAATGGAGAGAAAATGTATCAAGTTCGATTAAACCTAGACTCTCCTCACAGTATAACCTTGATCGTGTTGGTTGCGCGGACCAAAAATAGTGTGCGGTGGTTGTTGTATGAAACTTACGACTGCGCCATGACACCTGTCGCATAAAGTATAAAGTCGGTAGATGTCACAGTGGTGCGATCATGCGAACCACGCTGTTTCATAGAATCATTTCTCCCGGATTGTTCGAGGTCAATATTTGAAAGACAGCCCTGGATAGTTTTTGTTGAGACCTGCCCGGAGCGAGTATATCGGCAAGCAACAAAGCCGGGGAACTGTTTTCGTTCTGCTGCAGTTCCTGATAGGCTTGCCAAAGAGACTGACATGTGGGGTATCGATCCACAACATTTTGCGCCATGGCCAGAGAGAGACCTTGTATGGACTGGAGCTGTCGCAGCCATACATCTTTGACTCGATCCACCGGATTATCGGTGACTAGGTTCGGCCCATGTTTGATTTTTCGTACACATTCCAACTCCGATACGTGATTCTTGTAGGGTTTTTGACAAATGGCCCGAGCCATTTTGTGAAGTATCAGCTGAATGAAATCTTCGTTTGGACAGTGCATACATTCCACCTGAAATTGGACCAACAACCACTGGATCGCATCATGGAGTTCCCATGCCGTAGGCAGCGAAGTCGTATCTGCTTGGGACCGTCGACGATGTTGGACCCACATTTTGTCTAATGTTTCTGGAACATTGCGGAGAAGAAGAAGCATTCTGGGTTGGACATGGGGAGAGACATGCCAAACTTGTTGCCATTTTGATTGGATGGAAACAAGCCACTGTTCCAATTTTGGGTAATCGTCGTCTTCGGTCTTTTCTTGACGTTGCAACATCGGTATGAAGTCATTGGCTTCCACCACCAAGACCAAATCTTGGATATGTTGGTACTTGTCTTTTTGTCCTTTTTTGAGACAGTCAATGGCATCTTTGGCACCGCCATGAAGAAAGTCTTTGCGAATAAATTGAACGGCTGCTGGTGCCATAGAGAGATTACTTGGATAGGAATGAACAAGAAAGTCACCTGAGAGCATTTGGACCAGTCCAAGTACGTCGTTGTCAAAAAGGAACGGGTCCATCAAGATGGCAATCTCATCGTGTCTGTACTTTCCATTGGTCTGATTGAATGCTTCGTTCTTTCGTTTCTTGGCCGCTTTTTCATCTTGCTTTTGTCGTTGTCGTGCTTCCCTTTCTTCCTGTCGCTTGCGAGCCTTGTTGTTTCTTTCTTGTTCTTGTTGTGCTTCCCGTTCTCGTTTCTTTCGTTGCTTGATTTGATCTCGTGTCTCAAAGGTCGGTTTGGACAATAACAAGTTATCGTCCTCATCGTCTGAGGAGGAAGACGACGACGAAGAAGAAAAGGTGTATGGTTTTGTTTTGTTTAACATACTATTTGTGGTGGTGCCTGTGGTTCCTAGTGATGCAGTGTGAATTGTAGTCGATGACAGTTTGGATGACAGCAATGGCTTTTCGGAATTGGTCCCGTTGATTGATAATTCCTGGTTGTTCTGTTCGTTTGTAGTTATAGTGGATGATTCCTTCAATGATCGTGGTGGTGAATGAAGAAGATCAATAATTTCGACCTTGTTGGTACTTGCCCCTGTTTGACTTTGCTTGTCAACGTTGCGAGTATTGTTTGTTTGATTTTTCTGACGTCTTTCAGATTTGATGGGACAAACCAACGGTTTCTGTTGTTGTTGTTGTTGCTTCCCTATGTTTGGTGGTAAGATTTCGAGGGAACTGTCGTCATTGTCGTCTCTGTCGTCGTAATCATTATTGTTATTACTATTACTACTAGAATTGACGACGTTGGAAATTTGGTTACTGTGGATTGTTTTGTTTGATTTGTTTTTGATAGGAATGCTGTTTTCCTCGTCACTGCTACTGCTGCTGCTATCGACACTGTAACATGGCCTCGCCAGTTGAGGTGGTGGTGGTAGCCTCTTCTTTCCCTTCCTTGAATCTTCCATGGCGAAAAACGAAATTGGAAGCACTTTGGTTTCAAAGGAGCGTACGGATGGTGGGGACTGCTGTTGGAGGAGTGATGAGTGGCAAAACAGTCCATCAAAACAGCCGCTTTGGTGAGAGACTTGCAATTGTTGTGATTGTTTTATCTTTGTGTCATTGACAGTGTCTGTTCAATCTACTCCGAGTAACAGTGGTTCTCGGTATACTCGATGGAGACACTACCGTACATACGTACTGGTAGTATCTCGCTACCGTACCTAAGTACCCCTTTACTGTCGTATGGTACCTTATTACTTGCAAATCCAGTACGAAGTTTTGGGTACCGTACTACCGGTACATACGGTTCTCGTATGATATCTCTCTAAAATGGCTTGCTATGCACATATCATACACCAGGTATGATACACAGTTATTAGGGGCCCTCCTCCGGTACTCCCGTTCGGGCAGTATTTTTTAATCGCGCATGCCGGCCTACAACCATAGAGTTTTCGGATTGTCGAAAAAGGCGAAGAATCCCAAAAAAAGGGACAGGAGCGAATCATCTTCACAGTCAAAAATAAAATCTTTATTTTCATCTTCGTCATCATCATCGAGAAAAGAGTAAAAGTCGACGAGAGAGAGAGAGAGTTGATCTTTTTTACTCTATTATTCGCTTGAAGCCGAAATCAATTCTTCTCAGCTCCACACTGCATCTCAAATCATATTGAACTTGACCGATTACGTCGTCCTTTATTCATCAGTAGTTGTAGGAAAATACATACAACGTTCCTACTTTCATTGTCTTGTCGTCATGTCGTCATCGTCGGCTACCGAATCGTCGTCGTCCTCCCCTCCAGTGGATCCTTCCTCCACCAGTAATAGCAATAATCATGACAATACCGACAACGACGACGACGACAACAAGGCCTCGCTCGTGTCCAAAATTTCGTTCCATCTGTTTGGAAACAAAAACGAAGATGACGAAAGCAACCAAAAGCTCATGGAACAAATGGTCTTGAACCAAACCGATGTCGACGACGGCGGTGATGATGATGATGATGACGAAGAGGCAACGGAGGCCACTAAAGATACAGAACAAGACACCAACACTGACGAAAAAGAGGCCAAGTTGAACGTTTGGACTACCGTTGCCAAAATCATGACTGGCCAACAGCCCGTGAACATGGATACTGTTGTGGAAATCGTGTCGGCTGCAATGGCACAACAGGAGGGAGAACTATCGGATACCAAGTCAACGCTATCTGCTGAAGACTTTAAAGTTGTCATTCAAAAAGTGTTCGAACAGTTCAAAGGAAACTTTGAGGACGTTCCTTTAGATAAGATCGATCCTCTGGCGTTCCTATACTACCTGGAGGGACAAGATGCTCGTAAAAATCCAAGCTGGAAGCGACGCTTGCATCGATTCATGCCATCCATCAAAATGGAAACGGTTTACGGATTGCACGATGCCCTGTATTTGTCACAACTGGCCTATGTTGATACAATCGATCATGTCCAACTTGGACTTCACAATTACAAGGGTGCCAAGTACGAGTTGGTATACTGTACCACCCAAGGAAACCCGCAACAACCGGCACACTTTATCGTCATCAAAAAGGGTGGGAGAGTCCCCGACGCCGATCCGAACGCCTGTGAACAAGGCAAAAACGATCCTAAAAAGGGACCGATCTTTCCCTTTTTTTCGCGCAACACGAGCTACATCGAAATCGTCCTCGTCGTCCGTGGAACGAAAACACTGGAAGACATGGTCTCGGATGCGCTGTTGGAGGCATCACCCTACAGGGACGGCTGTGCTCACGATGGTGTCTGTCAGTCCGGCCGATACCTCGTCGAAACACACACCGACCTTTTGATGAAAATTCTGAAAATGTCCGGCAGGGACAAAATCAAATTGACCCTCCTCGGTCACTCCTTGGGTGCCGGAGCTGCTTCCGTTGCATGCATGGAGTTCAACGACAACGACAAGATTGAAGCAACGTGCATCGGCTTCGGTTGTCCGGCCTTGGTCAATAAGGAGATGAGCGAAGAATGGAAGGATAAAATCATCACGGTCGTTAGTGATTCGGACTGTGTTTCCAGGATGAGTGGAGCTACAGGTAGAGAAACTACTGGGATGGACGGAACCATGGATTGTCGTTGAATGTACCGTTTCGGATACACGAGATGAACAATTTTGCACTCATACGGGTACATTCTTCTTCTTCTTTCCTTTTTTTCATTCGTAGCTGCCAATTTGCTCATGGATCTTTGTGAGTTCCAATATGAGGAATACGCAATGAACGACGTTACTCAGGTAGGAGGACATCGGAGCTGCATGTCTCGTGGCTGCACAACGTGGCTTGGTCTTTTTAGCGTCTCTCACAAAACTTTTTATTTAAAACACACACACACACACACACACACACACACACACACACACACACACACACACACACACACACACACACACACACACACACACACACACACACACACACACACACAACTTCAAACAGTTTGTGAACATGATATCAGAAAAGGCTTCGTATCTGCTTCCAACTGACAAGAAGGAAAGTGTTATGAAGTGGTTCTCTGACCAGATCCATCAAAATGCCAAACCCCTCAAGGATTTGCCAAGACGAGAAGTAATTCTGTACCCGCCTGGAAGGTGCATCCACTTCTACCGAGACGGTGTCGGAATAGCTGCAGTACGTTCAGACCGTATGATTCCCAACGTTATTCAGAAAACCTGTTTCGGGGTGGTTTGTTCTTATCAATTGTTGTTGTACTTGTTTGCTTTGTGCGTTGTGTGTGTATATATACAATATATATAGGTGGAAGTTCCATGTACGTTGTTCAACGAGTTCGACGTGACAAGGACAATGGTGGACGACCATCTCGTCCCAACAGGATACAACGCGTTGTTACTCGAGGCGATGCGCAGCCATTTGAAGGATACTCAATTCCAGTTTCGGAATGATGTCATGGAATTACTCAAAATGACCAACCAAAGCGAAGAAGAAAGTAATGATGAAGACAAAAAAGAAAGATGAGGAGGAAAAAAGTGGATGAGAGGGAGACAGAGAGCTGCATGCGATTTCCTGGTACGGACGTTGACGATATTCTTTTCGGGATTTACGTACTTCTTTTTGAAAAAAACTACGCGGAGTATTTGCTTACTGTAGTAGTATAAAACTATGCCAAATTATTACATTAATTGAGATGCGTCCAAGGATAGTGTTGTGTTGTAGTGACGGGATTGATGAAGCCCTCCAGAGACTTCATTGCATGGATAATTTCCCTAGAGTATTGCGTGACAAAATTCTATTCCGCATGTGGTAGAGCATCAGGAAGATGCCATCGTGATAAGAGGCCTGGCTTTGATAAAAGGCTCCGATCCTTTGCTGGCGCAACAGTCAGACGTATCCCTTCCTTTCTTCTTGTAGTAGTCGCATAGATGCAAATAGGGCGACTGTGTTCGAGCTGCCTTCTTGGAACCAATCTGGTCGAGCATGAGAAAGATGCCGTCGAAGCACAGGCCTGGTTCGAAAAGGCTCCTATCCTTTCCGGGCCCACCAGCCAGACGTATCCCATCCTTTCTTTTTGTGGTAGTCAGATAGATGCGAGTAGGCCGACTGTGCTTCCGCTGCCGTATACGAACCGATTTCAGCCTTGCCGACCGGTTTCTCAGCTTCGTCGTCACGACGGCTCTTTTTGAGAGGAGGCTCTCCGCCCTCGGAAGTCGCCTTCCCTTCTTGTGCGGCCCGTAAAAGGGCATTGTATCGTGCATCCGAAAGTTCAGCCGCGGCTTGGAGACGTCCATCACCAACTACTAACAGAGAACGGATAGAGACAATGACAGATTCGATATCGTTGATTGGGTTCCATCCGTCTTTGGTCAAGAGTTCGGCGCAAAGTGCGCCGTTCATGACAAATCCGGTCTGCCGTTTGAATCGTGGCTTGACCACACGAACAAACGGGGGTTCAAACGGATACTGCTCGGGAAATTTCATTTCGAGCTCAATGTGATCAATTCCTAGAACCATCATGTCTTTGGCAAGGTTGGAGTCTGGATCAAACTGGAAAAGATTGATGGTCCACAATTCCATGGAATCTTCCGACTGGGGAGCCAAGGAGAATCCGGCTTCTTCCGTGTCTTGGTTCATGATACGGTATAGATCCTGTGCCAATCGCCGCTTGCTTCCACTGGTTTCTTGCTGTGCCCGGAGTGACATGTTGACGGCTTCTCGAGTGGGTTCACGCCACTTCTTTCGGGAGTTGGCTTCGGATGATTCGGCAACAGCATCTGACGAAGACGACTTGGAGGCGTCGCCCGTGCTTCCACTCGTTGGGGACACATTGACGCCAGTGGCAGCAGCACCAGATTCTTCTTCAATGCGTGCAGGCGCCATGGACGAGGCCGTGGGAACACTAGGTGCGGCTGCTGTTACAGCTTCCGTAGCCACTAGAAATCCCGAGAATGCTACGTCATCCTCATCTTCGTACTCGTAATCAGACTCATCATCATCATCCAGGTCATCACCGTTTTCTCTGGAAGCATGGTTGACGTTGGTTGTAGTAGAGACAGCGGCACTAGCAGCGCTGTCAAACTGGGTGGAGTTGCCCAATGATTTCATGTTGTTGTTGGGACTGGTGCTGTTATAATCGTCCTCTTCCACTTCCACGTTGTTGCCAGATAGAACAGTGGCACCAGTACCAGTAGTAGCAACCCCAGAGTTCTCCACTACAGGAATATGATTGGGGCTCCCGGTTGTGTCTACTGTTCCTGGGACTGTTCCGTCTGGATTCTTCGTTGCTGGAGGAGCCGCAATCACTCCACAGTCATCTTCGGACGATCGACGTCTGGCCGTCGCCAAAGAGGAGAACCCGGATTCTACGCGTACAACAACGGTATGCAACGACGACGAAGGGGGTTGTGGGACCGCCTCGTCTTCGTTTGATTGACGGCGTTTTGCAGAAACATTCATGGTTTATAACAGAGTATGATAGCGGGACGTAGAGTAATGGATAGACAGAATGTAAAAGAGAAACGGTTGGGTCAATGGAGCTGAATAATATGATGTAATCGTAAAGGAGGGAAAACAACTGGCGTCGACTTTTGAAGAAAAGACACTACGTATGAGGCCTGATACGTAAAAAGTACGCAGTAAATTAACTGAAAGGGAATGTGAAAAAAAATAATGGGGAGAATACGAAGAAAAGGAGGATCATCCAGTCTTCACTCACTGTCAACTCACAGTCATCGATTTACAGTTGTTGTTTACAGTTAACTGTAAAGGATGAAGAATGGCGAACGCTCCTTTAAAGGGGGGGGGTGCTGCACAGAGGCGTTTCTCTTCTTCGAGGGAAAAAAATACGACAGAAACAGATCGTACCTTTTCTCCTCCCCTCAATGAATTTTCCGTTAAATAATGCTACACTTAACTGTTAAACAATGAGATGTTGATGTCGTTCCACTCGGAGTGCGTTCCGAAAAAATAGAGAGAAATACGCAAGCACCAGCGAACCCCATGGCTACCCCAGTAGGATAAGAGCATACGAAAACTATTTACAGTACATACGAAGTGCCAATTCTAGCTACCGTAGACACAACTACCACGACACAACAATCAAAAACAACAACCGAAGATCAGCCCACTTATTTGTGCATTTTATTGGAAGGAACAAGAGTCTGGTTCAAATCAACTGTCATCCTTTTATTATTACAGTAGAAAACCAAAAGAGTAAGTAAACGATCGTCAAGAACGGGCGTTCTACTACCGTAGGAGATTGCGGAGAGACAAGGCCCCATTCATCCATCCATCCTTTTCCGAGGATCGTCGTCCAATGGTTGCCAATGCGTTTTTCTTGTTCTCCTCGAGGAATCGAAATGATTCTTCTGCCTTTCTGTGAAAAGGGAAATGTTGGAGATACTGATACTTTCCTTTTAGTTGATTGGAATACCGTGTTCTTCATTAGTCTGTTCTTTTTTTCGATTGGGATGAACGACCGATCTACTCGTGGACAATAACAAACTCGGATTGAAATTCGTTCCACATTGTCATTGGTCCTTATGTCCTCTTGTCCCCCCCCCCAGACTTTTGGTTGGTCAGGGTTTGAGAATACATTGTTGACTCACTTTACTATTGGTATTTTATCCGTGAACTGTTCACTGTACTGACAACCCATCATCAACACATAGGTCAGGTCAAGATGGGTGGAACCAAACGCATGTCCATGGAGGAAAAGCGAAAGGCAATCCTAGAGTACGTTGCATCATCATTGGCTGACATGGTATCTAACATAGTTGATAAATGAACGCAATCTCACTTACTGTATTCGGTTGCTACGTTCTCCCTTTTACCTTTGGTCAGGATCTATCACAAGGATCAACTGGTTTACACGGAAAAAGAGATTTTCGCCTTGGCCGCCAAGGCTGGAATCAATGCCAATTCCATCCAACAAGTCCACGATGGACTGATCGACGATGGGTTGGTGGACAAGCAAAAGATCGGTGGGAGCAATTTCTTCTGGAGTTTCAAGGGCAAGAAAGACCGACAAGCTCAGATTCAGCACCAAAACACTCTCAAGCTCATCGAAGAGCTCAAACCGAAACTGGAAGAAGCCAAAGCTACATTGGCCGATGCCAAACGGGGACGAGAAGACGACGAACAAGACGGGGACGGGGAGAGTAGTCGTGCCAAAAAGCTAGCTCGTTTGGCAGAGTTGTCCAAGGAAAAAGCCGCTCTGGAGCAAGAACTGGAGGCTCTCCGGGAAAATGATCCTGCCGCCTTGGCCGATTTGTAAGGATGGATCTTCTTTTTTCTCTTTTTTTTTGTGTTTCCAAAAAAGCCTCATATAATTTTGCTTTTGTTTTCACATCCTTCTCATTTTGAAATATACAGGGAAAAGGAATTACAACTGGTGACTCAAGCGGCCAATCGCTGGACGGACAATATTTTTGAATGCAAAAACTATCTCGTGAAGAAACGCGGTATGGAAAAAAAGGAGGCCATGAAAATATTGGGCATTACGGCCAATTTCGATTGTAAGTCTGGTCGTCTTCGGGAAAACGAGTGATGGTGCAATGATGAGAACGATGTTGGATCTTACTTCGGTTTTCTATTACATCATTGCCACAGACCCCGATCAGTCGTAAATCCTATTGACCTTGTGCGGATTCCCAAGGGGTACGATGAGACGCTCCCACGTGGTGTAGAAATGGCGAATGTCTGTATACCGTATTATGATGGGACATTTCCTTGCCACCGCTTGTAACGAAGATGATGATGGTAGTATGATTCGATAGTTTGTACTGAGTATTTCGTGGGGTCGGAATATGCTTCGAGTACTTAAATCCCAAGCAACGCAGACGAGAGATTGACTTTTGGAGAGTTGTGTCTCGAGAACAATCATGGAAGAATCATTCTATGATTTTTTATATTTTGCTTCTACTAACTCATAATAATAATAGTATACACGGAGTACGGAGTACAATAGTTTTCTGTCCCGTAGCTGCCCAAGTATCGGTATCATAGCTTCATGGAGTTAGTTTTGTGTGGTCCTTCTTGCTGTTGTTGAGTATGTATTGTACCACATATCCGTAGCTATAGGACGATAGATTTATAACTCAGGTTGACGTCATCCTCTGGTCATTTTCTTCTCTTTTCTCCCACACATCATCATCATTTCAAAACCATCATCCCGAATCCCGAGCTCCCACCGCTCTCTTCATACATCTCATCATCATCATTCGGAAAGTTCATGTTCAACCGACCCAACAGAAGTTCTAATTGCTGTTAAAATTGTACCACAACTCCTTTTGCCGCCTACAACATTGAATAAGCAGCAATAGTGTAAAACTTTTCCTGGCAGTTCTTGCAACGCTCTCTCCTGTCTGTGACAACCACAACAATAATTCGAACAACACCCAGCCAAATCATATATATAAAACTATTACTGCTACGGAGTAGTACAAAATAACAATAATGACTGCCCTTTTGCCGTTGGTCGATGGCGACGCTGCTGATCAAGTCGTACAAGTTAACACTATGAACTGCAACAATAACAACAACGATAATAATGCTGATGATAATGGTCCTACTGTCGTTTCATTTCCTGATTGGGTCAATACGGAAGAATGGGGCGAGGCATTGGATGTACCGGAGTGGCGACAACATCAAGAAAGTACCAACGACGTCAATAACAATAACAACAATGCGTATCGCCTCAAACATGGATGGAAAGGAAGAGATTTGATGCACGACGTGGATTCTCCCGTTCGTATTTTTTCGTATCATGTCCAATACGGGTCCGGAATGAAGGAATCCATCGAACGAGAAAACGACAGTACAACAACTACTACCACCACTGATGTGGATGTGGATGGCACGACTACACACAATCAATCGGACGATTCACCCATGTCGTCGTCGTCCTCGTCTTCTAGTCTTGCAACACAACAACAACGAGGTGGTGTTGGCACAACCTTACGCGGTATTGTCCATTTTACCACTCGTGCCGAATCGCATGCCGGGTATTGTCATGGTGGTAGTATGACCAGTGTCATGGACGATGTCATTGGTTGGACCGCCTTTATGGTGACAGGCACGTGTTTGCCGTGGACGGGATTTACCGTACAAGTCAATTGCAGCTTACAAAAGCCCATATCTGTCGGGTCGTATCTGATGGTACAAGGAACGATCACAAAAGTGGAACGACGAAAGGTATTTGTAGAAGCATCGTTGGTCGATCCATCACAACACCAACGGAATCCTGTCGTCCATGCAACAGGTACAGGCCTAGTAGTGATGAATCGAGGTTTGTTGCCAGAATCGTAGGAGCAAAACCAAACACACACACACACATATTAATATATTCTGGTAGACCACCTGGTTGGTAGTTTTGATTATACCACAAACGGAATACGTATTACTTCGAGGTAGATGATGATGGCTTGAAAGAAGAAGTAGACTACCTACAACCTACAACTAGCTACGGTACCAGTAGATACTACCGGTAGCTAGCTACCGTAGCTATCTAGAGGTAGGTACGGTACGTATGATAGGTACCGGTACTCTACTACCGGTAGACACAACTCCAACAATCGTATACGATGTACATACGACTAATCATCGTACGTTAGGGAGCACATAAGATAGTACGGTATATGAATACCTTATCAAGTTCGCTGTGATGATGAGAATGGAGAGGAGAAAAAAAGCCAATCGGGATAATCTTCTTATAGTCACTACAACAATCATCAACTCTCTAGCTAGCTAGCTAGCTAGCTAGCTCCCCGGTTGATCGTCCATGTTGTAGACAAACATCCTTGACTACTACTGTGCGTTTCTATTTGTGTGCGCAGCTGCCAACACAACCAGTTTCTACGGATCGTCGTTTGTGTTTGTGTTGGTTAGTGTGTGTGATCACACAAAACAAAACCATTCAATCCCCCATGCCGTTTGAAGCATCATTATCATCTTCCACCGACGAAACGAGAACGACAACAACAACTTCGTCTCGTTCCATCCAACTGTTGAAACAACGATTGAGTGGATTTGAAACCGAACAAGGAAGATTACAGGGACTTGCTTACGTTCCGTTAGAGAAAGATGAGGTTGTCATAACAACAACACCCAAGGCAGGGACGACATGGATGCAGCAGGTATGATACGAAAGAAACAAACATAGAGGGGGGGGGGGGGGGGGGGAATGCTACACGACAAATTTGTACACATAATTCTCCTTGCTGAAAATTTGTCTCTTTTCGTTCTCTCTTTAAATAATACTATTCTAGATTTGTCATCAACTTCGTTCGGCACGGGATTGTGGTGGTGACATGACGTTTGACGAGATCAGTCGTGTCGTCCCTTGGTTGGAATTGGCTGTTGATCAAGGACAAGATTTGTATGCACCACAGTACGGTCAAGAACGGGACTGTCCACGCATGTTTAAAACACATGCCTGGGAAACGGATTGTCCCTCCTTCCCCAAGACGATCGTCGTGCTTCGACGACCCGAAGATGTCGTGGTTAGTTTTTACAAATTCTTTGAGGGATGGTTCTTTGATCCTGGTACTGTTGACTTGTCATCCTTTGCGAAAGAATTCTGGTTAGCGAGAGGTGTCCCATCCAACAAGATGCAGAATGCATCCTACTTTGTACATTTGATCTCTTGGTACGATCGACGACACGATCCAACCGTATTGTTTGTTTGCTTTGAGGATCTGTTGGAGGATTTGGAAGGACAAGTCCGAAGGATTGCTCGTTTCATCAGCAATGACACGGTACGTTTTTGTTTTTACTGTTGCTGCTGCTGCTGACGAATGATGATGTTGATGTGGTATGACGACTTCTATAACATTATGTTTTTTTCCCCCTCCTCGTGTGCGAAATTGTCAACACCACACTTCGGTTGCTTTTCTTTCAACAAGTATCAATACGACCAACCAGATATTGTCAACGTCGTTGTTGAAAAGGCAAGCTACGAATTTATGAAGGAACATTCATCCCAATTCGATGAAAAGTTATCCAAGATGGCACGCAATGAGGCGTGTGGTTTACCAAAGGATGCGGGAATGAACCATGGGAAGATTGGAGAGGGAAAGGATCGGAATGGTGACGTTGTATTGTCCGATGAAATCAAGGATGCGATCCAAAGGAAATGGAACGACATCGTCCTTCCTGTCACCGGCTGTGACAACTATGACGACCTGAGGAATCAGTTGAAAACGTTACAAAATAAATAATGATAATATTATTAATCCTTTTCAGACGAAACAAATAAAATGTTTCTTTTTTTGAATTCCTGTTCGTTGTAATGATTTGCAGAAATCGTCCAACAAATTTCATGAAAAAACTATAGTTATTTTTATTATCGTTACTATAATAATAGTCCTTGCTAGCTACTAGTAGTAGAGAGTTTCTCGGACGGGCCCATGATTGCAACTTAGTAACAGAGTGTAAGCTATGATGCCTTGGCGTTTGCATGTTCTTCAATATTCTGTTTCAGAGGATTCCTGTTCAGACATCTACTCGGAGTAGCTAGTAGTAGCTATGTACCGGTAGTCTACTAAACGGGGTTGCATCAGTACTTACTACGTATGATACCGGTACTCGAAGTATATATTTATACTACTAGGTATGTCAGTAGTAAAATACGACAGTACGTTCTTACCTCCTTCGTCTAGCTACCGGAACAGTAATACCGTAACTCTGTTTCGAGTACTGCTGTAGGTGGCACGTAGAACAGTACGACGTTTTCGTGGTATGTATCATACCGGTAAATAATTTACCGTCAATCTATTTATCATACACACAGAGAGGTGTTTGGCTACAAGACCATCAGACAACACACAACAGTAGCTTGTTGCTCTCTAGTAGTAGAGTAGCTTGTGATCTATCCAAGTGCTGTTAGTTAGCGATACCATGAAGGTACTTTCAAATCGTTTCTTTTGTCATGGGTCAAGATTTGCCTCGAAGATTACAGGTGGACGACGTTTCGTCTCTTTGACGGGAGGAGGGACAACAACAACAACAACAGCAACGGCCTGTGGTTCAATCGCTCAATATGGCACAGGAAGAAGTACATCTTCGCTGTTGGTATTGTCGTCGTCGTCGTCATCGTCATTCCGACCTTTGACGTCGATACTTTCCATGTCAAACTTTTCGACTGTTGCATCGACTAGACCATCATCATCATCATCACAGCAGCAGCAGCAACAACAACAACAACAACAGCAATCCGTCGTGTTACCAACCTCTCCAAGTACGTATTCGGATGATAAATCGGGACAACAAATGGGTGTATTTTTTGATACTCGGAAATTGCCCAAACTGAAACCGAGTGTGGTACAACGTCGATTGGCAAACTGCAAAACGTACGAGGGAAGGGAAAAGAACATCCGTCAATCACCGTGGAAGTTGAACCGTGTCTGTCAACTTGCCGCAGGATTGACTCTAGAGGAGGCTCTGACACAGCTTCGATTTTGTCCCATCAAAAACGCCGACCTTGTTGCCAAAGTCTTGAAACGAACGAGTAACCTGGCCGATATCCGAGACGGAATACAAATGTCCCAACTGGAAGTCGCAGAATGTTTTGCTACCAAATCGGTCATGTTGCGACGGATCAAACCCATGGGTCGTGGACGGTACGTACATTCTTGTAGTAAATCTGTTGCTGTTGCTTTGTGTTCTTGTTTTCTCTCTCTCTCTCTCTCACCCGTATCATCATAAAACTAATATTGCAAACACACACACACGTACACACACACACAGTCATGGGATCATGCATCACAAGTTTTCTCATATTCGTGTAGTGTTGAGAGAGATTGATTTTCCGTTGAAAATTTACCAACAAAAGTCCATGAACCAAAAGAAGAAGTGGTTGTTGCATCAGAAACGTGCCGAGCAAGATGGACAAACTGCCTATGCCAAACGACAAGAGATGGAACGACTGATGAAGAAACAACAAGAACAAGAACGTGAACGAAAGGCGGCAGCAGCGAGTGCCAGTAAAAAATGAATCACACACACACACACACAATACAACTTAATATACGTAATAAAAACAAAAAAACAGTATGTAGACTACTTTTAGGAGGATGGATATCTATGGAATAGAGAATGTGGCCACACTATAATGCAATGAGACCACAAATTATTCGTCGTTACTGCTTTTGGTTTTGGGTGTGGGACTCTTTCTCTCTTTTATTACCAGAAACATCAGCTGTCCACCAAAGAATGGACCTATTATCAGGTATGTACCCACATATTGAATGAACTTCAAGATCATGCAATCTCTAATAAAATAGTCTCATCGAGGACGGTATCAATTCAATTCATTCATTATTTTATTATATGCTACGTATATTATGATAATAGT
This sequence comes from Nitzschia inconspicua, assembly GCA_019154785.2. NCBI lineage: Eukaryota > Bacillariophyta > Bacillariophyceae > Bacillariales > Bacillariaceae > Nitzschia > Nitzschia inconspicua. Next base: position 378,849 of record JAGRRH010000006.1, on the reverse strand, counting down.
ATCAAAAGTAGTGTCTCTTCTTTGACGAATGTGTCATCATACGGGATCTTTGTTACGGACTCTCTCTCTCCTCCATACGGCAAAGTGTTCCTTTTCTGCGTCTTTCCCACTACGAGTTCCGGGTGCACACTTGGTGATGAGTAATATCGAATCGACGCTGATGATTTGTTGCGTCCGTGCCACCGCTGCGGGGAAACCACTATCGGTCCCACCTCGAAACAAGATGCTCATCATCAATCCACCGGCACCACCACCAACTCCCGAAGTTTCGATGTTACTCCTAGACAGAATTCTCGTGGACTCGTCCATTGCTATCCTTCCGTTGCTTTGAACTGTTACCAATCCGGACGGGCCACGGGCCATGAAGGTCATATCTTCCGTGGAAAATTCTTGGATAGCCATTGTCGTGTTGAAGAATGAGACACCATCACCAGCCTTATCGGCCAAAAGTTGCAACCTCCATCGTCCCGCCAAGTTCTTTAACATTTCATCCGAACTCAACAACTGAAAGTCACCCAGAGATATCGCCATGGGGTCTCGCATTGTTGATGTTGTTGTTGTTGCTGCTGCTACTGTTTTTGCTGTTTGTCCCTTGATGATCGGTTTGCCATTTAAAAAGGCGGTCGGCTCTTCATCGTTGGACGTGGCTCGTTCGCTTTGAAGACTTTCATCGAATTGTCGAGAGATACAACGAAGCGCTTGTACGACTCTGGTCCGACCGACTTCGCCCTTTCCGGTCGCTTTGAGTAAGATCTGTCGTGCTTCTCGATTGGACCGGACGACCGATTCGGTCAGCTTCTTGTAAAAGCCACCCTCCAGATCGATGTAGGCAGTGTTATATACATCATCAAAGTTTTGAGCGATGGTATTGAGACCGGTCGCATCGATGAAGGTGTTTCGTGTTTTGGTCCTTGAAAAGTCCGAACTGACATCCCGCATGATTTCCATCGCTTCCATCCCATACAGGAGACGTTTGGCATTGAACTTGACATCTTCCATCCGACAATCGGACAGGGTCTTGTAGACTTGGTAGGCTTCTTTGGTCCGACCGACAGCCTCGTAGGCCATGGCAAGTTCCAAATACACTTTGGACCCGACCTTGGAATTGGTGGAACACCATTTGGTCACCTTTTCGAGTGCCGAAACGGCAGTGGCGTATATTCCACGTTGCATGGCGAGCTGTCCAATCTGAAGTGCCTCTTCGATTTCTGCCGCATGTTCCTTTTCGGTGGGAACATCGATTCCTACCTTCCGTCGATAATCCTTCAACAGTTGTTGTGTTTTCATGTTGGCGACCGCGTCGTCTTCGTTGGAAAAGCCCACACCGACCCGTCGACCGCCACCGTACGTCTTGCTGATATCCCTTGGACGTGGAAAGGCACCCCAACTTCCAGATTTGGGCTTGTACAGATCCGTTTTGGCCGTTTCATCTTCCGTCCAAGTCCCACCCACACCAGTGGTCGTCGTCTTTGTTTCTGTAGGTTCGGTATTGGACGACAATGTTGTATTATTCTCAACAACAGAAGATGACGACGACGACGACGAAGAGGACAATGATGAAGTACTTTCAGTGATGGATGTGGATGTGCCGGTCTGGTCGTACTCTTGTTGTTGTTGTTGTTGTTGTTTCTCTCTGGCCAGTTTTGCGGCGGCTGCCAATGCCTTTTCTTCCGTTTCTCTCTTTTCGGCCAACTTTTCTGCCACCAACTGAACGAGTTCTTCTTCGGTCATTTCGGGAGGTTCTGGTTCCGTCGATACGGATCTGTCAAAAAGGGTCGGATCGATCCGCAATCGTTGTTGCTGTGTGTTTCCTTGGTCTGGTCGTGTCTGTAACGAATCGAGATACGATGCCGTCGATTGTTGCTGCTGTTGTGCTTGTTGTAGATCTGTCCGGGTTCCGATTTGTCCCGATCTCATGGTGGAGGAGGACATGCCCATTGTTGCTTCCTCCGTTTGATCCAATTCGTTTTGAACTCTATCGATTTCGTCATCGTCCATTTCGTCGTCCTCAATTGCTCCCGATTCTGTAGTTTGTTGTCCATATCCTAACAACCGACTCTTGGACGTTCCTAGTTTCCGACGCACTTTGGCAGAATACAATTGATCATCGTATGCCTCGGACGACGCTGCTGTTGTTCCACTTTTGGAATTGTTGTTGTCACCACTACCACCACTTCCACCACTTAGGCGTCCCTCCTTTTTCAATTGTCGAATTTTGCGTCGAATTTCTTCTTCTCGTGACAATGCCATTGATAACCTCGTTGTTGTTGATGATGATGATGTTGTTTCTAATTTCGTTATAGAACGTCCAAAGGAAACAGTAGACGAAGATGATAGTGACAACTTCCTCCCATGATGATGATGATGTTGTTGTAACGACAGCAGAGAGGAATGGTCAAATGCGTCCACCAAAAGTGAGTTTCCAACTCCTGCTGCTGCTGATGTTGTTGTGCTCCAAGATTGCAATAAACAAAGGACCGATGCGAACATCACCACCAAAACAAGGAGTCTCTGATGATACACAACGAATGATGTTTTTGATGTTGATGGTGTCATGATTGTCATCATCATAACAGAACAACAACAGCAGCAACAAACAACTCTTGCAACAAGAAAAATAAGGGGGGAATTATAGGTTTTCTCTTTCTTCCTTGGAATGGATTGTCAGTTTGGCTGGCTAGCTAGCTACGACGTAGAGGAAAGTAACGTCATATACCTAACTACTGCGTTGTCGAGTAGAAAGAGAGAGAGGGAAAAGAATTGTACTTCGAGTAGGTATGAGAGGACCAGTTTGGATGTCTCAACTCTCGCTCTTTTTATCATACACCCAAACTGACATGTCAATGAGAAAGATTGTTCTTTCGCCTTTCTCTACTACTATCAGTTTTACAGCAATAAAGTTACAGTTGCTTTTATGTATGAAATACAGTGAGAGTGAGATTGGATGTCGTGTGGTCCATGGTTCGTCGTACTCGTACCGACGTTCCCCAGTAGAACTACACGTATCATACGGTACCAGTAGCTAGGTACCGTACTGGTTTACTTCCACATGTTCCAGAATTCTTGCTGACGTCAATCTGAGTTATTTTAGGGGAGGAGGAATAAAAATTCCACTCCCTCTCTTGTTTGATGTTCCAATCACCCCTTTTATTACTCACTTGTTATTAACTGTAATAAGTGGTACTATTACTACTCTGCCGTAATACGGTACCTACCGTAATTAATAATAGTACCGGTAGTATAATACTACTACTACGTAGTACCATAGTTCCGGTAGTCTATGGCCATAATACGACAACTCGTAGTCCACAAAAATGGACCTACGGTAGCTATGATACCTACTGTAGGTAGTAGCTACTACGTAGTACGACTAGGTAGTAGTAGAGTTTGATTTCGAAACAAGACACCAAAAGGAGATCCTACGTACAGTAGTTTGGAGGATGCTACCTACCGTAGTTACGTAGATCGAACCTTCGCTAGATACGGTAGCCAAGTTAGGTGGTTGGTTCGTGATTTACCAGTAACTTGACAAAGCGGTCCTTCCCAAACATGTCTTGATACGATTCGACGAAACGAACACGACGATGTTTGTTGTTGTTGTTGTTGTTGTCGACGTCGTTGTTCTGTCGTAGCAGTTCTTTCTGTATCAATGGTGGATGAGACGGATCGACTTCCATCCAACAGGTGGCATTGGGATGACACCAGTCGGGCAATCGTTCCAGAATGATCTTGATCACATCCAGACCATCCTCTCCGGCAAACAAGGCCCGTTCGCTCTCCCATAAGCACACTTGGGGTTCCAACACTTCCCCCCGAGGGATGTAGGGTGGATTGGACACGACAATATGGAACTTTTCGTTGGGTACAAAATCTTGTGCCGACACTAACGAGGCATTGTACCGGATCGACTCGTCGTGCTGCTTGTCCGTTAATAGCCGATTAGCATTCTCCCGTGACACTTCTATGGCAATAGGATCCACGTCAATAGCCTCCACTACCACTCTTGTTCTGGTTGAAACAGTATTAGTTGTTGTTGTTGTTGTTGTTGTTGATGATGATGATGATGGTGAAGAAGAAGAAGCCGATAGTCTAGCAAAGTGACGACGACTTAGTTGGTCTGCCAGTGCAATCCCAATCACACCAGTGCCACATCCAACATCCAAGATTCGCAGGTCCGAACAAACACGGTTGTTGTTCATATTATTGTTGATTTCATCGAGATTGTTGGAATACCAACTACCGGTACGGACGACGTCGTCTTCAAGGACGACTTTCATCACTAACTCTTCCGTTTCTGGTCGTGGACATAACAATGGCGGTCGAATCTTGACAATGTAATCGAGAAAGTCCCATTGTCCCAACAAGTATTGGATGGGTTCGTGATGCAATCTCCGAGAAAGCAACTCTCGAAAATGTCCATCTTGGGATGGTGTCAAAACAACTTGTTCCTGTGTCCATTGGGACAATTGTCTCACACCCGTATGCCAATCCAATGCAAGGGCATGGACCAGTAACTGCTGAACGGATGCTTCCGGTTCACTGATATCATACTCTTGAAGCAATTGGATAGAATATTGTATAACTTGGGGGATTGTCCATCCCTCCATGGGAGGAGGGATATCCACAAAGTTCTCATTATTGTTCTCATTGTCGTTGTTGTTGTTGTTGGTAGAAGTAGATCGAACAAATACTTGGAATGGATGGCCCACAACAGAAGCAATTTTGTCCATCCTTCGTTCTCTCGTCCATTGACGACGACCCTGTCGATTACTATCATCCCATGTGTGTCGCAAGAACAACATCATCATCGTTTCAGTACCCGTCCTGCTTCTGCTGCTGCTGCTTCTTCTTCCCCATTGTCGCTTTACTTGGATCGAACGGCTCGTCCTCCGTGCCAACAACAAGTTGAACGACAAGATCGGCCTCATTGCGTTCTGCAACGCAAACAGGAAAAACAACACCCACCAGGCCGTATCTACGACGACACTTCTTCGTCTCATGAATTATACCAAGATGCGTAGTGATTATTTTTTGTGCGGTCGTGTATAAAATACAACATTTTAGTCAAAATGATGAGTGACATGACATATTAATAAATATATTGACGAAATAATTTTTGAATGGTGTCGGATGGTCGGATGTCGGATGTCGGTCCGATGATGATGATGATGATGATATGAGAGATGAAAAGATATGATACACGAAATACGAACGAAGTAGTAGCGCGACTTCCAGTTACCGGTAGTACAGTAGCAACGTATGATGCTACATGGTCAATTGTTGTGTGCACGTCTGGTTATCGCTTCGCCATGTGAATAGGAGACACTGATGAAAATCGCACGTACAAAGGACGAACGTTGTCCGTATGAAGGACAGACGTTGGAACGAATGAGACAACAATCGCTTGATGAGTACTCCGGAGTAGAAGTTTATAATTTTTGTGTTGGTATGCTATTTGGATAACTTTACGCTGTATTAGGATTACACGTACTGTTTTCATCAACACCAGCATCAAAATTCACTATTGACTTCTCTACTACTGAGAAGCCGGAATATAAAGTAGTACTACGTAGTAGTATGTTGGATGGAAATGAAGATGTATACGCCGTTCTGCTAGCAGTCGTTTACATCGTGGTAAGCAATGTTAACATTATCGAGATTTTACTGCGGTCTATGATACCTCAGCATTCGTTTTGGATTCCGCAAAGTCCTTTGCTGCAGTCACAACAGTCTCGATATCGGAACAGGTTGATGCTTGGCCTTGAGCGTTTTCGGCTTTACCACCTCCTCGTCCTCCACAAACTTCCAGAGTCTTTCGTACCCACTCGTCGGCTTTCAACCCACCCTCGATCAGAGATTCGGGGACGACCGAAAATGCCAACAATTTTGCACCGCTACCGGGTTCTTCTTCGCTCAAACCCATGAATGCCATCTCTGGCGCAATTTTCTTCACGGCATTGATAACCTGTTGCGATGCTTTCGAGTCAGCACCAATATCAACTTGCAATACCAACGCACGGACATTCTCCGACAAGGCCGATTCAACGTCAGCGGTGACGACTTTCAGAACAGTGTTCACACGTTTGGCAATCGCCGCTTTCTTTGCTTCCGTCGCCTTCTTTTGAACACCTTCTAGTCTATTCCGAAGTCCAGCCTTGACAGTGGCGGACATGAAAGCTTCGTCGACTTCCTTTCGCAGCGCACCGGCCTGCTTGTCCAATCCTTCTGATTCCACACTCAATCCTTCCAGGTCCTTGACCAAACTTTCAAATTTGTTGCCTTCCGAAATGGCCTCTCTTGCTGCATCTCTCGTCACGGCAGTGATACGTCGAATCCCCTTGGCCACTGCTGTTTCTTCTACCACGACAAAAGCTTCTGCCTCAGCAGTATTCGCGATATGAGTGCCACCACAAAATTCAATCGAAGTGTCATCCCCCACCTGGACAACCCTCACGGGATCTGGATACACCTCTCCGAATACTGCCCGGACCCCATCAATGGCTTGCGCTTCGGCCAGCGGCATCGTCCTTGCTGTGACGGGCATGGATTTCTGAACAATCTCTTGACAAATCTCTTCGGTTCGTCGAAGTTCCTCCAAGGACATTGCCTTTTTATGACTAAAGTCGAATCGGAGCTTTTCATCGTTGCAAAGACTCCCCCTTTGATCGACAGCATCTCCCAAAACCTCACGAAGGGCAGCATTCAAAATGTGTGTCATGGAATGATTGGGTGCCACCTGACGTCGACGGTCATAGTCAACACGACAATTGACGTGAAGTCCCGATTGGAGACTTCCTTCTGTCACGACACCAATGTGGAGGAGGTATCCACCGTACGTTTGGACGTCGCGTACGTCGATGCTACCTACCACTTCGTTGGAATCGTCTAATATCTGCAATTCTCCAGTGTCGGCTTCCTGCCCCCCAGCTTCAGCGTAAAAACTTGATTTGTCCAAGACGACACCGACATAGTCTCCCGTTTCGGCACTTTCGCCTTGCTTCAAAAACCCGTCCGGGCCGTAAATCGACATGACGGTTGCTGGTAGCTTCACGTCCCACTTGTACTTGTACGAATCATCGGTGGGTAACACGCCATTCTCGGCCAAGGCTGCCGTTTGTTCGGCAATGAGCTCTAAACGGGGGACACCACCACCAGACTTGGCAGCAGCTCGGGCCTCACGAGATCTCTTCTTTTGGGCCTCCATCTCGTTGGCGAACCCGGTGCTGTCAACCGTCAATCCGGCTTCTTCCGCCATGAGCTCTGTCAGATCAATTGGAAATCCAAGTGTATCGTACAGGTAAAAGGCCTTGTCTCCTGATAATTGCTTTTGGCCAGAAGCCCGCAATTCTTCTTCCAAATCTGCAAAGAATTTGATACCCCGGTCAAGCATGCTAGAAAAGGCAACTTCCTCTTCGGCAATAATTTCGGTGATTGTTGCCTGCTTTTCAACCAATTCTGGATACGCATCTCCAAATGTCTCCACCACGACTGGCACCAATTTTTGGAAAAATCCTGGTTCGGCCTTGAGGATCTGCTGTCCGTACCTCGTAGCACGACGAAGGATGCGTCTCAACACATATCCTCTGCCTTCGTTGTTGGGGACAGCACCATCCGCAATGGCAAACGACAAGGTCCGAATATGATCGGCGATAGCACGATAGGCGGTATCCTTGAGTGAGGCATCCTCCTCGCCCAATTTTCCTTCGTAAGGTCCAACATTGGAGAACTCGGAAAGTTTGTCAAAGATCGGAGTGAAGACGTCAATGTCGTAATTGGATGATTTGTTTTGTAGGATGCTAACAAGTCGTTCCAAACCCATACCGGTATCGATATGCTTCTGTGGTAGGGGGTTCAATCCCTTTTCGTCTCGGTTGTATTGTATAAAGACAATGTTCCAAATTTCGATGACATCAGGATCATCCGCATTGACCAAAGCAGCGGCGTCCCGACCACCAATTCGGTCGTAATGAATCTCACTGCATGGACCACACGGGCCAGTATCTCCCATCTAAAACAATCCAAACAAAAACAGTAACAAAATATAACAATGAAAACGATATTGGTCAGAGAAACAAAGGAAGTGTCCAGGATCATCTCAAAAAGAAAGGAAAAAAGATTTTGATGTGGGAAAAAGGCCAGAATCCGAACGTACCTCCCAAAAGTTGTCTTTGGCACTGCAGCCAATCACACGTTCTGGAGGCAAATATTGGAGCCAGAATTCTCTGGCTTCGACATCTTCTTCTACACGATCATCGCCTTGAAAATAGGTAGCGTAGAGTCGATCGGGATCCAATCGGTACACTTCTGTAAGTAACGTCCATGCATAATCGATGGCCTCTTTTTTGAAATAATCTCCAAAGGACCACGTTCCTAGCATCTCAAAGAATGTGTGATGGTAGGTGTCCCGTCCCACATCTTCCAAATCGTTGTGTTTTCCTCCCGCTCGGATACATTTTTGTGAATTGCAGGCACGTTTCAAAGTGGCCAAAGGACTGTTGGGATCGACTTGTCCCAAAAAGATGGGTTTGAATTGGTTCATTCCGGCGTTGGTGAAGAGCAGAGTAGGATCATTCAACGGCGCACATGCCGAACTTGGTTGCATGATGTGTTCTCGTTCTTCAAAGAATTCCACAAACGTCGATCGGACCCTGTCAGTAGACCACTCCTCGCGGTCTGTCGTCGTCGTCGTCGTCTTGGACAACATCAAAGACGACGAAGAGAAAAATGTGCGTGACTGACGGAAATGGTTGGTTGGCTGGTGCAATGATTGGCGGACAATCTTTTCCATAGAAGATGCAACACGGTGTGATCTTGTGGTAAACGACCGTACCGTCGGGAAAGCCACCAACACCAACATCATGAAAGGAACACGGCAATTGGAAATAGAACGCATACTATCTCCAAACAACAAACAACGATGTGATGATGTGTTTCAGTGGTTGTTGTGATGGATTTTCAAATGTGCGTCCACCCTCACTCCAGGTAGTTGTTTGTTGTTGTCGTTGTTGTGAAATACTATGTAGTATTTCAATGGGGTGATGGTATACGAATATCTAACGAGTGTCTGACAAAATTCTTCTCTATTGATGATGATTTTGATGTGTCTGCAGTCTGCAAGACAGAGAGAGAGAGTAAAAATGAGTGACGATTGATGACGATGGTATCGTACGAGGATGAGTTGGAACAGAAGGAGAATGCTGTCGGAAAATCTAGAGCGCCGTCTGGCCGCGACTTCGTTTTATGACGTACCTGCGCCAAGATACGTTCCAGCCGTAGTAGAGTACAAAAGTACCTTACTGCAATATCATAGTACTGCAATACGGACTATGATACCTCCCTACTCCGAACTCCGACTATCGTAGTCGTAGCAGAGATACGGTATCTACTCGATTAGCAGTTGTCGGAAACAGGGTTAACAGTAAACAGAATATCCGTGTGATGAATGTTACCCATCGAGTTACGTCGCACGGTCGATACATAGTAGTGATGTCCTCTGGTAGTAGAGTTGATAGAATCACTTGGACTTGTGAGGAAAATAGTATAATTACTTGTTAACGAGTTGTACCATTTGAAATTATTGACGACGTGGAAACCAAGTAGGACAATTGGTATCATGATTCTGTTTTCCCTTGTTGTTGTTGTTGTTGCTGCTGCTGCTGCTGTTGTTGTTGTTGCTCTTTTAACTTGCGCTGTTGTTTGATCATATATTCCGCATCTTTTTCACTAATCTCTTGTCCCTGAGCCTTCGCCAGTGTTGTCATGGCAGCAATTTCTGCCCGGAGTTTGATATCTTCTGCATTTTCGCCGGTACTGCCAACGTCTTTCACGGTTTCGCTGACTTTTCCCATGGCATAAAATTCTCGTCCGAGTATCCGTACGGCTTCGGCTCGTCGGTTTCGGATTTCTCCCGACACGGCAGCATCATAAAAGAGTTTATGGCACACAGCTTTTAGGGTCTTGGTAATATCCCGGACATTGATGGCCCATGCCAGTTCCAAAATCGCAGGAAGGGTGTCTTCCAGTTGCTTCATGGTTTCTTTTGCTTGATTGGAGTCGACTGGGGTCGGTCCTCCCGCCAGCGGCGATTGAGCTTGGGCTTGTTTTTGTAATGTTTCGACGTGTTTCATCGCCTTACTTCCTGCTCGGATGGCCGATATTCCAGCATTTAACACTCGGTAGTTGTTCGAAAAGCTTGTGGTCCTCTTTTCAAACGCGGCACCGTACGCATCCCAGTTTCCGAGTATCGGGTTATTGGCGTAGCCCAAAAATTCAATTGCTTCCAATTCCAAGGCTCTACCAATGGTCGAACAAAATACGTGACCGAAGGCACTTTGACAAATGGATGCGGCTTCCGCCTGACACATCAAAATGAATTGTTCGTCCGATTCTCCGTCAGTTGAATCAACATACGGTGCGATTCGCTTCCTCAAATTGGCAGCACAAGTCACTTGACGTTTCCGTTGAGAAAATTCATCTTCCTCCATCATCTGACGGACCCGTTCCTCACGTTGTGCATGCAATTCTTCTGCACTCTTGGTGGACGTTCCATTTTCCTTTTGTTGTTGCATGTTCGTGGCGAGTTCTTGAGCCATTTTAGAATCCTTCAGAAACATTTCTGCTTTGGAAGCCAACCACATTTCGCCAATGTACGGCTGCACCGACTCGGCCCCAAACATGACCGCAAAGAAGATGTACGGATCGATATCGCTCATGTGAAGTTTCTGGTTCTTGTCATCGTTGATACTTAATCCGTCTCGGTCGTACGCAGCTCTACTTTGGTCGTTGGCGAGTATTTGGTAGGCATGACCCAATTCTTGAAATCGTTCTGCCGCCGTTGGATCTCCAGGATTCTTGTCGGGATGACATTTTCTTGCTTTGATATAGTATGCCTTTTTGATTTCCGATTGGGACGCATTGGTCGGGACTCCCAACAAATCATAGTAGGTCCGATCTTTCACAGCACGTTCCGGTCCGTTGGTAGGTAATCCGGTACCCTCCCCCCTTTGTTTCCGTTCTTCCGCTATTCTTTGGACTTCCATTTCTTCTTCCTCCAAGTTGTAAAAATACCATTCACGCGTCGATTCGTTCCATACCATACCCTTTCCGGATGAGCTGATTGCTTCCGCCGTGTTGACGACTCCTCTTCCGACTTGGTACGCTCCGACACATACCCCCGTCACTGGCAACGCCACACAAGATGCGACACCCGTTGCCAGGCCGGTAAGGAATCCACCGACGCCTCCCTGTTTCGCTCCCACGACCGGTTGTGCGATTAACGATGCTACTCCTGCAGCCGTGCCCTTGGCGACGCTCTTGATTCCACTGCTTAGTCCCGCCCATCCATCCTTGGGTCGTCGTGTGCTGAAGAGTTGACTAAAAATTTGTTGTTCCTGTTGTTAAAAATACGATTATACGGAAGAAGAAAGAAGAAGAAGAAGAAAAAAAACATGTGCGGAGTTAGAACAGGGGACCCATTCATTCATTCCTTGGTCATGTGGAAAGTTCTTACCTTCCCCAATTGTTGCTGCTGTTGCTGTTCTGATTGTTGATTTTGTTGTTCAATGCCCTGCTGTTGTGGCTGAGTTTCTACTTGACTTTCTTCCTCCGTCATTTCTTTCTCTTCATCCTCTTTAGGAGGATGGTCGAATCTTTGCGATGAGGATGATGACGATGCCGATGGAGGGGGCACTATTGGTGCTGCTGCTGTATTGGTTGTTGTGTTTGTTTTGGTTGTCGCTTCGAGTGGTGTGGATTCTTTTGGCGTTGTGGTTGCTGTTTTAGTAGAAGATTCGACCGACACCGTCGAAGGTTCTTGTTCTGTTGTTGTTGTCGTTGTTGTTGTTGTACTTGTCTTTGATTCTCCAGTGATGGTCGTTTCTTCTTGTTGTTTATCGTTTTGGGATGTCTCGTCCATAGTACTTTTTTCTTTTTCCGTATCGTTTTCTTTGCTTCCGTTGACTGCCGAGCTTGACGTTACCGAGACTACGATGGGCATTGTTTTGATTTTGTTTTTGTCCTTCTATTATGGTGTGGACGGACAAACTGTGCAAGAATGAGCGTTACGTCGTTATTGTACGGTAAGGAAGATGTTGTTGTCAACTGTTTCAAAATTACAACTGCGGTGATGGAAGAACGGTAGTACTACTAGCTACAGTAGCTAACACTGGACAATGTCATGAACTGAAATACTGTAGAAGTAGAAGACTACTACCGGTACCTACTAGAGTACTCGTTTGAGGGGTTGATGATGGATCTCTTTTTCCAAAAACCCAAAAAAAAATACTGCTACTCTAAAAAAGTAGATGACGACGACGACCACGACGACGATCCTTCCTTTCACATGATGAATCTGTTGTGATGAAAAGATGAAGAGAGAGAGAAACAGAAAAAACAACCAACGAAAAAAGTGGAAGGAGACTTCCAACGATCGATCCGTCGGGAGGCATTGGATCGGAGTGGTCGCGCAACGGTCGATTTCTCCGAATGCCACCATCCATCCATAATAGTTTTAATAATAGTACCGGTAGTCTACCGGCACTACTGTCGTAATATATATACCGTACCGTCCATGCGGTCCACGTTTTTTTTGTGAGACGTGTTTCACAAAAAAAAAAAGAAGCATTGACTGCAAGTACATGTACTGTGACGAGAGAATGGGTACGGTAGTACAGTACTACGGTAGTCAAACAAAAATACCCCATAGCGTCGGTGGACATCATCATCATCATGGTTACTACTACACTATTACTCAAATTTAATTATACTCCGACATGTGATAATATTTTATTTATATGGATGCATTTTCGCATTTTCACCAACACAACAATCAAAGTGGTGCAAGAAAGCGATCCAACATGCAACTCCAACCAGAATTACCAACATTATTTGGTTTCGATGCTGCTGCATGTTTGTGGTCACAACAACCACAATAACATCGACTGCTAGGTAGTTGCATTTGCAGCAGCAGCAGTAGTACAGGAGGATCCTCGCCATTTTCCCCCTCTTCACCTCACAACAAACACACACACAAAATCACACAAACGGGTCGACCGAAAAGTGAAGTGACGAGTGATGCAACAACAACTACAACACCAACAATCTACCTAGTCCGACCAAGTAACAAGAGAAGAGAAGTTATAATCATCAGCATACCAACGAATAAACAACATTGTGTGACGACAATTGAAACTTCGCAAGTGATATTATACTCCTCTTGTTATAAGAAAAGAGAAAAAAACGGCTCGCACGCACACCCAAAACACACAAACACATATAACACCAAGCCATCCTTTGTCTCGCTCATTGGTTTTTGTTTGTTACCAAGATGATTCCGTTGGTTGTCCCATTGTTCTTTGCCGGTTCCGTGGCATTGGCGTGTCTCCATAAAGTCCAAAACATGGTACAAGATGCAACGATGCTTGCGGCTGCGGACAACAACAGCGACCGAAAACAACATGAGTGACCGAAGCAACGGTTGGATCGTTCTACTGTTAGTTCTCTTTCCGTCTCTCCTAAAATGGATCCGATGGCTGGCTCCTGATGATACCATTCATATCATGTTGGGTACTGCTTGGTTTCGACTGTTTTCCAGCGATGACAATTCCTTGCAGTGGAACTGGAACAAGAACCTCCTTTTGCACCATATCCCATGTTGTGTATTTTGTTTGTATTGATGATATACTCCGGAGTAGAACTGAAACGGCATTCTCTCTCACTTACATGTACACACACAATAAAGTTAAAACATCCTCTAGATTAGATTTCCATTCACAGCAGCACCAAGAACATTGTGTCTTTCTTACACATTTGAAAAAAAAGTTTATTTTTTCCTCCCCGACTTTGTGCAGATTCATTCTTTATCCCAAATGATTATTTGGAACATTCGGTGTTGTATGATGTACTACGGTAGCACAACCATTCAAACATATTTTGGACGCCTGCCAGCGTCTCAACATTCATTCAACTCCAATGAAAACCGGATTTCTTTCACAGCAAGGCCATTGTTTTCCACGGCTGGTGCTATGCTTGGCTCGTACAACTACACTTTTGCAGCGCGATTCTTCAATTACGAACACGGGATTCTTCTTGGCCCCGGAGACTCCTCGCGAACCGTTCAGGATCAGTTGAAGGCTCGATTTGAAGCGTCCAGTCCCCATTGTATACCGTCGTTTTCTCGCAGGGATAGGTGGATAGGAGCTAGATCATAAAAATTTAATTCCCTCGGCATGAGTAGCAGAAAAGGTTGTCAATGGCTCGGCATTAAGAAGTCATTCATGCCGAGCGCGACTTTTGGGCATTGGGACGTTCAATCTGTTCAGTGGTGTAGTAATAATAGATATATAAAAGGGGCATCTGTTTCAAAGACACAGAGAGACACTATCTAACTAATGTCTACACCTTCTGCCAGCACACCACTTTTCTTGCATGCCACAGAAGGACATAGTTGGATAATAAGCCGAGATATCCAATGTCGCGGAATAAACAAATAAATACGTGGTAATAATAATATTTGTCAATCCATTAAGGAACAGTATCCTGTTTGACTCTTTTTTTCCTTCCACGTTACAGTTAGTATTCTATCTACTAGAGTGGGAGTGAACTACAAAACGATAAATAAAAATTGATATCTCTACTACATTGACAATGCCGTTTCATTCCTTTTCTCTCTCATCAAACTTGAAGACCGTTGGTCCTTTCGGTGACTTATTATTTGGCCCTCCTACATCTACTACGTTAAATCTACTGGCTAGTACGGTAGGGCCTCCATTTTGCTTCAAGTCGAGTCCTTCCTTATCTCTCCTTTACACAAACACGAAAAAGAGATCAAGCAAAAATTAGACCATTCTCATAGTCAACACTTTCGTGGCGATTTTCTACATTCTCAGCAGCATGCAACAACAACAACAACAACAACATGTGTCTACATCCCTCAAAAGCTACCTCTCCTTGCGACCATGGGTATCGTCGTCGTCGTCGTCGTCCAACGAGACACGGCAGTACTACCAGACGAATCAACTACCAACAAGACTATGATGATGATTTTACTGGATTCTCTTTCTTACGGTATCATCGACACCTCCAACAACCATGCCTTCGTTGGACGTTTTTGGGACTGTGGCTTCTATTGGTCCTAGTGATAGCGATTGCACTTGTCCATCAAGCATTGTCCTCCGCTCCGGATTGTTGGGAACAAGTGCGTGAGAACAATGTATTATATTCTATTTGTGTTTTTCATGAGTGTGGTGAGAAGGATCAACAGCCGTAACAAGTGCTACACTACATTCTCACAACATACTCTGCCTTGCGCATATTTCCTTTCCTTTTCCTTTTTCTTTGGGGGCATTCTCAACCTTATTATATTACGCAGGGCCTTTACTTTGGGAGTATCGCCTTGGCTTTGGTCATACTATTGGGATTGGCGTTTCTGTTTTATGACAAAGGCAATGCAAATGATACTATTGTCCCATCCAGTGATGATGATGATGATGATGATGATGTTTCTCATCAACCCATACAGCAGCAAGGCCGCAGTACTAACCTCTCCAAAGTCGACAACGGAATTCTCAATGGACGAACCAGTGACACAACAAGGACCACCCTACCGCCCACACCTCCACCGCCATCGGCACGAAAGGGAGGTAGTGACGAGGAAAACAACAACAATGAGAATGAGAATGATGATTTTGAAGATGATGATGGCGTCTCCATTGTTACTCCAACAATTACTGCAACTACTAACCATCGCGACAATACTACTTCTTCAACAACAACAACAGCAGCAGTGGCAGAATACTTTCCATCCACTACCATTCTGTTTGCCGATATTGTTGGATTTACAGCATGGAGTAGTATCCGTGATCCGTATCAAGTGTTTACATTGTTGGAAACCATTTACGATGCCTTTGATTCCATGGCAGAACAAAAGTCGGTCTTCAAAGTCGAAACGATCGGAGATTGTTGGGTGGGTGCTACTGGTATTCCTCAACCACAAAAGGACCATGCCGTCATCATGGCAACCTTCTCACGCCGGTGTTTGGACAAGGTGTTGACTCTGTTGGGAGAATTGGAAGAAACTCTTGGACCTGGAACGTCCGATTTGGGAATGCGATTTGGACTCCATTCTGGACCGATCATTGGAGGAATGTTGCGGGGAAGTAAGGTAAGACACACTGTGCATTCCAACACATCAATACAACAACAACACCACACACACATACATACATCATCCTCATCATGTTATACTTGCCACTCGTTTCCAAAAAAAAAATATGGTTTTTCCATCTCAAAAAGTGTCGATATCAACTATTTGGTGATACAATGAACGTTGCCAGTCGGATCGAATCGACTTCGGCCAAGAACAAGATACATTTATCGGAACAGACAGCAGATTTGTTGATGTCCGCTGGAAAGGGCGATTGGATCGAACGTCGCAATCGCAAAATTGTGGCCAAGGGGTACGTTAGCAGTGTGTGAAGAATGAACATGATGAGTGAGTTGTGTTTGTTTGTTGTGGAACTGCTGGGAGACACTCACAGTTGGAGGGGTGTTTTTTTATTTTTGAATCACTATATTATACCGTTTACACAGAAAGGGGGAACTACAAACATTCTGGCTCACCACGGACGGACCCAAACATTTGAGCCCGCAAGTGAAAATGGCACTTCCGGCCATTTCCAAATTCCTTCAAAAGGCGAAAATCGAACCGGCCTTTTGCGAAAAAAAGATTGTGGGAGACGTCAAGGGCCGGGTGGAACGACTGGTGGATTACAACGTCAAAGTTATGGAACGTCTGTTGAAGCGTGTCACTGCCAGTCGACGACACAGTCATGGGGAAGCTCTCTTCTTTGTGGAGCAAGTTGTGGCGTCGTACTCGCCGGAAACAATTTTAAAGGAAGCCCAAGAGGGTGTGGCATTTATGCCGGGGTGGAAACGTGACAACGATCCCACCGACGACGTGGACTTGGAACAGGTTGTGACTCGGCAACTTCATCTCCTCGTATCCAAAATTGCGGAATCGTACCGGGATCTTCCGTTTCATTGTTTCGAACATGCAAGGTACGCAGGCTCATCAAGTATATACACGTGCGAGAGAGAGAGACAGACCAAAAAACTCGGTCTCACCAAAACGTCGTGATTTCACATTCGTCAGTCATACAACTTTATCGGTAACCAAGCTCCTTGCGTCTTTGGAGGCAACACTGGCTGCATTCGGATCACAGGATACTGAAAATTGGGAGAACCGTGTCAACAAGAGGGTTTGCGAAATGCTCACTCACCCAATGTCACAATTCACTTTATTCTTTGCGTCCATGATCCATGATGCCGAATACGAAGTGCCAAATTTCCAACTTGTAAAGGAAGGTTCCGACATTGCCAAGACTTACAAGAACAAGAGTTGTGCCGAGCAAAATTCAATTCACTCGGCTTGGTAAGTACACCATTACAGCTTTCGAAAGTCGCCACAGTCATTACAAGGGATTAACAAATTTTTGCCTCTGAAAAAACAGGAAATTGTTGATGCAACCATGCTTTCGTGAGCTTCGAGCTTGCCTTTTCCAAAGCAGAGAAGAATTACAGTTGTTCCGATCCCTGCTTGTAAAGAGCGTGATGGCAACTGATATCTGGGATATGGAACATGTGTCCGCCCGCGAATGTCGTTGGGAACAAGTTTTGGATGCTTTGCAACAAGGCCCCGAAGCTGACGAAAAGGGAATGGACGAACTTGCTGCTCGAAAAGCTGCTCTTGTCGCCGAATATTTGATTCAAATTTCCGATGTCTCTCACACAACACAACATTCCAAGGTCTACGAAAAGTGGAACAAACTACTCTTCAAGGAGATGTTCCTTGGCTACAAAACAGGCCGTGGAAGCAGTAATCCAACAGATAATTGGTACAACGGAGAATTGAAATTCTTTGACGGGCATGTCATCCCACTCGCAAAACGTCTTTGCGAATGTCATGTCTTTAGGGCATCTGCCGAAATTTGTTTGACAAATGCCATCAACAATCGGCGCAGATGGGAAGAAAAGGGAAACTCGACCGTGCAAGAATATCTGACACTGTACGATACCAAGTCGGCAATCGCAACGTCGATTTCGGACCAGGTTCGACGTGTCCCTAGCATTTGCAGTCACGTCAAGCAGGGAGAGGAAGAGAATTAGACATACTACCATGTCACCATCCCACGATGTGAGAGCAAATTCAGAGATTAAGAAAATGATCAAGACAACTAGGAATGACGTTATATATATATTTCTACGTGGGTTGATTTGTTGTGTCACGCTGTATCATACACATTGATAGGTTTGCCTCTCACATGAACTGTTATCAAAGTCACCACCACTACAGATTTTCAACCCAACGAATGAAACAAACCACTCAAAAGACCGGAAAATACGGACTGTGCTCTCTTGGCAGACGCTTCCACCCGCTTTTGGTAATTCATGCGGCGTTTGTAGTTCGTCATGATGTTTTTCTCGATTTCATTTTCGACTTTGGCAAATCGGGCTTCCATTCTGTCCGCGGTATTATTAATATTGTCAATCAATACCATTACTTTGGCTACAGCGTCCTTTTCAATTTCTGTCTGGACCGCGTCAATCATGACGGCGCCAGCGTGTAGTTGAACCGTGGCCTTCAGCAAAGGGACTACACTTCTACGAGCTGGCTGAAAGGCACAGATGGCGTTCCAGTCAGTTTTATCGGCATTTCGTTTCCCCGCTGGTGCTTTCTCAAGAGACCCCTTTCCCTTTCCGCTGGATGGTGCTTTGTTCTCTTGGTTTGCGGGCTTTTTGCCACCGCCTGTGGCATGGATATCCATATTCGACATCTTGGTCTTTGGCAGAGAAATGCCATCTTCAATTGTTGCCCCCTTGTCTTGATAGGACGCCTAGCATCGATCAAGAAGAGCAAGGCAAAGAAGTTGATGAGTGAAACTACCAATGAAAAATATCCGAAAGCTTCGTGAACAATCTTTGACACACCCCACTGGATACGTTCCCGGTTACCGTAGCAAACGTTTTTCGCCATTGGCGATCCGATTCTTCCATACGAGTCAGGCAGCTCTGTCGACGGGAGCAATTCACAACAAGAGTCTCTACGATATCTTGCTCGATTTCTGACAACCAATCTTTCCGACGGCGACAAATGGGTTTCGAAGTTTCTGCCACCATTGCTATCGACAACTCCTGCAAGGCAAGAACGCAATCATGGACAGCTTGCTCGAATTCCTCTCGACGACGAAGACGAATCTGCTTGGCCGCGACAAACTCTTGAAGATTGGGAGCATCCTTTCCTGCCGTCGTCGCAGCAAACTTTGTCCACGCCTTGTTGTGACGGTCTAGTAGACGGTCTTCGTTCTCCTGTCCGTTGGCATTTTCGTGCGAATTTGATTGTTCTTTCACGACACTTCTCTTCTTCGTCCCAGTTGCTGCTGCTGCTGCCCCATTCTCCATTGAATTGATTTTCGTTGTTATCTTCACTGTCTCTCCGACGTCGGATGCCTTTCGATGACTCTTGTAAGAAGAAGAAGAAGCACAAGGAGCATTGGTTCCACTTCGCAACAAACTCACCGATTTGAGTCTAGACACCATTTGGTCGTCCATTTCGCCACTCCCTAGAACAGACTTGTTTCTCTTGAAAGATTTTGGACTAGACTTGTCGCGGCATCTTTTCTGTCGCGAAACATGAGTAGCACCACCCTTGGAGTTACTGCTTCCCGTTGTTCCATTCCCTGGAGGATTTGTGCCAGCAGACGCTTGTTCCTTCTTGCTGGTCTCTGCTACTACTTTACTCGTTTCGATATCCTCGTTGGTGCGATCCTTGCCATCATTGGACATGAAAAAGAATGGTTTCTTGAAGCTGAGCATGATTGTATTGTTTCGGGTGGTACTTTATTATTGACGAGAAGCGACTTTGTGGAGATGGATGATGTTGAAAGTGCTTTGGAGAACCTTTCGTTTTAATTGAGTCATTCTGTTTCGATACAACGCGACAGCATTTTTTTCTTCTTGGTGTGGGCCTCAAGAGATTTGAATAGAATGCGTTCATGCTGGCGCGCGCGTAGCAATCGGAACCAATTAAAATGCTACTGCGACGAGTTGTTGTCTGCTCACTCCATTGTTTCATCAACAACTACTGTGCATTGTTTACTCTTACAACCCACAACCGATGCTCAATTGGACCCTTACCTGTTTGACAAATACTACGTCTAACATAGTGATTAGTTTATATAAATACATTAGTTTGCACGTAAAATCACAAAAAACAGGAAGCGTGTGATTGCATTCTTCTATGGCGAGTCGTTCGAAAGAAGTAGATGTGATGTTCAGGTGTTGAATTGAAACACCTAATTCTTTCCCTTCCTAAACAGTGACCGGTTATTTCCCTTCCCTTTGGAACTGGTAAGAGGAGTGTTTGGAGGGATTTCTACCTTGACGGCACTTTCGTCGCTGCTTGTTGCTTCAATGTGGGCAGTGCTTGGGGCCAAGGCATCTTCTTGGTGTGTTGCAATATTGGAAACGTCACTTGTACCAACGGTCGCAGCTTCGGGGGCGGTATAGGATCCCGTCGGACCATTGGTCGTATCTTGAGGATCCGTCAGCATGATTCCGTCTCCTTCCAGCCGAGCAACATCATCAATGGTATCCTTACTTTTGGTGGTTGCTACAGCAGCCTTGACGGCCTCTTTCATTTTTCCAGTGGCAGATCGGACCAATCCTACAATGGATCGGTTCTTCTTCATTCCTTCGGAAGCCTGTAAGAGAGTTTTGTCCCCATCCTTGCCTACCAAATGTTTGTTCATTACAGCAGGACTCTTTTGGAGAGTGGCAGGTCGCATTCTCTTTCGGAACGCCATGAATTGTTCAGAGAGATAGAGCAATGCGGCTGCCATGAAGAAGATTGCCCCCATTTTGACGAATTTCTTTCCCTTTTCCATATTGGCTCGATAGTTGACGTACGGGTCGACCTTTAATGATTTGCGGACACCCTTGTTGAAATTTTGTTGGTAATATTGAAGCTTTCCGTACGGATCGGGACATCCACCGTTGGGTGCCCAAAAGTTTTGAATGAAACAAGCGTTCGAATAGTACAATAACGCCAAAGGAGTACCATAATACTGATAGTAATTGTTGTACGAATTGCTGTACGCGTTGTTGTAACCGTTGTTGTAGTAGTAATTGGCAGCATAATTTCCACCGTTTCCATTGTTGTTGTTGTATCCATTGTTGTTGTAGTTACTGTAGCTGTATTGACTGGCATCGTAAATCTTGACACATTGTGCCGACTGAAAGTCCGAATTCATGTATCCCATATTGTCACTGACTCCATTGGCGTATTTGGGATCGCATGTGCTGGTGCTGAATGAGACGTAGGCGAAACCCACATTGTAGTCACAAGCGACTCCAGCCCCTCCTTGACATTCCGAGGAATACTTTTGAGAGTAGTCGGTGCTCGTGGCACCAGCATAGTACAAGGCAGACGCAAAAGCTTCAAATCCAGAGTTGGTCGTGAATGAGTTGATAAAGGTATCACCGTTGCATCCCGTGAAGGATTCTCCTTTCAAAGATCCGTACAGGGAGTATGCTACGTTTGCAGTAAAGGAAGGGGTAGCACCAACGTACCAATAATCATTTTCATCTCCACTGCCACCCTCTTCCTCTCCGCTGTAGTGATTTTGATTCTGTGCCCAAGCACAGTGATGGTATTGGACGTACAGTGTCGAAAATTGACTCAAATCTTCCAAGACATTGTGTGCATCAGCCCAATACATTTTCAAGTCGACGTTGGGATTCCCCATACCGGCTCGGTAGTATTCATCATCTTTGACAGCCGATACAACAATCGTCAACGCAGACGAGGCCAGAGCCAGTACCAACGAAAGTCCAAACAATTTCATTCTCCTTGGCTACAGAATCAAAAAGAAGAATCGTTTGTAGAGGTGATATGTCAAGCTGTTGTTGAGAGAGACAAACGGCAGGTGTACTGCTATTGCTACTAGTAGTGCTAGGCGGATGTCAATCAAAGAACAACACTGCAACCGACAGCGAGGGTGTAATCTTTTGGGAAAAAAGGAATTCCATCCCCCATCATGGATACCGGCACGAGGTATCAACGCCTCTCATAAACAAGTTGAGAGAAGATTCTCTATCAGTTGCGTATCTGCACGTGTCGTCCCGATCGTGAAAAGGAAGCTTGGCGAGTCATCCATTCTAAGAAAAAAGGTCATCTGCGATCATGAGCGATGTGGAAATATTCACACACGTAGACTTTATTTCCAATTTTAAATATTACCATTTTGGTCGCGATTGACCGGAGACAAACAGCTCTCACATTTTCCATCTATACTCAGACTTCCATGTTTCTTCTCTGCAACATCAATTATCAACGTCAATCCCCCCTCCATCATCTTTCCCTCCCAGCTTGTGTCTTTCTCTCGTTGATGGGCTATCTTCCTGGCATCAAGGCTTGAAGAAAATACGCTTTCCTGTCAGCCGAATTGAACCCTCCAGACAAAGTAGTATACACACAAACACACTGCACACAGTTGTCCAACAACAGCGTTTCCCATCGAACGAAAAAAGAATATGGCGATGAGACTTCCATGTATGCTCGTTGCAGTTCTATCCGGACTAGTCGCCACGGTGTTGGCGGCAGAGAACGGAAATTATGCCAACTATGGATATTATTCGTCTGTCTACGGAAGTAACTACTACGCGGATACGCAACAAACATACTACGATGGTTACGCCCAAGCTTGGCGTTATTTGGGATGGTACGTCGACTGCAACGGCGGTTCCAATCGATATTACGGACGAAGTCAACACTCGCACAGCGGAGACAACAACTATAATATTGGCAACAACTATTGCCAACGGTATCTCATGTGGGCAGCGGTACGTACATTCACTAGACAACAAAACCGTTCGTCGTTAGGGCTGCTGCCTTTCCGAGTCTAGGGAGAGCTTTTTCACTAACTTCTGCTTTCATTTCATGTATCTATCTTTTCTTACCTCTTTTTTAACACATCACCCCCGTTCATGATGATTTTTATGTTACAGTACGTGGATGAAAATTACTCGGGGGGTGGAATTGGTGAATACGCAATCTTTGACACTGCCAACGGATACTACGATAATACAGCATGCAACACCCACGGAAATGGCAACTGCAAGCTCATGGATTGCCACGATCCCTCCTCCACCAACTGGAAACTGATTGGTGTCTTCAAGGAAGCCTCGTTTTTCGGTAACGATGCCTTCTTTGAACAGCTTTTCAAGCACGAAGGTGTTTGCCTTTGGAACGACGACAGCATCTACGAATTTATGTCGGAAGCCCGTGAGGGTAGTTGGTCATCCGGATGTCTTTCCACAGGGCTTTCCATCGGTCAGAACTCACAACTCTACATAGATTTGAAGCCCACGTACAATGGAAACATGACCTACGCTCTCTACACCGATTATATCTGCGCCACTGAATACGAAGGCAACCAGTACAATGTCGAAAGTGTCGCTGCAAAGATGGGTCTTTTGTATGGTTCTTACATGGAACAATGGAATAACGCTATGGAGGTCTTCAAGGTCTGCCAACCATGCCGTGCGTACAATCTTCAAAATAGCTACAAATCAAAGTCATCTTCATCTTCCAGCAGCAGCTACAGACGTTACTGGTACGGTAGCCATAGGCGAGACTTGACGGAGAAGGAATCCGAACATGAAAAGTTTGAACGAGAATTGTACAGTTCTTACTACAAGAACAATAACAATGGTTACGCGGCCAGCAGTGGTTGGTATGCGGATGATGATGATTCGTATGATCCCAACAACGGATACTTTCGTTGTGATGATGATGCAGATTACTCCAACGTAAACCAATGCATGAAATTCCGGTCACATGGAGAACTCGAGCCGGCAACGTGGGAAGACCTGGTTGCTGCAACCAACCAAGGAGGCATCCTTCAAGTCAATGTCAGTGGTATCGTGTTTGGGTCGCCATTTGTTTCGAAGGAACAAGACGAGTACCTCACCTATGTGAGAAAACAAAAGGAGGCAGCTTATGAACAAGAACTGAAGAAAAAGGCCCAAGCGGCCATTGCTTCCGCTCCATCGGGACAGACTATGGTCCTGATTGGATATTTCTGGGCTGGTTTTGGAGGACTAGCATTATTCTTGGCGCTGGTACGATTTGTTCGACAGATGTTGAGTTCCCGAGAAACAAAAACCCTTCTGGAGCCACTTACCCGGAATGATGATGCTGTCATGGCATAATCCTCCGTTGTATATTCCTTCTACCGTATCATTTCCATATTATAATTTTTATTCTAACCTACTAGTAGCTGTAACAACAATTCGCACACACACACAATTTACAAATCCATTTGAATTTTGTTGGTAGATCGATTCATAAGCCAAGGGTCATGGATCATCAGTAGTTCACCGTACCGCTGTCTATTTTTATGTGTAGTGAAACATCATCAATGGTTGTTGTTGTTGTTGATCGTAGTCTATACTCGTATTCAAGGAACTTTTTTTTTCGAGGAGGAGGTGTCAAAAGTCTTCGGGAATGGTCAGCATTTGAGAATCGACTGTAGGATGAAAGAATTCTTTTGCAATGCCAGTGACGTCTTCGGTTACTGCTAGGCTGGCAAATCGTGCCACGGCAAGTTTCCATCGTTCCGTGATCGTTTCGACTTCTGTACGACCGTTGGCCTCCAACAAAAATTCTTCTCCGGTGCAACTTTTCAAGAAGAAACTGGATTGTTGTCGTGCCAACGGATACTTGGTCCGATCGATAGTCGTCGTACAGGGTGTGATCCGACAGGCATTCAACAGACGCATCGACCATGGTTTCTGTGTCGACGAGTTGAGTTTGTGTTGCCCCAACATGGGTTGATACGCATCTCTCCACATAAAGGCTGGTTCCACGACGACTCCCGAGCTAGCAATGACCGATCCTCGTTCTATCCAAATGTTGACACAAATAGGTTTGTGAGGAATGTTATACTGAGACACATTGTCCGGATTGGGATGCCAGGTCAATGTCCAGGTAGAATTCAACGATCGCTGAAAAACAAGCAAGCAAGAGAGAGAAAGAGAGAGAGAGGACAAGCGCGACTGTGATGAGATTTGATGCACAACATCTTTCGTAGATAATGATGACAAGGCGGAAAGCACAACCGGTACCTGCACTGAAATCTTCATTTCCGTTTCATCAAAGGGCAATGGCTCCGATTGCATGACTTCATGCTGTTTCACCAACGCTGGTTGCGGATACAGGGATGATGATGATTGGGGAGAGTGGAAGCTGTTGTTGTTGCTGCCGCTGTTGATGATTTCCGGATCCGAGTCGTACCCATCATGTTCATCGTCTTCTATGGGAATTGGATCGATACCCTTTCCAATCAAGCCTGCCAGGGGGTCATCCAACATACTGTATGACTTTCCCAGTAGGTGAGGTTCGTGCCATCTCGAATGGAGAATATTGTCACTGACCGTCTCGGTAGTACCGCTTCTTCGGACATGTCTTCCTATGGTGACTCCGTGTCGACTGGCTCCGCTGATCCGTTCCATCCGTAATCCATGAATTCGTTTGAGTCGACGTTTGATGGATGCTCGTGCCGGTGGAATGTTGGTATTATTCTGTCCCGATTGGCGTATCATATCTTTGGTTGGGAGAGACCAAATCTCTTCCATTTCTGCTTCTACTGGTGATGCGGCACAACCGAGGAGCTGCCAGACATCGACCGAAACATACGATGTTGGTGACGTTGTTGCGGTTGTGCAGGTTGCTTCCAACGGCTTGGTCGGCCAATTTCCACCTCCGGTCTCGGTCACAGACGAAGCACTGGTGCATAACGACGGATTTAGTTGACTGAATCTGTTACTAGTTGTTGAAGAAGATGCGTTGGTAGTGGTTGTGTTGTTGTTGTTGTTGTTGTTCGACGTCATACAGACGGTTGAAATGCATAAGGAATCGACCAATGAGTCTGTCACCGAATAGAGCGTCAAACCATCCATAATGGACTTTTTGGGTGGAGCCGACGTAGATTTGGCAGTGGAACTATTCCCGGTAGGCACCGTATGGATGTTCTTCTTCGGATTGTGGGATTCCATGGAAGAAGAAGAAGGAAGAGTAGGAGAGAACTCGTGTAATTCTCCAAATAGAATCGAGTTATCGTGATTCCGTTCGAGACATACAGAAACGTCGTCGTCATCGTCTTCTTTGGAAAAGTCTAGTATAGAGTCGATTGTGTTTACTGTCTGACGAGTATTGTCCAAATCAAACTCTCGTGTTGTGTTGGACGTGTCTCTTGTGTTGGATCGAGTCGATACATCAACTCCTTCATAACAAGCAATCACATCAGTTTCATCCTCCATTCGTGATAGGATAAAAGACGATGACGAATTTCCAGAGTCTTCTGCTGCTGCTGCTGCTGGATGCGATGGAAGGACGTGTTGCATCACCATCCTTTTTGATCTCTCAACCAATAACGTGTATGTATTCAAGCCAATCCAATCACCCTCCAACAACAACAAACACCATCCACGCAGTTTCCCCTTGGCCACTTTGGAACTGAAATGAGAATGAAATAACTAATGGTGATGGCTTACTAGCTAGTCTACTACTGCTACTACTGGATGTCACAATCACCACTTGCGAGGCAAAGACACATACATAGTATTACAATAAGTAGAATCATGCTGCACTGCAGCAGCACGATCCACAAAAGAAGAAAAAGATCCGCGGATGTGATTGTGATGATGTTTTTTGGCGGCGTTTTATTTTGGCGCCTCCAATGCTTCCTATCCAATTTTTGGTCATTCTTCATCAATTGCGTCCATTTCCGCCATAATTCTATTTATCACTAACACGTGCACAGGGGCTCATTTTTCGTCCGATCCAGACATTTGAACATCCGTTGTGGGACCATCCTTTGGCTGACACCGTTAAGTATCATACAATGACAGTCGATGATGTTCGCGAACGAACGCAAAATAGTCGAGGTAACATACATCATCGCCATCCTCGGGAAGCACTTCCAGTCGTTCCATTTCGAATGAGTGTCAATAATTAATGATGTGGTAGTATCTTTTTCTCACCAAGAAAACTACAGTACCGTACTACGTACTGGAGTAGTACCGGTAGCTAAAAACGAACAGTAAGAAGTAGAGCTGCAAGATATAATAAATAACTTACAGTTAGGTATCTACCGGTATTGCTAGCACTTAGAATTTGTAGCATGATTCAAGATTACCTAGAATCATTATCGTTGTAGTGATAGTTTTGGGCGAATAGTTGAAAGGAACTGCCTCTTGCGATTATACGGTAATAATTTACACTTGTTGTCCCAAAGATTTATTCCAGATAGCTAACTAGCAACTAGAGGAAGTATTGCTTTTCATCAACGCCAAAAGTACGCCACCCACAATGTCCGAAGTTCCATCACGCAGCCGTGCTCCTTCTTCCCCGAACCGCACAGCCAACTGAGCCGGATTCTCATCATCCAAATTCCGAAAGACGTATTCACGGAGCAATGGATGTGGTAGTTTGTCCTTGGATGGATCGATCTCTTCCTCATCATGCCTGCCAAGTCGTTGCTGTTGCTCGTATACCATGTTCAGAAAATTGGAACGGCCGATGCGATCAATCAATGCCAGAGTACTACCGTCCGCAAAACGGAGCAAATCGGATATCAACTTGTACTGTCCAGGAAATTTGTGCAACAGTGACGTCGCTCGAGCTACCATCGTTTCGGTAACACTCAAGGCGTTGCACGCATCCTCGCATGCCGCAATCGTGTCTTCCGACGCATATTGGGAAGAATTTGTGCTGGCAGCAGTACTCCCTCCTTCCGCAATGTGCGAAAGCAACCCAGTGGCATCGCGCGATAACAATTCCAAGGCACGTTCCGTCTTGTGACGAAACTTCTTCATGGAAAGCTGGACGATACCAATCTTCATAGTCCCTTTGGCGGACGAGGCAAGCGCAAAGTAGGCAGACGATAGATTCACGGCCATGACTTGATTCATCAATGTTGCTGGATGGAGTTGTTCCAAATAGTCCAAAACCATTTCAACGGTGGTGCCGTAGTCAAAAAGGGGATTTTGCTCCGCCGCCGGTACAGGTTTTGCCTCCTCCCAGGTCTTGCCCCAAAAGTCTCGAGTGGATACCAACACCCGCATGGCTTCAGAAGCTCTGTCCAGTTTTTGGGCGGCAGATTCCTTGAGGGCGTTTTCCACAGAATAGCACTTAAAATCCATCATAGTATCATCACCGTAATCGTCCAAGGGACTCCCCGGGTTGCCATACCATTTTGTAAAGTCGTCAATCGTGCATCGGGGGTTGGCTGCCTTGAAAGCACTCATATCGCTCAACAGCTTGGGTCGTTGCAACCGTTGGGAGATCTCCAATCGAGTTTGTAGGGCGCCCCTTCTTTCCTCTCCCTCACACGACTTTGCAAGCATGATGCGTCGCTCCAAAGCGACATCATCTGTGACTGGGTACGGCCTTTGCAAGTACGGTGCGTAGATTTGGTCACCAGTAATGCGTAATACCGCGTTGGCAACCGGACAACGAGCACCTGGGCGACGGTTCATATCAGCAACATTGACGACCGTATCAAGAGTAACGAAACCGTGTCGTGATGAAAAGATGCTCCCAGCTTCTGCGGCATCAAAATACGCTTGGCTGAGAGTTCCAGTTGCAATCGACTCATCCGAATCATTTCCATCCAATACCGTGCCTTGCCATTGCTGATCGGGAAGTCCATCCAAAACAAGCCGCCTCTTCTCGGTACTTCCACTTTTGTGCTTTTTGGCTTTCTTTTGTAGTGCACGTTCCAATGAATCGTCGTCTCCATCGAGTTCATTTGTAGCAGGTGCCACGTAGTCAAAGCCCGTGTCATCCGTTGTGTCTGCGGCAATGTTTCCTCCATCCAATGTGGGTGCATATCCAGGCTCGTCCATTACCCAAAAATCAAGGTCGCGGTCGATGGTCGGAGGACCGTAATTTGTCTTTTCAGGGACAACGTCCACCTCCTTCATCCTGAGGTTCGATTTTGGCCATTTCCTATTCTGTGCTAGCGGCGGATCAATAGACATGCTGTCGGGTGTTGCACCATCTATTGTGGATGCCACACTCGGGACGTCCTGGCCTTTTGAATCTTCATGGTCAATGTTTAGACTTGATGGTAGCTGACCCGCGCCGAGGAAGTTTTCAAGAACTTCATTTTCCAATAATTCACATGCCACAACACATTCTACCCCGAGATTGAAAACCTGCAACTTTTGTCCAATCAAACAGTTGTAGTCATCCGGGTCAGGCTCTGTGCAATTCAAAAATGCGGCAAAGTTGGCCTTATGTCCAATGGTAGAAAAGGACCGTTTTTCGTACAGATCCAACGGATGAGGATCCAAACCAGCGACGTATTGCATGTTTGGGAGTGACTCTTTGGCGTTCCAGCGCCGTCGTAGCTCTTGACAGAACACCCGCCAAACTAATGCGACAGAGGAAAGAGCCCGAAGCCGAGCCATGTGTGCGAACAAAATGGACAAAAGCCGACCGCAAGGAGCTGATTTACGAAAGGGTGACAACAGATCATGCTCATCATTGAAGCATTCCTCCGGTGAATTGGGAAATCCGGCCGTCAATTGGCCGTTCATGACGGCATGGACGACATATTCGGCTTCACGAGTGCTAATCAATTCCTCCACGGCAGTGGCCCAATCCATGACATCCACAATAGTCTTTGTGCCGATTCCGACACGAGACCGTTCTGCAATTTTTCTCGCAACTTGCCGTCCGGACGTATCATCCCAAAGACTCATCAAGTTGACGTCCGTCAGATGGTGGAGTAACGTCTCGTTGGGTAACGTGGATGCCCGGATCAGGGCGGCTAGTACACAACGCTGACTTGCTGCCAACGTGGCGACGTTGGTCTCCCGATCGTAGTACGCCTGGACACAAAATCTGGAGGGAGCCGTGGGGTCCAATATGGTATTTTCCACCGATTGTTCCATTTCGGCCCAATCCTGTGGGCTGAGTTCCCGTTGGGACCGGATTCGCAGGGGAAATGTCAACAGGGGAGAAATTACCGACCCATTCTGGGCCGATGTGATGTTATTGTCGTCGTTGGTCTTTCCATTCCACGTTATAGTTGCGTAAACCGATGCCACGGGGTCATCTGAGGGTCCCCACAAGGGCATTTTTCGATCTTTGCACCCCCATGCCTCCTCCAACAATTCTTGAGCGTAGTGTTGGCATTGTTTCCTGTAAAAGGCAAATTCATCGTCTCCCAGATCCATCACTGCCGCCAGACCGTGGTGGTATTCATCTTCATCAGCTCCCATCCTCCAAGCGGAATCGTCCTGTTTGCTGCGATCTCTTCCAAGATCCAGGGCACGTAAAAATCCGTTGCTGCTGCTGGTAGTGGTAGTGTTTTTGGTATTCTTTTCCTTGATCCAGCCGAAAACGTGTCGTGCTCCAGTCAAGACGACCATGGAATCGTCTGGACAATGTTGCAGTAACACTCCTGCCCAAACTGCCAATCTTGCACTGCTTGCAAGTAGATGTGCTGCCGTCGCTTTCATTGGACCAGACGAGATGGGTACACCGGTGCTGTAGGCGCTTACCCACATGTTCGCCCCGATATGGTAGGACGCAATTTCATCCATCCTCATCCTCATCGACG
Source organism: Nitzschia inconspicua (assembly GCA_019154785.2). Taxonomy (NCBI): domain Eukaryota; phylum Bacillariophyta; class Bacillariophyceae; order Bacillariales; family Bacillariaceae; genus Nitzschia; species Nitzschia inconspicua. Next base: position 348,160 of record JAGRRH010000006.1, on the reverse strand, counting down.
ATGCTTCTTCCAGGACAACGTTTTTGATATTACTTCTATGGTTTTGATTTCCCGTTTTGGATTTCATTCTTGTTTGTTGTCGGGACGATTCCTCTGATGTCTTGGTTGGAGTTAAAACATGACCAATAACAAACGGGGGTGAGAACTGTGTGTTACACGGGTTCTCCTCTTTGGGTTTATGCCATCGAAAGACGTCGTCGTCGTCCTTGGGTAATTCGGTTTTGATAATGGCTTGAGCCCAATGCGGGAACAGTTGTACCCCTCCCCTGTTCTTATTGTTATGACAGGTATCTCGATCGGTTCCGTTTCTACTTGCACTGGCGTTGCTAGCCAAGGATTGTCTACGTCGCATTTCTCGTTGTTGTTGTTGTCGCTCTGTTTGGATCGTCCGACCGACTAACAGATCATGTTGTGACCCAGCTCGACTCCCGTCGAGGGATCTTCCATCATTGTTGTTGTAGTCGATGTTGTCAGCATCACCAGCACCACCACCATCACCTTGACTAGAAAGGGAAGAAGGTTTCCGACCCACAAGATTTGAGTTGAATTGTTGCGATTTGTTGTAGTTGTTGTTGTTGGATTCGTTCCAACTTTCATTGCTGCTGTTGTTTTGCACTGGAATGGGTGGTGTGGGATCGTCACCAGTAAACATCAACTCGTCTGGTCGGTACTGTCCCCAAACTCCAAAGGTTGGTATACAAGTATGACAGTTGGCAGTGGCAATGTTGAGGGTAGTTTGCAACCATCCCGAAAGAGTGTTGGCGACGATCCACCGTGCAGTGGACTGTGGATGATGTCGTTTCACGATCGACTCGGCGATGCTATCGACGAGTTCGGGGGGGATCGGATAGGGACAGATAGGAGTCAACGTGATGTGTTGTCCAATCCCAAAGAGTGTTGAAAAGTTATCAAACAAGAAATCATGGGCCGGCATTTCTCCGAAGGGTCTTCGTTGTAGAGATCGTACCAACGTACTCTGTTGATCGAAAGGATAATCGTCTTGTTCTTCTTCTTCTTCGTCATCATCATCATCATCTTCGATGTGGTTGTTATCGATCATGAGTAAACTGCCACTAGACGTTCGTAACATTGCTCTCTCTGGGACATTGGCAAGATTGGTAGAAGACGATTGTTGTTGTCGTCGTAACAACAATGATGACCGGTTTCTTGTTGTTGACGATGTCGTCGTTGTTGATGCACTTTCGGGTGCATCCCAGAGTGCCAATTCCAAATCGATAGCGACAGTAGTTCTACCGTATTGTTTGGTGGAAAGTGTCATGTTCCATGTGAGTGTGTTGCTTCGAATGATCCGAGTGGATGCAAACTCTTCGTCCCCTCCTGACGTGACGGCTGCCAAGGAACGTGTTATGGACGATCGTCTTCCATTACCACCATTACCATTACCATTACCAGCACCACCATTGGAGATACTTCCGTTCGATACTAGACCGATAGTAGAAGTACTTTCCGATATTGTTACATGATGGTCACTCCCTCGATCGACATGCCATGTCCTCAATACAGTTTCAACGTCTCGACTGAGACGTTCAATCGCCGTAGAACAGGAATAATCCGTATACTCTTCTTCTACGTGCATCGTCTTTTCTGTTTTCTGTTTTTGTTTTGTTTTGTTTTGTTTGGGATGTTTGGGATGTGTGTTGTTGTTTCGTTGTCAATTGATATAAGAAGAAGAAGAAGTTACGATAACAAGAAGCAGACCGGTACACAACTGAGATAGCAGGCAGCACAACTGTTAAGAGCTTCTCTGGCTACAACAAACAGTGTATGAAACAGAAAGAGGAACTAGCTACTCTACTAGAGAGAGTAGACAATTCACTGCTGGAAGCTACTAGCTATGAAAAAACTGATGAACTTGGATTACGACTACCGGTAGAGAGGTAGTACGTCGTAGAGCGGTTGTTGGGACGCATTTGGCATTTGGAATGGTGCGTGACATACAGTAAATTGATGACATGCTTGTCGTAGTTAACTGTTAACTGTAGTAGTAGTAGTAGTAAAAAATATGCTTGAAATACAAAAATATAGTTTTTATTTTAGAAAATATCATTTTTTTAGTCTGACAATTTTTCAAATCGAAGAATTTTTTCGGTCATTTTATGTTCTTTCGACTTTCACAATCATCATCAAAAGACCCTTTTGGCCTCCTTTTGTTCAACAATTGTGTTAGTCAGTCGGGTGAGTCGAATGTCAAGATTGACAGATTTCAAACAGAGTGAGAACATCCATTCCGTATTCCATAGTAGTGTCGTACGACTTCGCGGACGACCTCCAGGAGGAGCGTCTCTACTCTCTCAAGCTACCGTAGCTACCTATCATGTAGATAGAAAGCTATGGAAGCTAGCTACATACGGTAGTTTTGTTACAAGAAGAAAGAAGCAATAGTGTAGTGGCAAACAGTAACTAACTGTAATAAAACACGAGGATACAGAGATTGTTGTTCTACGAAAATAGCAAACAATCCAATTATCAACAACATCATTATAATAAAATTATTAGTAGAAGTAATAGTGTTGCTATGGCACATAATATATATTATTGCTATGCATTCGTACAATCACACACAAAAAAAGTTCCGACTTGACATGCATACAAACACTCAGCAACAAAACACACCCAAAAAAAGGGAGCAGCGCTTTTTTGGTACTATGCCATGTCGGGACACACATCCATGGTCCACACACACAAAAAAAGAAAAAGAATGAAACTTGTTCTCTCAACTGTTCTTGACTTTTTCACGTGCTTCTAGGATCATGTCTCGTTCTTCCCTCGACAGACCCCATTTCAATCCTCCCGTGGTCTCCAATCGGTCCAATGCCTGGAAGACTTCTGGATTCGTCATCAACTTTTTGATACTCGCCTTGAGTTCGATGGAACGTCCGGTGGTCGGATCCGTCTCACGTTGTAACAATCCCTCCAACGTGTCCAGTTCTTTCATCGTGGCGGCGATCTTTTGGACGTCGGCGGCCATGGCCAATACGTTCTTACGTTGCGTTTCGGTGTTATCAACGGTATCCATTTCACCACCCGATGCACGGTGAAATGATGCATAATATCCACCCTGTCCTTCACTGGCTTGTCCACCCGAATACTAGTTTTTTTTTAAGAAATAAACAAAATACCCCACCCCCAAGAAAAGAGAGAGAGAGAGAGATCAAAATCATCCCCATAACATCATGATAACGAAAACAGTGATACACACAGTTTCCGCGAGAGAAAGAGAGAGAGAAAAAAAGACTGCATGTGAGGAAACGGGGATTCGAAAACGCATGCTGTTCGTTCTGGCGTGTTTTCGTACCGTAATATTGTCCGAAAATCTGGCAATCTGTACTACACGAAACACCAGATCTTGTTGTTGTTGCAGTGGTGCAACAAAACCAATCGCTGGTTGTTGTCGCAAGAGGTGTTGTCGACTGGAAGCAACAATAGGTCGAAGAATAGCACGACAAAACATGATGATTGTAAAAGAGAGAGAGAGAGAGAAATCTTTTGTTGTTGCTGTTTCTGTGTGGTTTGTTGTTGTTCTGGTTGTTTTGTGGGAATAACGTCGTCGTCACGTCGTATATATGGTACAATTATAATGCAGCGACAACAACAATAGCGAACGCAGGGAGAGGAGATGGAGACGGGGAGATTCTAATAGCGTAGTAGCGTAGAGGATGATGAAGATGTTTTGCAAAGATTGAGATTGATTGACGATGCAATTGACAGTGAAGAAGAAGTTGATATCTGCTGATCTGCTGATGATGATGATGCAAAAGAACGGTTCCGAAAAAAAGATTGATACTTCGAGTGTCGACCGAGGTACTACGGTAGCAGTTACTACGTAGTAACTGTGCAAAGAAGTTGCTGACATCATCATACTTTACTCTACCTAGCACAACGTAGTGTAGTGCCATACCTACTACTCCGTACTAGCTAGGTACCAATCCATAATTCAAGTAGCTGACATCATCATCATCATCACTTAAAAAAAAATCCAAAGTCTTTTTGCTCTCTTCTACTCCGAGTACTAGTATGACGTTGTCGTCTGTCTTAACACTTTTATTTTTTTTTCGACCATAGACTATTTCCTTTACAGTTTAGTCAACATCCTTTGGACGATCGAAACGTTTTGTTACTACTTTACCAAAATAATAATAATGTTGTCATCGTCATCGTCGATACTGAAAACTGTGTCGTTGAGGAGTGGCCGGAATTGGATACGTCATGGTACCGTCACTACTGCTGCTGCTGCTGCCACGGCAACAACAACAAACATTCGACACGGAACTTTCATCAAACGAACCTTTTCGTTTCCAGCACCGAAACTATTTGATTATGACACTATCGTAAAGAATCTCAAAGTCGAAGATGCGATTGAATCGGTCGAACAGGCCTTTGGAGCGCTCAGTAAAGGAAAGGTGGATGTTCCCATGCCGATGCATATTGGAATCGAAGAATCAGCCGAGGCTGGACCTGGAGATTGTCACATCAAGGGTGGGTACGTGTTTGGTGCCAAGACATTCACGGTCAAGTTGGCATGTGTTAGTTTCTACAAGAACCTAGAACGGGGATTACCTCCCGGATCGGGTGTCTTTGTCATCGTCGATGCCGCCACTGGCGCTCCACTCGCGATTTGTCAAGAGAATCGTGCCATGACAGACCTCCGTACCGGAGCGGCTGGAGCTGTCGCCATGAAGTATACCACACCATTGGAGGGAAATACCATTGGATTTATTGGTTGTGGAGCGATCGCTCGCAATATGGCCCGAGCAGCTGCTGCTGTTCGACCGCAATTCCAAGGAGTGGCCTACGGATTGGCCGGTGCCGACGAATTCGCGGCACAAATGTCCGAAGAACTTGGTCTCCCATTCACCGTCGCCGAATCGGCCAAAGATTTGTGTGCCCAGTCCAATGTCATCTTTACACAAACGACAGGAGCAAACACGGTTGTGGAATTGGATTGGTTAAAGCCCGGGACAACCATTATTGCGTCCGGCAGCGACCAACCGACGAAACAAGAAATCCCAAACAATGTCCTCAAGGCCAGCAAGTATATTGCCGATTTGGTCAAGCAGACAAGTAAAGTTGGTGAACTACGAGGTCCTATCCAAGCGGGTATCATGACGGAAGAGGATGTGTATGCAGAGCTGGGGGATCTTGTCAATGGAAAGCCCGGAAGGGAAGGTGATGAACTCATTGTGGTTGACTTGACCGGAACAGGAGCTCAAGATGCAGCAATCGGACAAGTAAGTAGTATCAATAACTCATTGCAAAGAATATGCAAACCATATATGGAAAAAAGAACAATGAGCTCATGACACTTTTGTCTTTTTTTTTTCAAAAAATTGCAGGTGGCATGGGAGAAATTGAACAACATTTGAAATAAGTTGCATCCATTCCTCCCTATTCTAACTTTCATATATTGCAATGCACCTCCTACAAAAGGTATATTATTTTTTTTAAAAGCACAATTTCAAGCCAAAGTGTGTAGGGACGGGCCTCACTAACTGAAAACAGAAGTAGGCGAAGAAGTTATCTTTTCGAACAACTGTTTGTTTTGTCCGTCCTTTCTCTCGTCTCGTTACTGATTCAAGCAACTACTAGCTAGAAGTAGGATCATTCGATCAAACTAGGCACTCAAGATGAGCCCAGAGTTCAAGAAAAAAGGGTTATGAAACGGATCCACGGACTGGGAAAGTAAAGAGACGATTTGTTCCCAAAGAATGGCAAGAATCGATGCCACCATTTTCATACAGTTATATAAGGTGTTGAAGCAAGACGAACGAAGACATGCCTTCCGCTCAATGTACCAAACGATTTGGATCCGACCCAGCAGCACGGGATATCGATTTGGAAATCAAATACTTTAGAGCAAGAAGCGTCGTCGTCCAGAAGGAAAAAGATGCCATTCTTTCTTTCACAGTTGATGATTTTGCAAGTTCGGATTGACTAATGCAGCATAAATAGTGATTAAGAACAAGCGGGGAGACGACGATAAGAATCGATATCTCATGATTCGGCCCACTAAATCAACTCTTCAAGAATTGACTGTGAATGAATGAAACAAATTCTAATTTACGGGTATCACAGGTCCAAGCACCATTCCAAAGCTCCTCACGGGTAGATACAGAAAAAAGATAGCCTAACTAAGCGTTCAACGGAGTTGACTCATTCGTCGTTCCTCCGGCACCACCACCACTGTGGCCCGCACGATGTTCGAGGAACGCAAAGATCCAGGAGATTGCAATCCAGACCACTCCCACAAGAATCATTGTTACCATTCCGTGATCATTGCAGTGTTTGGGGGCTCCTTCCATCATTTCCCAGTTCTTGGCCCAGATCCACGCGAACCAAGAATACACCACAGCGATCACAAACACCATAGAAACGTTCCAGAGGCGAATGCCACCACGATCTGCATAAAGGAAGAAGCCAAGAGCAAACAAATTTTGACCCTGCATCAAGTTGACCATCGAAGCAGAGGCATATTCGCTTTCCTTCTTCCAAAAGCAGGCACAGCCCATCCAGTTTGGCCAAACTACCGATAGAAAAGCCATGATTATGTTGAGCCAGATGAAAACGTAGAACAGCACGATGGTCAACTTTCCCCACACGCTGTGGGTATTGTCCCAAGCATGCTTTAGGTGGACCATGGGATTCATAGACGTCGTCATTCTTCCAGTGTGTAAAAGACGTTTGTGCTTTGGTTGACGACTGGTCTTTACAGTTGATATCAGAGCAATTTGTGAGAACAAGCCCGTAGAATGTTCATAATGTGTGATGGAACGTAGTACCCCCCAGGTTGATGTTTTTCCTTCGTCGTTTGAACGATAGGTGTTGTCATCACTTTGAAGAATGAATGCAGTGTTTCTTTCTGCACCCTTCTCATAAGCAAATCATCAAGTTGACGAGTTTGATGCTAACAATGAGAACACCTGTCAAGAACTCCTTGCTTTTCTTGTTTCTCGTCAATTGTGACAACGCGCGTGTTCTAAAAGATTTTAGAGGATATATGACGGAAAGAAGCTTCGGCCAACATCACCTGGACACAACATACTTTTACAATTTAGTTAGTATTTACGATGACATCATTATTTTTTGATGCAGAGTGTCAGGCCCGATATTTGTTCATCTCGATCTTCCCTCTCTTCATCTCACTTTTTCCAAGAAGAAGATGATGGTTTGACATCTCATATGATCGCGTTCCTTAAATGAAATTTGTTTAAAGGATTCGCTCCAAGTTGTCCTCCATCTACTACTAGGACGACCACTTGAAACCTTTTTTGTACCTAATACTGGAGGAGTGAAACTGTGGGCAAAAGCTTCTTCAGGAAGAGATATGACGCGTTGCCAGCTCCACTATACTACTCACTACTTCACAGAAGTAGCTTTATCATTTTGTTGTAGGATTAGTGGGGGCGTTGAAAGCTCACTTCTTTGGAAGCTCCACCGGATGGCATCGCACCACCCGGGCGGAGGCTTCGACGATGATCGAGCTTGGCAATATAAAATCAAGATTTTCGTTGCACAGGTTACGGCGGGCCATTTGGTGTGGCTGTGTCCGGCAGGCATTTGTCGTGGCGATATAACGGGGGCTCCGAACGCAAATTCACAGTCAATCGTCGTCATCCTACTTTGGGGCGTCAGCATAAATGAGGATCCTCGTCGGATGAAGTGGACGGACCACGAACCGGCCATGATGGAAACGATTTTAATTTCGTAACAGTGTGTTGATCTTTGCTGAACGCACCACATCCTCATTGCCACCGATTGTATTTAACGAAGATGAACGAGCAGCTGCTGTAACACAACTACCTTGAAGCTCTTAATGAAAGGAACGTATTCCTTTCCAGCAGTGTTGGTATGTTTTCAAAAATACAAGCATCATTTAAACATCGATATTCTTGCATGAGTCCATAGAGCTCCCTTGACAGACATCTCGTACGTTTCGATGCTGTACAGTTGCTCCAAAATATTGATCCTGCCCGAAGAATTTGCGCCCCTCGCTTCCTGGACGAGTTCTAGTGATGAGAAGTCCTCGTCTTATTGCTCATTGTGTTTTGGCTCTGCGATACTGTGTCACTTTTTAACAAACACTTGTCGTTGTAACGGTTGACCACATCATGCATGAGGAAGCCTTTCTACGGAATCTGGCTTACTACAATGTAGCGAAATGGAAGGGAAGCGCTTAACCGTCCATAACGGACTGCTGTCATCAAGTAGTTGTCTTCAAATATGAACGATCAAATCCTCACGTTGACTTCCTGTTTTCAAGGCTGGAACAAAAAACAAACGACAGACCAAGAACGATAGATTGGAAAGAAAACATCGATGGACTTTTGGATGAAGCTGAAAAATTATCGTATTTCGACTACACAACACATGACCTGGATTCATTGAATGTCCATTGGATCCAAATCGATGCTTATTACCGTCGGCTTTTGACCGTTGGATTGTTGTGTCAGCTATAGACTCAATCGCACCCACCAGCCTGTCTGGATTGACCTCCCAAGTCGAAACGCCACACCAAAGGAACATGCTGAGTTGTCGTCGTCGCTTACTCGTTCGCACACTTCCATCCTGCCCATGATCATGCTTTACTACTACTCCTTGGTGGCGGCAAATATTTTGGGTGCCACACACTTATCGACACAATGGTGGAGCTCATAATACCAAATTTCACAAGAGACACCCGGTTTGTCCTTGATTCTTTCCTTGCACGCCTCGTAATTGGCAATTTGTTTGGGGCAGGTTGGCGTGCACTCCTTTCGGATGGCAGCCATGGGATCGACAGGTTCTTCGTCCGACTGTGGTTGTAGTAGTTGTTGTTGGATAGAAAGGTGATAATGAAAAGAAAAAGGAGTGAGAAAAATGATTACTTTCACAATATTATTGGACGTCTCGGTCGACAGGATACACTATTATTTTTCAAGTCGCTGTTGTTTCGGCAGAAAGACTCGCGAAGGACAGACGAACTGCCGATTCATCGATACAACGGCGCGAGTGATGTTTGCGTGTGTGGAGCGGCATAATCACATCTCATTTGCTGCAATACGTGCCCGTCTCACAAACACCACATTGATATCATTGTTGCTTTCGACGGTATTATTCTTTGATCGTCAACGTACCATCTTGTTTGTGGGGATTTTTAACAGAGAGTAGCAAAATCTCCAATAGGTTGTAACTACAACAAGGCAAGTTGGTTGCGACTGTTGTTGTAACAGTGGTGAGACGATGACGATGGAGCTTCGCCGTTGTGGTATGAGGAGGTTGCGCGACCACTATGACGTCACGGACCCTGCAACCTAATACGGTACCGTAATACGGTACTAACTTACTCCGTAGCATAAGGCGGAACAATTTGGAAAGAGAGCAACTTACAAGAAAGGAGCTACTCTATGGACAAAGATCATTGCTATGGGTAGAATGGATCACACGGAATCTTGCAGAACTTTTTACTACTAGCTCACATCTTTCTTTCTTCCTTTCTTTCTTTCTTCCTTCCTTCCTTCCCCACCGTAGCGTTTCCCGTTTACAGCAGACAGAAAGGATACTAGAGCAGCGTCTCTGTTGTCAATCACTACTAAAATATCAATATTAAAATAATGGCAACACCGGCCACCCGCACGAAAGCGCTTTCTCTGTATCGCAAGTTGTTACGAGCAGCCATGAGGATGCCAACACCCAATCGACAAAACTTTGTCATTCGTAAGACACGGACCGAATTCAAAGCCAGCATGAGACTGACCGATCCGGAAGCGATAAACGAGGCGATCCGCCTGGCCGATACTAATTTAGACACGGTATTGGTACAGGCGGAACATTTGACGAAACTGATGAAGGATCCAAACTATCAGGCAGACATTTAAGGTGTAAATATCTTTTTCCCAATAGAAGAAACGGATCAATTTCACCTAAAGATATTTCCTTAAAATGTTACTGGGAATCTCTATCCAACTAGGGGTACCGTAGTACTACGGTATCAGTACCGGTAGTAGAATCCGAAGTACGTACCAGTAGTACGGTAGTCTACTGTAGTATGAATTTTTGTGTCGATGTGGTATGATTTTGAGGGTACGGTATTTGTATCTTCAACCTCCCGTTTGTACATAGAGATGATACCGAAACGGCGCGCGGCATTTTTATGGTTGCATAACCCGACGTACCGTGTTGCAGCACGTGTTCCATAGTACGGATACGACTTACCGCCGTAAAAACGCCCTCATCTTTCTTCTTATTTCAAAAAAATCTTCGTCACATCTTCATCAGAATATAACAAGTGATCCATTCCACTCACACCAAACTCTCTCTTTTGTTTAGGGTTGTGTCAACAGAAAGGGAGGAATCATTGAAAGGGATTTGTGTACGACTAGCTAATGGGGATTCCTATGGCTGGCTAGAGACCATCAAACTCCTTCAATATCATCACTATCCCCTTACCGTTTCTGATTGTGTCGTGGCTGTGGCATTGACTGTGAATTGGTGGACCGGCAGGAGGAGAGATATGGATAATAGCGACGCACCCTTCTTGCGATACATCCTAATTGATCTTTGTTTCACTTTTCGACAATATCATCCTCATTATCTTCAACAACAACAGCAACAACTTGTGTGAACTCGAGTGTCTCAAGATTTGGCGACAATTATCGCAATGTCGAGTTCGGAACTGCCGCCACCTCCGGTATCCGCCTTTGCTGCGTTTCTAGCTGCTCGACGGAAAAAGGAACCAAACGAAACACCCCCTGCCTCGTCTGCGATACAAATTTCAAGTCCAAACGCTACCAACAATGACAAGATTGCCTCCAATGATGTCACGAAAGTGAAGAAATCTCCACCATCCTCGGTATCCAATTCCCATTCATCATCTTCCAAATCTACTTCTGCGTCATGCTCCAACGCTTCCAATATCGCTCTACTTCCACAACATGTCATCGACCAGATCGCTGCAGGAGAAGTGGTACAACGTCCAGTTTCGGTTGTGAAGGAACTTCTAGAAAATTCCTTGGACGCCGGTGCCACACACATTGTGGTACACGTCGAAAGGGGGGGACTGTCCAAGTTATCCATCAGTGACAATGGTTCTGGGATATCTCCGACCGATTTGCCGCTGTTGGCCACTCGTCATGCCACGAGCAAATTGAAAACCGTCGACGATTTTTCGACACTGTCAACCTTTGGATTTCGGGGTGAAGCCGTTGCTTCCACCAGTATGGTCAGTCGACTTTTGACGGTCACTACCCGCACGGTGAACCATCCCACGGCGTACACTCAATGTTATCAGAATGGTCGACCCATGTCTGACAAACCGAAACCCTGTGCTCGGACTGTCGGGACGACGTTAGTGGTACAAGACTTGTTTTATAATGTCCCACATCGACAAAAGGCGTACCAAAAACGAGAAAACGAAGAATATGCCAAAATTCTCAGTGTCGTCCAACAATACGCCGTCCATTATCCCACGGTCGGATTCGTGTGTCAGCGTAGTACCCTCAAACAGGGGTTGGTGGTAGATTGCTACACGTCGCAAATTCCAGCTGTCAAGGCGTTGTTACAAAGCCGGGAGGCTGCCAAACGAGATGGTGACGATGTTCACTGCAGGAATCGTATCCACGAGGCGACCAAGGAAATTCTTTCCCATGTTTTAGAGGCAAACTTGATGAAACAACTGATATACTTTGAATGTGGGAGCAACCGAGAGGAAACGATATTATCATCATCCAAGACCAGTGATGCTGTCACAAAGCCATTAGTCAATTCTGCTGCTACCAACAACAACAACTTTCAATTGGAGTTTGCGGCACAAGTCTATTGCACACCACCCAATCACAACAACAATCAAAGTAACAAGACGGTGAACAACAACAATAACAACATTGCTCATGGAAAGTTCATTCTGTTTTTGAATGACCGATTGGTCGACCTTGCTTCCCTCAAGCGAGCCATGGAAGATGTGTATGTCGACTTTACCACTGGTACGGGTAATTCCAAAGTGTCCAAACCAGTTGTTGTGGTTAACTTGCGAGTGCCCGGAACACAAGTAGATGTCAATGTCCACCCATCCAAACGGCAAGTGGCGTTAATGTTCCAGGAAGATATCGTTGAAGCAATAACCAAAGCATTGAGGCAACAATTGGAAGGTTGTGGACATACCTTTGCGACGACTATGCCACCAGGAAGAGCCATGATAAAAAATCCATACGATAAGACTTCTTCTCAGGACAGTAAAAACAAGACATCCGATAATGCCACGTCGATGAATACTAGACAAACCAAGCGTAACGCACCACCGAAAAAAGACGAACAAAATGATGAAACGGAAAAGTCGATTGAAGAGGATAAAAAAAAGGACGACGAATCAGACAATGAGACATCTTTGCCCTTGGACAAAACTACAGATCATTCTGGTAATTCTGCTCCCGTGTCTAAAACTACAAATGCTGACTGCCCTTCCACCTCAAAGAAAAGAAAGATCGCACCATCGAAAATGATTCGGACCCATGACGCTGCACGTGCTGGTGCCATTGAGCCATTTCTTGTCTCAACTCAAAAGCCAAGCGCGACTCAGGATTCTGTGCAGTTGACCTCGGACACGACGCAGCCCGTTTCCCTACGATTTCAGAGACAGCACACCCCCGAATGTGTTCTCTTTGATTCCTCTCCTGCCAAAACCATGGATCTATCACAACCAGGTTCATTTGCCAGTGCCTTGAAATGTAACTGTGCGCCCGAAGTTGCTCGACAGACAGTTTTGGTCAAGCAGCCCACCGTACGACCGAAACGAGTCGTTCCAACCGAATGCCATTACAAATCGATCAAGACACTTCGAAAGAAACTGATCAAGCGGCAGTGTCTGGAAACTACCACAAAGTTGCGACAAGCGTTTTTCATGGGAACGCTTTCTCATCAACGATCTTTAGTACAGTGTGGAGAAGAACTGGTTATGATCAATCACATGGAAATGGCCAAGGAACTATTCTACCAGCTGGCACTTGCAAGATTTGGGGGTGGGGCTGCCATGGCACACTTGGGAGAAGTTGGGAGTAGCGGGGGTATACACATCCAAACCCTCCTAGAGCAAGCATTGCAACAGGAAGATAATTTGGTGTTGAAAAGTGAACAAGATGGCACGGCCCCAACGTTGAACGAAACTGGGGAAGTATTAGCGGTAAATGACACCAATCGCAGACTGGCACATCAAGCAACGTCATTTTTGTTGCAACATGCCGACATGCTCCATGACTATTTCTCGATACGAATTGAAGAGATGGAAAGGGACGAAGTAAATGCAAACATTGACAACACTGTGGATGCCATTCTGACAGGACTGCCTGTTTTGTTGGACGGACACAGTCCTCAGCCGCACGGTCTGCCTATCTTTCTCCTCCGACTTGCCAATCAAGTTGATTACTCGGAAGAATTGCCTTGCTTCTATGGAATTTGCCAAGAATTGGGCAACTACTATTCAATGCTACCCACTGAGGATATGGACTTGAATCCATTTGTGCAACACACTCTTTTTCCAGCTCTCTCATACTTGCTGATTCCGTCAACGAATATCCATCGCGATGGGCATTTTAGTTCGATGACGAAACTATCAACTCTTTACAAAGTTTTTGAAAGGTGCTAGCTAGTGGCAAGGTTACAAATTTTACTGAACTATGCCTTTCTCAAAAAAGGCCTGGGGTCGATGATTCAATAAATTGGGATAGTACTAAAAGTTTTTTTAGCGTGTGTGCCGTCTTGCATCCTCTTCAGAAGACATAGTCGTATACGCAATCTTAGCATCAAGGAGTTCTTTTGCATTCCTGATTCAACTACCTAGATGGAATTCCACCAATGTTTTGACGAATTCGATCACAAACTTGATCGAACTTTTGAGAAATACACTCGATGGATTATTGTTTTTCTCCTATGATTATCGCCGCAACACCAGACAACAATAGGTCTACAGCTACTTTTTATACGCAGGTAACTATAATAATCAAAGAAATACCATATCAAGGCTATACCAACTATAATGACACCCGCCTGGCATCCAAGCAGGTTTGTTTTTGATGATGAGATTCTTCATCCAGCCAGAGAAGTGGACCTATTTGTGGCATCTTTCGCAGCTTGCTTTATTCTCCCCTTGTTCTTCTACTCGGTGTCTTTCCTAGATGGAATTCCACAAATGTATTGACGAATTCGATCACAAATTTGATCGAACTTTTGAGAAATACACTCGATGGATCATTGTTGAATCAGTTTTCTCCTATGAATATCGCCGCAACACCAGACAACAATAGGTCTACAGCTACGTTTTATACGCAGGTAACCATAATGATCAAAGAAATACCATTTCAAGGCTATACCTACTTCAATGACAGCTGTCATCTGAAGAGTACATAGCTCGCCCGCCTGGAATCAAAGCAAGTTTGTTTTAGATGATGAGATTCTTCATCCAGCAAGAGAAGTGGTGTGATTGCGGCATCTTTCGCAGCTTGCTTATTTCTCCTTGTTCTTCTACTCGGTGTCTTTCCCATTCATGCTTGTTGTTGTTGTTGCTGGCTCATCAAAACTGCACAAGGTCATACCGGTGTTGGGAATGCAGTTCTTCAAGTTGAAAACTGTGAACGACAACCCAATTTACTACTCGATAGCACGTATTACTGATAGTTTCATGACTACTACGTATTATTTTATTTGTTCCATTCCTCCTTTTGATTGTCTGTTGGCGTGTCGATTGACAGTCCTGGAGAGAGTTTTTTTTTCACATTGGACTGGGAGTGTGACGCCTCCCCCGACCATTTCGATCGAGAAAGATTTCAAATAGGTTGTGCAATTCCTTGTTCCTCTAAGCCATCATCAGCGTGGTAGCTCCCAATCCGATAGTAACGGAAAGGATTCGCAAAGCATTACTTGTCAAGGGCGAGGAACCATCGGATGACAGGGAAGACAGATCCGAAGTCCCAAGTGCAAATTGGACGACATTGTCTTCCTGACCAGCCGAGGCTTCTCCAAGATCGTCAGAAGACCCGTCGTTGGAATCGGGCGACGGATCATCCAGGCTAGGAGAGTCAACATCATCGGGCGATGGGTCGTCCAGGCTGGGAGAGTCAACATCATCCGACGACCAACTGCTGCCACGAATCCCTACGCTTGTATTATTCATGCTTCCCTTAGCTCCATCCATATTCAACATTGCGATGATTGCCATCAAAAAGGCCGAGAACTTCAGTAGAACATTCATGGTGATTGATTGGTCTCGAGCAGTGTGCTTTTTCCTTTAAAAACAAAGAGTTTATTGATCTGATTGGGATTGTTCAGGGGCTCGGTTGAAAATTTATGATACAACAGGGAGAGTGGGTTTCTTGAACAGATCCCAATCTCACACCACGTCCCATTCTTGCATTTGCATTCACAGTCGAAACTGTCGTTGTTGCTTGTTCGTGATTGCAACACAGCGTTTCAAGACAGTTGCTGATCGATTTCCATTGATCGTGTTTTGCTTCATCATCTTGATATAATACCAACAACGATAAAATGAATGACATGGTGTAAATATACGAAAATGTGAAGATGATCCACGGTAGTTGTTAAGTATCAGTCGTAGGTAGCCCAGTAGCCCAAGACAACCATGACCCAGGCGAAGGAAAGTTAGATTGACATGCTTTCGACTACTTTGATTGATTGAAAATACGACGTCATCGAAATTGAAGATTTTTTGAAGATACATATCATACGATTACGACTACTACAGATATATACATACGAACTCACAGTCAGGTCACACCATAATAACATAGTAGGGGCGGATCATCAGCGGGTGGAGCATGTTCCTTGCGACTCCAATTTCATCAAATGTGCGCAGGTATGGAGTATGGACCATATGGGGCCACTTTTTTAACAACGGTTGATGTCAACTGAGCTCCATTTCCATATTTAATGACCCACTTTTCTTCTCTTAAGTCATACATGCCACTTGTATCACGTCTCATAATGAACAGTAGCTCCAGAATCACCAATCAAAAGATTGTCATCAACTTTATTCTTCATTCCTGTAGTTAGACATACTTCGTCTTCTTCCAGTTCTTCAACTTCATGAACAGTGCACCACTTGTTCATTTCTTCATCTGTGTACGTAATCTCGCATCCAATAACAATTGGTTCACCTGTACTGTCATCATCATTTGGTATGATCAACACTAGATCATTGTCATCATATACTTCATCATTCATTAACACCGTCAACTGGTCTGATGACATATATTCCAGAGGATGCCATCGGTACTTTCATATTCTTCAAGTAGGAAACCGCATCACCAAACTCCTTTTCAATTTTCTTTACCAGCTCTGACCTCTTGATCTTGAGTGTTGGCTTCATCTTGATTCTCGACTTCAGAATTGTCTTGAACATTGTGATCAGGATCGTTAGTCCATCCATTACCTTTGATAATTCTCTAACGGAATTACCTAACCCTAACCCTTGTTGGAAAATGGGCTGGAATGATCAAGGACAATGGTGTCCTAAAGAAAGTTATTCTTGATGGAGTTACTGTGGTGCCAGGGTCAGTTTATAATTTGTTCTTGTTAACTCGTGCTCGTTAAATCAAACGGAGAAACAATGACTCTTGAGTGTAACGGAACAACAATCAGATTTGATCATCGCATGATCACAATGTTCAAGACAATTCAGAAGTCGAGAATCAAGATGAAGCCAACACTCAAGATGAAGGGTGGCAAGAGGTCAGAGCTGGTAGAGAGAGATTGATATATCAACCTAAACCGACAGGACAGACAAGATCAGGATCAACATACAAAGCCGCAGCTATGATAGCAAAAGGGATTTCAACTACTAACTCGTTCCTTGCACTTGATGTTACAGTGGAGGAAGTCATTAGTAAAGATGAAGAGTTTGCGGACATTCAAGAATATGTCCTATATACAGAAGGAAAGCTTGATGAACCAAAGACTTTTCAAGAAGCATGGAATCATCCAGATCCAGAAGAAAGGAAGAAATGGAGAGAAGCTATAAGAAAAGAATTCCATGACATGATTGTGAGAAAGGTTTGGCGAAAGACAAACAAGTCTTCCATTCCTAGCCATAGAGGATTGATCGGATGCAAGTGGATATTCAAAAAGAAGAAAGATGGGAGATACAGGGCAAGACTTTGTGCTCTGGGATACTCTCAGATTCCTGGTGAAGATTTTATGGATACTTCAAGTCCAGTTGTTGATGATGTCACCGTGAGAATAGTCATTGCATGTATGATGATTATGGGAAAATGAAGTAGTGGACGTAACTACTGCATTCCTTCATTGTGACATGGAAGAAAAAGTAAACATGAAATGTCTGGATGGTATTGCTCTTATTGAAGAAGGCTGGAATTTGGACGATGATTGTGTAGAGTTGCTACAGACAATCTATGGGACCAAGCAAGCCGCAAGACAGTACTGTAAGAAATTCATGAGCTTCATGGAAAAGAAAGGTTTTGAGAGGACGTATGCTGAGCCATGCCTGGACGTATGCTGAGCCATGCCTCTCAAAAAAGGTTGACAACAACGGTACTGTTGTGATCTGTGTATATGTGGATGATTGTCTCTGAACTGGAGACAGAAAGGCAATTGATGCAGCTATGGTTGGAGATTGAATCAAGTCTCAACATAGAGGGAGGATGTCAGAAGGTCTATGTATGAGACAAACACGAATGCAAGGCATAAGTACAAGAGATGCGCGATCAAGATGCGATCATGGTAAATGGTCGATAATAAAATCTATTTTATGGCTATGCCAACTACTAGCTACCAGCAGTTCCGTATCTAAGAAGTTGACTCACCAGCCGGGCCCCGAAGGGCGAGGCACTGCAGGGAGTGACCGGAGATCACTCCAGGGATGTGGTAATGGTAATAAAACCTCCTACGTGAGGAGGAAAAGTTCATCTGGGTGGAGGTGATGTGAGATGGGTATGAGCATATTTATGCGTTTGTATGTTTGTTTGTTTGTCAGTGGGTTTTATGGTAGTCGGGTGGATATGGTGGTCTGGTTGTTTGATGTGATGGTTGTTCTCGCTGTGGTGGTGGTTGTCTCCAAAGTTAGAGTGGGGGATGTGATTCTGTTTGGAGGGAAATATGTGGTGATGGGGCGAGTTGTCAGTGTTGGCTTTCGTTGTCGTGGTACTGTCTTTGGTGTCGGGTTGTGCGGAGGTGTGGTTCTTGTCAATTAAAAGACTTCGTCAATTTGTCAGAGGCGGCGATCTGAATTTGTCCGTCGGTGCCTGATGTGTTGCTTGATCATCGGCTCATATGTCTCCAGCCAGTTTTCAAGGCTGTTTGCGTCGGGATCTGTGCGAAAATGGTCCTCTACTGTGGGGTAGAAATAATGTCGCTGGGCTTGGAGGGAACACTTGGGCTTGAGCTCGTATAGGTCCCTAATGTTCCGGTGCGATCATGGTAAATGGATACATACAATCGTGAGATCACAAGAACAGTCATGATAAGACTAAATGAATCATGGAAAATGAGAAAGAGAATATGGGATATTCAGACAGAGATGAATGTGAAAGGTGATATTAGATGTAGAGATCATAATTTTAGTAAGTGTTAAAAGAAAGAAAGTATTTTACATTCTTGTGAAGTAGGAGCAGCAGAGATAAGGAATAACTGACCTTTAACAAAATAGGTGAAACGTCCTGTTAGAGGAAGGATAATTATTATTAATATTATTGTCATGGAAAACGTACACAAACTCTAGTTCCAACCAAAGTACATTCTTCTTAAACATTTTGACAGGTTTCTCCCCACTTGGGTTGCCGACTATTATTGTTGAAAAAATTTGCATGAGTTCCATCATCGAAAGATCCAGGTTTGCTAGTGATCTGGTCAACACACCATCTACTCAAGTCTTGGTCGAATGACGTTGCACCAGCAAACATAGCAAACATGTTGAAAACACTGCTGGTATCCCATGTGGAAATATCACCATTGAATAACGATGCACCGGCAAACATGGAAAACATGTTGTTGACACTGCTGGTGTCCCACTTGGAAATGTCACCATTGAATGATGGTGCATCATTAAACATAAGACCGATCTCAGTGACACTGCTGGTGTCCCACTTGGAAATGTCACCATTGAATAACAATGCACCATTAAACAAAGAGCCCATGTTGGTGACACTGCTGGTGTCCCAGTTGGAAACGTCACGATTGAATGATGATGCACCATTAAACAAACCAATCATGTCGATGACACTGCTGGTGTCCCATGTGGAAACATCACCATTGAATGATGATGCACCATTAAACATAGAACCCATGTTGGTGACCCTGCTGGTGTCCCATGTGGAAATATCGCCATTGAATGATGATTGACCAATAAACAATTGTTGCATATCAATAATCCCACTTGTGCACGTCGATGCCAGCTGGGAATCATCAGTGATAACATTAAGCAATCCATCCCTGTCACGTTTCGTGTATTGTATTCCGTTGACCATTCCAGAGGCACCAACAGCTGCCGATGGACAACAAATAGTTACACCGTTGCTGTGTAGGAAAAAGTCGTTACTGTTTTCCGGAAAGTTGGTGCACGTCACAGGTCCGGCAGTTGGAGATTGGGTAGGAGAAGCAGTCGGAGCTGCTGTTGGTGAACTAGTGGGGGATGCAGTTGGTCCAGCAGTTGGTGGTGAACTTATGACGATGGGAGATGCAGTTGGTCTGGCAGTGGGATGTTGGGATGCCCTGGTTGTTTTGGGTGCTTTGGTTGTTTTCGGTGACTTTGACCCTTTTGGTGACTTGGATGCTTTGGGGGCACCTTTGGTAGTTTTAGTGGTCACTGGAACTGCAAATTATTTCAAACAACGATAGTGAGTTACAATTTGCGTGTAGACAGAGAAACAAAGAACATCATTATATCATTCTGAACAACACAAATTACCTTTCCCGTTCTTTGGTCCAGAATGAATGAAGTCAAATTCATTGTCTTCTACCAACTTTGCAGTTACGACGGTAACTATCAAAGTCAAGTAGACAATCAATGATAGTACGGTTTTTGCAGTGAAAGACATGTTGACGGCAAATGGAAGTAACAGATGTTTGATTGTTTTTTCTTGCTGTTTTTGTATTTTTCCTTGTTGATTTTTTGTGCGTGGAATCGTAGTAGGTGAAACGTCATGTTTTTTAGAGGAAGGATTTCGACAGGTGGACGATCGAAAATTTGGACCACCTCATTTTACAGTTATTAGTAGGTATCAAGGAGCACGGAGCACCGCTGAAATTTACAACTAGCCACGTGGATCATCATGAAAAGTGGGCTGGCGACATGAATCTTCAGCGGGCCGGAGATCTTACTGCATATTACTACGTATTACATTTATTACGTCGTATTATTAAAACCGTAAATCAGACCAGTGCACCGCAGTCATTCATCAATCGCCGCTCCGCATAAAAATTCACTAATTACGCCTTACCCTAACCCTAATTATTCGCCTAAATACTCCGGAGTACCATGTATGATACCATCTCCGTTCCAAATTAATTTAAAAATAACTTCTCCGAAACTTGCGCGTTCCAAATTAAAATGAACATTTGTGTAGAAATAATACTCCCTCCGTCTCACTTCTATATTACACTTTCACAACTTTAAATAAAAAAAACCGCCAACAAGCTACTTAGAACATATGGCTGTTATCATGTTTAAATTCACATTATAAGCTATATTTCCATGTATATATTATATTTAGAATTATTAAGTCTTTCAGTCCGTTGAGCCGTTCAAAGTAAGGAAGCCGCCAACAATCCACCCTTTTTCTTACGGATCTCCCCAGCAAGTGAAAATTCGACGATCACACCAGCACAAATCTCTTTCCTCTGAATATAAGCAACAACTTTGAAAATGGTGACAACAAGGAAAAAGAGGGTTGCGATGACCGAAAAGCTGAAAAAAGATGTATTCATGGCGTGCGTGGTGAGGGTGTCGCGAGAAATTTTACCTCACGGAAGTTTTAAAGCTGTTGGCGAAACACACAAAATCCATCCAAGAACTGTTGCTAATCTGTGGTATTCAACGCTGAAGCAAATACCGGGATATCAACCCAATACCCCTCTTGACCCTGTCTCTCTTCTTGCAAACGTTCCAGAAACGGCATTTACTACGAAGTTCGAAAATTCTGGAAGAAACCCGAAGCATGACCGAGACATGCTGTTGCAAGAGATCAAGAATATTGATCCTACCGCTAGAAGAACCATCAGATCTCTTGCTGGAGCTGTTGGTATTCCAGTTATGACCATCTGGAGAATGAAACAGTCGAAGAAACTGAAGGTTCATACCATGGCTTTGAAGCCGAAGTTGAACGATGATCATCGCCTCAATCGGCTGTTTCACTGCATCGCAAAGATCGACAAGAACACTATCAATTCTGTGGCTGAAATGACGTTCAAGAGCATGTATAACGAGATTCATATTGATGAAAAATGGTTCTTTCTTGTACGGGACGGGCTTCGGTGTATTGTGACCCAAGACGAGCCACCGCCTAAGGCAATATCAGTGTCCCACAAGAGTCACATCACTAAAGTCATGTTTCTTTCCGCTCTTGCAAGACCAAGATTCAATCATACAACGAGACAGGAGTTTGATGGACTAATTGGAATCTATCCAGTAGGAGAAATCGACATGTATGTGAGAGCAAGCCATGGTCACCAACCAGGAGATCTAAAGTGGTTTAACGTCAACATGGATAGGGATTTGTACCGAGATATGCTTTTTAATTTTGTGTTACCGGACGTGAAGAAGAAGATGCCAATAGACAACAACATTATATTATAGCAAGACGGTGCCAAAGCTCATCTACCAGATGACGATCCGTTGTTTGCAGCAAAGGTCACAGAACTGTTTGGAGATCCAACTGCTGTGAAGCTGTACACACAACCGGCACAGTCACCAGATTTGAATGTGAATGATCTTGGCTTTTTCAATTCTCTACAGTCAAGATACTACCAGACAGCTCCAAAGGACGGTCTTGAATTGATTGAGATGGTAGAAGAAACTTACAAGAACTATCCAGCCAAGAAACTCAATCGAATTTGGTTGACACTGCAGAGTGTGATGAATCAGGTCATCAACCAAAGAGGAGACAACGACTACACAATCCCTCACATGAAAAAAAAAGTTCTGGAACGACAAAACCAATTGCCACTATCGTTGGATGTAACTGCAGAGGCAAGCACGTATCCACTCGACATCCTGGTTGATTGATGCTCTCAATAATAGTCTCTGATAGAGTTCTGTTTCCTTTTGTTGATGTTGTCACAACGTGAAATGAAAAATTTAGTTTCTCTAATGCTTTTTGAAACAGTCGTCGAGCATTCTTCTAAATATTCATAAAAAACGAGCCGGGTCATATAAAAATGAGTCGCGCCATCCCCTGTGGAAATCCTAGGAGGTCTACACAGCTCGGCACGCTTCATTTTTGTTTTCTGACTGGCACGGCATCCTCAATAGGAATATAGAAGTGAGACGGAGGGAGTACATCGCTTACACACCGAAACTTGCGCGCATGGTACTATTTCAACGGTATTGGATCATGAATATTCTAAAACATGCTGTTCTCCTGTTCTACTTTCTACCACATCTTCTCCTGGTACTGCATCCGCTTCCTACAGCTGAATCCTCTGGCGTAGTTCATCCGCGACCTCTATGGATACTGGGAGCTGCCCTTGGCTTGCTAGTTGATCTTTGTGCACGTGAGGAATCTTGTAATTGTTGCCTCCACCGCAAAGGATGATGGATTCGAGACATAATCAAGCTCAGCAAAGCTGTCTTCCACAGCCTTGACCAATACCGGTATGGAGGTGGTATCTCTCCTATGTTGAAGGATTTGAGTCGCATTGAAGTATCCAAGATCAAGCGCATTCGTATCAGGACTGTTGGGAGGCTGATTCACAAGGGAAATATGCATTCCTGTGGCTGCAATTGGCTGCTGCAACAAGAAGTGGGTCATCTTCTCGGATCAAGTGAGGCTTAGCGTTGTCCTGTTGAATCTTGATTGGTACGGATCTGTGGCAGCGTGGCCACTTCTCATTTGTGGCGGGGATGACCTTCTCACAGATGAACTGACGGTACACTTCCTTGGTAATGTTTGGGAGCGACTTCATCACCATCGTCCCTGCAGGTCTGTTGCAACTGCTCCGCTGTGTCTGCAGCATGTGCGTCATAGGTCAGATACCAATCTTTCCGTCGAAACGACAGTTTCTTGCAGTATCAAATCTTGGTCTTGCAACAGCAGCAAGGAACATGACTTTTTCAATGAACCGTTTGCTCTTGGAGGTTCGATGTGGCTCCTCCTCCCCATCTGCAAGGAAGTAGGTCCGGTTTACTTTCTTCATGTACAACCATTTCTCGTCTACATGGACTACATGCATCATGGGTTGAATAGTCCTCGGTCAAAATCAATGTTTTTGAGTGCGTACTGAACTCTCTCTTTTTTGTTTTGCTCTGTCAGAACCGGCTTCACTGCGCTGGAAAGGCGCCGTACTCCTTGTCCTCCTTTACTATCTCCCTGTGGAGCGATCCAATCGGAATCCCTGTAGACATGGAAGTGCTTCTAAACAAGTGCGATTAGTTCAGCATAGTCTTTCTTCTTTCTCCCACATCTTCCTTTCCGACGGTTGTCTACCGCCACTATCCCTCCCTCCTGTTGGACACTCTCCTTTCCTCACTTCCAGATATTCGAAACAGTTTGCCTTGTTACTTCAAAGTGTTTGGCAACCCTAGCAATAGCTCCAAACTCAAGTGCGCCATTTTTTGACTGACTCAAAAGCGACTGCAAAATCGCATTCCGACTACTGTTAGAGAGGGGTTTTCCCCGCCGTTTCGGCACACCAACTTCTTCACCTCATATCCACTACCTTCCTGCAAAGTAGGAGCTGCTGCCGCCGTCTCCATAGTCTTTGGGCGGGGCTTTGAAAAAGGGAGTCAAAATTTGTTTGTGAGTTCAATCTTCTCCTCGGAGTGAAATGGCGGCAACTGACACAGCACTGCATCGACTCCAACCTCCTAAACCCGTGTCAGTTCGGAGGCCTCCCGGGCAGAGATGCCATAACCCCAAAGATGCCGTAAAACCCCGTCTTCCTCGAAGCACTGCAATGGGAGATCTCACGCGCAAGCCGTCGGTCTCTCTTGTGCGCCAAACATAGCCAGCCTATCTGGACGTAGCTTCGGCCAACATCGTGCCCTTCGTTTCCTCCACGCTCGGTTCCCGGAAGAGGCCCAATATATCATAAAAACAAAAAGCTAGGGGTCTCTGAAGAAGCCTACTCCCACTTCGAATTTCACCCAATTTTTGGCACCGGCTAGGACAGTGCGAATAGTCATCTCGGTAGTACTCACGCGATGCCCCCTGATGGGTCGAT
The DNA here is from genome assembly GCA_019154785.2 of Nitzschia inconspicua. Taxonomy (NCBI): domain Eukaryota; phylum Bacillariophyta; class Bacillariophyceae; order Bacillariales; family Bacillariaceae; genus Nitzschia; species Nitzschia inconspicua. The sequence continues at coordinate 323,770 of JAGRRH010000006.1, read as the reverse complement.
TAAGACCCAAAATTCATGATAGACTTTTTCACTAACCCATCCCAGGATGTCGCAACCCTGCTTCGCAACGCCCAGTACGACGTCCAATTATGTAATGACCTTCTGGACAGCTCGGAAGGGACTTGCTTCTATGAAAATAAAAAAATCTTTGAATCTTCTCTCGTAAAACGTAAAGTGTGCTTCAAATGATTCTCATTATTTCGAGCGACCCTTTGCATCCATCTGTATTGAACGGAATGAAGTCAACAACAAGGACACATCAGGAATGAATCAGTTTTTGTAATAAACTCAGCAATATCCTCCGAAAGTAAAATCATCTTATCTGTATTCTTTCGCCCGGATAGCATCAATTCATTCTGCTCACTATATATACTTCATATAACATATTTTTCATCATTCATAAGGAAAACTGAACTCAGTTCGAACATGCCGTCGTCTGGAATAATATCAAACACTCGTGTCGAGACAGAAAGAGCCTTGCAGTTGATATCCCATCAAAACAACGAGGGCGTCTCTCTGTACAACGGAGTTAGGTTTGCCGAAGCGGTACAGGTTTTCAAGGTGGCCACGAGCGCTTCCAAGACACTTTTGGATCGACCTTTTGAAGAAGTTGATGTCCCTGAAAACGGTGAAGTGCGCACGTCGCTGCAAGTCTTACCTTCGCAAACAGCACGTTGTGCCAACGGTGTCAACTTTCCTATCGATTCCTCCGTTTATTCGAAACCGTTTGAGGCTGTGCTCACCTTGGTGGGAGACACGAAACACCTTACAACTCTGTTGCCAATTGTCAAAGTCGATTGTTCGTCTCAAGACTACCAACCATCTTGATCTTTTTTTAACATGGCATTGTGCCATCATGCCATAGGCATGTTGGCAAGAAACAACGATTCCGCAACAGCACGAAAATTTCTTTCACAGGCAAGGGACTTGGTACAATTTATGTTACTCGATCCCGCATGGAAAACAGGAACAAGAGGTCATTGATGAAACAATGCTGCCGTTTTGAACAACCTGGGCCACTGCTTTTCATCCTTGGACTATACAACCAACTCCATTGCGTGCTACGAGCTCGTACTGAGAACCACCGTTCTATTTCAACAGGATCACAGCACACAAACTCAGAATTTGAGAGCTAACAAGGATAGTTTTTCCCAGGACCATTCCACGGCTTGCTTTTTGAACAACACATATATTTTTGATCCTCAAAGACCCGGGCCTTGGCCCAGCAGCGTGATCACTCGATGGTCCATATTTTTAAATCAATATTTCAAAAATCAACTTCCTCCAGTGAATCTTTACGGACTGTGTATCATATAGTCCCGCAAGAGTCACAGGGCAAGGGTTGATAGTGAGTCCCCAGAGGCCAATACGCGATGCTTTGCATCCAACTTTCTACTCCGAGTATGAGATATCATACCGCTCAAGACTCTTTGAATAGAGATGATCCGCTCTACCGTGCTCTATCATTCCTACTGGGTAGAAAGTAATACTACGTAGGTAGTAGAGGCATACGTCGTGTTATAATACCGTAGTTTCATTTCTGATGACACTATCTACTCTACTACTACTAGGTAGTCTTGTCTCTAGTAGTAGAGTGGTTCTGTGTCATGTTCCTCTCTACTAGCTAGAGAGTAGACCAACTTCTTGCAGTTGTTTGGCGGTACTACCGGTATGCTTTTCTCCAAGCTTTATTAGCTACTGAGGTTCTTCACACAAGTCACTTCTAAGTAGTAATAATGAACACACAAACACGCACACGCACAAACAACATCAACATGACAAAGAACGCGTTCATTCCGATGACGATGAAATTGTTGGCCATTATTTGGGTAGCCGTCGCAATATGGTGGAACAGTGATCAAACGGATGCGTTTTCCTTGAGAAGTAATCGACTCAAACACTACATGTCCACTAGTAGCATGCTCATTTCGTGCAGTATGTGTCGAATGAATATGCATCTTCACGACGAAGAACAATCTCATGAAAGACCTGACGGCGGACGAAGGATGTTTCTGGACGATACAGGACGACTGATCTTTGCTATGATGGGATCTTCCGTCTGTACTATAGCAGCACCATCTTCGGCTTGGTCGACCATAAATAGTGACACATCACCGTCGTCTTCTGACATTTCAAGTACAGAACTACAATTGACCAAACCGTTTGCTCCACCAGAAGCTTTAGTTCCGGCGGTTAGGGTCCAATTTACGATTGATCGTTGTTTGACACTTGCAGAAGACATTCAACAACACCCCAACGACAATCAAAATAACTACAAACGACAAACAGATCTACAAAAGTTGCTACTAGTACCACAAAACTATGTCCAAACAGATTTCCTCAGCAGCAGCTCCAGTGACTTTTCGCATCACAGGAGGCAAATGGTAGGCTTCCTTCCAATGTTGTTGAATTCGAATACAAATATCCCTCTTCCAGGGGCTGGTACAAAATATCAACCAGCAAAGGCGTACATGGACACGTATGATCGCAATCGCCAAGACCTACCGGTGTTGCTCCAACCTGGAGCTTTGCTGGTCCAATCTGGTGAAATTGATTCGTGGAGACGTCTCAAACGACAAGAAGCGGAAAAAGAATCTCAAGACGAGATACGGGCAGCCTTGAATACGTACACACAAGCCTTGACGTATCGAGGGGATGCATACGTACTGACAGTATCAACACAAGAACGTTCACGAATGGTACGAGAAAACAAGTTACCAGACGTCAAACAAGTCATTGCCAGTGATTTAGGGATGCGATACCTTTACCGAAACCAATTGTTGACAATCATGGCAGAGGTCAAAGCGGAACTCCAATATCAGCTAAAACAACAACAACAACAACAACAAGAGCAAGAACAAAACAAGGTATCGTCGATAGACGTGTCCGATCTGGTACCGTTATTGCGTGATGCCCAAGTTGCATGTCAACAATGGTTTTCTCTCATCGAGCAGGATCAAGTCGAAGCAGCTGTGAACTTGGCGCGGCAGGAGGATTCCAAAGTGATGTTATGATCATGATGTCAATAACTGGATCGAAAATAATTTTTGACATCATTATTGGGATGGTTACAGAAATGGGTGAAAAGAAGCTTCGGCTTTTCAATGGACTATGCTACCGTGGATAGAAGAAAAACAAAAGTTCGTACAATCCTATTCTGCGTCAAAACCTTTTATCATTTTATTACCGACCTATTATCATTCGGCTGTTGACAAACGTTCCAGTTCACTGACTGTCACAACTCGAAATCCTTTGTGGACGCACAAGTCTTCCAACAGCAGACGCAAGGCGTGCAAACAGTACTCTCGGAAACCTTTTTCCGGCATGTGGATCAGAATTATGGATCCATCCTTCACTTGATGACTCAACGATTTGGCAATCCATTCGGCATCTTCCACGACAGGATCGACGGCGTAAGCGTCACACATGACATTATACATGTCTAATCTTTCCAATCCTCGTTCCATGAGTTTGGTGTACTTCCCATGTGGTGCTCGGAACCACTTGACGCCACTTTGGATCGTTTCCGGATCGTGGCGACTGCTGTCACCATGTTTCATAGCATGGTCTTGCAATTCTTGTATCCTGGCATTACATTGTTGAACCGCTTCGACAAATACATCAACGGTTGGGTAGTCCTTTGTGTTACTCATGGCGGCGTCCCGAACCCCATGGTTGGCCATTTCGTTTCCTTCCTGCAACAATCGAACAAGGTCCGGTTCATGAGCATGTGTCAAAAATTGCTGAATGACCATGAATGTCGCCTTGGCTTGGTATTGGCCCAGCAGATCCAGAACTTGACACAGTTTCGAGCTTTCTCGATTATCTATACGGCATGGCGCATCGTCAATAGTCAAAGCAATGTATCCCGAAGGGCTGTTTCGAGGAAGGCTGCTGTTGTCGTCCCCATTTGTGTTTGATTTGACAGTGCCAGGGAATCGGTAGATTGTCCGTGGACTGAAGCGATAGGGTTGACACGCAAAGAATCGCACCGTCTCTTGATGAAAGAACCAATCGACGGACTGCTGGATCAAAAATTGGTGTGTCGACGACCGTTTAACAGGAACCATGGGAAGACTGCCATCTTCCACTTGTGACTTGACCATGCTCAAAGGAATTTCGGAACGATGAAACGGAACAGAAACAACAGGAACCGATTTTTCGTTGGAGAAAATAGATAAAAGGTGGCTTTCTCGTCGTTTGGAGATTGATGGAAGAAGTTTGAACGAACCAAAGCTGGTGCCGTTGACGGATAATACGTTTTCTTTACGATTGGTTGGATCCGTGTTCTTGTCCGATTCTTCCAGATCGTTTGTATTCGAGTCGCTTGTTCTTTGTTTCGTTGCAAGAAGAGCTTTCGAAAGCTCAGTGCCATCTCCCATTTTCATTTGTTGGGCTCCGTATAGAATGATGGCAGTATCCAAGTTCGATTTCTTCCCATGAAGTTCCAGTGGATTCCATTTCTCATCAAACACCACATACGAATCCTTTGAAAGATCCAACGAATGTCTATTGTCACCATGATGCTGCTGAATCGACGACGAGTCCTGAATATGCACGAACCATTCCACAGATGCAGTCGATCCTTTCGACGTGGCCTCCCCTGAACGTTCCGTTTGCCGCAGCACTCCGTAAATCATAAACGGTTCACAACGACCATCAAATTGTGATGACAACTCCATTGTTTCGTCTTTGTTCGCCATCCTCTCTATTTTTTGTGTTTCGTTTCTCTGACTGGTGGGACCTTTCAAAGTTGCCGTGTAGAAAGTAGATGGATATAGAAAGCAACGGAGGTTGTTTCACATTCCATTCACCAGAGTATATTATGTTCAATGTTGGTTTACACAAACGTTATTGTGTGATGTGTCTTCATTATCATCATCACATGCGAAACCCTCGCTCGATCGTGCTGGAAGTATGATACGAGGCGCCAATGGTGGCTCGACTTGCGCGCGCTCAAAAGCCCGATTTCTATGAAACTTGAGACTACAGGAATGAATCTTGCGGAATCAAACGTCGTCCGTCGTGTATGTACATACGTAAGATAGTATGTGAAATGCAACTACCGTACGGTACCGGGTACCGGTACGTATGTACCAAATCGTATGTACCAAATTTGAAGATGGTCTACGACGTTTTTTGCTCATCAGCAAGAACAACAACAACAACATCAACAGACAAGAACAACACCGGAATGAAGAATGTGGTGGACAAAGTTACCGGACTCCTGGAGGATCACTTTAAGAAACACCCTCCACAAAGGCCAACGCTTGATACCTACCATGCCTCTAGTGAAGGTGTGTTAGGAGACCTGTGGCGTGCCGACGTCGACGTTCCTGTGGATCCCAAGGAGAAGGTCGATGGTAGCGGTTGGGTTGGACGAAGGTTTCCCATGCTGCTTCTTCACGACTTGGAGAATGAACAGCACAAAGCTACGAAAGTCTATGGTCACATTCGCACTCAAGAAAAGATCGGGACCACTGTTTTGTACGGAACATCCGGTGCGGGCAAAACTCGAGCAGCCTTGGAGTATCTCAGTCACAACAAGGGATTCTACCTGTTGGGGGGCGACTTTATTCGGAATCCTGGTTCCCGAGACCTCGTGAGGATGCTGCGTGGAGTGGGGGACACCGCGAAAATACACACAGCGGAGGGAGGTATCAACAGCGTTGTGAATCTCACGACGGTACTCTGGAGGTACAGGATTCTGTTGTACATTCGGTATGCAATACACAACCTTCTCGAACAGAAATTGGGAGTTTTAAGTCCGAAGGAATGGCTTTTGTATCAGCTCTTTCCGGAGGACTTCTTGAACGGGGATCTGTTTCGGGATGTGCTCCAGGCGTGTCTTAAAGATGAAGGATTGATCACGGAATCGACGGCCGAGGATGCCCGGGAAGCGATCCAAGGGGAATGGTCCGTTTTCATTGACGAATCGCAGCGTCTCTTGGAGAAACCAGGTTTCTTCTTGAGCACAGACGGAAAACAAGCGCGTTCTAATTTCTCTGCAGTGATCAAGGCAGCCTATAAAGACGACGAACTCATCGCCAACTCAGAGTTGAAGTTCCCCGTGTTTTTGGGCACAGAGTTTCCCATTGATGAATTAGAGGATGAAGGGCGTTCAGCATCGGCGAAACGACCTACGGCCATGAAGCAACGAGTTCGTTTCTTTAGTGGGTTTGAGTTGCTAACTCCTGCCGATGTCGAAGCGTATCTGAACAAGTTCCTCGATTTGTCTCTTCTTCGTCAGGACGTCAAGGAACATGTAGCTCGTTGGCTTCGGGGACGACCGCGGTGGACCGCCACCTTTTTGGAAACTTATGTAAATCGGCTACCAAAGCGCGGAAGGGAAGACAGAACTCGTGTTGGGGAGGATTTTTCTATCGAGAATCTGAAATTAATGGAAGCTATAGATTGCTTCCTAGCTGTGATGACACTCGACTCCTTGGCAGCCGAGCGTCGAGCCGGTTGGAGTGCGGGCCCAGCTTCTGCTTACGCCTCTGTTGATCGGCTGATGACATTCGACAATCATGAGGAAGCACGGAGGGATTTCGAAACTGCAGTGTTTTGTTTTGCTGTTGGCAAGGGTCATACTATATTCAGGCAAGAACCTTCGAAGAAGCTGATCGAAGCAGCTGTTGCTGCTTTAGTGACTACGGACACCGACGGACGATATGTTGAGGCTATCCTGGATGAACCCATCATTATCCAGGCGAGCCTCCATCGCTTCTGTCTGATTAACTACCTTCGAGACAACCTACTTGAACCGGAAAACCAGAGGTTAGGGGAGGCTTTGCAGAGGGTGTTGCTACCGGTCTTGATGCAAGGCCGTCACACGAGTCTGGAGAATCACTTCAAGAAGCAACTACAGGACAGCGATGCGCAGCAGCTCTGGCGGTTTTATGTTTCGACAAAGTCATCTTACGGTGTCCTTTCCATTGACGTGGGGGAGGGGAATGAGGCATATGAGAAAACCATTGACTGGATTTGCGGAGCAACAAATAGCACAATCGAAGGCCAAGTTCCGCCGTTTTGTTATCCCAACACTAGCATTGGTCCCGACGTCGTGTATTTGATGTGGGACCAGAGCTACACTGACTTTCGGGCGTGCCTAGTCCAATCCAAGTTTGGAAAAAACGCGAAAAAGAATGCTGCGACTAAAACTTTGGTTCCAGACTGGTTATACCACAAGAATCGCCTTGATCCAAAGAAGCGCAAACTGGCACTGAATGATGAGCTCGCCGACCAGTGGAACCGTGTAAAGGACGATTTTGTGTCCGACAAACGTCCATGTCTTCGCCTCCTGGTCCAATGTCCAGCGACACTCAAGGCGGACTTTGGCCGTGTTGCACCTGACGGGATGCATCCTAAAGATAAGGGAGCAAAGAAGGCACCTCGCGATTGGTTAGTGACGATTTGTAACGACGATTTGGGTCTATTCGACGAAGACACAGCGTCCATCCTCAGGCTCAGCAAAAAATTAAGGAGTTAAATATCGGGTGGCGACAATGTACCATTTTTTCCCAAACTCACGGACGCACCAAATGGGGAGCCAACCGTTCTGACCAAGGTGTCGAAGGCTACCTAGTAGTTCGCGACGCATTGATAGGCTCGCATCCTACCTGGAAACACATTGTCTGCTGGTACTGCAATGGCGAACATGTCTCACGTTAAATTTTCTAAGGATGGATTTTCGGTCCTTCTAGTACGGAGAAAGTAGCTGCAAAACCCCGACTCCGTAGCTATCACAGCCACAACGAATATAAATGTACCTAAGGTCATTGTCGTCGTCATAGTTCCAATCCAAACCGGGTGCATCATTTTGCGTATCTTTCGAAATGAGACCAGTTCGTGCTCTTTGGAAGAGAGGAAGAAGTCAAAAGAGTTCTTCAAATTTCGACAAAAAACGCAATTATCGTTGTGACTATTATTCAATACCAAATCCAACAGCAGATGTCGTGATTGCTGCCTTGAGCTTTTCGTACAATTCTTGCTTTGTCTTGTATTTTGGCAGATCGATCCGGTTGAAGCAAGTGTGGGATCTAGGGTAGGGACACTGCGACGGTGTGACACCGTGAATGGTGAACAACTGAATATTTCCATCATTGCCTAGTAGGTTCGAAAAACCGCGCGATGGAACGCCAGATGTTCCCGTAGTAAATTGGAGTAACCGTGCCTTCATCTCCTGATCAAAATCATCACGAACAATTTGCCAGAACCACTCGACGATGCATGCATCCGGCTCGTCTTGAATGTTCCCTGTCAGTACTGTATGTGCTTGCCAATCGCTAACATCAATGACTGGGAGTCCACAGAGCATGAGCTCCAATTCATTCGGATCGAATACAGTCAAGCAAGCCTCCGGAACAACATCCAAAAAGCCCAACAGCAGTTCTTGTATCGGGAGCTTGTCGCTCTCAAGCATCCGATAGCGCAAGATTGCCTCCAAATACTCTGTCAAATTGTCGACAGTCACTTCCCTGTGACTGCCATCTGGTACAAGATCGAACGTGGTGCGTTGTCCAAGAACGTCCTCCGAAATTGTAAAATCGAGGCACAAATCCGCCAGAGCCTGTGGATCCATCTCTGTGAACTGCTTTAAATTATCATAGTACTCCTTATCCTGCTCCTCGAGATCCCCGAATGTTACTGGCCAAGCTAACAGATGCTTGTACAAATGTCGGACCATGTGGCCGTGAATCACTTGGCGATCGAGGAGCGCCCTACCCACAATCCTTCCAAGGAAACGGAACAAGATCAGGTAGTCTTCGGGACACGAGACATCTAAATAGAGTGTAAAATTTTAATTTTTTTTGTTAGGAATTTGCGATGAGATGAAAATGTTCATGGACGGGAATTTCATCCAAACCGTTGAGAACTTACGACATGCAGGATTGATTCGCATTTGCACTTGGTTGTTCACGCATGGTAGCCATAGTCCCAAATTAGGGTCGAAGATTTGTTCCGTTATCAGTTGCATCCATTCTGTAAGACGTCATACAAGTGCACGGTTAGAGAAAGGAAAGGCGAAAGTGAGCACTTGCAAGAAGAAATCATCCGACTCTTGCTTCTAATATAACGTTGACGTACCTCTCATAACTCCACCAAAGTCCAATGCAGGTTCACCAATGAATTCAATCTGCCATGGTCTGCACATTTCTCTTGGTGACAAACTCATGACGCAGTGAACAGAATCGGCCAACAGGGACGATCGTCGGACGAGGAGTCGGACTTTGGAGCCATCTTGGCTCGCAAATTGCTTTATAGGATCAAACACGTTATGGTAGAGCCATTCTTGCTTGATATCCAAACTGGATCGGGATTGGATATAAAATGCCGTAGTCGCATATGTCACCAAGGGTTTGGATAAGGGATGGAGACGAAACTCGGACTCGGTCACAACATGTGACGGTGGAATCAATTCGACAACGGCCGTCGGTAGGCGTGGATCGTTCGATGCCAACTTGATCAAATTTCGAACAAAGGCGACATCTCGAATGGCATTTCGAATTTCTGTGGATGCAGATCGTGTGGAATTGGATCGAGAAGACGTTCCATTGATGTGTTCTTGAAGTTTGCTGTTGACCCATTGGAATTTGAAATCCTCCATACGAATCGTCCTGTTCCATCCACCCGTCAAAGAAGTGTCGACCTGCTCATAATCCAACTCCAAATCTTCAATGACATCTGCTAACGGAACTTTGAGAGTGATTGTTTCTCCTTCTACAACAGATGACGGCAACCGTACCGGAACGCGTTTGCCATAAACGTTGACGGGTAGGAGTTGGTTGGGTAGGGCTCCCGGAGGAACAACAATGTCAAAGAGTTTAAATTGTTGTTGACCGGATGATTTTGTCAAAAGGGTTCTTGGAGGGTTTCTATTGGAGGTCGTAGACGAATGTAACGCCCCGTTGGATCCATAATTTGGATTTGTGATTGGAAGAAGGACACGAATCTTACTTCCAGGCTTGACATTGTTGGGGCATTCGACAAGAAATCGTTTTTGTTCTCGAGTGACGACCACAAATTGCATACCCTCTCTAACAGATTCCGGAACTGTCACGATTAGAGAAGTCGATTCCTCCATCGTTTCATTCTCTTCCACCTGCAACAGTGAAGTTCCATTGCAAAGCAACTTCTCATTTTGCATTTTGATGTTGGCTTTCATGGGTTTGGCTCCACCTACCGATTGGTCTGTCGATAGTAAACTCGATGTCAATGATGCCCGACCAAGTGGTCTGTACATTGTCTTTGGTTCGGGCAAGAGGGCAACTTGGAGGACATTTCCAGGTCGACAGTCGGGAGGACATCTTGTAGAATATCGTCGATTGGGAGTGTTGGTGGCGATACCGCTAATCGTAAATTCAAAAGTCGTTCCGGGATCCGTAAGAGGCGGTACTTGTAACTGAAAAAAGTTCGGATCGCCTTGAGTGACTTCGTTGGATGTCAAGTATGCGCCAGTTCGAGTTGGTCGTATTGCGGTGAATGATGATTCTGTGATGTACGACGATTCGGATGAGTAATTATTGTTGTTGTTGTTGTTGTTGGTGGTGGTGGTGGGATTTGACGCTCTCGAATTGGACGTACGCCGAAGCGTCACGCCGTTAGTTGCAGTCGTTTCGGTTATTCTACTAGACATGGTGGTGTCTATTGGAATGATTGTGTAATGAAGTACATAATATATTATAAAATATACGAATGTATCTTCGTCGTGAGTCGTAAAAGTGAAAGAGGATGACACTACTACTGTCTGCGATGTTGGTGGTGTTGGACAATTTTCCGATTTGTGAAGGCAGACTACCGGTAGCTATCATCAACGTCGTATCTTCATACCGGTAGTAAGGCCTAAGTGCACGTTTAACAGTTGACCATAAAGCACGATCCGAATCCGCGTCATAGTCGAATCTCCACAAAAAATTCTCCAGTTAACAGCTACTCCGAGTAAGTAATATCGGTACGATGTTCTCCGTATGACAGTACGATTACTCTACTACCGGTAGTTCGAAAGTGACGTCGTGGGGACAAGAGGTCTTGTTTGCCCCTTGACAGTCGACTAAAATCCAACCTACTGGTACTCTACTAGCTAGAGACTATGTAGAGACTACGTCTTCATTTTTTTTCGTATAAGCATACATTTACACAATGAACAATTCCTCACTATTGCTGCTCTAGTAGGTCTCTACCGGTAGTAGAATAAAGAAACACATCACATTGTTCCACTATAGGGTTGGGCGAGTTTGACGACATACTACAATCGACTAGCAATAAGAAACACCATCATCGAGGCAGCAGAAATGATCTAGTATCGTGCTGACTGGTGTCCTAGCATTCGACAATGCTGCAAAGGCTACCTGGTTTTTGCTGCTTTTGCTGTCTGCTTATTCTTATTCAGCACGCCAAAGAAGTTAGGATGCATGAAGAATGCTTAAGCCTTGGGCGGGGTTGGAGATCTCGACTACCGCGGGGGTGTTGGATCTACTGCTGTAGTACAAGTTTCAGCCAATGTCGGTGGTTGTCTTCTGGAGGTGCGGCAATTCCGCTGGCGATGATCTCTATCTTGTTTTCTGCGAGGAAGGGCACTCAAAACAAGAGAGTGACTTCAACCATCGTAACTGTCAGCGAGGACGTAGACGGGAACAAACTGAATGCCACGCAGCATTTCATATCCGCAGCACTATCCCAGACAATGCTTACTGGCTGCGTATCGTACTGAAGTGATTACTAGCAGAACGGCCGCTTTCATTCCAATGGATATTGATTAACCTCTCATCATAACAAAAAACTCTCGCTTCATTCCGATACTACTAATAGTATCACTTCACTCAATAACTCTCATCCGTTGAAAGCCGAGCTAGTAGTTCCAAAATGATGATGTATGTTCTTGATAGGATTGTCACGAGGACAACTACGACGACGTATTGTGGAGGGAGCTAATCCGGTCTAAAATGCTCTACTAGCTACCGGTAGTACGTAGCACAGTACCTAGCTATCTACCGGTACTCCGAGTAGGTAGAAGAAAACTATGTACGAAGGTATGAATGTTACTGTAATACGACGTACTCCAAAGTAAGAGGTATTCTACCGGTAGGTAGTATCGTACCATTCTTTCGTCAACTCCGTATGATACTACAGTACATTCGAGTTTCTCTTTCCAGCGTCTGTCCTCCGTGAGAACGATCTTCGTTCAAAAAGTATGTTCTGGCGCAGCAAGCGGGCTGGCGCACATGTCCGGCGGGCTTGGGAATGGGTCCGTTCCAACGCTCATGAAGGCGTTTCTGTATGACACACCAGTCGTGCATCGTCATCGTTGTTCATGATGATGTTACTGCCTGTTTGTCGAAGCATCTTTTTCGTCCTTTGTCTTTCATGGCATTTCCACAAAAGTACGTTTTATATTCACCCCGCCTTAATCATGTGGCCATACAGCAAACCGAAAAGCGTCACCATGACGTTCATTACTTTTCTTTATGCGTTTTTCTCGTGGAGTGTCTTGGTCATGGCTCTACCACCAGATGCCACCATCCAAACGTTGATTCTTGATGAACAAGTCGCTGCCACCCATCGAAGTTCTTTTCTTCCGGCATCGATGCAATCTCACCTTCAAATCCTTCGTCGTCGCCATCTCCAGCAGAATGCTTCTACCGATTGTCTAGCAACTTACCGGTCTCTGTATGAGGATCCTATACTTCTCCCAGTGGCCGAGACGTGGCTTGCCGTCCTCGAAGAACGCGTTGGAACCCCCGACTTGAGTCTTTGCGACATCAGCGAATCTTCCGGAAACTGTGACTTTACTGAGGAAGTGCCAGGAACCCAGGTACTTTTGGATGCTTGTTCTAGTGCTGGTGGTATCCCCACAAGCTTAGAGATAGATATTTTGTGCAGTCTCACTTTGGACGGTAAATTGGTGAATGTGACCTTGGACTATCCATCGATTTGGGAATGCTTTCCTCCCAACTGCGAGGAGGAGTTGGCGGCCATCTTTACTTCCGAGTTGGATGGATTGGAAGTAGACTTGGAGACCGCTTTCAGTGAGCTTGGTAGTGCGGGAAGCTGTGAGGTGGTGTCTGGTGGTTCAGATGATGCTTCTTCTCCTGTTGGAAGTGATACTTCGCCACCACCCGCTGCTACCCCACCCCCTGTTCGTGGAAGTGATACATCGCCACCACCTGCTGCTACTTCTGAACTTGGTGAAAGTTATGTTTTGTCGGCTGCCTGTCCTAGTGCCATGATGACTCGTGAGACGGTGCTCGTATCAACATTGCTGGTTTTTGTCTGCGGTGCTTTGGTTGCAATGTAAAATGGGAGTCATAATAGATGCTGTGAACCAATATATCGAGATTTTTGTTGTGGCCTTTTTAATCATTGACTTCTTGTGCTTCAACAGTTTGGAAATTTCTACACTGCTTACGACTACCTACCGGTAGTACAAACACTAACTGTAAAAAAAACATTTGTCGCAAGAAAAGTATTGTGAAGGCGTTGTGATATTCGAGCTAGGTATCATTGAGGATGATTTGATGATCATGTTTCGAGTATATGCAGGCCAGATGGAAACAAGACTTACTATTATCAATAAAACAACAAGTGACAGTGGCATCGTGACATTATGTGTCTACTACTACTTTACTGTGACTACATGTTGATAGAGCTCACACAAGATGAGGCTAGTAGAGGATTTCAATTGCTTACTTTCGAAACATTGTTTTTACGATGCAATGTCGTAGTATCCATGGGCTCACATTGATTTCGTTCATGATGATGATGATGATTACAATGATTGTTGTAAATGACAAAGATCAAAAACAGTGCACCATAGCGTGGTATGTGGACGATCTTAAAAACATCACATGAAGACCCTACAGTTTTCGAGGAAATCTTCACAAAACTACAGGAGGAGTTCGGCAAGGATGCATCTTTAACCGTGACACGAGGAAAGGTGCATAATTATCTCGGCATGAGAATTGAACATCGAAAAAAATGGCATCGACTTGGATTCGGTGTTTATCATCCCAATCAGTTTTGGCGGATCATACTAAGAATCACCGGAGAATTTCCTGGGGCACCTTCCACTCCATCCCCATGTCTGCTGGTCGTTGAGAAATTCTCCGGCAACAGAGATATTTTCAGGGGCTGGTTCATTGTCTAGAGCTCTTCGTTCGGAAAATCGTCATGACGAAAAACGATGCTGCCTTGAGGTTTGTTGTTGAGGCTTCTTACCTCTTTCCTGAGCGCCAAGAGCTGCTCAATCCGTGGCCTCCCTAGAGTGTTTGGATACTTCGTCTTGACAACCTCAAGAAGGCTTCATGAAGTGCAAAGAAGCGCTGCGGAATGCGCTCACACATACTCTCTTCACCATCTTCATATTTTTGGTGACTGTTTTTTCCGTTTGTAGGATTATGGTGTACAATTTTGGTGTTGAATTGTACGCGCAAAAATTTCGGATCGTTCGGAGTTGTCCCCTACGATCAGAAAATTCAAAGGATCCTGTACGACGTACTGGTAACTCTTGATGAGTTTGTTCTCTCTATCGTAAAGAAATGGTTCTATCACACTGTTAATCGGCATGTCATTGGAGAAGTTTAAATGGGGCATTTCAAGGTGTACCTGACTGTGAATTCGGTTGAAATGCTTTCGAAGTAACGAATTAACAGTAAAAATGAAGTTACTCTTTCCTCGCGCGCCTACCCTAACCCTTCGTCGTCTCGCGAGGTAAACGGGCTGGCGCGAGAATAGTCCGTTCCAACGCTTTGTACATGAAACAGGAAGGCGTTTCTTAATGACATACCAGTCGTGCATTATCATCGATCATCATATATTCGAAATATCTTTTTTTTTTTCTTTCCCCCCATCGTTCTTTTCATGACATTTCCACAAAAGAACTTCATTCATCCCGCTTAATGTGGCCGTACAGCAAACCGAAAAGCGTCATCATGACGTTCTCTTTTTCTCTTTATGCGTTTTTCTCGTGGAGTGTTTTGGTCATGGCTCTACCACCAGCTGCCATCCAAACGTTAGTTGATGAACAAGTCGCTGCCACCCATCGAAGTTTTCTCGCGGCATCGATACAATCTCGCTACCGGATGCTTCGTCGTCGTCATCTCCAGGATGCTTCTACCGATTGCCTAGCGTCGTACCAGGCGTTGTATGAGGATCCTATACTTCTCGCAGAAGCCGAAACTTGGCTTGCCGTCCTCGAAGAACGCTCTGTCGCCCCCGACTTGAGTCTTTGCGACATCACCGAATCTTCCGGAATCTGTGACTATAGTGACGAAGTGCCAGGAACCCAGGACCTTTTGGATGCTTGCACTGGTGCTGGTGGTATCCCCCAAAGCTTAGAGATAGACATTTTGTGCCGTCTCACTTTGGACGGTCAACCGCTGAATCTTACATTGGACTTTCCAACGATTTGGGAATGCTTTCCTCCCAACTGCGAGGAGGAGTTGGCGGCCATCTTTACTTCCGAGTTGGATGGATTGGAGGTAGACTTGGAGACCGCATTCAGTGAGCTTGGTAGTGCGGGAAGCTGTGAGGTGGTGACTGATGGTTCAGAAGACACCCCTACTCCTGTCGAAAGTATTACTTCGCCACCATCGACTACTGCGGCTGCCCCTGTTGGTGGAAGTGATACTTCACCACCACTTGCTGCTACCCCTGCCCCAGTTGGAAGTGATACTTCGCCACCACCTGCTGCTACTTCTGCTATTAATGAAAGTTTTGTTTCGTCAGCTGCCTGTCCTGGTGCCATCATGACTCGTGAGACGTTGCTATCAACATTGCTGGTTTTTGTCTGCGGCGCTTTGGTTGCAATGTAAAATGGAGGCACAATAGATGCTGTCAACCAATGTCGAAATATCGTGCGGCGTTTTAATCATCGCCTTTTTGTGGTTCAACAGTTTGGAAATTTCTACAATGTTTACGACCAGTAGAAACACTTATTACTGTAACAGTAAACAAAACATTTATGTCTCGCAAGAGAAGTATTGTGAAAGCGTTATGATATCCTAGGTATCATTGGGGATGATTTTATGATCATGTTTCGAATATGCAGGCCTGATGGAAAGAAGACCTAATATCGTCAATGAAACAGCACTCGCCTACTTTCAAAACATTATTTTTAACATGCAATGTCGTAGTATCCATGGCCCACGTTGATGTCGTTCATGATGATGATGATTGCAACGACATTCTTTTGTGATTGCTGTTGTTGTAAATGACAAAGATTCCAAATTGTCGTGACCCTCCTCCCCGGAATTCTGGTTGCAGCAAATGATCGGCAAGCTTTTCGTATCCAAATCCAGCCTGTTGAAGTTTTTGAAAAAATATAGGTTTGGTGTCGGTCATGGTTACACCCAACAATGTTGTTGTTATCCGGGTGGCAGCAGTGCTAGTAGTGGATGGAGACGATGATGTTGTGGCTGGCGTCGTTTCATTGATGTTATGAAAATGTTGCAACGCAGCAATGAGTGGATCATGTAGGTCATCCCGATAGGCCAGGTCACTTCCAATAATCAAATCAAAAGTATTCGTATTTCCTGAGGAATGGAAATTGTTGCTGCTGCTGTTGTTGCCGATGAATGTGTCACCCCAAAGATACTCTTGTACCGTGACGAAGCGAGCCAAATCAAGCGACGATGTAGAAGATAGTCGAGTCAAGTTGGATTGGATGGTTCGTTCCATCAATGATAGATGAGATGCTGTATCTGTTGCCACCACATGTATTGGAATGATAGGATCTGGTTCCTTTGATTTTGTAGTAATACAGCTGTTTGAGGTGGGTCGCATCATGGCCGCCACGACCAAGCACACACTCAAAAATCCATTTCCAGATCCCAACTCGAGTACTCGTAACGATGATGAGGAAGAGGATGATTCTCCGTCGTTTCTTAAAGAGCGTAATCGAAGAAGTTGGGTTTGAAAATGAGAGGTAGTAAAGTAGTGTGCCATTGCCAGTCCGGTACTCCATAATCCTCCTCCGATCCCAGAGTTCCAATCTTCCATCAGAAACAGAGGAAACTGGTTGTATATGGTGAGAATGGGGATAGAATTGGAACAGGAAGAAGAATATGATTGGGGAAGATGATTGGTCGAGGAAGAATCGGCTTCCGCCAAAGGGTCATCATGTGTATCGTCTGGCTTGTTGGAAGTGTTCATTATTTGTCTTTTTCTTCCTTCGTCGTTTCCTTGTAGCCGTTCAAATCATTCAATCGATCCAGCCTGACTGTCGAAGCATTCACGCTTCGAAAGGGGACAACCTCAACTGCACAATCCCAAACAATGATTGAACGCAATCACCTGAAGATATCGAGGGTTTTCTCCGTAGCCGCTTGTCGTAGTCCTGAACCTGTTGGGCCTTGCAACAAGAAATATGCAGCAGTGATGAAAAAAAACGTGGTGTGAAGTCACTGTCTACAACGACACACCGAACTTGTCATCCGGAAGATGACCATCACCCATGGTGGGTAATGTGGACCTGGTGGGTGATCATATTCGGGGCAGCGAATGATGGTCGAAAAGGGGAGGGAATTGGTTTCACAAGAGGGGGACATTCATTCAAAGGAGCTGGTGGTGCTCTGCTTCCCCACGCTCCCGACTGTTCACGTCAATGCATACGCCGGATGTGGTATGTACAAGCAGTTCTCTACTCCGAGTATCGTACCGTACTCGTATGTCATCCGGTAGTCTACTTCACTGGAAACTTTTCAAGGAACTGGAAACTTTGCATACAGAGTTCTCATCAACTACCGGTACTCTACCTTCCGGGTAGCACTCCGAGTAGGACGCTTTACAATGCTTTACGAATGTTCAATGTGACCCAAAGATCTTCCTTTTATTAGAGAGGAAGGCGCTTCTCATACATCGTTTGATCGGTATCTTTTGCCTTTTCTTTTAGGGAGCGCTTCGAGTTAGAGTAACTCGTGAAGATTCCACAAAAACAGGAATCAAGGTGGTACCGTAATCCTACTTCTACTAGCTAGTTAGAAGATTCTTTCATTGGTTTCTTTCGAAACTTCCACGAAATCTTCATCATCATCATGAAGTTCTCTCTTTCTCTTTTTGTGTTTTTCTCGGCCAGTGTTTTGGTCATGGCTCTACCACCAACAGCCATCCAATCGTTGATGGATGAACAAGTCGCTGCCACCCGTCGTAATTTTCTGGCGGCATCGATGAAATCTCGCCACGAGATCATTCGTCGTCGTCATCTCCAGGATGCTTCTACCGATTGTCAAGCAGCCTATGAAACGTTGTATGAGGATCCCACCTTGCTCGCAGCAGCCGAAACGTGGCTTGCCGCCCTCGAAGAACGTGTTGCCGAACCCGACATGAGTCTTTGCGACCTCACCGAATCCTCCGCAAACTGTGACTTTAGCGAGGAATTGTCAGGAACTCAAGAATTGAGAGATGCTTGCACGGGTGCTGGTGGTACCCCCCAAAGCATGGAAATGGATGTTTCGTGCAGTCTCAATATGGATGGTGAAACGTTGAATCTTATAATGGATTTTCCAACAATTTGGGAATGCTTGCCTCCCAACTGCGAAGAGGAATTAGCGGCCATCGTTACTTCCGAGTTTGACTCTTTGGAAGTAGACTTGGAGGCAGCTTTCAGTTTACTTGGTATTTCGGGAAACTGCGACGTAGTGAGCGGTGGTTCTGAAGATACGGTTACTCCTGGTGGAA
The DNA here is from genome assembly GCA_019154785.2 of Nitzschia inconspicua. Taxonomy (NCBI): domain Eukaryota; phylum Bacillariophyta; class Bacillariophyceae; order Bacillariales; family Bacillariaceae; genus Nitzschia; species Nitzschia inconspicua. Next base: position 305,095 of record JAGRRH010000006.1, on the reverse strand, counting down.
GTGATACTTCGCCTCCACCTGCTACTGCGCCTACTACTACTTCTACTGGTGGTGGTGGTGGAAGTGATACTTCGCCACCACCTGCTCCTGCGCCTACTACTACTACTGGTGGAAGTGGTTCCATGATGACTCGTGACACGATGCTATCGACATTGCTGGTTCTTGTCTGCGGTGCTTTGGTTGCAATGTAAATTGGAGTAAGGATGGCCGCCGCCGCCGCTGCTGCTGCTGCTGCTGCTGCTGGGAACAAACACCGATATATCTGGCGGCCTTTTTAGAAAGAAAAAAAAACATTTCCTTCTTGTTACTGTTAGTTAAACTGTTTGGAAAATTCTTCATTATGTAAAAACAATCACTAAAAAAAGAAACTATTACCATCCTACCTTTTACCATTCGATCGTATCGAAAAGGATCAGTGAGACCAGCGATGGATGAAAAGCCACCCCCCTACCACCTTGGCACTTCCAACGGTTTGTATGGAAGCACTGGACGCATATGTCATGATCAACAGTAGTGGTACGTAAGGTAGGAAGATCTGAAATCAGACTCATCCAAAACGTAAAGACTGGGATCTCCAATGCATCCATTCAAAAAGATCAATAGCTAACTAGACTAGTAAAATTGTTTGTCAAGCGGAAATTTACAGTTAATTGGTTCTTGTTCCCTGAATCATTACGACTGCCGTACCCACTCTACCGGTAGTCTCTAAATACCGCACATGCCGCCAACACGTCATCAATCATTCATGTTCGATCTTTCTTTTTTTACACAGTTTAGATGATATTTGTCGGTTGTCTTCGTCGCAAAAAAAAAAAAAAAGCATCATCCGCTACTTTAACCCTCTTCCATTTTCTCACAGAGAGTAGTGTTGTCTCTAAAAGTACAAGGGTAAATAGTAAACGTTTCACCATGAAGTTTTTATCATCTTGGGCGACAGGTAGCATTCTCTTGTCATTTTCAAGGACGACGACGGTCGTAGATGCCTTTCTCCTAATAACGAGAAACCATCCGAATCATAATATTTTTGGGTGTTGTTCCTCGGTGACATCATCATCATCATCATCATCATTCCACACACAAACGTCTCAGAGACCATGGATTCAGAATAGTATCCTTTCCTCTTTGACGGTTCGTGGAGGAAGTTCCGACCGTTCGTTTCTATCGGCAACCGCGACAACAACAAAATCATCAACGTCCGAGACGCAATCGTCGGAAGCAGCCGACAGTACGGTCGGTACTACTACAGCTGCTGCTGATGCTTCGATCACCAATTCCTCTGCCATGAACGAGTTGAAATCGAAGTTGGAAGCCATTACACATCTCCGTCGTGCACAAGCAGTCGTAACGTACGATCAAATGGTCTTTATGCCCTCCCGCGCCGCTGCCGAACGGGGACACCAATTGGCAGCACTGGCGTCGGTCATTCATTCCCAAACGACCGATCCACAACTACTCGAGTTGATACAACAGTCATCAGCACTCCTCACCGACAAAGAATCGTCATCTAGTCGTTTGGTCGACGATGATCGACGACTGCTCCAACTCGAAGAAAAGGCGTTCTTACAAAATCAAAGAATTCCACCGTCATTAGCATCCAAGGCGGCAGCGCTCAGTGCCACTGCCTATCAAGATTGGGTAACTGCCAAGGAAAAAGCAGACTTTGCAGCCTTTGTACCGACACTCCAAGAATGTTTTGATACTGCCATGGCGATGGCCAAGGCAAAAATGGGAAACAACAACAACACCAACAACAACAACAACCAAAAAGAGGAAACGGCTTGTTTGTACGATCAAATGTTAGACGAGTATGAAGTTGGCATGTCGAAACAACGAATTGATGACATGTTTGATCAAGTCCAACAGGCATTGGTTCCATTAATTGCCCGAGTCTTGGACGGACAGGACACACAGTCACCATCGTCCAAGCCATTGGAGGGGACCTTTGATGTACACAAACAGCAACAACTATCCGAAACGTTGGTGACTGCCATGGGGTTTGATCCCGACATGGGTCGGATCGATGTATCGGTCCATCCCTTTACCATGTCTATGAGCGTCAAAGATGTACGTATCACATCGCGATTCCGAACCGATGAATGGTACCAAGGATTGGCCGGTTCTATCCACGAGGCCGGTCATGCCATGTACGAACAAAATCTAAACCCGACCGCATTGAGTTTGGACACTCCCCTTAGCATGGGAACACATGAAAGCCAATCTCTCTTCTGGGAACGTCATATTGGCTTGTCCAGACCCTTTTGGAGGTTTGCTCATCCCCACCTGACCCAAATATTGGACCAATCCTTCTTTCAGCAGTACACTCCCGAAGATGTATACAAAGCCGTTAATCGAGTGTCTCGATCCTTGATTCGAGTCGAGGCGGACGAATTGACGTACCCGTTACATGTCATTTTACGCTACAACATTGAAAAGGATGTCATTGCTGGAAAATTACACGTCAAGGATATTGCAACACGGTGGAACCAAGATATGAAACTATTACTGAACATCGATGTACCAACCGATGACAAGGGTGCTTTGCAAGATGTGCATTGGAGTGGTCTAGCCTTCGGATATTTTCCCACGTACCTGATTGGAGCGATCGCAGCGGCTCAATTGTACCATTATTGCGCCATGGATATTCCAGACATTGAACGTAAAATAGAATCGGGTGACTTTGTTCCCATCAAAGATTGGCTCAAGGAAAAGGTTCACCGTCATGGTCGACGATATCCCTCTTTAGACGCCATGCTTGAAGAGCAGCTTGGGGAAGCTTTGAATCCAAAGTACTTCATCGATTACTTGACGACAAAGTATAGCGAACTTTATCAAATCTTGTAACGGTGAAATTTCTGGCAGGTCGTATCCTGATTATGGTGGAATAAATCATCATGCAATGACGCATGCACTGTGACTGCCTGTGAATCGATTGTTTTAGGATTCTAGTTGTAATGTCTATCTGAATTCTTTTTTATGTCTCTGTCTAGCTAGAGACATAATTGGGATGAAAATGGTGAGTAAACGACAGTAAAGTCCCGTATTGCTGCATTGCACGGTTCTTGTGTTTGAAATTCGAACACAAGTACGGCCAACTCCCTCACTCCACCAACACGATGACAGGTCTTCTAATTTACCTTTCCAAACAAAATTCCAAGGGTTACCATCACCGTCCAACGAAAGCTCACGATTCTTCGACCCAAGGCACGTTCGATCCATAAAGGACAACCATCCACGATCAAGTACCTTGAAGATGCAGTTGTCGGACATGCAATTGAGATGCGCCAGCTACGTGTAAGTATAGCCTAAAATCATTTGGTGATTAAGGCCTGTCAATTGGACGAGAGATTCCGTGCAAAGAAATATGAAGTGCAGTATCAGCTGATTCGGCGTCTTTCCAAAGGAGGCAATCGATCGGGCCAAAGAATGGCTGTTGGAAACAAGACCAATCTTGAGTGCCCCGAATGTGTTCAAGGAGTACACTATCAACATGGACCAGGCACCCCTGCCGTTCAGTCTGGCTTCTAGCACAACCTTGGAACTAGAAGGAGAAAAAACCGTCACCATTCGCCAGACGGAAAATTCTAAGACTAGATGCACCGTCTCCCTTACTATCACAGCTGATGGAAGGAAATTGAAACCCATGATCATCTTTAAGAGTCAGAGAGGGGCGGGACGACTGCGACCAGAGAACTTGCAGCCAGCCAGCATCGAGACAACATGGTGCTCAGCTGTCAATACAATGCCTGGCAAGACGAGGAAAACATGAATGACTGGGTAGATGGTGTTCTTGTTCCCCATTTACAACAACATGCAGCCGGTTCACCGATTTATCTTTTTCTTAAATCATTTCGAACAAGAATGGATTCATTTGGAGTAACCCGTGCCTAATTCCTGGCAAGTGTTTGATACATGGTAGTACACCGAGCACAGAGCACTGTATGATACCCGGTACGACGTATTTACCAGGTTCGACAATACAGGTACTAACCGTACCAGGTATCATACCGTACCTAATACAGTACCAGTCGTAGTCCCCCCTGAGTGGATCACCTTGTCGTGGTAGGGGGCTTAACACAGGTTTGTCAGAGCCTGTGGAACTAACTGTAAGAATCCACAGACGATCTATCAGTGCAACGGAAGAGATCGTCCCAGCGGTAGTACAAACTACTGCTGTCTTGTGCATGGCATCATGCAGAACCGGTGGCCGACCGGAAAGATTGTGTTTCTCTTATTTAGTCGGAAGGGGGATAAGAGAGAGGAGGAAGAGTGCTAAATGCATGATTCCTGATAGAGTTGCGATGGGCACTGACTTTTCTGTGGAAGAAATGGCATCATAACTCAGCCGAGTGTCAAGTGCAGAGGGACGGTACTATTTCATTGGAAATATTACTGGTGCTTGGCATGGAAGACTTCTTTTACACGTACAATCCGCCCTATTGGGTTGCAACAGGTAAAAGATATCAACACACCCAACACAATTTACGTGGTTAATTGCTGCCTTCCCAGCATTGTTTTTGGAAGACCACGCCATATCTGGCAATCACTGGTTTGGACTTTTCCTCATTCGTGAGGTTTATTGCCTTTCCAGTACTGAGTGGTGGGCAACAGGGTACTGAGTGGAGGGAAAGCTGTTGCATAATTTGCCCCGCCCTCTTGGGGGCCAGGCGGGTGAGTCAACTTCTTAGATACGGAACTGCCGGTAGCAAGTTGTTGGCATAGCCATAAAATAGATTTCATTATTATCAGTACCAGTCGTAGTCCCTATCGGAAGGTAGAGCGGGTACGGTAGTGTACTTCACTGGAAACTTGCGTGCAGGATAGGTACATAGTGCTTAACAGTTAATTAATGGACAGGGTGTTACAATGGATTCGCTGTTCGTACGTAGTATGATACTTACATGTTAACAGTTAATAATGGACCGGGTGTTACGATCACAATGGACTCGCTGTTCGCAAATGTTCACGGTCAATTCGATCCAAAGTGTCTTTTTCAAGAGAGGCGAAGGCGTTCTGGGAGACATCTTTTGCGTTGTTTTTTTTTTAGCTTTTTTTCATGTGACGGTGAATCAAGGAAAATCACACTCTGAGTTGCTCGTTATCAACAATATCGTAACGTAGACCGGGTACGGTAGTCTACTTCACTGGAAACTTTTCGATATCGTTTTGCATGCAGGATAGGTACTTACTTTTAATAATGGACCGGGTGTCACAATCAATGGATTCGATGTTCGCAAATGTTCACTGTCAATTCGATTCAAAGCGTTTTTTCGAGAGAGGCGAAGGCGTTCTGCGACATCGGGAGATATCTTTTGCAAAACGTTTTGCATATTGTTATTATCGCTTTTTTCATGTGGCCGTGAATGAAGGGAAAAGGAATCACACTCCGAGTTGATAACAAATCCACAAAACAGCAATGGAGAGAAGTGCATTCAACTTCTTGGTCTCTCTTTCGAAAACTTCCACATCATCTTTGCGTGGGAAAACAATAATACAACAAAAATCTTCATCATGATGATGTTCTCCCTCTCTCTCTTTGCGTTTTTGTCGTCCAGTGTTTTGGTCGTGGCCCTACCTCTAACGGCCATCCAATCGAAGATGGAAGAACAAGTCGTTGTTGCCACCCATCAAAAATTTCTCCTTGCGGCATCGACGAAATCTCACCAACATATCCTTCGCCGTCGTCATCTCCAGGATTCTTCTACAGATTGTCAAGCGGCGTATGAAACGTTGTATGAGGATCCCACATTGCTCGCAGCAGCCGAAACGTGGCTTGCTGCCCTCGATGCACGCGTTGCCGAACCCGACACGACTCTTTGCAACGAGACCGAAACATCCGCAAGCTGCGACTTAAGCGAGGAAGTGCCAGGAACTCAAGAACTGTTAGATGCTTGCACGGGTGCAGGTGGTACCCCCCAAAGCATGGAAATGGATATTTCGTGCAGTGTCGATATGGATGGTGAAACGTTGGATTTTATGCTGGATTTTCCAACAATGTGGGAATGCTTGCCTCCCAACTGCGAAGAGGAATTAGCGGCCATCGTTACTTCCCAGTTAGACACAATGGAAGAGGACTTGGAGGCAGTTTTCAGTTTGTTTGGTTCGGGAACTTGCGATATATTGAGTGGTAGTTCTGAAGATACGCTTACTCCTGGTGGAAGCGATACTTCGCCACCACCTGCTACTGCGCCTACTACTGGTGGTGGTGGAAGTGGTGCCATGATGGCTCGTGACACGATGCTATCGACATTGCTGGTTCTTGTCTGCGGTGCTTTGGTTGCAATGTAGAATGGAGCAAGAATATTGTTGCTTGGAACAAACACCGCAATAGCTGTCGGCCTTTCTAGAAGAAGAAAATCATAGCCTTCTTGTTCAACTGTTTGGAAACTTTTCACACCGTAAAATAAAAGAAACTACGGAGCATTCAACTGTTTGGAAACTTCTACTGTCGAACACTTTAAGGAACAATCACTCTACTACCAGCTAGAGAGAAATAAGAAACACACTGTTGCACCAAAAAAAAAGAAACTTTGCGTGTCGCTTGACGCTTTTGTATCATCCTACCATTCGATCTTATTTATCGAATAGGATCACTTATTTAGACTCTACGGTACCGGTAGCGACGGGTGAAACCGAGGATGTGTACAAAGCCGTTTTTAATTATTGAGGGTCTCGATCTTTACAGTTTCAATTTACAGTTCCGTCGTACTGTTAGTTCGCGGGACTCGGGAGTACTATTATGCACTATCTATTTACTACTACTACCGTAAGTCATTCATACACCGAGTTCCGAGTTCCGAGTATCCATGATGTGGATTTTGGATTTTGTGCCATTCAAACCATCAATGATACAACACATCACAGTCAATCAATCAATCAATCACTTTTCGACAATACAACTGCAATTATCAGTAAACTCCGAGTTCCGAGTTCCGAGTCTCAATATTCTTTTCTGTGGATTTTGTACAATCACAATCTTGCAGCGGTATGAAACAGCAGAAGTAACATCGCCACGCTATCACTTCTCCTTTTGCGTTTGCCCGGTCGTCATCTTTCGATTGTGTTGACAACAAGTAGGTGACATTCAAACGGGCAGAAGCAACTGCATGTTTCAGTCTACCAGTGTTGCAGCAACAGCACTGTTTGTGTTTTTGGTATCTAACAACAGTTTGAACGGCGACGACAAGTGCAACCCTTCGTTGACGGCGTCTCCTCTTGTTCCACCGAAGACTGCTACAACGACCATGAGCAAAGGACAAGGTGTGTGTTGTGTCGAAGTCGCTAAAGTGGAGTGGAATGCCCTACAGCCATGGCAGCGTTCGCCTCAACACAAGAGTACGGGGACAGCTTTTATCATCAAAGGAGAACGACTCTTGACCAATGCACATGTGGTCAAATCGGCCATTGACATTCGTGTTCGGCTTCATGGATCCACCCGTCGGTTTCCTGCCAAAGTCGTTTGTTATGCACCCGAAGTCGACCTGGCGTTGTTGGAAATTTTGGGACAAGCCGAACACCGCGACTTTTTTGCACAAACGTTTAGGAGTGACGACAGTAACGGCGTCGAAAGAACAGTCGACGGTGGAAAGCAACAACCAACAACAGCTTCGTCTTCTTGTATGGCATTGCAATTTGCTACAGAACTTCCGCATTTACAAGAGGTAATTCCTATTTTGGCATCACTGTTATTCCAAAATCGTATCGATTTCTTTCATGATTCTCAGTCATCTACCATTTGGAATGATATTATGTCTTTTTGCCCTTCATTTATCGTTTCTCCATCTTTTTGTATTCCAGGCGGTGCATGTGGTTGGATTTCCAACGGGAGGCCGGACGATCTGTGTCACGGAGGGAGTGGTTTCACGAATTGACTTGGTCGATAAGATTGTGGCAATTCAAATCGATGCGGCCATCAATCCAGGAAACAGTGGTGGGCCGGCCTTTAACGACCAGGGATTCGTTACAGGGGTTGCCTTTCGAAAAAAGATCACATCCAAGTCACAAAAGGTGGACAATATTGGATATTTGATACCGGCCGTCCTCGTCAAGGCTTTTTTGGGACGATTTGATGCAAGGGATGGAACCTATGAACTTGCCGCCTCCATTCCATATCGCTTCCATTCCATGGAGAATCATTCGTTGCGATTGGCGCATCAACTTCCAGATTCCATCCATGGAGTTTTGATTACATCTGTATGTGAAACTGCAGCAGACGACGGGAAAGGGTTGCAAGAGGGAGACATTTTGACAAAAATTGATGACAGTCCGGTTGCAGATGATGGGCAAGTCATCTTGAGAGGTAACGAATTGATTCAACATGTCTACTTGCTCCGAATCAAGGAAAAGGACGAAACCGTCACATTCACAGTCTTTCGAAACGGCCAGCATATTGTTTGTCCACCCTACAGGCTTTGTGATATACCCCTCATCACACCACGTTGGGAAGATGTCGACTACATGCCCAACTATATGATCCTTGGATCGTTAGTATTACTTCCAATGTTCTTTGCAATGAAACACTTCAAAGGATGCGGATCTCTTTTAAAGGCAGATCTCATCGACCAGGCTTCCAAATGGCCGAGGGAATGGAAAGATGATAAAGATGGACTGGTGGTTCTGACAGAAATATTCGCTCATGAATTGAGTTTTAGCTACAACAGACCTTGGCGCCGCGTGGTAAGCTACAATGGCATCCCAATCCGGAGTCTTGCCCATTTGCAAGAGCTCTGGAGTACCAGTTGCAAACAGAACGATGACCGACCACAAATGGGAGATACCGTGACCCCGTCGTTCGTTCGATTGCAGCTGGAGAATGACGACGATCTCGTTTTTGAAGTGAATAGTGCCATTACAGCGCAGCAAGAAGTTATGGGAACACATGCCATTTCCAAACCATACAATATCGCACCACCAAACAAGAAGTACAAGCATGTCATGGGCCTACCACCTATCTCTATCAGCATGTTGTGTCTTTTGGCAGCACTCCTTGCATGCATCGTTCCATGCGCGTCTGCGTCACCCCAAATACTGATTGAAAACGAGCAAAAGCTGGTAAACGACGTGACTTCTTTCCGTTCTCGAGCCATGGCGTCTATTGCTGCAGAGACAACCAGACCAAACAATCCTATTCATAAGAGATCGAAGTTTCCGGAGAACGATCCACATGTCTGTTTAGCTTTTTTGAGTTGCTGTGAACGTTTGGATCTCCTGAATCACACCATTGCCGGAGCGATACGACACATGGAAGAAGACGAGCCATCCTTTTTGAGGTACGAAATAGCATGGGTGGACAATGGAAGCTCGAAAGAATCGACAGATGCAATAAGAGATTCTTTTCAAATGGAGCGAGCACTGGCATTACCATCTAACATGGGTTTAGCGTATGGGATGAATCTATTGACGCGAAATCTTTGCAAGGCACCGTATGTTCTCTTACTCGAAGAAGATTGGCTGTATTTAGATGATTTGGTTGCTCCTCAGACGGAAGAACGAAAACGAGCCATTGCTACATCGATAGCGCTCCTCGAGAACGTTAGAAGGAACAATATTACCGCATACGATGGTCGAAACATTTTGGGAACTTTTCTACGACAGGAAACATACGAATCTTTTCTAACTTTTCCACAAGCAGATATATGGGAGCGTATTCCAGACGTCAACATTCGGTTAGAACTGCCATCGTCCGGTACCTGCAATTCTGACAACGGCGATTCCAGTGACATTGTGTATATTGATTATCGAACATTTTGTGCTGATACAGGACTCAAGAGTGACGCAATCTGGGGATCATATACTAACGGCGCTGGATTATACCATCGACGTGACTTGATCAAAACGGGCCGAATGTATGGTGAACCCGGCGATGCGTTTCATGACAGATATGTCGAGGGGAATTTTGCTTTCCGAGTCGCTTTGCGAAATTGTCACGCAGCTATACGCTTGACCAAAGATGAATCTTGCACCGCAATCCATGATCTTCGATGTGCAGGGGCGTTTCATCATATCGGAGGTGGGAGGGGCACAAGGCCAAGAACAGCTGATAAAACGATATGTGAAGATCCAGTTTGGAATTTCTTCGGGACGCCCTTGTATCGAAAGTATCAGAAACTACGGGCTGCACTACTGGGAAACACGCTTGACACTTTTTGTTCTGCTGAGGAACTCGAACAGCTAAGGGACCGACAGTTTCGAGACACTGATACAGCCGCTTACCGCGAACTTGTACTGGAGGAAAACAAAGAAGTATTTCGACGAGAAGCCGAGGAACGCCAAAACCTCCGTGATGAAGCGAGAGCAGTGCTAAAGCTGCTGCATTCGAACCCTGAAATGCTGAGGAAATCAGTCTCTTGGATGGAGGGACTATCGGATGCTGAAATTGAAGACAGGGCCCACCGTATGGAGAGGCTCGCCAACAGCCCCCACCCGTTGGAAGGATTTTGGGATCCGCTAGGCCGTGTTATCGCATGAGCGGCATCCTCCAAGCCGCCCCAAAAGATCTAGCTTCTAGCAGCCAGCTACTCTAGCTAGAGAGCCTTTATACTGTCCAACTTCATTTTTTTGGAACAGCTAGCCAGAGTTTTTGTTTGAGCTGTTGTGGTCCAAAGTGTCATAAAGCAGGAGTAGATCTTGTCATCAGCGAAAATGGACCTCGGCCGAAAGTTCAATCCTCTGGTGTAGCGCATACAGGAAGGACATCTACCTCTATTTTACAGATAGAGTAGAATTTCCTCTTCTTGGTTTCACGTACTGTAGATGATTTGTACTACTAATAGTACCTGGTACAACAGCACTACCGGAATCCAAAGGCCACCAAAAAAGTACTTTAGTACTTCAAAGTAGGTACCTAATTGTTATCATGAAAGGAATCGTTATTTTTGTTGTTACAGTTATTATGAACAAGTTTCCTCATTAAATATTGTGTTGAATGGCGGAGATGTTGAAGTACTTCCCCTACATGCAACAAGTATCAGGAGTACACGTGGCGTCTTCTGTATGTATGGACTTAACAATTGAGTGAAAGTTCTCTGTAGTAAATTTATGTCTCTATTCTGACGTTGCACGAAGTTGTCATGTCTAAGAACTCATTCACCACGTCGCCTTTCACTTAGCATTATTATCAATCCCTTTTTTCTAATGGGACCTAAGTATTTGCAATGTCATGACGGAAAATGGCGACGCGACGAACTCCAACGATTTCGAGTCTAACACGACTCTTGACACGCATTGAACAGGGCAATTCGATTCGATACTAATTCTCTTATTGAAGTCAATGGTTTTGAATTCTCTTGAGGAAATGGCTTCGTATTGGCTAAATGGACCAAGGAGCTTTTAGTTCTCTCCGACCATAATTTGCTTCCTTGTGTTCCTCCTGTTCGTTTTCCTTCGACTTTAGCGAAGCTAGTGAAATCCATTAACTAACTGTAATGAATAGGGGTGTACCGACTTCCGACCATCCGTTCCGAGAACGAGAAGAGAGAAAGTTCCTTGCGAATTCCACCATTCTTCGGCTTCTTTTCCTTCGAAACAATGGGACACTTCACGCTGTTTCCTGGATTGAGACTACCGGTAGTAGGGCATTGAAGTGGGGTATACGTCAACGACGTAAGCTGTGCCCATCTATGCTTCCCGTCATTCCGAGAGACACAACGTTTTTCCATGCTGTTTACCACTAATCGGTAGCTACTACCTAGCCAGCTAGAGTACTACGTATTTCATTCTTATAGCACATACTCGAAGTTGAAAACTGGAAGCATTATTAACAGTAACATTGTTTCATCGATACGCTGTGGTTACACTTTCTCCATAGACGGCATGAACAATCGAACAGTCAACAACCGTTCCCAACAGATTTCAACATCAGATACAACAGCAGCGACAGCAGAAGGCGGTATAGCACGAAAAAACAGAACGACTGAACATACCATGTTGAAGGAATCCATATGCGTGGAAACGAACAATGGATTTCATACTTCCAAAAATAATCAAAGCAGTTCAAGTTTAGTTTCTGCCATAACGTTAGATGAAGAGGCATTCATGTCCTCAGAGGTGTCCTCTGACCCGCAGAACGGCAGCTCAAAGAACGCATCCTTTGACTCCATGCCATTGCCGCCAGTTCGTGGGGCATCTTTCTCTTCACCCTTCGGTTCTTCATCAGCAAATCCAAGACGGCATTCAGCGGAGGAAACATTGGCTTCTGCTCTTGCATTGAATATGAAGACTCAGAACAGATTCGATATGGTTTGTCGCAATAACACGCCAAGATCTTACTCTCCTCTTTGTAACATTCGAAAAACAAGACGTATGGACAGAGGTACACATGACGACGACATCTTGCGTACCAAAACTGAAGATGCAGATGACAGATTTCTAAGCAAGAGTTTTCCCTTGGAGTCTGGAACATACCTTTCTTTATCTCAAAAGAAAGGACAGATCAAATCGATGCTCCCGCTTGAAAAACCAATGCGAAGAGATGTTAGCGGTCCTACCATGAGAATTGTGCACAAGGCTAACATTTCCACAACATCGCCCACACTGTCTTCGAATATGCACAATGCTTCCTCCTGGTCTTTCCTAGCAGAAGACAGAGCAACGAATCCTTTCTTGACACCCCCATCTGTTGTCACATCGTTTCAAGAATCTTCCCCCATCGGCGCTTCATTGGAACCCGTACTAGACAGAACCCTTTTACTTCAAATTAGTAAAAGCAAGCTAATGGAAGAAACCGTTACAGAAAATGTGGCCAGCAGGACCAACAGTCCAGGCGGGCCTACTTCATCGTTCTCGATTCAAGATCAATCCCGCACATCACCAACTATTTCCAGCCATACTCGTAGGGCCCTCCGCTGCGGCCTGCGACGCCCACCAAGACATGCTCACGGATCGGAGGATAATCTCGAGAGTGATGCATCGGCTGATAATCACAGCGGCCATAAACGACCAAGCATGAAAGCTTATAGCAGTGCCGGCAGCATTACGAACAAGACTCCTCCCGAGGATGATCAGGCAATGAAACGATTGCGAAGGCATTCCTCCCCATGGGCTGTTCAATCGCCAAACTCTCACAAGAAGAATGTCGATCAATCTCCGAAGCACTTTTCTTCGTGTAACGATAATTTTTCGACCGAGCGCTTTGGCGAGAACGAATTGTTTGCCCTATTCCCAACGCCAGATATCTCCGCTCCTTCCTCGGGAATAGGAAGCTCTATACGCATGCTGCCAGCTAGTTCCGAGGAAGTGCCTCTGGGGAAACCGCTCAAAGATTGTATCTTTAAATCTTCTTCCTTTGGTTCCATAGATCGGCTGCCTATGGATGACGCTTCATTTGCAGCAACCCCCACAACGTTGCGACGCACCAGCCTGTTACGATTCAGTTCTTCTAATCATGAAGGTGATAGTCTCCCCATGGCACTCCCGCCAAGACGTCAAGATAGTCGAACGTTCGACTTGGACGATGCCACCAGTCACACCAGCATGGATATGGCACCTATTGATTTTCCTGACCTTGTCTCCAACTTTACCAGTGTAGACGAAAGTTCCAGCTAAACTAGGGCGATCAAAACGTAAATTGCCGATAAATATAGAATCCTTGACATGATACTTCATCGGCGACTTCTACTACTACATACGTATCATAGGCATGTAGTCATAATAATATTATCATACGTTGGATTGGGAAGAGTGAACAGCGTCAGCTAGTCCTTGGTTCGGCCACCTTGCGCCAGCCGGCCTTCTTAGTGAGAAAGATACGAAATTTCTCTCTCAGTCAAAAAGCCGGATCGATCACTCATGATGATGTGTGATCATGTGTTCAAGGAGAAGCTAGTATCACTCCAATCGAAAGTGGAGAGGCCGAACTGATGATGTCGACAACACGATAAAAAAATGGCAGCGAGTCGCTTCTCGATTGTGATACAAAAGTAAAGCAAACATCCTCAAACGTCATTAACTCTTCAATCACACACTCCCAGCGGTGATTATGATGAATATTCTTGCAACATGGACACTACGGCGTTACAAAAATCACTCGATATCGTCAATGCTGCTGCTGATCATTTTCTTTGCTTTTTTGCCGCAACAATTTGCTCTTTCCAGTCAAAGCGATACACATCTCTCTCCTACACCATTGGACAAATGGGAGGTTTTCGTTGATGACACGTCTTCTCAGCCCTCGTCTTTGCGTAACAACGGTGACAATGCTGCCAATCTATCTCCAACTACAAGCCCGAGTGTTCCCGTTTCCACTGAGTATCCACAAAACGAATACAGTGCATCACCGGCACCACGCTTCCTCGACGCCTACATGGAAAGCCCTGCTTACCCACATCATTCGAAGATCACTCGGACCACCGTTGAAATTCAACAATCCTCGCAAACGGAATTGTTGGTGGAAGATTCAACGTTTCTTCTCACAGAAGATGACTCCAACTTTTCGATTTCGACGTTTAATGGACCGTCCTTTTCGCCATCACCAGAAGTTTCCTATAACGCAGCATTCATCCAGTCCAAAGTTCCCTCAGATCAACCTTCCAATTTGCCCGCAATAATCCCATCAAACTCCCCCCCTCCATCGATTCCGAAAATGGAGTGTCGCGATAGGACCGAGTATCAAAGTCCAATCAATGGGCTCTCATGTGAGGCGCACCGCAATACAGAATGTATTGCCTGGCGTTATCTTGGCCTCAATGTCACTCAGTTGGAGACCCTTGTGAACAGCTGTCCCACAACGTGCGGCATTGACTGTGGCACATTCACCCAATTCTCTATTTCCGTTGTATTTCGAATGGCAAACTTACCCGGCTTTCTCAATACCTATTCTAAACGTCATTTGGAGACGACATCCCAGTCTTTCTTGGAGGAATATCTAGCCGAAACTACTGACGCCAACGGCAAAGTCATTGTACTCATAAAGGTGGAGCTGACTTCACAAAATCTCCTGGAAGAAAAACAGCAGGGGGATCCTAAACGCCTCCGAACTCAATCCAGTGCCAGTAAAAAGTACAAGCAACAACAGGTCGAAAGAACCGTGACCATCGAAATCAGCATCGATGTTGTGGGATTCTCCATCAAGGTTGACTCAATGGCATTGACCAGTTTGATTCTGGAAGGTATAGACAACTTTGAATATATCAATGCTCTACGGAGAGCGGATGATTTCTTTTTCTCCGCATTCATCTTACCATCAAAAACGAATGCCAAAACGATCCCTCCATCTGTTCAGGATGTTGGGGAGACGTCAGACACATCCCAAGCCACGCTGTTCGTTTCCTTGATGGTCCCGACTGTCATTTGTACTGTTATTGTAGGAAGTTTGATGTACCATCGATACCACATTGGTGACTTTGTACACCTTTCCCATGCTCAGATTAGAGGAGATGTTGTGGTACAAGAAAGCAATGAAGGGGATGGTTATGGAGCTGCGGACCAAACAGAGGAATCTTTGGAACCAGTCATCTTGAATCAAAGTTTTGTCTCTAGCGATGCTGAGACGGTTCTGGCGGGAACCACGAAACGTCATCCGTCTAACAGCGTTTCTGCCTTTTTTTCAAAGCTATGTTTCACTCGTCGCAACCTATCGACCGATCGTCCCACCTTCGCAAATAGCGAAATGAACTTTTGCAACGATGACATTTCACTCCATCATGAGCATACTGAAGCACTATCGAGCGAAAGCCATTGGGGAACCGAAGCTTCCTATGGTGGTAAGCTTCCTCCTATGATCATTATTAAAAATATCGACGGCGAAGAGGAGGAAGGAGAGAGTATTGACGATGATGAATCAATAGCACAGGAATCCAACTTTGTGCGACCTTCCAAAGAAAAGAATGTCGACCTTGAGGCGTTTGCCTTGGAATTTCGTGAAGCAATCAGAGCTCATCGGTACAGTGCAACTAACCTTGTTTATCCTCAATCGTTCCAATCATACTATGAAACAGAGGCAGCTGACAAAGCGCAAGATGAAAGTCCAAGGTTGCGAAAGAACTCTCTCGAATTACTTCTAGGTTCCGATAGCGATGACGATCAAGGTGACGATGAAGACGAAAGCGACGGTGCGGGATCGATTGCGTCCACACCTGTCCCTTCTGGCCGACCGATGCTGCGTTTCCCACTCCGCCGTACATCGAGTTTCAACGCATTGATCGATCTTAGTAGAACCTGTCCTCCCATCATTGATCACGAGGGAGCATCGCCTAATTGTCCAATTGATGATCCCATTGGAATGGATTCATTTGGTAATCCTCGCACCCCACCCACTTCCCGGGCTGGTGGTGTCGTCCCAGAAGATTACATATCGCCGTCTACACCGCCCGAAGTGATCGAGAGGGGAAAGAAGCTAGGCCTACCGCCAATTGGACGCCCATTTATACCCAACCTCGAGTCTCGTTCTCGTTCAAAGAAAGTCTCGAGAGAGAGGAATCGACAACACTATAGAAAGAGTGCTCTGCTATCATTTAGTCCAATCACCGAATCTCTTGCGGACTCGTCTATGAGTGAATTGAAAAAACAGGATCTGGTTGGTGTCCATGGGGATTCAATTTCCACCGTATCCCATCGACGCACATCATCCTCTGATAATTCAGATGGCTCTCGAAGTTCTACAACGATTTCCAGAGGAGACGCGATTCGTCTTGAACTTACAGCTCCCCGAAAAGGACAACTTGGGCTTATCATTAGCGCATCATCGACTGGGCCTTTCATTCGAGCCGTAAAAGACTATTCACCTTTGTTCGGTGTCATTTTGACTGGTGATAAATTACTTGAGATTGACGGTCTGAATGTTTCCAGATTAAGCGTCGAGGAGTGTACGAATCTTTTACAATCCAAGCCCTCGTCTTCCTATCGAAGCGGAACAAACGCAAATGTCCTTCGAATCAAGGTGTCTCGGAAAATAGAGAGTCGAGATGAAACAGATCACAAACGAAGCAGCAGTTTTGGCAGCAGCAGCATCAGTAGTTCTAGGATTGTAGAGGAGTACGTCGATGAGCTCGAATGAAAAAGTGACGGATGAAAGTAATAGTGTATATTTCTCGGGTATATTTTTAGGTTGACGTTTACGAAAGCAGGACAGAACACTACTCTACTAGAGAGAGAGAGAGAGAGAGAGAGAGAGAGAGAGAGAGAGAGAGAGCTCCCTACCAGCTAGCAAGCTAGAGAGAAAGAGTTCCAACCAAAATCTAAAAATTCTACTGGAGTAGCATATTTTGGCGCGCGCGGGCACCAAAGAGTTCCAACAAAATAAATAAAAAGAAGTCAGGTGTGATATATGAATAGAATAGCATGTCGGCGCGCGCGGGCACCAATTTCTTCCCTCAAACTTCCAAACGTCATCATCAAGAGACCACCCCTCGTCTTCTTTTCGAACCGATGATAGATCCCCCATCATTTTCGTCGCGTCATCATCACGCTTGGGATCTTTCCATCATCATCATTCTGCATCTCCACAGGCTCGAACATCACACCCATTTGTTGTTGTTGCAATTTCTAGAGAGACCAATCCCACATATGGTATCATTGCTTGTTCGACAGAAATCTTGTCAATCACAACTTCAATGGTCTTTCACTCTCTCTCTCTCTTGGAAAATACAACAAAAACGATCGAATCATGTCTAACCGTTCATTGTCTCTACTAGTTGAGGAGAATTCTCCCCTACAACAACAACCAGACGAGTATGAATATGGTATAGATGCTACCGAAGCAACCTCATCCGAATTCCTCCTCCCTGACGACAACAACAGCAACAACAACGACGACGACGATACTACAATGATTTTGGACCTGACACTCTTTTTTCTCTCGGGATTGGGATCTTCCATGGGATACATATCATCTCTCAGTAGTTTGGTACATTTTCAACAAGTCTTTGGGAACAACTTTTTTGTTTTGTTAAACGTTGCGATTTATCTACCGTTGGTACCCATTTCGATCGCACAGGCCACATGGGATCAACAGTACGATCGGTACTTTGCAACTCTTCGAGCGTTTGTCTTCCGAACCATCATTGGATACGGACTGGTCATCACAGGGACGATCGGACTGATCTTTACGATGATTTCTGGTGGTGGTGGTGGTGGTGGTACAAAATCACACAAACCAACTCATTATTCCATGGTTGCCGTTGTCATCTCGGCATGTCTACAAGGAGTCGGTGGAGCGATTCTGTACGGACAGTTGAACCAATTAGCCTCCTTTGTTACCAAAAATGGTTATCATGCTACTACAAATTTGCAAGGTACTTTTCAAGAAACTTTCTTGGAACAAGACAGTGACACGACCCTGCCGCGCAAGTGCAAGGCGGCCGTCTCTGCGGGTGTTCAAGCGTCCGCCCTGGCAGTGTTGGTACTCAGTTGGACGAGCGGATTCGAAACGATGAATGAAGAACGCTTTCCAAGCTTTTTGTGGATGGTCGTCGTGGCAGTATTCATCTGTTTCTTGGCCATGCTTTGGCTCTTGATCGGGCGGCCACGAGTACGAGCTTCCATGATTCAAAGAGATTCTTCGATGCAACTCTCGATAACATCAAGACAAGTTTCTTTCCAACGACAAATATCTTCACCTCCCACTACAACGTTTGACAATATAACCATGAATAATGATATTACTGACAGTGAAGATCCTATACGACAACCTCTACTGCTACTCTCAACAGTACAGCAAGAAGAATTTGTTTCGGAACAATGCAGGGCGTCCAATGAGCTACAACCATCCTCCAACGAAGCAACAATGGCAACAACTAGTACATCGTTGTTTCCATCCCAAACTACTGTACCTATCGGGCTTTCAGTCTCTCTGTCACAATCGACCGACTTGTCGGAATGTTACCATCCAGCGACAGAAGAACTGTCATTTGAGGAACTATTGCGGTACAGTCGACCCAGTTGTTTGGTCATGGCCATGACGTTGATCCCCTCGTTTCTCGTCGGGTCTTGGTTCACCAGAGTCCGAACGAATCGGATGGAACTTCCACAGATTTTGTTTTACGTTCGTATCGGAATGGACTTTCTCGGACGGTTAGCCACAATACTTCCTTGGGTAGTAGACACAGCAGAACCATCACCATATCGTGATGGTACCGACGATGACGTACCAACAAATGGTAATGATGATGATGACAACAACATCAACAACGACATGTCGTGGGTCGTCCGGACCACGCTTGCTCGTTGGTTGGTTGTGATACTGTTCTTTGTCAACTCCCGTTTTGACTTTGTAAAGACGGAAGGTTATCGAGATTTGATAACCATTACTCTTGTTGCCTTCATTGCCTTTTTGTCGGGCTTTCTTGTAACGACGTGCTACCAAATGGCCCCGCAACAGCTCCCCATCATGATGAGAACTACCAACGCAGCCAAACAGGCTAGTATATTGACAGTAGCCTTTGCGTTGTCGGCATTGGGAGGACTCCTTCTTAGTTTTTTGCTCATAGCGTTAGGCGTATAGCTACTAATGAATGGATATCCAACAACTAACAAGCTGTCAGTAACATCATCATCATCTCCCTGGATGTTTGTAGCTTTTTTGGTTGTTCTGTTGAACATTATAATAGGACATACACTGTTGTAAACCTCTTCTCTCTCGTTCTCTCTACGACTACGACTAGCTAGTAGGTAGAGCAGAGATCTCGGACATCTCCGTAATCATGAAGAATCAAAACATTATTATGCAACATAATAATAATAATATACAAAAAAATGTAGCAATTTAATTATTAAAGAGTATTAATACATTATTCAATCAACTCAAAATGAAGAAGATTGTTTTTTCGGACGTGACGACGACACGAGATGAACGGATGATTTCAGCGAATCCTCCATTAATAACAGTAAGATTGAACATGGTCTGATTCTCTCTAACAGTAAGGTAGGCGGAGGCGGCGGTCACCCAGTCATTGATCCGTCACAACAAGGCCTACCAGAAATCTTACAACCAACAACCAACAACAACAATCAGCCGTCCTTGTCCTCGATAGTCACACAGGCTGTGTCATCTTTCTTGATGGCAGTCACCAGCATGACGTGGGATTCTAACAAAAAATGTGCTTCATCGAACCAACCTCGTTTTGATTGGAGAACCAACGTGCTGCTCGTCTTATGTTTTCTCATCAAGGTGGTCGTGGTGGTCGATGGCTTGTTTGTGTTTCCACCAACCACGGTGGAGCCCTATCCTGGCTTGAGGCTAGCAGCAGCAGACAAGCTCAAGATCAAGTACACTGGTCGGGCGTTCAATGCAGGAGACTCCGCATCGTTACCAAGTTTCGCCCTGTCGTTGGATGCCGAATTTGGAACATTGTCCGAGTCCGACTTTACAAAGCTAATGAAAATCTACAGCGGTTGGTCCGAAACAAAGTCCAGAGTGGTGTACGATCCAGACCGGACATTTTATTTGATGGATTTTTTACCCCCACTCTTGCAGGCAACCAACGGTTGCCATTTCCGCAGTTCTCGTACGCCAACTAGGAATCTACTTCCCAGTTTTTTGGGTGGACCAAACGATACAGTCAAACGTTTTTCAGATCAGGAAGTCTTGCTCGTTTACAATTGTTGGGGGTTCGCATGGGAGGTTCTGTTTCAGGCCGACAACGCCGACGTTTCTGCAATGACGATTTCCACGGCCGACCCAACATCGGCATGGAGGGCATTCACAGGTCCAAGTTTTGATCTTATTCAAAGCAGCGAAACAAAACCAGCTTTGCTCAAACTTGACAATATTCGCGAGCGCAATAAAAAGATCCAACCGGGAGATGTTTTGCTGATTTGGCATCGAAACCCCTCGACTGCTTCCGGAACGGACCTGTATTTGGACCATGTGGCGACATGTATCGACGAAGATGTGTACTTTGAGAAAAGTGGGAGCGGGGACAACGTTCCATTCCGACTCGCTACATGGGAAATGATCACAAAGAACTTTCCTACTTTTGTCTTCGTTTGGGAATGGCGTCGACTGGTACGGAACAATCCTCTCAGTCCCAACTTGTACGGCAATGTACAGCGACTACAGCCGGCCTCGGATCTGTTTGGGATCAATTCTCAAGTGGCGGCTGCGGAAAGATACGTGCCTCCGACCAAACGCAACATTCAAAGCCGTTTCTCTCTGCTCGGCGATTTGGCAAAGCAAGACGACCTGTTGAAGAGTCTTTCTTTGCAAGCGGACCTAGGAGAAGGAGGCGTCGTCGAGTCTCAAGTTTATACGGGGATCCTATTATTGGAGGACATTCAATTCAATGAAAAGACTGGACGTGCCTACCTTCCAAAATCTGCCTTTACTCCTAGTTGGTACCAGAATGTGCAGCAGAGCCTTCTTCAAAGTTCCTACCGGTAGGTATCATAGCTATCGGTAGAGCGCTACGAAGGACATGACTCGCATTTCTGTCCTAGGCTCTCAACAATTATGTTACTTTTTATTCTCTATCATAAAAGGAACACCAGTTATTATTCCCTTTATGACCTCAGGTAATGTCCGTTGAGGTTGATAACCACCGTAATAGCATTCACGCTTGGCAGAAAATCTACCGCTCTATGAATAATATTATTTAGATATGTACCTGGATGGGGGGAACAAGGTTCTTTGGCTTCTTCTTCTGAACTATGATCAGATCAGTGGGATGTTACAACCGTTCTGAAGCCGTTCGTAAAATTTCAGAAGGTCGGCATGGGTCGAATGATGTCTTGTTGAAATGTCGTCGAACTTTGTTTATTTAGAGGGAAGTGCAAAACAAGTGAATGTTATGTGCAGTCACTTCGAGAAAAGACTGACAGAGCATCTCATTCGTATCCGACGAAAATCGGAAATTCTGCGCGCCGGGTGTGCTTCTGCATCTGTTCGTTTGGATTTTTCTGTCTTTTTCATGAGAGTGGACAAAAATCGAAATTTTTATCAACAGTTTGGATGCGTCGTAAAAAATTTCACAGCGAACTGCACTTCACAATCATTCAGATTTCTCCACATATTGCAACTCTTCGAACTCTCCTTTCCGATACCGCCGTACCAATAGAAAAGACTTGAAATAGTTAGTCAGTAAAATGGTGACTTTGCTAAGAACATACCCGGCAGGACGCATGACGATGGTTATGCTATCGTTTCTAGCTCTCTTTGTTGCGTCCGGCGTGGCACAATTGGAAAACTCGCGTCAGCTCCTTTTGGAAAAGAAGACTCGTCAAGTTGATTGTGTAGAGCCTCGCCGTGCTGAAAACGACTTGGAAGCCGATCGACGAAAGCTTGGTTACGCCGATGATAGCAGTGAGGTTACTGTTGGTAAGAGAGGTGGTGACGACGACGACGGTGGCGGTAAGAAAGGAGGCGTTGGTGAACAGGATACAAGTGGCAAGAAAGGCGGTGACGACGACGATGATGCCGGTAAGAAAGCCGGTACATTTCCTCCTGCTGCAGGCAAGAAAGGTGGTACATTCCCCCCTGGTGACCAAGAGGACGACGACGACGATGATCTTTGTCCGGGGGATGACGATGATGATGATGACGATGACGACGACGACGATAATGTTGGGCCTGGAGAAATTGTGTGCGAGCCGTCCTATGATTTGGGCGACAATCCTTGTGTGGTGGGATGTGGTCATGCACCAGTCCCAAATCCGTTCATCCCCGATGCTGACAGGGCGGCACTGGAGCAGCGTCCTTCACCTTGCAAAAACTATGACTGTATCTGCGCTGATTCTGCATGCCTGAAGACTTGGGATGAGGGCTGCATCAAATGGTATATGCAATGCCAAACGCAAACTCAGGTCTGTGGATCGCTCAGTGATGCCCCCACCGCAGTCCAAGATTTCAACGTCGGTGCTTCGTGCGCTGTTGCTCCGACATCTGCCAACACTGAGTTCTGTTACCCTCAAACGTTGCGACCTACGCCTTCGCCTGTGGCTGCTCCTGTTTGTCCGCTAGCTCCTGACGCAGCTCCAGTTGGACCTGGAGGAGACGACGACGACGACGACGATGATGATGATGATGATGATGATGATGACGATGATTCCGGTAAGAAAGGTACATTCCCCCCTAGTGCAGGAAAGAAGGCTGGTGATGACGACGACGATTCCGGTAAGAAAGGTACATCCGCCCCTAGTGAAGGCAAGAAAGCTGGTCCAAGTGGTGACGACGACGATGATTCCGGTAAGAAAGGTACATCCGCCCCTAGTGAAGGCAAGAAAGCTGGTCCAAGTGGTGACGACGACGATGATTCCGGTAAGAAAGGTACATCCGCCCCTAGTGAAGGCAAGAAAGCTGGTCCAAGTGGTGACGACGACGATGATTCCGGTAAGAAAGGTACATCCGCCCCTAGTGAAGGCAAGAAAGCTGCCGATGCCGATGTTGATGATGGAGGAAGTGGCTACGACGATGAGGAGGACGGAAGTGAGCTGGTCCTACCTCCACCTAGGCAAACACTTGGTGATCGCTTGGCAGAATATTTGCCTTAGTTTGTTTCCCGTTCACCTCACTATCTGAATTGGAGCTGTGGCTGTTTATTAATGTTTATCAACGACATCTCTACTTGTTAACCAGTAATGTAAAGAAAGACAGAATTCACTTTTCGCACATCACCAATGGAATCATTCATCAGACACGTTAGGTTTGTAGATCCACCCAGTCTACGTAGGGGGGCTTTTGAGCGGCTTTAGTCCATGTCTGCATGGCTTTCGCAAAGGTAGCGTCGTCCATTTCTTTTAATGTTGCGTTGCTGGGGAGGAGAGGTGCCAAGTCCCCTCCCACGATGAATTTCCACAAGAAATGCAAAGCGGCTTGTGGCCTGTTCGGAGATGAGGGGGGGGGGGGGGGATGAGAGGCACGATGCCATCATTCAACCAAATAATCAGGCTTTGAGAACCTCAACTTTACCTAAACTGTGGCACCATGTGCCCTGATCCATGGAACGTCACAAATGACAAGCCTTCTTCGTAGTTCACTACTTCTCCGCCATACTGGGCACCAACTATGACGAAACAAGGAAAAGTGCAGAGAGGAACAACAATAACGACGTTAAATGTGAAAAATCCGAAAACGACGCCGAACAACACAAGCAATCATCGCGATCTTACCGTCCTGCGCAACAAGGTTGGGTCCGAACAGAACACTCTTTTGTTCCAAGACTTGGATAGCGGCCCCCGTTTGGTTATAGAACCATGGTCTGTACCCTAATATCGAAGAGAGACAAGCAAAAATAAAATATAAATTCGAACCTTGTCAAAACGACGATAAAGTACACAACTCGACAGTATCAGCCATGAACGTACCTCCGCCGTCCAATTCCGGTTGCAAAATTTGCTTGACGGCCTCTCGAGTTCCTTCATAGCTGACACAAGGATCCTGTGGTATCCGACAGACACCAACAAAGTTAGACAGAAGTTCCATGAGGGGGAAAATAGAATGGAAAATATTACAGTTTCGCGTCATATACGGACCGTATTGCCGTTATAGATCCACGTCCTTTCCAACTTTGGGACGATTTCCATGTAAATATCCACCATACTGATGTTTGGGAACAAAATGTCGTCTTGCCAGTTGCATGCACTGTATTCCTTGGTATAATCGAATCCCGCCTTTGGATACGGCCATTTGTCGATCGGTGCCTCTTCGACGTGCAACGCTCGTTTCACATCGTCTCGGTTCATGTATTCCGTCATGTACTCGTCTTCGGCTGTTGTGACGGGAGCAAAGAGACTGTAATCGTCAATGAACAAATCATCCCAACCTTGCGATAAAGCGTGGGATGATGACAGCAAATATTTTCGATATGCCATGGTACACTCTGCTGTTAACGAATCCTTTTTGTTGTCGTTGTCGTTGTCGTCGTCGTCGTCTGCAACGACAGCAGATGGTAAGGAAACTCCAAGGACGCGATCATGGTACAAATGAATAGCCTTTCGTTTTCGTTCCTCCAAGTCTTGGATTGGATGGAGCTCTTGATTCAGGTTTGCTGCCAGGACGTAATTGGCATGCTTCCCAATGCTGGCAGGTGGAGGTATTGTTCTGTTTTTGTTTTTGTTCGCCTTGGCCTTGTTCTGTTCGTGAACGACGGACTTGTGACGGATATCGTATCGGACCAAAAAATCTTCGTTGCAATGATTCCACAACAAATCGTATATTTCTGGATCCATCAAACCGTACTTGTTGGCGTACCATAACGGATCCATACTGTCGGCTTGAGCAACGTTGTCGGTGCTGTTGATATTGAAAAGCAAGAAACCCAGAAGAAGAAGAAGAAAAAATTGACAGTGAGTAAAAAAAAAGAAACGATGACAAGTAAAATGCACACACACACGAGAGAGAGAGACAGTTGGTCCCAACGTTAGATAAGACTCACCAAGGATCTCCAACGGCGATTCCCTTGAGATTGATAAGATCTTTGCTGGACGGATGGTCCAGAATTTGCTGGGCAAGAGTTGGAATGTAAACTCCTGACACAAGAGGGAAGAGAATATATTGCAGGAGTATTGTCGAGTCGAGTCGAGTGAGATGTCAGATGTCAGAATGAAATGCCAAATGGCTTAGTGGTGAATGGTTGTTTGGTTTCTCTTACCGGCATAGGATTCTCCTGTAATGAAAAAGTCGTTGTCGACGAATTCGGGGTACTTGTCGGTAAAAAAATCGACCAGGGCAGCTCGGGTGGCCTTGGCTGTGTATTGGTCCGTGTTGATACATTTCTTCCCTTCGAGTTGTCGACTGCAGTAACTGTATCCGACACCCATGGGTGCCTCCAAAATAAGAACATTCACGATTCGAGTCCACGCCCATGGATTATTCATGAGACCACCTATTTTCGAATCGTTGGATGTAATCATACATATATCATATATACAATATGTTGTTGTCGTGAGTGAGAGAGGAGTAAGGGAACAATGGTGCACCAAGATTTTGTATTATGATAGTTGGTCGTACGTACCCGTAGCATTCATCAAGAGCGGTCCAATCTCTTGTAACAATCCCAAAACACTGGACGATCCGGGGCCTCCATTCAACCAAAGGACCAATGGCTTGCTGAGACCGGGTCCATCGTCGTTGTCTTCGGCCAAAGCGAGCCAATAATGGAGCTTACATACCGGTCCGTTGGTGGCCAAATCACACCCATCATTGGTCGCAGCATCGAGATATCCCGAAAATTGAGGCGTCGGTGGCCGTCCATACAACGGAATCTCATGAATGATATCATGGAGTGGTGCACCGTTCGTTCCAGTAGAAAGAAAGCAACAGCAACAACAGCTTGCCGTCACAGCAAGAACCCAAAAGGACATCATCCTTGACACCACCGTCGTGGCAATTGTAACGGCATTGTTGTTGACCGTTCGATTCATCTTGACAGTAGTAGAGGAGATTCTTGTTTGTCGTAATACTGTATGACGTCGTCGTACTGATGAATGAAAAATGAAAGGAATGTCAAATGGATAGTGTCACTGATGAAAACGCTACAACTGTAACTGTAAGCTTGAACCAAAAGAGACTACCCTTACTATGGTACTGACTGTCTGTGATGTGAGATGCCGATGGTGGAGAAAAAATTGAACGGTCTGTCCACACAAAACAACCGCACTCTGTCGAAAAATAACCCGTCATGACATCTTCACGTCAAAGCTGAGAGACATTTTTTTATTATTGAACATCCCCAACGATGAATGATGAATGACACCAACGACGTCACCCTGTCATCTCTACTACCAGTATACCAGTATGATACCAGTACCGGTAGAGTACCGTAGAGCTGTCATACGGTTCCTACCGTAGTACGGTAGATAGCTACTGCTAGCGCGCGCGCTCCATCGATCCCTGCGATATCGGTACCTACCTCCGTACTCTATGAGGTAGCTACTACTCCGGAGTACTACCGTAGTAAAAATAGGTATGATAAGTGGACGAGTAACTACCGGTAGTAGAGAGGTACCTACCGTACCTAGAGTAGAATTTACAGTGAAGAAATATTTTATTACAGTATTATTTTTTATATTTTTATACAGTTAATTAACACTTCAAGTTGGGGAAGACCATAGACCAAAAAAAATGCTGATGATGCGTTTTCATTTGACTCGCTACTGACTGTGAGTGTCCGTGAGTGATACCTCTAGCTAGGTAGCAGATAGAAGCAGCACGTTCTGCGTTCACAGTCAACAAACATACCTCTTTCAAGAAAGAAGCCTCTAGTATTAGGAATCGGAGTCAGCCTTTAGAAGCACGGCGATCCTCGGGGAGGAAAGATGATGACAATCACATGCGCAGCAGAACAAGATCTTTACTGTTAATTTATAAATCAATTTTCCTTAATAGTAAGTTGGCCCAAATTTCTTAGCTAGCTACTAGAAGCAACAACAATTTCCAGTTCTTGTCGCTAGTATTAGGTTTTCTTGTTCCATTTGGATCGCAGCTTGATGATGATGATGATGATGATGACGATGATGTCACGGAATACCCACCCCGACGAACCGACAACGTATCATACATATACTTTGCAATCCATGTAATGTTTTGAAAAAATGATGACGACGACAATGATGAGGATTGTTCTTTGATGTTCCCTCCCAAGGCACCGATCATCACTCTTAGAAAGATTTTCCTTTTTTCATACCGTCCACATGGAAACAAAATAATGAATCCCGTGAATAATATATATTTTCAGATGATACGTCCGTATTGGCAGTACAAGAGGTATTTGGACGCCGCATCTTGCTTCATCAAGTCTGCCTGGGCTTGCCATTGCAAGTTGGTTGACTCCTTCCGACGTTGTGCGGAACGGAAAAGTCCAAGAATGTTTTCCAAACGATTCTTCATGAGCTGTAGTTCTTCCAATGACAAGTCTTGGTACCATGTACTGCTACTGTCGTTGCTGCTACTGGTACAACCACTGTCATGGGAAAGCTGGCTGTGATTGACAGTGTTGTTGTTGTTGTTGTTGTTGTTGCTGTTGCTCTTATTGTTGTTGTCTGTTGCAATCGATGGCTTGAATTGAAGAATCGCTCTTTTCCAGGCGGACAAATCCTTTATATGATCAATTCTATTGGAGGAGGAGGAGGAGAAGGTACCATCCCAACTCATCAACGACGACGACAACGACGACATGGGTCCCTCGATCATTTCTCGTGTGACAGACGACGAACAGCATTCCTGTATAATTTCCAAATGCAAGGTCTGGACCGATTCGGCCATGACCTGATATTTTCGTTTGGCATGAGCCTCTTCATAGCGGAGTAAGGCCTCCTCTCGACGCTGGTAGGCACGATCCAATTGTTCCTCCAACGTTTGTACCAACGTTTGGGCACGATCCAGGTCATCTTGAAGGACTTGAGACGCACGTTGAAACGTCGTCGCTGACATCTTGACTTGGTCTCGATGAACACCCAGCAACATTGGATGAAGCGTTTGTATTGTTTGTTGTTGTCCTTGACGATTCTTGTTGTTGTTGTTGGAACAATTTGTGTCAGTGGACATCCCAATACCATCATTGGTCTTTTCCCGGTCCCTCAACAGTGTGAGATTCCCTTTGTTGACTGCCTCCATACTCCGAACGGTGTCACGGACCGATTTGATACCCAAACTGCTGTTATCGGTCGACTCATTATTACCAAGAAGAGTACTCCCTTTCGTATCGTTGTTTGCAGTTATTTCGTGTAGTTTATTGGCTTTTGATGTATTGGCAGTGTGTTCAGTCCTCCCCCCTTGCTGTTTCATTTGACACGCGGCTTTGTACAAGACCCTCTTCATTTGTGATTGTTGGATTTGGTAGACATTATCATTATCATTATGATGATGATTTGTTTTCGGTGGTGGCATCGGAACGAACCGAGGTTGATCACTGGTGGTGGTAGTTGCAGTGGCAGAAATGGTACTATCGACCAACCCCCCAAAGACAGAACTTTCCGCAACATCGTCGTTGTCGTCGTTGCGATGTTCCAGATCAATTTGCATATCGTTGTTCCGTTTCTTCAAGTCCTTATTCGTTTGATCACGTTCTCTGATCGAACTTTCCGTCAAGTGGACTTGTTCCTGTTGACGATCCTTCGTCTCGCCGTCTTCTTCGCAGATCAAACCCAGATTCGATCGGGACGAAATCACGGATTTGGGAGAACTGGTGGGACTTGTGGAATTCAAACGTGGAAATTCCCCTGGAATTTGGTTGCGACGTTCTTGAGTCGAACGAGATATTTCTTGCTTTGCGTTGCTGACATCATTGACAGTGTTGAATTTTGCAAAGCTTCCGCCGGAAACTTTCGGGTTGTGCCGAGGTATCCACGACAACATCGGGGAACAAAACTTTTGCAAATGATGTTGTGTGTACCACAAACGTTCCCCAAAACGA
Source organism: Nitzschia inconspicua (assembly GCA_019154785.2). Classification (NCBI taxonomy): domain Eukaryota; phylum Bacillariophyta; class Bacillariophyceae; order Bacillariales; family Bacillariaceae; genus Nitzschia; species Nitzschia inconspicua. The sequence goes on along the minus strand of JAGRRH010000006.1, from coordinate 275,819 downwards.
CGATACGAGATTTTCCCTGGGCTTTCTAGGATATATGTTGTAGTATTGACTGTGATAATTGATTGTTACCAAGCGAGAAGATCTTACTGTTAATGCATGTGTTTATCAACATCATCATCTCATCCCATGAGATACAACGTCTTTTGTTACACGTCGTAATGTTACGAAGTGGTACGTAGCACGAAGTACGTCGTAGATGATGCCAAGGATCAGGGATGTTTGTTGGTGAACGGAGGTGAAAACTTGTGGGGTTCGTTCTTCTCTTGTGGAAAAAGTGGAGGGAATCCTTCAACGTCGGGTCTTTTGGACTCGCCTTACGCGAACGGACAAAAAACATCACCTCTATGATAAATCTACTCCGCCTTCCATGTTCAATGTTCACAGTCAGTACGTCATAGAGAGAGAGAAAAACTTCACACCATCAACTTCAATCTTCAATCTCTTCCACCACAAGCATTCTGGTTACCGGTACCTACGGTGGTACGGTAGTACCGGAAGTCTACGACGTATCATATGATGATCTATGACGTATCATATGATACCGGTATCATACATGGAATAGGACTTTGTCCCAGAAGTTGTTACAGTTATGAAGTACTACGTATCATATGTAAGGAGTACCTATTTGTCTCATCAAATCAAAGAGGGAGTGTAAGAATAAAAACATCATCCATCCATCATCAGTGTATAAACATTCATCAACTTATATAGTAGTAGCGTTTTACTTTTCTTCCAATTACATGTTTCCATCGCCACATTTCTTTTTATGCTCTCTGATTCACCGCCCGAAATGGGTTTTGACCGCCGATCTAGAGGACCAAGGGTAATTACTTTCATCAGGTTGGCATCATCGCACAGCAACACGCATTTACTGTCCCACAGTACTACAACTGTCATATGGTACAACAACCAGATCATTCATCATCACGGCGTTGAAACGATGCATTCTGATTTAATTTCCCCCCGCCTTTGAAATCGACGTTTCGTCCAAGAGTCATATATATTATTAAGGAAATTGTGGGGGAATCGGCCGATCAGGATCTTCTTCCGCTCGTCCTTTCTTTGGTTTATCGGCCGATCCAGGTGGACACACGATACCGTATTCGTCCTGGCAAAGCTCGATGAAGGAACCCACGCACCAGTGGTCCCCTGGTGTTGCGTTGTAGGAAAGGCAGGCGTTGAAACAAGGAAAGGAAAGAACGGGAAAAAAAAGAGTTGGCAAATTAGGAAGCGATGATTTGGTGGGATTGTGAGAATCCGAAATGAGATCCCAAAATGTACAATTCAAATGTCCATCATCCTAAATATACTCACACTTCTTAAAGCACCAACTATCAATTGACCAGACCTTTTCAGGAATGCATGGGTAGCACCATGGATCTGTCAACGGAACACTTGCATCGCCTCCGCCCAATTCACATGGATTGTCGGGACAAGGAGTCTTTGTTGGTGATTGTGTCGGCATTTTCGTCGGGTTAGGAGTTGGAGCCTTTGTAGGAAGGTTTGTAGGGGCATTTGTGGGAGCTTTCGTGGGGGCCTTTGTGGGAGCTTTCGTGGGAGCCTTTGTGGGAGATGGAGTCTCCTCGGTAATAATAATTTGCTCATCTGTTGGGCAAGGAGTGGCTTCGGGATGAGGAAGCATGGTAGGAGGTGCTGTTGGTGGAATTTCTTCTTCACCCACTGGCTGGTCCGTGGGGAGGGGTGTACGTGGAGGTTGTGTTGGTGCGGGTGTTGCTGGTGGAGGGCAAGGCTTCGGGCGAGGTATGCATTCAATATCTTGAGAGGATGCGGAGGATGCGTTGGTGCCTTTGGATAGACCGGAGCTTCCTTTCTTTCCCGACGACACTATTTCGGTTCCTTTCTTTCCCGACGATTCGGATTCGGATCCTTTCTTTCCTGATTCGACTGCTTTTTCTGGGGCTCCTCCACGACCTTCGACCCCTTTCTTCCCGCTTCCGCTTTTGCCACTATCTTTTCCACTACCACTCTTTCCATCTTTTCCGCTACTTTTCTTTCCATCTGTGCTGTCATTGGTAGGGACATCCTCTTCGTCTTCGATATCCGGGATAACCTCATCCGGACAGTCATCTTCCTCATCCAAAATCGGTACTTCTCCAGCGCCACTTCCGCCTAACGCTCTTCTTTCTGCCTTGCTTCCCTTGCCGTCTTTGCCACCATCTTTTCCAAAGCTTTTGCCGGCTTTGCCACCATCTTTACCACTGGCTTTGCTCCCTTTACTGCCGGGTGTTGGTGGTGATTGCGGGATTTGCTCAATTTCATCACAAAATGGCAAGACGTCGTCGTCGTCGTCCTCATCTTCGTCCTCGACGTCCTGGAGAATTGAGGAGGGCATCAGAGAAAAGCGAAACGTTTGGCATGAATGTCAAAGCAAAGCAAAACAAAACATCGGAGACAAGCAAACTTACTGCATCCGCAACCCCAGGTGTTGGGGTCCAATCATCCTTGGTCATTCTCTTGATGTTTGTTGGAAGTCCGTTTTCTAACATAGTAATGGAAACGCCGATGATATCCTCAAATGAAGCAGACACATCCATCCGTGAGGCAATTTGAGCCATGATTCCTGCGCCGCTCAATCCCTCAACTAGATTGCGACCACCTTCACTGGAAGGAAAGTGTGACGCAAACGCATTGTCGTCGCTGCAGCCATCACAAGAGATCTTGCAATCAAACAGAGCTTCCAAGGAATGGACTTGGCCATCAGTCGAAATGTAGTTGGAAAAAGATTGGTAAATCATAGAGCAACCAGAAATGAATCGGTTGAATTCATCTCCATCACAAGCGAGAGACTCGGAATTGTATCCTTCAACGATGGCAGCCTCCAATGCTCGTGCTTGAGTAGCATCAAACAAAGATGCTGGATGGGGAACCTTGAAGAAGAATTGCAATTTGGGTTCCTTGACATCTTGCACAACGGAACAACCGGAGCCCAAGACCTCAGCAACACCATTAACTTCTGAAAACTGTCCGTAAGAATCTGCCTGACGATTCTTTCTCGAAGTGACAGTAGCGGCCACCACAATGGCTGCAACGATCAAAGCCAAGCCAATAACGGACATAGCTGTAATACGGCGCCATTTTCTCGATGGGTGCTTTCCATCCAAACTCTTTTCGTCTCCGTAGGATGAGGCACCGTCGCTGTCATCTCCATATTGTTGACCGAGCTTGTTAGAATCGTAGAGCGCTTCTCCGGCCCGAGGCATTGAGGACGACGTCTCGTCTCGCAGGATGACTTCCATGATAGTTGAATCAATCAATCGCGAACTATAGATGCTGCTCGTATTGTTGGCTCAAGGCGGCTGCTTTTGATTTTATGATATTCCAATTTTCGGCGGAGGCTGTGGAAACGGTGATGTAACTCAGAAGCGACGGATCGGGTTCGAAAATTTCCTCCTTTGGTGCACTGCACTGAATGTTCCTACGTTGAGAGGTGCTCAATGAGGGGACTGGGACTGGTTGGAATTTAACAAGGAGTGGAGGATTGTCCGGTGCGTTGAAGGTAAACGCGGAAACTTCAAAGGTCTTGCCATCACACCATGAATCGAATGTCTTTCTGGATTGTTTTGTTTGGCAGACAGAAGACTATTTTCATACTTGAACTTCCATCGTCCAACGTCCTTCCTCTGAACAATTCCTTAATGAGTAGTTTCTTCTTGGTGCAGCACGATGACGCCAAACGGACAGAAGATACCATTCTCTCCTTTCTCATTCACCGTTCCATTTATTTCAACGGTACTCAGAAATATTTAATAGTAGTAGTACTTCGCCTAACAATGATAATTAACTGTAGAACGCATAACAAAAAAAGCTAAGAGATACAACAGAGCATTATGATGGCACGAACCGAGATGCGCCGAATGATGGAAAGGTGCTCTGTAAATAATACACTCGGAGTAAAATGCAACGAGTACCTGAAGTAAACGTTTATCAGCGCTGAACAATACCGTACGTCGTCCTTCGAACGTACGGTATTTACTACGGTACATAGAACAACTCACAGCAACAACTCACAGTCAAATGAAGTGTTTTACGGGTTAGAAGAACTTTTTGCGGTAGGTATGATAAACGTCGAAGTACCGTTAGGGCACTCACTAAGTAATTTGCCAGCGAACAAATTTGGACGCGCGACCACAAATTTGACAAAAATTCACTCACTAAGTGGGCTGAAATAGTTTTTCCATCAGATTTCGGCGACTTAAAATCTGATCGTTGCCTTGGCAACGAACAAAATCCACCGATTCTGATCGTCGAGCAAGCTCGACGAACAGATTTTGGCGCGCCTTTCCACAACATTTCTACTACAGCTGTACGTAGAATTTTTCGTAGAATTTTATTATTTTTTACCCTTTCTCATCATATGTATTATACAACATGCATCATTGTTATCTCTACATCATGTGCCATCGCTTTTACTCTCTACACTCTCTTCATCAAGCGACAGACCATGGCGACACCGCCAAAGAATTTCACGCCCATTGAGGACGTAATGCTCTGCAGAGCATATGTGAATGCAACATTGAACCCCATCACTGGAACGGACCAAAAGATGGAAGTATTTTGGAGAGGTATCAAAGGAAAGTTTGATGAGCTGTATGCCGAGGCTGATGAAGTGCAGGAGGGAGTGGCGAGGGCTCCAGAGGCTTTGATGAATCGATACATGAGAAAGATTCAGCCTGAAATGTCACTGGTGCAGTCAACCAGAATGCCAATGGCAAGAGTACCACCAACACCATTGGGAAACCAATGGGCAGCAAGATTCCACGACCCATCGGCCAGAAGGCCGCAAAGAGAAAGGCCCAGGAGGAGATTTCAGTGGCTAGATCCCAGAAAACGCGAACGGCCTCAATGGTTCAGATGACAGCAATACACGAACGGCTTGCCAAATCAATGGAGGACAATAACCAAATCGACATTCGGTACAAAGAGTTCCAAATGCTCAAGGAAATCAATGATGTAGAAGGCAGCCGGAAATGCATTGAAGAGATTCAACAGCTCCAGGCATATGGTGCCAGTAGTTGTTACAGCACCGGGTTGGATCGTTGGCAATGTTGGCAATGCCTTGGACTGCTGCCAAATCTCCTGGTTGTTGCACTGCCCCCACTCCAGGGCACTCATCAAGTGAAGCGCATGGGACATATCTGGCTCTGGGATCTCCCATGACTCTGTCGGCGGTCAACATATTATGTAGAATACAGCAACAGGTGGTCCTCATTGCAACCTCAGACAGTTTTAGCTTCAGGATGGGACGATGAAGGAACTTCCAAGTGCACTTGAGAACACCAAAAGCCCTCTCAACATCCTTTCTTCCACCCTCTTGCCATGCGGTATATTTCTTTTCTTCTTCCGTGATCGGTTCCTTCACCCCCTTCACAAACCGCGAGAATTTCGGGTAGATCCCATCAGTTAAGATGAAACATTGGTGAATTCTTGATTGTCGATTTTGAATGGCACGACACTTGCTTCGTTTTCTAGCGTGTGGAAAGACCCATCAACCATCCTCTCCAGCAAGGGAGATTGAGCCAAAACATTGAGGTCACCAATGTTGCCAGTGTATCCATAGGAAGCATGCCAAAAGAACATGTGATAGTCAACAACGGCTTCCAGAATAATCGACGGTGATCCAGGTTTTCCAGTGTAAGATCCTGCCCAGGCCTTCGGGCAGTTCTTCCAGATGGTGTGGGAACAATCCAGTGACCCAAAAAGACCATCAACTTGGTGAACATGCCTGTGCAGCTGTAAAATGGATCTCAAATCATCAGAAGTGGGGAGTCGGAGATATTCTTGGGCATAGATTATTTTCACAGCAATGTCGAATTGTCGACAACACTCCCTTGCATACTCGGGTGACATTTGGAAATAGTCAATAAACGTATGCGGTGGAACTCCATATGCAAGAGTTTTGATTGGAAGCAGTAGTTTGGCTTCCAGTGAAGCCTGCTCATCGACATCTAAGATTTTTCTTCTTTTGGTAGAATCGAATTTCGGATGCTCCTATGTCCTCCAAAAGCACTTGGAAACGGGATCGGCTCACCCTAAGCATTGCCTTGAATTCTGCACCAAGTAAGGGGGTCGCGAGGTCCCCTCTGATGCCCAAATAGTCTCTATTGATGCAGTGACGTGCATCTCCATGTCGAAATTTTCTACGATTTGATCGAGGCTTCTTCCTGTGATCTGTTGCCTCCCTGCCTTCATCTTCGTCATTAGCCATTTCACTCATGAAAGCCCATCCTGCTTCCAAAGCAGCAACACCTATTTTCCTTTTGTTGGCGTCCATGGTGCAACAACGGTAGTTGAGTGATTGTAAAAGCTTCTATAGTGGAAGCAAAAGCGTAAAAGTGCAATCTTCTCGTTTGCGATAAAAAATAGTCGTATTAGTCGTTTGTTCGTCGGTTTGCTCGAATCGCTTAGTGAGTGCCTTTTTTGGATGCCGTGCAAACGCAATAGGAAGTACCACGTCACTCATTTTGACTGATACGACCGTAACTGGTCGATTTTTTGGCAAATTACTTAGTGAGTGCCCTTACCTACGGTAAGTAGTACGGTAGAGGGTACGGTACCTACCGTACCGGTAGTCTAGGTAGGTATTTCTACCGTACGTCGTATACGTAATAAGTACCTACTCTACCGGTAATATGACTACGGTAGGTTGCAGAACGGCCTACGGTAGGTTGCCTCTTTATTCTTTATATCATAGAGGTACTGCACTTTACGATCCAAGAACCTCTGCCGCTAGTAGCTAGCTGAGGATACGTACCTATGATAAAACGCGTACGTTGTTTGCTGTAGTATGTTAGTACCTCGGTAGGTACCGCACATTGATACGACTCTGACTTCTGACTGTGAGTATCATACGACATCATCAACATCATCATCAACATCCTTCTCTGGCCTCAATCGGCGAAACAAGTACTACCGTCGGTATTTCATAGCTACCTAGCTAGCTAGCTAGAGTAGTAGTAAAAGCCCTTCCCCTCACAAGAACCAATAGACTGCTTACCACAAACTTCTCCAGTGATACAATCCGAAATAATCTTGTTTGTTTATTCCCGCAACCATGAACAAAGTGACATTGATTGGTTTGTTTTTGTTCCTTGCAAAAACAAAGATCGTCGAAACTTTGTCGACAACTCCGAAACAGAAACATGCATCATCATCATCATCATCATCATCATCCAGCAGTAAAGCATTACAGTCACGGCGACAAGTGATTGTAGATTCCACATGGGCGGCGATTTTTGGATCGGCTACTGGTGTCGTTGTTGCTGCTTCTTCTTCGTCGTCGTCGTGTTTTGGGGTAGGGTTGGGGCCATCTCCTGCAAATGCTCTAGAGGACGTAGACAATTTCTTAAAAACTGGAATGGTGGCACAACCAATGGGTGTCAGTGGTCAGGTAGGTGGACTGGAGAACAAACCTTTGGAAGGGAAAATCGCCTCGTGTTCGTTGCGTTGAACAACACGAAGGATTTCCTACTTTTTTGGAAAGAACAATCGACACTCACTTATGTTGTTGTTGTGATTCCTCGATGCCGTCCAAAAACCTTTTTTATTTATTTAATTATCATTGATTTCAGGCAGGAAAGAGCAAACCAGAAACGGGGGTTGTGTTGCGGGAAGGAAGTGAAGTTAGTCGAGATTCACGATCCGGAGACGTTCTGGCAGAGATTTTGGTGAAAGGCAATGGAAATGTTGTGGTCCCGATTGTGGCCTCCTTTTCTTCACCTTGGCCACTGGGTAAGAGAACAACAACTGTTTTTGTATGCTGTGGAATGATCATCTTTGACTTGGAAATGCTCATCTCACAACCACTATGCTGCTGCTGCTGCTGCTGCTCTGACAGCGACGGGGACCGTGTATGATGTGGAATGTCGTGATGCACAGTCGGGAGATGGAGCCTTTCTTGCTGTAAGTCCAGACGTTGGAGGTAAACCGCTGTCAGATATTCAAGATTCGTTCTTTGTCAAGGCACTGTTTGGTCCCACGGGTCGATTTTCCTTTTATGGACAACCCACCGACATTAAGGTCAAGAAGAGTAGCATGTCCCCCGATAACAAGTACAAACTGTTGGACGTTACCTTTTCTACACTCTCCCAAGCGACACAATCGGAACTTCCTCGTATCGCACGGATCATTGCGACCGTTCCCAACGGAAGTGATCAAGCAGTGATGTTAGTGGGAAGTGCATCCGCAACACGTTGGAAGAAGGGAGCTGACAAGGCCATTGCATCAACCATTGACTCCTTTCGGGCTGTGACAGCCCCACAAACAGGACTGAAGATTAGAGCTCAAGAGAAAACCTACTAATATCTTATAAAGATTATTGGTTCGCTGTCTAATCAAAGTAATATGCCGTCATACTCGAATTCACCCTCTCTCGTCAGAGTTGTAGAATGCGTCCGTCATCATCGTCTCGTGACATTCATCGAATCAAGCGGGTTGCCCGCACCATTCTACTCTAGTAGAGTGTCTGTCTCTTTCCTCTAGCTCGTGTATGGCCGCCGTGCAAGTTCGATCCATTTGCATGAAATTGGAACGATTGATCGACACGGTATCATCGATTGCTTGTCACACTCGACATGTTCAGGTACACTGTTGTAAAAAAGAGACACCATCCATTCATACTATAAACGCAGTCTACGTCAAGTACAAGAAAATTATAGAGTCAAGTCGCTGGGTACTTCGAATCATTTTTATAAAAAAAAATCAAAAAGGAATCCCAAAGAAAGAAAGAAGAAACGTTGGACCGGAGGCGTCCGGTCAGCGATCCACTCAGAACATGGGACTTGAGGCGTCAAGTCCAATCGATCCACTCTGTACAGGTTCAGGTGATTCGAAAAAAAAGAGTAGTCTTCGGAAGATTACCTTTTTTTTTCGTAACGAAAACGCATAAAGAAGAAGGTAGGGTTGTGTTCTTTTTTGTTGTTGTTGATGTTGGTGTATATGCTGTATGGGTAGTAGCGATTTGTGGATCTGTTCGGCTCGTATGAGAGTAACATGATCTACATTATTGTTGCTGTTGCTGCGACGCGGCGTATGCTGGGTAGCACGGACGCGTTGCCGACGCGACAATCATATTGTTTAGTCGAGGGTCTTGGATTTGATTTCGTTCATGGTCACTACCGAGTAGTAGTATTCTTTCATACTTTGCTCCGACTCGGCACGGAATAATTTGATACCGACCAGCATCAGTGCCATACCTGCAAGGATTCCAATGCCGATACCTATCATCAGGGGGATATGATCACGCCACTCAAAGATTTCGTCGGGTGGTCCAATAAAGAGTGTACCCATCATACCCGTATCTTCGTGTGCTGTAGTTACAAACATGACATATATAATCGAATTGTGAGTGAGTATCACGTTTGAGTGGTAGCGACCGTTCGAATAATATGCCCAAACCGATTCGTACCTAAAAAGTGACAATGAAAGACCGTCTTTCCAGTGTATTCCTTGAATTGGACAAAGATGCGTGCTCGGCCCATGGGAGGAACGACGACAGTGTCGCGCCATACATTCTCGTCAAAGTCTAACAGTTCCTTGAGGACCGGATACTTTTCGACGGACAATTCCGATCCCATTTCCTTCACTTGAAAGCGATTCACGTGAATATGAAACTACATCATACATATATTGGAAAACCAGTGAGAGAGATCAATGAATACAACATGGGAAAAAAGATGTCAGAGTGGTTGATGGAATGAAAGTATAATAAAAATATGATAATAGTGTTTACTCACCGGATGGACGTTGTGCTTGTCGTTGATTAATAGGTATTCGACGGCCGTGTTGGGTTCGGCAGACAAAACAATCCGTTCGGAATCGAAGGAATTGCCATTGATGTAGTATTGGGGGAAGGGTGCTTGATTCCGATTTGTACCCATGGAAAATACGACAGATTCTGTCTTGACAATAGCCTTGTTGGGGATGTTTTCGTCTTCTCTGTATCCAGGCGTAAAGGTCATGTTGGCGATTGGGACAGCGGGAAGTGTCGCGGGAATATCAGGGTCGACAGTGATTGTGGCCAAGAGTTGATCATGTGGATGGCCGTACATGTCAAAGAACTGCATGCCCTGGATGCCCTGTTGACTGATTACGTAAGTTCCGGGTTCGTCAAATTGGAGTAACAATTCCTCACGTTGTCCTCCAGCCATGACAATGATTTTGCGTTGCTTGGGTTTGGAATAGGTAACTCCATCACTGGCAACGATCCAAAAGGGGATAGCTGCCTCCTCCCAGTGCTGTTCGTGTTCGCCTTGTTTGTAAACGATGAAGGTGTTTTCGTTTTCAATGGTTCCACAAAGTGCCCGAAGATGTAATACTTCGTTGACAGCCACGTTGTAGTTGGGAGTGATCTGTCCATTGACCAAAAAGGGATGGATCTTGGACAACGTCGTTTGGCCTAACAGGAATTCATCGACTTGAATGTCATGTTCGGCATGTGGTTTCTGATTTCGTATATCTTGAAAGGCTGGATCCCAGAGTACAAACTCTTGTGAGTTGTGGATGTTGTATTCTTTGAGTTCTCGTTCCAAGTTTCCTTCGACGTAAATCAGTCCCATGAGTCCCCCCCAAAGTTGGACGGCCGAACTCCCGTGCAAATGTGGATGGTACCAGTACAACCCATCCGGATGGTGTTCCGGAATTTGGAATCGGTAACAGTAACACTGTCCTGGTGCGACGGCAATATGGGGAGCCTTTGGATTGTGTGTCCCCACGGGATCAAACATGTGTACCTCCACGTCCAGACCATGCAAATGAAGATTGGTGACGTCCCAGTTTCCCGGCATGTTTTCTTCGTCGACAGTCATGAGGTCCGGACTTTCCACCGCCTCCTTGTAAAAGGGATATTTGATCTTTTCTCCTGGATTCTGTAACATCTTCCAGTAATGTTCTGCCGTGACTGGTTGCGGTCCTATGTCTTGAGACGCACCGTCCATATCGTTGGTGAGTTTGATCCAGAGGGACTGTCCCGGTTTCACCCGCATGGTCGGACCCATGTGAGTGTCGTCTCCGTCTTGAGAAAAGGTCCTACCCCGGTAGGTATAGTTGTAATCGGCACCGTCCGGTCCAAATTGTAGCTGCATGGTCCGTACCTGTGCCCGTAAGTGATAGTTGACGTCACCACCATTACAGGGATCGTTGCAATCGATGAAATCCGTAGGAAGAGGATCGGTGGAAGCCGACGATGTGGCGGCACGAATGGTCGGTAAAACGAGAACACTGCTGCAAACCACCAAACATGCTAACATGGGAGAGGGGAGTCTCATGGTTGTTGGGAGTTGATATATCACGAAACGATGAAGAAAATCAGCTTCCACAAAGAAGAAGAAGACAGAAACCGAACCAAATGGATCTCAATGAAATGAAATGAAATGAATGAATGAATCCAGCCGCCAATGTTGCTTCTTCCGTCCAACAAGAATGCTGGGTGGGTTCTAACAATTAATAGCTTCGTATTTTGTTGACTTTGGTCCAGCACTTGTTCTTTTCTTTTTTTCTGAACGCGGCAGTGTGTGTGATGATGATGATGACTACACGATGTGACATACGTATCTCCAATTGTATGGATATCAATTGACTGTGAGTATTATCCGATGTGATGTGATGATGACGACGAGCAGAAGCACAAAAGATTATTTGGTTGCACCACATCGGAGGCTTTCTTCATCAAGCATCCAATTTCCCACCTCATCGATTTTTTGTTCGATGATGGTTGAACACAGAAAAATGTGGTGAGAAAGCCTTCGAGGAGGAAAAAACTCCAGTCGTGGTAATTGAAAAGATGCAAACAACGAACCCAATCCATGGTATCTACAAAAGAAGTAGGCTCTCATCAACATCTCTTGAGACTTTTCAGAATTCGCCACAGAGCTGTTGGGAACAACTTCAGGACCAAAGAAGGAAGTTCCGATTGTGAATTCGTTGCGGGAGCGCAGGAAATGCGAAGCGCACGTTCGTCAATAGCGATGAGGTTAAACTTTTAGGGAACATTCGGAATTTGTTTTATGAAATATCCTCTCCCAAATTCTATGTCTGGCCTACACACCAACAAAACCATTGGAATAAAACATTCTTATTTCGTATTCATTGATGAAAATAATGTATTGGAAAATCTAACGTTGTTCGATGATCGCAACGACGACGACGAACGTCACAACAACCTCTCTCGACCAAAAAAAAAAGAAAAGCTAAGAGAAAAGAGAGGTGATGGATGTGATGTAGTATTTGTTGTTGGATGTGATCGATCCTATTTCAACAACTATTACTACACAACCCACTGCAGTAGACTACTTCTTCTTTGCATATTGCAGCATCATCAGTAGGATAGGTTGAACAGGACAAGACAGGACAAAGCAAAGCAAAGCAAAGCAAAGAAGAACTAACTGTAACGACACACTACGACGTGTTTACAATCTAATTTGCTCCGCCACGAAACCACAAATTTGTCACTTTTTACATTGCAGTTATCATGGCGACGTTTCTGTTTCGATCCCTGTTTCGCATCTGTCTGATGATGACGACGACGACGACGACGACGATGATGATGATGATGCCACCGTATGTATCTGCCTTTTCCCAACACTTTATCCTGTCATCTTCCGTACCATCATCTTCCCGTAAAACGACTACTACCACTGTCCTTTCCATGGCCGATACGGCATCCAAATCTACTTCGACGACGACAACAACAACGTACACTTTGGACGGAGAAGAAATTCGAGGTCCGATCACTCCACTCCGGAACTTTATCCTTGTCAAGGTCAAAGATACCTTAACTGCCACCGAAGGTGGGATCTTGTTACCCGATCAGTCCAAGGAACGACCGACCGAAGGATTGGTCGTGGCGGCCGGTCCTGGAAAGGTACATCCCTTCACCGCCGTTCGGATTCCCAATCCCATCAAGGAGGGCATGTCCGTCTTGTATGGAAAGTTTGATGGAAAGCCCATCGTTTACAACGACGATTCGTGTCAGATGATCCGCGATGACGATGTGCTGCTGTATTATGATGGAATCACCATGAAACTCAACAACGTCGTACCCGTACGGGATTACGTCCTGTTGGAGTTGGACGAAAATCCAGAAACGCTCGCCACCAGTAGTGGTGTCGTTATCGCCAATCAAGTCGTCAAAGATAACTTACCCTGTGAGGGAACGGTCGTCAAGGTCGGTGAGGGAAGAATGGCAAGTACTGGAACATTGACGACACCACCCGTCAAGGTAGGAGAACGAGTCAAGTTCAAAGAATATGCCGGAAATGATGTCACCATTGAAGGAAAGGCATATTCGGTCGTCAAGATGGTCGATATTCTCTGTTCTCTCAGTGAACAAGCGCAACAAGCCGTGAACGATGCCGGAGAGGACGTAGCACCCTAATAAAAAAAATCTCACAAAGAGATAATAGAGAAAGGAAGTAAGTCGTTGGTGTATACATGTCCTCTTTTATTTCAATCACCCCAAGGTCTTTCGTAGAAACATCTAGTAGAGATTGTCCTTTTTCATTGCTTTCCTATTCGATATTGGAAAACGATGGTTGTGTTCCGATTTGATTTTTGGTAGCTCAACGATTGAGAGTTCCAACAGAGACAAACTAACAGTAAAATGCGATTTGGTAGCTCTTACACTACTATGTTATTGCTTTCTCCGATATGTTGTTATAATACTTATCAGTCCTCCGCCAATCCATCATTGGTTTGAAGGGAATTCTGTCTACTGTCCTGTCCTGTTCCAGTCGCAGAGAAACGACCCCACTACCCAAAGGTGGAACATTGACTTTTTCTTTTTTAAAAAGACCTACAATTCAATGACAACGTCCCTTCCTGCTTCTACCGATACAATGGTCGGTGTTGTGGATCGATCAGATCCCCTCCTCTTTCTGCTACCATTGTTGGCCACTCCACGTTCAAAGTCAGTCGGTGATCCGACTGTTCGTACCAACGGTGCGGCCCATCCAGACGTGTCAATGTCAGCGTTGGGCATGGGCACCACAAATCGTGGTTGTAACGTGTCGATCAAATGTACCGAGTCCTTTGGGCCGTGAACAAGCTCAAAGCCGGGCAAGGTTTGTCCCGTTGTTGGTGTGATGACAACGTCCACAGGTGCATAGCGAGACAGTTCGTTTGGATCGAATTCAACGTGTGGTTCAATGTACAATGATACTGTAGGATTCTTCCTCTTGTTGCTGTTGTTGTTCTTTGCAATGGTGGTGGTGGTGGGGGTAGTATCTGTGTTATCGCTACTGCTACTACTACTGCTGCTGGAAGCGCAGGTCAATAGATATCCATTCTCTCTTTTTTGCCAGGGAGGTCCCACCAAGGCACCAATCGTTGCTCGGATCGATAATGGTGTCGTGTGGTGCCGAGACGTACGAGCAGCCCCCTGCTGTTGTTGTTGTTGTTGTTGTTGTGGAACGATCTGCGTCTCTTGTCCATGTTCTATGAATCGAATATTATTGGTCGTCCCGTACCATCCCGATGCTTCCAATGCCGATTTTGCGGACAGAGGAGCAACAATGGGAGTATCGTTGGAGAATTCGTCACAGTTGCGAAGCTTGGTCAATGTTTGGACGTGTGCGTGATCGTCCAATCCTTGTGTCAGCAACAAACAGTCGATATGTTGAAGTGGTAACAGTTCCGTCAGTCCCGTCGTTGGCAAGATCCGCTTGGTCCCTGTGAAAATATCAGGAATTCCAAAATCCAAGGGTCCCTCCAAAATAGGATCAATCAATACCGTCATGCCATTGTTCATGGTCAAGAGCCAACCGTTGATTTCCAAGTATGTCAATATGATCTTGTCTTTGTCGTCAGTCGTTTGTGTTGCTAATTGTTGGTTGGTTGCAATGTGTACTGTGAATATGGGGACATTCTTGTTTTCCACATCCAATTGTTTTGGGGGCGTATCAATAATCGAAGTGGAGGAAGAAACAGAAAAGGATTCGACCACCGGAAGAAACAAAACACTAGTTGGCGACAAGAACCACCATTGACCAAAAGAACAACCAGCACAAGCGTCGAGTGCCAGACACCCGTACGATGGATCATGGTACAATGGTTGGTTTTCGTTTATTTTTGTTTGCGTTAACCGGAATGTGTTTTGTCGTTTTACGAAAATTGATTGTGGGCATTCATTTGTCCATTTTCTCATCGGAGAGATTATTAATGGTGGTGAAAAGGAACGATGCAGCAGTGACTGAATCATCATCATCAGCGTTCATGATGATTAAACCAAAAGTTCTTTTTTTACCACGTATGACGTCAGAAAAGAAAAATGTTCAGATCTGAATCGCTTAGCGCGCGCGTGCACATCTTTGGAAAGCGAAGCCTCCGAGTCTTCACATCATTATTACTCGTAACTGTAAAAAAATATTTTTCTCGACGAATGGATACATACAGTTTCGAACATCACACACACACATCACGGTCAATGAATGATTTCTCGTAAAAAGAGTACCTCGTTTTTTCATCCCATGTTCTTCTCTTTCTCGATGAGATCTTGGATCTTGGAAAGCCTGTTCTCATCCATATCAAACAGATCAATTGGATTCTACTAGACCTGTCTCATCCCCCTTGACTGACAGGAGCAGATCGACAAAAAGAAAGAAAGACAGCTACGGTAGATTGCTAAAGCATAAAGCATAATGGCTCCGAAGCGGCCTCCTCAAGGTGTGCCTACGCCACCAAACATAAATCATCCGTCTCCCATGCCGCCTCAACAAGCCCCCTATCCACCGGCAGTTCAACAGCCGGAACGGTATTATTACGCCGCACCACCATCGATGCCACAATCTTTTACCACAGCTGCAAATCCAAATAACAACGATCCGAGAAATGCTCTTGATCGATCGACAGATACTTGTGCTCGCATTGGAGCGATAGTGCTACTCGCTATCGCCATAACGGGATTCTCCTTTACTGTGATGACGGCACGAAGTTGTAACTTTTTGTCCATCAGCATATCCAACCAATTACTGAAAAGTGCCATCAACGACCCAAACACGACGATGCCGTCACATGGCAATCGCGTAAATTATCAACAAGAGTTGGAACAAGCCTTGGAAGAACATGGTGGCGGTAACCGAGACTTGCAACTCTTTGGCAATCTTACCGATCCACCGCAGGAGTCGGAGGCACCAACACTCTCGCCCACATCTTTGGATGATGGATATACAACTTTGACCTTTGGCCTGTTTGTGTACCTTGATCCTATTTCGGCCCTGGCTGGTGCTTCGTTTCACGATACAGCGTGTTCCGCTTACACTGACAGCAACATCAACTATTCTTCCGCCACCGACATACCCGTCAATTTTCGACTTGCCCGGTTAGGCGTCGTTATTGCTATGATCAGTAGTGGCATCGCTTCATTCATTTTGGCGGTGGAATTCTTCTTAACCCGAGTATGGTGCAGTCGAGTCCTCATCAATCTGGGTTTATCGGCAGCCCTATTGTCTCTTCCGTTGGCGTTCGCCGTGTTTGCCGACTCGAGATGCAATCCGTTGTCGTTGGAAAATCCAAGTACCAATTCCAACTTGGGAGGTTGTGACCTGGGCGATGGCTCGGAGGAGGCTCTGATCGCCACCACGCTGTTTCTGATCAGCTTTGTTTTGGCATGCATCCTTCCAAAGCCATTACCGTTGGTACGGGTGATTCAAGAGATGGTGCAGAACCAGCGGTTCGTGTATTGCTGTCTCTGCGTGGATCAGCTTGACTGTCTCTGCTGTTGGGACAGCCCGCAAAAACACAAGCAACATGGTGGCAAGGCTGCTAATAACTGCAAGGACGACGATTTATCCCGTGATGAAGAGACGCTCCCCCTCTCTGTTGAAGAGCATGTCGTGGATGAACATGGACATTCCTTCAAACAGTATCACGATGAGACGGCTGGATACACTCTCCAGAATCAGTATGTTGCAGCCTACAAACGATGGCTTGCGGCTGAGAAAGACTATGAAGACGCACTCTCTCGGTTCAAACTCGAGTGCGGCGATGCTGGAGTCGACTGGAGGAAATTTCTTCGCAAGGCGAATCAACAAACGGCACAAGGGACGGAACTACTCCGCGAATCGAATAGCGAACGTCCTGACGTTGTTTTGGAAGTTTTACAACAATCCGACCGTGATGGCTTGGACGAAGAATTGTACCGTGACACTGAACTTCTTCGTTTTGTGGATTATTTATGGACGATACGAGACAATTGTACCTTTGCCAAACAAGTCATGAACCGTATCCAAAATGATATCAATGAGTTCACACGGTTGGAAGACAAACGACACAAGACAGTATCGACACAGTCTGTGGCCACTGTGGCTTCCATTCCGTCCTCTGTGGAAGTAGATCCATCGACGAAACATTCCAAGAGTCAACCGGAAGTTTCAGAACAAGTATCCAAGACAAGCCAGCCATCGGACGAGGGTCCAGATCCCGTATTTTTCTCTACAAGGAGTGAGCCTT
The DNA here is from genome assembly GCA_019154785.2 of Nitzschia inconspicua. Classification (NCBI taxonomy): domain Eukaryota; phylum Bacillariophyta; class Bacillariophyceae; order Bacillariales; family Bacillariaceae; genus Nitzschia; species Nitzschia inconspicua. Next base: position 258,359 of record JAGRRH010000006.1, on the reverse strand, counting down.
TGAAGTACTTTGAAACCGCTCCACCGATGGAATGCACTCCCGATGAATCTGACTATTGGTCGACGCCATTGTTTTCCGAAGATTTCGAGAATCCTACTAGTGATGGCAAGCATGAGGATGGTACCGGCAAATTAGAGGTATCGTCTCTTCCTGTCGATCCTTCTGATCTTCCCGATCCGTTGCCGCAAAATCCAAACGAAACGGCTGTTGCTGCTGCTGCTACCGCCGCCACCACAGAAAACGATACGACACACCATACCATTTTCCCTCGACGAGTCCGCGAGGGTAAGCTAATGACCCCGGCAGGACTGGCCCATTTACGTTGGACCGATTGGCAACATCCGTTGCAGCGATACGAGAAAGTCTCCAGTCACAGCCAACCACCGACAACCGAATCTCTTGTTGTCACGGAAACCAATTCGACGAACGATCCTTGAAAGAACCGAAACGAAAGCCAATTTTTTTTTCTAATGTATATTATAATAGTGTGTTTCCTCTATTGGTCGGCGGTTCGGGGGGGGGGGGGGGGGATTGGATTTCGAAACGAATATCGTCTACCACGATAAATGTAGGAAGCATCCAAACTGCCGGTGGTACTGGTACCGTTTTTTACAGTTGGTGGCAACGTCCCACCCAAAAATTCCAAACAGGACATCCCATCGTTGTAGGGACGTCGTCCCGTTTTGGACGATTGTTGTTTGTTTTGTTGGTCACTGTAATGTGTCATGTTCATCCTTCGGTAGGCCGTCTTCTTGACCTCGTGAAAGGCGTTGTTGGTCGCCCACGATGAGGGCAATACTCGAAACGACCGTCGTTTCGGACCGATGCTGCTGCTGCTGCTGTTGTTGTTGTTGTTGTTTTGTGTTGGTTGTTGTTGTTGTTGATAGTAAACTCGGTTGACTTGCAAGTGTCGTGATGACTTTGTCGTCGTCGTCGCATCCGTCGTCGCGTCCGTACCGAGAAACCGGTCCGTGGCGTCGTACAAGGCCCTTGGTCCCGTGTGTTGTATGGGAATGGCACGTTTGGCTTGCAACACACGAAAGGCGGCCTCTTCGACCGCGTAATACATGATCGGATGACGTGGCTGTACGGCCAAAAACCATTGCGACAACACCTGTTGTCCTGCCGTATCGACGAGTACAAACAGGGCATCGTCCACATGATCATCCTCAGGATTGGTTTCCGTTTTAGAATCGTTGTTGGTATTTGTATAGTCGTGGTTGTCGTTACGTTTTGGCTTGTCCCCCCGTTGTAACTCTTGGATCAATGGAGGCGTTGCAGCGGAATAAAAAATCGACGTACTGTCATCCGTGTCACCATGGTCTTGTTGTTGTAGTTTTTGTTGTTGTTGTTGTTTGTGTTGGTGTGGTCGCATGACCGGTAAGACATCGAGGTCGGCAAAGATGCCGCCCCGTTCCCACAGGATCAGATACCTCCAAATGTCGGCTTTCATGACGGGCATCTGTACGTGATCGATGCATTTCAACGCGAGGGACAAGGCTGGAAACAGTTCGTGAATCCAGCTGTTGTCGTTGAGATAGTTTTCCATTCGACTGTCATCGTAAAATCGGTACGACAGGTCGGAGGAGTCTAACCAAGGACGGATGGTGGAGTCGTACATGGACGTAGAGATGCATCGATGTTTGGCCGTTTGGTACAGGACCTGCGGTATACCGCGTTGTTGTTTGCGTTGTTGTTTGTGTGTTGGTCTTGTTGTCGTAGCGGAATGTCGATCCATATCCTGAAGTAATGTCAAATTTTGGGAATGGAGACACACGTTTTTTGAAACAGAAGTGACTGTTGTTGTTGTTGTTGATGGTGTTGTTGCTTCGTCTGTATCAATGATACTGTGATCCCCTACCAGATGGATTGTTGTCGAGATGGTCAAGTTGCTCGTAGTCATCACTAGGATCACCACCAAGATCGTCGTCATCATGACAAAGTTAAAAAATCTCCATTTTTTCGATCCGTAACGATAATGATGATGATGTTGGGACTTCGTTCCCGTCATCGTCACAACAGTCGCTTTCCACATGTCAGACAGTAAGACAAAAAGACAGTAAGTCAGACAAAAAGTGGTTGGAGAGAGAGAGAGAGAGAGACAGGCAGGCCTCGTCGCTTCTCTTGCTTGGACAAAGGCGAGACAGGACAAGCCAAGAACTTGTGATGATGATGATGATGATGATGATGACGACGATGATGATGTCGTTTATCGTCTCCTCCTCATGTTTTTTATTCTTCTTCTTCTTTCTCTCTTTTCGAATTCACAGTTAATGTCAATTCGACTGGATGTGACGTCGAACGGAAACTGTGGAGACAGATGGGAAGGTGATGTGAAACTGAACTGCAGCAGCGGCAGCACCGCACCGCACCGCACCTTCTTTATTGGCCTTTTGTGTTTTTGTCCAACTCTGGCTAGCTATGTAGCTATTAGCTAAGTAGACTGCCCTCACACCGACTTTTCGTTTGTGCAGAGTGACTGACTGAGAGACGATGATGTGTGAAATTGAAAATACTACTACCTACTAGTATACAGTAGACCACTGTGTATGATGATGATGTGGAAGTTGCATTCACCATCACATCACACATCTTTTTTTTCGGTTTTGTGTTTCTGTTTTTTTTGGGACATCTCTGCTGGTCATTTTCTGAGATCGGGGAGGTGGTGTCCTCTTGTTGTCCTTTTGTGGTGGTGTCGTGTCGTCATCACAGGTCATAAATGACACGGTCATCATCATCATCGCACTGGAGTACATATGATACCTACCGTAGTTTTCATCCCTCAATTGCATCTAATAATAATATACTAAATGTTTGATTATTAATATATGAATAACAGTAAGAAATATTGTAGTATATCGGATTGTTGCTACAGTGGCTCTCTGTTGTATATCACAATCATACCAACATACCAAATCACCACCTAATATAATATATATCATACCCACAGACAGCGCCACGGCCACCAACCAACCAACCACCATACGTTTCACCAAACTCCAACTTTGTGGATTTAATAGTGTAAATAGCAGTTGTACCGTCGGTCTTGTCCTGTTGTCTTGTCTTGTCAGGTCCTGTCCGACCTACCCTCTGTTTCATTTTTTTCATGCCGTGGTCGGATAATAATGATAATCATGCCATCCAGTGGTTGTTCTGAGAATGAGGCAGTACCACAACAACTACTTGGTAGTACAGGTGGTGGTGGATCACGGATCGTCGTCGATTCCAAGTCCTCTTCCTTGGTCGTACACGAAAACGACAACCGTATTTCTGACAACGACGACGACAACAACGATACAACAGACTCGAGAAGTATCAGCAGTCAAGACGAAGCCCTTTGTGATGTTTTAGGATTGTCATCGTTGCATATGGTGACGCTGACACTTCAACAGGAAGAAAAAGAAGAAGAAGAAAAAGAACAAGTACAAGTACAAGATTTCTGTGATAATAATGATTGTAAGGATTCTGCTCCCACCGTTCACAGCCAACCGATTCGTCTACCGCTACCCAAGAATGTTTCACGATATTTTTATCCTCCACACCAATGTTGTGCTTGGACTATACCCAATCTCTTTACCAAACAAGAATGTCAAGACATCATTGACATTGCTGCCCATGCCAATTCCAATGGAACATTATCATCAACATCACCATCATCATCACAACAACAACAACAGTCGTCGTCTTCTTCTTCTTTTCAATACGTGACAATGGCGACACACACGGCCAATGATGGATCACAATATTCGGTCAAACTTCAAACACCCAATCCACACAAACTCAGTGTCTTTCATCATCCACAATGGGTACATCGACTATGGGAACGGATCCAACCATATACCCAACAACAACAACAACAACAACAAGATCCTTCGTCCTCTTCCTCTTCATCAACATCGTCAACATCGATATTGCACGACATGATGAAACGGGATCGATTGATTGACCATCAAGAATCACAGATACTACCAGTACGAGGCTTGAACCCACGATTACGAGTGTTGAAATACGATGCCGATGACAATGACGAGTTTTTACCACATTTTGATGCTACCACTACCACTACCACTACAACCACTACTACCAACATGGAAAGTACTACGGACAACACCACTACCAACACGAGTCTTGTGACAGTTTTACTCTACTTGAATGATGGTGGTGGAATCGATTTTGAAGGAGGAGAGACAGTATTCTTGTCCAATACGGTCGTAATAACCGAAACGAAGAATCCATCCAGAACAGTCGTCGTGGAGGAGGAGGAAAGAAAAAAAATAACAACAACAACAACAACAACCAAATCGTCGACCAATCACAAAGCTGGAAGCATCAAGATCCACGTATCGGAAAATGCGACAGTCCTAACTCCCACCACGGGGACTGTTGTATTGTTTGAACATGATCTGTATCATTGTGGAAAGCCGTTGATATGGGGGACCAAATACGTATTACGAACCGATATCATGTTTGAAATGACATTGGACGAAGTACAAACGTTACGGAATTCGCGACAACCACCATCACCACTCCAAATCAACAACAACAACAACAACGACGACGACGACGACGACGACGACGATGGTACCGATAATTCTCAACCTGTATCAAGCACTGCTGTCACAACCACCACCACCACGATGACGATGCAAGAATTGGTGGACAAAGTCTTTGATGACGATGATGATGATTCGAAATCACAAAATAATAATAACAACAATACTGCTGCAATACTCTCCGACCATCGGGAGTCTATCATCGAGGCACTGTTGGATTTGGGATTGCTCGAGGATACATCCATTGAAACATTTTGTTCTCCCGGTCGGTTTGCACTTCAAGCCATGTTGCAAGATGTGATCCGTTGTGTCCCGACAAATGACAAGGACAATGGTAGCAGCAGTAGCAGCAGGACCAATCATCGTGACACGATCCGTGCCATAAACTCACTATTGGATGCAGCCTTTACTGCGGCCAGGCCATGAAATCATCCTAATAATAACGTACAGTTAATTTGGTTGGAACATGGGGGGAGGAAGGGAGGGGGGGAGAGGTGGATTTCAGTTGTACAACAACAGCAAACGGGAACAAATCGGTACTCTATAAATTGTTTTTGTATAAGAATGTTTTTGTTTCATGGAATATTAAAACAAAAAAAATCAACAAACACCGAAAGCCCAAAAAAAAAGAAGAATATTCTGCAAACGAAGTCACAGCACTGACTGTAAAAAACAGTCTGCTTGGAAAGTTTGTGTAAGGCGGTGCAACCATCGTTTCCACACTTGATTGATTGAGTTTATCGAATCCTGCTTTTCCTTATTCGAGCAATCGACCTTTTGTTCAATCTCTGTCAAAAGTTGGGGAATTTTATGACTTCCGCCTCTCCAAAAACGGTACTACTACTTAAGAAAAGAGTTTGGTAGTGACAAAAATAATAATCATGACAACATCGTTTTAATCGATTACAATATCTGGTTCTTCCATGTCGGACGTATTCATGTCACTGTCTTGAACAAGATCGGATTGGTCGCGTTGTTTCCTCAAAGGTTGACGCCTCCGACACCACATCACCAAACAGAACGTAAGCAAACTACCAACAACAAAGCTGGTAATCATGGAAACGACAATCACCATTATCGGATGATTCACCAACGTTTCATTTAATCGTTCTTGAAAACGAATGGCAACATCATCATCATCATCTGCTGAACTTGGAACGGTATCATCACCATCCTCGTTGCTTCCACATCCTCCGTTCTTACGAGTGGCAAATGACAACACCCGGTCCGTCAAGACAGAAACATCGCACAAATGCGCAAATTCCGGACAGCCATCGACCAACCAGGTAAGTGTTTCGCCGTTGTAAATCAAACGGAAGAAAAACTCTGGCCGTACAGAAGAAGGATCGTGAGATCGACGTTCGTGTATCTGTGCTCCCACAGTGAATCAAATGTACAAAAACAACAAAAAAAATTGTGTCGTCAAGTAAGTGACAAGTTCACGAAATCAGATAAACTTTTGAGGGAGCGAGCTGACAGTGTTCCTTCTGAAGCGTAGTAGTAGGCACGCACCTCAATGATCATCATGCTGGCATACCAAGGAAAGCTCGTAGCGTTCCACAACCTAGGACTTAAGGATGCCATCAAGGGTGCCAAAGTCGAATCGTGTCCCGAATACAAAGCAAACTTCACCCTATCGTTGTTATCGTCGGGAAGGAGTGAGGGCATCATGTAGTCCATAATCTCTGCCCACATTGGTGCCATTACCACCTTCGACCATTGTCCGTCATTGTATCGATTGATGATTGTGTGATTTTGAATCATCTTTTACGAGAGAGAATTAAATGCTAGTTAGTTCTGGTAGGTGTATAATGCATGCAAGAACATCGACGGAGAACAACTTCGAAGAAAGGCAAACTCACATAATCCACGACTCTTTGAAATCGGTGCGATCCATACTCCTTGGTCCAAACGTCGTCCTGTTCTTCCTTTCCAAAATCATCTAATGCAGGCGGTAAGCTTCGGTCGGTGCATATGGCAGTCATGAGACAATCCACGAGACTTCCTGTCGGATTCGCAATCCCCACGCCTTCCTTCAGTAGTCGAAGCACATTTTTCGATTCGTCGGATTGGATGAAATCTTGATATTCCTTCGAACCAAGCGCTTGGCGCTCCGCTTCCTTATGCGTGGGACAACCCGCCTTGGGTGACAAGATGTCAACATGCCGATCAGCTGTGTGATGAGGGATGACAGGATTCCGTCCCTCTGCAGTTCGATATGAATTAAGCTCTTGTTCAAACATGGTTGTTAGTAGGATCTGTCCGGAAGCCAAGGTCCGTTGGTCATCGTCCGAACGATATCGCAACACCGGTTCTTGAAACGGATACATCCCCTTCTCGGTGGTATCAAATAATCGTAACCTCGAGTCCTGATTGTCGTTGCTTCCATCATAGATGTACGCATCTCGTAGTGCCATGCCGTTGGAAATTTGTTGCTGTACTCCCTGTTCGATGAGTTGTGCTTCCTGACAGGTTCCATTCAATTGATTCTTGTAGATAGAATCAGCACTTTCACCACGAAAGGCATCGTATACTTTCTCCACAAGAAGAAGACTTTCTCCGGCAGAGGGACTGGTATAGGGACGGGACGATAACATCGTTTTGACGTTACAATCCCAAACTCCGTCGGGTTCGTCCCAATACCCGCTCCAGCATTCTTTTGGATGTGTTGGAGTTCTAGCACCATGTCTGATGACGGCCGTAACATGAACGAGTTTCGTTGTGGGAGCGTCGTCACCATTTTCAGTGATAGCCTCCAATGGAGGGATGGTCCGTGTGGCCATTTCGGTCGGATCGGCACAATACGGTGGATACACCGCGTATCGTTGATAGTTAAGTGTCTGATCCGTCGCTGCTTCGACCAGTAATGATTTGAAAAAGGGTTGGAAAAGGACGAGCAGCAACACGACAATAATCGAATTAGACAAGGACAAAGGGTTGTTCCATCGCCGTAGACCGTTGCGCCGTTTCGTGATCATGCCGGTACTTTCCTCAAAGTACTCGTGTCGGATTGTATCATTGATACGACGATGTTTTTGCATAATTCCAAGTGTCGTCGCTTGTTGGTACACGTCACTCAAATTGAATTTCACACGTCCAATCATGTTTTGAGGATGTTCGGCAATGATGTTCGGAATCATTTTATGCAATGTGGTCCGAACGACCATATGAATAGTTTCGACCATTTGTTGTTTCGTGTCCATACAATATAGATTCATGGCCAAATCGGTCAAGGAATTGCCTTCCTTGACACGTAATTGAGAAAAGGACGGTAATACTATCGAAAAGTCATCCTTGTGTTGTTGCAAGAGGTTGTAAAATACGGCAGCATCTCGTAAGGCAGTATTCATTCCCATTCCGATGGACGGAGACGTGGCGTGTGCCGCATCTCCCATGAGTACCACGTTGATCTCATTGGAGTGATAAAAGTTGCAATGGACCTGTCCGGTTCGATTCCAAGGTTGATCGACCCATTGTTGGGCAAAGTCGTCGTAATCCTCGAGTTGGAATGCTTGAAAATTCTTTCGGGTGTATTCCGCCACGACTTTGGGGTCGTCACTTTTCAGGTCCGGTGCGAGCTGATCGAATAAATGTCGTGGAACTCCCATGGAAATGTTCAACATGTTTCCTGTCTCTGGCTGTGATTTTTTGGAAAGATTGGATGTAGGAATGAAATTTTTAAAAAGGATGAGGGATGAATCGTAAAATTGCAGACCTTTTTTGTGACGAGTACTTCCAATATTCTTTCTTTCTTTTCTTTTCTTTTCTTTGGAACGATAGTATTGTCTGTACGTACCAGAGCAATTCCTAACATGTCGGGAAAACATGCCGGCAACAAGTGCAAGGATGCTTCCTTGACAGTGTCGGGACGTTCGACGTGCACAGCCTTGAAGGCTTGGAAAATGTCACCGACGTCCATCTCAAAGGTCGAATGTCGCTTCACCATCGCCTCACGAACGACACTCCGTACCCCGTCACATCCCACCAACAAATCGTACGGAAGATAAAATTCATTGTTTGCGTCGATGACACTACGGACCAAAACACGACGTTGATCGTAGTCGACATACATCAATTTGTGTTGGTACAAGGTTTGACAAAGGTTGTTGTTGTGTGGTTGTTTCTTGGCATCATCGACGAATCGTGCAATGGCTGCAACAATAAAATTCCGGTCAATGATAAAATTTTCATTGTCCGTGTCTTTCATTTCTTCCGGTGTTGCCGATTGAGTGAATTCCTTACTTCCAATATGTATCGAAAGAGATGTAAGTTCGATACCCACTTTCTTGCAATATTCTTCGTACAATCCATGACATGTTCGGAGTGCACTACAGCCATGACCAGCCTGTGCGATACAACGAACCATTATGTGAATGGAAGAGAATGATTGTATGGAATGGAATGGAATATATATAGATATAAAGATAGCACCACAAGTACAAACAGCAAAACAGAAGAAAGCAAGTAGGAGTTTGGTGGAAAGCAAGCGTTTCTGCTTTCGTGAGTTCGTGTCTGCCAACAGATATTCGTCATCGTTCTTGGATGATTGATTGTCTCTTCCTGTTGATATATCATTCGCAAGTCAAAAACTTACCAATCCTAGCATCCAAGATCGAAAGGACTTTTTCAATTCTTCCATCGAAAATTGACTTAAATCGTCCCTTCCATCGACAAGGATGATATTGTACAATGGTTCGGGAAGTTCTTGATTCCGTTGCATCAACAGTGCCGTCAACAACAGTCCGGCTGGACCGGCACCGGCTATCACCACATTTCGAATACCCGTTGTTGTTTGGGCATTCTCATCCGTTTGGGTTTGGGAAGTGACGCGACACATGATGACAGCAGAGAGACCTGTCCAAAGTGAGTGAATAGAAATGGAAAACGATTAACAGAAACAGATCCATCGTCACTTTCCGAAGAAAGCATAAAGTGACTGTGAATGATGATGTGTTGTACTCCGGGACGGAGCTCCGGAGGGTACCGTAGTTCTCTATTAGTAGTAACACTTGGTTGATTGTGAGTCAGCAATGTAGTAACAGTGCATACGAAAAGGTAGTACTGGTAGTATGATAGTAATAAAATTATTATCATACACAGTCATAGCACAATCATACAATCAAAGGAAATAAAGTACGTAGTATAATAGTATTTGTAAAATAAATGAATACGGTAATAAAAAAATACTTCAGTGGTATTAACACTAGCTACTAGTAGAGTTAGGCATAAAAGAACTCTTTTGCAAGAATTCCTCTCTCTTCTTACAGTTATTTACAGTTACCTCTCTTCTTCTTATTACAGTTAACCGAGCACCCCCAATAGCTCAATAACCATGTGGGATCTTGTGACGGTGCGCGCTCGATGTAGAACCTTGTTACTCGTCTACGTTGAGAGGGAAAAAGACAAACTCCCTGTCCATCGCGACAGTAAATAACCGAATACTGTGGTTGATAGCACGAAAGAAGAGGTAAAAAAGAGTAATAACAACGAAAATAATTGACTGTGGTAATGTTTTTCCAAGCAAGACACTCTTTTGACTCTTTCCACCACCAACACATATCATACACACGCACACACCAAAATCCCCCGAAAAGCAATACATTCATCCACACTGTAAAACCAGCAACATCCGATGAGAAAACAACAGGACATGACAGGCAACAACAACAACAACAACAGGAAGAAATTTGGTGTCGGCCAACTGTTGGCCTTTCTGGATTCCTTTCATGGATGGGCGCTAGTGATAGGAATTTGCGTCTTTGCAACCTTATTCTATCACAGATCTGAATTGTTATTCTTGATGGCGAGACCATCAAAGATACCATCGTCCACAGAATACACCGATATCATCTTCGAACAACAACAACAACAATAAAAACGAAGCTGCCAAGGTGGACCGCCATTGGAGGAATGATCGTTCCGGAGAACCTACAGTGCTGATTTGGGACGACCAAAGTGTGTCCCGTTTTTTCTGTCCCTATTTCCCAATTTCACGCTCAATCAACGCCGTCCAACGATTTTATTACCTCACAACATGCCCCTTCGAATGAAAAGAAAAACAAAAGCCAAAACACTGTTTTTGAAACAGAATCAACGACAACGAAGGTCCAGACACACATTCATACATTGTATCAGCACAAAGAACCATTGGCCATGGTTGGTACCGCAGCGACACACCTTGCTTGTAGAAAAGCGTCCAAACCAAGCAATATTTCAGAATAAGAGTGGGCCTTCCCAAGCTCGTTTTCCCACGTACAGGTCGAAGGGTACTGGAACTGGTCGAAGATAGTGTGATGTATGTTGTTCCAACCACGATTGATGAAGAAGAGAATGGAATGTACAAAGGCCTAATAGGAAATACCGAAAAGGTTCGTTCATTAACAGTAATAAAAACTACCGAAATGGTTCGTTCATTAACAGTAATAAAAACTACCGAACCCGAAATGGTTCGTTCATTATTACCTACCGTAGCTAGCTAGGTAGCTACCGGTAGGTACATAGGTACGGTAACTACACAATACGTACCGGTAGTACCGTAGTCGTAAGGCCAGTAAGTTTAAAACTACCGTGCTACCTTTTATCATTTATCATACACACATGGAGTTTTCAGCACTACGAAAGTAATATTTAATTAATCTAAAATGTATTATATTACAATAAATACATATTATAATAATATTATGTTTATTCATACACAGAAGACTTGCGATGAGTGATGAGTGTATCATCTTTCGCCGTCTTCTTCGTCAAACATCAATCTTGCATTTCTCTTTTTCTCCCAACGACTCTCTCTCTCTCTCTCTATCATAGAATGCAAGCACTGCGGTACTCGTAATCACTTGCTTCTAACTACTTACTACAATAAAAGCACGACTGTCTTCACACTGGAAAGAGCGATACACAGATACGACACGACGTGTGGATAAAATAATTAATACGTCGTAGTAATAGATACGAGAGTAGAGGTTGGATACACTTCCGGAATACATCCTTCAACAAACACACACACAAAAAAGTTAGCATGGAACCTAATAACGGCAACAGTGAGGACAAGATGCGTCTCACCGCCGCCGCCGCCGCCGCTGCCTCATCCTCCTCTGCCAAGAAGAAGGTTTCTGCCAACATTAAGGGATGGAAGCAAGAAAAGTTTCGTACGTCTCTCCCATCCACGGATCGGTTGGTGGCGTTTTTCATGGCCTTTTGTGTCCTTTTCGTTGCCATCACCAGCTTTGCTCCCGAACCCGTCGGCTTACTGTCGACCAACTGTCCCTGTGAAGATGGTATCCAACAATGCATCTGTCCTCGACCGACAGTGGAAGCTCTTACGGTCTTTCAAATGGTCTGTTTGGCCAATTCTCGAGTTGCAGCATACGCATGCTACCCGCTGTATCCAGTACTGTGTTTGACCATGAGCCGTAACCTTTTGGCATGGCTTCAACATACAGTGATTGTGGAATACGTTCCCTTTCCGACCTGTGCACATCATTTGCACAAATGGGCCGGTACATGCGTCGGAATCCTAGTGTTGTGGCACGGGTTGTGGCATTTGATTCGATGGGGGGTACAAAACAACATGCAATTCCTAGTGGACCATCCGACGGGAATCACGGGTCTTATCATGATCGTCCTAACACCCGTCATCGTCTGTCCCATGCGAATCGAGTACCTCCGAAAACGAATCTCGTTCGAGATTCGAAAGTTCTTGCATTACACCAGTTGGATTTGGATGGGAGCGTTATGCTTCCATGCACCCAAACGAAACGTCTTTTGGATCGTGGGGACGCCCCTGGTCATCTATTGGGTCGATTGGCTCTTTGGATTGCTCATCAACACACGCATGGCACCCTCTGCACGGTTTGTCCGACTCGAATCGGCCGTCATGATCCGATTGAAGAAACCGAAAGGATTCGAATTGAAGGGTGCCGGTGGATACTGCTATTTATGTGTTCCCTGGATCACCAAACTCGAATGGCATGCATTTTCGGCCTTCAAGGACCCACACAACGACGACTATGTTTGTTTCTGTATCGCCAAAGCGGGAGGTTGGACCCGAAAATTGCACGAAGAAGTCCATGAACCCATCGATCGACGGATCTGGCTCAACGGACCCTACCCGTCTCCCTTTGAAACAGCTCTCGATACCGACAACATTATTTCCGTCGCATCCGGAATCGGAATCACCCCGGCCCTGTCGGCCATCAAATCCTTGGCGGACCATCGAAAAATGCATCTCATCTGGATGGTCCGTGATGCCAGTTTGTTGGAATTCATGTTCGATTTCGGAATCGTCGTGGACGACGATGCGTACACGCTCATCTTTTACACGGGCAAACGCGAATTGGTCTTTCAACGTCCGTTGCCCTACAACGTCTGGGTGTTCAAGGGTCGGCCGGACCTGGACGATTTGGTCGTATCGATCATCACTGCCACCAAGAGCGGACAAGAGCTCGATATGAGCGATTACGAAGAAATCATTGAACATCACGTGGACCATGATTTGGAGGGGGCGACACCGGCCCCACTGAACCTAGAACACGAATTCTTCAAGGAAGTCACGCGACTTACCAGTACCTATTCCATCGACGAACTCTTTCGGGCGGCTGTCAACCGATCCCATCTCGGCACACGCTTCATCAGCTACGAGGGACTCAAAGGTCTCATTGAAGATATCTTCGTTCGCAAATTTTCCGACGACCAACTCAGGGAATTGTTTGAACAGGCAGATCAAAACAAGAGCGGGACGATTTCCAGGGGCGAATTTGATTCGTTCATGCAACACCTGCAACAACGCAATAAGGAGCACTTTGATCAGATCCGGAAGACCAGACAACAACAAAAATACGCGTCGTCCAAGGTCTCCATTTCGTTTGGACCAACCGTCGAGGAAGAAGAAGCAGACAAAGTCGTACAAGTCGAGCGTCCAGATCATTGGAGACTTCTTTATTGTGGTGGTAGTGCTCCTGTCGTCGAAGCCTTGAACAAAGTATCGGCCGAACACTGCATTCCATTTTCCATCGAGAGTTTCGGGTGGTAAAGCGATCATGCACAACACGGAGGCATTTTGCAAACACCATTAGTTTGCAAAACGATTGATACAGTGCCAAACCCATCCATCTATCCATTCCTGCAGTACATCAATATTGTTTTTGACATGCGCTGCAGTAGTATGGTTTGTAAATTTGTACTAGCCAGCCATATACACTTTTTGGGAATTTTCTTTGTTTCTGTTTCCGCCAAGGACTCTTATCGTGCGTCAATCCATTCCGTTCCGTCGGCGTATGATAGATGATGATGCATATGTACATGATATAAACGGATGTTGCACGTTTCTCCTGAAAATGAAAAAGAGATCTTGATACATATTGTATTAACTTGAGATATTGTATTATATTTTTATTATATACTACGTATTATGTTCTGTTTGTGAACATGTATCATCATGCGCGGAACACATCATCATCTCTACTTCTGTGTAACGACTTTCTATACAAAAACTATTCGTCCTTATGTTGTTCTTCACCGTCGGTCATTGAGTCCATCGCTTTCCTCCTTTGGAGGACGGATACGTTTGGAATCTAGGAGAAAATGGCTATGCTCTGCTGAAGTAGAGGTGTCATTTTTCAAGGACGACGTCTTGCCCAGTTTCTTTCGGTGTCCCGTTTTTTCCGTTGTCTTTTCGCATCGGTGCATTTCCTCCATCACGTACGCAACGGTCTCCTTCTTGTTGTGTCGTGTATCACTGAACAACCTCACCGAATGGACCACACCTTCGAGACAAACTCGGACACCCTTCGAATACGGATATTCGTCTTCTTTGTCCTTGTCATCGTAGGAACGTATCGCTCCCTTGCACAATGCGTAGACTTGGCACATGGCTTCCTTCGTAAGTTCAAAGCCGCTACTAGGCCTCACTTGTAGCCGTGCCGATATCGACGGCGTAGTTGTCGGGAACGGAAAATTCTTGGATGGCACAGTTGGGTCGTTCACAATCATCCTTTTCTGTTGCTGTTGTAGCTTCATTTGTCGTTTGGCTACGACATAGAACACGGCATGACCAAACCCGTGGTAACACTCATGGTCAATGCCCTTACCGACCGTACGAGCATATCGCGGACCGCTATCCGCGTTGGACCGGCAAAGTGTATCCGCCAGTTGGGACGGGTATTCTTGAATGTCAGGATACGCCTGTGCCAGGTATTGCCATATTATTGCATGCTGAGCATGAAAACTGGCCGAGTTGACGTACGGTAGCCGTTGATACTTTTGAATTTCACGTATCAGGCCTTCCATGCTTGTAAATCGTTGGTTGGTGATTCCATCCCACAATATGCCTGTTCGCTTATCATGCTCTTGTTCGTTGTTGTTGCGGTTACCATTTCTTATAGAATCCAAAAAGTGATCGGCAATGGTAGCACCTGTGAAATGGTACATCCACCACGTGTCAAAGGCGGTACAATCCACTCCCACACCATGACTTTTGAAACAATCGTACTGGGGGGAGTGTGGATAGTAGAGAAAGTAATCGTACTCGTCGTTCAAAATATCAAAGATAACCCCTCTAACCCCCACCGTGTCTATTGCACTTCGAAGGACATTGTAAATGGGCGATATATCAAAGGTGTAGTTTTGATAGTGACGAACCTGATACTTGTATTCCTCTTGACGCGTCTTAGATTCGTCTAATGTTTCCATCTCGTTGGCAATCTTGGCCAGTTCCAGGCGATAGTCAATTATGGTTTGCATCCATCCACGTTGTTGCAGTTTCGATGAGATTGATGAGAGATGTTGAGTTGACGAACGGTGGTGATGCGGTTGTTCTTTTTTTAGTAGTTGTTGTTGTCCCATGATTGTATTACGAGTCGCATGGAAGGAACCAATGACCATACACAGAGACATTATTACAACCGTCAACATGGAACCCCCAAACCACGTTCTCCCCCGAGTAGTCCATGCGTACGAGAGGAGAAGACAAGGATGGGAGGAATGAGGACTCATCTTTTTGATAACCGGAAGATCAGAATCATCATCATAATTATGATTCATTTGACAATGTAGCGGGAGACATTCCTCATGCGAATGCATTGTGTCACTCGTGGAGGTAGCAGCGAGGTCCTGAACACCATTTCGTAGGTGTTGATCGTGCATCCGTCGAACGTCCATCATTTTTTTTTCACGGGTGAAGGGTGGAATTCACAGTCAAGACTTGTGGTTGGATATGTTGGGTTGTCCAAAACAATTGTAGCAAGTAAAACACGAATAACTGTTGTTCAATTTGTCAATACTGTAAAACAATGGTCATTGGTACTTGCTGTTGTTTGTGGATGTTGTTTTGTTGTTACACTTCTTAGATGATCGTGAGAGGCCTGCAATGGATCTCACTCTACTTTTTCTTTTTTCGATTTTATTACTTTGATCTGGCCTTGTCCGGATTGTGTGAGAGGATGCACGATCGATAAAAGACCGAATTTACTGTTACAGTTAATAACAGTAATAACCCGAACTCACATACATTATCGACTATCGAACATGTTCGAATTTATCCTGCTCCTGGTTGGGCGCGAAAATTTTGCATGCGACCACCTCCATCTCGTCCAACTGACAAAAAATACTTATTGGATGACATTGAAGTGATATTTCGGAACGATATATTGCAATGCAGCAGTTTCATTTTTATTTTTCGAGAAGAACGGAAGCAACCGCACACGTGTTCGCGTTTTGAAAACTCCGAAGCAAACCGCGTCTAACAAAGAGAGAGATCGATTAGAGTTCGAGGCTCGTTTAAACGACTCTACGGCGTATGATACTCCCGTACTCCTTCGCCTCATCTCATCACTCTCCTTCCATACATACAGAGAATACCGTACAGGTATCATACCTATTCCGGAAGACTACAATATTGAAATCATGTTGACTTACTTGTATTTTAATGTAACTTCTTTATAATGCAATATTCAAGCAATATGATAATACAATGCGCCACAATCCCCAACGCCTGTATCATATCATACAAGTTGCAGAGCAATCTCCCTGTCCTATCTGTCTCACTCTGTTTGTCACTCTCTGCGAACGACTTCAATTGAACTTGTCTCGTCACTCGTCACAGCTCTTTGACCCAATTCGACAGGACGGTTGTAGGTTTCAGGAAGGTTCCCTTTGCTACGTACGAGAGATTACGACTATTAGTTTGTGCCCCAACCACGTACTCCAGTTGTACTACCTGTAGTTGAACTACACAAGTGACCATGTTTTCCCTTTTCAATGGTATCTACGAGAGTTATCTGGCTCCATCCCAACTCAATTTGCTCATTGTAGGACCTCCCAATGCGGGAAAGAGTGCTTTGTTGGAGCGTCTGAAGGTTACAGAGATACCATCGAAATCTAATAAATCGGCCTCCAGAGGAAGAAACGTCACGTACAGCAACAACACGGAAGACTTGACTCAAACCTTACATGTTGCCTTTGTGGAAACGGGAGCAACCGCAGGGCTTTATAGATCTTCTTCGACATCCATTACGAGTGAAAACAACAACAGCAAGAACAATACGCTGGAAGAGATCCATCGTCGTTTGGTAGCGGCCGAAGCGGCAACCTCTACATATGGAAACAACACCAATGTCACAAAATCACCGGTCGCGAAACCTAAACAACAACAACAGCAACAACAACAACAACAACCACGACGGTTTCGATTTAATATTTGTCCAGCACCAGAACGGTATTTGAAATCCGCACAAAATCAAGACGAGGATTACGAGGACGGAGACGACGACGACGATCAGGAGGAAGAACAAAGGATGCTCCTTGACTCGAGAGATGGACGAACAGTCACAAATCGATCTTCTTTGGATCAAGACAGTACTATATTGGAGGATTTTTTGGCAGAAGGACGACAACATGATTCCTTTTCAGAACCACCGCGACGAGTGCGGTGTCATTCCAAGGAATTTGATATGGACAGTTTGGATTTGATCGATGGAAGACAACCCAGTTTGGAAGATATTCCTCTCAACAGCACTACTAGAAATACTGGTACCACCCCTAAAAGTTCATCTGCAACAGCATCGAACACCACTACAGCCGACCAACAATTACGATCAAACTCTACCCGACAGCCGCTGTCGACCATACAGGGACAGCAACTGCTCCAGTCGAATGCACAGGAATACCATCTCAAACCAAATGCAAAGATGTTGTCCCTGATGAAGATCCGCCCAACAAGTACGTCAACAAAAGTTTTGTAGTTTCCAAAAGAAACCACTCGCAAAAATTAGATGGATTTTTTTTGTTTTCGACACACAGTCATCTCTGACCCCATTTCCTTCTCCCATTTTTTCTTTGAAACCATGACATTAGTCGGATCGAACCTGGCAAAATTGGACATGTACGGCGCCAAATGTCACATTTTCGATGTCGGCGGAAGGTTACAAGATCTGTGGGAACGGTATTATGACGACTGCGATGCGGTCATCTTTTGCTGGAAAATGGGGGAAGATCCGGAACAGCCACCCCCCACAAACGACGACGACGACGACGATAGCGACAGCGAAGACGAAACTAGTTCTCCACAACACATTTACAAGAACCAACAAACCATGCTGAATGACGTGCGGAAAGCAATTCCAGATGACGTCCCGTTTCTGGTGTTCGGACATATCTTTGGCAATGCCAATACGGACGTAGTGGACAAAATGTATTCAACGGACTTGCTTTTGCCACATTATCACAACCCCATGACCGGTCTTTGTTGTGGATCGGCCAAAACGGGAGCGGGAGTCCAATCCGCAATGGACTGGTTAATCCCCCTGGCGAAACGACAACAAAAGGAACGGTTGGCAGCACGAAAACAGATGGAAGACAAAGTTTTGTAAACCCACTCCATGGCGGTGGCGGGGGGTGTCCAGCCTACCATATAAAGCAATAACCTTAACATACATTTACCACTAAACAACGTTTAAAGTTCTTTCAAAACTGATGATAATGATGATGGAAGGTGAATGACAAAGTGTCGATACAGGTAGTTTGGTTGCAGCTTCGTCTACTACTTCTTTGTTTGGTTCATCGTCTCTTGTAATTCCAATTCCTCACGGTCGTATCCCTGGACATCATCCATTTCATCGAATGGTCTGGTATCCTGTTTGCATCGTCCGAACCGTTGTTGCAGCAACGCCATGGCATTCATCTTTCGATAAAAGACAGGACGGTTGGTGTACAATCGAATGGAATGGACGACCCCTCCCCAACAGGTTTCTGGTCCAGGTAATGTCTCTTCGACACCTGGCGCCTCGGCACACATTCGTCGTATCTCACAAAAGGACCGCTGTGTCAACTCAAAGCCGCTGTTGGGACGGAATTGGATTTGGGGCATGATCATCTCCTGCTTGGCGACACCGAATTGTTCCATCGACATTCCGGTTGACATTCGAGAAACCTGTCGCAAGGCCGCCAGGTAAAACATCGCATGACCCATGCCGTGGTAACATTCGTACCCAATCCGCTTTCCAACACCAACGATCTTTCGGTTGTCATGCTGAAAGTCGCCACAAAATCTCTGTGCCAAATCAACAGGATAATCTACTATATCTGGCATGGTATGGGCAACGTATTGCCATTCAAGGGCATGTTGTGCATGAAAGGAAAAGTCTCCCACATTGGTAGAATTTTGAACGAGGTGGACCCGGTGTAGCAAGTCTGCCATGTCCTCCACGTACTCGTGCGTACTCCCATCCCACAATAGCTTGCCTTCCTTCGACAGCTTATCCGCAGTAATGGCTCCAACGAAGTGATAGAACCACCAAGGTTCTTCCGGTGGACAAGTGACTCCGTGCATCTTTCTGGAACAATAGTGTCGTTGATCCGGAAAGTCGTAAAAGAACACCAAGTCACTGTTGTCACTGGAAAAGACGTGAAAGAACAATCCTCGGACACCCACTTCGTCAATTGCTAAACTGACGAGCGTTTGGAGGGGCGAAATATCGATAAATCCTGTCCGATTGAGGTCCGAGTTGAGAGTCTCGCGGTGCATTTGATTGGCAACAACCGCAATTTCTTTTTGAAAGAATGTTATGGCATCGAGCCATCCTAGTTTGGTCAATGTGGTGGCGTTGGGAGCATGGTGAAGAATGGAAGGATAAGTGCTGCGATCTTGGGATATAGTGACAGGAATGGGTGGTCCAGTCGTTAAAGAACTACCGCCAGGATGATGATTATTATGATTGGAATAAGATCGTATCAGTCCATGAGGATCATTCATGAAAATTAATACGACAGATATGACTAGAAACAGAAGACACCGAACGACAGAAGCTTGACGATTCCTTGTTGTTGACGAGTAGTCGTAGTGTGACTGTGAAGGAACAGCATTTCTTGTTGTTCCAAGCTGTGATGGATGCAAGACTTCCCGCATTGTCTTCCGCAACGTTCGTTCCCAAAACTACTGTTGTTGATTTTCTTGTGTCACTATGTACAACACTACCAGTACTATGTTTGCTTTTTTTATGGATCGATGTGAAACAAAACGAAGGAAAGAAAGGAAGACTCATCATGATTGGATTTGACCGCAATTTGGTTCGGATGTGGACCGGTCAATGCTCTCTATGTAATTTTTTCCGACTCCAATGGACACGTGGTCTGTTTCGATTACGTACGATTGAAATATATATCACACAGTAGAAGCAGCGGACCACTCTATGCTTTTATGTGCAAGTCGTTAACTGTAAGTTGGTAGTTGATGAACTTTGTTACATTCACAGTCACATCAAAAGCGGATGCAAGGAACGAAGTTTTCATGGTTTGTAGGAATGCCATGCTGCTGTTTACACACTTACGACGGTATTGTTAATACGGTATTTCTGGTTGCATTATATCGAAACGAAGAACAGACGCTGATTGTGAACTTCATCTGTACATTGAATATAATTTTTTATCATGATGTTTATGTCAGTTTACTACCTTCAACCTGGTAGAGCATCACTTTTCCAATATTACTTATTACTCCTTGTATCATAGTAGCTATCGAACCGTAGTGTGGTTATTATGTGAGTTGAATGTGAATCGAATAGCAATGTTATATAAAATATTAATCTTCCAGAGTTCGTAGCATTCCTTAAAAAAACAACAACCAACTCTTCCTTGGACAGAAATGAGTTCCGCTGCAGCCCGTTTTAGGTTGGTAGTGCTACCGTAGTCCTAATACATATTTCCTGTTAGGGTCGACGCTGCCGTATGGTTCTGTCTTATCAATGTCTTACATTTTTGTGCGTATCAAACTCTCTCTGTTGAGGCATGTGTCATTCTCTCTCTAGTAGAGAGGGAAGAAAACGTTTCAGAATTTTTCTTTGTCTTCATTTTCCAGCATCCAATATTGATGCTCCACTTTCATTTTACGTCATGTTAACGTTGTGGTTCTACTTTTTAGGGGTTTTCTTGAATCAACCTCAAAGGAGCTTCCTCATTCTTAGTGGCTCAATCTAGCTACCTAGTCGTGGAAGTTTGATTTCCAACTTTTCCATTGAAGTTGCATTAGACGCAATAGCACATCTCGTACCTTTTCTTCCATAATCACCATTGCATTCCAGGCAATATGGGCACCTACTGAGGCACCCATTCCACCCTTTTGGTAGGCTGGAATGTATATCAAAAGTGACGATACCATTGAAAAGGTACAGTGGGTGATTGCGGAACCAACAGCAGTAGCATCTGCTTCTGTTTCTCCCTCTTTCTCCTCCAGTTGGACACCATCGTCACACCATGGTTGTGATGGAAAGTGATTGCACATGTGTGCCATTCCGAACATGACCGAACTAACGACACCCCAAAGCGGCATTTTGATGAGGGGGAGGCGGCTAGTAGGAGACAGTCTGACGGATCGAAAAAGAACTGTGCTGGCAGTCCGAAACATGGACGCAATGGAGTACCGGTATATAAACTCTTCTAGGAAAGGTGCGTGGAATACTGCTGACAAGGACACGACATCGTCACGGTATTCTTCCAACGAGTCTCGCGGTGAATCGATCTGGATGGATGAGACCGACATTGGTTCCTTTTGTCGGATATGTCGTCGCTGCAGGAATGATGGAGTATCGAACGTTGCAAGCTCGACCATCTTGCAAATGGTTCGGCTGGTCCACCGAGGTACATTTCCAAGTAACGTTGCTGGAAGTTGGACAAGAACCATGCGCAAAAGACGGATTTGAATCACTCCAAGCAAATGAAAGGAACGCGAAATGTTGGAAATAGTAGACAGACCCCGGACAAGTCGCGGGCTTGGGGATTGAAATATCCTTTCCACAACCAATGGCATGACATAGGCGATTAGTAGAAACGCCAATGTATTGTATCGAATCCAGGCCCCGATTGTGTTCAAACAGATCATTGCTCCCGATTGCATGTTACGTACAAATAATTTCCAGGATGATGTAGAAGCAAACGATAAATTAAGGACGTCGGGCTGCACCAACAGCAAAACTCCCCAAGCGGCCAAGAGCACAATTTGAAGAATTCGTTGGTTTTTGGAAGATCTTTTAGGAGTCTTGCCGTCCAATCCTGTTGCAAATGTCCGATCAGTCAGTGCACCATTCTCATACGTTGCAGGAACCCATTGCCGCTGAAGTACTCTTTCCAAGTACACTTGTGGTTCGATCCATGACTCTTGCATATTGTGAGGGTCCACAAAACGATACATCCAAGTATCACTCTCCCAGTGAAAGGTCAAGAGGGCCTCGATTCCGGTGTCGACATGTCTCATGTTGGCTGTGATCTGACACGGAACATCAAGTCCCGTGGACGCATCATCAAGGTTCACATCCCAGCGATCAAACTGCCACTGCCGAGTGGACAGGTCTTGCGTGGTCGGAGACGTAAAGACATGAACGACGTGTTGGACGACCTTGTCCATGTCCTGCTGTGACGGGATCGACAAAGACTCGGATGATAACAACAAATTCTCCCGAATATATTCTTCAATGTCACTGTTGCAATGGTTCTCTGTGTAGTGTTGTTGGATTGTGTCGTCATTTTGATACTTGAGAGCAAGTTTCCTCTTTCGGTGAACGAGACGGACGCAGCTGGTCGGGAACACGGCCGTATGAAATTTCGGGAAACATTGCACTCGAGATCGAAGAGGGAATGTGGCAAAACCTGCTTGGTATGTAAATGCATTTGAATATTCAAGGAGAATTACAAGATGAAGTAGCAACGATTGTGATATGATAGACAACATCATCGTTGTCCCCCCCTCCTTTCGTGTTGGATTCTTTTCGCTGCTGCCCGTTGGTCGTAACCACGTGGCTGAAACGAAGGGGAATGGAACGGTAACACCTGTATGATCCCCGTTCAACTGTAGAAGTGAAGGGTCTGGACAACTCGAAGTCGTTGACACTCAGTTATTACAGTGGTTATGTATCATCACTTTTATTCCTCTTTTTGGAATGATGGCTTTGGTCCATCTGGATTCTGTCGGAATTTCGTGTCTTGCGCATAAAGATACCTCTTCTCATCATCATCATTATCAATTGATGACGGAGCGAGAGGATATGATACCTTTTTTGAAGTAAGAACTTCCGGGTCTTGTGATGGAAGCTTACGTCGTACTGACTGTGAGAATAAGGATGATGATGATGTCTGTTTTCGTACTCCAGTACTACGGTGTACTGAGACCTGATATGACATACCGGTATGTACGGTAACTACGGTCGGTAGGTACCATACTCCGGATTGTGACGTGAATCCAATCATCATCACATCTTCGAATTTCTGCCAAACATCAAAGAGAACCCACAACGTTGCGAGTTGCGAGGGGTGTTCTTTATCCACAAGAAAGACAAGTAGCATCATCAATCCGAGGTCTCTTTTTTGGTGGTAGAATACCGCTTGTTGTTCTATACGACGCATCATCAACAATGCTCCTATCCGCAAGTTTCATCAACAGAGGGTGGCTGACATCAGCAGCTCTATTATTTGGTGTCGTTTTGTTGTCTCCTCCCACGTTGCTGTTGCCAAAAACGTTGGAATCATGGATGACACCGTTCGCCTCTCTACTAGCAGAAGCAGTGCCGTCGTCTTCATCATCTCCCTTTTCGTCCAATGTGGTTGTTTTGACGGCGCAAAACTGGAAAGAAGTTGTATTGGATAATCCCCATGCTGTCTTTGTCAATATCTGTCGTGTTGGATGAGGGTACTGCCAGCGACTGCAACCCGAATGGGAACAGCTCGCTGGCGCCGTTCAAGGACAAGTCACCATCGCCTATTGGGACACACAACAGCAACAACGTCCTCCGAGATTGCTCGGTGATATACAAGGGACTCCAACCTTACGACTATACAAACCCAAAAAGAAACAACGGAAACCTGACTCGAATGCCGAAAAGGTTGTTGTTGATTATCGTCATGGAGAACGAACCGCAAAAGATATGAAAGCGTTCTTGGAAAACGAGATGCCCAATTACAGCGAACGGATCACGTTTGGTCAAAAGGATTTGGACAAGGCTTCACAAAAGGCTGACAAGTACGGATTACCGGTTGCCTTATTGTTCACATCCAAACCCAAAACCAGTCCGTTGGTCAAATTCCTTTCGACCGAGTTTCGTCGACGTCTCTTGTTGGTTGAAATTCCACCCACCACCAACAACCAGCCCTTGTTACAAAAGTATGGAATGGAACACAAAGATACGTTACCGGCTTTGTTGGTGATCCCACCGAACAACGGTGGGGATGAGGCGACACAACAACAACAAAAGCAACATCGATACTATGAGGGAGACAAGTTTACCCGTCGAAAGTTGCAAGATTTCTTGTCCAAACATGCTTTGAAAGAGCCAGTGTACAAGGCCAGAGAAGAAATCGTGGTAGGAGACGAGACAAAAGACGATCCTAGCAAGACCGAATTTTAGAGGGTGGTGGGTTACTACCGTTACGTTTGATTGTGGATACGGTTGGTGGAAGGATATCAATGTCAAGAGGGCTTTGCGGCAGTATATTTCAATGTGGAAGAATGACAGTCGTTTCTTTCTTTTCTTGTTGATCCCCGCTTTCAAGGGAGGAATAAAAAGAGTGCGAATAAGTGGGGAACAGAAGAACAGAACGACTTGAGATATTTCTAGATTGAAAGCAAAAATGCACTGCAGTAGCCAACATTCTTGACTTCCTTCGCCAACTGATTGCAAAAATGGCAACAACGATGGAATATTATCATCTCTCTTCAAGCTTGTATTTTAGATTCAAGAATTGCCCATCTCAGCACTGGTCTGTATTTATAGTAGGAAAATCACAACCTTCGCCGTAACAGCTTAGAGTCGAAGATTGAAGTGGTGAAGTACTACAGTAATAGTGGTAGGAAAGAAGAAGTTACAAATCACTCTTTACTAGCTAACTACTAGAGCTATCATAGTACCAGGGGGTTTATTTATGATGTTTCTTTGCACCTCTCCCAAACTGTTGTGGATGGATGGAGTTTACGACGTGTATCATACATAAATAATTGTGGGCGAAGTGATTCGAATCGAATCGACTTGTATCTTTGTGGTCGACGAAAACGACAGCCATTGTTTCTTTCTTCGGACGGACAGGCTATGATACGTTTGTCGTTGTTATCGAAGTAATCACTATCAGCAGTTCACTGTCAAGGCTGGCAGAAAACTGACTCTACCAGTGTGTGGATAGTACACACGTCCTCTTTACACACACCTCAATAAGAACAATATATTATGGAGCAATCTGATACTGTCCCCCTTACGACGACCCAACCATCCAACGAAAACAGTTCTTGGGATGTCATTATAGTCGGTGCTGGCATCGCTGGAGTTTCGGCGGCGTATCATTTATCCAAGACAGCAGGAGCTGTCAAGAAGAGCATTCTGATACTCGATGCGGGTGCACTTCCCGGAGAAGGGACGGCGCCCCGTCACAGTGGTTCTGCTACCATGAAGGTCGCTCCATGCATCAAGATGATGGTACAAATCTATGCAGGATCTAGCAAGGATATGATACGTCATCATGGTCAAGAAGGAGCCAAACGATACCTTCAAGCAACGAAACAAGGTCTTGAAATACAAAAGACGATTGCCAAAGAAATTTGGTCAGATCCAGACGACCTCCAAGATAACTTGAAGGAGCTTGGATCGTATTACCTCGGATACGAATCGGACCAACAAGAACTGAAACAAGAATTTGAAACTCTCCGAAACTTGGGATGTGACGATATTGAATGGTGTGACGTCGAACGGTTGAAGGATGTAACGGGCTTGCAATCGACCGGATTTACGTGCGGAATTTATTTTCCCAAAGATGCCATAATAGATTCATCACTCTATGCTAAACGATTGCTGCAATATTCAAAGACGCAGTACCAGGGGAAGGAATGCAGTGTCACGACACGGCTTCGCTGCAAAGTAGAAACGATTTGTGAAGATACAGATGGAGTACAAATTCATCTCGACTCGGGTGACATCGTACGAGGGCAAAAGGTTGTGGTAGCAACGGGGGCCCTGTTTCAACTTCCCGATTTAAATGGCCTCCTCATGCCCTGTTACTCGTATCTGGTGCATGTCCCGATATCTACAGAAACAAACCGCGACTTTTCGCCAAACTTCTTCACGTGGGGGTTCACCCATGATTGGTGCTTCACCAATGGTAAGGTCCGCATATCCGGTGAGGATCATTTCTCTGCCTATAAACCTCCACACGCAACTGAGCGTTGTTCACGATTGGCGGAGTGGACCTTACAACAATATAAATGCTCCGATAATGACTGGGACGTCTCGTCGTTTCCACAACAGTATGGTCTCTATTCCGAAACACCCGACATGGTTCCATTAGTGGGACCGATCCGTAAAGACAGTCGAATTTGCTACCTGTTGGGGTGCAACGCTTGGGGCCAAGCGATTCTATCCTACTGTGCCTCGTTAGTACCGGGTGTGTTTGGGTTTGACAGCCTTGATGAACGACAACAGGAGATATTGGAGCTCGTTTCGATCCAGCGTTTCCAAGAACTTCCGGCAAACCAACAGTAGTGAATCCAATCCGCATACCATATAAAAAACATAATCGACCCCCCTGTTCGACGCATGGCGTTGTAGGCTCAACGGTTTGAAGCAAAACCTCCACCGATGTCATTCCAACTATCAATCCAGTCTTGATCAACACGTGCACCTGCTTCGGTATCTAACCAGTCCGGGTGGAGAATGGCATCCTCACGTAAAGCACAATTTTCGATCGCATTATGACAGTAAATGGGACGTCCGCCATTGTCGGGACTGTATCTGTATCCTTGATAGTACTCGTTACCCTCCGGGTCCCGAATAATATCACTACTACGGCCCGACTTTTCCAACACCATCCGACGTTTGTGCCGTAGAAACAATTTCTCCCACGATGCAGCAAAAGACTCTGTCGAATTCTGAAATTTGTCACTTTGGATGTACTGTTGAATGAATTGAACGTACTCTTCTCGACTAGAAAGTTTGTCCATGTTTGGTATTTGAATCACTGGAAGTCCCTCGTACAGATCGATACTTGCTGGATTTCGTTCCCAAACGACAGGCTAAAAAAAGGAATGACGAAGTTTTTTTTTAAAATACAGTCATACGTGAGCACCACCGCAACAGCAACGTGTATGACGAAAGGCAGCATCGGGCAAGTTAACTTACAATGACACCGAGCAATAGCAATTCATAATGTCGGTAACAATCATAACCCTTACCAACTGGGGAAATCCCAAACTTGGCAGTACTCATTTCTTGATAGATCTGGTGTAACGGAATGGTTTCTGTGTTGCGGTTGCACGACACTCGACTGGTAGGATCTATGGATGTTGTATTGTTTCCGCACAACGCATTCCAAATGGGCCATCGGATGCGACGATTTTTGATCCCAAAATGAACAAAAACGTCCCTGTCAAAATCCTCTATATCCACCATTTCGGTCCACCGCTTCCTATTTCGAAAGGGATTGGTGAAATTGGTCAATTCGAGGTATGTCATCAAGTATCGATGCTGCGGATGTACATAACTCAACCCCGAGAGCATCGATTGAAACTTTTCGTGTCTCATGTTCTGAAAGACGATGGAATTTGTCGAGTAATTCGGATTGGTGGCATACCAATGAATCAACAAAGGATCCTTGATATAATCTGGTAGGAAAGAAGGTTTCGCAATGGGTGCATCCGAGTCGGATCCGCCGGTGATCAGAATGTACGGAACCATGATCTTGGGTCGTACTTGAAACCAAAAGTATTGGACGACGTCGTCGTAGTTGTCGAGAGCAATGATGGTACCAGGTAGGAGGCATGGGATCATGGCCTCGTTCAAGTTTTGGGCAAAAATGGTC
The DNA here is from genome assembly GCA_019154785.2 of Nitzschia inconspicua. NCBI lineage: Eukaryota > Bacillariophyta > Bacillariophyceae > Bacillariales > Bacillariaceae > Nitzschia > Nitzschia inconspicua. Next base: position 230,487 of record JAGRRH010000006.1, on the reverse strand, counting down.
ACATCATCGTTGACGAATTTTTGGATTCTTACATCGGCCAAGTCTTGGTGATCACTTCGCCAATTGATGGGCTTAGTGTCATCTTGGGAAAGTGATATAGCCACCGTCTCGACACAACAAGTTTCTTTGCAACGACGACGAGGCTGGAACCAAGAATCCGCTTTGTTGATACCAGTTGCTCGGTCGAACGATGACTGGTAGACCCAAGTTCGGTTCCAGGTTTTGTGGAAGACATCATCTTGCAAATCACGATAGGTTGGTCTTTGATGTTGTTCAGATCCAATGACAAAGTTCCCGTTCTCCCAATCGAAGCTGCTCCTTATTTGAACAAAATCGAACAACTGCGTGATGCTGCTGAACCCCCCCAAAAAATTGCCATAGAGTAGCAACGCCGCCACGGCGTTGCAGATCTTCCAGTTTCGCATCGCCACCACAGTTGTTTCTATAGCAATGGTGGAACGAGGGGTTGGAACGTTTGCAGCCAAAGTTTCTATGTATCAGACGGAAAGATTCTTGGAGAGAGAAAAAAAGGTGCGCCAACAAGGGAACGAAACCAAAAATTAAAACAAGAAGTTTCGCGGATTGCAAACCAAAAAAATATGTGAGGGTTACCGACCGTTACAAGCCGCCATACTCTACCGTTGCTGCTGGCCGTCCCGTATTAGCTATCGTAAATTGAAACTCGACTATGGAGGCTGTTCAGAATTATTCACCACGACGGTATTTCACAATGATGTCACAGTCATCACGACAGTATTAAAGATCCAATTCACAAAACAGATCATCATCAGACATCGTCACAACTATATCAATGGTGGAGCTACAGTAACCTCGTCACTCACAAGCACTGAGAGAAGTATAAAACGCCCGGCTATCGGTAATCAGACAACATATCCCTCAATGGTACCATCTGCAATCGCCAACCACACGTCCCATCTTCGACGAACGTCCGGCACAATCCTGACAACGCCTACCGTTGTCTCATTGTGCCGATGATGCGCTCACCCCCATTGCCAGCAAAACCCACCGCCGCTGCCATTTAAAAAGAAAGCTTTCGCCCGTGAAGCATATACATATATTCCAATACATGCCAATGCCAAAAGTGTCGCATCCAACCAAGGTGGCACGAGCCCTGAAGCATATAAAAAAATGATAGTATTATCCTTCATGCCGACCAAGCATTTGATTCGTATGATACCTGCCAAAATCAATGCGGCCGATCGCGCCGTCACCGCGTTACGAAAACTTACTACGTACAACACCGTCGATCCGAACACCCTCCGCAAACAAATTCTCGCTGCTGTCGAACCTACATTCTACCAAGCATTGAAGGACAAATGTGTCTTTGGGTACGCCGACGTGACTCCATTGCAACTCCTAAAATCAGCCACCTGACTACTACCAATTTACAGGACAATCAAGCAACAAGACAAGACTTTGTTGGAAGAAAACAGATGAGAAACTCAAATAAACCACTGTGTGAAACCCCGATGATGTATGATGACATCTCCAATCTCCACTGTTTGGACCTGCCTTCAGTTCGTCGTTGGCACAGGCACCACCGCGGCCATTTTCAGAAGCAAAAACCACCAAGTTTTTAACTATTTTCACAACGGCTTTTAACAACCAACCAGTAAAACAAGCTGGCTTTTCATTCGGCCAGCAAACAATGCCGCTACTCCTACACCCCAAACCGTCTTCAAGCCTCCCCATCCCGTGTCGACGGTCTCCACCATCACCGCCTATAGCGAGGTTCCTATCAACACCGGTGGTACCATTTACTACTGTTGGTCGCACGGCCCAGACATCAATCCCAATCACACCAGGGTGACCTGCTACAACGAAAGAAAAGGAAGAAATAAAGGTGCACATCTCGGCAAGAAACACCACCACCCTACTCATCATGCGAAATGCGGTCATTCATTGGAACGGACCTCGATGGTTCGTGGTCTTCTTCTTTCTCCAGCTGCGCTTTTTCTTCGCATGACATTTCCATCGTTTTTATGACTTGTGTGTGTGTGTGACATATGCATCCAAAAATGGAAATGACAAACAGAGCCGGGGTAAAAATCTATACGAATTCATTCAGCCATACATGATCCACCAGCAATGCTACAGAAGAGAGAGAGAGAGAAATCGTCACGGCAGTAGTTGTTGCAAAGGGAAAAGTGGATTACTTGTGTGTGTGTGTGTGTGTGTGTGTGTGTGTGTGTGTGTGTGTGTGTGTGTGTGTGTGTGTGTGTGTGTGTGTGTGTGTGTGTGTGTGTGTGTGTGTGTGTGTGTGTGTGTGTGTGTGTGTGTGAGTGAGTGTGTGTGATTTGCTCTCGTATCCCTCCATGCTTTTCTAGGTTTGGAACGCTGCCCCGCAAGGGACTGCATTGCGTTACCACCGTTCACTGTCCCATCCTTTATGGTGGTCTGATTTTCACGAAGTCCGAATACAATAAACTTCTCAAAACCCTTTTAAAATTGTTTCTAATTGTAAACAATAATCGATGCAATTGATTGGTCTTGCTCCATTTCCGGTTTCGTCCCTATTCAGTCTCCTACGGGCAGGTTGCAACGTCATTTCGTACAAGTATGATGGCATATCCGTGTCACTTTGCCAATATCATTCAAGGATAACACAAGACATTCCTTGCCCGAGCCAGTGGATGGCTCGAATAAAATGGCAACCGAATTCTTTCCTTCCATTACATCCAACTTTTTCAGTTGAAGTTTTGGATACCATTCCAAGACGCCTTCAAAATATGATAGGATAGTATCGACGCCCTTCAAGGATGGAGTAGCCGGACTGTCGGCAAAAAGAGGTGATGTCAATTCTACACTGGTGTCCATCATGCCACCCAACCAATCGATCATTCCCTCATTCCAAAAGGCGACCCATTGTTGTGCCAACACAGGTATCGACTCTTCCAATGGGGAACGATAATTGAATTCAACTGTCGAAATGCGCTTGTCGGCGCTTCCAAAATAAAAGACTTGACACACCGCGAGGTCTTCGTCTGTACGGTAGTACACTGCCACCGAATCTCTCCCGCAAAACACATCGAGAATGTCATTTTCGCTTTTCGGATAGTTGTCGCGATGGATGTCGGTTTTTTTGTCGAGAGTTTCACCATCATGGAAAGCAAACGGCGATAACACGCTGTTGTCTTCATTTCGTTGTTCCTTCGAAGCATCAACCCACATCTTGACGAAGCGTTTCGCCTCTTGCTCGGACATTATGGTAGACACCTTTGAAATTCCAGATGACGCAAATGGATTCGTGAATCGATGGCCGTACGAACCTGTTGTGTCGAATGGTTTTGGAACGTCAATGGAATGGGCCGGACGAAATCCAAAGGCTTTCGGTAGTGGTAATTGACTTGCGAGGAATGCAATCGCCATTATCACAAACGGTCTTGACATCATGATTATGTTGAATATTGCTTAAGACGGACAATGTAGTTGTTTAATAATAAGCAGGCTTGTCGATAATGATGATATTATCCTGTCTCGATCCTATGTACTCCGTACTCCTCTAGACTAACCATGAGCAGCCTATCGACCGGTTCAGATCGTTTAACGACGTCGTTAGAAAATGGGTGTAGTACACCACTGCCGTACATTTTGGTTTGTTTCTGGAGTTCGCGTTTCGACGACGAACCTTTACCCAGAGTAGGGCAGGAGCAGGAGTCGTTCTTGTTCTTTCTTTTTTGTGTTTAGACGACGAACAGAGTAGGGCAGGAGCAGGAGTCGTTCTTGTTCTTTCTTTTGTGTTCTCTTTCGATTTTTTTTGTGGAGAATGCGAGTTTGCGACTTTCGAAAATGCATGTGGAGTACGTACAGAAGAACGAAACACCGAAGCTACTTTGGAATTTTGGAATTCGTAATGATTAGTAGTAGTACGAAGTTCTACAGTTCTACATAATAAAAAATAATCGGATTCATTGTTCGGGTGGATGGAGAGTTTTTGGATGATCTGCCTCGCTACCTGTCCGCCGGGCGGGTGAGGTAATAACTAACAGTAATAACCTACCGGTAACTATACTAGAGAAGACACCTGGTAATTGAAATAGCAACTAACTGTAACTACGTCGTACTAGAGGAGTACAATATTGTCCTGGCCTTTGGTAAATAGTCGAACAAACGATGGAATCATTGCAAATCTTCCTCCTACGTTGCTTTGGAAATGAAGAAACTGCTCACTCTGATAAGATCCAAAGGGTTGGAAGAGGACGATAAGCATCCATGTAGGTCGAAGCGAGGTATACGTCGGTATTATTTACAATGTCATCATCATCTTTGTTTATAGCTGAACCTCTGCTTTGGGTTTTTATTATGAAATTTTTCTCTCATCGTCTTCGTAGTCGATCCCTGCGTTACATCACACTCATCACTCATCATCATCATCATCATCTTCGTTTCTGACTCATCCTGGAAGACGGATAATATCGGATCCTCTGTTTTGGGTTTATTATTTTTTTCTCTAATCGTCTTGCTTCGTCGTCGATATCTTACCTCTCTAATAAAGTGACGTGGGACATTCGCTTACTCATCGCGTTTGCAGTTCCAGCTTCTCTTATTAAAATTGCCTCTTCAACGTTTCTTCTGGAAGCCGCAATTGGCCCTTGGTAAAGTACGCATCGGTGTTTTCGACTTTCCAAAAGTTCGGTTTTGGATATATCCGCATATATTCTATTAGTATTGAAGCAGGAATTTTATCACACGGCTTGCTCAAAATTGGTTTACATTAATTAAATGATTCATTTTATTTCTGTTCGTCACAAGTTTCATAAAATTCCCTACTCTTCGCAGCGAATTATTTCTGCAATTTCGTATGACATTTTGGTCCTTCGAACTTCAGTGGACCATGAGGACAAGCGTGCGCTCAAGTGCGTAATGTGATTGGTCGAATTACTACGTATTATTACATTACAATTAACTTCAACTAGGTGTTAATCGATTGGTTCAATCATTGACTTTTTTTCGATCCCGCGAATTTTTGGACCCCCACACCAACACAAAGATGACGTACGAAACTGACATGTAAGGAATAGTTGGTGGTCGTGGTACGAACCAGTAGAATTATTATTACGGAGTTTCACGAAGGAAGCATCCGAACGATCGCAAACGAGAAAAATAGAGATGATGCATAGAGATCTTTTCTCTACCTATGTAGCTAGTACCGGCAGCTACGGTATGCATACTTCCGCACGGAGCTAGAATCTACTTCGTGCTTCGATGGAACACGATCTTCTCTCTGATCCGATCTCTCTCTCTCTCTCTTCGTTTTTTTTTGCCGCTTTCCCATCAATCAACCATCTCACACTTCCCTCACACTTTTGTTCTCGTCCATCGATCGACCGATAACTGCAAAGCTACATACACACAGTACTCCATTTTCGACCGACCATGTCTTCCGACGATACAGTTACAATCAAACTTTGGAGTTTGCCTCCATCGTCCAACTCGGGTGTGATTCGTTCCTTTTTGGCAGTCACTGGCATCCCCTTTGAGGAGGATAACGCTTGGGGGAAGACCCGAACGCCCGAGTACATTGCCAAATTCCCCAACCATTGTGCTCCAGCCATTGAACATGGTGATGTTTCAGTGACGGAAACCGCTACCATCTTGCGTTACCTGGCACGGGCCTTCCCCGACAAGGCCGGCAAGTATTACCCGTACGACGATGTCGTCCAAGCTGCCAAGGTCGACATGATCTGTGACATGATCAACACGGGTATGTGTACGTACCTTCCCAAGGCGATCTATCCCACCCTGTCGTTTCCTGTGTATCCAGGCGACGTGGGTGCGATCGACGAACTCAAAGAAAAGTACACGGACGTCGCCGCCAAGGCCGCTCAGGAGGCGTTGTTCGAGTATTTGAACAACAAGGTGGTCGGGATCTTCTTGAAGGATACCAAGTTCTTGTTGAGTGACGAACCGACCATCGCCGACTTTCGGTTCGCGCCCATGCTTTCTCAGATCAAGTGCAGCAGCCTCGATCTGCCAGAACGTCTGGTCGAATACGAGGCGGCCATGAAGGAACTGCCCGGATACGCCGATGCTGTCAAACCGGCCGAAGACTACTGCTCTCCCTTCTGGAAGAAGTAAATAAAAGCAAAATGGAAAATGAATGAAACTTCAGTTCGGGACGGATGGTGTAGATAAAGAAGAGGAATTGCGATCATGACGGCATCAATCATCCGTGTGATGGTCGAATGGTTCCGGCAGAGATGAAATAAATATACTGTGAATGTACTACAGTAATAACTAAAACACCGTCCTAAACGTCCTATTTATTCAGTAACCGTCACTTCAACATTTTTCTTTTAAATTTATTAGGAACGTTGAGAACATTGTCCGGTATAACTGGATTGGCCACAACAATCCCAATGTCCGTTGGTATCTTCGACTTGGTCACTGTCGAGGATGAACTTCATTTGCTGTTTGACTTCCTGTAGTCGTTTTCGTTTTTCCATTCTCAAATTTTCTTTGAGTTCGACGGGATACTCCAAAAAGTCTTTGGAATCTTGATCCATGATCCAATTGCCTTTGTGATGGGTAAGGGATGTCGTCGTTGTGCTGCGGTTCTTTGAAGGAGACGATACGCCTTTTGTGACTGGAAGAATATCTTGTGATGGTGATGATGGTGGTACTGCTGCTGCTACCGCTACTGGTGAACTGCCCCTTGTGAGTTGTTGTTGTTGTTGGAGTCGGTGAATTTCTTGTTGCATTTCTTGTAACTTCCATTCTTGTTTTTCGATGGTCCGTCGTAATTTGAAAATGGTTTCTTCCGCTCGTTGCTTTTGAAATTCGGCAAATTCCCGATCGATCTCGTTCGTATCGTTGTTGTCGTTGGTTGGTTCCATTCTGTCGTTGGATCGGCCAGTCCCGTTGCTACTCATGATCGCAAAGGGACTGGACAAAAAGAATCGAGATACAGGTTGATCATTGTTGGTCTTGGGCGTCGACGGTGGTGGAAGTAGAGGAAAATTGGTCTGTGTTTCACTTTCTTCCAATTGGATTGAAGTTTGTTTTACCGTTTCATACAGAATCGTCCATAATGCTTGCCAAAACTGATGTTCTTTCAACTTGGTTGGTACCAGACGAAACCGAAGTTTGGCCATTGTGGAAGAGATACGTAATATCCGAAAACACAATGCCGTCAAATCGTCATCTTCGTACGAACCGGTGTTGCTGTTGCCGTTGCTGTTGCTTTGTTTTTGGACATGTTGTTGTTGCGCTTGTGATGATGATGATGATGATGTCGTTGTGACATAAAAATCAGTTTCACCTTTTAATGGAAATTGTTGCGACGAAGATTTTTTTGGTTTGGTAGATGAATCGTTCACTGTTGTTTCTGGATGATTCTGATTGTCATAATGATGTTGATAAATCCTTGCGGCCATGGTTTTGATGTCTTTCTCGGAGACGGGTGCACTCAGAATGACCTCTTGAAGCTCGTTGTCGGACAACTTCCCCAATGTATCTTTCCATTCCTGCGTCGATGCCAACGCGATGGGTGGTAACGGAGGAAAACTCGAGAAAGACGCCGTCGATGAACCTCGTTTGGGGAAGGACTTTGTTTTGGATACTTTGGAAGAAGACTCGATGACCACTGATGAGGATGATATTGATGTTGATGATGGTTTGTCTGTCACAGCATCAGCATCAGCATCAGCAGCATCAGTACCAGTACCAGCACCAGTACCATTCAAAGAGGCAGAACTACTACTGCTGCTGTCACTATCATTGTTACCGAAAGAAGATGCAGATTGTCCCATGGTAGTGGTGGCATTCGTTACCAACAACACTTTAAACTGTAAATAAAATGGGTAAAACTACTACTCTACTACTGGCTACTGGCTACCGTAGGAGAGAAAAAAAAAAGTGATTATCAAGAGGTTGGATTATCGTAGCAGTAAGTTAACACAGTAGTACGGTAGTTGTACCATTCAACATCCCATGCTTCTGTCGTATCATACATCGACAAAACTTTTAGAAAGTACGTCGTAGTACTCACAGAAATGTCTGAATAGAGATCGGTGTTTTTGACTATGCCGGCGCGCGCAGAGAATCCAATCAAAAGACAACGCATTGCGACATTGTAGAGAGCTACACGGAGTAGTTACGTTCTCTACCTAGCTAGAGTAGAAGCACTTCGACTCTCAACTTCAAAACAGTGGTAGACTACGGTAGTAGAGAGTAGTAGAGAGAGCAGAGTATCATACCAGGTGCGCATTGAAAGAGTGATGTGAAAAATGCGGCTTGTTGAAAACCAAAACCGACAAAAAAAAACAATGAAAATGGAAGGAAGGGTTTGTGACAAATTCAAAGACAATAACAACGACGAAAAAAGTGCTTGACTGTCAGTGAGTTTTTGAACGCCCAGGTGGTTGAATAGGACGACGTTCCTTTTGGACGGTGATGTGCAAAGGGAGTACATTTTTTTTGGATGGTAAGCGATGTGTCGTCCATTCATGACCAAGCCGTGAAAGAAGCCACCAAAGACAGAAAAAAAAGTGAACGGATTTACGTTCGTCGCGAGAGGTCAAGCAAAAAAGCCGGAAAGGACTTTCTCGACGGGTGAGGCATGCAATCGAAAGAGGTGGGGAAAATTTACCACTACTACTACGGCGGTACGGTTTTACATTTTGGAGACGGCGAATAGACGCTCTCTGTCGTAATGTCTAACATGGTCCATTAGAACGAGCATCATGAGTGACAAAAAAATCTCGATATTGCAAAGCGAGAGTAAAGTATGCCTCAAAAAATCTCGAACGACTGGGTCTTGTATCGAATAGATTCTGTAACATCTAAGATGACCGATCCATATAGCGCAAAAAATTGATGGTACAGTCCAAGAAGTTCCTTTTCACTTTCCAACGCTATACCAAGTAATGGCAGCTGTTTGTTGGGGGTTGTAAAAATCATGAGCTGATGGTCACAGTCCGCCCACTGGGAATACATCATGCTTAGAAACGATTAGCCGATGTTGTCGAGTCGTTGGCCATTATATGGCCAGTCTAGCACGCGTGGTAGTGGTTGCTGCAGTATCACTGAGATGAATGACTCGAAAAGTAGGTAGACCTGTCCTATCGGCTCGTAGTAGGCCTTGGTTTCATGACCTATCCATTTTCCATTTTCCATAGCATGATTGTATTTTCTTCTTTTTCTTCTTCTTCTTCTTCATTTATTATTCTTGTTCTTTCCAACTTCCGAGTCCAACATTCCCTCTTCTTCCATGAACTCATGTAACATGGTGCCTTCCTTGGGAGGTTCCATTCCCTTTTCTTGTCGTTGTTTCAACAGACCTTTCATGTAACATCGTCGGTACGATTCGAACAAATCGTCACAGTCGGCCTCTTCCGGTTCCAACGATTGTCCCGGAAGAAATTTCTGTTCGTAATGTTGTTTGACACATGCCCCCCACGCACGTTTCTTCTTCCGACATTTGTGTTCGATCAATGCGACGCCCGTCAAGCCGACGGTTGTTGGAGGTTGTTTGTGTTTTTTGGTAGTCGTGGCTTTCTTCTCGTCCTTTACACCATCCACGTCACTGCTGCTGCTGCTGCTGCCGCTGCCGTTGATCATGTCACCGTCACGTTGGATGGTGCTTGTGGCTTCGGGTAGAGACTTGATAGTACTGTTAGGAGCATCATTGGGCGTACTCTGTGTCGATCCCATGATTGATGGTAAAACTGGACAGAAATACCCTTGGTTGGAAAACGAAACTGGATGGATTGATAGAAATGAAAGTGCCCCGAGTAAGACGACAACAGCAAGAACAACAACAGGAACGATGGCAAATCACCAATGAGAAAAAAGAATAAAGATGCAGGGCTTCTATGATGCTGGCCAGAGGATGTGTCAAAAATTCCAATAGAGAGAGAGGCATCCATCCATCGTTCACAGTTTCTACCGTTCGTACGTAGTTCGTCGTAAAAAAGTAGTACCTAACTGTAAATGTCGTTCGATACCGCATTCCGCAGCTATGACGTGTTCAAGCAACTGATTCTGTTCCTTGAACTCTGAACGATGATGTGTACCGTAAACAACGTGCTATGGAGTACCGGTACTACAGGTAGACTCTCTACTACCGGTAGAGTACCGGTAAGGTTTCAATGCATCTACGGTACCTACCTACCTAGCTACTCCGAGTAGTAGCTAGTAGAGGTACCTACCGTACTCTCTCGAGTGTCTAGCTAGTAGTCTACTGTCCGTTACCCTCATCAATTGATGGTCAGCACTGTCCTAACTACCACCAACCCCCTCCTCCTCCATTCATGGAAATAGACAGAATTCACTGGGCAATCTTATTGCTTAGCATTACACCCTTTCAAGCATATTGAGGTCTTTGCTTCTTTGAATCTCAGATTCCTATTGGTGCATCATGATTGACTCGCCGACTCCGCCCCCTGGCTCCCTTCTCTGACCGCCGCGCTGCCTGGCACTGCTGGTGTCTGTGTTCACCAGCACCACCACCACCACCAGCAGCAGCAGCAGAACAAGCAAAATAATCGTGTTAGTTACTGGTGTAGTACCAACTGCCATCCCCCAGTAGCTAGGCGCTGCACGGCACTAAAAGCAACTGCCGTTGTCTTGTTTCAAAACAATCAAGCAACTCCGTAGTGTCCTTGAACCTGTCGCTGTGATTATAGAATTGATTGTGAATACTAATGCTGTGAGTTTTCGTCTTTTTGTGTTTAGAGTTATGGTGAATAGATAACGATCGAAACACCGGCGTCATTGACAAGGGGGGGTTCTTCTTTCGGCGTGTGTCATCTTGGGATGTCCAACTTCAATGGCGTTTCAAAGGGAAAGATTTATAGGCGCACACACTATGATGTCAGTAAATAACCTCGTTTCTCTTCGTAGAGTCCAAACGTTCACTTTACGGTAACTTCTCCTACTGGTCGTACAAAATAGAGAACGTACCTACCGGTAGTACCGGACGGGACGGTACCAGTTACCTGCCGGTATCATACCGGTAGGTGTCATACATCTACGGTAACTGTTACGTATCATACATACTTGACACGAACAAATGGAAGCGTTGTCACCAACAACGAGCACGACGAAGTGTGCCCTGAAAATTTCATTTCGCCTTCAACGGATTCTCAAGAAGCTTGGCTCCTTCATCACTAATTACAAACATTTATTGTGTTCGACAGGTGCCCTTATCAAGAAATTGGAGGATAGCCTTCTCTCGTCCACCTGGTAGGGTTCTTTGGTTCTTTGTTTAGTTGCGCGCCAACATTTGTCGTTTCTGAACGGCCTATTTCATTCGGTTTTCGTTCGTCCAAAAGCGCGTGCTTTCGTCGTAAATAAGAACCGTCGCTGCTCCAATTCAACGGAATTCCAATCGTTAGTGGCGAGCCGACGATGTCTTCATCCTCCCTTTTTTTGGTGGAACAGAGCTGCCGATGAGGCCTGCCTCGTCAATTCCCTTTTGCTCGTTTGCATCATCAGCAATCATGTCTACAAAAAGTTCTTTCCTTGTTCTAACTTTACTTATAAAAATCGCATTATTTTTTTTCTTCATCATTATTTTGTTGGATTTGCATACACTTGCAGAATTCACACAGCAAGTGTATAGAGACACATCTCCACTGTCAATCACTTCCAAGGTCTACCGTTTATAGCGGGAGAGTAAAAGTTCAAGGAAGACAAGGACAACACTACTACGGTAGTACTACGACAGGAAGCGGTTCGGTAGTTGTTACACAATCATCAAAGACAACAAAAGGTTGTAGTAGTGTCGGTTGAGTGTTGTTGTATCGGATCAACAGATATACCGTCAATAACATGAAACCCCAATCGACTACTGATAACAACATGTCCTTGGAGTTACAATCAAGAATGGAAGAGATGCAACATCAAGATTCTCGTCAGGACAGCCCTATCTTTCCTATACAGAAAGCGACATCCGAAGATGTCGCAATGGGGGGCCAACACGAACAAGAAGATCTTCAAGAAGACTACTGTATGGTGGAGGAACAAGGAGACTGCAATGAATACAGGCATGGAGAGCACACACATGTCACCTCGATCCGCAGGATGGATTCCTCCGTTTCGGTGCACTGTGATGACGGTGGTCTGCACCACCCAGAAGGGGCTGCTGCCGCATTCATCCGAGATTCGGCTGGTTTCATCATCTCACCTCGCAAACGTATCTCACTCTTTTCCTCGTACCCGCAATCGCATATCAATGGACCGACGACGTCCTACACGAGCGGCGACGAATCGACGCCACGAAGTGCAGTGGAAGTTGCCCTTTCCGTGGTGGAACAGCCCGTGTCGTTGGCACCTCGTTTCAGCCGACCACAGGAGGAACAAAATCAAGATCATCATCATCATCATCAGGCCAACTTGATAATGGACTTGAACAGTACTAACATTTTGGGGGGTAGACCGTTTTTGGAACCAGGAAGTCCGACTTCTACCACCGCTCGAGACTTTCTACGAGAAGTACCGTGTCCGTCCATACCCATTCAATCCACAAGGAGCAATTGCAGCTCCGTTGGTAGCAGCCTATTGCCATCAGGGAGAAGCTTTAGTATGGACCAAAGCGATTCATCCCAATTCGCTCGAACAAGGTATGCAACCCAGCCTCTTGCAGACGACGGTACCACTGGATCACGAAAACAACAGCAATCGTGTACGGGGCGGGCTCTATGCCGATCCTTTGCCTGGAGTCAAGATTCTCAAGATGATCTACGAATCACCAAGCGTGCCAGAGTGGGGGGTGCAAACGTTTCGGACGTTTCGTCACCATTCAACAACTATCCACAGGATCACCCCATGAGTCTCTTTGTTCCTCCGACGCTAGCACCTCAACCACAACAGCACCAACAACTCCAGCATGCAGAAGGAAATCTACAAGAGTCATCGTCCCACTTTTTTGAAGATGACGATGAGCATCGTGATGATCCTTGCTTTTCTCCAACAATGGTTCACTGGGAAGAAAAGCTTGTAGATGGGGATGAACTTTTGGTTCGTGCTGCTGCACGACACAACAGCGACAACAACGATCGATTGTTATTTCAATCCCCCTTGCAGTTCCAAGCACATTCCGGTTTCACAAGCAGAATTGTCAGCGATATAGCTGGTACATTTCCACCACCTTCCATTGCTGCTGCAGCATCCGCCACCCAATACAGTTTTGATTCTGGTCCGTAAGAATTTTTTTCTTTTTTCACGTACGGAACGAAAGGTATCTACCTACCGTAGTATGTTTTTCTTGCATATTGTCTATTTGCATTTTATGGAAAGAAGATGTGGTCCAAATGGAAAATGGCAATACTATTGTCCATTGATTCTACTCACACAAGCACTATCCAAGATCCATCTTCACCATATGTTATTCATTTGAAACATCACTAAATTCTTAAAATTTAAAAAAAAACTCAATTTTGATTTTTGTTCTGTAAATGTTCTGATGTGGACATGGCCTCTCTTGAATGAAATTATCCAGGATCACTCGGAACTGTAATATCATACTATGTATGTATGCGTGTGGAACATCGATAAAAGGATGATGTGTTTCAAAAGTCCGTGCACCGTCCTTTCCGTTCCCAGTCTCCAAAGCGTGTTGGTTCCGGTAGTCGTCCACCTCTTCGAGGACCTCCCCATTCCATTTGTTTGTGCTTGAATGTGCTGTGTGCTTCTACAAACATTTCTTCCTGTTCCATTTCGTCGTCGTCGTCGTCGTCGTGACCATCCTTCGAGGTATCAGCACCACAAGCCTCCTTTACCACTTTTTCCCCCACTTTGACAACATTATCCTGTTCAGATGCCATGGCAGTAGTAGCCGTTGTCGAATTCTTGGTTCTCTTGTAATCTACGACAGCGACAGAAGGAAGGAAGGAATAAGGAAAGTCATACGCAGAGATAGACAGAACAAACACGCCCCCCCCCCCCCCCAGCACACAGTGAGAGTGGCACCTCCACAAGTATACTACTACTGTAGTGATATGTACGTACCTTCCACCATAGATTCTGTCGATGCGGTGGTTCCTGCTGGACCTGGTGCTGGTGTTTGACTCAAATATCTGTTACTGGCATTTGGAAGAGTTGGACAGCAACGAGGTGTTATCCTCCAATGATGGGACTTTGAAGAAGTCATCCTGGCGAATAGAACTAGCGATCGCATGATTCGATGGGAAAAAGGAGAAAGAGAGACAGAAAAATAGGAGACGTTCGTTTTTGGAGGAGAGATTCGTTGCAAGAACGAATCAATGTTGTTATGCTATCGTGCACAGAAGAAAGACCCAATGAAAATATTGCGTGTGAGACATGATGCCATTTATTTCGTATTTGTGCGGATTCCATAGGGACCCTGACAACAACAACTTTGTGTGCAACAAAAAAGAACAAATACAGAGAGCTTGGGAGCGAAAACAAGATAAAATCTGTCTGTCCAACTTCATATCAATCGTACGGTTCTGCACTCTTTCGCTGCAGCAATAATGAACCACCTTTTTAGGCGTTTCAGTTGTCAGTTCCTCCGCCCAACCAACACTCAGCTGGTAAAATCACACACCTTGTTGCTTTTTATCGCTCAAGTAGTTTGGAAGGAGATAAAAATATGAGAATGCCGTACTCCGGACTTCCGGAGTGGTATCATAGACTTGGGTGGCCGTTCGTGTCATGATGAGGCCTGAGCGAAGGATTTTTTGTCGTTCGTCGACATGAGTCAGTCACGAACATTAAGGATTCGTTCATCATTCGATCCGATCGAATACCCTACGGGGTATTAAGGTATGAACCAGCTGTCCAAGTCATGGGTTTCAAAAAACATCATCTTCAACGATCAAATCCGTCGGTCGTCAAACGCGCTGCCGTTATTTGTGTTTTTTTGTGAGAAACAGAGAAGTACGAATGAATAGGAAGGATGAGGATGAGTGATGCTACAGTTAGAGTGAAAAAAAAGGAACCACAACTGTTTCTTTCGAATGATCTCTTACAACATATCTATCACATCCATCAAACATATCCATCAATTGAAAGATACACCATCAGTTGTTAGACATCTTACAGTTAGTTCTACCAAAGTCTTATTCTTGGAACAACTTGGTAATCTTTGTGCTGCTGGCGTTTGATTCTATCTAATGTGTAATAATTCGACGCAAGAACAAGATCATACGCCGTGTGTTTGCATCGAATCTGTCACACTGCATCGATGGTTTCAGTGGAGGATATTTTCATTCATCATGAGGCAGGAATCGGGGCTGTTTTCTTCATCCTGTGAGGCGTTGTCAACGGCATGTCCTAGTCTTGGACATTGTCAATCCTCAAAACGGTCCACAACTGCTACTAGTAGAGGTTGTATACAAAAGAAGACGGACCAACAAAAATGGATTTGTCGTCGTCGTCGTCGTCGTCGTCGTCAACCGATCTCTCCGTTTTGTACCTCATATATACTCAAGATTGCAACAGCAGTAGCTGCAGTAGCACTGTATGCAGCCACAATACCCGCAACACGGACCGGTTTTGCTGGTAGAGTGTTGGCCTCGACATCCAGCAAACCTTTGGTGAGAGCAACGGGTAGTGGTAGTGACTCGCATCTGTTACGGAACAATCCTCTTCGAACCTCCATCCACACTCCGTCTTCCAGTGCCACTTTGGTAGGACAACAACAACAAGATCAGAGGACTTTTTCAATACATTCGTGGCAGGATCGACAGGATCGACAACCTACACGGAATCTTCTTTTGGAAGAGGAGGAAGACAGAGAGGGAATACCGGACGATTCGACAACATCATCGCGACGGCAACAGGAAAAAGAATTTTTGCAGTGGTGTTACGAGGCATGGGGAATCGACTCGTCTCGTGTGGAAATTGACGTGTTTGAATACAATGATTACATCTTGGCCATGGAAGATCGGATCGATATCTTTTGTGAAGATTGTTATGATGATGACGACGACGGAGATAGCAACGACGGAGGAGGATCGGGGTTGGGGAATGCTCTTTTTTATTACGATGATTTGGAAGAAGATCGACTCGTCAGTATTACAGACTATCCCCCGGTACAAATTCGAGGACTCAAGGCAGCTACCGATTTGATTGCTGGGGAAGTCATTTTGTCCATACCGCATCGGGCTTTATGGACTTTAAGCAATGTAATCGATAAGGATCCGGCACTTTCGAAGATTATGGGGAAGGAATTGAGGGAACAGCATGGATGGGACTCCCAAATCGATGAGATACCACTTTTGGCAGTGGCTCTGTTGTACCATATGAAGCTACTCCGAGACGATTCTGTCAAGAATTCTCCTCATGGTCCATACTTACAAATCCTCCTACAGGAAGATCTTGACAAGTCAATTCCACATTTGTGGTCATCGTACAAGCTTCGACGATCAGCAACGTCTCTTGTACGGAAGATTGCCAAAGGTATCCAGCGAGATGTTGTGGAAATGTATGAGACCATCGTTTTGGTATTGGTCGAGGAACACCCCAATATTTTTGGTGAACCATGGGAGGAAATGCGGGAAGCGGACTATGAGGTAAATTTCACAGACGACGACCAAAAGAGGGGACGGATCGTTGTCGATGAAAGTGGAGATGAGTGGATGTTCTCATTGGAAAGGTTTCACTGGGCGTTCGCTTTGATCAACTCAAGACATTGGCATTTGCCGGTACCGGAAAATCCTGCCGAGAATCCGCCACCCTCCCTTAATACGGACGGTGACGAGGACGAATCCTCGCCTTCTACGTCTGATGTTGATGATAACGTTTCCTTCAACGATCAGCCGCCGGCATCCATGCCAACCGAAGAATGGATGCACCATCAACGAGAACAACTCATCAAAGAGGAAAAGCGAGAGTCCAAATCTGTCGATCCTGGGCCGGGGAGCCTTGTGGTGGGCAGTTCCTTTCTAGCCCCCGTGGCGGATCTGTTGAATTTCGGGCCACCCTGCACGCGTGGTGTTTACAATCATACTACCGACTCGTTTGAAATTATTGCCACTTGTCCGTTTCGTCAAGGCCAAGAAATAACCTTTTGGTACACCGATGCCTGTGAAGATGTGTTCATGGCCAATTATGGGTTCACCATGCCTCTGTTGGTTCCGAAATGCCCCAACGCCAATGACGAGGCTGTCGCCACTATCCAGCATTTGTCTCGAGATCTTGGCTTTGCCTATGAACAGCTCCATCGAATGGATCAACAGATTGATGAATTAGTTAGTGTCCTTCATGACTGTCACTGTGAAAATCAAACGGACTATCTGAAAATCCGAAAGAATGGTGGATACGACGGTCCGAGTCGGAACGGTCCGCCGGTAGGACCTAGCAGCAGCATCAGCCCGCCCAGAGACGATGGTGATATACAATATGACGTGAATCTTTATCCAGTCCAGAATCGAAATAATGGTGGTCGCAACCACCATAATCGAGACGGATCCTACCGTAACGATGCCCGCCATGCGATTCGTGGCCGTAGTCGTCGATCCCAGTCGACCAAAGATCGACGCAAGAACAGCGGTGGTGAGTCTTCTTCCAAAGGCAACACTGCCCCTCCTCGTCGTAAACCACGAGGATCCAGTCGCAAATCCGAATTTTAAAACAGAGGAGCTGACCGACCACACACACACACACAAGTCGTACAGCGTATCAGAATGTTATAATTACTTCGAGTATAATATATTTTTATTTTATATTGTTACTATTCTCTTTTTGTTTTGGATGGATGTTGTCTTTTATCAGCTCCTCATTTCCAAGAACGCTATTTAGATGCTGCTTCAAGAATACTTCCTACTCTAGAGGATTGATGTTGGATTGGACCGGATCTTCGTCCTAGCTTTGTTTTTAGGATATATTGGGCTTCTTCCAGGAAACGAGCGTCGGAGAAACAAAGAGAAAGATTTTGGCCGAAGCTACGTCCGGGATAGCCTGGCTTTGTTTGGGATGATGCGGTCGAAGCAGCTGGTAGCATTAAAGTTCACGCGCAAGAGAGACCGACGGGTTGCGCGTGAGATCTCCCATTGCAGTTCTTCGAGGAAGACAGGGGTTATGGCATCTCTGCCCGGGAGGCCTCCGAACTGCCACGGGTTTAGGAGGTTGGAGTGGATGCAGGGGTGTGTCAGTTGCCACCATTTCAATCCCAGGAGGAGAAGATTGAACTCGGTCTCATAGATATGTATGAATCTGAGTCTGTGCACTTTGTTTTTCCTGGGCTCTTTCTGCATCATTAACGTGGCTACTATGGACCATCTATCGTATCAGTGTGAATGTTTGATGGCGTAGTTGATCCACTGAATGAGGCCGTTTCTTTGGCCTTCGTACCAGGGAGGTTTATCCGGGTCTTCGTGATCGTAGTTCTCTGGAACGGGGAAAGGATTCATGAGGGCTTTGTGGTGGCCAATATGCACGCCACTTGGACTTGTTGAAGTGTTTTCATTCCAAAATTTCATTTTCCTGTCCATTCAGCCTCATTGATCTATGCTGTAATGGTGTCGAGGTTAGTGGTGCGTCGAAAGTGGGTCAGCATTAGCTTTTCCGCTGCGCTGAGCATGGCGGAGTCTATAAGGTCTCCTTCGAGCATTAGCTCCGATTCATCACTGAGCATGGCGGAGTCCATATTATGGTCTCCTTCGAGTATCAGCTCTGATTCATCATTGGAAGCTGACCAGTTGATTTTTTCCCGAAGAGGCGGAGTACCTTGGGCCTGCCCAAAGTGGATGCGATTCCGTTTGAGAAGGGCTGCTTCGATGTTCTTTGGCTCGTCTATGGTCGTCCAATTGGTGCATTCGTTGCGATGGGTTGTGTCGAAATTCCCATCCGTAGGTACGTCTATGGTGGTGATTCCCTGGTCTCCCACAGGATTGAGGGATCGGAGTTTGTTTCCACATTTTCTTTGCTTCTTCGGCAACCATGATATTCCATAGGGTTGTGGCCCCTGCTTTTACACCTTCCGCCAGTCGAGATTGCAATTGTGCTTCCTGCTCGGATCTCCGAAATGACACTGCTTGAGCCTCTATTTTTTGGATATCTTTGTGCGCATTTGGTTGTATTCCGCCTGACACTCCTCGATTGACTCTGGTAGGTACATCTATGGTGGTTGTCATTCCCTGGTCTCCCACAATCAGCACCATGGTGGAGTCCATTTGCATTGACTGTGACGAAATACAAGCGGGTATGTTCTCGGGGCTTGGGGATGGTGAGTAAGAGTTCGTATGTACCATAGTACGTCGTAGTCGTAATCGTATCTTCAAATCTTCACGGTCAATCTCGGTGACGTCGTATTTTCAATCAATCAAAGTAGTCGAAATTATGTCAATCTACCTTTCCTTCGATTGGATCATGGTTGTCTTGGGGCAGCTACGACTGATACTTAACAACTACACTGGAAAGTGGATGATCTTCACAGTTTCGTGCCGTGTCATTCATTTTATCGTTGTTGGTATCAAGATGATGAAGCAAAACAAGAGAGAAAACAAGTATATCACGATCAATGGAAATCAATCAACTGTCTTGGAACACTATGATACAATGAATTGTTTCTGGTTGCGATCACGAACAACAACGACAACTTTGACTGTGAATGCAAATGCAAGATTGGACGTGATGAGATTGGTTCAAAACCCACTCTCCCTGTTGTTATATCATAAATTTTCAACCGAGCCCTGAACAATCCCAATCTACATCAATAACTCTTTATTTGAAAGTTAAAAGCACACTCGAGACCAATCAATCACCATGAATGTTCTACTCAAGTTCTCGGCCTTTTTGATGGCAATCGTCGCAATGTTGAATATGGATGGAGCTAAGGGAAGCATGAATCATACCAGTGTAGGGATCCGTGGCAGTTGGTCGTCGGATGATGTAGACTCTCCCAGCCTGGACGACTCGTCGTCCGATTCCAACGACATGTCCTCTGACGACACCGAAAGAGCCTCCGTAGACTCTCGCAGCCTGGACGACTCGTCGTCCGATTCCAACGACATGTCCTCTGACGACACCGAAAGAGCCTCCGTAGACTCTCGCAGCCTGGACGACTCGTCGTCCGATTCCAACGACATGTCTTCTGACGACACCAAAAGGGCCTCCGGAGGGACGGAAGACAATGTCGTTCAATTTGCACTTGGGACTTCGGATGTGTCATCCGATGGTTCCTCGCCCTTGACAAGTAATGCTATGCGAATCCTTTCCGTTACTGTCGGATTGGGAGCTACCACGCTGATGATGGCTTAGATGAACAAGGAACTGCACAACACATTGGAAATCTTTCTCAATCGAAAGGAGGGGGTCGTTACATTCCCAGTCCATGGCGAAAAAAAAACTTCTCTCCAGGACTGTCAATCGACACGCCAAATAGACAATCAAAAGGAGGAATGGAAACTCAGTTTCGTTAGTTGTATGGTACCGAACGAATAAAACAATTCTAATTCGTAGTAGTCATGAAACTAACAGTAAATGTCGTAGTACGTGGTTTCGAGTAGTCAATTGAGTTGTCGTGAACAGTTTTCAACTTGGATGAACTGCATTCCAAACACCGGTATGAACTTGTGCAGTTTTGATGAGCCAGTAACAACAACGACAAGCATGAATGGGAAAGACATGGGGGTACATGAACGAGGGGAAAATACAGCAAGCTCCGAAAGATGCCACAAACACCTCCACTTTTCTGGCTGGCTGGCTGGATGAAGAAGATCATCATCCAAAACAAACCAGCTTGGTTGGGTGCCAGGCGGGTGTGAGCTAACTTTCCGATGACAGCTGTTGTCATTACAGTTGGTGCTGGGGCCATGTTCCAATGCCCGGACAATAATATTTTAAGGCCCCGTGTTTCCAGATTCTCAATGACAGCAGAGATAGCACACAGCAACGGGGGGGGGGGGGGGGAGATTCGGCAACTAGAAAAAAATGCAGCAAAGGAAGCTTCAAAGATAATAAGGGGCAGCTGCTCCTATCGGGGAACAAAGAGGAGTTCCTAGCTACTAGAGGAGAGACTGTAGCTATCATGGAGGCCAATGCATTAATAGAAAATCTATGTTGAGGCTCTATACCAACTACCAGCTACCATCGATTCCGCATCTGAGAAAGTTGGCTCGGCCGCCGCCTGGGCCCCCAAGGGGGGTGGGGCAAACTACGCAACAGCTTTCCCTCACAGTCAGTACCCTGTTGCCCACCACTCAAGTACCGGAAAGGCCAAAAAAAAATACCTCATCAACGGAAGAGGAAACGTCCGAACCAGTGAGTGTCAGATATATTATGGCGTGGTCGTCTTCCAAAAGGCAATGCTGGGAAGGCAGCAATATTTAACAACATGAGTTTGTGTTGGGTGGTGTTGAAAATCTTTTACCTGTGTTGCAACCCAAATAGGGCGGATCGTACGTACGTGTAATAAAAGAAGCCTTGCTTCCATGTCACCGAGAGCACCAGTAAAATATTTCCAATAAAATATGAAATACGGAGTAGTATCATACCGTCCCTAATAACTGCGCACTTGACACCACTCGGCTGACTGTGAGTTTTAGGATGCCATTTCTTCCACAGAAATGTCAGTGCCCATCACAAAACTCTATAAGGAATCATGCATTATTATAATATAACAGTAAAACTGTAAAAAGCATTCTTCCTCCGCTCCCTTATTTACAGTTTACCCCCCTTCCGAGAAAATACACGATCTTTCCGCCGGTCAGTTTTTGGATCGTGTATCATACCTACCGGTAGGTATCATAGCTCTCTAGTCTCCTCGATACCGTAGTAGAGTATGGTAGTACCCTCGGTACTTCGTACCTATTATTTCTTGGCGACGATTTTTGTTGAAGCATGACGTCAGCGTGCAAGCCAATCAGAACGAAGGGTTCAACCAATGCAGCTGGATTTCTTTTGTAGGATACGTAGCACTTCGTACTCTAGCTACCGTAGGTATGATCGCCTGTAGATACGACTGATTTTTTTGGCGCTCAATTATAACAGTAAGTTACAGTTAAGTAGTGACACCACCACGTATGTACCCCCCCCCTTCGGAGTTCTGAGAATCAAAATGAATATATCGATTAAAAACTTATTTGGGTAGTATAAGAATATCAGCGATTATAAAAATAGTGGTGGCAGCAAGCAAACAAGAAAAAAGAAGACATTTTACTGTTTACTAGGTGACGAAAAAACATGGACGAAACGTCCCAAACCGGCCACAACAAGGAGTCTCAGTTGTTGTTGAGAAACTTGCTTCCACTACACGAGTTGCATCTTCCCACTTACAGCAGTTGTATCATACACACTCCTTCTTCTTCTTCTTCTTCTTCTGCCAATAGTAATTCACTTGTCACTGTAAACTGTCGATTCCGTACATCAACTCAACAGTTGTGTTTGTTGTGTACTACAAGGAAGCAATCATAATATCGTCATGGCCGTGGGTGTTGTGAAACAATCTCGACCTGTAGCAGTTGGTGGTGGTGTGTTCTTGTTGTTCTTGTTGTCTTGTATTGTTGTTTTCAACAACAACAACAGCAATTGTGATGGGGATAGTGGTGGCGTTGGGATTTTTGTTTCTTCCTTTGTTTTGCCGACCACAATAACCAGAACGTCTCTTATCGCTACTAATGATGGATCACAACAACGACAACGTCG
Organism: Nitzschia inconspicua; assembly: GCA_019154785.2. Classification (NCBI taxonomy): domain Eukaryota; phylum Bacillariophyta; class Bacillariophyceae; order Bacillariales; family Bacillariaceae; genus Nitzschia; species Nitzschia inconspicua. Next base: position 207,912 of record JAGRRH010000006.1, on the reverse strand, counting down.
TTCGATTCTGATTCCTACCGATATCGATGGCAGTAGCATTACCAAAAAGGACTTTACATCATCATCATCATCATCTCGTAAGGGAATCTTTGATGGGTTCGGTGGTATAACGTCTATCCCTTCTTCTGCTTCATCGTCTGCTTTGTATTCGATTCGATTCTTAAAGGGACAAGTCACGTATGGAGATTCGAATGGTGCTTCTTCGACGGGTGCCGCGGCGTACCTACCGAATGGTGGTGATACTGCGACCACGCTGTTACGAAACACACCTGCGGCACGGTCGGCTCGTAGTCGACAACGTACCAGCCTGTGGTATCGCAATTCCATTAATCCTTTGGCACCACGAACTCGATTGGCCTTTGGATCGATGGAAATATTTCCAGTTACGACCGATCATGTACAAGTTTTGATTGAAAAGAGTGATGATGATACAAATACCAGAGATGGAATCACCTACGCCAACAACAATAATGTTATCGATCAACGTCTTATGGACCGATCGGTACAAGCGGTCATGGAACAATGGCAACAAAGAAGACGACGAAGACAACAACCGACGAATACCATGATGAACGGTCAACAAGCCTTTCCATCCTATCAACCTTCCCAAGTGGTGGAAGAACTCTGCACGCAAACTGTACGAGTGTCCGTCCAAGATGGAGAATTGTATCCCTTTGTGGGGACTGTCTCCACGCCTGTGCTAGAAGGACGATCCAAAAGTCCCGACGAGGAAGATTCTGTCATTATGGCGGTTCATAATGCACCTGCCACTTCTAATACTCCCTCGTTGATTGCCTCTTCTTCTTCTTCTTCTTCCTTGAACGGTAACAATCGTATCATACAATCGGGTGCTTTAGGAGGAGGAGGAGGAGGACCCATCACTGCATCATCCACTTCCGTCTTGGAAGCGGCGGTCTTGCCACTCGTGGGAACGACACCCATCACGGCAAATACGTTGGCACCGGCATCCCAAACACCCAACAACACTTCTGGTGGTGGTGGTGGTGGCGGCGCTACAATACAGAAAAAGACGATCGGTGGAAACGGATCCATGCAAACCTTCAAATTGAATACTCGAAACACACAACAGCAACAACAATTGGGAGGAGGAGGAGGAGGAAAACAACAAATTCAAGTCGTTTTGGAAAGTTCCAATGGAAACACTTCCGTACAGCCATGGGAGGCACGGATCGAAGTTTGGCATGGAATTACCGACGGAAAGAATGGAGCCAAGAAGAAACTACTCGACAACTTTCCGTTGCCAGGCGTCAACAACAACAATAACAACAACAGTAACAACAACAATGGGAATGACGACTGTCGTATCGTTCTGGATGTTGCCTCCAAACACAACACCTTTTCTACCGTCATGGATATCATGCCGGCAAGTGTCTTGGAACAGTATTACGCTAAAAGTGTTCCTGGACAACAACAACAACAACAGCAACAGCAACAGCAACAACAATACCTGCAACAAGGGATGAATGGATACAACAACAACAATAACAACAATCGATACAATCCACCCCAGTCGTTGGAACAATTTTTGGAAATTCGAGTCATCAATACAGGCAACTCGGCCTTGCAGGCCTCGGTCATTCAGCAACCCCAAAGTTCTCTAGTGCAGCAACAACCACGAACCGATCGAGTGGTCCGGCCGAATCCAACCTTGTTGCAACAGCAGTCTCGGATTCGGAGTATGGAAACGCCCATGATGATGACGTCGTCATCGTCGTCCTCCAACTGGGTTGGTACTGTCAACAACGACAGTTTCGCACGAAAAAGTACCACCCTTTCCTCCGATGCGATTCGGTACGAGTTGGACAAGTCTCGACCACAACTACAACCCAATCCCTTCTTGGCACAAGACGAAGCCAATCGTCGATCCAGTAACAACAACATGAACCGAGACGAATCGTGGCATCAACGAAACATGGATCGAACGGCACAGACACGTGTCTCTGGATCGACATCGTTTCGTCCACAACTCAAGGCAGACCCATACCTCAATGGTCCAGTCACGCCGCAACAACAACCACAACCACAACCACAACAAATGTCTTCCTCCTTTTATTCCACTGACAACAACAACAACAACAACGGGTCGTCATCGTCGTCTTCGGACTGGAACCGACGATCGAGACCAGTACCAAGACCGACCACGGTACGACCCTTTCAACCTGAAAAGACAGGAATGATGCAGCCTTCCGCACAACAACAACAGCAACAACAAGGGCAGCAACCACAACAAAACAACAATGGTTTCTCGACCAATGCCTGGTCGTTGCGTTCGGACAAGATTGCTGGCGAAGCACAAGAACGGACTTCACCCAAGAATGGCATGATGCAACCACAACCATCACTGAACAGGGAACAAACTACTACTAGATACCAATCCTTCAACGGTATCAATAATCGATCCAACGGGATCAGCAGTGGACAGCCACAGACCAGCAACACGAGATACACATCGTACAATGATAAACCACTGGCTTCCATACGTTCTACATCACAACAAGGTTCCAACCGCTCCAGCAATAACAACAACAACAATAGCAACAGAAATAACGACAAAGGAATCATGCAATCATTCTTTTCACAAAACTCGAACGATCGTCCCCGACTCATCGCCAACCCCTTTCTGGCCGGGGACAATGGGTCAGATACACGCAGTGCCGATGGTTGGGCAAGAAGGCCCACCAACGGACAACGATCCACCTCGATTGGTAGCTCTACGGCATACATCAAGTCGAACAATCGGTCGCAACAGACAAAGAAGCCACAATCGTTACTCTCCAATCTGTTCTCGTCCAATAAATCCAAAGAGAACTCCATGAATCAAAGTAACGACCAACGCCAACGGCCACTACTGGCACCCAACCCTTTCCTGTCAAACAACCGAAGCCCGGTCAACCCATACCCGGGAGAAGAATCTATCAAGTATGACAATTATCAGAAGAACCAGTACTCGCCACAAAGAAACAAAGCCCCGGCACGGATTGCGCCGCCATCTCCATCAAACGCGTTTGGTCGGTCAATGTCGAAACAGAACCGTTCTTCACAGGAAAAGAATCAGTACCCACGCCCATCCAGTGCCTTTGGAAGATCTACGTCACAACAAAAGCAATCGATGCTGCAGAAAAATCAATATCCAAGACCGTCCAATGCTTTTGGAGCATCGGACAATCAACGGAACGGACAGCAACAACCGTCATCGAACTCCCTGCCTCGTCCGTCAAGTGCATTTGGAAGATCCAACGTGGGCCCCATGATGAAACCCTCGATGCAGGAAAAGAATCAATTCCCAAGACCTTCCAGTGCCTTTGGTCGGTCGAGTACGGATCAACTTCGTCAAGGTCAAGCACAGCAACGACTCGGCTTTGAAAGTCAAGGAGTACCAGTACAGGCAGATGCCGGACTGCTGGACTTGAAGGCATCGCGGATCGAATACGGAATGACGACAGAGGAAGAACGAAACAGGTACCAGTACGAACAATCCCTAAACGGCTCGAACGGACAACTTTCGTCCAAATGGGATTTGTCATACTGGATGAATAACAGTGGAAGCAGCAGCAGCAGCAAGCAGAACAAGCCTTTGAATAGGAGAAACGACCGACGGGATACACGCTTTGATTCGAAGCCAAGCTCGTCAACCCAACCATGGATCAATCGGGACTACTCGTCTTCTACTAAAGGTAAAGTGAACGGAAACATAGCTGCTGGTACGACCATCGCACGATCGTCGTTTTCGCCGCAAGCTCGGTCTCGAACAACATCTCCTTCGTGGCAGAATGGCAATTATCCCAACAACAACAATGGCGGTGCTAGGAATACTCCGTCGTCCTCGTTTGGGACGTTCGACTCGAGTATGGAAGATTTTCGCAATCAAGGGGGCACACGATCGTTCACGGAGAGTATTTCCAACACGTATCAAAGGGTCGATACCATGGAAGAGGGTATGCGCCGACAACAACAACAGCAAGATGGCAGACGAAATGGGAACAGCGAAAAGAGTTTTCTGAACTCGTATTCCTCTCCGAATAACAATCCCAGGTATCGTACGAATAACGGCCGTCGAGATCCAAACAACCAAGGCACAAAAACCGACGATAGCGGGTTCCTTTCTGTCGCAAAGCAGCTTTGGAATGGACTTCGTTGGGACGATGAATACAAGGAAAGTCAAAGGGGCAACACCAACACCAATTACAACAACAACAACAACGATCGCGGAAGATGGTGATAGTATCAAGACTTCTTTTTTTCTCTTCGGTTTTATTGTTTTTCACACAACAAACTTTTTATTTTTTTCAGTACACAACAAGGTTTGGGGCATTTATACTAGTACACAAACAAACAAAAACTCTCTCTCTTTCTCTCTAGTAGAGTAGTAGTACGAAGTAGCTGATTGAAATAATCTTGATATTAACAGTAAATAATATAATAAATCTATTGGATCTGTCACATTGCAGTTAAGTTAGGAATTACGTAACTTGTGATGCGTACGGGTAGTTGGTTGTTGGAAGAAGGGAAAAGGTAGCCAACCAATTGCAGAGTAGGAACTACAGACGACAGGGTACGCAGTGTAGTAAGTTGTTGTTCTTGACAAAACACATCATTGTGTGAAATACTACTCTAGCTAGAGAGGGTACTCGTTCATGGCAGCTATGATAGTACGAACAAGTAGTTCACTCTTGTCGATGGAAGTCGAAACATGCTTTTGACAATAGATGCCTGCTCGCGCCAGGGGATCTACTCCTTCTCATCATCATTCCAATGACAACACCACCGTGTTATTACCAGTCAGTCCATCACCCACCATGTTGGGTATCGTCAAATCTTTTTTTCGCTTGAATGCCTGCTTCTTTTGCCTTTCTCTTCGCACCTTGACCCTGAGTTTCTGACCGAAGTTCACCACGATGAACGATGTAGTCGATATACCAATAGCGTTCATGCAACAATGTATTGGGAGGTGGGATGTAGCGAGCTAGTAGCTTGCCCTCCATATCTGAAACATTGGAAATGTCCCACTGTCCGATGTCTTGATTGAATGTTTGAGCACCCGTAAACATCCCAGACATGTATATCACATTGGAAACGTCCCACGGTCCAATATCTTGATCGAAAGCTACAGCATCATGAAACATGTACTCCATGATTGCCACATTGGAAACGTCCCATTGTCCAATGTCCTGATCGAATGTTGAAGCATCCTTAAACATTCCACACATGCTTTTCACATTGGAAACGTCCCACGGTCCGATGTCTTGATTGAATGCAGTAGCACCATAGAACATCTCCGCCATATTTGTAACATTGGAAACGTCCCACCGTCCAATGTCTTGATTGAATGTACGAGCCTGAAAAAACATTTCAAACATGTATATCACATTGGAAACGTCCCACCGTCCAATGTCTTGATCGAATGCTAAAGCACCAAAAAACATGAGCCCCATAGTCGTAACATTGGACACGTCCCACCGTCCAATGTCCTGATTGAATGTACTAGCATGATAAAACATTCCCTGCATTCGTTGCACATTGGAAACATCCCACCGTCCAATGTCTTGGTTGTAGCATGTTCAAACATACTATCCATGCGTTGCACATTGGAAACGTCCCATTGTCCAATGTCTTGATTGAATGTACTAGCATAAGAAAACATTTCACACATATTTTTGACGTTGGAAACATCCCATTGTCCAATGTCTTGATTGAATGAAGAAGCTTCATAAAACATTGATTCCATGTCTGTCACATTTGATGTGTCCCAGGATCCAATGTATTGATCAAAATTGGGATTCTGTTTTAAAAGACGTGCCATGTTTGTGACTTGAGACACGTCCCATGAATCGATGGGAAATCCGTACGTGGAAGCGATCGTTTCCACGATGTCTTCCATGTCTTCTTTGTTGGAATTGGGGTGGTTGTTGTACATGATTTGACAGTATTTTCGAACTGCTTCCCTCAATGTTTCGTTGGTATGAGGTTTCGGACCATCTTTTCCACATTTCGTTTGAATTGTTTTGGTACAAAGCTCCTGGAAGTGTTTGGACACGACCTGTTTTCGCAACAAGGTCATCACATCCAAATAGGACAGTGCGTGCAACGTACAATCATCATCATCATGCAACAAGACCATTATGATGATGTTGTTTCTTGATTCGAGTTCTTGGATGATGATGATTATTTATTGTGTTGTGTTGTGTTGTGTTCTGTTGTTTGTTGTGCTTTCTTCTGTTTAAAAAATAGTGTTATTATAATATTAGTTACCGTACTTTGTAATAATTATTAGTGTATGTCGTCTTGTTTCCCTCCTTCCTTGCGTTGACTGAGAGAGAGAGGTGTCATCCGAGAGACAAAATTCTGCCAACGATTCCACCTACCGGGTACCGGTACATGTCATACCCTCTCTACTACCGTACTGTTCTTAAAAACATTTATTTACAGTTAATATAATATATATTATATGTATTTATATCAAGAGACAGAATACATAAATTAAATCTTTATTTAATATATATATGCATTTATATCAATAGATAGAATACACAAATTAAAATAAAATATTCTTACAGTTGTACGTATCGTACGAATGTTGTTGTTGTTGTTGTACACTCTACACTCTACAACAACTATGATCCCTACCGGTATGATACCAGTACGATACCGGTACCTGTACTTACCGGTACTACCGGTAGTAGAGACTAGAAGGTCCCGTCACGAATCACTTGTGTGCCGAAAGTACATGAACCGAAGTCTCTCACCATCTTCATCTTTTTCTTCTCAGTCTTCGGAAAGGACTGACCTTGACAACGGTTTCTTCAGTTTCCATTCGATCTTTCTCGGAAAGTTTAACGCGGTTTGGCGAAGTGAGGTGGGCCATAGTGATGCGATCCTTTTTATTTTCCTTTTGGGCCTTGACTGCAACCTTAGTGCCATCAGGCATGGTAACGAACTGTTTGTCTTGTTTGCTTGTTTTAGTCATGATTGAATCCAATGTAGCTTGAAGATCTGTCAGGCCAAGTGTTTCGTCTGAGATATCTGAGCACCAAACCGCGTTAAGCTTTCCGAGAAAGATCGAATGGAAACTGAAGAAACCATTGTGTCGTCTCATCCCACTCTTAAATTCAAGAAGATGGATCTTTACTCTCCGGATCTCGATTCCCTTGTCAGTCTTAACACCAACCTCGAGACAACTGAACGTCTGTTCGCCCGATACGACCTTCTCCAGATTTTTAACATCGTCAAGCCAATCCGGGACCCAAGCACTGGACAACTAACGTGCCTCCTTCACGACGAGAAATCTTTTAATAATCTTTTTCAGTGGTACGGTGCTCTAACACTTTGCTGAAGTAATGGAAAGTACCGACTGGTATTCCTCTTGTCTCGATGACGACTGGTATGGGTCCAATCTTGATCTCACGGCAGAGTATCTCAGATGCCACATGGAGTCCGACCTTTATGAAAAAGTCAACGAAGAGTACACGGAACAGCGAAATGTTCTTCTTAGTGGTCATTCGAAGGGGACTGATCCCGAAGAGGTGCTAACTCTCGCTCAAGGACATTATCAGGATCTTTGCGTGCAAGGTATATGGACCGGTGTCACTCAAAAACAAGGCTACGTTTCCCGTCGTAAAACCACTAAGAAGAACGTTGTTGCCTTTCTCAGTGAACTTCATTGCCACAACCTGCGGTGGTCCGCATCTTCTTCGCCACTGCCCCAAACCTCGTGATAAATGTCGTATTCGCAAAAACAGAAAACGATTCGAAGAAATTCGCACGCTAGCCGAAGACGATTCCTCCTCCGATGATTCTTCTACAGATTCAACCGACGATGACACTTCTACCGATGACTCAAAAACATGATTTCAATCGACGTTCCAAATGGCCTCCTCGACCTAAGCGTGGTGACAGAATCCAATCATGCTACCATTGATGGCAAACAGTATTATTATCATTTCAAAAATCACGTCGCTGGCGCCGCGTCTCCAAGAACCACAACATCACTAATGAAGACCAAACCGTCACCGAGGAGAGCCCATTTTCTTCCACTTCAGCTCCAGCTCCAGCCCCCGATTCCTTGAAACTGAGTACCACCCAACGTCGTCAAGCGCACCTTGTCCTTACGAAATTCAAACAAGAGTTCAACGACGCCTTTTCAATATTCTCACAGAAGTTTTCCAAGATTGACTGCTACGGGCGCTGCAATGGATTGAGAGGGAGAAGACTATGTGGCATCTCTCTTTGTTTTCATGGCTCTTGAACTTCTCATGGCCAACACTTTGCCATTGGTCTTTCCTTCTCATGGATAGCGTTACATCACTCCTCTTATTCGTCAGTTCTTATCGCAATTCCATTGCAACGTCCTCCGCCAGCTCCACCATGGGAGCGTTCTTACATTTCCAACAAGCCCTTGGATAACTTTAGCAAAAACACATCATGACTCTGTCAATTCTTTCATTCATTTCTCAACACTTTGTTTTTCCGACTGTTCAAGACTCTTTTCGATCACTTTATTCTCGACACTTCTATCAGCATAACAAGATCAAGAAAGCACAATAGACAAAAGTCGGACTTGTCGCCTTCTCCAGCGCTCAGCCTCCGTCAGAAGTGGAGCATATATCGAATGTCAACATCTAAACGCATTTACACACACACTAATATCCCTGTTCGTTCGGACACTTAATCGATCTTTCTCACTAAGTCCTTACGCTACAGAGGGAGATGTCATCCTTTTCAATTCTAAAGCTCCAGAGGGGAGCCTACAGACCTGTCCTTGCTTCTGAAATACCGGAGTTAACAGTGTAGTGTAAATAATAATAACAATGGAGGTAGGATGTGTCTCTGTTGGATTCCTGGATTCCTACCGACAGTAACGTACAGGCGTATTCATTCGTCGTTAATGTCTTTGAAAATATTTTAATAACAACTGCGGTATAAAAAAGAGTGTATTTGAAGTTTGAAGTACCAGTGAGAAACGCGATCGTGAAAGTACGCGTGATGAGTGATGAAGAATGAAGGAGCCAAAAGGCGAAAGGCACCAGAATGCTACTACTACCGTAGCTAGTACCATCCTGTCGGTAGAAGTCTACCGGTACTTCAGAAGAAGGAAGCAATGATGAGAGAGATATACCGGTACCGGTAACTGTAGTAGACTACCTATGCATACATCGTAGTGGGACAGTAGAGATATCACATGGAAGACAGTCCCAACATAGGACAAGGAACCTGGAGGCGTCATCAAGGCCGTAATCTCTGGATTCGGGGAAATTATTGAACTACTTTTCACACCACCGGTAATGATTCCTTCCCAATGATGTTTTGTTGCATACGTACCTCATGGTTGTTCCCTGGGTGTCAAGGTCATTTAATTGTATCGGTGAAGTGCTGGTGACGAAGTTCAATTCCAAGTGAAGGTGTGTCCTCTCTTTGCATAAATACTACTAATGACAAGATTCGCAATAATTCAAATTTTACTATTAGAGGTGTCTTGTCGCGTGCCAAGCCCCCAATCACAAGCCGTATCTGTGGTAGGTTGAGTAACAGTTTCCGTTGTATTTTTCCGAAGGAACCCAATGACGAGCGGTGCCCTCCGGGAATAATAGTACTAGTATTGTAGAGTGACGATCGATTCTTACAGTTAATGACGGGAAAAAAGAGAATTGTTCCTCTCTCTCGCTCTTTTCACAGTAAATCAATCAATCATCATTTTTTGTTACGTTGTGTGTATACCGTAGTATTGTTTACGTAGTGAAGTATACTGTGGTCCTTTTACCTACACTTGATGAAGTAAATACCGGTAGGTATTTTACTCGGAGTATTTTGGCGACAAGTGACTGACCCTTTTTTATTTCCTTTTCCTTCTTCTTCTTCTTCTTCTTCTTCTTCTTCTCTCTCGCTGTGTGTGCAATCGTGCAATCGTACCAAGGAGCCAATCGTTTCTTCTTGCACACTGATCAAGTTCACAAAATAACTTTTTTTAGGGCGAAAGACTATAATAGCCCCCAATGACCTTTTTCAATAAATTCAAAAGGACACTATAGCGAGTAACCACCAATTACTACCACCGGGTTAAACTTTACTACCGCTAATCGTAATAATATCCCCCTCCAAATCCTATAATATCCCTTGGCAATTCGCTAAACGCAATAATATCCCCGTCCAAACCTTATAATGACCTTTTGCAATTTATAAGGGATATTATAACACTCTCCCGCCAATCATCTTCGTTCACATCTCGAACAGAAAACGCAACTGCCAATGATATCCAATACTCCATCCCGAACAGATAACGCAACAGCTAAATGTTATACGACACTGCGACTAGTACTCTAGCAGAGGCAGCAAAATAGCAAAATCACTGAGATCACCATCTTCATCTCCCTGTGAATCTTCCATCTTCCATGTATCTCCGATACTTCTTTATTCCTTGCTACTGTTACAAACACAACAAGAGCAGTACTGTTACCCCTATTGTTGGTGGCCGTAACCATCACGGAGACGATAGTTTACCGACAGTGAATGTAATCTTTTAGGGTTGCCTGTTATCTCGACGAACTTGTGCGCAGAAACCCCTTGCGACGGACCCAAATCGTGAACTGCCAATAATATCCGATACTACATAGGCAACAGAAAACGTGACCGCCAATGTAATCCAACACTACTAGAGCCAGCCAAACCACATATCCAATTTTTCATCTTCCTACCTGGCAGTGATATCCGATACTACATATGTAACAGAAAACGTGATTGCCGATATCATCCATCCCTACCAGAGCCAGCAAAACCACGGGTCCAATGTTTCATCTTCCTACGTTCCGGTGACATCCGATACAACATAGAATTGAATTATTGCCGATGTTACACCACACTAATCAGCAACATCTCTGACAAAAAATGTCATCTCTCTCTGAATTTTTGATCTATCACCGATACATCTTTACTACTTCCTAGCTAGTGTTACAAAGACAACAACCGCGGTGCTTTGTCCCTATTATTCAACGCGGCTGCTACCACCGACGAGCCAGTTTCAAATGCATGCAATGCTTTTTGTCGACGACCCTGTGCGTGGAAACCCCTTGCAGCCGTCCGCGGATGCAATCCGTGCCCTTAAAGGGGAGGAATGGTTGTCAACGATTCTCATCGACCACCTCCTGCAGACAACGCTGAAGGGATGTGTACCCGACCACGTCCTAATCGGCTCTTCCGATTGTTATGAGTACTTCAGTACCTATAACGACAAACTTGACAAACATGATTGTGCAGATACTGTGCAGACCATGCGTGGCGGATTGCAAGCCTACGCCAAGAGTGAATTCAGGTACATTTCTGCTGCTTGCCATCAGGGACACTTCTTCGTTGTCGATGTAACCTTCGACATTCGCCAACCGGCTGTTTTCCAACAGGTGAACGTTTATGACTCCCTCAGCATCACCAGCAGGCGTAGGGCAACTGCTGTACTGGGCAGGCTGCAGAGATTTTTGTCCGGCTTCTGTTTTCATGGTTTGGACCACAATCTCTTGCTACTCGAAAAGCAAGAGTACATTGTGCAACAGGCTGTTTTCCGAAACTGCCCCAAGCAGAGCAACAGCCATGACTGTGGCCTCTTTGCCGTGGCCGTCATTTGGCATTTGCTTGAAGGCAAGGAAGTCCATTCGTCGGTCTTCACACAAGGCGATATTGCCACACTATGTCAGGCCTTGTACCGCGGACTATCGGCCAACGCAGAATGGGCGACGCTCGAGAACGTGTCTTCATTCTTTCCAGCACTCTTGCCCTCGCTTCGGAACGAATCCAGTCCGGCCGAAGACGGAGAACTAGTAGATGAAACCTGCCAAGAAGACGAAGGACCAAACGAAGACGAAGAACTAGTAGCTGGAACCCGCCCAGAAAACTCTATCCACGATGTTGAGGACGAATTGTTTGAGAAACAGTTTGCCGGACCAAGTCAGGTGTTTCAAACAGTGGAAGAGCTTATGGTTTTCATCAATGCTTACCAGGAAACGTCCGGAAACTCTTTTGCCATCAGGAGATCACGTGGTTCATCCAGGGCGTTCGCCTGCATCTCCCATGCGAACTGTACGTTCCGGGTTGCTTTCGGCCCAAAGCCACGGCAGGAAGGTATCATCCTCAAGCGGGGAAACTGTAACCTGCGTCACAGCGGCGTCGCAGTTACATCCGCGAGGGATGGTAGGTGCCTCAAAAAACGATCCAAGGAAGTTATAAAGCAACTCGCTAGCGATGTGGCGCTTCACAAACACGCCCCATCGACCGCCAATGACGTAATCAAGGCGGGCGTTCACAAGAAGAAAACCCTCCTCAGTTACAAACAATGCTACCGGGGGGTCAACGCCAGAAAAGAATCCAAGATAATCAGCGACTCCATGAGCTTCCAACTCGTTGGGCCATACGTCCAAACCTTTGCCGAACGAAATCCCGGTTCAACGGCTTTCATGGAAAGAGGAAGCGACAATCGTATCCAGAGAGTGTTTGTCTGCCCTTCATTTGCAAACGACGTACTAATGTGCGTCCGTCCAGTCATCTCCATTGATGCTGCCCCATGAGGTCAGAGTGGAAGGGAACTCTATACTTAGCAACCGTGAAATCTGCTCTGGACGACTTATACCCAGTTGCTTTTGCAATTACGGTGGACGGCGAAGACCTCCAGGGCTGGTTATGGTTCCTAGAGCACCTGAAAGCGAGTGCACCAAATCTCATCACGGAGCACTTCCGACGGGAATGTTCGTACAAACTGTTTACCTTCATGTCCGACCGGGGTAAAGGTCTCATCACTGCGCTGCGCAATGTTTTCCCTGACAACCACAACTGTTACTGCGTCGTCCACATCCGGCGAAATGTGGAAACCGATTTTGGCAAAAAAATCGCGACAATGGTGACACCCTTGTCGACGACCTCCTCACTGCCCGAGAAAAGAGCCCTGCTAACAGAGCTCGAGCGAAAATCCCCCGACGCCTACAAATACCTTACGGATATCGGCGCGAAGCGCTGGATGGACTCTGCATGGCTGGAAGACGAGAAATTGCCGCCGAGGTATGGATTTCGGAACTCCAACATTGCGGAATCCGCAAATAACATGCTAAATGACGCAAGAAATGGCAATTGGTTGGATTCAATTGATGGTATCTTGATAAAAATGTCACTTCGAATTACAAAGTCACAATCAGAGAACGAGGGAAAGGATGGTGTGGTGGATGATATTGTGGGGTTAGCCACGAAACGTTGGGAGAAATGCGTCGGATGCAGAGTTTACGCATCCGGCAAGGACGGCGAAACTTATTCCGTGTACCAGAAGCTTGGGGAGGAATCGGAGGAGGCACTTTTGAAAGTACGCCCAGTGGATTGCGTTTGCGACTGTGGAAAGTGGCAGGCAACTGGAGTACCGTGTGTGCATGGTATGGCGTACTTTAGACACCAAATGAAGTGGAGGTTGGAGGACGTATTCGATCAAGCCGTTGACGAGTACCACAAGTACAGGACCCAACGGGAACTTTACCGTCGAAACTTTGTGCCCGTTTGGAGGCACTTGCTGCAACCAGACATGATGACATTGCCGCCTGACGTTGGTGCACGACGAATGCCGGGTAGACCGAAAACGGTGAGACTGAGAAAGAATTCCCGTTATGCCCATGAACCAGAAAAGTCGCCAACGATTTGCAGTCGTTGTCACCAGCCCGGTCACAATGTAAGAACGTGCGAAAGGAGAGAGGCAGTTAAGAAAAGAAATGCTGGGAATGGCGCTGCAACATTCTCCCACAGTGTCTTGTGAGGGACTTGGGTAGATTCTTGCAAAAAAGAGGCAGGGAGAGTGGTCGTTGCGTTTTCTGTTCGAGATGTGAACGAAGATGATTGGCGGGAGAGTGTTATAATATCCCTTATAAATTGCAAAAGGTCATTATAAGGTTTGGACGGGGATATTATTGCGTTTAGCGAATTGCCAAGGGATCAAGAAAGCACAATAGACAAAAGTCGGACTTGTCGCCTTCTCCGGCGCTCAGCCTCCGTCAGAAGTGGAGCATATATCGAATGTCAACATCTAAACGCATTTACACACACACACTAATATCCCTGTTCGTTCGGACACTTAATCGATCTTTCTCACTAAGTCCTTACGCTACAGAGGGAGATGTCATCCTTTTCAATCATAAAGCTCCAGAGGGAGCCTACAGACCTGTCCTTGCTTCTGAAATACCGGAGTTAACAGTGTAGTGTAAATAATAATAACAATGGAGGTAGGATGTGTCTCTGTTTGATTCCTGGATTCCTACCGACAGTAACGTACAGGCGTATTCATTCGTCGTTAATGTCTTTGTAAATATAATAACAACTGCGGTATAAAAAAGGCCCAATTAAAAGAGTGTATTTGAAGTTTGAAGTACCAGTGAGAAACGCGATCGTGAAAGTACGCGTGATGAGTGATGAGGAATGAAGGAGCCAAAAGGCACCACAATGCTACTACCGTACTACGGTAGGTAGCTAGTACCATCCTGTCGGTAGTAGTCTACCGGTACTTCAGAAGAAGGAAGCAATGATGAGAGATATCGGTACCGGTAACTGTAGTAGACTACCTATGCATACATCGTAGTGGGACAGTAGAGATATCACATGGAAGACAGTCCCAACATAGGACAAGGAACCTGGAGGCGTCATCAAGGCCGTAATCTCTGGATTCGGGGAAATTATTGAACTACTTTTCACACCACCGGTAATGATTCCTTCCCCATGATGTTTTGTTGCATACGTACCTCATGGTTGTTCCCTGGGTGTCAAGGTCATTTAATTGTATCGGTGAAGTGCTGGTGACGAAGTTCAATTCCAAGTGAAGGTGTGTCCTCTCTTTGCATAAATACTACTAATGACAAGATTCGCAATAATTCAAATTTTACTATTAGAGGTGTCTTGTCGCGTGCCAAGCCCCCAATCATAAGCCGTATCTGTGGTAGGTTGAGTAATATCGTACAGTTTCCGTTGTATTTTTCCGAAGGAACCCAATGACGAGCGGTGCCCTCCGGGAATAATAGTACTAGTATTGTAGAGTGACGATCGATTCTTACAGTTAATGACGGGAAAAAAGAGAATTGTTCCTCTCTCTCGCTCTTTTCACAGTAAATCAATCAATCATCATTTTTTGTTACGTTGTGTGTATACCGTAGTATTGTTTACGTAGTGAAGTATACTGTGGTCCTTTTACCTACACTTGATGAAGTAAATACCGGTAGGTATTTTACTCGGAGTATTTTGGCGACAAGTGACTGACCCTTTTTTATTTCCTTTTCCTTCTTCTTCTTCTCTCTCGCTGTGTGTGCAATCGTGCAATCGTACCAAGGAGCCAATCGTTTCTTCCTCTTTCGCTTGCACACTGATCAAGTTCACAAAATACCTTTTTTTTATTCAATCTGTTTTTTGGGGGGTCATTTTGATTGCATTGCATTACATCGCATTGCATATATTGATTGCAATCGACAGTGTGATTGCAGTTTTGAATCCGTCTCCTCTGCTCTATTATTCTTCTGTTGTTAATACTACCACAAGAAGAAGAAGAAATAGTAGTAGTAGTAGCAGCAAAACCAAATCCTTCCTACACTTCCTCTTTTCAAAACGTCAAAAGAGCAGCAAAAATGGATAACGAATCAGGAACGGACACTGATACTACTACTACTAGTAGCAGTAGCATTGTCAGTATCAGTTTTCATATACCATCATCATCATCATCATCTTCGATGGATTCCTTTTCGTTGATTACTCCTCCAGTGTCTCCTTCTACAATAGAGAGACGACAGAGAGAGAATTTGTGTTTGGAACCACCAGCCCTCAAGCGAAAACGAGACGAAGATCGTAACATCCAACATCATCAAGTCTCTTCTGTAATGAGACCTTCTGTTTCGACGAATGTCTCTGTCTCGTCTGGTATGAATGTCCCCCATCTGGATTGTCATTCTCATCATCCAAGCCGTCGAAACAAACGACGAATCACGTTAACTCGAAGGAATCGTTTCGTTTCCAACCGTCCTCTTCTGCTGCTACAGCAGGATGCTGGTCCTCTACCCATGTTAAGTGTTACAGACTTTTCGTCGGCCCCACCGTTGCCTTCTTCCAACAGCAACAGCAATCACAATGATGATGATGGTAGTGGTCGAGAGACTCTTCCCGTCTTTACGTTGAAACCTCGTACTACGGCTAGGTCCAAACAGGACCACAATGCAACAACTTCATTTCAAAATCGTTGGGATGAGGGGTTGTTCCACAAACAACAGCAGCAACAACAACAACAAGATGAAAATTCCCTTCTTCTTCCTCCTCCTCCAACGAATGGAGCTCCAACAGCTTCGGCCGTTTCAACTTCCGGCTCCAATGCCAGTCAGAAGAAGGATCACGTCACTGCAATGTCATCATCTCCTCCTCCTCCACCCCCACCACTATCCTCTTCCTCCAAGGCCGTCCAAGAACCTCTCCAACGATGTCGCTCCGCCTCCATCGGTATCGATTTGGGAGACGATGGAGCTGCTGCCGCTGCTGTTGCTATCCATGCCATGTCCACTCCGCTTCCATCCAAAAAGATCACAACAGCTCTTGCCTCCAACAATGGTTGCACTAGCAGCAGCATCAACTCCACCACCACGACCAACTCGTTCTTGACTCTGTCCTTGTCCAAAGCACGGTTAAGCTTTGGTGGCTTAGGAAGCAGCAGCAGCAGTAACAGTCATCACAATCGAAACAGTCACAATTCCTACCAGACACCCAACTGTTGTACCAAGACTCTTATACAGAATCTCGAGGGACTATGTCTTCCATCGTTGGAGGATGCCGGGGCATGGAGTAGTAGTAGCAGCAACAATAACAACAACAGCAACAACAACAACTATCCTGGCAACGGTACCCGAAGTTGTCTTCAACAGAAACGTCCCCCATCGACGCCTCATCAGGCATATGGGATGATGACAACCGCAGCAGCCACTACCGTAGCGATACATCCACCACCACCACCGCCACAAAATAATGGTAATCGAGGCATCGCTTCCACGACCTTTGATTACCTGGCAACCGCGTTACGGTTGCCCGATGTGGCCTTTCAGGGTGGCTGCATGTAGTAAGTACTACTACTGTAGGAAAAGCGTACCATACAACGGGGACGTCCAAATCTCGAAAAACATCAACAACAACAAAATCAACAACGGGGGATAGGATCTGATCGTTGTCCACAACCTCTACTCTCTCTACCTACGATAGGTAGTAGATTGATACCCCTTGTAACAACGATCATATAATTATTCTCTCTCTCTCTCACTTGTGTCTATTATTTGTTCTACCGGTGTTCGTTTGGTTAATCAAGAACTATTGTGATGATGATGATCATAGCGGTAAATTTGTTATAAGAAAAAGGAACTGTTAACACAACAACTCTCGAGTAGGGAACTCTGTATCTCATACCCGATAGACACATAACATTAATAACATAGATGGATTGTCCCCTCTTTTGTTTTGTTTGGAAACACGAACATACAAGTCTCTCCCGACAATAATAACACGGAGCTTGGCTCTCATGACATCACATGGCCAAAAAGACCAATCAAATCAACGTATCATCATTCCAATACGATGGACAGTAGCAAGCTCATCATCATCAGGAACGACACGGGATGGTTGCTGATCGAAAGAATCATGGTGTGATGTTTCCGGCGGTTGGTACCCGAAAAGGCCAGTTCACTCGATTGCAACTGAACAGAGCCCTCCTCGTCACAATAATCGTTGCTGCTTCCTTTGCTACCCTTTCCGCCCTTGCCACCCTTGCCACTTTTACAACTCTTGCTGCTACTCTTCTTTTCACTCTTTTTGCCCTTGCCGCCACTGGCAACACCACCAGGTACATCTGCCGAGAAATAATAATCATTCTCTTTGGTGGGTGTCATGGTCGGACCATAACCGTCCACTGTCGAAGTGGGACGGGGATGCTGATCCATCGGACTGGGTAGCATCGTGGGATGACGGGTGGGATACGATCCAGCGATGGAACTGGGAGATGGAAACGGTGTGGCGGGGGCCTTGGTGGGAGTCCCAGTTGTATCTGTACTGCTGGCTGGGGCAGGAGCGGGTGTTGTTGTTGTTGTTGTTTCCGATACCACACGAACTTCTGAATATCCATTTTGAATCACCCGTATCCAATCTACCTTCATCGTCGCCGGTAACGGTGCCGTAACATCCGTCCGTGGAGTCAAGCCACAGGAGTCACCATTGCTCGAAGACGAGCCACTGCTGCTGCTAAATGATGAAGATGACGACGAAGAGTCGCATCCTGCAGAGGAAGACGAAGACGACGAGGAAACTTCCAGTTCATTACCGGCACGGTATGTTGTATACATACCTCCCACTGCCACATTGAAAATGAAAAAGTGTTCTTGATGGAATTCGGAACAATCGGGACAGTTGACGGCGTCAATGTTCATTTTCCAAACAGGAAATTCATCAATTGCGGGATCGTCACGAACAATGCTTGTGCTGATGCTGTCTGGGGTCCAATCCAATCGAACAATAACGTATGTTCCGTTCAAAGTGCCGAACGGGTAATCCTCGTGTAGGGCATAGGCCGCCAATTTTCCGTCGGTGTTGGACCAGTACGCACCACTGGTAATACGTTGATTGCCCATGTTGGCGGCAAGTGCAGCCCCGCTCCCCATCTCGAAGATATCCATCTCTCCGCATGCTGGCCAACCCAAAGAGGTCAAGTTAGCACCCAAAGTCCAAAAGGCTGGCCAGATCCCTTCCACCAAATCTGGGATCAGTATCCGGGCTTCGATTTGACCGTACTTTACAAAGACTTTGTCTTGTGTGTGGACACGACCCGACGTGAATCTCACACTACTGCTGCCGCCATCAACAGCCTCTTCTTGCTGCTGCTGTTGCTCCTGCACTCGAACACGTCGAGCCGCAATATGCAACTTGCCTGATTCTACCTTCACATTGTCCGGATGATCCGTGTAGTATTGTAACTCTTGATTTCCCCATCCACAATTCTCGGGACATCCATCGCCAACATCATAACTCCAATGGCTCCCGTTGACAACATCTCCGTCGAACCTATCTTGCCACAGGATATCTCCCACATTTAGATAGGCAGAGACACTCGACAAAACTATTGTCCAGGTAATAAAAAAGAGGACGGAAACATTGCGTGTTGATGTTGCGGTTGCCATCGTGACGAATTTTTTCTTGGACTTGTTTGTGGAAACGAGGGAGCGACACGAATATTTTTGTGACGTGAGACGATGAAACACAGCTTACATGCTAGCAGATAAGAATGCCGACAAAAAACAATGGGATTGAAGAGAATCAGTCGATGAACTACTTTGAGAGAAGAGGTGAAGCCACTTTCTTGACTGTGAGTTGAACCAACATACGCAACTCCGCCACCAATTAACAGTAAGACAAGAGACATCAACTCGGAAGGTTGATCATGAAGTTCAGGAAACATATCTAAAAAAAATAGAGAACCCGAGTTTGGTTCTTGTATTTCGAGAGGGAAAGTTTGACTGGAAGCTACTCGGAGCTAAAAATGAGATGTCAGCCTCGAAATTCATAGAGGACATTCACTCGTGCGGAATACAACGATGGATTGCCTCACGACCAATTCCGACCGGAAAGAACGTTCCGTCGTACAGGAGAGGGTTATTTTCATTGTCGGCAAAGACCACGACCATTTCATGTTGGTTCCGTGGCTGGTAGCTACCGTAGTCTAGCTACATTACAGTTAACTGTAAGAAAAGACCTTGTCGCTATACGAAAAATGTGCTGATTGGATTAAAATAGTTAGATGTGCTGCATAAATAAAGTGTTTTTTTGACTTTTGATGTGTATCGCTGTTTTTTGGCGTTTGATTCTATAGCAAGGTGTAGTA
Source organism: Nitzschia inconspicua (assembly GCA_019154785.2). Taxonomy (NCBI): domain Eukaryota; phylum Bacillariophyta; class Bacillariophyceae; order Bacillariales; family Bacillariaceae; genus Nitzschia; species Nitzschia inconspicua. Next base: position 188,006 of record JAGRRH010000006.1, on the reverse strand, counting down.
TGTCAATAGAATAAATGCAACGATGGTGGGGAATAGCTCCAATGATGCGAGATCTGCTTGTTTCTTTGTTGTGCCGCTTGAGACAGCAATCTCTTCCACGCCAAGAAGTTTGATGTTAGCAACCAGCGACACATCCGACTGAGTTCCTTCCATTTGATCGATGAAGATACGAGTCGGATATCCAAACGTTTCATTGTACAATACATCCATCTTGTAGGGTTCGTCATCGATGGCTTGTTCCAACTTTTCAAACAGTTCTGAGATTGTGGGAAACGGATCTGTAGCAAAACCAATATCACTGCCTTGGCCCGGGGAGGAACGTTGAAGCTGAGACGAGGAGTTTCCCTGTAGATCCAGCATCATTCCGTCCACTGCCATTACTTGATCATCAATGACTTGTACCGTGTACCTTTGTGTCAACTCGAGCAACGAATGGGTCTCGCACAACGTGCCAGTACATTGTTGTTGGAGCGTGAATGTGTAACTCATGATCCCTAGAGTATCCCACCGTTCCTTGTGATCATTTAGATTTTGCTTCAAGATCGAGTATGGCATCATCGTTCCACAAAGCATCGCAACCTCGTCTTCACCAGCCGTTCTTACGATGTCATGATCTACAAAGAAAAAGACAGGATATCCCATGACATTGTTGTAGTTAGCAATCATTCCGGTTGCACGAGAATCAATAGCCTCTTGCACCAAGTCGAAAATCTGCACAATCGTGGGAGATCCGCCTTGGTCTACCACACTTTGTGGTACGGGATCCAGTGTTTCGAGGTAGGTTGCCTCTTTGAGTTGACCCTCCTCAACGATGATGCGCATGGGCTGCGTATATTCTGGTGGACAGTCCTCACACCGTCGTTGGAAGGAATAACCGTAATGGCTCATGTCATGGTCATTCCACAAGTCCAAGGCATGGTCCAGTTCCATCTGCCACTGACTGAGTGGAAGAAAGTTGGATACGTCGAGAATGAAATTGCCGTCGTCGACTTGGTTAGTAGAATCATCGATGAAATAGATCGATGTGGGGTAACCGTATTCGGGATGGTAGCCAACACGAAACCCCGGGAAATTTTGATGGATGGCATGTTGAATCACATCAAATAGTTCGTCGACGGTAAACACCGAAAAACGGAGTACGTCTAGGTCCGAAATAAGTCCATCAGAGACGTCTCTTACGTTAACAATTTCGGTTTGATTGACTTCAATCTTCAAAGGCTGCAAATACTTAGCCTGGCATAAGCAATCGCGTTGCGTTGTGATTTCGTAGTGAGTTACCATCTGCTTGTTCCAGTTATTCATGGCCAGCATCAGCTCGTGAAAAAGCTCAGTTGTATTGTATGTACTAGTAGTATCCACAGCAGCATCGACAGGACGCATCCACCAAAGCAAGAAAAGCAAAACTGCAACAGCTAGGAAGAGGTGAAAGTTGTGGTTCATGCTGCTTTTAAGGTTGTTTGGACAGATAGTTTATTTGTATTCGGTTGAGGGTATCGCAGTACACGTGAAGTATTTTAAAATGTTCATTGTTCTTTGTATGACTACTACGTGATACTATCAGGCAGTCAGTCAATCGTTCAGCATAAGATTGACGATGAAGGTCGTTATATTCACAGCCAGCATCAATGACATCAAAGCTGCAGTTGCGTACGATGAGAACCATGGTTTCTTTTCTTGACAAGTTCTGCGTAATATTTTTGCACGACGACAACAGCATTCCCAGAAAGGCCAAAGAATCGAATGAATTGACAGTGAATCGATGAATGAACAAAGCAACGAGAACCGCTGAATATACTCGGAGTAGGAAAATTCGACTTTTTCGTTCAATAAAAAGAGTCCATTAATTTGTGAGGGGCTAGTTTTCACCCTCTTTTTGCTTGCAAGTTTGTAACTGTTGTTAACCGTTTGGTAACTGTACAATAACCATTGACTGTGAATTTGTTTAAGTTGGGCATGCCATCGAAGCAAAATGGTCTGGCCCTGGTCAGGTGATCATATCCCTACTTTTTTTCTTGCGGTCCCCCAATGCGGACCGCAACGTTCACTTTTGTAAAGCAGCTACGTAAAACGCCTTACGGTCCGCACGCGGACCGCAAGGCTTACATGTTTTTAGTACCATTGCTACGTGTCAAAACAAAGACCCATAAAAAGACTCGAGTTATGACTGCTCCTCCTCGGTGTTGAAGTAGTGACAACTCGCCGTACAGTACCTGCTGGTATAAGAACCACAAACTACTCCATGTTAATACTAAAAAAACGTAGATTTAACGGTTGAACTTTCTTCTTCTAGGCATGTTGGGGGCACTGCATCCTTGAAAATTTTTTCAACGGATGTGATCCGTTACTATGGAGAATTGAAAGAGGGACTCTTGCGGTCCGCGTGCGGACCGTAAGAGAAATGACCGTTTTCGCTCTGCGGTCCGCATGCGGACCGCAAGAAAAAAGTAGGGATATTTACTCTACTACTCTACTACGGTAGCTAGTACCGTATTTTTTATTCTCCTCTACCCCCCTGGACGACAATACTGGACAAGTTTGAATGCAGAGGGGTACAGGACACCGATCATAGCGCCGGCCGCGCTTTGCCCAACTTTTTGAATTTCATCACCTCGGATTCCCTTCTGGTCTTGTGTTTGAAATTCGAACACGAGTACGGCCAACTCCCTTCACTCCACCAAAACGATGACAGGTTTTCTAATTTAATTTTCCAAACAAAATGCCAAGGGTTACCATCACCGTCCAACGACAGGATTTCTAATTTTACAGTTAATTTTTCAAACAAAATGCCAAGGACTACCATCACCGTCCAACGAAAGCTCACGATTCTTCGTGATGCCGACGAAAGGCAATTGAACAACAAAGAGTCTCTCAAATCGATTGCCAGGTCGCATGGAATTCAAGCCGTTCAGATCCGAAATTGGAGAAAGCAGCGCGATGTTTTGTCTCTCACCAGACCCAAGGCACGTTCGCTCCATAAGGGGAAACCATCCACGATCAAGTACCTTGAAGATGCTGTTATCGGACATGCTATTGAGATGCGCCAGATAGGTGTAGGTATAACCTACAATCATTTGGTGATTAAGGCCTGTCAATTGGACGAGGGATTCCGTGCAAAGACATATGAAGTGCAGTATCAGCTGATTCGGCGTCTTTGTAACTCCAACTGTCCCGTCAATCGAAGGCGTACACATGTGTGCGTCGCAGGAGCATCCACAGGAGGCGATCGAACGGGCCGAGGAATGGCTGTCGGAAATAAGACCAATCTTGAGTGCCCCGAATGTGTTGAAGGAGTACATTATCAACATGGACCAGACACCCCTGCCGTTCAGTCTGGCTTCTAGCACAACCTTGGAACTAGAAGGAGAAAAAACCGTCACCGTTCGCCAGATGGGAAATTCGAAGACTAGATGCACCGTCTCCCTTACTATCACAGCCGATGGAGAGAAATTGAAACCCATGATCATCTTCAAGGGTCAGAGAGGCGGGACGATTGCGACCAGAGAACTTGCAGCCAGCCAGTATCGAGACAACATGGTGCTCAGCTGTCAAACCAACGCCTGGCAAGACGAGGAAAACATGAATGACTGGGTAGATGGTGTCCTTGTTCCCCATTTGCAACAACATGCAGTCGGTTCACCTGTTTATCTTTTTCTTGACCAATTCGCTGCGCATGACACTGCCTCGTTTCGAACAAGAATGGATTCACTTGGAGTAACCTTGAAACTAATTCCTGGCAAGTGTACATGGGTACTACAGCCTATAGATGTTGGCATAGGAAAACCTTTCAAGGACCGGGTCAGACAGAAATGGTTTCGTTGGATGATTAACCATGCTGAGGCGGATGTGGACCTACCACACGCTTCCAGGGACTGAGTAGTACGTAGTAACACGTCCCGGAATGGGTGCAAAGGGATTGTCCGTACGAAAAATGAAAACAACCACAACCACAATGGGTTCGTCGGTACGTTCAGTCGATCCAAATCACCGACTCGGAACTCGGTAGTCGGATGGATAGTCGATCCAAATCTCCGTCTCGAAATCGAAGCAGCCGCACCGGCAAAGAGAACGTCGCTCGGGACGACGTAATTCTTTTGCGGACAAGATGAGGAGCGTAATCTCAATGCTCATCGTCGTCCAGTAATTCCGATGGAAAGGAACTTTATATTAATGAACAAGGGTCGTCGCGTTGCTGGAATAAGATTGTCTATGATAAGAACGGCAAAAAAATTTACGTCCCAAGATAAAACCGGCCATTCATGAATCTCCCTCGGATGGTGGTAAGCTCGCCGAAATGCAGCTGCAGTTGCAAGCCGCACAAGAAGAAAGTTGATCGACTGAAACGACAGAAGCTAAATGACCAAGCCAAGATTGCACAAGCTACCTTAAAAGTACAAACAGGAAAAGGCAGAAAAACGACTCCTCGATTTGGAATTTAAGAAAAATTCAACGACGATTGGAAGAACATGAAAAACTGTTGGTAGAAGTGTCCAAGCTCAACAGGGATGGAAGCAATATCGGTGCTGTACCACCAGGGGATCACTTGGTCAAACAAATCATTGGATTAATGGACGAGAACAATTTTATTCCTAGAAAAATTGGCAAAAGAGAAGAAGGCGGCAGAAACGAAAAGAAGAAGTACTTCGATGCCTCAAGATGGAACTACAGAAACTACGTGCGGACAATGATACGATGTTTCGTAACTATGCCTCGGACAGTGGCGAAGTTAACCCAACGATGGATCAACTGATGAGTCAAAAGGAGGAAGTAGAATCGAAACTGGCGAAGCCTATTGAGCAACTACAAGAACGTGTCGACACGCTTCTCAACAGCGTAACGATACACCCAACGAGGACTTGAGCATGGCTGCGCTCGCAATCCTTGGTGACTACGATGAAGAGACACGAAAGGCCAAGCAAATGGCTCTGGCTGTCATGCAGCATGGCACCATTAATATCAGACCATTGTCTTCATTAACAATTTTGGCCTGTCCAGCCAAGAAGCGTTGTCAAACGCCCCGAACGCCATGCGAATGATCTATCGTGCCAATTGGTGTGGTTCTAATTATTTTTCTCGTTTCATGATGAAGCATTTGGGATATATTTCGAAAATTGAGAGTCGTACTGAGAACTAAAATAAACAAATTAGAATGTTGTATGGGGAATGAAATGCAGGAGAGTACGGCACACTAACTTTTTATGATTCTTTTTTCTTTCTTTCATGATGATCAATCAAACGAAAGAGATTAGACTCGAGAAAGAGAAACAGCAAATGTATCTACTAGAGCTAGAAAAGAAAGATCTCTTTGGTTTAACGCACAGCGGTTTCAAGTTGATCGGGATTTGATGGGTTCATACATAGCTCTCTATCAACTATCAATAATGCGGTCATCCAGTCATCAATGACCGCAACAGGCCCAATCGTTATCGTACATCCTTCCTTTCATCATCACATCAATCCCCTCTCTATGATATCTTTTTCGGTTCCCTCTCGATTTGGTGAGTCAACTTCTTAGATACGGAACTGCTGGTAGCGCTCTTGATGGACACAGACTACAAGATCATTAGTAGAGCAGCACTCATTCTGGGGCCTATCCTTACTACATTGTTTTTGGGAAGCTTATAGTATATGGCAATGATAGAATTACAGGAGCCGTTGTCTACAACAACACACCCTTCAACAAGACGATGAATGATGACTTCTGGCAATTTCTGCAGGTGCACCATAGACGGTCACGATGGCAACTTGTCGTTTGCATGTCCATTTGTGTCGTCGTTTGGCAATTGTCCACTAGCATTCAAGTGACTACTGAATACTTGACAAGATATACCAAAATCTTACCAACAGAGCTTGTCATCGATGTCGCAGTTTCCAAAGAATCCAATGCATCTCAAGTTTTGCCATCTCATACGACGGGTGCTCCAAATACCAACAAACGAAAATCAACAACAGCCCCATCAATTTCCATACTATTATCTCTGAACGACACTGAAACGATACCCAATTATACCATCCAGAAGGGACGGGCGTTACCCACAAATCTAACAAACTCCTCCGACAAAACAAAAGCCATTTCTACGGCAGAAACACTCTTCAAATCACAAAATGGACAAAACATATCATCCCTTACCAGTACGACGCAACCGCATGCATCGTACAGCAGCAATGGTTCTTCCGTTTCGTTATTGCATGAGACTTCTACCGCAATGCCTGTTTGGATGAAAGGTGAGAAGTAGTTCTTTTGCACACCTCTGTTTTCCATCTATTTGTTTTCCCCAACCTTTTTTTTGGGATGCGATTGTTGTCGACCATAAATATTTGCCATCTCAATACATGATCGTTTGTTTCTCCTTTCGTAGCCTACTTTGCATGGCATCGGCAATCTACAGAACACCTGGAACAACTTGCTCGTCAACACGACTATCAGTCATCGTCAATTATAGCTCACATCCAAAGGCGAAATGCGGAATATTTTATGATGACGACAGCCTCTCAAAACAACAGCAACTCTTCACAATACTCAATTCTACCGCATCCCATTCAGTTTCTGATTTTACGATGCAATGTCAAAGATCGTTGTGGTGGATTTGCCGACCGTATCAAACCCCTTCCTGTCTTTTTGGCGGCAGCCGCCAAATCCCATCGTATTCTTTTGATACGATGGCAACGTCCGGCACCGCTCCAAGAGTTTTTAGTTCCAACCGAACTCAATTGGACGTCACCCAAATGGCTCGAAGACGCCATATTTCATCGCAGGAGTCTACGCAACAATTTGACGCTCGATACGTTCTCGTCCGGAACCAAAATGATGCGTTTACTAGATCCCGATCATCAACAAACGTTCGTGTTGGAAGGAAAGATTCAAGATGCGAACGGTGGAGAAGGATTGTACAATGAATTGGTGTTGCGAGAAGCAGCAAAGAATGATACAGAACTATCCCATGGCATCAATCGTCCGAACCAACAACCGTACTTTGACTTTCGTTCCGATTCGGTGGCACGGTATAATCCCATCTACCATGACGTGTTCCATTCCGTCTTCCAACCGTCCCCTCCAGTCGCCACGATTATCCACCAGACGTTACAGGCCATGAACTTGACGCCAGGGAACTACATCAGCGCACACTTTCGGGCAGGATTGGAAGTGAAACGCGGACCCAAATTCAAAAAGGATCCAACGTACCTGGCCGAAGCGGGTGTACGGGCCGTCAATTGCTCCTCGCTTCTCCAACCTGGTTGGCCCATCTACTTTGCTACGGACTCTCGTGTTTCTCTTCAAGCCGTACGAGACTACGCACGACGCCGCCACCATCAACGATCCATCGTCACGTTCGAACAACCGTTAGATGTTGACGGTACCCCACCGCCCAATCTGCACATCGAAAAGGCAGAAGATTGGCAGACTAGACCACCGTCGGATTTTTATCCCACCTTCGTGGATTTTCTTGTCATGGGAAGCGGCCGATGTATGGCCTACGGTGGAGGTGGCTTTGGGAAGTTTGCTGGCATGCTAAGCTACAACAGTTCGTGTATTATTGATCATTCACGAAAGAATACAGTATGTGGATGGGTCGACTAAGATTGCCATCCAAAATGTTGTCAATGCATTGTAATTTATTATTATTGTGACAATACCCAAGTTTTTCTGGAGGATGACAAAGCCGCAGTGGGTAGAGAACCTGCCAATGCGTAAAATTTGAAATGAACATAACTGTAAGGTCTGTTTGTGGAAGTATACGTTCCGAAAACAACAGATGTCAAAGAAAAGAGAAAAGATCGGAAGTTGGAACCGGTGACAGCCGCATACTGAGTAGCTCTTCTTCTGGTGAAGTGAAACTACAGCCAAAGCCTTTTCTTTTCTTTCCTTGATGTTGCCAATGTCTCTCTGTCCCTCCCATCCTAGAAAACAAAAACGTTATTGAGGCATCTTCAAGACTGATTTGCTTCCAAGCAAACGGAACACCAATTTTTGCCACAAGTAACATTGCCCCATTATTGTCGACTGACAATGTAGTTGCCGCACACGGGCAAGATCAACGCCACCCATGTTGCTGTTGTACGTGATGATTATGCTGTCCCCATCTCTTGTCTTTAGGGATCCGCACGTCGTATGTATAGTGGATGTTTCACTCGTCACACTGACCACCATGTCGTCAGGGCATTGCCAATCACACAAACCATGATGAGATATGAGATGCCACTGAAAAAACAAGTACTACCTACGGTATTGTCACCAACATTCAGATGTTCCCTGTCAAATCATCATCTTCTTCAGGTGATTTCCTTGTCAAATCAAATCGGAATTGCTGCTGTTGTTCAGAGGAACGAACCGTTGTTCCAAGGGCCGTTCTCTGGCGCCAGCGGATGTCCCACTTTCGTCATCATTTTCGTTCAACCGAAAATCGCCATTTTGATGTATCATACAACGATCCATCGAATGGTGTGTGTAGACTAGAATATCCCTGTCCAGGTGACGTTGTTGTGGTTGTGGTTGTTGAACTTGTTGATGAGCGCCTAAAGTTTTACGTACCGTAGTCCGACGTAGAGTTTGAAATGTTTTATCCAAGCTGGGGAATGCAGGAAATACACTTACGACTAGAGTAAAGTGTGAAAATCAGAGTCAATATTCAAGTCTCATGTCTACTACTTTTAATGTCACGCATTATTGCTTACTTAAAAGAACCAATTAAGTTGAAGGTCTGAAATTGTGGATTTCCATTTTCAATCTTACGTTTGTAATCTGTTCCATATCGAGAAAAAGAAGTCGTTCTATTGTTTGTTCCAGCTACAGACTTCCTAAATTTACCATACTTTTTATTTCAATAGACGAAGCAAGAGAAGCACCACCCGAATAGACATTTACACCACTCTTGTTAGATTGAAAAATGATTTTCATGCAGGATGTCACATTACAATTTGAAGAACACGAGCAGCAACTTCCTTTCCGCAACTCTTATGACTGTTGGACAGGGCAGAAGAGAAGCTAGTTTAGGCATAGTCGTTGAGCATAGGTATTTTTTGCGAACTGACGTCTCAGACAGTCGTGGTAGATGTTTTTTCTTTCTTCAATTTTGTCGTCTACACGAAGCATGCAAAGGAAAATAATAGCGTCTGGTCTCTCTTTTTTCATGGCGCTTCAACTGGCTGCTCGAACCATTCTTGCAAGAAGTTAAATAATGGCGAGTATGTTTTGTGAGACAATTATGGGGGCAAACTCTACAACAATACAAGAGCTAGAGCACCTGCCTTTTAGTCTTGCCATGAAGAGAAAAGGCCATTGCCATCGCCAAAATGTCAGCAGTATTTACGCTTAAATTTAAGAATGTATGTATGATGATGATAGTTGATACAAAACAGCGATTGGATCGAACGACATTGGACTGCTACGATAGACACGAAAATTGCTTCCGAGTTTAGGTTGCTGCAAGATTCGTTGAATATTGCTTGGACGAGCCATTACGTCATACCACGAATTATTTACTTAGAAGATTGTCTTACTTCCATATAACATTGAATATTTTTTCCACACAACATTTCGCATCAAATTTGATGTGACGTTCATATAGAATTTCATATAACATTTTCTGTTGTTTTTTGTGTGGATTTAGCACGGCATATCGCGGTAAAAAAACATAAAATGTCATATCATATTTGATATGAAATGTTGTATGAAAATATTCCAAAAATTTCTAAAATACTTCTAATTATGTTATGTGCCATTCTATATGATATTCAATTTGTTTCTTTTTCCTTCCTCACGACTGAATGAGCGTCTTGTCAGCGAGCAAAGCTGTCAGTGCAAAAATCTAAGTAAATGAAAACGCCAACAAAAAAATGATATCTATCCACTGACAATTAATTTTTGTTTGGCGAGATTGTTAACACAATGGCCTTGCTTGTTGCTCTTTGGTAAAATACGTAGTGCTTTACTAGTACTGTCGTGCATGATTCCAAACGTTCCGAGGGTTTTTAGCCACTATCTTTCATTTACTCGGAGTACAGTCGTAGTCTACCTCTAGACTAGGTAGACTACCCTCCGTAGCTAGGTGTGCTCTACCTACAGTCGTCGTGCTCGAAAAGTAAGTAGGCAGTAGTGTAATACGGAGAAGGATGGCTGACTAGGAGTACCATGAAAACGCCAACAAAAAAATGAAATCTATCCCTACTGACAATTAATTTTTGTTTGGCGAGATTGTCAAGTCGTACGTCCATCAATAGGATGGCCTTGCTTGTTGGTCTTTGGTAAAATACGTAGTGCTTTACTAGTAGACATGATTCCAAACGTTCCGAGGGTTTTTAGCCTCCATCTTTCATAGTACAGTCGTAGTCTACCTACTAGACTACCCTCCTATGATGGTTATTCACACTCCCTATCAAGGAAATAAACATCATGCTAATGAAATGTCTGTGATTGGAGCTTGGCATGAGACCGTCAACAAAAGGCTTACTGTAAGAACACTGCAGACACAATAATATTGATCATCATTTCCATCATTGTTATGGAAAAGATTAATGACACCACTTCATGATCCTTTTGCTTTTTGTTCCTAAACTATCAGATTATATAGGACAATGATTCAAACTAAAACTATATTGGACAGGACACTCAAATAAGATAACTTTCACAATTTATGTGTATTTCCTGCATTCCCCTGGCCCAAGAGAGGACTTTTATTACATCTTAAGTAGGCGATCGCGCAAGGTTTGAGAAGGAACATTGAAGAACCAAGCTCCCGCCGAAACCCCCGAATCTGCCGAGTGATTCTGGCTCTTATCTACGCTATCATCATGCTCAACAGTAATTGTATGCAGGTAAAGTTTTCAGAAGGAACATTGAAGAACCAAGCCCCCGCCGAAACTCTTAATAATGTCCGAATCTGCCGAGTCATTTTGTCTCTCATCTACGCTATCATCATGCCCAACAGTAATTATTTGCAGGTAAAGTCATTACTTAAGTAGAGGTTGTAGCTCTCGTTTGAAAATTTTGATGCAAGCCTGCCCAGCGGGGAGAGGACTTTTATTACTCCGAGTAGTAGCTAACAGTAAAGACGATCGCGCGAGTTTTCAGAAGGAAAGAACCAAGCCCTCGCCGAAGCCCTTTTATTACCACATGATGACACTTCGCCCGGTAGCCCGGTAGTCATTTCGGCTCTTATCTAAGCTACCTATCATCATCCCCTGTAGCTACCGTTTTAGAATTCTACTCTAGGTAGCTAGCTCTCTCGTACAAGAGTGCTCAGACGAATCTCAATGAGACCATCCAACTATCAAAAGTACTACGAATTCCCTCCCAAAATTATGACCTGGCGAATTTGCTGCAGCAGTAGTTCATCTACTAACATAACTACCGGGTACTCCGGTAACTCTTATTAATAAGTCTACTTCGGCATATTCTTTGTGTCTCAATCGACAGCTGCAAGATCGAAAGTACGGTACTCCAGTAAAAAGGACTGTAGTACTACGTGTAAAATACTTGTCCAGAAAGTACAGATCGAGAGAACGGTGCTGTTGTCTTGCAACACAAGAAATATCCGTGCACCGTTTATCCGTCGATCGATCCATCAATATGAAGGAACGTAACCATCGTCATCGTAGTATGACCACTATACTGCTCTTTGTCCTCTTACTGGTTTCCAGTGTCACAGGACGACCTGCCGAGCAAGATGCCGGCCAAGATGCCGGCCATGGCAATGTTCGAAGAGACGAGAGAGAAAGGGAAAGGGAAACGATGAGAACTACACCAATACTCACTTTCGAAGCGCAACAAGCCGTATCAAAGGCCTCAACCTCGAAACGTGCTTGGATGTACTCCTTCTCTAAACCTAATACAATGTCTACGGATATCAAAATTCAAGGCACCAAATCATTCATCATAGTGTACAAGAAGCCAAGCCAGAACGGGATTGGAGTCCAAGAAGAGATCGTAGCCGCAACGGACTCCGCTGTCGAATCGGCGGTGGTCGACAATGGAGGGACCATTACACAACATTTCAACGATGTGGTGAATGGAGTGGCGGCTGACTTGACTACAGAAGCTATGGAGGCATTGATGGCACAGGATGGAATCGCTTACATTGAAGAAGATATCCCCGTATACATTTCAACTACCTGGGGCCAGGATCGCGTCGACCAGCCAGGTGCACTAAATGGCTCCTACAAATGGAAGGGCAACAAAGCTGCTGGTCAAGGGGTCAACGTCGCTGTAAGATGTTTGTTTGACAGTTTGTTGTACTGAAACAAGAATGCCTGCCCAATGTGTGATGGTCTCTACCTTTTTTTTCTCTTCGATACTTTTCAATACCTCAACCTCTCTTTGATTGTCACATTGCAGATTATTGACACTGGAATCCTCTCCTCTTATCTACAATCAGGTGTCAGTCCTCAAAATAAGCACATGAATCTTGTGGGAGGCTATAATGTCTTGTCAACCGATCGCGGTGCCTGGAATGATTGTCATGGCCATGGAACTCATGTTGCTGGTACTGGTATGTGGCAAAACAATTTGGAATTCTTCATCGTGTGAAAAGACATCAACACAATAGAACTTACTTGTACCACTTTTTCTTTCTTTTGCAGTCGGCAGTAGAGAGTATGGAGTTGCTCCAGGTGCTACCATTTGGGCTGTGAGAGTATTGGGGTGTGATGGAGGTGGAACTTCTTCTGGTGTTGTTGCAGGAATCAACTGGGTGATACAACAGGCAAAGGACAGGGGTGGAAGATGGGTGATGAATATGTCCCTTGGTGGAGGATTTAGTCAAACGCAGAATGATGCTGTGCAAAAGGCAAGAGATGCAGGAATTATAGTAGTAGTTGCTGCAGGGAACAATGGAAGTTCAAGCAACCCACTTGCCTGCAATTACTCTCCAGCAAGTGCCAAAGCTGCCATAACAGTTGGATCAACAGATAGTGCTGATAAGCGTTCTCCTTTTTCAAACTACGGATCGTGCGTCAACATTTTTGCACCTGGGAGTAGCGTGTTGTCTCTCTCACTCAGTGGAGGTCCAACCAACCCAGGAACAAGTACAAAATCAGGAACATCAATGGCTTCTCCTCATGTGGCAGGGGCAGCTGCATTGTTTTATCAGAAGTCTAACACTGCAACAGAAGCAGAAAAAGCTTTGTTTGCAGCTGCAGCTTCAGGAAGACTCAGTGATGTGAAGACGGGGTCTCCCAATTTGTTGATACAAGTACCTTTGACATTGCCAACAAGCCCCACCAGAGCACCTACCAGAGCTCCCACTCGTGCTCCTGTTCCACCCACTAGAGCTCCCACCCGAGCTCCCACTCGTGCTCCTGTTCCACCCACCAGAGCTCCTACCCGAGCTCCCACTCGTGCTCCTGTTCCACCCACCAGAGCTCCTACCCGAGCTCCCACTCGACGCCCCACCAGAGCACCTACCAGAGCTCCTGTTCCACCCACTAGAGCTCCTACCAGAGTTCCCACTCGACGCCCCACCAGAGCACCTACCAGAGCTCCTGTTCCACCCACTAGAGCTCCTACCAGAGCTCCCACTCGACGCCCCACCAGAGCACCTACCAGAGCTCCTGTTCCACCCACTAGAGCTCCTACCAGAGCTCCCACTCGTGCTCCTGTTCCACCCACCAGAGCACCTACTCGAGCTCCCACTCCTATCCCCACCAGAGCTCCCACTCCAGCTCCCACTCCTATCCCCACCAGAGCACCTACTCCAGCTCCCACTCCTATCCCCACCAGCGCTCCTACTCCAGCCCCTACTCCAGCTCCTACCCAAACTCCTACTCACATTCCAACTCCAGATCCCACTCCTTTCCCCACCACACCTCCTTCTCAAACTCCTACTAAAACTCCAACTCAAGCACCCACTCTTGTCCCCACTGGTGCTCCTACTCTACCTCCACCCACTAGCACTCCCACTAGAGCTCCTTCTCAAGATCCTACATCAACTCCAACGGTTGCTTGCACTCATGGTGAAATCGAGTTTCAATTCATCTTGGTGACAGATGACAACTCATGGGAAGACAATGAATACAAGCTTGAAAAGCAAGGTGAATCTATGGCATTGTTTCAGCAACCCATAGGCTTTGCTGCACAAACTAGGAATGTAAAATATACTGAACGAAATTGCCTTGGACCGGGTACATACACCTTGACTGTTGGAGACAATTCTGGTGATGGGCTTTGTTGTCAGTTTGGTATTGGTTCCTACGAAGTCAGGTTCAATGGTGAGAAGAAGGAAGAATATTCTTCAGAAATCAGTACTGACACAGGTATACAAATTGGGTGGGGCTCTATCCTCCATGAGTTTACCATTGATGAAATCGGGTCTTAAGCATGCAAATGCAATCAAGAGGCAAAAACAGATCCAGAGACAAGCTCCCAAGCCAAACAACGAATGGGTTAAAGAGGGCCACCAAGGAGCTCAAGAGCTTGAGCGAGCTGGCGCCAGCAGCTATTAGTGTTGCCCCAGCAATACCACTAGAAAGTGTCCAGCAGTGCAAAGCAAACTTTTTCAGTAACGAGAGGGGCAAAGATTATTTGCTCCACGTCGCACTATGATACACCGTTGCACGGCAGTAAACTCTTCCGTCCAAAATCATGGAGTAGTCCACTAGCCAACTAACTAGTGGGAGATGACTCGATGAAGCATGGGGTATTCGTTACGTTTACAGTCGCATACCGTAATACGTAGTAGTAGCCATTTCATATTTCTAGAGAGATCACGAAAAAAAATGTACGATTCCACAATTGAACATAAACTTGGAAGGTGACCCTTATTAGAAATCCCACCTTTTTGCTTTTTCATTGAACAGCAACCTCAACAAGTCCTCCTTGCCCCAGAACTATCAAATGGCTCATACATTTCTGAAACAAGCCGCTCAGTTGGTCGTTGCAAGCGGCGAACATTTGGCAATACCGATCATCGATGCTATTTATGCAGTATTTGTCTCCTTTTATCAACATCTTCCTTTTGTTTTTCAAAGCGATTGGTGTATTCAACATAATTCTTTTGTTATTCAAAGCGATTGGTGGAAAGACTTCACAGTCAATTTATTACTAGGTAGTAGTAGTATTATATTCGTTCCATAGGGGGAGGGGAAACTTGTTCGATTTATCCGCTTCAACAGTAATAACTTCTTGATTGAAATAATTTGTATGATTGTCTCCCCCTTTATCGCGACCTCTCTTTTGTTAACTACTCGGAGTACAAAACGATAGTTTTTACTCCGTAGAAGGCTTGACTGATTCCATAATAAGGCTATCTCCAAGCCTATCATAGCCCCTGAACTTTTAAAATGAGACCTTCTGATTGGCTGGGAAAAAAACTTTTAAAGTTGGAATAAGCCGGCCTGTAAACGTTTGGAGTTGGGCGGCCTTAAAAAGGTCCAACACTTATGCCAAATGGTCACTGGTATGCCAATGAAGTACATAATTGGAATGTCCTCACATTTAAGTAAAGAGAGAGGCGACAGCGACGGGAGACAAAAAAATGCTCTATTGGGTCTTTTGGACATCTACGTGAAAAAATTAATTAATGCGTGGGGATAATATTTAATGAATATGGGTTTACCGGCGCGATCACGAAGTGCTCCGGTAAAGCGTTTTTTTTCCTCTATACGGTACCTGTTTTAGCGGGATTTTTGGCCTTTACCGGTCAGGCCGGCAAAACGATCCGAAATCTCTGTGTCTGGAGATGGGTAAAGACCGCTATCCGGTAAAAAGCGTTTAGCGGCGTCGGTCTGGAGATAGCCTAATGAGGAGGAACCGGAGCTATCATACATACGGACCTTGGTTTGCACTTACTCCAGAGGGTATGTACTTACTGACAGCAACTAGGTACCTAATCGTACGATCGTAAGGGCACTCACTAAGTAATTTGCCAAAAAATCGACCAGTTACGGTCGTATCAGTCAAAATGAGTGACGTGGTACTTTCTATTGCGTTTGCACGGCATCCAAAAAAGGCACTCACTAAGCGATTCGAGCAAACCGACGAACAAACGACTAATACGACTATTTTTTATCGCTGACAAAACAAACGAGAAGATTGCACTTTTACGCTTTTGCTTCCACTATAGAAGCTTTTACAATCACTCAACTATCGTTGTTGCACCATGGACGCCAACAAAAGGAAAATAGTTGTTGCTACTTTGGAAGCAGGATGGGCTTTCATGAGTGAAATGGTTAATGACGAAGATGAAGGCAGGGAGGCAACAGATCACAGGAAGAAGCCTCGATCAAATCGTAGAAAATTTCGACATGGAGATGCACGTCACTGATCAATAGAGACTATTTGGGCATCAGAGGGGACCTCACGACCCCCTTACTTGGTGCAGAATTCAAGGCAATGTTTAGGGTGAGCCGATCTCGTTTCCAAGTGCTTTTGGAGGGCATAGGAGCATCCGAAATTCGATTCTACCAAAAGAAGAAAAATCTTGATGTCGATGAGCAGGCTTCACTGGAAGCCAAACTACTGCTTCCAATCAAAACTCTTGCATATGGAGTTCCACCGCATACGTTTATTGACTATTTCCAAATGTCATCCGAATATGCAAGGGAGTGTTGTCGACGATTCGACATTGCTGTGAAAATAATCTATGCCCAAGAATACCTCCGACTCCCCACTTCTGAGATCCATTTTACAGCTGCACAGGCATGTTCACCAAGTTGATGGTCTTTTTGGGTCACTGGATTGTTCCCACACCATCTGGAAGAACTGCCCGAAGGCCTGGGCAGGATCTTACACTGGAAAACCTGGATCACCGTCGATTATTTTGGAAGCCGTTGTTGACTATCACATGTTCTTTTGGCATGCTTCCTATGGATATACTGGCAACATTGGTGACCTCAATGTTTTGGCTCAATCTCCCACTTGGCAGTTCCTCGATCGTCCCATCCTGAAGCTAAAACTGTCTGAGGTTGCAATGAGGACCACCTGTTGCATTATTCTACATAATATGTTGACCGCCGACAGAGTCATGGGAGATCCCAGAGCCAGATATGTCCCATGCGCTTCACTTGATGAGTGCCCTGGAGTGGGGGCAGTGCAACAACCAGGAGATTTGGCAGCAGTCCAAGGCATTGCCAACATTGCCAACGATCCAACACATGCCGCAGCAGGGGCAGCGGCAGCACCGGCAAACTCTGGCACAGGTCTACAAATAGGTCTACGAAATGCACCCCAGATTTGTTACAACAAGTTACAAGAAACGATAGATTCGACGAGCTGATGGATGCAGATGAACATGTCAGACTTCACCAGTCTCTAATGAATAAGTTTGGTTCCTAGTAAGGATCTCCTCCATCTCTAAGGGATAATTTTAGTTTTTAATAATAATTATTTCACGATGAACGTTTGTTTTCGTGCCTCAATAATTGTCCAGTTCATTGTCGTCGACCATCATTTGGGCCGGTGCTGTAACAACTACTGGCACCATAGGACTATCGTTTGCATCGTCTTCATCGCTGCCGGAAGAAAATGAAGCTCTGCAATCGATGGATGCTGACGCTCTGCCATCGATGGATGCCTTGAGCTGTTGAATCTCTTCAATGCATTTCCGGCTGCCTTCTACATCACCGATTTCCTTGAGCATTTGGAACTCTTTGTACCGAATGTCGATTTGGTTATTGTCCTCCATTGATTTGGCAAGCCGTTCGTGTATTGCTGTCATCTGAACCATTGAGGCCGTTCGCGTTTTCTGGGATCTAGCCACTGAAATTTCCTCCTGGGCCTTTCTCTTTGCGGCCTTATGGCCGATGGGTCGTGGAATCTTGCTGCCCGTTGGTTTCCCAATGGTGTTGGTGGTACTCTTGCCATTGGCAGTCTGGTTGACTGCACCAGTGACATCCAGAAGTTCTTCAATGTCATCGTTGCGTGACATTGGATCAAATTTGGGCAACTGCATTAGCACTTCGGCAACATGGGGGAACCTGAAAGAACGTTTAAAATGAGCAAAGAAGGCCTCTGAAGCAAAGTTGGGCCACTGCTCTTTGGGGACACCACTTGGTGGACAGTCGGCGAGGCGTTTGTAGAAAGGGATCCAAAGATTCATTTCAGGCTGAATCTTTCTCATTCATCGATTCATCAAAGCCTCTGGAGCCCTCGCCACTCCCTCCTGCACTTCATCAGGCTCGGCATACACCTCATCAAACTTTCCTTTGATACCTCTCCAAAATACTTCCATCTTTTGGTACGTTCCAGTGATGGGGTTCAATGTTGCATTCACATATGCTCTGCAGAGCATTACGTCCTCAATGGGCGTGAAATTCTTTGGCCTTGTCGCCATGGTCTGTCGCTTGATGAAGAGAGTGTAGAGAGTAAAGGCGATGGCACATGATGTAGAGATAACAATGATGCATGTTGTATACATAGTAATACATAGTATGATGAGTGTTGGATATGATGGCGAAGGATTGACTCAAACGAGTCAAGGCGCGACTGATCAGTCACGTGCACGTCAGACTAATTCTCAACCACAAGGCGACATTGAAGAATCTAGCTTCAATAGTATTGAGTCAGCCAAGACGTCATCGAAGTCATTCTTGGTGAAGAATCGTTCATACGCCGATGTAGTTTGTAATCGAGAGAAAGTTTGAGCAAAAGCTCACTTTCTCTGAAAACGAAACTAGTGAAAGCGATTTTCATCGTTAGTATACATAGTATCCCAAGTACGAGCTCGTGGCCTGAGGGTCCGAATATAGCTCGGGTAGGATTTCCTTCAGTTTTCAGAGAAAGGTGTTCTTGACATGACGTCTGAGGAGGCGGAAGACGGCGGCAGCGGCAACACAGTCGGCGCCCCCTCTGCCAATTCGACGAAAAGATGTGACGATCACCGCGATCACGAACGAGATCGCGGCTCAGACGATTCGTCCTCGTCACGCCGTAACAACAATGGCAACGGCATCACCAACGGTTCTACCAAGCCGGTGACTTTCCAAGGAAACTGCAAGGACCTGGCGGGTCATGTGTACGTCCTAGACGGTGAAGAAGATTTGTTCGTAACAACCACCAGAGCCATTGGCGAATACATCACCGCGAGATTTAAAGACGCCGGAGAGTTTCGACTGGCTATGGACCCAGAAAACTTGGGCTTTGAAGAGCTGGAAGAGCCTGAGGATCCGGATGACTCAGCCTCTGGTGTTGTACTCAAGCGCTGGGAGCTTGAGTTGAAGGCCTATGATGCGGCGAAGCAGGCGAGAATGAACAACCAAAAGAAAGCCTTCTCCCTTATACTTGGACAATGTTCTCAAGCTGTGCGGAGCCGATTGCGGTCGTGCAAGTCGTGGACGGAGGTGAATCAGAAGTCGGACGTCATCGGATTGCTGAAACTCCTCCAGTCCTCTTTGCATGACGCACCTGGAAGGTACGAAAGCGACATCATCACCGATGCGCTTGATCGCTTCACTATGTTCAAACAGAACACTTTGAGCGTCGACGAGTACCATTCACAATTCAAAGGTCTGGTCGATGCCTTGGAATACTCGGAGGGCACTATTGGTCTGAGTGAAAAGCGCATCATGAAGTTCAATAATGGAAAGCGTCAGGATGAAGTCAGCAAAGAAGAGTGGGCGGATGCTGCTGCCCGTGCGCGCGATGACCTGCTCGCAGTCAGGTTCATCAAGCGTAGCGACCCTTCCAGGTATGGCACGCTGGTTGCGGATCTGCAGAACCAATATGCGCGTGGAAACAATCAGTATCCCGCCACTCTGGACGATGCCTACACCATGCTTACGAACTACGTCAATCCACAGCAGAGACCACGCGGAGACCGTTCAAAGAAGAAGAAACATCAAGGCCTGTCTTTCCTTCAGGAAGGGGATCGCAACACCGGGCGTGGAGGTGGTAGAGGCGGACGTGGTGGTCGGGGCGGTCGAGGTCGAGGACGCGATAGCGATAATAATAATAAAGAAACAGCTGAGGAGTATGTCTCTCGTCCTACTAGCACCGGAAACGCCACAACTCGTGACCGACTTGCCCAACTGTTCGCTCAACGATATGGCAAGATCCCACGCTCGTGGATGCTGGCCGACAGCTGTTCATCCGTCGACATATTTTGCGACGCCACTCTGCTACATGATATCCACGAGGCTGATGAACCCCTCACCTTGCATTGCAATGCGGGCTCAGTAACACTGACTCTCCAAGGGTATCTCCAGGGTTATCCAGAGCCGGTATGGTACTACCCCGACGGAATCGCCAACATTTTCAGTCTAAGAAATCTTTCCAAACATTATCACATTACCATGGACAGCGCTGTTTACAATGGACTCCGACTTCACAAGCCTGACGGCACCACTTTTGATTTCGTCCCTTCTGACACTGGACTCTATCATCTTGATTCCAAAATGTTCGAAACTACACCCAAAATGTGGTCACTCATTACCACTGTCAAAGAACAGGCAGCTGGATATACTAAAAGACAACTCGATGAGGCTCAACAAGCTCGTCGTATGCAAAACATTATCATGCATCCAAGCGATCAACAACTGTCCGATGTGGCCATTCATCACCTCCGAGGCTGTCCCGTTACTAAACGCTCGATACAAATTGCGCTCGACGTCTTCGGACCAAACTTAGGAAGTCTCAAGGGCAAAACTGTCCACCGCCCATCAAGCCACGTCCAACCCCACACGGACCCCGTCCCTCCTGACATCCTGGAGCGCCACCGGGATGTAGTACTGGCAACTGACATTATGTTTGTCAACAAACTCCCTTTTCTACTCACAGTGTCTCGAGACATACGCTTTGTGACAGTTACTGACATTTCGAACCGCCAACTCACCACGGTTGAAAAAGAATTGCACAAGGTCGTCCACTTGTATGAACGGCGCGGTTTTCGTATAACCAGCATGCTATGCGACCCGGAGTTTGAGGAACTTCGTTCTGCTTTCCCGTTTTTGAACCCATGCAGCGCCGATGAGCACGTTCCTGAGGCTGAGCGAATGATCCGTACTCTTAAAGATCGCATACGCAGCGTTTACGTCACCTTGCCTTTCCGCCATATTCCACGGCTCATGGTAACGCGCCTTGTTGCCAACGCGGTGCTCTGGTGGAATGCCTTACCTGCCCCCGATAGTGTTTCGACGGTACACTCTCCCCGTTACCTCCTTGTTGGCAACGAACTAACTTATGACAAACATGTCCGCCTTGAATTTGGTTCCTACGTCCAGACGCATGAAGCACATACTAATGAAATGCGCCAACGCACCCTGGGCGCCATATGCTTGGGCCCCACTGGAAACTCTCAGGGCGGTCACTATTTCATGAGTCTCACCTCCGGTGAGCGCATCATACGCCATAAATGGACCAGCCTGCCTATGCCCTCTGAGGCCATTGCCCGTGTCTCACACATCGGTCGTCGTCAGGGCATGCCTTCGACCCTTACATTCTCCAATCGACATGGCGCCGAAATTCTTGACGCCATCGCCGACACGATCGAGGATGATCACCCCGATGTTTCTGACGATGACAGCGACTATTCTTATGATTCCGATGAGGACACCTCCTTCGTTCCCGGAGAAGATCTTTCCATCGTTTCTGACCCGATCATGTCAGCGGACCCCGCTCCCACGTTCCCCGCTGCCACAGGAGTGACGGGACTAGACCAAGCTCTAGGCAATACAACAGTTCTGAACGACGATCACATGGGAACTCAAGAGCACGAACGTCAAGAAGACGCACACGAAAGTCAAGAAGAAGCGGACGACGAAACGTACGAGGAAGAAATGTCCGAAGAAGAGAACTATGATATCGATGATCAAGAAAGCGCAGGAGTGGATGAAAGTGCAGGAGTGCACGATGATGCGGATGATCACGACAGTACCGAAGAGGACGACATGACAGAGACAGGCGAAAGCACAGGAGTGAAAGAGACCGAACAACCCAAAAATACAGGAGTGGAAGACCCAAATGCTCACACACTGAGTGAAGAGTTCCGACAGGCCGAACAAGAGGGCCGAGAAGCGGCAACGACTTCAGAAAATGCAGGCCCGAATACGCGTTCACGCAATCGCAATCGACGAGGACCTCGCAACAGCTATACACTGCTCACGGCCATTATGGATACATTCAATCCTGTCACCCACCGCAAGCTCTTCTGCCTTGTTACAGCCCAAATGACCGCGAACAAAGGAGTAAAGGTATTCGGAGCCGCTGGGGAGCAAGCAATCGAAAAGGAGCTGCGACAGCTCCTGACTCGGGACGTGATGCACGGAGTGGACAGCCAAACTCTCACTCGTGAGCAGCGCCGAGCAGCATTACGATACCTCATGTTTCTGAAGGAGAAGCGATGTGGCACGATCAAGGGGCGTGGATGCGCTGATGGGCGTAAACAACGGCTATATAAAACCAAAGAGGAAACCAGTTCACCCGCGTTGAGTATTGAGGCTCTATTCCTCAGCTGCGTCATAGATGCATATGAGAGACGCTATGTCTTAACATGCGATATCCCTGGAGCATTCATGCAGGCCGAGATGGATGAGCTGCTACACTTAAAGCTGGATGGAACGATATTGGAGATCCTCCTGCGCATGGAGCCTTCGTACTGCCAATATGTTACATACGAGAATGGAAAGAAAGTCCTGTACGCACAGCTCGATAAGGCGCTCTACGGTGCTGTACAGAGTGCGCTACTGTTCTGGAAGAAGTTGACAGCTTTCGTTGTGGACGTTCTAGGCTTCGAAATCAACCCCTATGACGAGTGTGTAGCGAACAAGATCATTGATGGAAAACAGTGTACGATAGCATGGTACGTGGACGACCTGAAGCTGTCTCATGAAGACCCAGCCGTGGTTGAGGATATTTTTACAAAATTGCAAGCGGAGTTCGGCAAGGAGGCACCGTTGGCTGTGACACGTGGAAAGGTGCACAACTACTTGGGAATGAGAATCGACTACTCTATTGACGGTAAGGTACAGTTTACCATGCCGTCCCTGGTGAACGAAATCGTCGCACAGCTCCCATCGTCCTTGTCATCTGGTCCCTGTGCGACCCCGGCCGGTAATCATCTCTTTGTAGTGAACAAGAACGCTCAGAAGCTGTCTCAAACCAACTCGGATCTATTACACCGGATGACTACCCAATTGCTCTACTTGTGCAAACGGGCACGCCCTGACCTACAGACAGCGGTAGCATTTTTGACCACCCGTGTGGTTGCTCCGGATTGTGACGACATCAAGAAACTCGGACGTTGTGTACGATACCTACGTCGCACCGCGCATCTTCCCCTGGTGCTCGAGGCCAGTTGTGTGAGTAACATCCGCTGGTGGGTGGACGCGTCGTACGCCATACACCCAGATATGCGGAGCCATACAGGGGCAACTATGACTCTAGGCAAAGGGTCAGTATACTCAATGTCGACACGACAAAAAATCAATACCCGGAGCTCGACTGAGGCAGAGCTGGTGGGCGTTAATGACGCTATGTCGATTATCCTATGGACGCGACATTTTTTAGAGGCTCAAGGCTACACGGTCAGAGAAAATATCGTATATCAAGACAATGAAAGTGCCATGCTGTTGGAGAAGAACGGACGGCGATCCTCTACAAAGCGAACTCGCCATCTGGACGTACGATATTTTTTCGTGACAGATAACGTCCATCGTGGTAAACTGTCTATCGAATACTGTCCGACAGGTGATATGGTTGCGGATTATTTCACCAAACCGCTTCAAGGGTCACTCTTTCGAAAGATGTTGAAACAGATTCTTAACATCGACGATGACCTGATCGACTCTTCACCACAGGAGTGTGTTGGATATGATGGCGAAGGATTGACTCAAACGAGTCAAGGCGCGACTGATCAGTCACGTGCACGTCAGACTAATTCTCAACCACAAGGCGACATTGAAGAATCTAGCTTCAATAGTATTGAGTCAGCCAAGACGTCATCGAAGTCATTCTTGGTGAAGAATCGTTCATACGCCGATGTAGTTTGTAATCGAGAGAAAGTTTGAGCAAAAGCTCACTTTCTCTGAAAACGAAACTAGTGAAAGCGATTTTCATCGTTAGTATACATAGTATCCCAAGTACGAGCTCGTGGCCTGAGGGTCCGAATATAGCTCGGGTAGGATTTCCTTCAATGAGAAAGGGTAAAAAATACTACGTAGTAATAAAATTCTACGAAAAATTCTACGTACAGCTGTAGTAGAAATGTTGTGGAAAGGCGCGCCAAAATCTGTTCGTCGAGCTTGCTCGACGATCAGAATCGGTGGATTTTGTTCGTTGCCAAGGCAACGATCAGATTTTAAGTCGCCGAAATCTGATGGAAAAACTATTGCAGCCCACTTAGTGAGTGAATTTTTGTCAAATTTGTGGTCGCGCGTCCAAATTTGTTCGCTGGCAATCGGAATTGGCGGATTTGGTTCGATTGGGTCCAACATAATATTTGAGGCTAAGGCAGTCCTAAACAAAACGGCTGTGAAAGATCTTTTTTCACACTGATAAACAGATCTGTCATCCTCGGTCGCGAAACAACCCAACAACGACACTTTCAATTTCGCAACAGCCACCGAGCCAGCTGCTCCCTGTCTGCACCATCATTCATTACGACGAAATACCATTATTGTTTTTGCTTTTGGTGTTTTATTTTATCACCTTGTATCATACTCCAGTATTCTTTACATCTTCATTTCCCCACACCCTCCATTTTGATAATAACAAGATACTAGGAAAACAACTGATTTGAAAGGTTATCGATCATGAGTGACGACGACAGTGACGACGACAATGGCAAGGCGAAATTCGAGGCCGAACGCGACAAGATCTTGAGTGATTTGCCACAAAATTTGAAGGACAAGTTTGGTGAAATTGGATTCGTTTTGGTAGAAGATGATGGAGACGACGAGGACGACGACGAGGACAAGAAGGTGACTCCGCAACAACCCAAAGAGTATTATCAACCGGCCTTGATTGTTAATCCATATGAAGTTCCACCCAAACCAGTACGGGATATCTATTGGTTTCAACTGTACCAAAAGGCTAAGCGGAGCAAAGCCAAACTGGCAGCCATGGACTATCTCGTCTATATCTATGGGTCAGACGATGCCGATGATTGCTACAACTTTGTCTCTCAAGAAGAGTTCTTGTCCTTGAAAGATGCACAAGAACAAGGCTTGGACAAGTTACCAGCCGAATTGGAAGAAAAGAAACAGTCTGCGGGGAAGCTGTCGGATGTCGAAGCGACCTTGGTACGAGGATTCGAAGAGATGCAACATGATATCAACAAGGAACCCACAGATCGCAAGCCACATTCCAAGTTTTCCTTTTTGGAGCGTCATGAACAATTGGCCGAGGGTGATGGGCCACCGACAAAGAAACAAAAGTCGTAGTTTGACGACTAAACCAAAAAAAAAAGAGAAGTCGTGCAGTACAGCGCAAGATAATGCTGGTAATAACAAAATGAAAAAAAATCATATTTGGGAATGGATAATAAAAAGGGTCCCGTCCAAAATAGACGAAATGTGGGTGCAGATCTATTTGAAAACGTCATCATCCGGAATGTAGCGTAACAAGTAAAACGATGATTTGATGGTTGAACAATCCAGTTATATTTAAGACTTTTCTGGTAGTAGCTTCAGGGCTGTCATTTTCAGCTCAAGAATTGTGTTGGGTCACCATCGCAAATACAATCAATCTTCAATGTCCTGTCGTCACGCACACACGAACAAGCAAGGCACTGTGGTACGTGATTGGCGTCATTTAGCATAGAATGCACGTGAAACCGCACATAGAGAATGAAGTACAAGTATTTTGTCTACTATAATGTGTATTATAATCCTTTATAGGTTTAGTTATGCGTGCTAAATATGAATGACAGGGAGCAAAATGCCCCGTTCGAAGAAAATAGAGAATAAGCTGCGGCCAAAGATCACGCTTTACCGCTGAAGCTTTTGATGGGAAGAGAAAAAAAAGTAGTATCCGTCGCGGAATATGTGTGTGAAGATTTTTACAGCAAAGGAATAAGAAGGCGGGTAGGAACGTTACCCTTGTCATCGAATGACCTCTGTACCTCCGTGGATGCGGGAGATGCCGACAATCTACCCACTGGATTGTTCTTGGACGATGACGGTCGACTGGTGGGACGCATCTGAAGTCTGATCGATGGCACGGATGGAGACGATCCAGTGGACGACGATGCAACGAAATCCAATCTATCCGAAATAGCATCATTGTTCCGTTGTTGCAACCTTTCGCAGGGACTCAAACGGACAGAATTTCCCCAAGATGGAAGTTCGTTCATGATAACGTCGTCATCCTCATCGTCATCATCAAGCTGCTCAATCGGTCGAAACTGATAATGGTTAGGCTTCGAGATCATTGTGGTTTGTAGTACGTTTGATGAGATATTGATATAATGGGAGCAATTGACGAAAGATTTGTGAGGTTTGGTGAGGAAGTGTTGTTGGGTACGTCCTCGACGATGCATCCCCTCTTCTTCTTCTTCTTCTTCTATTTTGCGATATGCACTCGGTACGAAATCTCACAGACCGGTGTTCAGTGTGGCGAGTTCTCTCTTCTTGTACAGGCCGCAACGACAAACCGCATCTGCCACTGGCAAAGACACGTACTTCTTTTTCAGAGAGATAAGAAAGGCAGATTATGCAACAAATTCGTTCTGGTTAAAACAGCAGTTGTACAAACATCAGGCTACTACTGCCCCTCGAATAATTACTGACCTGTGCACGCTGAACTACGTCATGACAGAACCAAGTGATGATACGAAGGGAACACCCAAAACCGCGGTTTGCAATCTTCCCCTCATCACAAACAGAAACAACAAACCACTGTATCATAGAGGATACTTACTGTGAATGCACTGCGCTACCAAGAGATCAGTTTTCACGTATTTCCTTCATTCGTATCTCTACTACTAGTAGAGTGAAGAGTAGTGCAAAGCGCCTTTACGTCCACAATAATTCGGACACATGGGTGAAAAATCGGAAGGCACAACTATCCCCGTCAACGACGGGGTTAATAGGTAGGTGAGATTTTCGACAATAATCATCGTTGATCTTCGTATAAGATACGCCGCTGGAGAAATAATAGTTCTTCTTAATCTCTTTCCACTTTCATAACGAAGTATTTGTTTGTTTTATTTTTCATTATTATTTCGTTTCGACACCACGTCACAGCCTTCCTATTTTCTGAAATGAGTTCGTCGTTTTATTTATCAAAAAGTAGAGGTGTTGGGCCCGACGGAACCATCGCTCCACTTCGACAAACGATCATCAATGTTTCGTGCTACTCATCAATTGGTAGACGAGTGTTTGTTACGGCTGAAAAAGGGAAAACCACCACCAACTAACGAACTTTTTGTTCCTCAACATTTCGGAATGAGAGGGAGGTTTTCTTCGACACTAAGAAGTATTTACAGGAAAGCGATGTGGCACGATCAAGGGGCGTGGATGCGCTGATGGGCGTAAACAACGGCTATATAAAACCAAAGAGGAAACCAGTTCACCCGCGTTGAGTATTGAGGCTCTATTCCTCAGCTGCGTCATAGATGCATATGAGAGACGCTATGTCTTAACATGCGATATCCCTGGAGCATTCATGCAGGCCGAGATGGATGAGCTGCTACACTTAAAGCTGGATGGAACGATATTGGAGATCCTCCTGCGCATGGAGCCTTCGTACTGCCAATATGTTACATACGAGAATGGAAAGAAAGTCCTGTACGCACAGCTCGATAAGGCGCTCTACGGTGCTGTACAGAGTGCGCTACTGTTCTGGAAGAAGTTGACAGCTTTCGTTGTGGACGTTCTAGGCTTCGAAATCAACCCCTATGACGAGTGTGTAGCGAACAAGATCATTGATGGAAAACAGTGTACGATAGCATGGTACGTGGACGACCTGAAGCTGTCTCATGAAGACCCAGCCGTGGTTGAGGATATTTTTACAAAATTGCAAGCGGAGTTCGGCAAGGAGGCACCGTTGGCTGTGACACGTGGAAAGGTGCACAACTACTTGGGAATGAGAATCGACTACTCTATTGACGGTAAGGTACAGTTTACCATGCCGTCCCTGGTGAACGAAATCGTCGCACAGCTCCCATCGTCCTTGTCATCTGGTCCCTGTGCGACCCCGGCCGGTAATCATCTCTTTGTAGTGAACAAGAACGCTCAGAAGCTGTCTCAAACCAACTCGGATCTATTACACCGGATGACTACCCAATTGCTCTACTTGTGCAAACGGGCACGCCCTGACCTACAGACAGCGGTAGCATTTTTGACCACCCGTGTGGTTGCTCCGGATTGTGACGACATCAAGAAACTCGGACGTTGTGTACGATACCTACGTCGCACCGCGCATCTTCCCCTGGTGCTCGAGGCCAGTTGTGTGAGTAACATCCGCTGGTGGGTGGACGCGTCGTACGCCATACACCCAGATATGCGGAGCCATACAGGGGCAACTATGACTCTAGGCAAAGGGTCAGTATACTCAATGTCGACACGACAAAAAATCAATACCCGGAGCTCGACTGAGGCAGAGCTGGTGGGCGTTAATGACGCTATGTCGATTATCCTATGGACGCGACATTTTTTAGAGGCTCAAGGCTACACGGTCAGAGAAAATATCGTATATCAAGACAATGAAAGTGCCATGCTGTTGGAGAAGAACGGACGGCGATCCTCTACAAAGCGAACTCGCCATCTGGACGTACGATATTTTTTCGTGACAGATAACGTCCATCGTGGTAAACTGTCTATCGAATACTGTCCGACAGGTGATATGGTTGCGGATTATTTCACCAAACCGCTTCAAGGGTCACTCTTTCGAAAGATGTTGAAACAGATTCTTAACATCGACGATGACCTGATCGACTCTTCACCACAGGAGTGTGTTGGATATGATGGCGAAGGATTGACTCAAACGAGTCAAGGCGCGACTGATCAGTCACGTGCACGTCAGACTAATTCTCAACCACAAGGCGACATTGAAGAATCTAGCTTCAATAGTATTGAGTCAGCCAAGACGTCATCGAAGTCATTCTTGGTGAAGAATCGTTCATACGCCGATGTAGTTTGTAATCGAGAGAAAGTTTGAGCAAAAGCTCACTTTCTCTGAAAACGAAACTAGTGAAAGCGATTTTCATCGTTAGTATACATAGTATCCCAAGTACGAGCTCGTGGCCTGAGGGTCCGAATAGCTCGGGTAGGATTTCCTTCAATGAGAAAGGGTAAAAAATACTACGTAGTAATAAAATTCTACGAAAAATTCTACGTACAGCTGTAGTAGAAATGTTGTGGAAAGGCGCGCCAAAATCTGTTCGTCGAGCTTGCTCGACGATCAGAATCGGTGGATTTTGTTCGTTGCCAAGGCAACGATCAGATTTTAAGTCGCCGAAATCTGATGGAAAAACTATTGCAGCCCACTTAGTGAGTGAATTTTTGTCAAATTTGTGGTCGCGCGTCCAAATTTGTTCGCTGGCAATCGGAATTGGCGGATTTGGTTCGATTGGGTCCAACATAATATTTGAGGCTAAGGCAGTCCTAAACAAAACGGCTGTGAAAGATCTTTTTTCACACTGATAAACAGATCTGTCATCCTCGGTCGCGAAACAACCCAACAACGACACTTTCAATTTCGCAACAGCCACCGAGCCAGCTGCTCCCTGTCTGCACCATCATTCATTACGACGAAATACCATTATTGTTTTTGCTTTTGGTGTTTTATTTTATCACCTTGTATCATACTCCAGTATTCTTTACATCTTCATTTCCCCACACCCTCCATTTTGATAATAACAAGATACTAGGAAAACAACTGATTTGAAAGGTTATCGATCATGAGTGACGACGACAGTGACGACGACAATGGCAAGGCGAAATTCGAGGCCGAACGCGACAAGATCTTGAGTGATTTGCCACAAAATTTGAAGGACAAGTTTGGTGAAATTGGATTCGTTTTGGTAGAAGATGATGGAGACGACGAGGACGACGACGAGGACAAGAAGGTGACTCCGCAACAACCCAAAGAGTATTATCAACCGGCCTTGATTGTTAATCCATATGAAGTTCCACCCAAACCAGTACGGGATATCTATTGGTTTCAACTGTACCAAAAGGCTAAGCGGAGCAAAGCCAAACTGGCAGCCATGGACTATCTCGTCTATATCTATGGGTCAGACGATGCCGATGATTGCTACAACTTTGTCTCTCAAGAAGAGTTCTTGTCCTTGAAAGATGCACAAGAACAAGGCTTGGACAAGTTACCAGCCGAATTGGAAGAAAAGAAACAGTCTGCGGGGAAGCTGTCGGATGTCGAAGCGACCTTGGTACGAGGATTCGAAGAGATGCAACATGATATCAACAAGGAACCCACAGATCGCAAGCCACAGTATCCGTCGCGGAATATGTGTGTGAAGATTTTTACAGCAAAGGAATAAGAAGGCGGGTAGGAACGTTACCCTTGTCATCGAATGACCTCTGTACCTCCGTGGATGCGGGAGATGCCGACAATCTACCCACTGGATTGTTCTTGGACGATGACGGTCGACTGGTGGGACGCATCTGAAGTCTGATCGATGGCACGGATGGAGACGATCCAGTGGACGACGATGCAACGAAATCCAATCTATCCGAAATAGCATCATTGTTCCGTTGTTGCAACCTTTCGCAGGGACTCAAACGGACAGAATTTCCCCAAGATGGAAGTTCGTTCATGATAACGTCGTCATCCTCATCGTCATCATCAAGCTGCTCAATCGGTCGAAACTGATAATGGTTAGGCTTCGAGATCATTGTGGTTTGTAGTACGTTTGATGAGATATTGATATAATGGGAGCAATTGACGAAAGATTTGTGAGGTTTGGTGAGGAAGTGTTGTTGGGTACGTCCTCGACGATGCATCCCCTCTTCTTCTTCTTCTTCTTCTATTTTGCGATATGCACTCGGTACGAAATCTCACAGACCGGTGTTCAGTGTGGCGAGTTCTCTCTTCTTGTACAGGCCGCAACGACAAACCGCATCTGCCACTGGCAAAGACACGTACTTCTTTTTCAGAGAGATAAGAAAGGCAGATTATGCAACAAATTCGTTCTGGTTAAAACAGCAGTTGTACAAACATCAGGCTACTACTGCCCCTCGAATAATTACTGACCTGTGCACGCTGAACTACGTCATGACAGAACCAAGTGATGATACGAAGGGAACACCCAAAACCGCGGTTTGCAATCTTCCCCTCATCACAAACAGAAACAACAAACCACTGTATCATAGAGGATACTTACTGTGAATGCACTGCGCTACCAAGAGATCAGTTTTCACGTATTTCCTTCATTCGTATCTCTACTACTAGTAGAGTGAAGAGTAGTGCAAAGCGCCTTTACGTCCACAATAATTCGGACACATGGGTGAAAAATCGGAAGGCACAACTATCCCCGTCAACGACGGGGTTAATAGGTAGGTGAGATTTTCGACAATAATCATCGTTGATCTTCGTATAAGATACGCCGCTGGAGAAATAATAGTTCTTCTTAATCTCTTTCCACTTTTTCATAACGAAGTATTTGTTTGTTTTATTTTTCATTATTATTTCGTTTCGACACCACGTCACAGCCTTCCTATTTTCTGAAATGAGTTCGTCGTTTTATTTATCAAAAAGTAGAGGTGTTGGGCCCGACGGAACCATCGCTCCACTTCGACAAACGATCATCAATGTTTCGTGCTACTCATCAATTGGTAGACGAGTGTTTGTTACGGCTGAAAAAGGGAAAACCACCACCAACTAACGAACTTTTTGTTCCTCAACATTTCGGAATGAGAGGGAGGTTTTCTTCGACACTAAGAAGTATTTACAGTTGCAAAGATTGACGAATAGAACCCATTAAAGTGGCGCAAAATTGTTCTCCTTCTTCGGAAAAGGTCGCGTATGCCGATGAAAGCAATACAACGCATGATAACATACTCGTTATTTATGCTGCTGTTGGCTCTACAAAACCGGGGCACGTATTGTACCACTACTGTTTTATGACCCACGTAACCTTTCTTTTAACCGTCAATGCAACCCTAACCCCAGAAGCCAACGGACTACCGAAGTACTCTAGCAGCATACAGTTAGTACCTAGTATGCCAATATTTCTTCGTCGTATGATACCTACTTACAATTAGTGTATCATACATTCATTGTTGAGCCCCCAACTCCAAAATCGACCCGTTTTCGGTTGTCTCCCTCCCCCGGAATCGAAACGGCGCACCACCCGGGCACGATCGTACTACAGCACTACCGTAGGTGTTTTTAATGTGGATGTTGTTGTTGATTCTGATGCACAAACGCAAGAACTTGTCCTGTGTGGAACGGTACATCCTATCTGGAGCCATACTGGAACACACATTCGATTCGTGAACTATACCTTTAACAATATTATTATCCCAAAGATAATACTTTCAACTTTCTTAATTGCATATCATGGTGGAAAATTTGAATACTCGAGTCGAAGCGGCTCGGAACCAGGTGCGTTTTACGTCGTCGTTTCGGCGGGAGAGGAGATGCGAACCCAAGAATGGGAAGGAAGACAAAAACAGTATTTCCTCCATCGAATTTCCCCTTTTTCAAAAGACAATGGCTACTTCTGGAACACGGTTGTTACGCATGCAAAGTAATGAAGAAGTTATGCTTTGAAATGATACCTGAAATAGAGTAGATGTGATGGAGTATTGGGTGCCAAGTGGTTCCTCCGTTGGCGGATTCATGCCAATCACAACATCTCTGCCATTCCGTCTGTCTTTTTCTTCAATTAAAAAATCTGATCTCATTTAATTTCATTTCATCCTTCTCTCAATTATATTCTCATCAGATAACACAGTTGAACTCGTCCATTAACACCAAACTTTCAGAGAAGAAGGATTCTACCATGGCAAAAGCGGCATCAGCGGCTCCGTATTTGGCTCCCATTCGTGCACCACCCTCCGTCAAGGCACGTCGGGTTCTGAAGGGACATTTTGGTAAAATCACATCCCTGCATTGGGCTGGAGATTCTCGTTCTGTTGTCAGTGCCTCCCAGGATGGTAACCTTTTATTGTGGAATGCTGTCACGGCCAACAAACTTCAATCCATCACTCTCAAATCGAGTTATGTCATGGCAGTTGGTATTGAACAGTCCAAGGGAAATTTGGTGGCTTGTGGTGGACTGGATAACTTGTGTACCATTTACAAGGTAGACTCTCCCGCCAACAACCACGCTCCCGCCGAAATGGCCAGTCACGATGGATTCTTGAGTTGTTGCCGGTTTTTGAGTGAAGACCAGATTCTCACCAGCAGTGGTGATTCGACTTGTTTGCGTTGGAGTGTTTCTACCGGACGAGTCATCGATCGGTTTGCCGAACACAAGGCCGATGCCATGTATCTGGCACTCCGCCCCAACGACCCCCATTGCTTTTTGAGTTGTAGCGTCGACAAGACGATCAAGCTGTGGGACACCCGTAGTCCCCAAACGAGCAAACAAACATTTACCGGACACGAAGGCGACGTCAACGGAGTTGACTTTTTACCCAGCGACAACAATGCCTTTGCCACCTGTAGTGAGGATGGTACGGTCCGATTGTGGGATGTCCGTGCGTACCAAGAAGTGACCCGTTTTGGTTCTGTCAAGCAAAATGAAGATCCCCTGGCCGATACCGGTGGATACACGTCTATTGCGTGCAGCAAAAGTGGACGACTCATCTTTTGTGGTCATAGCGACAGTAGTGTCCTGGTATACGATGTTTTGAGCGAACGGACCACCCCGACCTTCACCATCAACCAAGCTCATGATGGACACGTGTCGTGTTTGGGAATCGCTCCCGATGGAAATGCTCTTTGCACTGGATCCTGGGATTTTGTACTCAAGATTTGGGCTTAAAAAACAAACTGTTTTTTTCTGTGTGCATGTTTCGTGGAACCAGTTGAAAGAGACTGTAACGATTGGTGTTGCAACATACACAAGTAATTGACTTGGTATCACTCAGAGAGTCGGTCGGGCAAGACATTATTCGCTACGTTTAAAAAAAAAATGGATAGACTCGTGTACGGTGGCTGTTGTCGCAACGACACAACACAACCCAACTCGCCGTGTAAGTTAATCTTCGATTGTGTGTCGTACTCGTAGGACTTCGTTGATTGATGTTATAGTGAGTCGAACCTCGTTTGACAGTTTGATCCAAAAGACGAGACGATCCGAACAGTTTCCACAACATCGCGAATTTCGTTAGAATCCGTCAAAAAAAATCCCAAATTAAGTCACGTTGCGACAGCAGTATTTCCGTAAGACAAACTCGTTCGCAGTACTAGACAATTCCTTCCCATTCAACAAGTTGGAAAACGTGGATTTCTCATTGGTTTGAGTTCTGCCTGTCATATCAGAAACTATGGAACAATAATGCATCAGAGTGGATTGTATTTTTCGTCGTTACAGTAGGAGCTTTTCGTCCATCATTCACAGCAGCCAGTCAGAAACTCTCTAGCTAGGAAAATTATTTGTGGAACAAAGTTGCACCAAGCAAGAAACCAGCCAGCTGAGTCATCACACACCGGTCTTTTGGTATTTGGTACTAGACGATCGACGCAGTTTCCGGGAAAAGAAAAAAGTTTTTGCCAAGTATGAAGGCCAGAATCCGTAAAACATTTGTATCGGATGGACCATGATCCTCATTAACTGTAAATAAGGTACTACCGGTAGACGCTTCTTACGACGGTATCATGGTTGTTTGGTAGAAGTGACAAATGAGATGGCACTATGGAAAGTCTGGAAACTGGAGACGGTCGGACCTGGATTTCATTACGGTCGATTCACAGGGAATCTGCATCCAACAAAACTACCCGGAGTTAACTGTAAATTCATCATCGATGATGATAGATAACAAAGAAGAAGAGTGAAGAAGGTGTCATCTTCTTGCGAACAAACTCGTGACTCGATTCATCTAGCCGATAAATACGGATGAATCTTTACACGAATCCTCTTAAATCAAGATAAATAATGTTTCTATTAAGCAATAAGTTGTCTTTTTGTCGAAATGGAACGACTGACTTTCCCTCTTCTTCGGCAAAAGATCTCTCTCACATTTTTTTTATTGCCTCTCTCTCGCGAAATCCCACCGAATGGAGTCGTATGCTTCGCACAACAATAATAATAGTATCAATAGTTCGATAGTATGTGTGAAAGCTGGATAGGCAGTGGTTCTAACGATTATTAACAGTTAAAGCAGGGAAGCACGAGACATTTTACGAACACAACGCATTCGAAGGCGCTCCTGCCGTTGAAGTTGCCGGTAGTTGTGTGTCTATTCTAACTTAAGAGGAGATAGGTTTGTTTTCGAATCCTTCTACAACAACAACAACATCATCATCACCTGCTACAAACTCTCTCACCCATCGAGCGACAACCATCATCTTCCACTACACCATCATCCTTTCTTGCGGGAGGAGCCAGTTACTGTTGTCTCTCATTGGAACATACGTATCTACGTTGTCACTTTGCTACAGTTGTTGTTGTTGAAGGAAGAAGTCATCATGGCGTCCCGCGTAACTGCCGTCACTGTGTCTACCATCACCGATGATGAGGACGCTTCCTCTTACACGACTGATAGTAGCAACCAAAACGAAGGACTAGAAGAAGAAGAGGATGTCATCGTGATGAGGAAGGAAACAGAAGAAAATGAATCGAAAGAAACTTTCGAAGATACGTTTGAAGATGAAATCGTTCCAACAACTAGTGCACCATTCATGTCCATGTACAACAACAGCAACAACAACTCTATTCCCTTGACAACATCATCGACTGTCATGGCGGTTGTTATGGAGGACTCGGAAGATCCGTTTGATCCATTACAACAACACAAGAATTTGGGAGGAGCAGCCCTAACACTGGAGGAGGAAGACGAGGATGATATCGCCAACAACAACAACAACAGCAGCAGCAGCGGCAACCATGATACTACTACATACCTCGAATCGTTTCAAGATGAGATCCCAATGGACACAACGCTTCAACAACAAGGAAGGAACGGATATGGCACTCCCGCCTTGGCCATGATGGTGACAACGATGGGTACCGCCATTGATTCCTTGAAATCGTATCGAAAAGAAAGGTCCGTTCAAGACAACCACGACGATCCCTTTGCGGTTCTTGATAACATCGAAGAAAGCAACAACAACAACAACAACCATGACAATCAAGACGATACCTTTGATGACGAAATCGTTTCTACCATCACGGATGGTACCCATCAGAGCAGCAGCAACAACGACAACAACAACAAGAAGAAAAAGAAGACAAAGAATGGAACCAAAAAGAAAAACAAGGACGTGAAAACCAAAACGGAAAAGAAGAAAAAGAACAAAAAGAAAAAGGATCCTAAGATTACTGCCATTACGTATGAGGATCCAGACGAAGACGATCAGGACATGTCTTTGGTTGATAGTGTGGATTGTTTCCAAGATGAAGACGATGACCATGGAAGCCACGTTCATACAAAGGCAACGTCAACCAGAGCTCCTCCTACAGGTAGTGATCATGACCTGGAAGCGGCCGTTGGCGCTGAAACATCATTGGCTGTTCCATTTTCCGATACCAACGCTGGCATGATGAATCATGACGATCGATTCGTGTTGGACGATGACGAAATTCAAGATTACAAAACATATGGTGACGATGCCGAGAACAGCAGGTATTCGGATGGAGTGTTTTTGGCCAAATCAAAGCGACCGTCCAATGATTCTCCATTGACTAGTGTCCGTACCTTGCGGGAAAGCATTCGAAACGCCATGTCGGCCATTTCTCCGTTGCACGCCCGACCCAAGGCGACACCCAATCAAGAGGCCTGGCAGGATAAGGATGGGTTCCACGATGAATTGATCACGTTTGATGACAAAGGTCAACGCGATCCATCCATCACGGGAGGCGAAGAGAGTTGGGACAGCGACGAAGAAGAGAGCTTGTTTGCAAAGGCGATCAGCAGTCGACATACCAACTATCGGAGAAATCTGTTGTTTGGAAAGCAATCGTGGAGCTGTTGGTGTTTGGTCATCCTCGCTGTAACGGTCTTCCTCGCTATGCTTATCCCCCTGGCCATTTTGTCACAGGAAAAACGTCAGGCCACCAAGGCTCAAAACCAAGCAGCGACAGAGCTTTCCGCGACTACTGGAACAAATGAACCATCGGAAACCACACAACCCTGCGTCGATGAGATCGTTTTGAATCACAATCACACGTGTTTCAATACTTCCACCGCTATCTCTTTTTCGTTCACCATGTGCAATCCGGACGTGTTGGATTGGATTGGACTGTATCCAGCCAACAGTGTCTTTTACGATCGACTATGGAGAGATTATATCAACTGGATTTGGGTGAGTGAATAATTATTATTTGGACCTGTGTCCAATTTCAAATCCATGATTACAAGGTCGTCGTACGGAATACATTCCCTTTTTTGTTTTCCTCTCTCTTTGTGTTGTTTTATTTTCTCTCGTTCGTCATAGTTTTCTCGCCAAAAAAAACTCATCTCCTCCGTACCTTTTTTCATCCATCCTTTCTCTCTCTCTCTCTCTCTCTCTCTCTCATAGGCTTGCGGAAACGAACCTTGCACGAACGCCCAAGTGTCGCAAAATTTGCCATTGACGGGGACCTTTTTGGCACCCGCCAGGGACCCTGGAAGCTACCAATTTTTCATCGTCCTCGATTCACGGTGGCCGTACCGGTACGTGGCAAGCTCGGACGTATTCACAGTGTCCGAGACCTGTGACAACGATTGAGGATGACAGTAACCAAGTCGTCACAGCCACCAACATCGAACAAGAACAAGACATTGACTGTGAGTTTTGGGCCAAACGGAAGATCGAAAAACGAAAAGAAAAAAAAGTCCACCTCATGTTGGAAAAATACAGTATCAATAGTATGCCCTCCCACAATTCATACTTACACATACCAATCACCAACAAAACATATTATTAATACATCAGAGTTTTATAAAAATGATTCATACTTACACATACCAATGAATCACTTGTATTTTGCCCAACAAAACATAGTTTTACAGTTAATACATCAGAGTTTTACAAAAATGATTCATTCTAAGTAAAATGATTTATTCTTAGTAGTAAATAATGCTTATTTGTATTATAATATTTTGTAGCCATCGAAGGATCAGCAGATGAGAATACTAGCTAGTAGCCAGCGACCTTTGGCCGCGTATCGTTCCAACTTTATTGCTGTTGCGAGTTGATGATCGTACTATCATCTAGAAATACTAGACTACTACTTAATGTGTATATATGGAAAGAAAAAGTACAAACTCTATTATTGTGTTATTTTCAGGACGTCGTCGTGCTGAAATAAATAGATCGATGCTTTTTGGAATGTGGTAGGAGCGACTAGTAACAGCCACCAGCATGCGTTATGATCGTCGGAACGTTGGAACGGTGAAACCGTGCCGTCGAAGCAAATCGGAGGAGACTGTTGTTGTGGTTGTGGTTGTGGTTGTGGTTGTAGGCTGCGAAATTGTTTTTCTATAATATATGGGATCGATCGTATTATTACAGTTATTTGCTTGCTATCCAATTGGCATGGCAACGTCTCGTCTCTCTCTCTTAAGTCTAGCTAGCTATGATACTAGTACCGGGTACCGGGGAGTAGTCTCTCTCTATAGAGAGAGAGAGTAAAGATTGCATTTCACACCAGTCAACTACCGGTTCATACGACTTAGCCTACTACCGGTACTCCGCACTACGGCAGGTAGTCTACTAACTAACAGTAAGTCATACTGACAATATTTTGGCGGTATCCCTTTCGTCATAGTATGTACGTCAAAATACAGGTAAAAATTATAATACACGATAATAAAATCTATTTTATGGCTATGCCAACTACTAGCTACCAGCAGTTCCGTATCTAAGAAGTTGACTCACCAGGGGTAAAAATTATAATACATGCTGCGGAGTAAATACCGCGGTAATAAGGGGTTCTGCACAAAACATTTTTTTTAGGGTTGGCACTTGGCATCTATGATACTCGTCGTACTACGTAGTAGTACGTCGTGTTTGTTCTTAGGCCAATCCTTAATGTTCCACCAAAAAAAACACGCGCATGAGTTGCGCAACTCTGGGACGTTTTTTCGCAAAAAATCCTCCCTATGTACTCACATGAGTTAACTCTCGCGCGTTCATCAAAATAGAGTCCTTAGGCTTGTACTGAAGTTGAGTTGAATTACTGGAGTTGATCTTGGTTGATGTTGGTTCGTCCACATCGCCGACGACTGATGGCACAATGATAATGAAGGCCTGATTGATCGATCCCTTGCGTTTCCCTTCCTTGCAAGCAACATGTCCTGCCTAGCAGTAGACGAGAATGAATTTTTACAGTTGCCGTTGACGAAGAGGATTACTTCCAAGGTTCTCTCGTTCGAGATGAGGATGCGGATCTGGATGATCAAATGCTTGCAGAAATTGAGGCAATTAACCCAAAGAACGAAACAACGAGCGGAAGGAAGAGAGATTCTGGAGAATTGTCGGCCTCCCCAACTAATGACCTCTCAAATGAAGTGATTTTTCTTGATGACGAATCGGAAACAGCACAGCTTACATACAATGATGACTAACGTCAACCAACGGCCCAAATAAAGAACGAAACAACGAGCGGAAGGAAGAGAGATTCTGGAGAATTGTCGGCCTCCCCAACTAATGACCTCTCAAATGAAGTGATTTTTCTTGATGACGAATCGGAAACAGCACAGCTTACATACAATGATGACTAACGTCAACCAACGGCCCAAATAAATTGACGTTAGTCATCATTGTATGTAAGCTGTGCTGTTTCCGATTCGTCATCAAGAAAAATCACTTCATTTGAGAGGTCATTAGTTGGGGAGGCCGACAATTCTCTAGAATCTCTCTTCCTTCCGCTCGTTGTTTCGTTCTTTGGGTTAATTGCCTCAATTTCTGCAAGCATTTGATCATCCAGATCCGTGTACTGGTCAGTTAACTCCTGCAATTCAGTCTCGCAGTCCATGTAGACCTTGTATGGAACGTACGTAGCGTAGTAGTGTTCGTGGTCATCGAAACACTCAGGCTTTTGAAACACAAGCTTCTCCATCGAATTCTTTCGGTTGCTTATCAACGCAACCCACTTGTCCAACGAAACTTTCATCGCATTGTATTTGCTGACGATGCTGGTTGTAGTCATGGCAGTGCTAATCTGCGCTCTTAGGGCAAAAGTTTTTAACTTCAGAGATTCTTGTCCACCGATTCCGCTACCGCTTCCATCCAACATGCTTGTTTCCCTCTTCTGATCTTCCACTTTGGCAGCTGCCTTTCTCATAGATTTTCTACCGGCTGCGCTTGCACCACCTTTCTTGCGTGTGCAAGAATCAGAAGTCGCGAAGCTGTCAGCTTTGTATTCTTCCAAGCCATCTTTGGGAATGTGTCCCCACAAAGCCCAGGCCATATAGCCAGGAAAGATCCAAGAACTGTTCCAATCCTTGATCGCAGCCTCCTCCTCATCTGTTGTGAGTTCCACAGTCAAATCTTCTGTGCTTTCTTTTTCTTCATCCTTCTCTTCGACATCCGGGGGAGCAGAGAGGATGTCGTCATCTTCTACATCACCCACAACATCAGCACTGTTTTGCTCCTGCATTCCAGATGTTTCCTCACGAGGAGGACACGATTTAGTTCTGCTGCCGGATTGCTGCGACTCCTTCCACATCTTGTACCTGCAGAACTTCAAGTAATCTTCCCATTGCTCTCCAGACACCTTAGTATTTGGGTCGCTATACTTGGACGATTTCTTGCAGTACGCAAGTACCTTTCTTCCAGCGGCTTGCACACGGAGGCCTTAGGCCCAAGTTGTTCGTCCGGCAATAAGGCTCTTATCTGTTGTAAGTTTGGCTGTCAGCGTTGTCAAGTTGATACCTTTGATAGCAGGATTTGGGTCAGAAACAATCCTTTTATCATGCCTCAAATGATAAATCGTATCGAGAACTTTTTCGCTCCTCTGGGTCACACGGTTCATCTCGTCATGATAAATACCCTGAAACATTTCGATCCCGTTCATGAATTTTTCAGCCAGACCATGACTATCTTCTCCACTACCATGATACTTCTGAAAAGCTAATTCCTGCAACTGCGCTTGGCTGTAACTATCGCCAAGGCCTTGGACAGCATCATATGCCCTGAAGCAAATGACATCTTGGATTTCCTTCATGATGAACCAACCGGCTTCAAATTCAACTTTTCCACCCGTAGGAGAGGTGCCTTTCCCGCCTTCTTCTTAGACATGTTCGCAGGGCCAAACAAAGAAGAAATGGAAGAAAAAGAAACCAAAAGGGCCTTTTTGGCAACTCGGGTAGCATGAAGGAAGGAGACCAGCGATCGATCGAGCGATGGACAATGTTGTGGTGGTTGTTGCTTGTTGCATTTACTCGATGTATTATTACTACCTTTTAGTAATTGTGTGGAAATATCGACCCTAACCCTAAGCTGTTTAACTCATGCAAACTCCATCCGGAACTGCACGAGTTGGGGTCCCTCCATGTCGAGATCCGATGGAAGGCCAGACAAAAACGGGGGTCGAACAACTCAAGTCGTGTACATAATAATAAGGAACTTAAAAAACATCGATTTTTTCCGAATTTTGCATGAGTTGCACAACTCATGCGCGTTCATTTTGTGTACATAAGGATTGGCCTCAAAGTTGTTAATTAATTTTTTAGAATGGTTTGTTTCAAACGAATTCCATTCATGGGACTCATTGTTGTACCCAAGTTCGAGATAGAAGGGGTCTTGATAGCTTTATTCCGTTGACGTTCGTTTGATAGGAACATGGAGAGTTGGACGCATTCATGAGTCCCTTGGAAGAGAAGTCCCGAACTACTCCGAGTATTTGATTCTTGCGAACAGTTCTATTGACTTAAATGTTCCATGTTTTATTTATTCAAAAGGGTTCTACACAAGCTTTTCGTAGTACCGGTACTCCCGTACGTGTGTACTTCGGTGTAAGTGGATTTTTAGTCCGGTTTGTTATCCACCGCGGTGCGGGAGTGTGAGAGTAGTGGGGGTTCCATTTCGGCTTTTTGAAGACGGCTTATTACATGCGGGTTCTCGTTAAGTTGTGGATGTTTCATTCCAGTGTGTGTTGTGGAGGAAACAGTCCTGTCATTCTTGTTTTCCACAAAGCAAGATTACGATATAAAGAAACGAATAAAGAAGGGCTTCGTACCCACATCGTGTTTAGTTGTCACTTTGACTCACAGTCACTGACTGACGATACATACACCATCCTTGTTTGTGGTTGGAGCTGCCTGGTGGTGTGACACTTCCAACAACAAACAGACTGATTGATTGATAATTTCACTTTCACAACGGCAAGAGATGGTTTCTTCGGGACCATCGTCGGCGTTCTTTCCTCAAGATGTTGCGATTGGTACTCACATAAGGAGTGTATCATCATCATCACCTTCTTCATCATCCAACACTTACAATCCGTTGCATCCTATTGACGAGTTTGCGTTGTTTCAAAATGCAACAACGACAACGACAACGACAACAACTGTTCCAATGTCGACACAATCACCTGTATTCAACAACAACAACAACAACAATGCGACTACACAACAACAACAACAACAACAACAACAACAGTCTGATACTATTTTGATGCAAAACCAAGCGTCGTGGGATCCCACTACAATCGCATTGACCATTATATCTCCTATACTCCTCGTCGTTATCTTTGTTCTTTGTACACGAGGGAGTGTTCCGGGAAGAGAACATTGGAGGGGAGAACAAATTCGAGAAGCGGCACGACGGATTCGACAGGCAAGGATGATCAAGAAACAACGGCTTGACATGACACCGGAAGAACGACAGGTACAGATCCAAACCAACATGAGGACCATGACAGTCGTTGGGAAAGATATTCACACGGGCCATCTCCGATTGAATTGTATCGGACAGTTCAATATCGAATTGGATGACGACAACACCAACATCGAACACCAACACCAACAACAGGAACAGGAAAAACAATGGATCCATGATACCACCATCAAAACTCTACCTACAGAGGATACCGAAGACATTGTCCTTGTAGAAAATGATAGCGAAAATGATAGCGACTCGGATTGTGATGATTGTGCCATGACCAACAACAACGACAACAACGACAACAACAACAATACCAACTCCATCTTTCGAAATCCTAACAACAACAACAACAACAACAACATTAACATCAAAGATGATGACCGAAGTACTACTGCCAAGACCGATATCATGCCCCTTCACAGTAAGGGAAGTGAAGATACGGCAGATACACTTCACGGATCATCGCCCATTGCAGAGGAGGAGGAAGATGTATGTCACATATGTTTGGACACGTTTGAAATCGGTGATGTCGTCATGTGGTCACGACGACAAAGACGATCACGATCATCATCCAAACGTCAATCCAAACTACCAGTAGGTTGTTGCAAAGATAGGGACGATTATGACACCACCCCCTTGGGATGTCGACACGTATTTCATCAAGAGTGTTTGATGCCATGGTTAATGGAAAAGAGAGAAAACGAATGTCCCTCTTGTCGTTCACCCTT
Source organism: Nitzschia inconspicua (assembly GCA_019154785.2). Lineage (NCBI taxonomy): Eukaryota > Bacillariophyta > Bacillariophyceae > Bacillariales > Bacillariaceae > Nitzschia > Nitzschia inconspicua. Next base: position 144,473 of record JAGRRH010000006.1, on the reverse strand, counting down.
TATCCTTGACAAACCAAACATTGACACATCAATGACCATCGAGGAAAGCATCAACACAAACACCGAACATTCCCACCATGAGGGAGTCGAAGTAGACCATGACGGAACCATTCAAGTCATTATGGGTGATGGAAGTCGGACCACAATCAACGAAACGGACACTGTCGATATTGAAGCTCCGGTGGTGAAAAATACATCGTCCGACGAAACCAATACCGATGACGACGACGACGACGATGATGATACCATGAACAGTATCGAAGAAGGATATTCGTATGTGATTGCCAAAGGATTGATCCAAAAAGTGCCCAACCGTTATGGTAGTTTGGCGGGCCCGGTACCCTTTCGACCAATGTCAAAACAGTCCTTGCAAATACAGAAGTAGTAACGACCCAGCCCATCTAAGACTATACTACCAATCCAATCAAAACCCGTTCAACTCTATTTCTCTCATACTTCAATAAAAAGAACAAAATCTATTGGAAATAGTACCCCTCCCTCTATTTTTTTTCAAAGTATCGTCTTTATTTTTTTTCGTTTTTTCTTTGTTCCCCGGAAGAAGCCCAATACTATATATCCTAAAAACAAAGCTAGGACGAAGATCGGCTGCAATCCAATACCAATCCTCTTGAGTAGGAAGCATTCTTGAAGCAGCATCGTAAAAGCATTCTTGGAAAATGAGGAGCTGATAAAAGCCAACATCCATCCAAAACAACAAAAAGAGAATAGTAACAATATATATAAAATATATTTTACTCGAAATAACTGTAATGAAACTGTCAAACATTATGATACACTGTACGACTTGTGTGCGGTCCGTCAGCTCCTCTGTTTTAAAAATTCGGATTTCCGACTGGATCCTCGTGGTTTTTCGACGAGGAGTTGATTATTGCCAATCCTTAATCCTGTTTCAATCTCTCAGAGCATACATTGTCCTCTTCCTTTCACCTACACACACTCTGTCCCCCATTTGCTTGTTCCGAAAAAAAAAAACTCCCTTTTGTCACCCACACTACCACCGATTATGATACTACTACGGATCGAAGTCATACTACTAAGCGGAAGCTGATTGTTTCCACACCTTTCAACAGTCGACGTCTCATGGCAGCTACTACTACCCCCTCTTCCAGATCGTTCATCAAGTGTCCGCTAGTAGTAGGGGGTATCGGGAACTGTCCCCAATGACTTGATTCCGTTCAATCGCTTGAATTGTTGGAACGTCGTCCGAGCCTTTCAGACTTCAACGTCTTCTTCTGAACAACTTTTTTATTACGGTTGTTCTGTATCTGGTATCCGAGAGCAGCTCTCATTCATTCGTACCGGTGTCATGATCGTCATTAGTAGCAAGGCATTCGTTACTTCCGTTGCTTGTCCCATCGCTGTTGTTGGAATTGGAACCTATCGTATCCATCGTATGCTGGGCAGTGAAACTGCGGAAACTGCTTTCGGGCATGGTACCAGCATCCCTCGATTCGGCTCCATCTTGTTGTTGTTGTTGTTGTTGATGTTGTTGTTGTTGATGTTCGGTACCTGACCCGTGCCGTAGTTGTCCCCTTCGTCTCCACCACACCTTGCTCTTGCTGTCGTTGTCATCGTCATCGTCGTCGTTTTTGGATTTAGCCTTGTCATTGCAACTTTGTTCTTCCATAGCCTTAATTTTGGATTCAAATCTATCGTCAAAGGCATGCAGTTGCACCAGCCCACAGTCCACACAAAAATACGATGTGTCGGTACGATGGGCCTGTTTCATTCTGCAAATGGAAATTTGTTTCGGAGTCAACGCTTTCCGACGATTTGTTGTTGTTGTTGCTGCTGCTGCTGGTGGTGGTGGTGGTTCATCGTCTGGAAGTGGCCGGTCCACGAGCAAGACATATTCGCGACAATTGGGACAATCCGAGTTTCGTAACAACCATTCTCGAACACAGGAATGATGAAAGGTGTGATTGCATTGAACATTGGACGACCACGAGACCTTGTCGCCGATCTTGAATTTCTCCAAACAGATACTGCAACTTGTTTTTTCGTCAATTACAGTATCTTCCTCTTCCTCCGAAGAACAAAATGATCCAGATTCAATGTCGTCATGATCGCTGCCGCTCCATGACATGGTTTGTTCCGATTCGCGGTTTTCTTTTTTTGGACATTCTTGTCGTTGTTGTTGGTCTGATCGTGCAGTATTATTGTTTCCCCGTTGTTGTGTTGTTGTTCCCTTTTCCGGAATACCCAATTTGTTCCACAATGCCGAAGCTGTCAAGACGTACGGACCCGTACAAGTACCACTCGATGCGCTGTTGCCGTCGCCATTTCTGACAGTTTGGTCCTTTGAAACAGTATCATTGTTGGATCGACAAATGTTGTCTCTACCTTGAGACGATGATTTCGATTGGCGAATGGTACATCCACCATAGAAATGTTGCACCCATTGACAGTCGTTGTCATGTATTTGTGCCGGCTATATATAGAGGGAAATGGGGAAAGGCAAATCATGTGTAAGAGAGAGAGAGAGAGGTTACAAAATGATTACAAAATGTTTCCGAATATTTTTGAATGGTTTCAAAAGTTTTGTTTCCGTACCTTGGTGACCAACCAGGCATCTACCGTGGCAAATCGCAATCCAATCTGTTTTTCAAGGGCCTGTTTGGTTTGTAATCGAAGTCTCAACCATCGTACCACACTTGGCAAGACAATGCACATCAAGATTGACAACAATACCGCAATGAGTCCACTTATGGTAGATATGACAATGACACGACGATGTTGATAGCGTTCGTATTTCTCGTGATGGTAGAATTGCAGATCGGGCGAAAATGTCGGCAATGATGATGGTTTCACAGTGCTCGGCGATAGTGTCATGACTGGTTCCATTTTGGGAGAAACAGAGATATTAGAATCGTCATTACTAGTAATGATTGGTTGAGATACAAGGTCAGTATTGGTTTTCGAAGGGAAAAAAGTTGGATGAAGAAATGTAGAAGGCAACGATGATTCGATGGCATTGGCAATGATTTGAGTGTCTTCGTTCTGTTCTGTCCCATCATCTACCTCTTGGTGGTCGACGAAAGGATACTCTTGGTTTGGATGGTTGTTGTTGTCGTTATTCTTTGTGGCAGTTCCAAAAATGAAATAGTCTTTCAACATCTCCTTGTTGGACGTTTCTTCCACCAAGCTATTATGGCCATCCAAAGTATTGTCGAACGTTTCACGCAATCTTGGCTGTCGTGGCCTTTGCTTCATGCTGACGATTGTTGCTGTGAAGAAAACGAAAAAAGAGATGAAGAACACATCAACTATTTGTGTTATAGTGGGGCTTGTTGTATGTGTCACAGGAGTAGCATTGTGACTGTGAATCACTGACAGTTGACAGTGAGAATCAGCAGCAGAAAGACAAATTGGAAGAAAAGAGAGAGAAGGAAAGTGTGGCCCGTCTTGTGACAGTTCGTGCGAAAGAGACTGTGCGGTAGAAGAAATATGTACGTCAATTATCAATTGTTGTATTTAATAAAAAGACATATGACTACGGTAAGTACCTGTAAATGCGACTTCGTGTCAAAACCTCAATGACGTCACAAGAAAACTCGAAGAAGACCGATACTGAAACGTATCATAGTAAGTCATACGTCGTTCTGTCGTACGGAGTAGATCGTGCTTTTTGAGATATGGTAGAAGATTCTCCCACATGCACGGAAGAAACGATCAATGACTGCACGACGATGTTGTTCGTGATACTGCATAGTAGAAATGATATGACTCAACAGACATTGTTGGATATCCCTCTAAAACAATGAAAAAAACACGGACAATAATTAAAAGAGGCCATTAGTTGCTCCGAGACGTCATCATGAGGATTTAGGTTTCTGACATTATTTCTGGCAATTGGCAGATTGTTCTTAAGTGCTCAAAGACCTAATCTAGAACCGTAGATCCTAATCAAATATCTGCAGTACCTAAAAGAAGAACATTAATTATTAAGCTACAACGCGAAACTGTCTCGATACCAATGATCTTTCTCCCTCAACTTTCAACTTGATGTAACGTATCTTCCATTCCAAAACACTTCAAATTTACAGATACTGTTAATAATTTGAAGGCGCATCTACCAAACACGTCAGAATTCAGAACAAATTGCTGCGAATACTCAATGGACCAATGGTACTCCGGAGTAGGTAACTATGGTCGGAATAATTTTTTAGGTTCTCACAGTCAGCAAGGGTATTTACTGCGGTTGAAGTACCGGTAAAGCAGCTGCTTGCAGATGAATAATAGCGTGGTAGTGCACTTACGTAGTAGTAAAAGTGTTCACAACATTCTAATCTCCGAATAATTTATTTTACATTGTGAACTCGTCTATTTTTTAAATAATCAAACAGTAGTATAATAATACATCATACTATACTAGCTCTCAATTACATCCTTCGATTTTTCATAAGATATATTGTCTACTAGGCGCAGGGTGCAGTAGCGGAATGCGTGAAAACAGCGTTGTCGCTGTGACCACTGGGAACGTCACTTGGACAGATTTCAAGTCGTTCCAGAGCCGTGTTGATCACCAGCTGTAGATCAAAGTCCGCCGGAAAATCCTCATGTTGAATGCCGTAATAGTCTCGTAGGGAATGAACTGTAGCAAAGACAACTTGGAAGCAGCGATGAGACGATGGTCGGCGCGATGCACGACTGTTATGGTTGTTATCGCTGCCAGCGATGCCCATACCAACATCCCGAAGTTCCATCCCGCTCAACAACAACCCCATGTTGTGCGCCACGCTTAAGATCAATCGCTGCGCAAGAATGACCCGACTGGTCCGACAGCTCCTTTCGTGCAGCGGTGGAGAAGTGGGAAATTCTTGATTCGAGACCCCTTCAAAGGCACACTGATACAGCCTCAGGGCCTGTTCCACAAGAACATTGCGAGACATGGTCGATTCGGAATTCAGCGATGGCTGTCCCTCTTTCATCAGCATAGCATTGTAATGCATAGTCGATGCAAGGTTGAAGATGAGGGCAAAACTGACCCATGTGTACCTGTCGTAGACATCGCCGTTGTTGCCGAACGGAAATTGCAAACTAGTAATGTCCAATGGCTGCAAAATAGCACCCTTTCGGTTGCTTTTGGGGAGCGGATTGCTGTAGGCTTGTGAAAGTTCCAGACTGTCAGCATGTGCAGGCATCTCGATGGACTCCGAACAGGAAGACGATCCGTTCAGACAACAAGTTGTCAGACGCTTCAACACCTTGATGCCTGACAGGAAGCATTCGCTTGCGTCTGAATATCGTTCTTCGTGGAAGTGTTGAAGTCCTATTCGATTCAACCGAAATACAGTACGGACGGCTGATGAGGAAGTGAAAGAACTTGTGGACGAAGAAGAAGTTGAGTGGTTCATGGTGCACATGGTGTTTTCGATTGTAGGTTTTGAAAAATTGCAATCGTTTTATTTTCTTCTTCTTTATGCTTTGTTCAAAAGTTGTGAGACAAGTTGATATCGCAACGAAAAAACGTATCTATGAATGCGTCAAAAATGATCTTCACAGTCAAAATTAAACCCTTTGGAAAACCCCGAATATTTTACAACTTCTCTAGTAGCTAGTCCTGAACTACCCAACTTCCCATTTTTTTCAAAAGTGGGGAGACTTGTGCCGATCTGTTGCGGTTGGTTCCTTCTGGAGGACGGAAGATACGACAGGTGGCGTGAGGAATTGTGAACAGGTTCGTTAAGACAAATTTGTCCACTTTTAAGGTAGAAAGGGACAGTATAGAGTGCAGTTTTCGCTTTTGTCATTGCCGGACAATAAGAAACTTGATCGTAATACCTATCCGTACACGGTATTCAATCCAACTATATGAGATGCCTTTGGCGAATGTTGCGACGTGTGAGCAGCCCAGGCGCTACTATCGAAATAAGGAGGGAGGAAAGAAAGCAGATTATTTACTTATTAAGAACAAGAAAGTGTCTGTGTTGGCGGTGAAACGGATGGAGAAGTGTGTTCTCCCTAGCGGCGGTAGGACAGGAGATAATTGCAATGTCTGTGGTGGCGGTGATTGGATCGAGCACCGTGTGTTCTCCCTAACGGCGGTAGTACGGTAATTACTACCGTAGTCGTAGTGGTTATGACTGTGAAATAGAGACGAAACAGATGAATTTGCGAGGGCCCACAAGGCTCTTGTAAAAAATTTACAGTTAACAATCAAAAAAAATATTATGACCTCATCAGAGTAGCAACATCCCAACAACGAACTTCCAAAACAAATCGGGAGGATTTTGGGAATGAAAACTCTGGCAACAATGATGTAGCATAATTGATTTGCCACTACTCTAGCTAGTAGAGCGATAGAAAAGGGAGAATGCCTCTCCTTCAGATAATATTTTATCAATTGTAGTACCTCGAAGCACCACTTTAGGAAGTCATTTACATTCAACCCAAAGAAATACTCCGAAAGGATAAAGTTGTACGTCTTCGTACTTTTCGTAAGTGTTCATTTCTGCGTCAGAGGATCATTCTCCTTAAGGTCGTTGTGATAAATGAAAAAAATGATAATGTTCGGAAGCATCAACGATTGGACGTCTCGAATCGTACTACTAATTAACACTGACAACTACTAAGACACTGCACTCGTCTCTATCGTATGACATATTTGGATGCTTTGCCAATTTGTGCCGAACAACTCCAGCTCAGCAATACCGTAGCCACGTTACTAGTGGCAATGGATCGAGACGTACTCGGAGTAGACTACGGACTCTCGGAACATTTTTAAAAGTAAAATACATTTTATTATATTATATATAATATCTGCATCAATCTCTGATATCGCACCTTGCTCTACTACGGTAGGTCTAGGTCGTAGAGTAGTAGTACCGGTAATCGTACTTCAGGAGAAGATGCACTTGCACATCCCGCATACCAACATCCGAATGATGGCTGGGAACTTGCTTGCTACGAAAAGAAGTTGGTTTGGTGATTGCTTTTCCTTACTGATGATGACAGTATTCTGCGATTTCTTCTTCAGGTTGATGTTTCATGTTAATATGAAATGCTGACTAACTGATACGACTACCGGTAGTAATATAAATTTATATATACTACTCGCGAGAAGTGTAGTAGTACCCGACGTGTAGCCTTTGGTGCAAGGGATCAATATATATAAATCAAAGAAATAATAATAATAGCAATTGCTGCTGTTCTCAGACGCATATTTTAGGCTACAAAGGACGACCGGCGCCAACAAAGCCATTTCCATTTTACTGTTGGCGCTGAAGAATGATGGTGACGGTGCCCATTAAAGAGTTTGGATATATACTAATAGTACGATTTGACGATTTGAACCATAGGGGATTGTTCGTCATTGCCGACATTTGTCGGTGCAGGAATTTATCCTCATTCGGGTCCTCGTCCGCAGTTCAGCACACGGATACATCCTGCCCCCACCCACCCAAAACGAAATACAAAGTCGTAATTGTTGGATTGAATGCTATTCTAGTAGGCTAGAGGTAGCTTGTGACTACCGTGCGAAGATAGTAGATAGGCTCCGTAGTTGTTTGGACGTTACTTCGTACTCGGAGTTCTTGAGACATATGAGGTAGGTAGGTAGGTAGGTACTCCCTGTCACTACCGGTTCCGCCGTAAAACATGGTTTTTTACGAGTTTCGACGGTTCATCTTCAGAGATTTTATGATACGTATTTCGAACCGTGTTCGCCGTCGTATCTTCACATTACGATGTACGTACTATACAACAGTGTGATACTACTTCCGCTACCTACCATAATAGGTATCATAATAGATCTTTTTTTCGTCGCTGCTGTTGCTATTGTAAAAATAACCTCAGTCGTAAAAATAATAGTAGTAGTAGTATAATAAAAGCATTATCTACTACTCCGGTATTATGCAACGACGTTGACTGCTTCATCAAATGCTTCTTCTTATGAGAAAAGAAGAGACAAAGAGAAGAAAAAGGGAATGATCGTTCTGTCGTCGTCGTCATCATCATCAAGCTATCGTTGTACTCCGAGTAATAGCTCTGACGGTCCCTATTCGGGATTGATGAACGTCGTATCGTTGTTTCTGTTTCGTTGGTTGTTGTTGTCCCTCCTTTGGATCGTTTCGTTCCAACAACACAATACCTTTTCATTGGCGTTTGGAACAACTTCTCGTCCACTTGTTGACACAACCAGAAACGGTCGTCACTCTACGGTGTCTCGAATACGAATGGAGCGAAATTTGGCATCCGAATCTACGGAAACTAATAACGGCATGTCTATGTCATTGACGACAGAAGAAGATACCGAAACAATCACAACAACAACAACAACAACAACAGCAACAAGTACAGCGAACACAGCCACAACCACAAAAAGTAATCCTTCTATGTTGTCACCACTTTCCGGAAACGACTTGAAAGAATTGGTGTTGGAAGCGTCTACTCGTGATGTTCAATCGACACTTGATCTCACGGGATTGGTATGGTTAGAACATATCAATTTGGTTGTGGGAAACGAACAACAGGCCGAATACTTTTATATACACGTATTGGGATGCACACGGGATGACGGTAAATCCTTTCATGTGAATTTGGGACAGCAACAATTCCATTTGGCAGAAACGAAGAAGACAGGTGACGATCGTACACAAGTCATCGCGGGGAGTATTGGACTGGTACTCCCATCCCTACAGGCCCTACGACAACGTCTCGATCGTGCAGTATCGTCGGGTATGTTGAAGGATACAAAATTTGCTATCGTACAAGATACCGATTCGGTTGTGACCGTTCAAGGACCATGGGGGAATCGCTTTTATTGTTACCAAGTCGATGAAACCGAAAGTACTTTACCACCGCCACTCGAAACACCTCAAAAGATGACCAATTTACATTCTACCGGTGGATTGTATGGATCCCGTATGGCTGTTCGGGGACAGCCAGGTATACGATTCATCGAGTTTGTGGTTCCCAATGATGGATCCATCTCTCAGATTGCATCCTTTTATCGAACCATACTCGATTGCACGGTCCAAGAATTTGTGAAAGACAACAACAACAACGACAACGACAACGACAACGATCCAAATGTAGTCACGGTCTCTGTTGGTCCGGGGGTACATTTGGTGTTTGTGGAGCAATCGGACGACGACCCCAACAGAAGAGACGTACTTTCAGCTGCCCTTGATGCGATGAAGGGTGTACATATTTGCGTGTATACACACAATTTCCAATCGTTGTATCATCGATTGGCAGAAAGGAATTTGATTTGGACCAATCCACGATTCGTTCATTTGGATTCGTGTGACACCCTGGAGGAAGCATGGGCCAGTCGGACGTTGCGATTTCGACATATCATCAACAGTAGTGACAATGATGATAACAACGACAACGACGACGACGACGACAACGATCCACAACAGCATCGTTTCTTGTATGAATTGGAACACGAAACACGTCCCATGCGACATGGACAATACCTCAAAGTTCCGACGTATCGACCGATGCTTCCTTCCTCCAGTATTGCTACCAAACCAATACTATCCTCACGAGTATTAGAAACCTTGGATCCATGTGTCGTGTTGATGCAACAATTGGTCGGTCGATATGCACCACTATGGAACACAAACGACGACAGGGGTGGGATCTTTAGTTTGGCACAAGGTGTCGTGTATTGGAAACCACCATCGTCTTGCAATGAAGCATTGCGACAGGCCCTATCGTCGGATGATGACGACGATGACGATGACGACAACAACAACAACTCTCTACTACACACGTACGGGCCCGATCAAGGCATTCCAGAACTGATCGATGCGTTACGGACCAAGATTTCTACCGAAAACAACTTGACCGATCACAAGGTTATGGTCACGGTCGGTGCCAATCAAGCCTACGTCAATTGTGTCTTGACGTTGTTGGATGGACAATCCCAAGCGGTAGTGTTTGCACCGTACTACTTCAATCATGTCATGGCCATTCAAATGGTATGTGGGAGTGATGCTGTTTTGGTGGGACCTACCAGTACCACGGGGATACCCGATTTGGAATGGTTGACCAACACGTTACAATCCAGTCCGTCCCGCATCCGACTAGTGACCATTGTCAATCCTGGTAATCCCACTGGAGTGTCCTTGTCCAAAGAATACTTACAACAGGTCGTCGATATTTGTCGTCAACACAATGTCTGGTTGATATTGGATTGTACCTACGAATACTTCACCCAACCATCGTTGGATCATCAACCATTGGCCACGTTTGGAGACGATCCACACGTCATCCACATCTTTTCCTTGTCCAAATCGTACGCATTGGCAGGATATCGCTGTGGATATGTTGCCATACACAACGACAGCAACAATAACAATGATGATGATGATGTTGATGATACGAACAGCGTGTACGACAACATGATGAAAATACAAGATACCATCCCGATTGCACCACCACGTATTTCTCAAATTGCCGCCTTGGGGGCCTTGCAAGCCGGCAAGGAATGGGTGTATGAACGGTACGGTACTTTGGACGAGAGTCGACGACTCATTTTGGATGCTCTCCGACCACTGGTGACGATGGGTGGGACGGGGAGTATGTATGTGATGGCACAACTACCGTCCACACTCATTTTACCAAAGGAAGAGAATGACAACGATGATGATGACGATCCCAACGAGGCGATCGATTTGAGAGTTGGTCGACGACTCGTACGTGATTATGGGATTGCCATCATCCCCGGCAGCTTTTGTGGTTTGGATGGTTGGATCCGTGTCTGTTACGCTAATCTGCCACCCAACAAATGCCGGATCGCTGCCCAGCGGTTACAACAAGGCATTCAGACTATTGTTCTTGCCAATTCCTCGTAGATTTAATATCATAATATTATTATATAGTGCAATACAACATTTTATTTCAGCACATTGTAAATGGAGGACGAAGCACACGTTGATTACCACTTTGATGAGTCAATTGGACTCGTTTCAAGAAAAAGGTGCTGAAACAAGTAAGGTACTGACGATGGTGTCTCTTGGCCAATACTACGGATCTGCTCTGCTCTCTAACTTCCCCAGAATAAAAAATATATAGTTGAGGTGATTGCAATTGTATCTACTAGTAGCTAGAGAGCACAGGGGTGAACATCTACGACTTGGTAAGATAATTTGGTACGACATACAGTAGTATAATTGATCCTGCAGTACCAGTACATTGTACGTAATACCCTCGTAAAATTTTGTTTGCTCACTGTCAATACCGGTAGTACTACAGGAGTCCCTACCGTATACCTGTGTCCCGTAGTACGGTAGATTACCTGTGGTCGATGTGCAAATGGAGGTCTGTGATACGCACGTCCGCTACAACATCAGCATCATTAACAGTAAACACATAAAAAGATCCCTGCCCATGATCAAAAAAGATATTATTATCTTCCGTCAGTTAGCTTTGCAAGTTCAAAGTCCTGTCGCCATTCTTTGTTGAATGGTGAATCGATATCATAGAGACAGTGAGAGAATCTATCATCAAGGAAGAGAAATATTACTTGTTGTTGCAGCAGCAATAGCAGTATTGGGAAAGGGCGTAAAGTAATATTTTCGACGATATATTTGAATAATAATTACTACTACAACAATGATGAGATATAGCGACTTTCGAGCCTTTTTACGACGCATGTCATCATCTCGATCTCCATCCCAGAATGGGAATGAAGCAGAAGAAGATGATGGTGATGATGATGATGATGGCGATGATGATCGAAAGATGGCTGCTGAATCCAGGTTAATCACAAGTTCCCATACTCATACTCATCATCATAGTCATCATCAATTATCGGATGACAACAAGAACGGAGGATCTTTTTCAACACCATCAACCCATGATGAGATTGCCTCTACTTCACAAGAGACTATGGCCACCGATATGGAGATGTTTGTAGTGAAAAAAGGTTCATCAAAGAGACGACGACGACGAAAACAAAAAACAACGACGACGACTCCTCAAAAGAAAATGAAACATAATCCTACATCATGGCACGCTACTGACAGTCACGTCGACGTCAACAATGTTGGCAAGTTTCGAATGAAAGACCCACCTCCTCCATCAGTCGTAGATGACACTTTCCAACAACCATCAGACGATGATACCCTACGCCTGACAGGAAACGAATTGGTACAGTTCCTCGAAAAGGGAGATTATGATTTACGAAACACACCCAACAATCATTTGTTTGGATGGAACCTGTATCGGTTGATCCAAGATGCACATCAACACGGATTTTCCAATTACGTACATTGGTCCGACGATGGAAGACAGGTGGATATTCCCTCCCGAAAGGACTTTGTGGGGACCATTTTGAAACATTGTCGCTGTAAGGTTCACACCATCGAATCGTTCCGAGCGGCACTCAATAACTTTGGATTCCGATGCCATATTCCTGGACATGACACGGCCAGTCCCGCCAGTTTCTCCCATGAGCAATTCCAACGTGGAAAACCGGACAATGTCCGACACAATATTCATCATCGATGGTCACCAATAACAATGGCAACAGCAGGAACAGCAGCAGCAGCAACAACAACAACCAACAATCATTCTCTCTCTCGACCAAAATCGACACACACCAATCTTCAAGATGAACAAGACAAACCAAAATGTGACATACCATCAGAAGAGCCAACAACGAAACGACTTAATCGGGAGTCTTCTTCCCATTCACCTCCAACATTGCATGTAGATGTCAATGCGCTTGCCAAATGTATAGAGAATCATCCAAACGGCACAAAGAAACCACCATTACATCGATACTGCAACGGTACATACGACGACGAATGCTGCCATTGTGGTGATGCTGGCAACCTCATATGCTGTGACTATTGTCCTCAAGTCCAACATTGGGACTGTTTAACCAATCGATATCATATACAGTCCAAACCGACTCGACAGGAGGATGCCTTTTTATGCGAAGACTGCATGGACAAGGCCATCCGATTTGTGGCCGAAACGCAAGTGGTAGCTACCTCCCGGCAACCATACTCACCAAACATGATAACATCTCTACCCTTTCAATTGACGGTAGAAAAGGGACGGTATGATTTCAACGCCGGGTCCAATTTCGGAAAGAACATTATTAGCATGTTGGAGGATGCCAAGCAACAAGGATTTGAATTTATTCTTTCTTGGCGGCAAGATGGACTTTCTTTCGAAATTCATCATCGGCCCCTGTTTGTGGAATGGATCCTCCATCGACGATTTACAGTGGGTGCATTCCATTTTTTCGGTACCAAGCTACGTGACCATGGCTTTATGAGAGTGTATGTGATTGAAGACGGCATGGACGATCGCGGATGGACGCATCCGTACTTGGACGTGGAACGACCGGAACGTGCCAATGATATTTGCAAAACGAGTCAAATGTCCGCCGTGGAAAAAGAAAAATACAAAGAATGGAAGAACAAACACGGTCATTACAAAAGAAAGGACGAATTAATCATCACCAAGGGCCCTGTGGCAAAGGTCGATGCCGGCTGTAATAAGTCTCTGTCTCGATACAATAAAGGCCGTCATCAAGATGTCTGTTCTATATGCAACCATGGTGGCAAACTATTACTTTGTGGCTGTTGTACCAAAGCCAACCATTACGCCTGCGTGGGACGATTCTATACCATCAAGAATCGTAACCCCAACGACGACTTTCTGTGCTACGATTGCTTACAAAAATCAACGAAAGAAGTTCCCACCGATCCCAAACCCAACTTACCGAGTCAAAAGTCGCGCGGTACCTCCAAACCAGTAAAATTTCGGCCGACCGCTGCACAAAAGAAAAGGTACTGTCTTCGCGATAAAAGCGTCGGATTCGGATCTGCCCTTTATAATTTGCTGGAGGTAAGGCCCATTGTTGGAAAACAAAATGCCCAAACCTGCACTCTCCACAATACTCATCATTTACCTTATTGTGTTCGTGTATGATAGGATGCTCAAGGTCTTGGTATATCTCATTTGGTATCGTGGTCGGAGAGTGGTAATTCATTGGTTGTACACAAGAAGGATGAATTTCTCGAGCAAGTCCTCAGATATCTCGCGTCTGAGAATTCAAAATGGTCCGATTTTGGCTCCACCCTTTGTCATCATTCATTCTATAGGAACAAAAACAACATGACGGTATATGAATACTGTAATGACATGTTCATTCGGGGGAAACCAGAATTGGCGGCTCAAATCGGGAGCAACAAACACGCCCCAAAAATTAGCTCTCCTCCCAAATCCACCCAATCGCTCAAGTCCTGTCGAAAGTCGACGCCGGTAGTAAAAGCAAAATCTCCCCGTGTTCCGAAGAAATACACCGATGCGGAGCTTGACCCGCTTCAAGCGTTGAATAGAATATCATCCAACCAATTCCGACTTGATTTTCACGACGGCTTTCCGCAAGCCCTCTACAGCTTACTCAACGAAGCCGCGAGTCATGACAGCAAACACAATGGCACTGGACTTGCTGAAATTCTTGGGTGGCACCCAGATGGCTCGACATTCAAAATTTACCGTCGAGACCTGATGGAAGAGTTGTTGGAAAAGTGCATGAAAGAGCCCACTCCCTCCGGCCAACGCTACAATCTCTTTTCGGAAACGTTATCTCGATTTGAGTTCACACGAACAACATACAGGAACGAAGATTGCTGGTCAAACGATCTTTTCCACCGAGACGACAAGGACGCCCTCGAATGGCTTCAAGCCAGAGCCCCACCCAAATCCATGTCGGAAAGCTGTTCTTTCGAAGAAACGTTGGAAAGCATGGGTGATCTTCCTTTCTTGGAACGACTGCATTATACTCTATCCAATGCAGAAAAGTTTGGCATTGATCATATCCTGTCATGGGAGGAGAATGGAACATCATTGCAAGTTCACCACCCAGAAGAACTCGAGGAAAAGATCTTGCCTTACATTTCGAACCAAAGTTCGTACTTTTCTTTCTGTTCGTGCTTGAACCGATTTTATTTTAGCAACCGCTTCACGGTACTTGGAAAAGGAAGCTATCAGCACCCATTGTTTGTTCACGGAAAGCCGGAAAAAGTGCAAGAGATAGAACCACGGAAATGATGTCATCCCCGTTAGACTAAGTTCTTTTGTTTTTGAAATGTGTTGTGCTAACTTTCAATATTATTTACCTAGTGGCTGTTCCGTTCCCTGCTCTCAGTCCATTCCGAATTTGGGCTCTTCTTTCTTCCGACAAGGCCGATTTCGCAACCGTGACACCGGCGGGCCTGTGACTACTACCACTGTTAAGCTGTCGAGCCGAACTGGATGTCGTGGCGGCGAGATTCCGACGAGCTGCCACTCGCTCGGCAACAGTGAGAGGGACCTTTTTCGCTCCGTTGTCGACACCATCAATGGAGGACGCTGAGCTTCTTCTCGTTACGATTGGCCGACCAGTAGCTTTGACTGGTGAGTCGTTCATGGAAGCAGTCTCTTGTTTTCGTGCATTCCGAGCTCGTTCCAACAGTTCCGATCGTGACGATGTTTTTCCTGGAGAGGTACGAACCTTTTCATTGCTTTCTTGGGCTTCCCTTTGTCGTACTCGTTCTGCTATTCTTGCTTGCAATGCCGACGAGATTCCGCTGTCCTCTTTCGATCCATTGGAGGAAGTTTTTTTGTTTGAAGTTTGGTTCGGAGTTTCTGTCGGTGTTGGTGCGGGTGTTTCCACGGTTGATTCTATAGTTGTCTCGGACGATTCTGTGCGCATCTGGGTCTTTTCTTCAGTCTTTTCATGTGAGGTGGAGGAGGATCCAGATTCAACGGGCTGGTTTTCTCTTGAGCCTGGTGCAACCAGAGACGATGCTTCCTGGGACGGAGGAGAATCCTCTGACTGGTTTGGATCATCCGTGCCGTCCACTTCTGGATCCTTACCGGCTTCGTCATCCGCCACCGCTTCTTCCTCTTCTGTTTCGGCAGCACCATCATAACCGTCGTCGTCATCATCATCATCATCACCGTCATCATCATCGTCCGCTGCTGTATCAGCGAGCTTTTCGGCGGCCAATTCTTGCTGAATGGCTTCCAGTTCTTCAGGTGTCAACTTGGATCGATATTCCTGTAGAAGTTGTTCTTGTAGAGCAACCAATTGATGGTACAGTTCCTCCAACTGTTGCTTGTATTGTTTCATCCTTTCAATGTTTTCCTTTCCCTGTTGTTCGACTTGGATGGCTTCCTTCTTGAGCGTCGGTATCATCCCATGGAACATGAAATCAATCATTTCTTGTTGAAAGGTCCGTACCATGGTCATTTGTCGGTCCGTCATCCATTCATTATGCTGAGCCCAGCACAATTTTGCTTGTGCCGTGATTAGTTTCACCTGTTCCTTTTCCAACACGAGGGACGTAACGGAAGAATCGTCACCGTCGCCGTGGAGCTCGTCCGACTTGTTGTTCACAGCGCCGTCAACTTCTGGCAGAAATAGTTTCTTGTATTCACCGAGTCCGAGTGGATTAAGCTTGTTGTATTGTTCCTTCAACCACAAGTCTCTACCAATGGCATTCTTCCGACTTTTAATCTCATTTTGTTCCCTGTGATACTCTTGTATCTCGGCTCGAGTGGTTTGTCGCTGTTGTTTAATCTTTTCATGCTCCTCATGAATCAACTGGATCGTCCGTTGCAAGATGGGATCGTCCTGTTCGAATTGTTTGTTCAGTTGGTATTGTTCGTAGGCTGCCGCTGCGGCAGCAGCTTGCTGCTGCGCTTGATGTGATACATCCCGACCCAATCGGATGATGGACGATTTGCGTTTTTGAAGAAAATTCGATACCGATGCGATGCGGTCTTGCAATGGAACGGTTGTGGATGGTGCTGCTGCTGCTGTATCGTTAGGATGAACGGTATCCTCATTATCACCACCACCTGCAGTACTAGTCCCATCCTTGTCAGCTTGGTCTTCAATCGTTTGTTTGGTAATCGGTTTGACAGCCTTATCGTCATCATCCTTCAAGGGGGCAATATTGGTTGCAATAGAAGCAGCATGTCCATCATCGTCCGAGGACACATTCGATCGGGGAACATTCCATCGAGCGGACTGTTCACGAATGAATTGCATGATTGATATTGAATGACACAACAATGATTAAGAGTCTTTGTTGTGGTGCCGAGGAGAAACAGTTGTGGTCAATAATAATATTATTATGATGTTCTCTTCTTCTACTACTGCTGTTGCAGACAAAAGAAGAGGTCGTGACTGCACACTACTGTTTGATATAACTTTGCAGAGAGAGAGAGAGCGAGAGCGAGAGAGGGGGAGGGATGCACACAAAGAGAGAGAAATCCTCCGGTGTATGTTGTGTTCTGAAAACAATGATGACTGAAGAGGTCATTCTCCTACAATGACCAATGGGGCAATAGTATTCTATTCAGAGAGTCACGGGGAGAAAATGGGTGCAAAACTGGAAAAGATGATAAGAATTCCCCCGCCGGGCGATCTTGTAAGTAGTCACGGCACAATCCGGGACTTCCGACATCTTCCTTCTTTCTGAGGCCTGTGACACAAAGATCACACCATAGAGAAAAACCAGAGATCGAGTGAGAACATTTGATGTTGGAGGAAGATACACAACATCGTCATCTGTAAAACATCAAATCAGTGGTTGTCACGGAGGAATTACTCTGGACGCACCATTCCTTTTCTTCTCTAGCAGCCAACACCTGGTTGGCCTTCTGTCGGCGTGTCGGATCAACCCAATACGCACGAACATAGTGCTTTTTGTTTGAAACCACGCCCCCCATGGCGAGGCATCAACCCTTTCTTCGAGGGAAGACGGTGGATGGCATTAGAGTGGTTTTGACGCACGCTGACAAGTTCCAACACAGCCGGCTATCAAGTCGCTCATTACGAGAAGAACGACATGTCCAAAATGGATCCTCTTTTGTAAGCGGTGTCTTAGATGACATATCCGCCAATCCCATGACATCAGCACGACTTGGTCCGTCGTCCACACTGTCCCCTTCAGCCATCATCCCTCCCGATTTCAAACCATTTAACAACATCGACGACAACTACAACAATAGCAACAACGACAGCACTGGCTTTCAATACACCCGTGTCGATACCATTGTCACATGCGTTCTTGTCGTCTTGATCATTTTGCTTAGTATCAACTTGGCTGTCTTGATGTACAAGCCCATTCGGCGTTATGTTCGACGGCGGTATCGGAACCTGGACCATGTCCAGAAAAAACGAAAAGAGCGAAGGTATCAAACCATTGATCAGTGGCTCGTCACAAAGGTGAGTAATAAATGATAATTCATCATCATAAAGCCGAAGAAGAGAACCAGTGCACTTGATTGTTCCACTGCTTTCCTCACCAACATACATTTCTATTTTGGAAACTCCACAGACGGTACAACCACACGATGCTGTTTGTGAAGCCATTCAACAATTGACAACAACAATTGGGAACACAAATGTTAACGATTGCACAGCCAAGTATACAAGTCAAGATGGAACCATCGGATCGTTTGTAGAAGTTATTTTAAAAGTTACCGACAGAGAATCTTCCTGTCCTTACATTGCCACTTCTGAAAATCCCAACCGTCTATTAAACAACGTGCATCTGTTATGCGACAAGATAGAAGTATCGTGTCGAACTTGCCAACTGCACCGCCAATCCAACGACAACAGCAACGACAAGAAAGCAAAGCAAAAATCCTCTTCTTCTTCGCAAGAGACGTCGGAAAGCAGCTGCAGCAATAGCATCAACAGTGACTTGGACAGTGACGAAGAACGTTTGTGTTGCAGTATTTGCCTCGAACGGTTCGTTGCTGGAGATAAAGTTTCGTGGTCTCCCAGCCCCAAGTGCTGTCATGTTTATCATCATGCTTGTATACGAGATTGGTTGTTGCGCAAAACGGGATGTCCGTATTGCCGTGAAACTGTATTGCCCGTTGATCGAGCCCTGGTATCCGCGCAAGACTCTTCAACCTCAACAGTAACCACTGCCACAAACTCAGTGACTGACGGTTCCACGACCGCCACCAACACCGCGGTGACAGACACTGCCCCAGATCGGTTTCGCTTCACGCGATCAACTGGAAGAAAAACTGTGCAACGCAAAGCTTGCCCCACTCCAACAAGCGACTTATCTATGGAACAACGCCATAGATTTCGAACGACCTACTTTTGTGTCGATTGCGGGCTGGTTTGTCTGTCAGCAGACAGAACCAACGAGGAGGACGAGGAGAAAAGCGACAATCCATCATGAGATCAAACTGTAAAAAAATTGTCGCTGCTCTTGGAAAAGTGTTGTGTCAAACGACAGTAGTCTCATAACTTTACAATGTTCACAGTTTTTGAAAAAATACTTCCTATTATCTTCAATCGTTTCTCTCCTGATTGGATCACCTTATCGAATTCATTCATTGAGTCATATGAGAATAGTCGACTCTTT
The DNA here is from genome assembly GCA_019154785.2 of Nitzschia inconspicua. Lineage (NCBI taxonomy): Eukaryota > Bacillariophyta > Bacillariophyceae > Bacillariales > Bacillariaceae > Nitzschia > Nitzschia inconspicua. Next base: position 125,094 of record JAGRRH010000006.1, on the reverse strand, counting down.
TCATACTTCAGCAGTTATAAAAACACTACACCTGTTGTCGTTCCAAAGGTCTCCCAAAACAAAGACCGTGCATGAAGTCCCTGCTGTACCAACGATTAAATCGTATTGAAATGTTCCATGATGGCTGTTACAGAGGACTTTTTCGCCATTTTCCGGTATCAATTCAATCTATTAAACAATTAATATCACGATGGGGGGATAAAAAGCTCGTCGTAACTTACAATTAAATTGTCGGACTATTATTATTTGTCGAGATGCAATCATCAAGTGGCCATCGTAATATTATTGTCGAAGTATACCGCGACTTTGAAGAAGAATTAGGTACGAGTTGAAGAAAGAGATGAAGGGACAAAGGGACATGTTCAATTTTCTTTTTACTGTTTCATGTCAACTCCATTTCCTCACTTTTGTGGTTGTTTCTTCAATGAAGGCATGCCTTCCACGCCAGTTCACATTAACAAAATTTGAAGGCGCATTCATATCTCCACTTAAAGCAGCATTCAAGCTATGAGAAAAGGAAGAATTGTTGCTGGATCGAATAGTTCTTCGGTGAGAATGCCATATTAAATCCTTCTTCCTTGAAACCATCTACATCATATTACTTCAGAGATAATTCGATTGATATCATGATTCTTACCTACAAAAAATGTAAAAATGTTCTTTGGTGAGTTTTGGATCATTAAATTTCTCCCGCCTCTCCGAGACTTTTCGTTCGCCGTTTGCGTTCACATAATGGTCAATTAAATACTACGTATAAGTTGGAAAGGTAGTAGAGAAACGATTCTCACAGTCAATTCGTCGCCATGCTGGGATGTCAAATCATTCACCACGACGTGATACCTTTGAATTCATACAACGACGTGAGAAATCCTGTTGGCATTGATTGGTTCCTCGCCTGATTAGTTCGTGTGTGGCAAGGTGATTTTGTAGATTTACATTTACTGCATATTCCATTCTTTGCACAGATTTTTTTGTATGTATCCAAAAGGAAACTTTCATGAGACCTGCAATCCAAGAAAGTTGCATGTGGAATAACAAACAAGATGCGTTAGGGTGGAACCAGACAGGGATCGATCTGTTTTACGCCCAACGATTCGATGACGCCACAATCGCGTTTTCTCTAGCCATTTCTATGACGAAACAAGACGCTTTGGAAAAAGAAATAGAGAAAGCTTTCACAGGAGATGAGGTTATGGGCAGCGGTATCCTGGATCCACCAATCATCATCCAAATGCAGACCTCGCTAGAGCCATTGGTGATCCAGGTGCAGAATTGGAACCCATCACAGCAAAAGTCTGAGCAGCATCTTGTGCTGATCACATCTGTCATTGTGCTGAACCTGGCAATAACCAAACATTCTTCGACGATTGCACTCTTGGAGGGGAATTCATCATCCCCGCATGACTCCGACCCCCATATTCAGCGACTATGGGATTGTGTTTGTCGTCTTTACGAATGTGCTTCGGCGTTGTTGGACGAGTATTTGCAACGAGCCGAAAGTGGAGCAACAAGCCGAGACCAAACTGATGACATCGCGGCCATGATACACCGATCTCTCAAACTCCAGTTAATTCACAACATGGCCCGGATTTATGAGCGTTTGGAGCAATCCAATATTGTTGCACGTCGACTCTACGGGCGGATCTTCAGTTACATCGTCAGCATGAACCTAGTGTGCAAGGACAATCGTCCCGAAAATGCTCCAGAGATCGCGACTCTTTTGCTTCCGGGCTTTCCGTTGGATCAAATCATGGACTCATTTGTTCAAGGTCTTGGTATTTTGAGTCCAGCCGTAACAGCTTCTGCTGCTTGAGACCAGAAGAAGAATCGACTTGAATTTTGTTAGAACGGGATGTTAATGCAACAAAAATTGCAATCTTCGTTCATGGAATGCACAGAGCTAATATGCTAATCTAGATGGAATACAAAATTCACCTGTAAACAATATCTCTAGCAAACTAAACGGCTTGTCATGATCTGAGGAACTAACAGTAAAGAATCCACAAACAATCTAAACAGTGCAAAATCGTCCCAGCGGTGGCACAAGCTACTGCTTGAATGAATTCTGACTGAGTTGTAGTGGGCATGCAAAAAGGAAGCATTGTTTGACGCCCTAAATCATCTTTGGACCCACCGCCTCCCTTTCTGTCCAAGAATGGCCTTGGTTGTGTTCGAAGGTAGCAACGGGCTTAGGTTTGGTTTAGATCTCGGATTTTCTATCATCCCTTTTTTCATTGTTTGGATTTTCTGCCGGTATCTTTCCCATGTGTCCTATGAAGAGGCTAAAGGGCATGAGAGGGTACATTTCTCCATAACTGTGGATTATGGGAGGGTGTTGTACGGTACTATATAAGATAGTAATACAAATTATGAAGTGTCATGGTCTAGGGTGCAATTCCGTAGCATGATACGTTTAACCTTTTAACAGATGTATTCCATGCAAGATCATCATCAAGATGTCATCGGTATGATTTTTACCGCGGTTAATTTATAGGCGATTTTGAGCAGAAGTTCCGTGACTTTCAAGGTTGGCGATGAAGAATTCACAAAATATTTCACACTTACTGATGGAACTTGCCCAAAATTCTCGCGGTTTAATGATTGTCCAATTCATGTCCAATTCATCGTCGTCGACCATCATTTGGGCCGGTACTGTGGCATTATAGGGCCATCGTTTGCGTTGCTACCTGAAAGTGAAGCTCCGCGGTCGATCAATGAGACGGATGATTTGAGCTGTCGAATTTCTTCAATACATTTGCGGTTGCATAACGTGTCACCGATTTCCATGAGCATTTGTAAAGAATTTCCATTTGGTTACTGTTAGTTTTCTCCAGTGATTTGGAAAGCTGTTCATGCACTGCTGTCATCGTAACCATTGCAGTCGTTCGCCTTTTCAGCCTTCTGGCCGATGGGTCGTGGAATCTTGCTGCCCATTAGTGGCCCAATTTTGGTGGTGATACTCTTGCCATTGGCTTTCTGGTTGAATGCACCAGTGACGTCCACAATTTCTTTAATGCCCTCGTCGTGTGGCATTGGATCAAACTTGTGGCAACTGTATCAGTAGAGAACCCGAACAGACGTTTGAAATGAGCAGTGAAGGCCTCTGAAGCAAAATGCATAATTGGGCCACTATTGGTGGACAATCAGCGACGAGTTTGTAGAAAGGGATCCAAAGGTTCATTTGTAGCTGAATTTTTCTCATGTATCGATTCATTAGAGCCCCTGGAGCCCTCATCACTCTCTCCTGCACTTCCTCAGCCTCGGCATGTGGCTCATCAAATTTTGTTTTAATTCCTCACCAAAATAGTTCCATCTTTTGGTCAGTTCCAGTGATCGGGTTCAACGTTATATTCACATATGCTATGCACAACATAAAGTCCTAAACGGGCGCAAAATTGTTTGGTCGTGACGCCATGGTGTGTCGCTTGATGAGGAGAGTTTAGAGAGTAAAAGACTATGACACAGTTATGTGGTGACACTGATGCAAATCACAACAATGACAGGGCGATGAAGTACCGCTACGCCGAGTTCGTAATACTGTATGATACCAGGTACAGGTAGAGCAGCTGAGTACCGGTACTACCGGTACCTTACCGTACTACTGGAAGTCGTAGAAAAGGACGATGAAAAGGCGGGCCAAAATCTGATCGTTGACTCTACGATGAGTTTGCTCGACGAACAGCTTCGTTTTTATTACGTAGAACTTACTCCGAGTACTACGTCGTATTGGTGAATTTTGTGAATGATCAAATTTGTGGTCGCGAATCCGAATGCGTCGTTGGATCGTTGAGTATTAGTAAACCCAACACTAACAACAATACTTGAGAGGAACAACGAAGGGCCGACCATCGCGTGCGCCAAAACTTAACGACAGCGATGATCCACTTTTCGTCCAGAAAAAATTTCGGAAGAATGCTTCATGCTATGATACGGTACCTCTAGCTACTAGCGATTGGTATTGACGGTGACATCGAGACGATCGCGAAGTATCTCACCGATCTTCCAACGTCTTAACTTTCGACGAAAGTAAAGCCCGTCGTCCACCGTTAGTATTGGGAGTGTATTAATAACACTGCTTGCATAATGATGGCGTCTCTTGGTGCATCTAATCCGAGTGGAAGGTTCAAACTTTTCGAAGTTTTGTGGTTTATTTGCGCGATACACGAAAAAAGTTCTTTTGAAACGCATATTAGTGCAACTCTAGAGTGGATACGTCATTTTAAGTTTCAAGATGAGGGTCTGCAACCAAGGTCTCGCGCTCCTTCTCTTTCTAGTCTCCATTGTCAATGCTCAGATTTTGGAACAAGATGACGCTGGAAACGTCAACGTTGAGGGAGGACTCGCTTTCGAGGAACAAGAGGACGCATCGGCGAACCGGACATTCGAGAAGGCCTGGATCTACTCCTTTTCAGAAGAGACTACAATATCGGAGAGTATTGAAATCCAAGGCACCAAATCATTCATTATTGTTTATCAGGAACCAGACGAGAACGATTCTGAAGTCGCAGAAGATATCCTAGCCGCAACGGATGAAGCCGTCAAATCGACCGTGATTGACAATGGAGGAACCATAACTCAGGAATTTAGCGCTGCTTTGAATGGAGTAGCGGCAGACTTGACTGCAGAAGCCATGGAAGCATTGATGGAACAGGATGGAATTGCATACATTGAAGAAGATATCCCCGTATACATTTCAACTACCTGGGGGCAGGATCGCATTGATCAGCCTGGTGCACGAAATGGTTCCTACAAATGGAAGGGTAACAAAAATGCCGGTCAAGGAGTAAACGTCGCCGTAAGTTGTTTCTTGACAGTGTTTCTACTGAAGCATGATAGATTGCTTACATTTGCTTTTCTCTGATGAATTTCAATTTCCTTGCGCAACTCTTTGACTGGCACACTGTAGATAATTGACACTGGCATCCGTTCCGTCTACCTACAATCAGGTGTCGCACGGGAGAATAAGCACATGGACCTTGTGGGAGGCTACAATGTCTTGTCATCTGATCGTAATGCGTGGAATGATTGTCACAGCCACGGCACACATGTTGCAGGTACTGGTATGTGGAACACTCAATTAGAATTGAATACGAAGTTTGAAAAAGAAGACAAACCGTCGAACTAACTTGTACCCGGTATTTCTCACCTTTTGCAGTTGGCAGTAGAGAGTATGGAGTCGCTCCGGGTGCCATCATTTGGGCCGTAAGAGTGTTAGGCTGTGATGGGGGTGGAACCTCTTCTACTGTTATTGCGGGAATCAACTGGGTCGTACAGCAAAGAAACAACAAGGGTGGAAAGTGGGTGGCGAACATGTCTCTTGGCGGAGGATTCAGTCAATCACAAAACGACGCAGTTAAAAAGGCAAGAGATGCAGGAATTCTAGTGGTCGTTGCCGCAGGGAATAGCGCAGCTCCTGCTTGCAATTATTCTCCAGCAAGTGCCAGTGCTGCCATAACAGTTGGAGCAACAGACAGTGACGATAGACGTTCCTCTTTTTCAAATTATGGTTCGTGCGTGAACATTTTCGCACCTGGCAGAGGGGTCCTGTCTCTCTCACTCAGTGGAACTGCATCGAACCCAGGTACAAGCACAAAATCAGGAACATCTATGGCTTCCCCTCATGTGGCAGGAGCAGCTGCGATGTTTTATCAGAACAATGGATCTGCAACGAATGCACAAAATGCTTTGTTTGCAGCTGCGGCTACTGGAAAACTCTCGAATATCGGGAATGGTTCTCCCAACAGGTTGATACAAGTACCATTGACATTACAGGGAGCGAATCCATCGCCAACTCGGGCCCCCACTCCACGTCCCACACGACGTCCTACTCGGGCCCCCACTCGACGTCCCACACGGGCCCCAACTCCACGTCCCACACGACGTCCTACTCGGGCCCCCACTCGAGCTCCCACCCCTCCCACTAGAGCCCCAACTCGAGCTCCTACTCCACCCACACCAGTTCCCACTCCAGTCCCTACACCAGTACCAACACCAGTACCGACTCCAGCACCAACACCAGTACCAACATCAACACCAACAGCAGCACCAACATCAACACCAACCGCACCACCAACATCGACACCAACAATTTCACTCATAACTTGTGCATCTGAAAGTGGCGAAACACTGGTAAAAGTTGTTTTGAAAACAGATACATTCAGCAGCCATGATAACCATTACACCCTCTGGAATACAGTCACTGGTGACATCGTACTGAGCAGATCCAAGGGGGCGTATGATGCACCGGTTGGAACGCTTTTCGAAGACCAGACATGTCTTCCAGCCGGTGACTACCGCCTCGTATTTTACGACGATCCCTTTTCCCCTGGACTGTCGGACGGTCTGTGTTGTGGTGGATACTTCCAATTCTTTATCGATGACGTCGTGCAAACAGGCGTTTCGCAATCTTGGTCCCATGATGATGCCCCCTCTTCCCTCGCCTCGTCTTCTTTTGAAGCCGTCACTTATGACTTCACGATTGTCTGACCCCCGGTAGAAAATGTGCAATAAGAAACGTGGTGGTGTGTTACAACATCCATGGTGTCATCGACTTGCAGCCATTCCGATCATTAGGTAGTTATTTTTTCAGTTCGATGTAGATGGATCGCTCCTGGGAATTTAGTAGTTTCACCGGTTGTGCATCCAACAAATGTTTCTACCTTCCTACTACCTCGCCTTTGACAATTTCCAATTTGGTATGGTTCTTGCAGCACGGATGATGATGTTACGTTGTTCCTGTACCGTTTGGAAGGGCATCGGACGAAACGGTTTCGAGCAATACAGACGGACCAATTTTTTTAACCAAATGACATGTTACACGTGGTCTCTCCATACCGACTTGTGCTGATCTTTTTCAAGGAAGATGAGTATTACAGGAGTATCCCAGTTCGGCATGCATTTGTTGCCATTATTTGTGGGAAGAGCTGGTGGGAGAGCCGAGACAAGACTGACTGAGTGTGAAGCAATGGCATTCGCTGGACCGAGGAGCATTGGTGCGGCTGTAAAAATGGGGAACTCCTACTGCGGTAATTATGCCCCACACTTGCTACGGTAGCAAGAGGAGCCATGGGAGGGGTAAATTGCAGCGACTGGAGGTCCAGAAGAAGGGGTTTCAAGTTTCAGGGCCTGTGGAGGACATGGTGGAGCTTCGTTCGTTGTTGTTTATACGACTTCGTAGTTTGTTGTCGATGAGGACGGTGTCCATTTTCCATCGTAGTATTTGCGAATACCGTAGGATGGATGTTGGAAAATTTACAGGACGGGTAGCTCTCTACGGTATCATAGTACGGTAGAGCATTATTACGGTGATTACATTGGTAGGTAGTCTCCATGTCTCCATGTGAGTTTTCATGACTGTGGGAGCTTCCATGTGAGCGTCCATGATAGTTGTCGTGAGAAGGGCCTCGCATCCGTGAGCTTACATGAGCTTACGTTTAACTGTAAACACCTACTTACCTACCGGTAGTACGTATGACGTAGCACGCGATCATGATGACGTTGACTGTGAAAGAAGAAAAAGGAGCTTTCCCCCTTTTTACTCACACGATTAATATACGGAATTACGTATTGGTGGTAGGTACAGACATGGTTCGACGGAGAAACTATTGGAACTTGCGGTTGTCTTATTCCTCAATTTTAGACCGTATTTCCAGTTATTGGATATCATACTACAAGTAATTCGTATCTTTCTCATCACAGAGGAGAGAGGTACGGAGTACTTACAGTTACGTTATTACTAACTGTAAGTAGACAGGAATATTGAGAAGAGAATTGGACAACCGTACAGACGGACGAAATAATACGTAGTAGGACATCCCTCCCTAGTAGCAAGAACTATGATACCATCCCAGTGACCGTACGAAAGATGACAGAACTCTCTACTAGCTAGTAGAGCTTATTGCAAGATTATTTAATCTTGAATAATCTTGTTAAATCATTTGAATGGCAGTGTTTCATCAATATGTGAAAAAAATGGCTCAAAAACTAGCTTAACATACAAATTCGCCAGCGTGCATGCATTTCAGGGATGCGTGATCACTTTATCCAAGGTGTGGCAGAAGCGTCGCTACTCTTGACTGGTTCCCAACGAAAGCCAATACTTTGCAACTGTGCAAAACGTTTGGCATTCATACGAGATCCCGCAGCAGCCTTGTTCTTTAGGTACATGCGAATGGCACGCTTCTGTCTCTTGCACCAGTTAAGTAACCGATCGTTGTCCTCCTTCGAACCGAAGAAAGTAGAACAGCTGCTAGTCGGAACATTGCAATGCTTGTGGACATTATAAAAGGCCTGGAGTCGTTCAAAGTTTTTGTTCCAAGCGAGATCGTGAAAATCCCACTTGAAACCGACTTGTTCCAGAAGCTGGACGCGGGATGTTGTCAAGGTAGATCGACGGCCTTGCTTAGCACGCTTGAACTGATGACGCTGTCTTCGAACCCAGCCAGATAGGTTGGAATCGAATTCATGAGAGACATCTGAATGGCCGTGTTCTTGAAAGAAAGTTGAGAGCTGTTGGTAGCGATCCATCCATCGTTCTTGCTGATAATCGTAGATGTGAACTACTTCAGATGTGACAGTAGAGCTAGCAGACATTTTGCTGCTGTCCGAGTACATTCTTGAAACGCCAGACACTGGACAGGGGATGTTGAGAGCAGCATAGCTCAACATTGAGTTGCGATTTGACTTCCATCCAGAGTTAGATGAGGTCGTTGAAGATACTTGCTTCGTGTCCAGCGGCTGTAGAGCCATGCAGTAGTCGTTACAGTTTTTGAGAAGATCCTGAGATAGACAAGAGGATAGTGGAAGCTCTGGTACTCGTTGGATGATACCCGAAATAGGATTGGGCTCCAAACAAGCCAAGATGGTCTCAATATCAGAACCTTGATAGTGAGTACTGACTCTGTTAGTGGTGGTGACAGCTGCGCTTTTCGCACTGATCGATGTATCAAAGCATTCAAAGGACGGAATGTTCAGATCACCCGATTCGTAATAATTCCCTTCTGTGAAGGCGTTTTTCAGGATATTGCTAGTAGTATCCCGAGATTCATTGCTAGTGCTTTGTTTCTGTTTCAATAAGTCTATGAAATCGGCACAAGCTGAAGTTGTACGACGAGAATCGTCGATGCTTGAATTCATTGTAAACATCATTTTACTGTGGTGATTTTGCGGCTTGAGATCTCGAAATTGTGAGAAGGGAGAGAGAGTTTATTACTTCGGAGGTAGTATTTTTCCACAACTACTGAAGAGGGTAGATGTGAACGTGCAGCTGTGTTGGCAAAAGACGTGGAGGAAGCATTCCTCCGGATATTTAACCTGTGAAGAATCATCAGGCACTGACTGGATATATTGCCTGACGATTGTTTCGCGAACGTCGGTTAATAAAAAGCAATGGGTGATCGATTTTCCCTTTCATCGTTTCGTATATTTAATATTTTTTCAATTCTCCGAGAATTCCTTTTGCAAAAGAATCGAAAAGCTGTTGCACACATCAACAAGCGAGCACAATCAGCCAAAGATCGAACATCTATGGCAAGATGAGAGCGTGGTTGTTTTTCCGCAATGCTTGACGATCCACGAGAACCTTCTTTCAAATTCTGTTTTGTAGATTCCAATAATTATGTGTGGCTGCAACACTTGCGTGCTACTCCTAGTAGTAGAAACATGGCTGAAATCCGGCAACCTTAAATAACGAGATTTAACTTTGAGCAACGACGGACGTGGTAATCGACAAAACACCTACCCTACGACAAAGAAAAACAAACACTTCCGTCTCTGACCCTCTAAGTGTGAAGTCACATTTTATAGCCCCCGATTCATAGTCAACGTCGTATCTATGGATGAATTTTGAACACCATTTTAGCATAACATTATTTGTCGGGATGGGAGTTTGATGTGTACAGGCCGCTCCAATAAAATCTCACAAACAAAGATCTTCATTCATTCATTCTTTTTGCCGAGACACGTGTTTGATCAATATCGATGCACCTTGGTGAGAACTGTATTCCAAAATGTTTGCTGTCAATTTCCTCCCCGAAAGTGGAGAACAAGCTCGGATACTCGTCTCATGTCACGAACAGTCTTCACTGACAGAGTCTCAAATTTGTGGTTAAATTTTGTTTCGTTGTTAGGGTCATGGATGATGGTTCGAGATAGGATGCTCAATCCGCAAGGCGCAGGCTTCCAGTCGAGCTCGCGACGACATTTCCGTCGCCTGTTGTTGATGAGCTATTGAGAGCAGCTCTTGCAGTTATATATTCTTCATCCTCTTTCACATTTCCTACAGAAACGGCGTCGCGTTGGTTTCGCGGTTCGTCACGTTTTGTTATTTGCCGCAAGTTCCGAATCAATGTAGGCCTTAATAATCGAGAAAAAAAAGGACGAGACTCGGAACTACTTTCGGAGCCTCGGGCACGGTTGCACAGACTATCATTATCCTGCTGCAACTCTTTTTCTTCTTCAACGATCTCATACATATCCATAAGACGAGACTCCATTAGCTGCCCCACAAGTTTCCGTCTTACACTTCGTCGTCTGTAATCCTCCAGTTCCAGCTCCGCCAGATCCACCGCGACGTCGCCTGTCAGCTTTTCCCCGGCATCCAAGTTTTGTCGCAGCGGAGAGTACACAGTCTGACTAGCCACCGTTTGGCAGACAGCAATGCCATTTGGCGGGTTTTCGTTTGGAAGGAATCCATGCGGATGACGTTTGTGGATGTCGTCGATGCGTTCTCGGATACCAGAATATGGGGGATACCAAACGTCCTTGCTCAAGTCCGCGTACAAAGCATCACTGGCCATCAGCTCATCATATAATTTCTTCCAACCTGGGTCACACAAGACCCATTTCGGATTCAGAGGAAAGACAAATCCTTCTGCTATCTTTTCACTCAAGATTGACTGCAATTCCTGGACGTTGACGTATCGCCAAGGCACCGGCTTGAGTGTATCACTAATCAACAAAAAATTGTCATCGATCTCTTGTGGGAAGTAATAGTTGAAACATTCCGAACCATGTCGAACAGCACCAGTATTACTGAGGCGCTTCGCAGCCTGTTCCATTATACCATATGATTTTGGATCCCCAAAGCCATATTCAGGGATTTCGGGCCGGAATCCGTTATGCGCTTCTCGTTTCAGAATTTCTAACCACCGAAAAGTCCATGTATCGGCTGCTGGTGATTCCTTTTGTCTCTCTAAAATTGATTCCACTTGTTCCACACACCACATCATGAGATCTTCTTGTTCACGCGGCAGATTGCATCCAAACCAAAGAGCTTCTCGTCTCCATCCCATCAAGAAACCATCGAAATCGGAGACGACTGGAGTAACTGTCCCATTTTCCTCATATGCCATGACCAAGTACAATGGATTCAGTGCTTGCTCCATGGTAGCCGCTGTCTTTATGTCATGGTTGTCAAGATTGAGTTCTTCAGTAAAATCGCAGCAAAGTGATTGAACGACCACAGGCATGGGATGTGGTTGCGTGACGGTACTGCATGCAACACGGAGTGTTATCATATTGGCATCTTGAAAGCCTGGTGTCGATGGCCGCCCTGTTTCTGTGCCCGTCCCGTCTCTACTAATGTTAGCATTGGCCACGGTTGCGTGCCAGAATAACCGTTGGGACACTTGCAAGCCGTACCAGCTTTGCTTTTGGTACTTTTCGATTTTCTTCATACGTGACGGTATTTTTCTTAGCAATTTCCTCCTCTCCTTCGAACTTTTTGTACTGGTGGCATCTTGTGGTTGCACTGCTGGTTCGTTTAGAGAGGTTACCGTGGACGACATGTTTGAAACGGATCCCACTGTACTCATCTCCATGGAGGACGGCGAATCATTCTCACAGTCAGTCGTTTCCTTGTTCTCAGTCTCAAACGTTTGGTGATTGGTGTCGGCATCTCCCACCAACCTCTGTTGTTCTTCATACTGTTCCAAGAATGATTGTAACGTTTGATAAACAAACTCTCGTTGAGCTTTTGATTTGTAATAGATGCGCATATCGGCACTCTTTGGCAAGGCTTGTATTTGTTTCTTGTGGGAATTGTCGTGGATTTGTAGAAATGGAACATAGGCGGACAATTTTCCTTGTTTGGCAGATTTTCCTTTGATATCGAGTCCCTTTCCGACCCCGGTTCCCTCCATCATTTTTCGCATAGCTTCACGACTGCAAGGTCGCCATACAGTCAATATCGACGACCGATCAAACATGTTGGCTAGCAACTGTGCTGTGGATGCACTTAGATTGGCTGCGGACTTTCGGTACAACAAGGGATTGTTGAAGGTGGTAAAGTAGGTGTTTTCGGCAGCTCCAGTGTCGATCGTGTTGTTCTTGGTGTTGTTGTTGTTGTTGGCGGAAGAAGAGCATGCCGTCGTCGCGGTTGTGGTTTTGGCGGCAACGACCGCAGCTGCCTCACGATGCAAATGATACTGACTGACATTTCGATCCAGATTATACGAATAGTAATCTTCATCTTTTTCCGTGGCAATACTATCGGCACCTTCTGTACAAACCAAATTAAAGAAGGTCAAAATCTGATAGCGTGGATCCAAATGATAAAATGACAGGATCCATTTCTGCACCTTCAACTTCAGCTCTGGACGGAACTTGGCACGGGGATTCATGGAATCGGGAGGTAAAATAGAAGTCGGTTTGAAACAACTTATTCGGAGCTGTTCTGTTCTAAGTATGTGCAGGTAACTGAAGTCTTCTTCAGCTGCACAATTGTAACGACCATGGGAGTCAGATGTAAGCCTCCTGGGACCAGCAAAGCGAATGTTGATTGGAGGAAGGGAAAGATGTCTCTATGAAACTTGTTTCAGTTTCGTTTTGTTCCTGTGAAAGGTCCGAATTTTAGTATCTTTCTGTTCTTCAGATTTCTTTTTGAAGAGAAGCAACTCGATCCAAAAGAAGTAAGGGTTAGGGTTATGAAAAAATCACGAATGAGACGACTGCTTATGACTGTAAGTACTACTAGTCGTACGAAGGGTTACTGTAAACTGAAAATACGCGGAAGAAGGCCAGTGCTGCCAATATAATGTAATAGATGCCCTGTGCCGAATCATCACAATTTGAAATCCCTTGTTCATCTTCTCAGCAATGGCTAGACCAACTTCTTCCCAAAGTTTCGTATCAACACCAGAAATCGCCCATCGAGTGGCTTTCCCATGATCCACCATGGTCTGGAGCTATGACCATCATGTCACAGGTTGCGTTCTTGCGGCTGCCCTTCCACAAAGTCTTCTATTCGACATTTGGTGACTACTCTAATTGACTAATGTAAATGGAGAGGTTGTCAATATCTAAAGTGTGATTGGTACTTCACCCTCTCCTTCTACCGATTCATACGGCCATCCAATCTTCTCTTTGGGCGAGAAACGAGAAACGCTTTCCTGCCGTTGGTGTAAAACGAGTCCATATCCAGCACACAATCCACAAGGACACTTGTTCCTGAGTTCCGAGATCGATTTCGAACAGAAAGTGAACGGGACAAGAGGTTTTACGATCGTAAATCTCCAATCTACCCGAGCCCTTCCCAATGGCTATAGTTGTTGATGATGGAACGGTATTGCCACAATGTCGAAGACCCGAATCACAAGACGACTACGACATTGTTCATGATTTGCTTATCGTTCGTTTCAAATTTGTATCTGTGGTTTCAATAAGTTGTTATTGTGGAAATATTCCCAAGTCCAAGTTTCGAGCCATGACTTGCGTATTACCCGAATCAGCAAGTCATCCTTTACAATCACAAAATGCCAGATACAGACATTATGCATGACCAATGAGTGAGCCATCGCCAACTGTACGGATAACACACGGATATGCCACCCACCTTTTGCAGCATTACATTACGCCCACAACACTGTGGCATATCTTCATGGTATTCATATTTGGAACTTGTGACAAGAAAGGGTGCCAATTTGGTTGTGACTGGACATGCCTGGGAGTATGGCTGCCAAACCTACTCTCATTGTCACCTGGCTTCTCTCTCTCTCTCTCTTCCATTTGATTTAGATAGTCTCAGTAGCAAATTGATTTTATCTTCGTTTCCTTTTCCTCCTCCATCATTATTTCATTTTATTGTCCGAGTCCGTTTGTTGTATTGTCGTTTCTTTGGGAGTTCCTAGTGATTTCTTGTTGCAATTGTAGCAACAAGTCGGTAGCGCTGGTAATATGCTCCTGGATTTCATCCATATTACGTTGTTGCGGGTGTAACCGTGTATTTTGTAAATACTGTATCCGTTTCAAGACAAAGGCTTGTGCTTCTGAGATGGTAAGTTCGACATGAAATCCCATCCCGACATGTACCAATAACATCCTACCACTGGATTTGGATGCTTGACAAAAGATTGTTTGATATCCCAAATCGACCATGGTAGTTGTAGTAGAAGTGGCAGTTGTATCTGTCATATTCAGTTGTTGTAACAGTTGTCCCAATTCCTGATAATCACGGATCTCTTGCCGAATTCGATTGGCGGCTTGTTCGGCTATCAACAATTGCGGCTTGAGGACATTTTCTACCAATCCAGCATAGTTGGAAAGTTGTTGCTGAAGTAGATCTTTGTTGAACACACTGTCTTGGTCATCATTCATCATGATTCCTTGCGGGTATTACTACTGTTGTTGTTGTTGTTGTTGTTGTTGTTGTTGTTGTTGTTGTTGTTTAAATGTAAGAATGTAAGGATGCAAATGAAAATCCCAATCGGCGTGTGTCCAACGATGGATGGCTTCTTGTGACTCCTAGCTAGCACGAAGGAAATTTCGACGATCGATGACACAGAAATATGTAACGGCAAAGACTTTGATTGTAATGTGACCGCTTGATGATTGCAATGTCTGGAAGCAAGTGAAAGAGGGGTGCGTTTTGTATAAAATCACACGACAAACACGATGATGAATGATGGTCGACGATCCTTTGTTCTCTGTGTTGTGTGTTGTGTTGGTGTATGAGTTTCGTGGTCGTCGCAGCATCTTCATTTTCTCTCTGTAAAAAGGAGGTGAATGGATCCTGTCGTACAGGTACACTTTCTATCTACAATAGATACGGTACGATTGTGCACTATGGTACGGTAGTAGTATGGAGTTTGTTCGCTACCTAGCACCACAAGGTAGGCTGCATTTCGTACCTTGGGGCTATGTTTCCTCAGTTTCCTCTACCCTACTTTCTCCCTACGGTAGAGTACGGTAGTACCTACTACCGTACTAGCTAGCTAGCTAGAACGTAAATTGACTCTATGCAGATGAATCTCGAACAAAATCGAACTATTGTACCACAGCACATCACAATGAGACCGGCCGCTCCTTCTGCCGTAGTAGTTTTCACACCATCGGATCGACATCATCATGATTGTAGCACGATGATCTTCTAGAGTAGAGAGGCAAAAGTTGGACGGCCTCTCCTTGTCGCAAGTTAACTTGTATTAACGTAAAAACAATATTCTTCGTGTCTGTAAGTGTAGTAGAGTGTGTGTGTGTTTAAAATGGAAAAGACCTCTTCTTCTACTACTAACTGTAAAATGAATAATCAATGAACAATCACCGTTCTCCTGTCCGTCTCCTCCCTGTTTGTGTGTAAGATGTTGCGGATGTCGGTGGTGATGTTTGGTATATATATAAATATATCAGTTACATGCCCGCGGTATTGTACCGAGACAGTTGCATAGTAACGGTTCCATCGACACTTTGGGTGACGGTTTCCACTTGGAATCCTTCTTGGGCGGACGTATCGACCAATGTATGGATGGCATACTTCTGTTGGACCTTTTCCATAAAGGCATCGACCGGCATGCTTTGTTGCCAAAATTGCAAATCGGCTACCAGTTGGTACGTTTTGCCGTCGTAACAAAAGGCGACGTCATAATTGTTGGCTTGCGGGATGACAATGTCCGCTTCCATAGTATTGCCTTGATATCCACGTGCTATCAATCTTTGATTGTCCTCCTTGTTAGACGACGACGATGTTGTTTGAATGTTTTGGATTCCCAAATCTCTCAAGGCCTTCAACAAGGACTCCTTGTTGTACAGTTTGGTGTTGATACAAGTAAAGTGACTTTTCAAGGAAGTACTGCTGCTGACACCGGCACCACCACGTTTCGAAGATTTCATGGAAGAAGGAGAAAAGGCATCCACGCCAAAAGCGGCGACCAAGGCGAACAACGTATAGAATGATAATGTTATCTTCATCTTTGATGAAAATGCAGCTGATTAACTACTGGAAGGTAGAGGGATGTGGTCTTTTCTATACGGGTAGCAAACTACCGTACTGTAGAGTAAACAACCTAAAAGACTGGCAACAACGTCAAGTCAAAATGTGTGTGTGTGTGTGTGGTTTTAATCTATCTTTTTTCTTTTTCTTCTTTTACGAAGTACTTCTTTTCTTCGATAGAGACCATGGCAGACACAAGCCCGGCATCAACATCCCTCTATGATACACGTACTCTCCTTCATTTTTTCGAGAGGAGAAGAAAATGGATCAATCAGAACAATCGTCACAGCTGTTTCCTTCTCCCATCCGAAAGGATTCCGAACATCTGATTGGACCATGGGATTCACGAGAACGACGTCACGACAAAAATTCAACTACTAGTACGACGTAATAAGCATATGATATCATAGTCCAAGAGTACGCTAGTGCGCTGCTACCCGATTCGGTATCATACGTACTTTACAGTGGCGCTGTTGTACAGCGGTCATTCCGGTCACCATTTTTCGGATGCCAGTTAGAATTATCACAGCAGGGCCTGTACCTATCCCAATAAGTACCGGTACTTAATTCTTCGAAGTAACTGTAGAAAGAAAATGCCCTTCTCTGACTCTCTTGTCCGAATGAATTTTATTGTTGACTGTGTATATTCCCTGTCATTGAAATACAACACCCCATCGTTCTCTCATACGAGTTTCCGTGACGAAACTATAAAAGGACCGCTACAGTGAGATATACATCTGCCGACCTGTGCTCCACTGTTGTGTAAATGTCCCACTTCTTGTCCAATGGTTTGACTTTGAGAATGTGTACCGCACATCCTTTGAATCTTCCCTCCAGCACAGACCGACAACTGCCGTACGGCGGTTGCCGCATTTGGGAACAATTGTGATTTTCCTACCCGTCGAGTGTTTTCGATGTCGGATGTCTTTCTCCTCACGGCCGGATCGCCAACTTTCGAATAACTTTTGGCCGTATTTTGTAACTGTAAAATCAATACCTATTCGATTCATGTTGAAGTTTTGCATCCAAATTCCGCATCGGAGAATGTTCGCTTATTCCCCAACATGCAACAAAACGTTCCGTCCATTCAGTAGTTTTCTGTTGCCAACTATCACTCAGAACTGGAAAGAAGAAAAACGTCCTGAAATGAGAAATGGTCTTCCACGTTTATTATCTTTGGACAAGTGGACATGTTTCCAATTTGACTGCCAATCCAACCGGGCCATGTCCAGCACCAGTAGTGATTCCAATGAAACAATACCGTCCTTCTGCAATTGACACTCGGCTGACTTCTGATGCCATTTCTTCCATAGAAATGTCGATGCCCACAACGACTTTGTGGGGAATCATACATTGGCATTGGCTCCGTCCGACTAAACAAGATAACGACGATATCATGCACAGGATAGCAGTAGTTTTTTGTGTGTGTCCACCCTGCTTGGAAGATCTCTTCCGTTGCATTGATAGATCGTCTGTGGATACTTCGTTGGTTAGGTAGGTCCACTCAGGGCTAGGGGTATATTTGAATACTGTTTTTACATTTTTTTATCCAATGCAAAGATGGAAAAGCGTAGATAGGAATGGGGAGAGGGAGGGGGAAAATATGACAATATGGCACGAAAACAACGACTGAAGCAAAGTGATGGGAAGTAGTCTGCGCACGTCCTGGCCAGTAGTAGAAACACACCCACAAGAAAAACACTTTTCACGTGAGATGTCTAAGATGCTTTGAATTCATGCCGCTGGGGCAAAACCACGATCCTTGAGAATCAGAAACAATGCATTCTTCAAGAAAAATGCAATGGATTGGTCATCGGAGTTTCTGTCCTCGTTTGACCCAATGTTACCAGTTCTGCTTTGATGATGTTGAAAAAGAAAGATACGTCTCAACAAAAGCTTGCAGCACGCCTTAAAGTTCTCCGTGTCATCTAAGGTAGCATAACACTGGCCCAAATTGTTCAAAATAGCCTGTACCAGCAACTGCAGCATGTCTGGATCGATGATTTCATGACGCAGTTCTCCATGTAGACTCTTGTAGGCCAAACCGTACAAGACCAGGGACTTTGACAGAAAGTTTCGTGTTCCTGTGACATTGCCCTCCCTGGATGTAATGGCCAGAGAATGATGAGCCAGGGCAAAGTTAAAGATCAACATGGAAGAGAGTATCGAGAACAACAAACAGGGTTCACCATCATTCCCGTCGCCTTGCATCATTTGCTGTTGAAGCGACGCCTCGGCGTCGCTGAGCAAGATCACCTCGATCTTGAAAAGTTTTGAATAGACTGTTGAATCGACGAAAGAATCAATATCTGAGGCCTGGTTGTCCATTTTTGAAGGCATTACCTGCAATGAGATGCAGAGTTCAAAAACGGTAGGGGTGCCTTCTTCGACGTCAAGACATTGCTTTAGAAAGGCTTTGGTAGTGCTCACGGCCTCCTTGAGACTATTCACTGCTTCGACGCATCTTCCTTGCTGGTAGAGTGATACGCCCTCGTTGTTTTTATGGCATACCGACTGCAAGGCTCTAGCTGTCGCTGCCGAAACGAATAATCTTGTTCCATGGAGGGACATGATGATCGTATTTATATCCTTTCTTTCTTCCAAACAGTTCGTTCCCTTTAGGCAGTGCTCGATGTCGTTGCTTTCGCCAAGTGTCTGCTACTACGAGAAAAAGTTGGGACGGACGAAGAAGTAGGATACGTCGTAAAAGGCTATTTCATATACAAAGTGACAGCGACACTTGGAGGCGTGATGCTTTGCATCGCTCCGATTCTACCGCTTTACGAGGTATGTGTCTATCATCTTTTGTCTTCATTAATGTCTTCTGACGCATTGGGGATAAGTTGACGTGGGATCTTGCCTCATTAAAGGAACAGCTTGAAGCACGAATGACAAAAATTAAAATTTACTCACAGAGTTAAGTACCGGGAATTAGTGTATTACGTACAACGACGTACATAGTACCTGGTGACAGTTGGCATTGAAAATTGTCGAAACAGAACAAAACAGCAGCAGCATAGACAATCGAGGACACAAAACAGCACAGACAATCCAGTTGTCGTCGATTATATATATATATATTATTACAGTTAGTTAGATATATTATTACAGTTAGAAACACCGATTGTGTATTATTATACAGTACAACTGTACGCTTACGACGTATCATATACGATCGATAGCTTCAGGTAAAATTTCTTCCACGTGTCAATCAACACCATCAAGCCTCTTCTGTTCGTATGATATGTATCCTCTCTTTCCGAACAACCAATTGCACCTTTATTCTTTACAGATACTTCATTATCCTACACTTTTGTACTACGGTATCATCACACATCCACATCTCAGGATGTTGAAATGGGAAGGACGGTAAATGGTAGTTGTAGCAGAGATCCAGCACTAATCAAGTCTTGTCCTTATTGATATAACACCCAAGATTTGCATCAACCACCACAACCAGCACAACAAGAAATAATTTTCTCTTTTCTGCAAGAAGATGTTTTCCATGACATGTTTGATGGTACTACCATTGTTGCTATTGGTGGAAGTGATCGTTGTTAGCTCCTCACGACACACTAGTAGAACAACAACTCCCGTTCGAAACCTGCAAGTTCCATCGAACAAGGCCGTTTGGGGGATTGGCACGAAGGCAGTATTAACCAAGGAGACGGACTCTTCGTCGTCGTCTTCTTCTTCTTCTTTACTTGTCTTGTCGACAAGAGGCGGGAGCAGTACAGCAGCAACAGCGGTAGAAGAAGAAAATATCGCCGTCGTTGATGCTGTAGAGGACGAAAACCACGACGGAAGTGTCGTCGATACAGATACTGTATCGTCCGCAACCACCACCACCTACCATCCAGCAGCCACTGCTGACAACGATGATGACGATGATGAAGAAGATGGTAAGGATACTGATGATGACGACAGCACTTCTCCCCCCAGCAACAGCAATGATAATAATATCATGAATACACCCGTCAAGATCATCTTTACGACGAATTTACGGAATCCAATTTTGGATCAGACCATGGAAACCACAACACTTCGCAAACGAACCTTTGCCGAATTACGAAACACAGTGTCCAAACGATTGATTGGTAAACCACCCGTTGTGGCGATCCAGTTCATGTATCGAGGAAAATTGTTAAGGGATGATATGCTAGTTGATGAAATCTTTGATCATGATGACGACGACGACGAGCAAGACGATGACAACAAAAACGCAAATGATGACGATGTTGATAGTGACGACGATGAAGCCATGGACAGTCGGATTGTCACACTCAACATTGTCCCTCCCGTCGACGAACGATTTGCGGTCGAGTTGACACCTAAACTGTTGTCCCGAGACGAACTGGATGCCATGACCACTACCCTGGTGGACGAGACACAAATCTTGTCCACGTACGACCTGTTGGAGGCCTACTTTTTGAATCAAGCCTGTTTGGCACGCAATGCACAATTGTTGATGGATCCCAATACTGCCGCTACTACTACTACTGCTACTACTTCATCGACATTGTTGCCCATCGAATTGCAAGACCAAGCCAAACGATTGCAAGAGGAATGGAAGTCCCAATTGTCCCCGGATGTATGGGAATCGACCGTCATGGCACCCATTATCACTTCATCGTCTACCAAGGATGGCAAGGACATGTTGGCTAATATCAAAGAAGAATGGAAGGGACAACGGTATCGTAGTGGCAAGGGTGGAGTCGTAGTACAACTCAAACAAACACTACAAACCAATTTCAATGTCGTACGTACCTCTACTGGATCATGGATTTGTGTCTGGACGATTGTGTGGTCGTGTATTCGTTGCTAACTTTCTTCATTTGTATCCTTCCATAGGATTGGGTCGAAGCTATCCGGACATTTGTGTTGTTCATCGTGTTTGGTCTGTTTGGTGGCAAGAGTGCCTTGTCGAAATCGTTACTCATTTTTGGGGGCCCCCTATCCATCTTGTTACAAACACGATATTTGAAAGTATGGCTCAAAACGTTGTTTTATCTCCTCATGGACCCACCTCTCATATTCTTGAGTTTGTTGGCAGCACCGGAACAAACCATGTTAACCTCAACATTGGAAACAACCGCATTTGTCGAGTTATATGGCAAGCCTCGTGCAGGAACTACAACAACAACCACTGCCTTGACCAACCACAGGACAGTACCTACAGTGGAAGACGACGCACAAGAAGAAAGCGAAAATGATGACGACGGATACGAAGTTTCAGAAGGGGAGTACGATGACGACGATGAGGACGATCAGGACGACTAAACTAAAATTCGATATCCACCTACTTGGTAGCTTTTCGCAAGAGAGGGTAAGAAAACACGCAATCATCAATTTCAGTATACCACATGTCTTGAAAAAAAAAAGAGCCCAAGCTTCCGTACATTTCGAAATCTCATTGTTATTCCCCGTAGTTAGTTCTGCCTCTATCTGGTCCGCCACAGTGCTACAAAAAAAGTGCTTGTAGCTGCATGTTTACCTAGTCATATGAAGTCAATCATCAAATGCTTTTGGAATGATCAGCAAGATACATGAGGAGCGGTCTTTATTGGACGAAAGACTTCCGTCAATTGGGCGGAGGCCGGCCCTCTGAAGTGGTGTTGCGATTTTTTTTGGCATTTGCGAATGATCATCGGCTCATACGTTTCATGATAGTTTTTCGAGGTTTCTTACATCGGTCTCCAGGCGAAAGTGATTCTCCACTGTGGGGTATAAATAATGTCGCTGAGCTTGGAGGCAACATTTGGGCTGGCGCTCGTGAGAGGGGCTCGAATGCATCTTTGATGGCCATTTGTGGTTGTTTATGGATGCATTCAGCATTTGGACAAGGAACGAAACCAAAGTGGCTGAAAATCATTGAGATACTGTTGGGACGGCCGATTTTGGGATTTCTAAGGAATTCATTCCACCCGGTGTTGACACGGCACTTCAACAACCGAACCATCTAATAATGTTTACGGCCATCTCAAGAGTATCTCCATGATTTTCAGCCACTTTAGTTTTGTTCCTCGTCCATTCCTCCCAGCGTTGATAGGTCACTTCAACCACCGTACTAACTGCTAATTTTGGCGGCCATTTGTTTGCCAGTGATGCTCATAGCATTTGGACGAGGAACCAAACGAATTGATAGTAAATGCCCAGGAGACATGGTCTTTTCTTGGATGATCGTTGGGCGTTTTTGGGCTCAATGAGAGATTCATTTCTCCGTCCAGTAATGGGCCATGACATTAGTTTTTTTCCCGCGTTTTGGTCCATTTTCTTTCATCTTCAATCTACAATACCTTCCACGATGGATGAAGTCTGACTTTCTCTCTTCGTTGTTGCTTACAGGACATGAATCATTTCCCGGTTTCTACTCCCTGGGATTGTAGGATTGTACTGCCATAACGGCTTTCCTGGAACGTGCCATCGATTTGGTGACGGTGTTTTTCAATGTTTGAACTGTGGAAAGGCATAATCTCATGGGGTAATTGTTGGATGGATAGAAAATCTTTGTTACTCTCACCATGATTTGTATTGACTGTGACTGTGGGATGATTCACAGTGGGGGTGTAGTGTCGTAGTTGGTACTCCATTAGTTCTTTTGGGTGTAGGGTGAGCATTGCGTACGTCAGAGTCATCCATCCGATCATCACATACGTATGACGTCATGACTTCGTATGATACCCCTTTGCTCCTCACAACAACAACACAGCGAAGAAAAATATTCGTTCGGAATGGTTTCTAATGATGAGTATGTTGCCGTTATTCAAGCTGATTACCAATATCCGTCGCATCTTAATTGCATCGTGTTACAGCTAACAGCTAGACTATGATTCCCAACAAAAGGCTCGTACGACGCATCGAGGATGTGGCTGGTACATAGTTGATTGTCTGGAAATTTTGCGGCGATTGTCTTTCTGGATTTGGCATCGTGTTGGAATGCCTTTCACATGGGACATGGGATGAACGGGAGAAAGTGCCATATCACTCAAATTATTGGTCTGTCCGTCCGATATCTCTTCTTTCTTCTTCCTCCTCCAACTCTTCCACCACGATTACCACCACAAGCAACAACAGGCAATTCTTCCTTTCCGATGAATGAATGCATCCTCACTCGCAAGGATTACGGCATTCCCCTTTGTCATGCAGCCTTTTCTATATTGATCCAAATACGATGCATCGCTGATGCAATACGGAAACGATAGATTCCAGTACCATTTACAGTTAATGGTCTATTGGTTGTCTTGCGATTGGTGGAAATGGTTGTTAGAGCCATGGAGACACTTCAATCATCGATTGGCAACCGATAATCAAGCCATTTCTCGCTTCGAGGAATCGTTATCACGCACCTCAACCACTATGCTAATTGCTGACTTTTGGCTGCCATTTGCTTAACATTGACCATGAAGTTTGGACGAGGAACGAAACCAAAGTGACTGAAAATCATCAAGATACTTTTGGGATGGAAGATAGCGGTTGGACAATCTTTGAAATTCATGCGGAATTCACAGTCAATGCTATCAGTGTCGACCGAGCACTCCATCCAACGTACGATCTGCTCTCTCTCTGACGGCGATTCGTTTATCATTTTTCATGAACTTATTCGGACGAGGACGCTGAAAATAAATATGATACTTTTGTGATGGCCGATGGCAGCTGTCACAGTGTCGAGCGAACACTCCATCCAACGTGCATTATCTACGATCTTTGATGGCCATTTATTGATGCGCACCTCTTTTGGGCGACGAATGAAACCAAAGTGGCTGAGAATCATTGAGATACTATTGGGATGGCCGATTCATCCCCGTGTTGGCAGGGCACTCCATGCAACGTACTCCTGTATTATCTACTATGTTTTTGGACAAGGAACGAAACCAAAGTGGTCGAAAATCACTGAGATATTTTTGGGATGGCCGATTTGGCGCATCAACCACCGTAATAACTGATAATTTTGACGGCCATTCGTTTGCCAAGCCAATAGGTTGGAATACCCAAGAGACAATCTAAATCATACCTTCCGCTGAAGCCACACACGTAAGATGATTATGAAGAGCAAACAATAATGCGTCCTTCTGTAACATTGCATGGAAGCCGCACTACACACTGAGGCGACTTCCCATGGTGGAGGAGTTCAAATCCACGCAAAGTTATCTCAACTACAAAGCCATTGATCCATCTGGAAATATCACATTCGGTGCATCGCGTTCTTAACTCCGAGCACGATAAGTGTCCGACGTCGTTGGTACGAAGGGCCCGAAGAAGGATGTAAGAAATTCGAATCTTCCGAGTTGAATAGAATCGGATGAATTGTACGGATATTGCCGAAAACGATTCAATTTTTATTGATACTCAGTCTCTTAAGTTTCGTTCCTCGTCCGAATGATTTCATGAAAAATGGAAAACCAATGGCCGTCAAAGCCAGCAGTTAGTACAGTGGATGGAGTGCTCGGTCGACACTGGGAGCTTAGAATTCAGAATGAATTTCCAAGATCGTCCAACTGCAAGCTTAATTCCCAAAATTATCTCAATGATTTTCAGCCATTTTGGTTTGTTTCCTTTTCCATAAAGCTTTATGATTCATTGGACAACAAAAGGCTATCATACATAGTAGACAATACGGGGTGGATGGAGTGCCCTTACGAAACTGGAAGGGATAACCTCTGCAGTAATCCCAACCTACTAGTAGTTTTAACGAACCTGCAAATTGTGCGAGCTCATAAATTGCGCAAACAGTGGTTTCAACGAAACTGGTATATGTGCGAATTGAGAAATTTTCGAAATCATGATTGCTTTCAAATATTTAAAGCCATCATTTTCTTAGCAGTTTCAGCGAAATTGGATAATTCGGCAATGCAGCGAACAGCTAACAGATCATTTAAAGGGTAGTTTCAACGAAACTGCTTGATGTTCGAATTTCATTATTATGCATAGTAATCGTTGCAGCAAACAGTCAACAGACCGATAACACCTTTCAGTTTGTTTCAACGAAACCGCTCTACCGGTAGAAGTTGCAAAAAGTATTTCTACAACACAACCCGCGAAAGCTTGAGGGAATCTTATTTTTTTGCCATCTCTTGTTTAAAATTCAGAGGCGGACGTTGGTTTTCTTTTCCCCAAGCACATTAGCCGTTCTTTCTTGTTGCTGGGTCTTTTGGCACTTCCTATGCATTCATCGCATCTCATATCTTGTCGCAGTTTCTTCAGCAGTTCCAACGAAACTACTATTCGAATTCAGCATACAGTGAACAGAGCAGTTGATCAAACGGGTTAGCTTCTACGTAGTAAGCAGAGTGAATCCTTGAACGGGATAACACAGACTCTGCCATGCTCATTGTTGAGGAAAGTCCGTTGCTACTACAATTCCGACGCACCGCTCACCCAAGAAACAGTTACAACACAAATCAATGAAGCCGAATGGACAGGAAAGATTAAAGTGGCATGCGCCTTCGCCACCTCAAGCTGCCATCGATTCCGCATCTAAGAAGTTGACTCGCCCGCCTGGCCCCCAAGGGGGCGGGGCAAATTATGCAACAGCTTTCCCTCCACTCAGTACCCTGTTGCCCACCACTCAGTACTGGAAAGGCAAAAAACCTCACGAATGAGGAAAAGTCCAAACCAGTGATTGTCAGATATGGTGTTGTGGTCTTCCTCCAAAAAACAATGCTGGGAAGGCAGCAATTAACCACGTAAATTGCGTTGGGTGTGTTGATATCTTCTACCTGTTGCAACCCAATAGGGCGAATTGTACGTGTAAAAGATGCCTTCCATGCCAAGCACCAGAAATATTTCCAATGAAATAGTACCGACCCTCTACACTACACACTCGGCTGAGTTATGATGCCATTTCTTCCACAGAAATATCAGTGCCCATCACAACTCTATAAAAAGGAATCATGCATTAGCATTCTTCCTCCTCTCCCTTAGCCCCCTTTCCGACTAAATAAGAGAAACACTATCTTTCTGATCGGCCACCGGTTCTGCATGATGCCATGCACAAGACAGCAGTAGTTTGTAGAACCGCTGGGACGATCTCTTCTGTTGCACTGATAGATCGTCTATGGATTCTTCGTTCCCCAGGCTCTGACAAACCTGGTTTAAGCCCCCTCCCACGGCAAGGCGATCCACTCATGGGGGGAATTTGATAGAGTTTCCAGTAGCAATATCCTTCAAACTGTTCTCACAGTAAGTATTTTTTTAACCTCAACTCACAGTCAATAAAGAAAATCGATCCGAGTTCCCCGAACCATATCTTTCTGATTATTTGAACTGTAACTGTAAGTATCTTTCCTGCATTCCTAAATCTAGATGTTTCGTTGAGACTAAAACAGTTATTGCTGACTGTGAATTCGAACTTCTAAAAGTTTCGTTGGGACTACTAGACAGGTTTCTCTGGACAAATTGAGCAGGCCCGCGAGACTCATCACCCATGCTGACAAACCGGCTGAACGCTCTGTTAATACGTTCAAAGACGGATGACTCCCAGATGGGAAAATCGTAATTAGATATGACCCTATCAAGTACACCAGTGCAAGACCATCTTTCGATGATACGATTGAAGATATTAAACTAGCGTCATGCTGCCCTTCATACATTCATCTGCCGTCGATGTGAGTCAAGATATACAGTACCAGCCCTCGTGAACTTGAACCATTACCACCTCTTTAGAGTGACCTCTGGTTCCTCCCCGCATTGTCCCGTCCCTACGGGTCCGAACGGGTGAATCAATGTCTCCAATGGCTACTCTCTAGCTAGTAGTTGATATAGCCGTAAGTTCGATGTTGATAGATGTGAGAATTTACAGATAGCAATTTTCTAAGAAATCGTGGCAACAAACATTTATTACCGAGTACTTTCAACGAAACTGCTAAATGCGTGAATCCAGAAATGTTCTGCGTAATTTCAACGAAACTCCTAAATGTTTGAATTCGGATTTTTTTTATAATCATTCGAGTAAAACAGTGAACAGATAATTTGCTCTGTAGTTTCAACGAAAACTCTATGTGTGAATTCAGCCATATTCATAAAATGACCATTTACTTCGCGTATTTTCAACGAAACCGGTAGATGTGCGAAATCAGCAATGTTTGTAATAAGCATTGCAATATGCAGTGAACATTATATAATTTACAGTTAGTTCGTCCTCCGAGTAGTTTCAACGAAACTGCTAGATGTGCGAACTCACAATCACAAATTTTCACACTAATCGTTTCACCCATATCATGTACTCACAGTTAGTAGTTCCAAGGTTCAGAAATTTCCATGCAGTTAAAATACGTAGTAGTAGTTTCAACGAAATCGCTAGAGTAGACGTTGTAACATTTACTGTTATTACAGGCACTACGCACCGACAGAAGCCGACGGTGTCACACATCCTATCACAGACTTAACAGTAAGACACTTCTTCGTAGTTGTATCATAGCTGCAACCCAACACGTACTGTAGTAACACTTCTCATAATACCACACTGTATGATACCGTTAGTAGAGTACCTAATTATTTTACTGTTAATCGCCTTCTCTTGTGTTCCCCAGAAATAGGTTTTTCAGTATTATTTGTATCTCTTCTCTTCCCCAAGAACACCAGGAGGCCCGCATCCACAGCTCATTTTTATTTTTTTGGGAGAAAGAGAGAAAAAAACGCGCCAATTTTCAAAACGTTACGAAAACGGTGTGTATTACTACGTATGATAGCAATACGTAGAGGTATGATATAAAATGGATCGCCAAACCAAAGGTCGATACGTCGTATGGTATGTGTTCACTGTGCACGTGTTTTTTGTAGCAGCGTACAGTAAAAGTTAAAGAGTCGGAGTACAGCAGAAGAATCATCGTGTATCATAACTATCATCGATCTATGCGCCTTCAACGACCCAAGACACACACACACACACAAAACAGAGGAAACAATCGTACGGACTGTGTAACAACAACCATTTCTCTAAAAACGATGGTGGTGTCACCCGCTCCTCGAATATCACACTATTTCTCTCGACCGTACTTGGATTTTGTGGGGATTACGACGACACCCACGAAGAAGGAAGATTGCAGTTTCAAGATTCGAGAACAGCATGTGGATGATGATTCCGTGTTCCCGCCGCGTCGAGTGATGCCAAATAACTGTTCGGAAGAACAAGATGATGCAACAACAAAGTCGGATCCGACGACGTTCTCGGGTGGACGACGATCACAACAGCTGTCGTTGGCGATTCTTCGGAACGAACCCGACCAAGTCAAACGACTCCTCGATCGGTCCGTACAGCAACAACAACAACAAAGTCTAGACGACGACAAGTCGAATACTGCTGTAGCTGCCATTACGTTTTCGTTTGGAACAACGGATGGGATCTCTCCTCGTACTTCTAATACTACTTCTACTACAAATACGACGATTGGGATGGATACCGTGTTTCGTTTCAAACAACTGTTGGGGGAATCACCGACGGTGCTTCATTTGGCAGTCCTCAACGTGTATCATCGATGCAACGGTGGTGGTGGTGGTGGCGGTGGGAGGCACATTTTGTCGCAAAGCATGCAACTACCGTACCTTCGACGACGAGAAGTCGACAAGGCGAGACGAATCGTACAGCTGCTGATACAACACGATCGTACCCTAATTCACGACGATCGGTCCGTGATTTTATTTACCGACAACATCCATAACAACGATATTAACATTCCACTGCAACAACAACAACCACAACACGATACCGAACGAAACTTGATATTTGTATCGCCGTATGGTCTAGCAAAGAAGATACATAGTCTAACATCCAAGTTACGATGGACGAAAACGGAAACAACATTTCGGATGGTTTTGGATGACATGATGGATACCTGTCAAGAGGATGATGATGGCAATGAGGAAGATGATATTGACGATGATACCCAGCCCAAAGATGAGAGCAGACAAGAAGCAGGGGATACTACCAGCACGGTAGACGTTCTTGTTGGGAACAGCATGAGGGGTGTCAAAACGGTACCCACCATTGTCGAAATGGACGATTCCATACCTCGACGTATCTTGGACGATGCATGTCAGTTGCTCTTTTCCTCTCCCAAGGTTAGTACTAATCTTGGAAACAAAGACGACGATTATGACAACGACAACAACTCGTCGACAGTCGGATCTATATCCTGTGGAAAGGGCCTTGTCGTACTGTGTCATGACAATCGTGACCCTTCCGTTCCGTGATTTCTGGGTTGGGATGTAATGATCATCTCCCTGAGAAACATCATGTTCTGCTTTGATTAGCGAGGAAGTACTGTCCAACGAAAGATGGCAGACACTCCCATCAAGCCAGTGACAAATTCACATGACCGGACCGGATACAAGGGGAAGGACAGTCGTATTCAGCAGCATCGCCCTTCTGGCCGGACTCTGTCTGGTGTAAAAAATATATTACGTGTTGGGAGGTATATGCGGAAGTGTGTCGACGGGACACATGGGAATGTCTGACTCTTTTCTTACAAACTGATAACGCTTTGGCGTGAATGTTTTTTCTGTGTAAGGAGACAAATGCGACGATCCTTTTTCATTCTCTCATCCATGTACATTCGGGGAGAAAGGGGAGAGAGAAAAATCGTGGCACTGCACGTCCATCTGTCTGATATCGAGAATGTTTGCTTCAATAGGGGCGTCGTCTCTGATTCCCACTTCGATGTTTTCAAACTCCGTAAGTGAGCTTCTTTTCCCTGGTAGTCCTCCTTTTGTCATGCTACTACCCACACATAATCAGGTAGTTCGAAAACTGGCGATCGCTTGGGAAATGGATCCCATGCTGCAAAAGGTCAAGAATGCTGATCCCCTGCAACAACGCCATGGAAAGTTTATCACCTCCAGATGAAGGGATCTCAACGTACTTGTGACGGATTCATGGAACTTGGCGAAGATATCTACACCTGTCTAACAAAGGAGATTGTTGGTCCTTGTCTATCAGGCAAGCGTCAGTCTTTCATAGGTATTCATTACTACTACTTCTGGCATTACCTCGTACTACCGGTAGTCGTCTACCTACCTCGGATATTACTACCCGTGACAGGCTACCGTAGTAGGGTACATACATACGTAAAACGCCTCAAGTCATTTGCTATCGTCTTTCCGCAAACCGAATAATTGTATTCCACGTGTAATCTTTGTGGTCCCAAACGTCAGCAAAAAATCTTCATGTTGTTGTCGATTGATTCTCTACACTCTAATAATGTGATAGAATGAGATCTTCTTTTTGTAGATGATGATGACGGCTTGTTTCGTCGACTCCACCTTCTGTCATCACAGTCATTGTTGTCTTGTTCTTCTACTTTCCTGCTTCCAATCAAAGATTCTCAATTGTTTGAGAGACAACACTCCTACCAACCTAATTCTGCCCAGAGAAATCGTGTCGGTGTAAAAGAAAAAAGATCTGTCCACAAGTTGCGACATTCAAGAAATTTCAACGCAAACCGTACAACAACACAGAACACAAAGACACGTTTTTTGCTCTCCCGTTCTGAAAGTCCAACATAGTATCATCAATCGATCGATCGATCGTCATCATCACCAAAAGAATGAATGGAAAAAATCTATCAACAATGACAGCTCTTATATTGCTATCACTCGTATCTCTGATCTTGCAAGCCAATACAAGTTGTTACGCCTTTGTTGTTGTCCAATCATCATCATCAACAACAACAACAACCAAGACCATGGTACCTCCGACAAGATGGACGCAACCGAAATCGGGAACAACTGTCAACATTCATGATCAGGTTGCTTGCAATCCAAAGAACTTTGTTTTCACAGCCACCAAAAAAACAATATCCACAACATCCACAACCACAAGAACAACTGTCTTGTCCATGGCATCATCCGATAAAGATGATACCACGAAATCCAATCTTCCCTTTTGGTTGGATCCGGGGACACGTGGTGGTGCCGTCTTTTTGAGTTTCGTCTTGTTCCTGGTACCGTTGATCGCCTATTCGGTCGTTACCAACGTCTTTGGTGTCGACGAGGTAGACGCTGGGAAATGGATCGGCGTCGGATTCACCGCCACGGCATCCTTGTTATGGGTCGGAACGTACATCTTCCGTGTTGCAACCAAAGATATGACCTATGTAAGTCGAATCCTCTACATCCACAACAAAAGAAGAAGTTGTTATCCACACGGACGTGTTTCATTTTCGTGCGTTGCTTTGCACACAAGTCACTCACAGACTCCTGTTGGTTTGTTATTGTTGTTGTTGTTGTTACTTTTTTTTGCAAATGGTGATAAAATTTACATCCCTTCTTCTTTCTCAGGCCAAACAACTGAAAGATTATGAAAATGCAGTGATTGCCAAGAGATTGGAAGAATTAGATGACGACGAAATTCAAGCCTTGGTAGAAGAAATCGAACGAGATGAGTTCTAACACACTGAGACGTTCCGTCGTCCTTAAGAATGGACTGGAACATCGATAGATACAAAGAACGACGATTGGCTCTCGTCTTTTGAGTGTGCATTTTGAGTGATCGTTGAGGGTAATATTATAAATTCTTTAAATAGTATATCAACTATAAATACTGATTTCCATACGAGTTCTTGCATTCTGTAAAAATCATCCAACTCAACGTTTCCATGGTTTCGGACACAATCCATTCCAAAGGAGAAACAATTGCTCGCCCATACCAAAATCTCATTCGAATCCAAATCTTTATGGTAGGATGGCACAAAATCCTTCCAATAACATCTACGATGAACAACCCAAACCAACACAGACATCGAATTACCTTCAACCTCATAGCAGTATTGTACAGTTTCGGGCCGTGAGTTCTGAACATTTGTGGGTTGGAGTATGTTTTAGACGGGTAGGATCCGATTCCCTTTATCCCTTGAAATAAGATTGTTTCGTCATCAAGCCATACTCTCACCACAGCACTTGGCAATTTTTACGATCCTCGTATTTTTTTTTGCCATCTTTAAAGTTGAAATACATGAAATTGAGGTATCTGGCGAAGTCATCGCCTCTGAAGACGGCATTGTTTCCTTGCGGTGGGAATGGAGACATCTGGAATGTTGATTGAACAATTTTCTCATACGTGTCGAGAGATGCCTAATCCCATTACAATTCACCCTGAAATAGAATTGTTTTACCCTCTTTGTCCTTACATGTTGTGGGAATTTGTGCAAAGCAACGAACGCCACCGATGTTTGACAGAACTTACGATGCTAAACTTATTTGTCCGGTACAACAAAATGATCCCTTCTCGAAAACTTGCTAAACTGATTTGTCCGGTACAACAAAATGACCCCTTCACGAAAACTTTGCTTTTGTTTTGTCGCTTACTTTGGAAGGCATCGTTTGTTGATTCCTCACACTCATCCCACAGTTTCAAAGCAACAGATTCCGGTAACTTTATTTCACCAATTTATCCGATCCGAATCTTTCGCATTGTTCAAGAAGATCAATTTGCGTGACGTTAACTTCAGGTTCCATATCGATGACCGACTTTTGACGCAATTCGTGTTTGTCCCGCTGGAGATTGAATTTTGGCTTGGATCTTCTGATGACATGGAAAAGTGGATATATATCTTCTGCTGGCAGCAAACGTATCTTCTCGGACGTGTCGCCACGTCAAGTCTCTGGAGAGACAGTGAGCCACCATGGCTGGTGCGTATGATAGTATTTGACGCAAAGAAAAGGTGTCCGCAAGAATAGGATCAAAAGGATCGACGGAGCGACATCTCAGCTCACTAGAATGAACCGATGCTTCGTCATTGCAGCAAATGTCGCCGGGAGTGGAAAAGTCACAAAGCCGGCGTCATTACAAAGACTTTCCAAAGAGTTTCGGCACGGAATAATTGATTGGCCGTTGTTGCGATTTGTGATGTATACGACGTGATGAGGAATGATGATGAATGATTCACAGTCAAAGATATTCAGACCCGAGCATCGAAGAAGGTGAAGCAATCTGTTCGCTTCTTCATGCGACAAAAGCGAAGGCGCGTTAAAAGATCTTTCTTTCTAGTAGCTACACTACTAGAGCTAGCTAGTAATAATTATTTGAAGAAATGTATTTGCGTAGATCGTATGATACCCATTCCTTTCTCAGCCATGTACCCGTCGTACTTAAGTCGTACTGGCTACGGTAGTATGTCATAAAGTCGTATCCTTTTCAAAAATTGAAAGCTCGACACCAGAGCTACCGTAGTAGGCATAAACACGATGGGAACATCTGCTTTCTTTGATAGTTGTGACAGCAATAATCGAATGGTTACCGTTAATTCATTGACTCTCTACTAGAGTATGAGAGCGAATGCAGACGTAAAGCACTTTTACTTAATTAATTAATGATGACACGTTGACTACGCACGAGTTTGGATCCTGCAGTTGGCCTCCCGGCAAAGCAAATACTACTTTAATTCACTACCGGTAGGTACTCTGCGCAGTCGTATTTTCATTCTCACAAAAAATGTTATCCTTCTCTCCCCGTTACTTCGTTCCACTTGATGGACCATCGGCACACGATCCATTTCAGAGAAGAATTAGACCGTCGTTCATGTCACCATGAGAGAAACTAGCACCAACATCATGGATACAAAAATGATAGATTGTTCTTCACCATCTTCACAACAGGAGGTGATATCCTCCAATTCTTGTCTCGGTAGTAGTATCTTGTTGTCACGAGATTCTGCAGACACCGATTCTGTCAACAACACCCGATCTACTCTGCAACACATGCGGTTCTTGGAGAGTACCACGTACAAGCGACCTCTCCCTTGTAATCTGCCGGAACCTTTCAATGGTTTGTGGCGACAACAAATTGTGGAATGGATGTACACATTGGTCAAGCATTGCAATCTCCGTCTCGCATCGGCCGCAGCCGCCTCATATTATCTCGATGTGGCAGTTTACAAAGGTCTGATCCAGTCACCCAATGATTATCAACTTGTTGCCCTGACATCCTTATACTTGGCACTCAAAGTATACGATTCGCCGTGTTTGCGAGTTATCAAGCTTGGTAGCTTTGTCAAGTTGGGGAATGGCGAATTGTCCGAGGACGATATTTTACGTATGGAATGGGATCTTATCAACGTCTTGGGATGGCGTTTGAATCCACCCACTGCCAACTGCTTCCTACAGCAGTACTTGACGTTGTTGCCATCTCGGCGACTGTTTCATGGAGAGGATCCTACCATCAGTAACAACAACACCAACAGCAACAACAACAACAACATGGTTCGGGATCGTATCAAAAACATTGCACTGCATGCCATTGAACAAGCAACCACACGAGATAACTTTTTGTCCATCCCAGTGTCCATCATTGCATACTCGGCCATTCTTTTTGCCATTGAAACACTCGATTTGCAACAATACTACTCATCATCATTGTCGTCACCCCATTTGACCTGTTGGCAGGTTGAAACGTTCCTCTTACGAATGGCGCATGTGGCTAATCTGGATAGCACTAGCAATCCCACAGTACTACGATGTGTAATGTTACTGGGTCGCACTCTGAAAGACAATCCAATTCCAGCCTCCTGCATCATCAACAAGAGAAAGGGTTGCCTTGCGGAACAACAGCCGTCCAAGAGTAAAGCGATTGGTCGACCTTATCAGCATCTGCAAAGCGTAGTAGCCACTTCCGACAACGGGTATGGAAACGGTGTCACTGTAGTGGAACGTTATGAGAGTGACAAAAACTCGCCCAAACATGTTGAAGTGATGCGCTACTAACCAAAAAAAAAAACAGAGAGAAAGAGAGAGAAGAAAATATGCAACAAAGAAGGACAAATAATGGATCACAATTCAGGGAATGAAATCAATGGAATTCTAAATTTTGGACCTAAACTATTTCACAACGAGGCAGTCACCTTTAACAACATCCTTTCCTCATAGTAAGTTTGTAATAACACTTAAATTTAAACGCATTCACTAACTACCAAGGAGTTGGAAAACCTTCTGGAACTGCTTGTCGCGGAAAGAGCGAATTCCAGATTTCTTTTTATTCGCTTTCGTCTTCTAGCAGTTCCAATGTTTTCGCTGCAAGTCCTCTTCTAAGGTGACAAAGAATATTCGTTGGCAATCTCATCAGCTTCACCAGCATATCTTTGACGTGTTTGCTGAAACCGTCACTCCTCTTATTGGCTGAATTTTGATTGCTGATTCCGTCGAAATGCACAGGCAGCTTGACATCAAACCAACGAGAGCTGGTGCATCAATCTTCAATGGCGAAGTTGTTCGATTCCATGGTAACGTGGAAACGATAGCATTGAAAGATACATGGCCAGAACAGCGACCGGGCAAAACTGTAGTCATAGCACGTGACGCGAATCTCTTACAAAAAAGAGTCCGTCGGTTGTTCAACGTATCATCCAGGATTTTATATATGACAAACAGGAGCCAGCATAGGATTGGTCATCTTGACCACCCTGGGAAAGGTAGAAAAAAGACAAGTGATCGCTGACATCAGCCTTGGTCAAGTACTCGCATCTCATTTTGAAAAAGAATCCGAGGAGGCAGTAGAGGCGGCGCTTTCCGTCCAAAACATATCCTCCGATGTCATTGTTTGTTGTAGTGACCAACCATTGTCATACGGAGAGAATTTCCCAGTGACTTTCTCTTGGTGCTTCGGTGGTTTCACAATAAGCTTTCCTCGACGTCCACCAGCTAGTCTAGTTTCACATTCCGATTTATCAGATCCCTGTAAAAATTCGACTAAAAGCGTCGCCCTGTAGATATTGAATTGGCTCTCACTTGATGGAGTTGTCGAGCATTCTCTAGTAGAGAGGCGTTGGCCCAAGACCGAGTCAAACAACCGGCCGCATAAGACTGTTATAATATGCCTCTTGCACCAAAGTACGTGTTCTTGTTGCTGCAGTTGTCTGACACAAATCAGTTGTTCATATGCATTATCTGGCGCCACTCGGAGTAGATAACTGCATAGGTACTTTTATTAGTAATGACATCTCTCTTGAAGTGCGTCGATGGAGTTTTCAGTAGCAGCAAACGAACAAAACGTTGGTTTTGTTGTGTGTTGTAATTTTTTGTGATGATGAGGCATCTCAGAGAAGAGAGTGTCGATGGAGTTTCATGTAAAAAGAAGCCTACTATGATACATACCTACTATTATCCTGCTATGGTAGGTATGGTAATACGATAGAGAGTAGGTAGCTCTATCGGTATGATAGCTCTGGTACCGATACTCCGAGAGTGTGATAGTACGTAGTAGTGCGCATGCAGCGCGATTTTTGGTCGCAGTCAGTTCTGTTTGAATTGAACTTGGAACTCGACGTATTGTTGTACTACTCCGTATCATACGACATAGTCGTACTGTAATTATTCACAGTCAAGCCTTCGTTGGCGATTCGGAATCTGACCTGGTGTCGGTTTTCGCACACTCTCTGATCCAACGGAATAAAATTTGGTTCGTTTTCCAAAAGCTTTTACTACGACAAGTTACGAACCCTTGTTGTGTGGAACAAAAATTACGACTACTTTTTAATGCCATTCATCTTAGCATTGTTTTTCTTTCCTCATTCACTTCCATCATACCGTCTACAGGAAAGCAGGTGAGTACCGTACCAGCATTGGATGCAACATCATACAAAAAGAAGAAAACACAAACTTCCATTGACCTTGACGAGATTACCTTCATCATCATCTCTTTGCAATATCTACCTTCCAATGAGTGCTAATAAGCAACCCCAAAAGAGACAGAAACTCCAAAAGCAGAGCGCACCTCGTCCTCCTCCTCCCGAAGAACGTGAGATTCCTTCTGTCTTTACTACACCACCTTCCCCCGATCCTTCTCCTCCTGCTGCTGATACTACGGTTGCTGCTGCCACAACTCCAGTTGAACGTCGACTCGAATCTCCAAATTATACAAGGATTCGACCCAAAAACTTTTCCAACTTGGAAGACCGATTGTTGTGCAAGGCCTATGTCCAATACGTAACGTCACTTCCCGATGGTACGAAACAACGTCCGTCCGTGTTTTGGAATGGTATCGAAGCCACCTATAACGAGTTGTATGATTCTTCCGATGACAAGCCCGAAAAAAAGGTAGAACGGAACGCCGATGCACTCATGAATCGATACAAACGACACATTCATCCGGATATGGTCCGTTGGATGCCGTTTTATAAGAAGGTCGTTGCTAGTCGAAACCCTTCTATCGACACTGTCCCATCTGAACACGAATTGATCAATTTGGCTTGTGAAGCGTGGGCGGTTCTACACAATGGCAAATCGTTCCGGTTTCGACATGTCATTGACATTGTCATGCAACTGCCAGAATTCAATCCATCTACTTTGGACAACAATGATTTCAACAATATCAATAATATTAAGAAGAAGAAGAAGAAGAATGTTGAGGACAATGACGACGAGGACGACGATGATGATGCATATTATGAAGCACAAATGGGAAAATATGACGACGAAGATGATGATGATGATGATGACGACCACGAAGATGATGATGATGATCATGTGAGTGGCAGCAACAAGAAGCCTGTGGCAAAGAAAACGAGAGTTAGTTATCCACCGAGACCATCGGGACAAAAGGTTGCCAAGAGATTGGCAAGGGAAAAGGACCGTGAAGCCAGTATCGAAACGAATCGTATAAGGGCAATCGAACGAATGGCAACGGCACAAGCTAAGCTTGCCAAATCGTTGGAACAGAGCAACCAAATCGATTTGCTCCATAAGGAGTTTCAGATGCAGATGGAATTGGGGAATCGAGATGGTGCGCGCAAGTGTCTACAGGAGATCCGTGAAATGAAAGAGGCCATCAAATCGAACGAAACGCCTTCGATCGCACCTTCCGATGCGTCCAGCACTATCTAAATAAGGGAGAATGGAACCAAACATCCCTTTTTTGTGGAATATGGATCGACGCAAAACTGGAAGAAAACCAAAAGCACCGCACTAGTAGTAGACAAATGTACGTATATTCGTTTGTAATTGCATGGGGAAAACAATTAAAAAAAAAGTAAAACACAAAAAAGACCCGAGGAAGTGTACAAAGGAAGTGTCGTGAAAAATTGGGAAAGGAGAAACTCGTATCGTAACCAATCCTCATAATATCATAGTTGTAGGTATTAAATACTCTCTTGCTGTTATTATACAAACAGTCGTAGACCTAGGTGGTAGGGGTCTACGACGTAGATTAGACGGAATACGTAGTACTTTACAGTTACTACGTAGTAGTATTTTTCATACCATACTACCAGTTAGGTACTACAGGTACCTTATTACGATACGTGACGTCGGACTACGTAGAAACAGTCATCGGGGTTTGGGTTGGATGACATCCATCCAAAAAAAACTTCGACCGGCAAGATGGAAAAAACAATCGACCGTCGACTCATTTCCTTAAAAAGACACAATTTGTCATGATGATTGATACAATACAGTCCAAATTCTCAAGTATATTTTACATATTCTGTTGACGACAAAAGATAACAAGCGACAGTGTCGATACCCATTCTCCAAAAATGACGAAGGACACAATCGAAGATGAGTTTGTACAGCCCAAGACGAATCGACGAACACCCAATCGAAGGCGAAGCAACAACAACAACAACAACAACAACAACAATCGCAACACTGGTTCTGGGAGAGGGAAAGGGACGGGACAAAAGAAACACACAAATAATGGGAGGTCCCAAAATGTATTTCAGAAAAAGGGTTGGGCCAAACCGACATCATCGGACGGACCCATAAGCAATGATCATCCTACTTCGACAACAACGATGAAACCTTCCTCCTTCTTACCGTATGAGGATCCAATTTCGGAAGAAATTGCTTCCATGGTCACATCTCAATTCCAAGAACATATCGACGATGAAATCACAACAGCATTGGCATCCACTGCTGCAATAACATTCTATGCCTCTGTGGCATCGGCAGCATCGGAGAGTGATTCCAAAATCGACATGGATCAATTGTCGACAGAATTGTCACAACAACAAAAGGATGATTACGAAGTTGGTGTTTCTGATTTTGCCTCCATGATGAAACTACAAAACATGGCAGAAATGTTGGCAGATTTTGGACAACAAGATTTTGATTGGAAAAAGAAAGAAATCAGAGTAACATCAACACCGCAAGACACCACAGCAGATATCCATGTCACGTCCCTCGTCTCCACTCCAACATCCTCCTCTACGTTCCCAAATCGTCTCGCTCCTCATGGCAAGGCACCCATCCATATTCTATTACAGTCCTTTGGTTACATCCATAGTGCACCCGAATCAAACTCAAAATCGTGGTCGCCATATTCCCAACCACTCCCGGCATTGGATATCCGTTCCATCACCGAACAAGTACCCACCCACTTGTTGTTTCATGATGGATTGCATTCCGGAGTCATTAAACGGCTCTTGAGAGAACAACAAGTGGACAATGAGAAGTGCCGTTGGAAAAATGTCGACGACGATAACGACCAACAACAACCAAATTCAAATGCATCCTTCCGGAACCTACAAGATTATTCCCGACGTTTCATTGCCCAACAATGGATCTATCCAAAACTTGTAGAGGCAATGACGGAGGGACAACATGGTTACGTCAATCCCGTCATCATGACTATTGCTATTGGATCCCATTTAGGTCGTCATCGTTCCGTTGTGGTCGTGGAATGGGTGGCGACGGAACTACGAAAATTGTTACGACAAAATAAAGATGGAACGTTGGCCGTTCCAGTTTCGGTTGAAACGGTCCATCGGGATGTGGACAAAAAGGTCCCTGCCAATGCCACTGGCAAACAACGCAACAAAAAAGACACTCACAAGGATGATGCGGATAGCGACAACGATCAAGTGTAATGAAATAGTTAACGGTAATTTTTTTGGTTTGGTTGTGCTTTGGCTAGCCTTTATTTAAGCGAAAAGAATCAACAAAATAATGATGAATTCCTTGAGTTCCTGAGTTTTGCTAGTCTCGAAAAATCCTACGATACTTTGAGATTATTGGACAAGATGTCACTAGCGGTACCTTCAATGATTGGAGCTACAGCATGCCACTCCTTGCAAGGTTTGACAGCCTCTGTCTATCTTGACGTATTTTAACAAGGTGGAAGTATGTTTCTG
This sequence comes from Nitzschia inconspicua, assembly GCA_019154785.2. Classification (NCBI taxonomy): domain Eukaryota; phylum Bacillariophyta; class Bacillariophyceae; order Bacillariales; family Bacillariaceae; genus Nitzschia; species Nitzschia inconspicua. Next base: position 84,837 of record JAGRRH010000006.1, on the reverse strand, counting down.
ATGGAGCTCTGCTAGGAGGGCGACCGCCTCATCTTGGTTGTCGAATTATTGTATACCCCGAAAGGAGGAACAGACAGGAGTTGGGGTTAGTTTTATCCATAATAGGTGATCCATTTACTTTAGACAAGGTGGTAGAGCAATTCTCCTTTATGATGGTGGTGCTATTTTGAAGTAAAAAGCACCTGCTGATGTAGCATCGATAGCATTCCTTCATAGGAGAACTTAAATTACATTTCGGCAAGTATGCTGCTACAATGAAAGGGGATTTTGGTTGGAATGACATGATATCTGTTTAGGTTCAGGGAAATCCACAATAGTACTGTACTACAAACTTGATCAGAAGCCCGATACTTGCCGATTTCGAATCAAATATTGCACTATGACAACCCCTCTATGGAACGAAACATCCGCACGATTGAAATTTCTTCCGCAGCGTACTACTTGGACTCACCGAGGAAATTCCATCGAGTTCCACGACCAATGTATTTCAAGTTACGCTCAGTAACTTCGTGCATCTTACACTGGTGTTCTAACTGTAATTATTATTTTTCCATCTCACACTCCTCGATCAAATTCGATAGAAAGACTGCTACACTCTGTTCTAAGTAATATTTTCATCTTGCACTCCTCCATCAAATTCGATCGAGTTACGCGAACAATATCTTTCAAATTATACTACTTATTGTTAACGTCCAGCATTCGCAAATTTAGAAGTTTCGTTAAAACAACTAACAGTAAGTGAATGGATATAAGACTGATAGTAATATTTTCATCTTGCACTCCTCCATCAAATTCCATCGAGTTACGCGAACGATAATATCTTTCAAATTTTTCTACTCACAGCCAATCCTAACTGTAACTTCCAGCATTCGCACATCTAGAGGTTCGTTGAAGCTACTAAGTGAATGGACATTTCAAAAGCACTGATTATTACGAAAATTGCAAAATTCACACATCTAGCCGTTTCGTTGGAAATACTAATTTAGTGATCTGTTCAGCGTTTGTTGCAACGATTACGAAGAAATTACTGAATTCGCACTTCGCACATCTAGCAGTCTCGTTCTACATCAAACAGGAGCCCCAACATCCTATTCCCACATGCGTTGAAGAATTCTTGGACTTTCAGCCGGACTGGAGTCGAGATATACTTCGCGCCATGGAGTCTCAGTTGCCTTCCGATGATATTGCATCCATGCTCCAGGAGAGCCAGCAGTGCCCTTCATCGGCATGCGATGGATCGGTAACCAAAAAACAGCGCACGAACCTGAAAAATGGCAACATTATCACAAAGGGAGCGGTCATTAGTTGTTACAAATTGATTCCAATCGCGCAGAAGCGTACAGAAAATGCTCTATCCTCAATTTTTGATTCTGAGAAGGAAATGCTATGATTTATGTGCTACCCCGCCCCCAATTTCTCAATGACGCCCTGAAAGCATGATCGGATGTGGTCCAGGCAGTTGTACGACTTGCCAAACTGCTCCCGCAGATAACAATTCACCATACCGAGGGCTATCAGGACAGACGGGTTTCCGTAGATAAATTGACCAGGCCCGTGAAACTCAACATCCAGGCTGACAAACTGCCTGAAATCTACCAGCGTCTTTCCTCGCAAACGAATACCCCAGCTCCGATGATCGAGGGCACCCACTGCCACCTCATGCATAATCGAGAAACAGTCGCCTGCAAACCCCACAAGCACTTGCATACAAGGTTTGTCCGTAGCCTTCCATGCCAAGCACCAGTATTCTGTCCGATGAAAAAGTACCGTCTCTCTGCACTAAACACTCGGCTGAGTTATGTTGCCATTTCTTTCAGAGAAATGTCAGTCACCACCACAACTCTATCAGGTATCATGAGTAAGCATTCTTCCTCCTTTCATGATTCTGTTTTGAAGGTCTCGTGATCAAAACGGAACTGATCACAGGTGTTCGGATTCTTTCGACCATCATGGAATACTACTGGGTGTCGTTAGTGATTTTCCTGATGGGATGGTGGTCGTTTGACCAGATATATTTTTCATTGGTGGAGTTACGCAGACCTGAGAAATATGATGATGGTCAAGTGTCGTCTGGTATGATGTGGAGCATCATCGAATCATTTTTTCTGTAGGTAATGCTAACAGTCATCGGGCAATTTGAGATCATCGTTGTTTCTTCTGTTTGTTTCAAGAGCTGTACGTGTGTCAGCTGCTTGCCAAACATATTAACTGTAAACAATCCTTTTATATCAAAATTCATAGTAGTTGAGAAATTATTACGGATGTTGGGTGAAACGACGTATTAAAACAACATGGACGTCGGGTGAAAAGACGAGGTAAAAATTAACACGGACGTCCGGTGAAACGACGCCTTATATTCATTTATATCAAAAATATAACACGGACGTTGGGTGAAAAGAATCATAATGAACATCATGCATACATATCAATAGCTCCATTTAGCCCTATATAATTACAATCAATTAGTGTTATAATCGAGAAATGAAAAGACGCAAGATAAACATACCTTCAGATTAACACGTACTTCGGGTGAAACGGTAGATTATAGAGAATTGGAAAAATTTGACGTACGTCGGATGAAACGACGCCTTATGACTATTACTTCATAGGGAAACTGTGTATCAAGTGAGCCAAGCATGGAAAGGCTCCAGTCTGATTGCAAGTCTAGTCAGTCTTCAAACGAAGGTCTGGCTTGTTGAAAGATGTCATGTTGTACGGTGTTTCTTTATACATACATAGTAGAAACTGACGACCAAATGAAGGAGTTGCATGACTGTGTATCCTAAAAGACAAAGGGACAATGTGCAAACGAGGTGGAGCTTGTTGTGGTTCACGATCAATCATTGACGTAAACGGTTTGAACCGTAAGATGCATTTTATGGCTTTTTGTTGATGCTTATAAATTTAACGTTAGATTTTCTCCATCCCTCGCCGCTAGTAGAGAGGCGGACTAAGGGTGATTCGACCTTTTTGAATACGGAAAGAGGAGGCGGTTGGTAGCTGTTAGCATAGCGGTTGAACATAGAAATGGATTTCCATTGAGACACGTATTAATTAAATTGATGTTTTTTTTTTACTCCTTCCATACAAAGTTATCAAACAATTTCTTTCCAGTTTCTACACCCAAGAACAAGGCTGCATTGGCCGGAAAGGCACGGACCAGTGTTGGACCTAATCCGGCATACAATCCAGCGATTCCACGTTCTCTCCCTATCCGCAACAATTCTGGAAAGTACGACCCGACGACTTTGGTATCGTACCGTGCCTGTACATTGGTTTTGGGAACGTCAAACTGTGTGTTGCAAAAAAAAAAGAAAAAAAAAGGAAAGAGAACGACAGAGATTCGTGAGATTGTATTGTGTGCATTGCATCAAATCCTTCTGTCGTTTCTAATTTTTTCCCTCTCTCTTTCTCTCTCTGTTTATAACGTACCGGCATGGCGACGAACCAACCACCCATACCGGCGATGCCACCACTCAAAAAGTAGTTGAGTTCATCGGGCATGTTGGGGACGTAGGTCCGAAAGGCATGACAGGAGAGTTCGTATCCACCAAAAAAGAGTGCATAAAAGGTAGAATCACGACATAACTGTGCGTCCAATCCGACAAAGAGACTTCGTAGGCCCTGTTGTTTTAACATTTGTCGGACGATATCTTGAGACGATACATTCCGTTGGGTGGTGATTTGTGTCTTTGCCTTGACGATTTCACTGGGTAACAATACCAAGGCCGAACAACATCCGGTAATGGCACCCATGGCAAATGGTTTCCATAACGATGGCATGCCTTGTTGTTGATGGTTGTTGTTAGTTTTGGTGTTACTGTTGTCATCCAAAAAGGCACGTTTGAGTGCTTCATTGACACCAAAGGCCATACAATTTTCCAATACCATACCACTGGCGGTGGGTACCGACCCCTTCCAGAAGGCTGCCAGTCCTTCATCTTTGAAAACGAGTCTGGTAGTTTTCAGGATATTGCTGTACATATCTGGATTGGTCTGTTGTTTGACCTTGATGGTATCGAGTGGTTGTCCAACATAACAACAGGCAACACTACCAATCGATGCCGAGAACAAATCTCGTGTCACGGCACGTGGTTCCAACACATCATTCGACGATGACGATGATTGTGTCGTTCCATTCTTCGTAGTATCGATTGTTGCAGCCTTTGTAGACGTTGTGGCAATGGTGTCATCAACAGAAGAAGAGGTAGTGGCAACTTTCGTCATGGTGTTCGATTGATGATTGATTTTATGATGATAATATAATAATGAATGTTGATGACCGTCGGAATTCGAATTTTTATCCCTGTGTGGATTCGTCCCAAAAAGAGTGGACTCTTTTTTATTTTTCTTTGGTTCGGGATGGCTGGTGGATTGGTTTTCGGTTTTTGTTTTTCAAGTAGTTGTTTTGATTTTGTTCTTTGTGGATAAAATAGGAATTGACAGAGTGAAAGAGGGATAAAAATATAATATATGATAAAAACGATAATGAGATGATGATGAATGATGGACGACGGATGTTTGTGGAGGAACAAAGCGAAGTTCAGAAGTTCTTGATGAAGATACGGCTATGATGATATGTGTGAGTACGTACCTTTACCTCTACCGCACTACCGTACGGTATCCGTACGGTATTCGTACTCTCTATGGAATTCATGGTTGGGAATTTTTGAATGGCTGACGATGCGTTGCTGCTCTCTATCATCATACACTCTGTAGGGCCATAGTTGAGAGAGTAGAAGAAGGAAGCGAACAGTAGTGAGGCCTGACATAGCCGGTAGGCTGCGTATCATAATAAAATTGTATCATAGAGTGATCGTGGATGACTGTGACTGTGAATCGATGACTTGTCATACATCGACGAATCAACTACCGGTAGGTAGGTACCTACTACCCGGTAGGTACTATGTACTAGCTAGTACTATAGTACAACGTACGACACCGCGTACTGTACTACGGTAGCAACCGGACTGTCGTACGGAAGTTCGTACCATACCTACCGGTACTACGGTACCAAACATCATCATTGTAGTGATAATAGTAACAATTGTTACTGTAAACCGGGGCGAAGCTACTGCAGTACAAAGTTACGGAATATGACTACCTAACTGTAAAAACGAACGATGACATCTGCTTTGTTCTTGGGTCGGATCCTTTTTTAGGCATCACTCATCATGATTCATCATCATCATCAACATCATCAATTAATACACTGGACTGTGACAGAGATAGATGATAGTAACGAGAAGACTGAAGTCGTCCTCGCATCTTCAACAACACCTCTTATTAGGCCTTACAATAATTACAATACAACAATCGCACCCACAACTACAAACAACAAGAGAATCGAGAAGCAACACACAAACGACTGAATTGTTATTTTTATCTACACGACGACGTCTACATACCATTGTTGTCCCTGCTGCTGAGGATTTCAACGCACGATAATATCTGTGTTTGGGGGGAGGAATAATAACACCATACAAAAGGAGACCTGTTTTGGGGGGCTGTCAAAGGGTTATCGAACAAACACCTTCTTCTTCTACTACTACTACTACTACTACTACTACTACTACTTCTACTATTACATCTACTTCTACTACTAAAATTGGTGGTGTGAGAGTGAATCTATTATTGTTATTTGTGGGATCATAATATTCTCAACAATCATCATCCATTCTCAGAACAATCCTCTTTTCACTGTCACTTCAATCCACTCTTCTATATATTGAATATCATCATGGCTTCATCATCATCTAAAGACTATTCGGATGAAGATTTGGGATACGGGGATGCACGTCCCGACAGTGACAATGATCACGCAGACGGTAACAGAAACAAAAACAATATGTATGGGTATGACACAACAACAACAACAACAACAACAACAACAGAAGGAGGAGGAATACAACGGGATTATGGATACGGTGATGCCGCACCCGATGACAACACGAACGATTATGGATACGGTGATGCGGCTCCCGATTCTTCATATTCCAATTCCAATCCGTACGGGTACGGCGATGCGTCTCCCGATGATGATGATGATCCGTATAACAATAACAAGTTCAACAACAGTTCCGAAAGTGCCGATAAGTTTGCGTTTATGGGTTTGAACGATGAATACAACAACAACAACAACAACAACTCTGGACAACGTCCGTCTCGGTATTGTACTCCCGGTCGTACCAAAAGTAACGAATCGATGGGTTCGGTCGGTACGGCGGATAGTTATGGCGAATACGATGGTGATGGTGGGACACGGAGACAACGGTATCGTCGTCGTGGGTCTGTCACACGGTATAGTATCCAAGCATCCTCCGAGGTATCCCAAGTACAAGAAGAATACGACGATCATGCCAACATCATTGACCAATTTCGGAACCATGCGACTATATCCGAAACAACAACACCGGGTGGTGGTGGTGGTGATTCCAGTGAAAGTGGTCATTATTATGACGATCATCATCATGATGATGATGATGATGGTGGTGGTGGTCATGACGACAATGGTACCAACGACGACACCAAACAACATCATCGTCATCATCCTTCGGGACGGGGTAAAATCAAGAAACGATTGAAGAACTTGACCAGACGTTTTTCCGTTCGATGATGATGATAAAACAACGGAACGAACTATAAAACAAAAATAAATTGGAACCAAACTGTAACACATCAAAACACAACAACCAACAACAACAACAAAAAGATCAATTGCATGGAAGACGAAAGAAAGAAAAAGAAGAAAAACAAGAACTGAATCAACATACACATACACACAATAATAATAGTATTACAACAATCATCATATTACATCATCACATCGTCGTTATGCTAGACGGATTGAAAATTCTGGTTTGTTATATTTGTTGATCTTTTCATTGTTTTCGTTGTTGTTGTTTTCGTTGTTGCTGTTTTTGTTGCTGTTGTTGCCATTGTTGTTTGGCATGAAATTGTGACAATTGGGATAGATCCATTTCGTGTTCGAAACTGGAATGGATCCATAAGGTTTCGCCCCATCGTGACAATCGCAAGAGTTGTTTGTATCCGTGTTGTATCAACGATCGTTTCAACGGTTCCTTCGGACGTTCGATCGTCATGATCCGGAACATGTACGATTGTAACGGTAAAAACGATTGCAAGATGAACTGTTCGGCACCTTCGACGTCCAAACTTAAATAATCAATGACAGATGGGATACCATCATCATCATCATTGTTGTTGTTGTTGTTGTGATGATGAAATCGATTCAAAATGTCCTGCAAGGTCACGGTAGGTTCGATTGTCGATGTACGTTGATGTTTGGGACCGTTATCAAATCCGGTACCAGCGATCCCACCATGGTCCTGTTGGGTATAATCAAAATGTACAGTGTCCATCGTTTGATTCCCCACCACGGCAGCAACGATACGACAATTGGGACGATACCGCGTCAAATTGTACCAATAGATCGGATTCGGTTCGATCTATATTGTTGAAATGAAAGAAAAGAAAATCAAATAAAATACGGAGAAAAAAGTGTGTAAGAGAGTTACGAAAAAGGAGAAAACAAAAAACCAAAACAAGTCAAGTCACAATCAACAACAATACTAATACTTAGTATAGTATTGTTTGTTTGTTTGTTATGGTACTTACACAAAGTCCCTTCCATTGGTAGTATCGTTCGAGAATGTACGTGTTACTCAAGATGGTAGCATCGTTGGATGCCAAGTCGATGAAGTATCCATGGGTTTGATTCCGTAACAGACTCAACACGACTTCATCCTGTCGTGCCTGTGCAAACGAAAATGGTATTGCTGCTTCTTCTGCTGCTGGTTGTGCAGAAGAAGAAGATGCTGCTTTTGGTGCTGATTTTCGTTGTGTAGATGGATTCTTGTTACTGCTATTCATGGAGGTTATACATCTACTATGGGTCCCTCCTGTGAACACATGAATGGTATGCCATCCTCCATTGTCGTTGTCGTGCTTTTGGCCGTGAGTGTCATGTGGATGTTTTTGTGGTTGTCGTTGTTGTTGAAAGAATGGGGGAGGATGAAAGGTAGGATCTCTTTCGTGTTGTTGGTTTTGCTGTTGTTGTTGTAGTGGTAGAATATAGGTTTCTGTCTGATGGGGTCGCAATACGGTTCCGACAAGTATACCAGCGAGAAATAGTATCATCCCACCAAGAGATGTAGTAGTAGTATTCAATGATGATGGTCGTACCCAAAGACGTTTCATGGTACTATTAATACCCACTGGAGACATCCTGGGAGAACTCCTGTTAATGTTGATGTTGTTGATGTTGTTGATGTTGTTTTGGTGACGAGGTGACGGACCGTTGCTTTTCAGGGATGGATTTTTGGACGACCACCACCACGACAACGACATGGTGTGTGTTTTGTTTTTGTGTTTGTTGTTTGTTGTTTGTTGTTGTTGTTGTTGTTGTTGTTGTACTACTACGTACTGCTACCGTTTACGATCGTTCTGTATCACTACTACCGTAGTACCTACTACTAGACGACTGTTGTGTCAAACTGTCAACACCAGCAATATTATATATTATTACTTCTGTAGTGTATCATATGATGTCGTCGGGAAAGCTCATGGAATCAGCATGTTGGAAGGATGTAACTGTTTTGTTGGTTGTTTTGTGGTGGCACTTGAGAATTTTCAAAAAAAATGATGGACGGTGTTTTGAAATTTCTAGTAGAGTAGTAAGGTACCTTTCCTATCCATTGATGGCTACTACTGTAGTATTATAATACCAGGTATTATGATATTCGGAGTAGTGTACCGGTACCTATTCATATTACCGTATTACTTCGTATATTCTCTCTCTTTTGGGGTGTTTTATTAACACGAATCCCAACGGTCGATGGATCGGACAAGGAGAGATTATTTTATAAGATGGGAAGGCTTGATCGCGAAATGATGCCTGGCCTGCATTCATCGCCAACAAAGGTATCGTAGTATCAAACGGGGTAGGTACTCCGGGGAGTACGGTAGATTTCGTTCCGGTCACTGGTCCAGCTTTTCTCTCGCTGGTTTTTTTTTTTCGCCGCCGCCGCTCGGTTGTTCCAACCAAAACGACTGCACGCGCGCATACATGGGTATTATTATTTACTCTATCTATGGTTGTTGTGTCACGTTCATTCAAGCCAAGCCAAGCCAAGCAAAGAGAGAGAAAGAAGAAGCGAGGACTTTGGGTGTGAAAGAAAAAGAGAGGACGTTTTGTGTGAGTAGACCGAATCTCCCACCACGTATCATACCCTCCCTTCTTGTGGATTTACTACTATTACTACTGCTGCTGCTGCTGCTGCTGCTGCCACCTACGAACTAACAGTAACAATTGTGGCATTGCAAGTTTGTTGCTGTTGTTATTACTGTTTGGTGTTGCTGTTGTGGTTGTGGTTGTATGATACAATACACACTGTTGTCTGTTGGTATTACATAATCATATATTGTATTATATTATATAATACTATCATCATCATGGTGTTGTTTGGGATCCATCAAAAGTTACAGAACGATATCTTCTGTTTGACGGAAGAACGGGATTACTTTCAGGGGAAGTTTTTGGAACAAGTTTCCGAAATCCAAGCACTCAAGGACGAATTGTTTTTGGCACGACGAGAGATCAACAAATTACGGAACGAACTCTTGATGATACATAACAACAACAACAACAGTAACAACAACAGTAACAACAACAGTAACATAAGTATGGTCGATGTCATACAAATACAAGGAGGAGAATCACATTCGAATAAGCGTCCTCCATCTTTGACACGTCGGAAGAAGGATCAAACGAATGTTAATGAATATGATGATGATGATGATGATGATGATGATGATGATGATGATGTTGATGACAATGATGATGACAATGATGACGATGCATCATCTTTGACGAGTTATGAACACGAGGATGGATCCAATGACGACGACGAAGAAGAAGAAGAAGATGATGATGATGATGATGATGATGATGATGATAAAGAAGACGAAGATGATCATGACAACAACCAACATCAACACCAATTATCTTCGTTTGTCACTCCTCAAAAGAAGAAGAAGAAGAAGCAACCGCAAACCAACAAACAACAACAAGATGTAGAACAAGACGAAGAGGATGAAGCCTCGTTGGATTCCGGAAAGGATATTCGACAAAGTGCTGAAAAGTTGTTGCAATGGGCATCGTATCGAACATCTACCATCCACAGCAACAACAACAGCAACAACAACAACAGTAGTAGTATTGCGGGGAATAGTAGCAGTGGATTTTACAGTACTGGTGGTGGCGGTTGTGGTGGCGGTGGTGGTGGCGGCGGTCAAAGCATCATCACAACGTCACAACATCAACTAGACGCTTCCTCTACAAATCTACCACCAGCGTCCACAACAATCGATAATGATGAGAATGAGAAGGATAATATTATTATTGATGAGGAGAATCACGACGACGATGTTATTGTTGTTCTTCCGTCTTCCCAATCAATCCCCTATCATGAAGAAAAGAAGGATGACGACGATTATTATCCTACGACTACAACCACTACAACTGAAACTACCGAAACTGAAACTGAAGCAACACATTCCCAATCCGACAAGGACAAAACAGATAACGATTCTCCTACTACTACAATCACTACCTCTACGATCAATGACAAACGGGCTGTTGTTGTACAACTATGAAAACTTTTTATTAAGAGATGGATGAGATGATGATAATTATATATATTATTCTTATACACGACTATAGTATACTTACATAATACGAAAGTATGTCTGTCTAGAGCAATCCTCTCTATGATATATTCCAATCATCCATCCATCCAACTATTACTACGTCTACCTTTCTCTCTCTTCTTTTTACCAGCTACGACAGTACACTACTACCGGTACCTACCGGTATGTAGCTGCCATCGGATGTTCCGCATTCCAAGGAAGTAGACTACCTACCGGTAGTCGGTTCCCAAAAAAAACCAAACAGCTTTGTGATACATCCAATTTTCACTGCCGGCAACAGACAACAGGATGGCAGTCAGCAGCAACAGTTTTTTATTAGGTACATACTCTTTGTTGCCCTCGGGAGAGAAACGGTACCAAACCAGTGATGAGTTGTAAGATATATATTATCAATAATAATATATATTAATATATATGACGTAATCCGTAATCGCTTGCACCGGTCGGAGACACACCGGTTCTTACCGTGAAGCAACAAAATGATTACCTATTTTGCCTGCTGCCATACACACAAGACACCAATAGGTCTAATCACCGTAGCTCTCTACTAGAGAGAGGTAGTACTGTCGTAGTAGTAGAATTACCAAGTATAGTACTCTAGTACTACTACATTTCCAATTCGAATAATATCTGTCCTTATTGATAAAGTTGTTCGTCTATATACAACATGATGTCTTTCTCCTTCTTACTTCTTCTTCCTTTCTCTTCCTTCTTTTTTTACCAAACAACGCCTCCGATTTGTGTATATTGGGAGATGGGTCCGATCGAATTGCCGTTCAATCGAGTGTTGATCGTATGGGGCATCCCATCCTTGAGAATAACGATCAAATCGATGGGTCCGTCCTTGATACGTGTACCGGTGGCTTCGATGGATGGGAACGGTCCAAAGGCAAAGGCTGTACCGGTATGTGTACCACGACCCACAAATCCCTTGATGATGACACGGTGTCGTCCATCATCATTGTCAGCACAACCATAATCGTCAATCGAACCCCACGTAGAAGTGTAATCGGGGAACGATTTGTAACATAGTTCCATCTGATCAATAAAATCCTTCAACGTGATGACCATATCGTCATCATCTTCCATCGGGACATGATATTCACATTCGGGATGAGAAATCGACACAACCTTTTGTGTATCTTTGGCAGCCCATGTTTCAATCCAACGAGTGACGATACGAACATTTTCCGACGACAATGATGATGATGATGATGATAATGGAGTTGTACTTGTAGAAGTTGTAGAAGTAGCCGACAGAATGGTCGATACACTACTATCCAAACTGGCAGTTCGGGCGGCAGACCGTACCGACTTCCTGTCGCTAGTCTTCTTGACCACGGATGAAGAAGATGATAATGATGACGGGGATGGGGATGATGATTTTGGATTATTGCGAGAAGAAGAAGAAGAACCACCAACCGTCTTCCCAAACAAGCGATGGGTGAACCACAATCTCACGGAAGGAATTGCTGTTTTTTTGTTACAGTTTGTACTCGTCATTGTTGTTATGTTTCAATTCAGTGTTTTTGCTGTGCTTTGGGTTGGTTAGTGATGAAACGAGGGTGTGCTTCAATTTTATGTTGCTGTTGTATTTCCAAACCATACTACTAACAACACACTCTTTTGCTTCTCGGCAACTCTCCTTTTGGCGTCGGTGAAGAGAAGGATCCAAAGTAGAGATAGAGTACCTATCATACCTGATTTGTTTTGCACTGCTACTACTTATTTCTCCGTCCATCATCATCGATGCTGGATGCTGGATGACTCCTCCAAAAACGCGAACATGAAAAAAAGAATTCAATGCACTTGAAGTGTTAAATCTTATCGGAAGACGCATGTTTATTAACGTCGTCCTCAAAAACAACCAACAGAAACTACCAATCCAGCCTCTTCCGTCACAATCAATTATTCTGGTCATGAATTTTATCTTCCGTCCTGACCACATTCTCATTTTTTTCTACAGTGGTACTTCGTGAGGATGTACTACATCTCAAATGTCATAAGTACTCAACAACATACTCAAACGTCACATAAGTACTCAACAACATAGAATCAATCGATTATCTCTCTATGCTGAGATAGGCAAACATGAATATCATTGACGTAGCGCACCATGATAATTGCCAATTGTGGCCTCATTTTTCATCTTCCGGAAGCTTGTCGGCGGAAGATGCATAATTAGATGAAGAGGCAGGAGGTTCTTATAGATCTCAATTTATATATATCCAAAATCCGAATTGTTCGAGCATCGGACTCTTTCACCATCTTCCTCCCATTCTCACCAGGTCACAGCTTGCAGGTGTTGAGAATTTCGCCCAGGACACGTCATACGTCAGGCCGAAAACCCCAGCTTCATAATCGATTGTTCTGTTATTACTGTTAACTCGTTTTTCCTCTTTCTTCTATGTTCCAGAGACTATCACACCCGCCTGTTTCTACTAGCTACTAGCTAGAGAGACATTTTCGACTAAACTTTCGCTCTCCAAAGTGTGTAGCACTCTATTCATACATACATTCGCCCTTCCAAAACACATCATCAGCATAATCATCAGCATATTAGAGAAAGACAAAAGAGGGGGCAAGGAACACAATAGCAATCGTCCGATTGACGTATAAAACGTCCGACCCTTATTCGGAAACAGAATCAGTACGACACTACGACGACAGCACTGAAGAATTTTTAATTCTGTCATCAGGATTTGGACCAAGAATAATATGTGGAGGCATCCCCAGAACCCGGGAAGGTACGTGGCAGTGTGATCAAACAGTATTCGTCCAATGTGAAACATACGACAGTAACAGTAACTGTAAAATAAACTCTCAGTGTATTGTTGTGAGGGAATGGAGGAGTAAGAATGAATGATATTATTATTATATCATCATGTCATCTTCTCACGTTGTGTGGGAACTTTCGTGATACGTTCCCATCACGTGTAACATAAAAGCTGACGTCTGTCGATCGTACCAAGATCCATCGTCGTCTCATCTTCAGGATGACCATACCGATTGTGAAGCAGCATACGATACTCTGTACTCTTTACTATGAGGATCCTACATTTGTCACCTCAGTTTTAAGACGTTTTAAGACTTGGCAAGAACGCTTCGACGAATTCGACGTGTATCGTTACAAGATCACTGATTCATTCATACAGTGCGACTTTAGCGAGGAACTGCCAGGAGTTCAGTAACTTTTGGATGCTTGCACTTTGAACTTTTGCTGGTGGTATCCCCAAAAATCTAAAAGCCTGGAACTAGTAGATGCTTCTTGCAGTGGCAACTTGTTCGGTGGACGGAAGAACATTATCATGGACGATCCAACAGTTTGAGAATGTTTGCCTCCCAACTGCGAAAGACAAGTTGAGTGTTTGGGAATGTTTGCCTCCCAACTGCGAAAGACAAGTTGAGTGGACCTCTTCAGATTTGGAGGCAGCCTACTGCTCATGCTCCTAGCGGAAGTGATACTTCGCCATCTGCTTCACCTTGTTCCCTGGCTACACTTCCCAAGCTGCTATCTACGTTGCTGGTTCTTGTCTTCGGCGCTGTTGTTGCAATGAATGAAAATGGGATCAAAATGGCTGCGAACAGCACCTCAACAGCTGTCAGCTTTTGGTTTTTGTCTTGTGTTTAATGTTCCGACAATTTCTACAACGCAAATAACAATGTCGAAAGATTCCTGAAACGAACAAAAAAAAAACTCCCCGCAACACTTTCGGGCAAAGATTCATTGCGCCACTTTACGTAGTTAAAAGGTAGAGCTCCTGGTGTGGCTCTTGATCTTATTACACGGCAACGAAGGAGTGCGGCTCTTAAATCTTCTTTGGTAAACATCTAAAATAATTTCTGACTACGGTTTTCTAAAGCGCCGATAAAGCGGTAGGACCAATTGGATACATTTCAACGGACAACAAGAAGAAAAAAGCGTAGCCTATCGGCAACCAAGTCAAACTCATCGAAGGCCTCTAACTTTTTAGCATTCAAAGCAACCATTTGTGATACCAGTGATCCTATGATGGAAGCCGTCTAAGATACTCATCTTCTACTTTGCCATCAATAACCGAAGATAAAGGTAGGATTTTCATGGTTTTTCTTCGACACAGCCTGGAGACTCAATAGGATCGAACGACGTGTATCCTTTGAAGCATACAAGGACATTCTCGCATCATCATAGCGCATCGGGAACCGTAAAGAAGGTTGTTTCTTCGAGTCCAAAATCGCCTTGACCGGATGCCAGCACGACGTCTCCATGGGATAGTGTGTATGAACCTACCTCATCATCGTTATTGCCGCAACAAAGTCCATCTCCACCAATATCCTCCATTACGAACATGTAACGAGAACCTCGTTCCAAAAAGACCGTCTCGTTGACACTGGTGGTTCCAGCTCGATAGGCCAAGGCCGGGATGCCCACTCTGTAGCAGTTGTAATCTTCATCGGCAATATACCATCCCGTTTCATTTGGCTTCGAATCGAATCGAATGCTCACCACTACATCGACCAACAATGTCTCATCTTGAAGCAGGGGTTCACAGTCAGCTGATAGCAACGACGGCGACATGGTGACGGACGGCGGACGTGTAGTAGGAACTGAAAGAGGTGGTCTAGTGGGGGGAATTGTCGGAACGGTAGGAGTTGGTGGAAGCGCTCTACAACCACACGCAGACGATGTCATGACTTGTACAATGCCACATTGTGTTTTACTGATTTCACCAGCCGCTGCCTGTTGTTCCAGCTCGGCGCAAGTAAAGGTACCGAGGATGGGAACCAGTACTACCGACCAAAGCGAGGTCATTTCCTGTCCCTCGCCGCAAATAGGACAAATGAAGGTATCATCGGTGTCGTTGTCACTGTCGGTACCGGTTGGAGTTGGCATTGGACCTCCACTGTCACTGGGAGGTGGAATGACAATAAAGTTGTTGGGTGCTCCAGATGGTTCCGATGATGGTTCTTGAGGGATTGTGGGTTCCAGACTCTCAGTGGGAGCTGTACTCTCTCTCGTGGGTTGTGGTGTTGGACGAGTGGTCGGAGATCTCGTTGGAGAAGGCGTTGTTGGCGTTGTCGCTGGAGATGGTGGGGATGAAGGTGTTGACTGTGTTTCGGCTGGAGATGGCGTTGTCGGCGTTGCATTGGGTCCGTCCGTTACTGGACCATCGGGTGCAATCCCTCCTCGTTCGCAGTTCCACTCAGCTGGAGGCGCCGAAGACAACGCACATCCCGTTTCTACGATCCAATCCTTGTGATAACTGATTCGGTTGTTGTATAAAGGAAGATACGGATTGCCACAATAACTATTGCAAGGAACGAGGAACGACGTGCGTGAGGAGGTAAGTACAAATACAATATTCTTGTTTTTTCCACAGTTTCTTCTTCTTTTTTTGACGTACCCTCTAGGTCCACCACTGATGACTCCCAACAACAAATCCCCATCGGGGGTTCCGTCTTTCTCTTCGAATACGGGTCCGCCCGAATCTCCGAAACAAGTAGCTGTCGTAACGGGATCATTTAGTATGGTACAGAACCACCATGGTTCGACGCGGGTATTGGTCACTGTAAAGCCGAATCGATCACCCGTCTCGGGATCTACCGCGACTGCACAATCTTCAAAGGCAACGTAGGCCGTGGGTGCACGTTGCAAATAGAGGTCGGGACTCTGTAGGTTTCCGGCATTTTCTGGTCCACCCAAGATACTGCCAAAGCCCATAATGGTAAGGGGATACCCGGTCGAGGCAGGAAAATTCTCGTCCCAATTGAGTGTGATAGGTTTGGCAACGGATTCGGGGACGGGTTCAACCAATTGTAAAATCATAATGTCAAAGTTGACTTGAAGGTCTCCCTGTGGATAGTTGGGATGTCGAACGTTGGTGACAACATCGAATCGTGTTCCTGATACAGGCAATGTCGAAGCCCCGACCAAGGCAAAGGCAGCGTCTCTGGCAATGCAGGAATATAAATATATTTATGTCAGAGAGAATAAAGACAATACAAATACGTTTTGAGCATTCTGTTTGGTTCCATTCATGAATGCATATGGTTCTTTGATCGGTGTTGTACTACTTACTCGCAATGAGCTGCTGTCAAAACAATATCGGGGGCGATGAGAGATCCACCACATGCTGGTTGTACATTCGAACCTTCCGGTGGTGTTCCTCTCATATGTACGAACCATGGATATCGATCGGGATCCGTGACATCTTCTCCATTAATGATGCGAGTTTGTTTCGACGGAGTTTCTTTGTTGTTGTCGTCATGCTGTGGCAAGGAGACACTGTCCAGTTGGTCTTCGATTGCGTCAAGAGTTCGTGTTGACTGTGAATGAGTTGAAGGGGAATCAACGACGGATTTTTTTCTTAATAGAAACTGCTGTTGTTCATTGTTTTGGGTTGTTGTTGCTGCTTGGACGGCGACGACAAGAGTACTCAATGACGACGACAGCCATAACAATGAAAGAATCTGTCTTGATGGTGACTTTCTGTTTTTCCGAGATTGGACTGTGGTGTTTGTGTTCAAAGTCGTCATTTTTCTTGGAGAATATTTTATCAGCAATGTATGATATACAGAGTCAGCTTGTATTGTATGTTTTGGGTGATGGAAACAGTCAAAAGGTGTTGCCGAGTTTGACGTTCGAAATCGACAATATCAAAATAGGAACTTCGTCCTTCCGTTTCGTGTCGTATCTTGTTTTCGTCGCAACAGCACAGACGGCAATGCACAGTGGTAGTTTAACGATGCAAACAAATAATCAACCTCAATACACTGAACAACGAATGAACTTCCGGTTGTTCTTGATGCCTTCTCTTGTTGTTGGCATTACTTCATCCTGAACCAACAAAAATTAACTGTGAATACACTACTACTCCCTCCTCCCATGCAAGAAATCTTTTCAGATTTTGGCCAGGGTCACCTGAACGGTACGCGAAAGAATGCCGAGAGATGCAACGCTTCTTTTGAATTGTGAAGAACGATGCCCGATGACATCTTGTCAAATCTGAAGGGCTTAATGCTTACCTGCAACGGAATCCTTCATCTAGGCAGAAATTCGACGAATTGCCAACAAATAAGTAAGACGACTGATTACTTACAGGAGTCATGAGACGAAACGAATCCACATATGCTAAACGAAAGAGGCCCAGCAAGCACTAATCAATAACTATTTTAGAGGACCAACTTGCATGAAATCTTTTCACCGTCTCAGATTCCGCCTCTCTCTCTATCATAGACTAGCCAGTAGAGAGTCATCTGAACGGTACTCGAAAGAATACCGATAGATGCACAACAGAAGAGTAACTGTAAAAATAAACGGAATCCTTCATCTACCTAACAGTAAATGCTACTCCAAGTACTCCGAGTAGTAGAGAGGCGAAGATTCGACGAATTGCCACCAACAAATAGAGCGCGTTAACAGTAACATGTTGACGAGTATTATCTTCAAACTTGACGATGCAATTACCTTTTACCACTACTACCATAAAAACTCCAATGATCGAAGGTACTCACAGTCAATGCCATCCTTTTCCACAATGAACATACAGCTGCCTCTAACTACCGTATACACATTCGAGATTATCGCCGCACCCACGAAACTCAAGGAGTATAGACAGCAGAAGATCCGAATGTCCGAAACCGCATTTGCAGATGTCGACGACCAGAGCTACGATGTTCCGTAAATTCCCCCACCCCCCTATTATTACCTCCCAAATTTCTACAAGGAAACGTTGTATCTGGTACCTGCATGAATTCCCGTCATGTGGACGAGCCCATTGACGATTTTCTACACTTCCTCACACATTCTGGCCAAGAGCGTCGCAAATAACATGCATCCCTCAAAACAGCAGTCCGGCAACGATGCCAGTCTCTGGATATGGACCCAACCCTACTTATGGGCTTGAATCATTGGCTGCAAGGTACTCCCATTCCAAGCCACCGAGCACCCGAGAGGATCGTACAATCTACTTCACCGTGGTAGGATGATAAGAGTGGTGGGATCATGATTGTACGGCACACGACTTCTGGGACCATCCATGAAAATATGTTTTCTTGTGCATGTTTGAATCTTTTCATACATCCTTTCGGACTGTAACCATGCACCGCCAGCAAGTTTTCGGGGCGGACACTGTCAACGTATGATCATCCTTGAGTTGAAACCATGGACCGACACCAACGGTCGAAACAAAGCAGGATCCGGTACGGACCAGTTAACCCTCTACCGACCCGATTATTTTCACCGCCGACAAGAATGCAGTATTAGCTTATTGATCTGGCATTTTATCCATTTCCTCTGGTATATGTCCTCGATCATAGCCCATGTGGTGCAAGGAAAGACATATCGCGTCATGTACGGTAGCTGTCAAGCGGCAATTTTTTCACCGTACCTCATGACAAGGGTATATTCAACACAGCGCAACAGTACTACTGTACCACTTCCTACCAATTACTGCCGTACTGGAACCCAATAGAGGGAAACCAGCGAAGAATAACTGTAACATAGAAGAAGTGTATTCATTTCTTTTTCTCCGCACGTACGTTCCGTTCCGATAGAATCGAATGAATCAGTCGGGTGGGACAAAAATTTCAAGAGCAGTGTAGAGACACTACCGAAGATAAGTTTTTCTCGGTACCGTTTTCTCACTTTCATGCCGTCCTCGTGAATAACGTGTCCAATTGGGAAAAGCCGTCATATTTCCCAAATTTTGCCAACTCTCCCATCCTGCCATGGCCGACAACCTGTTCAAGACACCACACCTAGTCGAGGTGAAAGTTGTTCGAAGAGGGACAAATGGATGGGCCGATGCCACGATTACTAAAATCGTTCAACCTTCACATGATTGGAAGACTCCGCCAAATGTCGGCGATAGCGTCGCCATTCCAAGTAAGCGATCGCAGAAACAGAAAATGAAATGGGGAACGTCCGCACGTCTTCTCTGCAAAGTCGTTCCCAACCAAAAACGTCCTCTCGGCTCTGTGTGGTTTGCCACATATTGCTCCGAATTGTCGGATATGAACTGGGAATCTCATCAGGTCGGAAGAGATGCCATTTTTCTCCAAATTCCATCCACAAAACCAGGCACCTCCCATGACGGACTTTCATTTGCGTGTTGGAAGTGCGGACAACGCCTTGTGGAATCTACAATGATACATTGCATCAAAGCATCCTGTGTGTGGACGAAAACGCTTTTGAACCCAATCCAATTTGCTGTAGATCCATTAGCGAAATGGAACGAATACAAACAGTGCAACATCCAAAACGTTCGATGCAAATCTTGTGACCTTATAGTTGGTTGTTATTATCCATCGCGATACGAAGATGCTGACGAAGAGAAACCTTTTCCATGTTTCAAACTCATCACGGCATGGGAGCGACGAAAATGGCACGGTGACCAACCTGCTTTGGCGATGGTGTTACTCGGCACTAAGGCTGACAACGAAAAGAGCATTGTAAAACTGACCGTTTCTGACGATTGGCATGTTGTCAAGCAGTACCACATTGGAGGCCGACTGGACAAAACCACATACACTCTCATTGAAAAAGCGAAAGAAGCAGAAGAACGAGCTTCCTTAGCAGAGCAACGAGCGAAAATGGTAGAGGAGGCATCCAAAGAAACAGAAGCGCTCTTGAAGCGAAAAGAGTTGGAGGCGGAAGAGCTTGCAAAAAGGGCAAAAGAGCTAGAAGATGCCAAGAAAGTAGATGCGAATGGGAAGTATGCATCTAAGGAAGTCGTTCGATGGGAGTGTCTTGTTGATTCTAAATACGTTGAATACCCCCCGAGCGTAGCGTCGATTTTGACTCAACACCATCGTTTGGGAGAAAAAGCAGCGTTTTCATTGCATGGAAAGCAATATGAGATCGATTTTGCAGTGTCTTCTCAGCTCGAGTCATGGGAACAGGTGAATGTTGAAAGCGGTTTTAGGAGAAAGGTCCGTATCAAAAAAGTTACTTCATTCCAGCACTTGGTTCCGTCTTGGCAATGCAACGTTGACGGAGGTTGGGTCGAATATCCCAGAATTGTTTCACAGATTTTGGAGGCTCAATATGCTGAAGGTGGTAACGTTTCCTTTGCCTTGAACAACACGGCGTACGAATTGGACTTCGCTAAGATGCAGCAGATGAACATCACCAGCAAGTTCACGCGTCCTGTTCGACGTGAGCTACGTGCGATTCCTTGCGATCTCGGAACAACGGATGGAATCCCGTCTAATTGGACATTCAAAACCAAATCTTGCGATTGCGAGCTTGTGTCTGTACCGATTTCATCCGAGGAATGGAAATTTGTAGATGAGAAACTTCGTGGTTCAATCTCCAATGCGAAATTGAAAGAGGTCCAGCGAGTGCAAAACATCCCTCTGTGGAAATACTTCGAATTTCAGAAGGAGCGCCTTGCGGCAAAGTCTGGAAGTGGTACCGCCAACGTGCAATTCGTTTGGCATGGTACACGTACAACACACCCTAGTCTCATTTGTACCGACACACATGACGGGTTCATGATGCAACGGAGCCGGCAAGGAAGTTGGGGTCAAGGAATCTATTTTGCAGCCAATGCGAGCTACAGCAACTCCTATGCTTTCACTCAAAAAGGACTTGCCTCCAACAATAAAACTTTAATTCTTGTGAGACTGGCGGTTGGTGAAGAAGTCCGGCTTCCATCCGACTCTACTCTTCGTCACTGCCCCGCCAAGGCCAATGGCACGGGACGATATGACACGGTAACTGGAGATATCAACGGCAGCACAATCTTTGTCGTGTACGAGAATGGCCGTGGATACCCGGAATACCTGGTGACATATACGGAAAAGTAACGGACATTCCTATTTCATTCATCCAATCAGTTGTATATATAAATGACCAACGATTATGGCTTGAACAATATGCAATTATTTTTTTTCGGCGGTTGTTGTCTGGACACGAATTTCTTTTTAATGGTGTATTCGTTTCTGGTCGTTCCATCTGGATGATTTCAGAATGATGTTTTTTGTTTCAAGCATTGGAAACGATATCGGAGAATCATAAAAAAAAGAATATATTTTAATGGCTATGCCATTTAGCTGTCATACTAACTGTAACAGTAAGTATCGCCTATTTCCGTGCCTAAGAAGTTGAATCACCCACCGGGCCTCGAACTACCTAGGTGCGAGGCAAATTCAGGGAGTAACCGGAGATCACTTCAAGGAGACGGTAATGGTATAAAGCTTCCTACGGGAGGAGGACAATTCATCTGGTCGAGGAGGAGATCCAGATGTAGTTAGATGGAGCTTGGTTTCTTTCCTTTTTGTTTGTTTGTTTGTGATCCTTTGGTGCGGTTGTGGTTGGGAGCGGAAGTGTGTGTGATCAATGGGCCGTGTTGTCGGCACTGGTGTTCGTGGGTAGTGTGGGTCGTTGCTGGTAACGTTATGAGTGAAGCTGCGGGTCCTGACGATACGAAATGACTTTGTCAATTGGGCCGTCTGGAGGCGGCCATCCATAATGTCTTTATGGAGTTTTGGCATTCTGGAACGACATCGCAGCAAACACAATTTTACATCACTGTCGTAGTGAAGAACATGCCAGTCGTGGGATGACAGTCATTTGTGGATTTGTTGTATGGAAGCACCAGCTCATAATCTCGCTCTGTCACGAGCATTCAATGATTCTGCCTTTCATGTTTGGCTTTGAAGAGGTAGGTGCGATCTACTGGTGGACCCCCAATAAGCTGTCGTATCGTCGTCCCGCTCCTTTCATTCGTCTGTTGGAACTGTCAATACTTGTTGTTGTTGTTGTTGTTGTTCCTTTTCCGGCCAGCTGTCCCCTGTCCATATACAAGATGGTTATCCTCAATCTTCACTTCGTTTTCAGTCATTGTGGAACAGTTCTTTTCCAACAACATCTAAATCACAAACGATAACGTTTGGTATCGGTATCTTCTGTCTATCTGCTGGTAGCTCCAAACCACTTTTTGTTACAGCAATAGACAAAGCAGATACTGACGGGTGTACTCTACCGGTAGCTTCTAGCTAGAAGTTCTTACCGTTGTTGTTGAAGAAAGAGAGACTTTATCATTGTGATGACCACGCTGTTGTTGGAATTTACCCAATAGGGACAAAGTTCATGCATTTGGAAAAAAGTTGAATTGTTGTATTTACGAGTATACAACTAGGTACTCCCAGTGCTATGGAAATTCGCTCTCCCAGGCGTTGATACTACGGTACGATTAGGTAGTACGGTATTACGAAGTACCTACCGGTAGGCTACTACGAAGTAGTAGCACGTATTACAGTTGCAACTCCTGTGAATAACAATTGATCGTAGCTACCTACTCTAGCTAGCTAGCTAGAGACCTGATCTTTCTCTCTATTATATTATACACCGGTATTGATGGGATGGGTCGGAATCGAATCATAGTAGTAGTAATGCCACAATGGTACCAAACAGTCTTAATACCAAGAATCAGATCTTCTTTCTTATTTTTATTTCACGACACTACCAACGAAATCGTTTTGCCATCTATCTTGGCCTTTTTGTACGATCCCACTATTTGTTGCAATTGTGACTTTTTGGCGTCTATCCCATAGTCCTTGGACAGTACCTTGCAGAGCGCCTTGACCTTCATGGATCGGTTGGGTGCCTTTTTCAATGCCTTCTTCATGGCCTTGTGAACCTTCTTGGTATCGACAGTATCATTATTCTTGTTGTTGTTGTTGGATTCGGAATCATCTCTTCGCTTGGTTTGTTGATGGGTGGTAACAGTCGTTGGATCCGTCTGAGTGTTGGTAGTAGTACTAGTAGCAGATCCTTTGGTTTCTGTTGTATTCGTCTCGCCCTCCTTGTCGCTATCATCCTCCTCCACCTTTTGTGGTTGTTGTTGTTGCTGCTGCTGCGTATCTCTTGTTGTTGTCGTTGTCGTTGACGTTGACGACGACGATTGGTTTGGTTTGTTGGCCATACGTTTCTCTTTTTCTTGTTTCAAAATGTTCCATAACTGCTGACAAATATCCGTTCCCTGTCTCCCACGTAAGTTCAAGGAATTGGCCATGAAATTGAGGAATTGTTTTTCCTTCCGGGGGATGTTATCCAATCCTGCCATGGTCTTTAAATACGATTGCAAATGTGGATTTTTGTGGCTTGTACTCAAATCGTCCGAACCGGCAGTAGCACAGGTATCAACGACGTCCATCCATTCTTGTTGTGGATTCCGTTTTTTGGTTTTGGAGGATGAGGATGGTTTCTTTTCATATCTCTCCGCTTCGGTCATGCAAGATGTATGAGCCTTGTAATCATCTTTGTGACAATGATTAAACAAAGAACAGCAGCAGCAGCAGCACAAGCAGCAGTATGTGAGTAAGGAAGGGAGAGACAAGAGAAAGAATACGTACAACAAAGTGAAGGGGAAAAAATTTGAATGGTATCAAAAGTGAAAACCTCGCATGGATTCCAACGATGGAAGAAGACAGGATTTCTGTGTTGACGAAATCAAGATGAAAAGAGAAAACACCAAAAAAACCAAGTGAGTATTCCATTGGATGGAAAATTAATGAGTGTAAATTTATGTCCAGCAAAGTTATTCATCGTCTTCAATTACAACAATACGTTTCATCCATCCATCCATCCATCCAGTCCACATCCCATGGTCCTCAA
Organism: Nitzschia inconspicua; assembly: GCA_019154785.2. NCBI lineage: Eukaryota > Bacillariophyta > Bacillariophyceae > Bacillariales > Bacillariaceae > Nitzschia > Nitzschia inconspicua. The sequence continues at coordinate 60,503 of JAGRRH010000006.1, read as the reverse complement.
CGTTTAATTAAAACATTTTATTGTCGTTACTCCCATACTTTATAAAAGTTCGAGCGAAACCGAAAGGTTCTTATCATTGGACCGATAAATTACATTGAATTGAATCGAATTGAATTGAATTGAAATGGATGTGGCCGGATGGATGGAATGATGAATGTTGTTCTTGATGTTGTTTTTGGTTGTTGTTTTGACTTACCTGGATGATAATCTTGATTCATTCTGTCTTTTTGTTGGTTTCATTTGTTGGGTTTTGTTTTTTGTTTACTCACCGCCATAAAAGCTGACGGAACAATCGACACAGGAAACGGCGTGACAGCCATTTTTACAACGAAAGACGTGTGCATCGACCTGATTCTTCTTGAGCATATCTCCACAACCGTCGCAACTGAAAAAGACCATGATAACGTTTGCGTATGACTTTTTATATGATATGTATATATGCGTGAGAAGAAATGGTATGCGGCTGGTGTGTCTGTGTTTTTGTGGGAAAGTGTCCGATCTCTCGCAATGGGGGACACAAATTGGTTTGTCGTCTTTCGTGTCTTTTTGTTCTGGCCAGTACAAGCAAGATCAGCGCAGTTGTAGATGGATAAGATCCGTTCTCTCTTTGTATAATAATAATAATAATATATTTGGAAACAAAGAGAAGGTGGATGGTAGATCGGTAGTAGTAGATATGACAGGATGATCGTTAAACAACCCTATTTCTGTACAGTAGACGTTGATCAGCAGATCCATCGTGAAGATCTGAGAAAGTTCGGAAAAAATTAGTGGTCGTCGTTGACAGTGAGTGAAGGACGAGACTGTGGTCATTCATACGTAGTATGGGTACTACGTACGATCGATAACTGTATCAAACATGAAAAACCTCTATGATACATTTACAGTTAACAGAGAGAGACGAAAAGAAAAGAAAAAAATAGTTCTTTCCATGCAGGCCCCGATATTGCCGTTCATTGCACTGTCTACGATATATCATATTGATAGGATGTTGGTCGCGTTTTTGGACCCTACAGAAAAACGAGAGGACGGCGTCGTTCTTGAGCTGCATAGGATGTTGGTCGCGTTTTTGGACCCTACGGAAAAACGAGAGGACGGCGTCGTTCTTGAGCTGCATAGGATGTTGGTCGCGTTTTTGGACCCTACAGAAAAACGAGAGGACGGCGTCGTTCTTGAGCTGCATAGGATGTTGGTCGCGTTTTTGGACCCTGCAGAAAAACGAGAGGACGGCGAGTTCCACCGAATAACGAGACGGGGAGTCGACGGGGAGGAGAGGTCGGAACAGGTTGGGGGAAATGAATGGTTGTTGTTGATTTGATGACTGTGATGAAGTATCATTCGAGTCGATCGTCTGTCGAATTCCAATCTTCAGCAAAATTCCTGTCAATCTCCTTTTTACTTTGGAAGGAACTATGACATGCTTCTCTACTCGCCAGGTATCAGAGCTACGCTAGACTCCAAATAGGTAGTTCACCATAGTCTCTGTTCAATTGATATCACATCCATGAGATATCCATTTTATATCATAAGAGCCAAGACAGAGTATACTACGGAGACAGAAAGGATGGAACAACCGACAGCATCAACCGTACCCGATCTTGCGACGAAACCAACGAACAAGAGATCAACAACAACAACAACACTGAAACTTAAACGACGACTTTGGCATATCGTTGTCGACACTGTTCAACACAGTGGAATTGCTTTTGCGGTCTTACTGCTCTTTTCGTTTTCCTTTTTCGGTGACCATCGCCACTTTTTCTGTCATTCCTTTGTCCTTTCCTCTTTTCGATTGACACATACTTCTACTATTTCTTCTTCTGCTACAACTGCTGCTACTCCTTTTGTTACTACTACCCAATGGTCCTTCTTGTATCGACAACAGCAAAAACAACAACACTATCTTTCATTCGTACCATCCAATGGTCGACAGTCAAGACAAAAACAAGATCGTTTCCCCTTTTCAATACAACTGAGTGTCACAGACGACGACATGGAAGACTACCATAATGAACCCAACCATAGCAGCAGCAACAACAACAGCATTAACAACAACAACAACAACAACAACAATGATAGTGACAGTAATATGGTAGAATCAATACAAAAAAGGATTCTTCAAAGCGGATTATCTTGGAATCAAACATTCGATTCCAACATGTCACGTGTTCCTGGTTGTGTGGCTACGGTACATATCCTAGCGACGGCAACTCGACGGATGGACGACGACAACGACGACGACAACAATAATCACACGGATGATTCCAAATGTGTGTCAGTTGTGGATTTGAAGGGGAATGCCGATGCGATCTTCAGTCGCGGGTTGTTACATTTACTCCAAGACTTTTTGTACAATACTACGACAGTAACCGATATTCTTCAGATGGATCCACGAACGATTGCTGATCGATTGGGTGTCCGACCGGCACTCAGTCAAGGCAGGAATGATGGTTTGGCCAATATGATGACGATTGTTCAACAACAACTTCAACAACAACAACAACAACAAAATCCACCACTCAACCAGGTGTCGAATGTAGCTACTAAGAATACTACCCGTCACAACCAAATATCAACAGCAGCTCCTCCAACCGTTGCATTGTTACTTTCTGGTGGGGTTGATTCGTCGGTGGCATTACATTTACTCCTTCAACAGGGATATACAGTGGTTCCGTATTATCTCAAAATTTGGTTGGAAGACGAATTGGCCCATCTGGGGACCTGTCCGTGGGAGGACGATGTCGAAACGTGTCGGCTGGTATGTGACCAGGCCGGTGTCGAGTTACAAATCGTTTCGTTACAAGAGGAGTACCATCGTCGTGTCATGCAACATACCTTACACGAAGCATCTCTTGGACGGACACCCAATCCTGACATTTTGTGTAATTCTCGAGTCAAATTTGGTTGTTTCTTGGAATACTTGGAAAGCGGCAACTCGGAATATCAATTTGATTACATTGCCAGTGGCCATTACGCACAAATCCAACGATTGTCACAACCACAAATGGGAGCAGACGACGGCACAGTAACCGACGGTCCACCGCAACAACCTCAAACACGTTCGTCGGTTCGATTGTACCGTGCCCCGGATCCTGTGAAGGATCAGTCGTATTTTTTGTGTGCACTCGAACAACGCCAACTTCGACGGTTACTGTTTCCGATCGGACATTTGGAAAAAAGTCAAGTACGTGAATTGGCGGAAGAGTTCCAACTGCCCAATCGGAATCGTCCCGATTCGCAGGGACTATGTTTTTTGGGGAAAATCAAATTTCGTGACTTCTTACAGAGTCATTTGGGAGTTTCGACCGGTGACATCGTCGATGCTGTTACGGGAGAAATCGTTGGGACCCATCGTGGAGTATGGTACCATACCGTCGGTCAACGGAAGGGGATCGGTCCGTATTTGAAACCAACCGCTACCGCGTTCGGACCGTGGTTTGTTGTCGCCAAGGACCCGTCCAAGAATATCGTGTATGCGAGTAACCGGTACGAAGAACACGTCTTTGATGAGGCACGATCCAAATTCCATGTCGAAAATGTCCATTGGATATCGGGAACCCCTCCCACACATTTGTCATCAGTGTCAAGTACCGACCACAATGACGACGACGACGACGACGACGAGAATGATGACGAGAATGGTACAAAGGATGGTACTGTTTACAATTTACAAATGAAGATACGACATGGACCTAAGTTGACGTCGGGGAAATTGAAACTTGTGGACAATGTAAAGGATGAAGGTACGGTCGAATTGAAGGACAAGGATGGTGGTCTCGCTCCCGGTCAATACGTCGTATTTTATGGCGAGGATGGTGAATGTCTTGGTGGAGGGATCATTAGTGAACGACATTGGACTCGATTTTTACAAACAAGTCTGCAACAACAACAACAACAACAACAACAACAAGAACCGTTGACGACGCCGATACAGAATAATAATACCGACACCAGTACGAATCGAATACAACAGCAACAACAGCAACAATACTGAAGTCATCATGAGCACAACGCGACTACTGCAACTACTCCAAAAAATGTCCGAATCCGACAGTCACCATGGGTTGTTGTCCCCCCACCACCACCACCATGATTGATTGGACCGCAGGTGGGCCTAATAATACTATTGTGTTCCTAAAAGTACAACTACTAGACTATTGTAGAATATATTACCTCTGGTGGTGGTTATTTTAGAGTTTCACACTACACACACTGTTGGTTTTTATACGTCTCTCTCTCTCTTTTTTTTTAACGTTTTTTTTTGTGTGTGTGATCGTTTTTTCTTGATTTGTTGTTGTTGTTGTTGTTGGTCAGTGGTGTTTTGGATTTGTTGGTTATGGTGGTGGGTGAATATTCTCTTGTTTATTTTTTCTTGGCAGCAGCGGTAGTAGTAGCGAGTAGTTCCTTCTCCCAGGATGTATATACGAGTTGAAAGAGTTGCATGGTTGCCTTGGCATCCTGTACGGAATCGTGTGCGTCCCGTTGAAAGTTACTGTATTGATGATCATGTTGATTTTGTTGTTGTTGTTGCAAATTCTCTTGTACGAGATCGCGTAATTTTCGTGGCCTCCATTTTCCACCGTTCGAATACCGTTGGAAGGGTCTGTATCGTGCCGTGTCACGTATATCCCGTTTGGGATGTGCCAACATGAGCGCCTTGAAATCATTCGTCAAGGCATGTCCGACCAGAATCTTGTCCCGAATCAATTGAGTGACTTTCGTACGACATTGTTGTACCGTCATGAGATTGGTATTGTTGTCGTTGTTGTTGTTGTTGTTATTTCTTCGTTTTTGGATATGTTTCGGTTCGATACCACTGACATGGGTCCTGAAGTCCGTCACGGCCATTGGAACTTGTACGTACGTGTCCAATATCGTTTCCAAGTTCCAATTGACGAGTGATACCCGTGCCAATGCCGATTTCTTCCCATCGATACCAATCCCGACCATTTCACAATCCATGGCGACGTACTTATCTTTGACTTCTTGAGGGATGTGATTCAACTTCTCTTGTATCTTATCTAGTTCCTGTTGACGTTGTCGTACCAGTTGTTGTTGTTTCTGTAACTCCCTGAGGGAAGGAAACTTTCCATTGGTATTGCTGTTGGTATTATTGGTATTGGTATTGCTGTTGGTATTGGTATTGGTATTTTGTTGTTTATGTTTATGTTTATGTTGTTGTTGATGTGCTAACGATGGCATTTCTTCCTTGGTGACAAATTCAATGATGAGTTCCGGTTGTTCTTTTTGTTGTAAGGTTTGTTGTTGATGATGTTGTTTTCGCAAGAGTGTACGTCTGGCATCCTTTCGAAACTTTTTGGCATCCTTGGTATTGTTGACCAATTCGGATGGCATCAACACGTACAGTTTTCCGTTCATTTGTTTGGTCGTCAACAAAGTTGTTGTTGTTGTTGTTGTTGGATTTTTAGGATTAGGATTGTTGTTGTTTGGAAGAGATGTTGTTGTTGTTGTTGTTGTTGTTGTTGTTGCTGTACTGTTGGTTGTAAGATGTGTAGATTCGTCTTGATGTTTTCGTTTCTTGGAGGAGGAGGAGGACGTATCCTGATTGTCCTTCGAAGGATGAGTAGTATTGTTGTTGTTGTTGTTGTTGTTGTTGTTGCTGTTGCTGTTGTTGTTGGAGATGGATGTACTACTGGTAGGATGATGATTCGTATTCGTATTCGTATTAGTATTACTATCACTTGTTTTCGTCGTGTTGGTATTGTTGATGGTTGTTATCTTCTTCTTCTTCTTCTTTTGACGTCGTTCTTTCATTTTGGCCTTTTGCTTTTTCGTAATAAAGAAGGCTTTCTTCATCATCGTGGTAGTGGTTGTTGTTGTTGTCATCTTGACCTGTTGTTACTTAGAGTATCGTCGTCGTGGTCGTCGGCGTAGTAGTAGTAGTGTTATATATTTGCTTCCTTTTTTTTGAAAGAGAGAGATTGTTTTACGGTTACACAACTTGCTACTGATACTAGCCTACCGTAGACATACTCATCAGGAAGTGAATAGAGATAAAAAGCTCAATGTGATGATGTTACTTGACAAGTGCTGTGTTGTCTAGTACGGAGTAGTATTTACACGACGACGAAGAGTTAATATAGAGAGAAAGATTGATTGTATTATTCTTTTTCTTTTTTTTTTGTGAAAACGAGAGTTGATGGTTTTTGGTTTGATTGGTGGTCGTGAGAGATCGATTGATGATGATGTGATGATGAGATTGGACGAGATTGGAGAGACGAAAAAATAAAAAATGAACTCGGAGTAGACTACCTACCGTAGGTACCCTACTACTACCGTACGATAAGATGTACTCCGAGTACGACTTATGTCTGTCCAGTCGTATGGTAGAGTCGTATCTATGCTCGCTAAAACTACTACTATCATACGTGTACGAAGTAATTAGGTAATACCACTACGTAATAATATAATACGTCTTGTAGTTTCGTATCTCTGCAAAGCAGCAGAAGTCAATCACTGTCTCAGTAGTGGGAATACAACAACAACAACAACTTCTATCATCTATCAATCAATCATCATCTAATCTCCCAAAGACAAAAGAGACTCTCTCTCTCTAGCTAGCTATTACTTCGGGGACAACAAAACAGACAACAGGGACTGCTAATAGTTCAACAACGACTGGTACTACTTCTACTACTGCTGGTACTACGATTAGTACTACTGATCCATCATCATCATCATCATCATCAAACTCACAGTCAACATTGACAATTTCCTACTACGACGATGGATAATAATACCGCCGGTTATCCATTCGTATCCTTTGAACAATGGCAACAACCAAACAACTATCAACTATACAACCTCATGGCCTTTCCTCCTTTTCCTTTCCCATCTCCAACACCAACACCAAAAACGGATACAGATATTGATACAGATATTGATATTGATACAAATACTGATACTACCAACACTGCTACTACTACTAATACTACTACTACTGATTCGTTTTCATCCATATCGCAGCAACAACAACAACTACAGAATCAATACTATGCCTGGTTTTACTTTCAACAGCAATTTTTTGTACAACAACACCAGCATCCTCATGTTCCTCTTCCTGTTCCTCTTCCTGTTCTACCAGTCCATTTACAGTCACCCACACCAACACCCACACCAACGACGACGACGACAAGGCCAAAAGCAAAATCAACATCAGCAACAAAAGCAAAATCAACAACATCAACAAAAAGGACAATGTCGACTCAAACATCACCACCGCCATCATCACCACCACCATCATCACCACCACCACTAACGACAGCAGCAACGACAACGACAACAACAACGACGACGACGACGACAACAACAACGACGACTGCTCCAGATCCAGTGGATCCTGTTTTGGATCATCCACAGTCACATTCATGTCACGAGGAACAAGATGAACCAGTCGCGGCATTGTTACTCTTGATGAACGGGAACGGGAATAAACACGAAATCACTACAGACACATCCGATTATGACAACAACAACAACAACAACAACGTTAAAGGAAACCACCAATTCTCTACGTCAGGATTATCGAGAGCATTCCATCGCATATTTGAACATGCTTCCACTGACCACGACGACTACAACACCAACAACACTGCCGCCAAAAAGGCCATGGACAGTCTCGTTCAAGCAGCAGCATCACAACTATCCGTCGTTTCCAACCATGATAGCAACATCAAAAACAACAACAACAGACCATCAGCGTGTTGTACCGCTCCGCCAGAACGACCCAACAACTCTCGCAGCAGCAGGATCACTACCACATCCGACAAGTTCGCTGCAGCACTCACCGCTGCGTACAAAGCAGGCATGACAGCAGCAGCAACAGCATCCTCCTCCTCTTCCTCCTCAGACAAGGCCAATGTAACAGCTGCAGCGGCTCTATTAACGGCAGCAATCACCCAAGCTTTCAAAGGATCCGAAACAGTGTTGACGTTCGAATCAACACCATCAACTCACAACATGTCCAACACAGGGTCCACGTCCATACAAATCCAACAAGACCAACATACCATCCAAAACAACGACAACAACGACAACAACAACAACAACAACAACAACAACAACAAAGCCATCCCAAACAACAGTCGGAATTGTTCCAACAAATGTACCACTAATGATACAATGATGTCAATGGAACACAAGGTATCTACCTCTACTTCTACTATGATACAAGATATCCCACCAACGATGGACGTTGCAACATTGCCAAACAATCAAACTCCTATATTCAGTGTCGATGATGATGATGATGATGATGACAATTGTTGTAACGAATCCTCACCCACCATAATAAAAAAGGTTCCAATTCGTTCTACAATTCCAAACCCAACAACATCCAAGCCACCCTCCTCCTCCTTTTCCTCCTCAATCACCACCACTATTGTTACCACAAACAACGGTCCGACAACTTCCCAAAAGGACAATGGTAGTATTGCCACTGCCACAACAACAACAGCAACAACAACCAATCCGGCAAAAAGAGACGACGACGACGACGGTACTTCCAAAAGTCCCTCCTCTTCCACCTCCGACACCACCATCACTACCCGAAAGGGTATAAACTCCCAGAATAACAATGGGATTCTTGTCACAACAACTAATAATCCGACCAGAAGAAACGAATTCGACGCCGACGGTACTTCCAAAACTCCTCCTCCCACCTCCGCCACCACCATCATTACCAAAAAGGGTATAAACTCCCAAAAGGACAATGGCTTTGTCACAGCAACAACCACCAATCCGACCAGAAGAAACGACGGCGACGACGGCGACGGTACTTCCAAAAGTCCCTCCTCTTCCACCTCCGACACCACCATCATTACCCAAAAGGGTAGAAACTCCCAAAATAACAATGGCTTTGTCACAACAACTAATAATCCGACTAGAAGAAACGACGGCGACGACGGCGGCGGTACTTCCAAAACTCCTCCTCCCCCCTCCGCCACCACCATCACTTTCCAAAAGGGTATAAACTCCCAAAATAACAATGGCTTTGTCACAACAACTAATAATCCGACTAGAAGAAACGACGACGACACATTTTCTTCACTGTCGTTGAAAAATGACATTGAAGCATGGGAATACTTGTCCAAAGTCGATGTATTATTACCGGGCAAACCACTGCCTGTCATTCCTATCGACAGAAGCAAACTCCGGAAACAAAAGATCAGAATTTCTCGCGCTAAACGTGACTACTACTTCAACCAAGTGGTAGTCCGATGCGATAAAAATGGTAACAAACTACCAGAACCTGTTCCGTACTTTGTATTGGACTACAATGTCCAACAGAGACGGATCGTTGTCATTCCTATGGAACAGCAGGGTACTTTTGTATCTGGACGGTGCCGTGGACTTGCTCGGTATCGATGCAAGATACTACAAGATACATCCAACTGGAGTGTGGAAAGTATTGATGATTATGTCATGGTACCGTCGTACAGTGTTGGAAGGTTATTTCTGCTGGTCAACGAGTGTTGGCACATCAGTCTGGATGGGACTGCTGCAACTGCTGCTGCTGCTGCAACTGCTACGGTACATTCAAAACAACAAACGAATACTGCTACTGTCACTCCCCCCACCACCACCACCACACCCTCACGAGTTTCAACAGACATTGGAAGTACCAAATATACCAGTGAGGGACATTCCAAACGAAAGGCAGCAACGGACGGCTCTGAAGATACTGTACCGCCGTCAAAGAAAGGGAAACTTTCGTCAACGAACGGTGGTGAACGCAGCTTGACAACAGGCTCTGCATCGTCATCATCATCCTTTCGACGACGACAACAAGAACATCTTTCGTCCCGAGATCAGCAATCGCATTCTGCAACGTTTGTGTCCAGGGAAGCATCCTCTTTGGGACAAGTACAGCCACGTGGTGGTTCATTATCACATTCCAACAATGTCAGAAAGGACGATGGTACTGCCGTAACAACCAATAATCGGACAAGCAACGTCGACGATACTTCCAAAAATCGTTCCTCCTCCACCACCACCCATGATTATGCAATCACCCAAAAGAACGATAAGATTGCCACAACAAGCTATCCGACCAATAACGTCGACGATACTTCCAAAAGTCCCTCCTCCTGCACCATCACGACCACACAAAAGGTTTTAAACTCCCAAAACGGCAATGGTACTGTTCCACGAATCAATCCGATCAGCAACAACGGCGTCGACTACGATACTTCCAAAACTACCTCTTCCTCCACCATCACCACCACCTATAAGGGTATAAACCCGCCCAAGGGCAATGATATTACCACCAGCGACAGAGACGGCGACGATGATACTTCCGAATTTCCCTCCAACATTACCACCCAGAAGTGTAAAAAAAACCAAACGGACAATGGTATTGTCACAGCAATCAATCCGACCAGCAACAACGGCGACGACACGTTTTCTTCACTGTCGTTGAAAGAACACATTGAAGCAAGGGAATACTTATCCAAAGTCGAGGATGTGTTACAACCGGGCAAACCACTGCCTGTCATTCCTATCGACAATAGTAAACTCAGCAGACAACAGGTGAACTATAAACTCGTTGCACGTGACCATTATTTCAACCAAGTGGTAGTCCGATGCGATAAAAATGGTAACAAACTACCAGATCCCGTTCCGTTCTTTGTATTGGATTACAACAAAGTAAAGAGACGAATCGTTGTCATTCCGATGGAACAGCGGGGTACTTTTATATCTGGACGGTGCCGTGGACTTGCTCGGTATCGATGCAAGATACTACATGATACATCCAACTGGAGTGTGGAAAGTATTGATGATTATGTCGTGGTACCATCGCGCAATATTCTAAAGGAAGTGTTGCTGGTCTTCCAGTCGTGGCAAATCACTCTGGATGGAACTGCTGCTGTTCCTGCTGCCACTGCTACGGTACATTCCAAACCAAAAAAGGATACTGCTACTCTCACTTCCTCCCCTACCACCACCAACCCGCAATTTTCACCACACAATGACACGACGATAGCTGACAGAGAGGGAGATTCCAAACGAAAGGCAGCAAGGGACGACTCCGAACACGATACTTCCAAAAGTTCCTCCTCTTCCACCATCACTTCCACCACCCAAAAGGGTACAAAAACCCAAAAAGACAATGGGATTCTTGTCACAGCAAGCAATCCGACGAGCAACGTCAACGACACGTTTTCTTTACTGTCGTTGAAAGATCACATTGAAGCATGGGAATACTTAACCAAAGTCGATGTATTACTACCGGGCAAACCACTGCCTGTCATTCCTATCGACCGAGTTAAACTCCGGAAACAAAATATCAGAATTTCTCGCGCTAATCGTGACCATTACTTCAACCAAGTGGTAGTCCGATGCGATAAAAATGGTAACAAACTACCAGATCCCGTTCCGTACTTTGTATCCAACAGAGACGGATCGTTGTCATTCCTATGGAACAGCGGGGTCATTTTACATACGGACGGTCCCATGGACTTGCTCGGTATCGATGCAAGGTACTACATGATACATCCAACTGGAGTGTGGAAAGTATTGATGATTATGTCGTGGTACCATCGTACAGTGTTCGACGGGATTTTGTGTTGCTGGTCTTCCAGTCGTGGCAAATCACTCTGGATGGAACTGCTGTTGTTCCTGCTGCTGCGGTACATTCCAAACCAAAAAAGGATACTGCTACTGTCACTTCTCCCACCACCAACCCGCAATTTTCACCACACAATGAAGCGACGATAGCTGACAGTGAGGGAGATTCCAAACGGAAGGCAGCAACGGACGACTCTGAACATGGTGTACCGCCGTCAAAGAAAGGGAAACATGCGTCGACGAAAGATGATGAAAGTAGTATGTTAACGGGCGCTTTATCTGCCGTCGGTCACAAAGCTTCACCCACATCAACCAAGCCAGCGCTTGGTTCCCATGAAGCTTCTACGACAACTCAAGCCAATACCGAAACACCTAGTATGTTAACGGACGCTTTATCTGCCGTCGGTCACAAAGCTTCACCCACATCAACCAAGCCAGCGCTTGGTTCCCATGAAGCTTCTACGACAACTCAAGCCAAAACCGAAACACCTAGTATGTTAACGGGCGCTTTATCTGCCGTCGGTCACAAAGCTTCACCCACATCAACCAAGCCAGCGCTTGGTTCCCATGAAGCTTCTACGACAACTCAAGCCAAAACCGAAACACCTAGTATGTTAACGGGCGCTTTATCTGCCGTCGGTCACAAAGCTTCAACCACATCAACCAAACCAGCGCTTGGTTCCCATGAAGCTTCTACGACAACTCAAGCCAATACCGAAACACCTAGTATGTTAACGGACGCTTTATCTGCCGTCGGTCACAAAGCTTCACCCACATCAACCAAGCCAGCGCTTGGTTCCCATGAAGCTTCTACGACAACTCAAGCCAAAACCGAAACACCTAGTATGTTAACGGGCGCTTTATCTGCCGTCGGTCACAAAGCTTCAACCACATCAACCAAACCAGCGCTTGGTTCCCATGAAGCTTCTACGACAACTCAAGCCAAAACCGAAACACCAGCGCCACCATCCAAAGAAAAAATATTTCCAAGTGATCACAAAGCATCTCTTCCAACAGTTAGATCAGAGCCGAGACCCGTTCAAACCCGGAATCGTTCTACAGCCAAGACAAAAAGTCCAGCGCCGCAATCGAAGGGAGTAGGTGCTAGTTGTCGCAAAGCACCTCCCGGTACAGAACCATCCAAATATTCTGCGAAAAAATTACCGAACGGCAAATCCGTCATGCAGAAGAAGACAGGTGAGCAAAGAACGCATTTTTCTACCAACGAACCACCAACTTCAAGTACTACATTTAAGAAGAACGACAGTGTATGGGTTACATTGATTCCCAACCAACAACCTCATTTGGCTACTGTTCAGTCAGTGTCGGTGAATGACCAAGGCCAAGAAATATATTGTGTGCGCTATTGCGATTCCTCAAAGGATATCGTGCTGCCTAGTCAACTGACTCGAGCAGATGAATCGCACGGCCGTGGGAAACGAAGGAGTGCACAACGGCAACTTTACGGGTCATAAAATAAATCCTGATTGGCAGAGCACAGAGTTGCCCAAATACTCGTAGCAACCCAGCTATCTCCAGTATATCTGCTGCTATCCGGTAGCTCATAGAGACAGCAAACTACCGTGAATCGAATGACCATGACAAATAGTAACAAACATAGTTCTGCTCGAAATCAACCAAACGAGATTAAGAAAGATACTGTCGTATTAGATATCAATTAATTCGTTCCACCGGGGCGAGTACGCCACTACGCCTGTATCATAGCAATGTACGTGGAATACGGAAATGAAAATAGGTACGTACGTACCTACCGGTAGAGCTATCGAACGATTGCAGGGAAGCTGATGAGGCGGCATCAATTGCAAGTTATTACGTATGATATCTATAGAGTCAATACTATGATACCTTGCAAACAGCAAAGAGCAGCCAGCAGCGACATCCCAACAACAACAACAACATAATATTATCATTTATCATTGTCACAGTCAGTTGGAGGAACACAACACACTGTAATAAAACCAAAAGAACGTCCCATCCATCCATCCATCCATCCGTCCATTAACCCATCAGTAACAAGGATGAACAACAGCAGCACCAACAGCAATAACATTGTTCCTTCGGGGACAACGAATCAGGCACGAGGGACTACTAGTAGTACAACAAGGACTGGTAATACTGGTATTAATAGTACAACAAAGATTGGTACTACTTCTGCTGCTGTTGCTACTACTACTATTACTACGGGTGGTACTCCTAAAGAAAGTAGTAGAATCAGTTGTGAGAAGGACATGAATGTGCAACAACAACGGCAGTCGCGAGCAACGACGATAACAACAGCAGTAGCAGTAGCAGCAGCAGCAGAGGGAACAGTGTCTCAACAACAACAAGAGCAACAACAACAAGAGCAACAACAACAAGACAAGTCTCAACAATTATTCACGTCTTTCAAGCTGGTACCATTGCCCAACAAAAATAACAACAACAACCAATCCTTCATTCCTCCTCCCGTCGCTGCCATCGCAACAACTACTAGAGCTTCTGCTTCATCATCATTTTCTTCACCACTGACAATGGAAATGAAAAAGGCAGACACAATGACAAGACAAAAAAATCAAGTCAATAATAACAAGGATACAAACAATCCTACCAGTAGTAGTGCTGGAAACTGTCGGAAGAAACCATCATCATCATTGACAATTACTTCTACTGATAATCATCCATCCGTAGCCTTTGTACAAGGGCAACAACAAAACCATCAACAAAATCAATATATCATGGCCTGTCCTCCTTTTCCAAATCAAACACCCAACAACAATAACACTGATACATATACTGATACTGATCAACAGAACCATTATTACGATTGGTATTATTATCAACACCAACAATTTTTACGACAACAGTATCATCAACAATATCCTGCTTCACTTGATTCGTTTCAATCACCCAACACACAAAACAACAAGCACAAGCATAACAACAACAACCACGACAACAACAAGAAGAAATCCGAACGTACATTCCTACCACTCCTACGCAAAGCAGTACCAACAAACAACAACCAAAAAACTACTACAAGAAGTAGTCTCCCAATCAATACCCACCAACCACCACCGCCATCGTCGTCGTCGTCGGTACAACCCAAAAAAAACAAAAACTCCAATCAAACACTTGTTGCTCATCAGTCGGGTCAAACATCATCATCATCACCATCACCACCACCACCACCACCACCACCAACAACAACAAAAAGAACAGTGTCGACTCAAACAACACCCTCACCTCCAACAACATCATCAAGGACAGTGTCGACTGATCAACGACGACGATCATCATCACCCTTGACGACAGGTATGGAGGAAGAAGATGATCCAGTCGCGGCAATCTTACTCTTGATGAACGGGAACGGGAATGAACACGACGACGACAACGACGACGACAACAGTCGATCAGCCTGTACCGCCCCTCCAGAACGACCCACGAACACTTCGACCAATCCCAACAACTCTCTCAACAGGATCATTACCACATCCGACAAGTTCGCTGCAGCACTCACCGCTGCGTACAAAGCAGGCATGACAGCAGTAACAGTATCTTCTTCTTCCCAAACAAACAAGGCCAAAGTAACAGCAACGGCAGCAGCAGCAGCTCTAACAGTAGCAATCACCCGAGCTTTGAAAGGATCCGAAACAGGATTGACGTCCGAACCAACACAAAAGCAGTCCAGTACATTGTTGACTCATTCAACGCAACAAGACCAACAAACCATCCCCAACAACATCCGGAATTATTCCAACAACCGTTCGATCGATGATATAATGATGTCCGTTGTACAAATGGCAGCATCTACCTCTACTTCAACAATGGAAGAAGTCATCCCACCAGTGATGGACTCCTCGTTATTGCCAAACGACAGTAGCAATCGTACCGAATCCGCACCCCCAGATCAACGTTTCAGAATTCGTTGTAGAATTCCAAAAGACACAACCCCCCAAAACGACGATACGTTTCCTTCACTGTCGTCGAAACATGAGATTGAAGCATGGGAATACTTGTCCAAAGTCGATGTATTATTACCGGGCAAACAACTGCCTGTCATTCCTATCGACAAAAGCAAACTCCGAAAACAAAGGATGAAAGCTCACCGTTATTTCAACCAGGTGGTTGTCCGATGCGATAACAATGGCAACAAACTGCCCAATCCCGTTCCGTACTTTGTATTAGATTACAACGATGAAAAGAGACGAATCGTCGTCATTCCGATGGAACAGAGGGGTACTTTTCCAAACGGACGGTCCCGTGGACTTGCTCGGTATTTTTGCAAGATACGAAAAGATACATCCAACTGGAGTGTGGAAAGTATTGATGATTATGTCGTGGTGCCATCGTATAGTGTCAGAAATATACCGCTTCTTTTGGACCAGTCGTGGCACATTAGTCTGGATGGAAATACTAATAATACAAGTGAGGGAGATTCCAAACGAAAGGCAGCGACGGACGTCTCTGAAGATACTGTACAGCCATCAAAGAAAGGGAAACTCTCGTCAACGAAGGATGGTGAAAGTAGAATGACAACGGGCGCTTTAGCATCAGCATCATCATCCTTTCGACGACGACAACAAGAACATCTTTCGTCCCGAGAGCAGCAATCGCATTCTGCAACGTTTGGGTCCAAGGAAGCATCCTCTTTGGGACAAGTACAGCCACGTGGTGGTTCATTATCACATTCCAACAATGTCAGAAAGGACGATGGTACTGCCGTCACAACCAATAATCGGACAAGCAACGTCGACGATACTTCCAAACATCTTTCCGCCTCCTCCAACTTCCATGATGGTGCAAACCCCCAAAAGAACGATAAGATTGCCACAATAACCTGTCAGACCAGTGACGTCGACTTTACTTCCAAAAGTCCCTCATCTTCCACCATCAACACCCAAAAGGGAAAACAACCCCAAAAGAACAATGGGATCGCCACAACAACCAATCCGACCAGCAACCACGACGATACGTTTTCTTCACAGTCGGCGAAACATGAGATTGAAGCATGGGAATACTTGTCCAAAGTCGATGTGTTACGACCGGGCAAACAACTGCCTATCATTCCTATCGACAGAAGCAAACTCCGAAAACAAAAGACGAAATATATACCACGTGAACGGGGCCGTTATTGCAACCAAGTGGTAGTCCGATGCGATAACAATGGTATCAAAATGCCAGATCCCGTTCCGTACTTTGTATTAGATTACAACGATGAAAAGAGACGCATCGTTGTCATTCCGATGGAACAAAGGGGTACTTTTGCATCTGGACGGTCCCGTGGACTTGCTCGGTATCAATGCAAGATACTACAAGATACCTCCAACTGGAGTGTGGAAAGTATTGATGATTATATCGTGGTACCATCTTGCATTATTGGAAAGGTATTGCTGCTGGTCAACGAGTCGTGGCAAATCAGTCTGGATGGAACTGCTGCTGCTGCTGCCACTGTTACGGTACATTCCAAACAAAAAACCGACACTGCTACTCTCACTTCCCCCTCCACCACCAACGTCGACGATACTTCCAAACATCTTTTCGCCTCCTCCACCACCACCCATGATTATGCAAACCCCCAAAAGAACGATAAGATTGCCACAATAACCTATCAGACTAGTAACGTCGATTTTACTTCCAAAAGTCCGTCCTCGTCCACCATCACCAACACCCAAAAGGGAAAACAACCCCAAAAGAACAATGGGATTGCCACAACAACCAACCCGACCAGCGATAACGACGATACGTTTTCTCCACTGTCGGCGAAAAATGGGATTGAAGCATGGGAATACTTGTCCAAAATCGATGTGTTACGACCGGGCAAACAACTGCCTGTCATTCCTATCGACAAGAGCAAACTCCGGAAACAAAGGATGAAAGCTCACCGTTATTTCAACCAGGTGGTTGTCCGATGCGATTACAATGGCAACAAACTGCCCAATCCCGTTCCGTACTTTGTATTAGATTACAACGAAGAAAGGAGACGAATCGTTGTCATTCCTATGGAACAGAGGGGTACTTTTCCAAACGGACGGTCCCGTGGACTTGCTCGGTATTTTTGCAAGATACGAAAAGATACATCCAACTGGAGTGTGGAAAGTGTTGATGATTATGTCGTGGTGCCATCGTATAGTGTCAGAAACATACCGCTTCTTTTGGACCAGTCGTGGCGCATTAGTCTGGATGGAAATACTAATAATACAAGTGAGGGAGATTCCAAACGAAAGGCAGCGACGGACGTCTCTGAAGATACTGTACCGCCATCAAAGAAAGGGAAACTTTCGTCAACAATGGATGAATGTGGTCTGGCTTCGGCATCCTCTTTGGGACAAGTGCAGCCACGTGGTGGCTCGTTATTACATTCCAACAACGTCAAGGCAAACAAAAACATGTCCGGGAGTCTTTCCGCACTATCACTGAACACTCAAGCTACTACTCAAGTTACTACGTCCAATCAATCAAATGATGTTACTCTATCGAAAGTCGATAGCAACCACAACAACCAATGGCAACAAACCGCTGCAACACGACCATCCAAGGATAGTAGGAAGAAGGCAACTAAAGGTTTTCGCACTCGCGAGACTTTGGCCGGAGGCAGCACTGATAAAAGCTCGAGATTCAATGCTATGCCATCATCTCGTGGATTGCAACAGACAAAAGCGTCACTTGATAACACTATGATTTCTTCGGTCACTGACGAGCAGCATCAAGAAGATGTGACACGGAAGGATAACTTCACACCATCTTCAACTTCAAAAAAAGACGATCCTCTGCTTGTCGAACAGGTAACTATGGATGCACCGTCAACAAGGAAGGAAATGGATGTAATTCCTACCAAGTGTCTAAATGTTCCTGTATTACCTCTCCTTGACCAAGATTCAACAGGGCAGGATGAGCTACCTTCCATTCAAGTAATGAACAGCAAGGAAACATCTACGTCTACCACTACCCAAACATCTCTCCCAACTGCAAACGCTTCTGCCGCATCCCCTCCAACTGCCAAGGCAATGTCAACCAGCTTTGCAACGTCAGCTGCGAACACGACCGATGCTACAAAATTACCTTCTGTCGGTCAGAAAGCTTCTGTCGTATCCGCACCAACTGTCAAGACAACATCAACCAGCGTTGCAACTTCGGAGACGATTGATGCTACGAAATTATCTGCCGTCGGTCACAACGAAGCCTTTTCACAAAAAATCATGGCTGCATCTACGTGTACCGCCACCCCAACATCAACGGCAAAAGCTTCTGTCGAACCCGTTCCAACTGCCATGTCGAAGTCAATCAACGTTCTAACGTCACCTGCGAAGACGATTGATGTTACAATCGTATCTTCTGTCGGTCACAAACCTTCTCCTGCATCAACCAGGCCTGCGCTTGGTTCCCTTGCAGCTTCTACGACACCTCAAGCGAAAGCCGAAATACCAGCGCCACCACCCAAAGAATTAGTTCCAAGCAACCACAAAGCATCTCTTCCATCATCCAAGCCAGAGCCGGTCATCCGCCAAACTCCTGATCAAACTACAGCCAAGACAATAGATCCAGCCCCACCAGCGAAGGGAGTGGTTGGAAGAAGTCGTAATTCATCTCCCAGTACATCGGCATCGAAATTTTCTGCGAAAACATTACGGAACGACGAATCTGTCAATAAACCTAGCACATCCGCGAGCCTAAGTGCATCGTCCAATCCTCGTCCAGAACTTCCAGTGCCGCCAGCAGCAGCTGCTAGTGTAAATACCGAAACGGCAATGCAAAACAAAACAATTGTTTCTTCCAGCATCAAGTCATCGACTCCTTCGCCCAAACCATTTATCGCTAACGGAAGGGAAGTTCAGCCGTCCAAACAGAAGACAAAGGCGAAAAATACAAGTTTTTCTACCAGTGAAACACCCGACCTTAACTTGACGTTTAAAAAGAACGACAATGTATGGGTTACTTTGATGCCCAACCAACAACCTCATTTGGCTACTATTGAGTCCGTGTCGGTGGATGAGCAGGGCCAAGAGATATATTGTGTGCTCTATTGCAATTCCTCAAAGGATATTGTGCTGGCCAGTCAACTGACTCGAGCAGATGAATCGCACGGCCGCGGTAAACGAAGGAGTGCACAACGGCAACTTCACGGGTCGTAAAATGCATCCTGATTGGTACAAAGTTGCTCAAATGTTGAAGCAGGATTTTATACGGAATGTCATACCGTACAAGAGAGGAAACACCACCTAAGTTGTTTGTAGACCTCCGTACGTTGTAGGCGAAGCTGTCTCCTTTTATTGGGAGTAGGTTATCGAAAAATCGGATGTTGTCAGCACTCTCATAAAAGTTGATCTGAAACGTCGGAGCGGCTTTGCTATCTCCCTATACCGGTGCTCGGAGTAGGTAGCTATCTCCGGTACCAGGTACAGCATCTGCTTCTACTTCGAGCTACTGGCAGTTCCGAGACAGCAAACTAGTTGTTTTTGTTTTACAGTTACTAATAGTAAGTCGTAATCGATGAAGAGACTAGAGTAGGCAGCCAGCTATGATTGGATGATAGGTACTTCGTAGACCAATGGCGACGTCACAGGTTGCCTTCCTGATCAATGATGATGTCATTTTGATGTGTGTACTTCGATTGGTTGAATTAAACAACTTGAAGATGGGTTTCGGAATTGGTGTCAATCTACTGACACCGTCACGGTTCTGTATTTCAGTAGGCCTGTTCTTCCATTTTTGGGGTTCTTCTTGCATTTCGATTGATAACCAGTGAGAAAATCTAGTTAAGCCTGACGATTCTTCCCCTTTAAGATTCGTCTCCTTGTGAAGGAGACATGTCTTTTAGATTACTTAGGGACAATATTTGTTTGAGGGGAAGGGAAAGGAATTGATAGATCGTCAAACGTTCCGAATCTCGTTTTTGTAGCATGCGTCTGACACACGCAACCAAGAAAGCAGTTCTCTCTCCCATCTAAAAAAGTACCACTCTATCTAACTAAATTCATCGCCCACGGTTTTACCCGTTTGAATCGACTTCCCAAGACCGACACAAGAAACGACATCTCTCGACCACAGATAGATAACTTCTTTCTCCTCGATTCCTTCGTTTCCAAACAAATACTTCACTGGCACTCCATTAACACTGCGCAACTTGTTCTCATTCTGTCAACAAGGATTTATTATCGCTGTCTCTCTCTCGATTGACACTCCGCGAGCGAAAGATTCCGTATCGATCAACGTTTCAACACACAACTACGGTAGAAAGTACAGTGTTATTACTGTTGGTATCTCATACATGAGTTCCTCCCATTCTCGCTCACAAACCAACCAGAAAACAAGATTCCTTATTATTTCTGCGCCAGAGAGTTTGCCAACAAAGATATTATCGTAGTTGCCCAACCACCACCAACAAACCCTTTTATCAACATGATGATGTCTTCTGTTCCTACCACCATGGATCGATTTCCGATCGCTGATGCTTCTAACACGTATGTTCCCGCCATCCCTCGATCACGAAAGCAAGTTACTCTTTCCATCCCACACCATCAACGAGATGACGATCCTCAAACAGCTTCACCCACCTTGCAAAAGGTTCTAAAACGAGTTCCTACTCCACCACAGATCCATCGGTCGTTGCTGCGACGCAGTAGTGCTCCCGCCTCTCCTCACATTCCCATCCCTTCCTCGGGTGGACGAACGTCAACAGCCTCCTGGTGGCTCTCATCGGCTGACCATCAACGAGAATTGGAACAACAACAGTTCGATGAACAAATGGCAGATCACCGTGACTATGTCTTTTACCGTCGCGTTGTGCAGGGTATTCGACAGACACAGCAACGCCGTAACCCCAATGAGTTTTTGTACCAACAAAACGAACAGTGTTTGAGTCATGTTATGAAGATGCGGCGACTGGAAGATCCCGACGAAGAAGTTGACGATGCGTCTTCTTCCTCAGAGATCGATGATGAAAACAACCATGACGAGTACGACGATGGATGCATCTTTGATATGGAGCTATGAGAATAGACCACTGTCAACGGTGGCGACCTACTACAACCAATCAATACACCAACAATAGATAGACCTTTTTTTACATCATTACTCCAAAACAACGTAGCTACGTCAGGAAAATTGGTACTCTATGTAGCTGAGCTAGTGTTGTGTCACAATAGAGGATATTCCCTGTTGGGTCAGTACTTGCGGTTTCAAGATCGAGTTGCTGGTTCTATTGTTCCTTCACACCGGATGACCGTCATTTTTAGAATCCCCTTGTACGAAGCTGACCAACGAAAACAGAGGCTCACAAGTCAGTTCATTGGACGGTACGAGAGCTGATGATGAGGGAATTGACCCAGTGCTACTACTAGAAGAAGAAGAAGAAGTAGTAGTAGTAAAAGATACGTGGGACTGTAACGATGACGACGATGGTGATTTTGGTACCTGATACTCCGTTTTACACGGAGTACAACACCGTTTATAATGAATAGTGCAGTTGTGTGGTCACTATTTTTTCATTATGGTATCCAAGATTGCACCCGCTTTACAGTCCTACTCTCTCTACTCTAGCTAGCTAGTAGTAGTTTCATTCATCTCTTATGATGTCTTTAATGATCAGTCCGCGGGGACACCATGATCGGATCGTGTCGAATCTAGAGAAGTCATCACTCGTCTCGCGCCACATCATGTTTACAGCGTGTGTAAACCTACGGGTATCATAGTTGCATTGCTTTTGGTGGATACAACCACAAGTCCCTCTTCCCCTTGAATTTTTTATGGAAGAAGAGTTTTCACTTGCATCACTCTTTTCTACCGTTTTAAGTACGTGTAATAGTACCATAGTTAGTAGTGCACTACCGGTAGTTCCGTCCGTCCAATTGAATGTATGATATATATCTGTCCCTCTCTCCACTCTCCAATCTCCATCATCTGTTTTCAGGAGTGAGGTTGATGAGTTAACACCCAAAATGGATCAACTCACAAAAATAAAAAATATTAATTCCAAGTACGTCTGCCTTCTTTTTGTTCTGATGCGGAAAGTGGAAACGTTCAATTTTTATTAATAAAGACGAGAGGTTCTCCAAGAGCTTCGATATACTCGACAATTGATGATTCGAAAGACTATATGGTTTTGGAAAGAGAAAGGCGGTTACAACGGTCCAAGAACAATGTTTTGCATAGCCCTTCAATAGGAGAAATATCAACGAAATGAAAGGAAGGAAGAATCTACTTGATTCGATTCTTCTTTTTTTGGGCGAGGAAGTTTTTCTGTCCCGCCAAGTTGCATGGCACTGTCGGGTTCTTTGCTTCCTTGATTGGGTCGGAATTTTCACATCAGCCACACAAATATGTTTTCTCTCATCTCAGACGAGAAGAGTTCCCTTTCACCAACAAAAAGTTCCGAGGGAGACATGATGATGATGATGATGTATGATAACTGTAATAACACGACAGTGTAGTACCAGTAGTCTACTGCTAGAGTATGGGACATTGAATTCATCTTACACCAACAACAACCTCACATCATTCATTTTTCATTGGTGATACCCACTTTTTCCTCCTACCACACAAACACACACCAACATGATGATGTCCACTAGTAATACTGCTACTACTAGTCACACCATTGATAGCGAGAAACTTTCACTACGAGAATCTCCTGCTATAGTATCGAATGGCAACTCCCCTTCTACTACCAGTTCCTATCATTTTTCTCACCCATATCATCATCACCATCCGTATCAAACAAGTAGTCAATCGTTGCCCAACCATCCCAACATGACGTTGACGCGACGAGGCTCGACGGTATCGTGTTCGATTCCTATCACACACAACCAATCGTCGATGCGACGCACCGCTTCCGAAACGCAACTGTATGAGGACGAAGTGGAAGCCGACTACAAGGACTACCTGTTTTATTCCCGTGTCGTCAATGGGATTCTTTCCCAACACGACGACCCCTCCCTGTTGAAACAGGAGACGCAACAGTGTTTGCAAAACATTGTCCGAGCCAGGCATGATGACAACAACATCATTATCAATGACAATCACAACGATCCAATGGAACAGCCACACCAGCACTACTATTACGCTACGAGTAACAACCATTCGAACGGTAGCATTTTGCATCAGCAGCATGAACAACTACAACAACAACAACGACCTCATCGCATGTTACGCTTTACGACACAAGCGTTGTCCTTGGCAGAAGGTGAAGCCGAAGAAGACGAAGAGGAAGAAGGGATTTTTGATCTAGAGCTATGAAGAAATCAACAAAAACCACAACCACGTTTTGCACCACACACTCTTTTGGCTATTATTATCCATCATCATCAATTCTATCAATTTCTTTTTATCACACTACCACTACTGTTTTTCTCCCCTCAATTACAATGCTCAATTTCTTTTTTTTGTTCATTCCAGCCAAACAACAGCAAAACAAAACAATACCATTTTAAAACACTATTTTCTAAAAACAAGTTTCCTCTTTTTTCTGAAGTGTATTATTTTTGCTAGCTAGTACTACTAATAGCCAGTAGCTGTATATACTCGTCAGGATTGGTGACTATATCGCTGTTGTAAACGGAAAACACTTCTTTTGAGGACAAACCAATTTCACTGGCCTGTAGTCGATGCTATCTTGGTTATGTTTAGTCCGGTTTCAATCGGAACCTCATACCGGTAGTCTACCCTACGATAGCTAGCGGTAGTTTAATAGCCCACCTACGGACCCCCACCAAAAAACGAGAATAACGCGGCCGCACAGAGACACAAACGTTTTCCTGCGCTGGTGCGTACTTCCCATCATCCAACTGCTACTGTATCATTTACGACGTCAGCGTTCGACATGGTTTCGTCGTCATGACGAATAGGAGCCACACAATTTAATGTTTTTCCAAACATGCTTTTCCGGCTCTCTGCCACCCCAAAATGTATCTCTGACAGCCGAAATTCTTCAACAGAAGCCGAACTCTTTGCTTCTCTCTGTTGTCACGGAAGTTGCGGTTCGGCACTCGGCACCAACCGGTCATCATCCAAGAAACAGAGAGACATGGAGCATCCACACGAACGACATGCGCAACAAATGACACACTGCAACTTCACACATATTGGAAATCATACACTTAAATGAAATATGGTGACGATAGAATCATCATGACGAATTCTAGAACACGCTGCGAAAAGTCTTTCGCTTAAAAAAAAGTATGTGTCACTATCAATGAGATGACTACTACGGTACCTTGAGGTATTCGGCCTCGGCAACTTCAAACTACCGTCCTGGAACCGTAGGTACCGTTCTACCACCGTACGTACCACAAACGAAAACTCTGTTTAACTGTAAGTGGAATGCTGCGAATACTCTGTGTATTGTACATTATTCACCGAGTCACCAGAAGCCTCATCACTCATCACAGTCAATACGATGCCTCAAGAGAGGGTTGTACATTTTATTTTATTTCCCCAAAAATTCGTAAACGTCGTCAAAAGTTGAAGCTCATAACCCATTTTGGAAGACGTTTGCCTCCGAGATTCCGAGATTCGTCAATTATTACCGTATTTGTCGTCGGCGCTCAATCAGTCACATCAGGTCAAACGTCTCCGACTATGATACGTACATACTTGCTGTTATTTTTTCAAAAGAGAGGTTCCTTCTTGCATCCTGTTGTGTATCATACTATCGGTACTATTAGTATACGTGGTACTTGACAGTATTATTATTATACCGGTACCATTTGCATAAATTCCTTTCGTTCCATCCTGTGTCTGTAAAAAAGTCTGGTACTACCGTACTACTACTTCAAAAGCTTAATTTGTATCCACACTACTTTCGTTGCGACATTAGCAGTTTCAGTTCTATTTTATACATATGACATGAATAAGATTTGCAGCGTTTTTGGTTTGGCTTAAAAATAGATGTCGACGTATATCGTTGTTCTTATACCTCTAGCTATCTAGCTATCATAGCTTAATGAAGATGATGACGATAAGCAATACCGGTAAGCTCACTCGCACGTACCGTACCCTGTGACGGAAATAATAATAATAATAATAATAATAATGGTTGATCCTTGAAACAGCATCAAGCAAGCTACCATCAACGGCGGGTTGGTTCTTTGTTACCACCAATCGAATTCGGTGGCATTTGTTGGAGAAGCTACTACGGTAGTGTAGTAGAGCTAGAGAAAAGGCCGTCCAAAGTAGCAGAAGATGATGGAAGCCTTCATCCACGATGACCCCATCCAACTCCCTTTTGTACCAAAGACTGTGAACCTTACAGTTATGACAGGCGGAAACTAACATGAGGGTACTGTTTTCTTTTATATTTTTTATTAATTCATCTTTTATTTTGAGACTTGGTGATATCGCTTGCTTGCTTGCTTGCTTTGGCTTTCGTTTTCGGAAAAACTGTTTGATGGAATCTGTCATTTTATTATATGATAATAGAGGTAACAAAACAAGTGCTGTTTTGTTTCCCGACGACTGTTGGCTGGCTTTTGTGTGTGACGTTCACCTTTTTCGGCATCAATCAATCAATCAATCCGTAGAGTAGAGTGATTGATGGTCTGTGGCTGGCAATCAAAAGATCATTGTTATTATTTCGTCTTGGTATCCGCTGTTGTGTCAACTACAACTCCAATGGATTGTCGATACAGACGTTCCATGATGGTTCGGAATCGTTTTCGATTGTTTCGCAATATTGATGATACTCCTGCCTTTGTGGTAGAATGTTGTTGCCGTTGACTGTGATGATCCTGTGATAACAGTAGTTTGCGTTTGTGTGCCTTTCGTAATATATCATCCTTGACGGTTGGTTGTTGTTGGAAGCATTGTCGTATATCCCAAATCACGACCGTATCGCCCAAATATTGAAAGTTGGGTTCTCTGATGAGTCGTTTGTGGTGAGATGGTCCACCACCACCACCGCCACCACCACCATGGTGTTGTTTGGCATGAATGAGTTGCGATCGTTTCCATTGGGCTTTCAGTTGAAGGGGTGTCGTGGATGTCATGACTTGTTCTTTCCATTTTGCCTTTTGACGTTGTTCGGTGTGACTGATACACGAATCGTCCGTACAACATTTGATACACAAGTGAAATGTACAGTCTTGAGAGAGAGAGAAAAAAAGAAAGAAGAAAGAAAGGCTGAATTGGTGAGGATAATAAATCAAAACAAACAAAATATATATCATAATTCCCTTTCCTTTTCTGTCTCTCTGTCTCTCTCTCCTTCTGTCTCGCTCACCTTTTCTTGCCATCTTGCCACAGGATACACATTTTCCATTCTTTGTCATTGCTGTTAATACAGACGGTGACGAATCCAATTCTTGTTCGTCTTCTTGTTCAACAGCAGCAGTAGAATTGTTGTCGGGTAGAGTACCGCTTCTTCTATCATCCTCATCATCATTGGACAGTGGCGAAGTAGAGTTGGTTGTTGTTGTTGTTGTTACTTGATGAATCACCATCATTACTGTCTGTTGTCTCAAGTGAGGATCTGATCTTTCAAGATGGTAGACTACTACGGTTGTAGAGTGTGCTTTACAATTGTCAAGTGTGTGGAATGTGAGAGAGATCCGAAAGGGTTTCGACGTCTTTTCTATGCCGACGTACCTGTACTATTATTACCACCGTATTTACTCTACCGGTAGAGTGGAGAGTACCGTATCATACCGTCGTAACAGTAGTAGTGAAGTCGTACACCGTTACCACCAACATCGTGAGTTTTGACAGTGAACTCACCAGTTTAAGAACAGACAGACAGACTTTTGATTTGAAACTACTACGCAGTATGAAGTATCCCCTGATGAATGGTACACACTGTACGTACGTACGTACGAAGATGATGCATACCTATTACCTATTCATTCATATGTACGCACGCACTTATTACTATTCCACTCTCTCTAAACATCAACCATTATATTTTATATTATTTATTTGTATGATGGGATGATAGAGCCAAGAAGAAACTATCCACATTGTCGGAAAACCAATCAGCACTTGTTGGTTGGTGGACAACGGTGATTTTGTCTCCTTCAATGGGCTCCTTGTTGCCGACGGATCAAAAAACGAATTATCTCTCTGTTCTATCCCATGGAAGCTCTAGATGGATCAAACACATCCTAGTACAACGATTCGTTATTACTTCCTTTTTTATCAGATTTGGATTTTGAACGTTGCTTTATTTTTAAATTGATAGTTTTCGTATTTTCTTTCTCTATAGGCACTCTCCTTGTGTCCGCTCACACCCAAAAAAATACACAACAACAACAAAAAGTTTTTGCATCCATCCACTAACTCTCGACCAATAGAGACGACACGGGGCTTTTGCCTTCCAGAGACAACGTACCATCACATTCGTGGATCTTACTTACGACAAACTTGATCTTGTCGCCTTTGGAAATGCATTGCAAGTTGTGTGGATTATTCATCTTGTTGTTGTTATTCGTGTTGTTGAGATCATAGTCGTCGTCCGTATTGTTTTTTTTGTTGTTGATGTGAAAGTTACCTTCTTGTGCAACAGTCCATGTATGACTTTCATGGTCGTATCGCAAACCTGTCTTGAGCAAGGTATCGGCCGATACCATGGCATTGATGTAGCCAAACACCAAGATACTGATATGAGAGGGAAAACATTCACTGACAGTTCCTTGGAGCTGTCAGAAAGGAAGGAAGACCATGCAGTGTTGTGAGTACTCTATCGACTTATCAAACGTACAAGTACAACAAGTATGGTCCATCGTCATGACCATCCATCGACTCGTGCAAACAAAAAACTATTCACGTACTTGACATCCCACCGTCGGTGCAAATACCAACACATCACATTCGATTTCGTAATGGATATGTGGCAGTTCGTTTAAAATCCATCCCCTGCCTTTGTTGTTGTTGTTGTTGTTGTTGTCAGTATTACGAAAGGTGATATTGTCAAAGGCAAGTAGGATACCACCCCATCCATCGGAATACTGTAACAATCGTTTTCGTAACGATGCACGGATACTCCCTTGCATGTTGCGGAGCGAATACGGCAACAAGGAGATTGTCAATTGGACCCGTTTTTGAAAAAAGGTCGTGGGATACGTTCGATTGTCGTCGTCGTCGTCGTCGTCGTTATTTCGAGTATCTTGCGAGGCGACAAGATCTCCGTAACTCAACGATATAGAACCAAACGACTCGGTCCGTGGTCGTGAGGATGTATTGCTTTTAGCGGCAGTAGAACGTTTCTTCTTCTTCTTCTTCTTCTTCTCTTGTTCTTCTTGCAGTTCTTCTTGTTGTGGATGAAGTTCCAACTTTACCACTGTTTCTTGTTGTTGTTGTTGTTGTTGTTGTTGGATATTGCTACTGTTATCCTTGTTGTCTTTGGATTTCTTCTTCCTCTTGTCTTTCTTTCTCTTTTTTGCGTTGGATTCGACATCATTTTCGACAGGATGACGTTCTTTACGCTTTCCCATGGTAAAATGCGAATATATTAATACTTGTGAATATGTGGATATACTTGCGTCGTCTTTTTGGGAGCTTGTTTCCACTGTACTTGTCTGCCGGGACAAATCTGTAATGTAGTAGTATATCCTTTCCTCAAGGAGATGGAATAGATTCGACGATAGTAGATCGTTGGTCGTTGCTTCGGAACAAACGATCCAGACTAAACCCTTG
Organism: Nitzschia inconspicua; assembly: GCA_019154785.2. Taxonomy (NCBI): domain Eukaryota; phylum Bacillariophyta; class Bacillariophyceae; order Bacillariales; family Bacillariaceae; genus Nitzschia; species Nitzschia inconspicua. The sequence goes on along the minus strand of JAGRRH010000006.1, from coordinate 31,295 downwards.
GCAGATGGAATGACACCTTCTTGACCTCCGTATGCGACTTTTTGGAGCCCTCGGTAGATTACCGACAGAAAATCAGTTTCTGCTGGTCCTGATGGTGTGGTGGTAGTTGTCTTGTTGTCATCAGATGATGATCTTGACCCATCATCCGTTGTTTGGATACGGCCTCATGAATGAAGTCAAGGGAAAGTGTAGAGAGTGAAAAATTGGTGGCGGTCGATCGTCCTTCGGACAACAATCGATGATGACTGTGAACACATTAGCAGTACCGGTATTACGGTAGTACCGTAGACAACTACGGTACCGTAGTACCAGGTAGGTGCGGTACGGTAGCTACCAGAGCTTTAAGTACCGGCACGACGTACCGGTACTACGGTCGTGGTAAATAAGTTAACGGTAGTCTTTCAGACGTTATGACGCGCGAGTTAAACGTATCGCGCTCTAGTACATTTTCGCGCATCCTCCTGGTGGGTCACGTTGAATCCAGTGTCAGCAAAGAAGATTCTTCGAAGATTCACATGCCGATGGAAACAATAAGTCTGCCGACCATGTCCATCGATTCTATTGACGCCGATTGACATATTTCTAACAACGACGTTATCTGTCAATGATGATCCTCCTGCAATTCGATTCAAACACCGCGACTCCAGCTGCAAAAGAGTACAATAATTGGGGAAAGAGTACTTGTCTGTAAGTATTAGTATTTGTGTTTTGTCAGTTGAATCAAAGAATCGAATTATCGAATCTTTTGAAAAAATGGATGAATCTCAACCAATTGTCCTGTCAATGTTCCAAATGTCGACAAAGCAGATATCGGGACAAGCTTCGTCCCAGATGATGCAGTAAGGTAATAATAATGCAAAAAAGATTTGGGATCTTTTTTTCGATCGTCATCTCTCTTTTCAGGCCTCACAAAACGAGATGACACTGTTTGGATCGGTACTTTCGCACCAAACAAGCAACAATCTGTTATCGTGCCAATACACTGTCATATTTCTACGATGAAGGTTTCTTTTGTGACCGCTTTTGCTGCAGTGGCAGTATCTCTCGCTTGTTCGGTTGTTGCAGTTGACGGCATGTACTTTAATCGAAATGCCACCTTTTATGTATGCTCCCAAACCGAGCCTAATTGCAATACAGACGATGTCACTGTTGCCGAAATTGTGGATGCCACTCCTGATGGAATGAAACTGTTTTATACAGACAGCGAATCCGAACACATTGGTGTGGTGGATATTAGTGACTTCACTAATCCTGTCGGTCTTGCAACAATCTCTGTGGAGGGTGAACCAACCAGTGTTGCTGTTGTCAATGACAAGTATGCCGTGGCAGGTGTCAATACTTCTCCCGACTTTGTCAATGTGTCGGGACAAGCTGTTATCATTGATGTTGAGACTTTGGAAATTGTTCGGACCATTGAACTTGGAGGTACGAGCACATTTCTTTGGCAAAAATATTATTATCTCTGATGTCTACCGCCTATATACATAACAATTCCTTCCCAATCTCACACGTTCGAATTGTCCCAAAAACTGATTGTCTCTTTCTGCAGGGCAACCGGATGCTGTTGCCGTCTCTCCCGATCAGACTTTTGTTGCCATTGCCATTGAAAACGAACGCGACGAAGACTTGGACGAAGGACGTCCTCCGCAACTTCCACCGGGATATCTTGTCGTCATGAATGTGGCCGACGAAGATCCCATGAACTGGTCCTTTGAAACGGTGGATCTTGATGGAGGATTGGAAGGTCTACTTTTTGACAACGACCCCGAACCAGAATACGTTGCCATTAACAGTGACAATATCTGTGTTGTGACCTTGCAAGAGAACAATGCCATCGTGTTGGTCGATTTGGCCACTTTGGAAGTTACCGCCAGCTTTTCGGCCGGTTCACCCCTCGTGGAAATGGTTGATGTCGAAAGAAATGGCATTATTGAACAGACTGGATCAATCGAAGTGCCTCGAGAACCCGATGCAGTCACATGGGTGGGTGGAACCGAATTTTTCGCAACAGCAGATGAGGGAGACATGGATGGAGGTAGTCGTGGGTTCACAATCTTTGACACGGCAGGAAATGTTGTTTATGATTCCGGCAATGAACTCGAATGGTGGGCGGTACGTGTCGGCCAGTATCCCGAAAGTCGTTCTAGTTCCAAAGGAAATGAACCCGAAGGAATTCTTTATGCCGAATTTGGTGACACGCCCTATCTATTTGTTTTGTCGGAAAGATCCAGTGTCATCTTTGGTAAGTTATGAGCGTACAGAGGCTTGCTTTGGAATTGTCTTTCTTCTTTTGACATCAATCGTATCCTAATCTTCCATCGCTTTTCTCTCCATCGTCGGACTTTATTAGTGTACACGGTGGACGATGTCACAGCACCACAATTGGTACAGATCTTGCCCTCCAATGCCAGACCCGAAGGTGTCGTTGCTATTCCAGAACGAAATCTTCTCGTTGTTGCATCCGAATTGGATGAACGAGGAGATAAGATGAGATCTGGTATCACAATCTACGAATTGGTCGCCACCGAAACACCGATCTATCCAACCTTGATCTCCAACCCCATCGAAGGCGAAACCGGTCCCTACATTCCATTTTCTGCTTTGAGCGGTTTGGCATCAGACGCTCCACCCACCATGCCCGATGGCAATGAAGATATTTTGTATTCTATCGAAGATTCTTATTATAAATCCAGCCGCATGTTCATCATCGATGTATCAACGTACCCTGCCGTCGTTACTGGAGCCATTCGCTTGACAGACAGTTTGGGAACCCTTTCGGCAGCTTTGGAGACTCTACCTCCAGGATTGGCCGTGAATGCTTCTACCACAACTCTCATCAATGAGGACCAGTCTGTCAATCTTGACTTGGAGGGAATCTCCAAGAGTGTTGATGGTGGGTTTTGGATCGTCTCGGAGGGAAGTGGTACCATGGGAGATACCGATCGGCCCTATGAATATCCCAACATGCTCCTCAAGGTTTCGGCCGCTGGCGTCATTGAAGAAGCCATCTTTTTGCCCGAGTCTCTCGGTATGGTTCAACTTCGTTTTGGTTTTGAAGGTGTAGCCGAAGATGGCGATTACGTTGTTGTTGCCATGCAAAGAGCTTGGGGTGAAGATCCCGACCCTCGTTTGGCAATTTACAGCAAAACCTCCGGAGAATTCAGCTTTGTCTTTTATCCGTTGGACGAACCAGAATCTCAAGGTGGAGGCTGGGTCGGACTGAGTGACATTTCTCCTTTGGGTGACGGAAAGTTCCTTGTCTTGGAAAGAGATGATCAAAGTGGCCCCGATGCTGCCATCAAGAAACTGTATTCGATCGACTTGGGTGACTTTTCTATGGGTGTTGCCGAAGAGGGTGGCGCAGAAATCGCCAAGCAATTGACTCCCGAAGACATTCCTACCATTGAAAAGACTTTGGTGTTGGATCTTATTCCTGTGGTCGAAGCTGCGACGAATGCCAAGTCAATGGAAAAGTTTGAGGGACTTGCTGTAACTGCCTCTGGCATCACCTACATCAACAACGACAACGACGGAGTCGAAGACAACAGCGGAGAACAGCTCCTCCTCAACCTTGGTGTCCTTCTTACAGACGATGGAACACCTTCAATGCCCACCGAGTCCTCTCCTTCCGAATCACCGGTCGAGACACCTACAGAAAATGGGGGTGGTAGTGGTAGCTCGAGCGCTGTGTCTCTCGCAGGTGCCGCTTCGTCCACGCTTCTTGCCTCGTGTATTGCCCTGTACTTGATGTAGATACGTCTCATAAGAGGAGACAATCTAATGCACACCGTGAAGTAGTCGTACAAAAGGTCACGTGGAGGCACGACACACATGAAGTAGTTGACCGTTCGACCGAAAAAAAGGTGTATGAATGCTTCCAAGTATTCATTCGTTTACGTATGTACGTTAGTAATAATAGTCCTATCTTACAACAGCCTGCAACGTCTTTCTACCCAAAGATTGACTGTGAATTCAAACCTGACTCGCTCGCGCATGCACTGTATCACGTCTGAAGCTGCTTCGCGTAGAACATCTTTCGGGTTGTTCCTTGTCTTTCCACCCCGAAATGCGAACTCCGTCCACTTTCTACTCACAAATCCGTTTGAAATTATGTTGGATGAGCACGCTCGATAGAACGACATACCGTTTATTGACGTTTTGACATCCGATTCTCCCATTCCTCCTGTCAATCGTCTTTTAGAAAATTCGATCGACCCGGGAATTACTTCTTGGCGCACCTCTTCTCATTTTCAAACTTCAGAGAAAAGTCTCTCCCAAGTCGTGCAGTTGCCAAATTTTTTGTTGTAGAAACGGCCACGATCAAGACCGACAATATAGAAGCAATACCGTTTCATTCGACGAGATTTTGTGCAAGAGAACTGGTCGATTTCTGTCATCCAAAACACAACATTCCTTCTGTCACAACAGGATAACGAAACGAATCCAGAGTGGCGCATACCTCTGCTGTTGTATCATAAAATATATTATGGAAAAAGGCAGAAGATAAGCTCTTTTCTTATCATGCCACCTTTTGTGTCGTTTGGGTTCATTACAGGCAGTCACCGTGCTGGCTCCAAGGAAAAAGATTCTTACGATGAGCTGGATATTCCAGGCCTACCGGATGAGAACACTGTCTCCCAAACGTTGACCGATGAGTTCGAGGAGGAAAGATGTTCTTCGATGGTGCCTTCGTCGTCGAAGCCAAAGAAGTCGGTTCGTTTTGCAGAATATGCCAGTGTCCATATCTACCGTCGCCGGTGTTTGGAAGGAACTTCGACGTGGTACAGTGTTGAGGAACTCAAAGCTTTTCGGATGGATGCTGTTTCTACCATCCATCGGATTGTGGCAGGTGAGGCCTCTCCCAGTTGTGAAGATGGCTCTGTAGAGCATTGCTCGCGTGGGTGCGAAAGTAGAACACCATTGGGAAGTACAGTCCGACAGAGGCATCGCAACGAGTCCTTGCAAGCAGTCTTTCGATTTCAAGATGAATGCCGTCGACAACTCCGTTTGAAACGAGGTCGAGCTGCAATAACAAAGCAAATCCCTCAACAGGATGTTGACGTTGACAACAGCAAAAACAACAGGCATCTACAACATGGTGCGAGCATTCGTTTAGCAGACATCATGGATCCAAATAAACTGGCGGAAGTGTACAGTCGATGTACACAACAAAGCAAACAATCGGCACAGTTTATTGGACAAATGGATCGTATGAGCGTCTGTCGGTGGCAGAATGTCACTATAGAAAGTTGAGGCACGGCCTCTTTTCCACAAGAAGATCTTCAAACCATCTTTTCGGCGCGAATGGGGAATTCGGCTTGCCCAACGAAAATACGTTCATTCGATAGAAACAAAACAACACATACAAAAAATTATTTCTCAACTCGTTCATCTCTTGTTGATCCAATGATAAGATTATAAGGACTCCTAGCTAGTACGACATATAGAGTAATCCAACACTAACCCCGTAGGTGACTATTGCTGTAGCTTAGTCAGGCTCATTGCCCAACGATGGATCTATTCAGACCTTGTAGAGGCAATGAGGGATGGACAACACGGCCACGTTGATCCCGTCACCATGACGATTGGCAAGTATGCAATGGTTCAAGCTTGGTGGTAAAAATATCCATATCTCAGTAAGTTGATCAACTCGTACGATGTGGTAGGGTTGGGGTTGGCGAAATACGTGATCTTTCAACAAAGATGCCGTCTACTAGTAGCCAGCTACGGTAGTAACAAAACAAATGTTTGCAGATTCATTTTTTACTGCATCTTTCAGAATCTTCCGACTTACTACTAACAGTAAAACGTAATGATACAACATGATAATGTGTGGCATAAACGTGCCACTACTCTAGAGGAAAAAATGCTTTACATCTTTCTTCAGGAAGTGGAATCCACTTTTTCTTACATCTTCTAATAAAAGATTACCATCCCAAAACAGAAAGTCCTTTCTTTCTATCCAACAAATTTTTACATTTGCTATCGGGGGGGGGGGGGGGGGATATGACAAATCAAGCTGAGCTTAGATTTGAATGCATGATTAACTCACACTGTAAAGGAAATGGCTTTGGATTGCACTCGCTCCCCCACAGATTCCACATGGAAAAATCTAGATTTGACTACCCATCTTTTTTATCTCATCGACCATCAACACTCTCGCTTAACTCACAGTCAGTGTTCTCGCACGGTCGCTCCTGAAGAACAAAATCGCAAACCAAACCCATTGGTGTCATCCCGACTACTACCGCGTCGTGTTTTACGTATTGGTAGTCGTATCTATTTCAACAAAGATGATAATAAAAGGAGGAAATGTTGACAAAGCAGACAGAACAACCTATGTGAAAACAAGAAGATGCCAGCTAAAGAGTCCTTTTTCGACCAGATCTTATGTTGACAGTGAAGCAACATAAATATGAAAAGGGAACAGAAACTTTGAAATCTATTTCGAATTCTTATTCGAGATTACGTCGTAGCATAGAACACTTTGGAATGTCGTACTTCTTCCCACTACTAATAGAGCTCCGCTAATAGAATCGAGAACGCAAGGAAATGATAAAAAGACAATGCACGCGGCAATAATTCACTACAAGGAGATTTATTATTTGCAATTCCTTCTTCTACGAGCTGGATAGATCTAAGTAATTCCCTAAAGAAGGGAATAATAAACGTAGAACACTGCCTAGAACGACGACGTATCATTAAATACCAGGCGTCCTCCCGAGAATTCGGTGAGGCTAAAACTCGCTGTTCCTATTTACTGTTCACGGCAAGTTCTAATCGTCGATTTCTTCGGAAGTAAAAAAGCTTTTCACGGGGAATTCTCTTTTTACTCTCTTCTATTATTTGTCTCGTCGGCTAAATGAACACAAAAAACAAAAAAGATTGACCCAACAGTGCGGTGGTGGCTGGGACATCATCAGTTCCCGAAAGATCGTACAAAAATCAAATCAACGAACAAACGTATCAACCAAAATGGGAGAAAGCGAAACCAACAACTGGCGAACCGCACTAATCCAAAAGGCAGCATCGGGCAACAAAGTGTTCTTGGACTTGAATGATGTGAGAACTGAGGTCAACCGGATCATTGGTTGTATGGCACATGAGAAAAGTGCAGAGTTGAGCCTTCAATCGAAGTTGACGAAACGAAAGGATATTGCGAACGTTTCTTGGGACAATATTTCCACTGATTTCCAACACATGAGGCTTGGTGAAGGCAGCTATTGTCACGTTACCAAGGCGTTGGTTCGTACTCCTGGTAATAACGACGAAACATTTGGTGTTCCAGATACTGATTGTTCATCATCATGGTATGCATTGAAATGCCTCAAACCAGCAGTGAGGCTAAATCCCAAAGACTTTAAAAGTAAGTGCAAGTACAGGCTGTGAATATATTCCTCCATGGACCGTTGCTAGTTGCTAGGATTCAATAGTGTGTACTGACGTTTTTGGTTGTTGTTGTGTTCTCTTCCACTACTCGAACCAGTTGGTGCACAAGATCTCGCCATTGAAGGTGAAATCTTGTCACGGTTGGATCATCCAAATATCATCAAATTGCATGGAGTGTCCCAGCATGATTCCAAGACGGCGTATTCTCATACCGAGAACGGATACTTTTTGATCCTTGATATCCTCCACGATACTCTCAAGTCTCGTTTGTCTGGATTAAGAGCCAAGTATCTTCCCTCTAATCGCAAACAACGACTGTCTACAGTATTGGATCTTGCCTTGTCCCAAGACAAACAAGTACTTGCCCATGTTGGTCCCGTTGCCATCGGAATAGCCGAGGGGTTACAATACTTGCATTCTAACGGCATTGTCATGAGAGATTTGAAGCCGGACAATGTTGGATTCGATACTGATGGAACACCCAAGATTTTCGATTTGGGCTTTGCAAGAGAGGTCCACACACTGAAACCGACTGAAATAGCGGGATCCTACCGGTACATGGCACCGGAAGTAGGTCGACGTCAAGAGGTGACCATTAGTTCGGACGTTTACAGTTTTGGGGTGTTGCTGTGGGAAATGTGTACGTTGCGGACACCGTATAGACATGTAAAGACCTGTGATGCGTTCAAATATGAAATCATGATCGGTGATTGGCGGGAAAGTACGTCGACCGTACCATCGGAGATTTTACGTGACCTGATTGAGCAATGTTGGCATCCCGACCCGAACCAACGTCCCACCATGACGGCTGTTGTCGATATCCTCAAAGAAGAATTTGCCAAATACAAGGAGAATATCGAACCCAAGATCGTGGAAACAGAAACTACGAGTCAAGGTATACTGTCACGGAGTGGTTCTTTTTCTGTGGGTGGTCTTTCGAGCAGAGAGAGTAGTTTTGCCTCCCTTGATTGGCGGTGGCGATTCGGTAGCCGCCGAAGCAGCCGACCGTCTTCCTTTTCCGAGCTGTCCGAATCTGGTTTACCGTCCGATTCGGATCATAGCCGATCCAGAAGTGGTGGCGGTGGTGGTACGAATAAACATCCTACTACTAGTACAACGACGAATGCAATTTGGAAGATGCTAAAACCTCACATTGAAGGAATCGGCGCTGCGAATTGAAATTGATGATTCGGTTGTTGGACAACAATCAAACACTTTAAAGCTACGCTATCTGATCGAAACCTGGTCGTAATTTGTACTCTACTAGCTTGTCTATGGTAGTAGATGTTGGGAGCAACACAACAAAGAGTAGAGTTCGAAGTATTAGTTTACATTTTTGGGAAGCACCGTACCGTAGTAAGGTTTAGTAGTACGAAGAGGATACGTCATCAGTATTTCACTGTAACGTGTGATGATACTACAGTGTATCATTAAGTATGGAGATGATACGTCGTCGTTTGTATGAATGATGTACGATACACAGTTGGAGAGTTCGGTAGTATGTTGTACTGACTGTGATGACTGTCCCTAATAAAGTACCGTAGTCATACGATACTTTGAATCACTGTACCGTAGTACGGTATAGTAGTACGGACAGGATTCGTTGTCATATCATACGACTACTCTAGTAGCTACTACGTAGGTACATACCTAGATATGATACAGTGAAGTTGGTCGTATGGAATCGTCGTATCATACGTCGTATGTATCATAGGTCTTACGGTCTTACTATTACGTCTTCCGACATGTTCAAATGTTTAGGAGTACGACAGTAAAGAAATTACCGTATACCGGTTTAAGAGATCCATCATCACAACTAACTTCTTCGGGGTATGACATGTACTCTACCATTGTTGTGATTATAATTCACAGACAATGCTTTACATACAACGCTGTATTATTATGAGAACGATGGAAACAATGCTCCTCACCTTTTTGTATGTTTTGGTGTTGTATGGCAGCAGCAGCAGGATAATACTATTATTGGTTGGTCCTTTTGTCAATGTTGATGGATTTTTTCCAACAACAACAACAACAACAACAACAACAACGAGGACAAAGACGAGGACGACTGGGACCATAAGGAAATTCTCGCAGATTCCATCCTTTCGAAATTCGCAATCACAACGGCATGATAGAGTTGATAGGACTTTGAATGAGAATGATGATACTACTTCCAAAGTACCCAAACAACGCGATCTTTATCGGTATCTTCCTCCAGGTCCTATCCATCATGTGGCCATCAAAACACGTAACATTACCACCGCAATACAATTTTACAGTCTATTGGGATTTGAACCGACCGTCCAATTCCGAGCCGGTCCTGCACGTGCCGCATGGTTGGAGCAGAAAACCCCATGCAACAATCCCTCCTCCATGTCTCCAGCCGATGCTTCTGTTTCTGCTCGGTTGGAATTGATTGAAATTCCATCCTTCATGTTGAATGAACAAGACGGTCAAACGATACGTGCCATCGATCTCATGAAACGACAAGAATTATTGGGATACAATCACATTGCTCTGGATGTCACAGAATCGGTGGATCTTCTTGATAGTACCAACACAACGTCATTGTCGGAGTGGATCCAACAGTTGAACCAACGAAGTGTTGAAATGTTTGGCAAGACGTTACGCATTGCGTTAAAACCACAACAACAAATCATTGGGAATTCGGTTTACGAACTGGTAAGTGGCAATAAAAGAAAGACAGGGATGATTGTATTTTTTTGTCTGTCTGTTGCCGTGTCCTCTTTGCTGGCAGCAAAATAGTTGTGGATTCCTATTTCCAAAGATCTTAACACTCGTCCTCTTATTATCCATGCTTTTTTGTTTTTTTTGCTTTTCTTCTATGTATGTATGTATATTTTCAGGCCTTTATTTACGATGCCGATGGTGCCTTGCTTGAGCTGATTCGGAAACAAACAGACCTTCCACAAAACGTTGATTCTGGTTGGGAACCATGGGATGGACAAGGATTTCGGAATGCACAACCACCACCAAATTATTGAAGAAGAAAAAAAAAATTGGAACTTTTATGCGAGAAATACTACATTTGTCGTCTTTCATCATCGTTATCTGCAAAGCCCTGCCAATCCTAATCCATTCAAAACCGAACGCCTTCAAATATGAAGACTTCGTTACAGATGACGATCCCGTGTTACACCAGTGGAGTATATATTCAAACGTATATCCAGACAGCCCCAACCCCATTATCAAGTACATGAAGTGTATCACTGACAACTTGCATGAACATTGTATCGTCGTCCCAAGATGTTCCGTCTTTGCAATTCTTCTCAATCAAGTTCCATCATGGCTCCTTCCGAAACGTATGAGAGAATAAACAATACAACTCCTCTCTCTCTCTCTCTCTCTCTCTCTCTCTCTCTCTCTCTCTCTCTCTCAGATTCAGACTGGTGTTCCTCGGAAGAAGCGATGATCGATACCGAGTCATGATTGGTACAAACTATCTTCTGGAGGGTGCTGGGGGAACAAGGGAGAAAAATCTCCAAGAACTGAAACAGCGCACCAAACATCGAAGACGATTTTTTTTCATCATCCACTCTCTTGGACACATTTGTTTTTTGTTTTGGGAAAATAGCCAAGATAGAACTCACAGAAACAGAAAAATAAGAAAAGAAAAATAAGTTCGTATCCAACAGCAAGTCAAAGGACACACAGAAAACCCTTTATTGTTTATTGGAATTGACGGTGGGAGGAAACGCTGTGAAACTCGTCATCCATATGTGACCGTTAGACTGATTAACAAAAGCATCTCCATGACAAATACAAGGACAAAAACAGCAACAACAACAACACAATAATAAACGGTATGATGTGAATGATAGCATTACAACAAAGAGTTCAGCCACTTGGTAAGAAAGAGTGTCGTCATAACTATCGATAAGGAGGAAGACAAAAATACCTGGCCGGAAGACCGATCCATGGATGGACTCTTTGGAAACCTACAAATGGAGTTTCGATCAAAAAGTTGGAAAACCACGGTAGGTCAATCCAAGACATTGCGAAAGACTCTTGCTCACAAAATAAAGATGGTAAATAACCTCCTTCTGACGAAAGATGTTCTGACTAGAGATTGGGAACAGATAACAAATATCCGGCGCCCGAAATCTGCCGTCCAGGAGGAAACTTCGATCCGAGCACAACACAAACGATCCAAGCAGAACACTGCCAACAACCACATCACAACAACTCTCGCCACCAACCGAAATATCCTCACATTTGATCCGGAAGTCGACCGGATCACGTTATTCTCCTCCTGTGCGAGATTTTACACGCATCAGTTGCCCCGATTACTCGCTTGCACTGCCTCAACCCTCAGGGTCCATCGGTGGAGACAACTCCATAGATGCGTTCGAATTTGGTGTCGACAAATACAACATTTTATTCAAAGATATTCGGATTAACATCATACTACTTACTGTTCAAATTCTGCACAATATAGCAATTTGATTTATCGAGTCAAATGGGACAATGTCAAGGAGACGAATGTAGCAAAGATACTGAATTGTTCCGATCATGCTTCGGAGAGCATGTGTAACTCTCAACACTGAAGATGACGTTGGATGTACTGTAGCATCGACCAAAATGTGATGATATGCAAGTAGTGAGTGAATGGAGTAATACGAAGATCGAGAATTTGGCGGGAGGACGGTAAGATGTTCCATGGATATCGATTCGTCGGATTGCGGTGGGGAAAATCGAGGGTCTGGACGGGTGGTCGTGTATGGATACACCATTCCAGAAAATTCGATGTATAATACCATCCCATTTCGGACCAATCGGTATACCGTTCTTGCAACTATCGTTTCCATCCAGGTAATTCGAATGCCTCTTTTTTAGCATTGCTTTCGAGTTTCCCCTTCTCTAGAAGTCACGAAAGGTTTTGCCATCCTAAGTCGGACCAACCAATTTCCGTTTCAGTAATCGTAAAATGAAGAAAGGCTCGAAAAAGATTTTCACATTGCTAGCGAGAAAGTCCGGGACATACGAGCATAGTAAGTAAAGATTAGATAGAACCACATTTGACGATGATGAGAGGTTCATAAAAAAATCGTTCCTTCCAAAGAATTGGGGAAAATGTCGTCCCATCGGGATGGAAAACTTTTACCATTCCAAAATTGGCTTGTTACATGTTGGAAGGTATGATGCCCATGTTTGATTCTTGCCGGCCAAATGACAGAAACATGCTCCAGCATTATTCTTTCTTCTGGAGTATATTGCGTTGGTGTGATGAAGGCAAAGGGAAATCAAACCGTCCTTGTCAATATATCTCGTCTTTGTTTGGCTTGCGAACTGTTGGAAGGTATGATTTGGATTGCCGCGCCCATGTTTTCACCCTTGCCGGCCAAACGACAGAATTTTAAACCATACTCCAACGTTTTTCCTTCTCTGGAGTATATTGCGTCGATGTGATGAAGACAAAAGGGAAATTACCACCGTTCTTGTCATTACAGTTCGATCGTTCGTATTAGGCGTTTGGCGTATTAGATCTGAAAAGGCATGTATAATTTGGATTGGCGCCCCCCACGTTTTGACCCTTGCCAGTCAAACGAAAAGCGATCTCCATATTTTTTCGTCATTCCATGTTATTCTTTTTCACGAACAAAAATGAAATTGCATCGATCCATTCATTATCCGACAGGGCCAAAAAGGGGAGGAAAGATGAAGAAGAAGGTCCATTGTAGTTATTCGGTGCCGCCAATCTTTCTCAAAAATAACCAGCACGGATTCCGTCTTGTTCCTTCATGGCTTCCGTGATTGATTTCCGATATAAGTATAAAAAAGCCAATGTCATAATAGCTTTTGGTTGTTGTTGTTGTTTGTGGGTTGTGTGCTCTCCCGTTGGAAGGAAGTTTGGTTTTGGTGGTGTGTCATCATCGAAAACGTCTCTTTTTTTTCGGTAAAAGGGAGGCAAGATCAACACTTTCGCTTGGAACTAATTCCACGTGGAATCACGAAAGTAGGAGCAGACAGACCAATAAGCGTGATCATTCTTTTTTTCAATAGATTATAACATACGAATCCTTATACAAGGATATGTTCGCAGATCGGCGAGTGCAGGCTTGCGCGGATTACTTAGACGTATCGGCAGTCTCCAATGCTTCCGGTTCTTAACTATTATGCCATACTTCAAGTCCTGTCGCTCAATCACAGCATTTTCATATGGATCATGGTCGCGACAGTGAATTCCGGCGAAAGCGATGCAAAAATCTCGCGATCATACAGACCAACAGACTTTCATTTCACTGTCTCTTATTTTCACACCATCGTCGTCGTCGCCACCACGTTCCATATTCGCTACTACCACCCACACACGACTTTTACGAAGTATAATAGCAGTAAATAGCAGCAACAGCACAAACATCATTCATTTGCAGTTGCTCCCAGGAGTAGGTTCTTCTTTGGTTTGAACGTTCGGCGGTGATTTGTTTCTTTTCTTTACAGGGATTATCACAACTTGATAAAACAACAACAACAACAACAATCAACAACAAGGATGCAATCGTCTATTTCTGTAAGTAGTAAGAGGGAGATGGATGATGATATGACACAAGGGGGTCATCTCGGCAACGGCTCGCAGTGTATAGTGATCGCGCGTAGTACTGATTTCTACATGATTTCTACGTGAGACACGACCACTGAAAATGACCGAACACACAACAACAACAACTCCATACACTGTTTCCACCGACGGAACTGTCACTCACTCTACCATCTACTGTTTCCTATCTTTCTATCTCTCTCTCTGTATTGATGAACCTATATAGAAATACCGCATCACCAAACGTGTCGGAGGAGGTTCCTTTGGTGATATTTACTTGGGTGTTGGTGCCAATGGCGAAAAGGTACGATACAATACTCTCATGTTTTCTCTGTTTTGTGTTTTATTTCAGTGCGAACCATGTCTAAATGTCTCTCTATCTCTCTCTCTCTCTTGCCGTCTCTCTTTTTATTGGAATAGGTGGCTGTCAAGTTTGAAAAGCATGGCGCCCGTTGCCCACAGCTCCGTCACGAATACAAAGTGTACCGTGAATTACAAAATGCTCCCGGTTTTGCCAAGGTTCATTACTTTGGAACTCAAGATTCGTACAACTTGATGGTAATGGATCTTTTGGGACCTTCATTGGAAGATCAGTTCAACAAATGCGGACGTAGATTTTCTCTCAAGACGGTACTCATGGTTGCGGATCAAATGTTGGAACGTGTGGAACTTATGCATTCTCGTCACTTGATCCATCGTGATATCAAACCAGCCAACTTTGTGACGGATGGAGGAAGAGGAAATGGAAACTTTATCTACTGTATCGATTTTGGTCTTTCCAAGCGATACCGTCACCCTCGAACCTTGCAACACATCCCTCAACGGGAAGGACGTAGTTTGACGGGAACTCCTCGTTATGCTTCCATCAACAATCATTTGGGAGTGGAACAATCTCGTCGTGATGATCTTGAAAGTATCGGATACGTCCTCGTTTACTTCCTCAAGGGAGGTTTGCCATGGCAAGGACTTAAAGCCAAATCGGCCACCAAAAAATACAAATTGATTATGGAAAAGAAACAATCCATCACTATCCCCGCCTTGTGCCAAGGATGTCCTTCTCAGTTTGCCGAATACTTGGCCTACTGCCGCTCTCTCAAATTCGAAGCAAAGCCAAACATTGCCTACCTGCGTGGAATGTTCCGTGATTTGTTCCGAAGCCAAGGATACACCAACAATCATTCCTCCCTCGATTGGGACTGGAATCGACATGAAGCCGGGGGCAGTGCGGACGGTGCAAGAGAACGTGTCGCTGCAGATGGTATGGACGATGTTCGATATTAGGATATTCCAACCGAGACAAGTCCGTCCTCAAAAAAATAATGCGAACCAGTCACGATTTCCTGGAACGTATTATTTCTTACTATTATGATTGCAAGTCAGTTTGTGGATGGATCAAGCACAATTGGCACCCATTCCCCCCTGTACACGATATATTATATGCTACGACTGGGTTGAATTCTTCGCCGCCCAAGGCAGTGGTAGCGTAGTCCTTGAGAGAAGTTTGTGTACTTTTTTTTTACTGGAAGGAACGGTGGTGTTGCGATGAATTTGGATGGACGACGTCTTTCGTTTTTCGTAACATACTGTAAAAGAAGGTTTTTGGCCTCGTCGAAGGCCAAATTGGCAAAAATACGAGAATCAAAATAAACCCTGTATAAGAAAGAAATATCAAGACTAATCATCATCAATATGTTATATATTATTACCTTGGAATCGATATACATGCGTCCAAGTGATTGGCAATCACAGTCAACTACTCGTCAGTCTTCTTCCGTATTTTTGCTTGGCCACGAAAGGAACTTGGAAAACAATGTCTACAAGTAATCTCTGTTGTACCACACGGTAGACAAAGTATTACGATTACGACGTACTGCGGAAATGCAGCAGTAGCAGTAGCAGTAGCTTTCCGTCTCGTTTCCTTGCTCATTTTCAAACAAAGTGCCATGAACTTGGTCCAAGTAGTGTGTTTTTGTGAAGAAACATTGACATGCCATTTGGGTACGGGGTCGCTAAACTATAATTGACAGTGCCTCTACCAGTAATCTCTTTTGTATTAACAGAGAAAGTATTCCAGTCACTTTGGAACAGCATCAGCAGCAGCTCGAAACCTTGTTTCTTGCTCGTTTTCAAACAGTGCCATGAATTCCGTGTAAGATATTTTTCCGTCCCCATCTTGGTCCAGTTGCTGAAACGTATCCTGTATGGTTTCACGAGGGATGGAATGTCCCAAGAATTCTTCCAGTTCATCCGGTTGGATGTACCCCGATTGATCCAAATCCAACTTGTCAAAGGCTGATCGGATCAAACCTCGTTCGACGAGCATTCGTGTATCCAATGTTGCTGCCAAAAATTCGGTATAATTGATGACACCCGTTTGATTTTGATCCAACTCCTGGAAGAGACTTTTTAGTTCCTTATCGGGCAACTTTTTACGTGTGTGTTGACTTTGGGAGAGGACCTTTTTGAATTCTCTATAATTGATCGTACCATGATTATCCTCGTCGAGTTCGTCAAAGGCGGTACGCAACTCAACAATATCCTCTACCGGCATGCGGTAGGCTATCACCATCATGGCAAATTTCCGTAATTGAGATGCCTTTTGCGAATCAATCAATGCTTGTTGAATCCGATTAAAGGTTTGTGGATCCGTAGCAGGATGATGAGGCGGATCTGTAGATGAATGTTTCTTCTTCTTCTTCTTTTGGAGAAAGGACGATCGAAGCGCCGCCGCGGCCGATAAACGCTGGGAGGGAACGTATTCGAGGAGTTGTCGGACCAATGTCTTGGCATGTGGCGATACGTGTTGCCATTCGGGACCTGTCATGGAGTATTGTCCTTGATAAATTTTCTTTGCCAGTTCTTTGTCAGTATCGGCATCAAACGGTCGTTTTCCCGTTAACAGAATGTACGCTACTACGCCAACAGCCCACATATCGGCCTGCAATGTTGAAAAAAAAGGATGGATCGTTTTTGGTTGAAGTTACAATTGATAATGCGATAAAAATGAAATGGATCTTTGACTGTTGCTGTTGTCCGTCTTGTTTCTATATATCTCACGTACCTTTTCATTGTATGCTCCCTCGAGTACTTGTGGCGACATGGAATACATGGTACCTACCCTGTCTGTGAGTTTTTCATGTCCAGGAGACTTGATATACTTGGTAGATAGACCAAAGTCAATGAGTGTAACATCCGAATCTGGTTCTTTGGTATCAAACATGATGTTTCTTTCGCAAGATACGGAAAAGTAATAGATTGCGAAGGGCGGATGGGGGGAAAGGAGACAAAAGCAGAAAGTGAGATAGCTGGAATAGGGAAATGGTCTTTTAACAGCATCATTTGGGTTGTTGATAGATCTCGTACTCCATTTTGATGTCACGATGCACCACATGGTTTTCATGACAATACACTAATGCGGAACATATTTGTCGGATAATACGAGCCACTTGTGATTCCGTGTAGTGGTGGCGACTGAAAAGATCTCCACCCTTCAAATGTTCCATGATGAGATAGACACAATGTTCATCTTGAAAGGTTTCGTATATACGAACCACATGAGGATGATCCAGAGTTTTTAGTATATCAATTTCGGATTGCATCTCTTGTAAGATAATTGGAGATACTTTGTGTTTATCCATTTGCTTCAATATAAACGTTGTCGATTGTTGTTGTGTTGACGTAGTAGTAGAAGATTTTGTTGTTGTTGTGCCGTTGTCACTTCTATGATCTTGTACCTCACTACGTACGACAGTGAAGATATCGCACGTGGATCCTTGAGCGACATGATCGAGTTTGGTATAGTAGTCCCAAACATGATTATACTTTCGTTTCGTTGCTGTTGCTGTTGTTGTGTCGTTGGTTGGATGATGATGTTGCGATACAGTGGCTTTTTGAAAGAGAGAATGAGAGGTCGTCGAAAGGGATTTTGAGGTGGACGGTGATGTTGCAGTTTTGGTAATGTTCTGATCGCTGGTTGTTTTGGGTTTTGTTGAATACTTCGTTTGGACGGATGAAGTGTTGCTGTTGTCACCACCGTTGGAAGTTGAATTTCCCATGTCGCCGAATGTTTTGATGATAAAGCTAGTGGACTGTCAAGGACACAACGACGGTCGGCAGAAATTGGCTTGTGTTTGTTGCCTTCTTCTGGACACTTATTACTTCATTTGCCAAGTTCATCACTGTGCAAGACACTCAGGAAGGAAGTTTATAGATTCATCCTCACTCTCTCTCTCTCAAGATGAGAGAGGTGTCAAAATGAACAAAAAAATACTCCGAGTAGAAGATTCGAGAACAGATTCTGTTTATTCGGTCTGTGTGATAGTACGTCGTCTCCTCAGAGCAGCATACTGTTAGTCGAATTATTTCCCCTCTTTCTTCAAGGTTTATAGTCGTCCCCCCTCAAGAGACGTATCCTTGTTCGATGTTCCCACCTCTCCCACCCCGTATCCAAAATATTTCCCCTCCTTCGTCAAGAAGGTATGTATTCTCTCATCTCTCACACATCCCTCACAGAAAAGACCAACTCCACGTGGCAGGAGATCCTCTTCTGTTCTGCCGTTCATTATCATGAGAAGATCACTCTATTCTTGTTTTCCGCTACTATCATACCTACTACTACGTACTCCATACCTACCGGTAGGTAGATAGATACTGCCTACCGTACGAGACTAAGGAACTACTTTTTCATATGATTGTACCTAGTCTAATACCATACTCTATGATACCTCCATACCTCCACCACTTCACCACCACCATCATCATCAACACGTCCTATCTACTGTCTACTACAGTACCGGTAGTATAAATTACCGTATTGCTTCTTCCGGTAGACTACTACTGTATCATAGCACATCTGTGATTTCGAACTGCCGGTACTTCCAAGCAGTAGTACTTGCAACAACAACAACAACACATCCGGTGTTGCTTTCCGCGCCACTCTAGGACATTCACCCGTCCAACCAACAAACAATGATTCAACAAATTTCTTTGTTGGTTGATTCTTGGACGGGTATTTCTGGAAGTTTGGGATATCTTGTCATATTCGTGATTGTACTGATAACGCATCAACTGTTATCGGTTTCACGTCCTCATCCTATCACCACCAACATGTCAAACAACAGTACTACTGCTAAGGAAGAAACGAAGGTTGCGGTCGATCCACCCCGTAATTTCACTGCCAAACAGTTGGCATACTTTGATGGTACCAAAGACGAGAAAACGGGAGAAGACAAACCCGTCTATTTGTCTGTCAATGGAACCGTCTTTGATGTCAGTGACGGACGGAACTTTTATGGACCCGATGGTACGTACAATGATGAATGAATGAATGAATGAATGGAAGAAAAGGAAACGAAGGATAGTGATGGGACGGTTGCAGTTGTTGCTGTTTGTTTTTTATTGTTTTGTATTACACGATTCTAACTCTTTTTTTTCGCCTGTATTGTTTTTTCTTTTTCTTTCTTTTTTGTTGTTGCATTCGTTTTCTGTTCCATCCCTCCTCCTTCCATAATCTCTCTTCTTAGGCCCGTATGAAAAGTTTGCTGGGAAAGAATGTGGCGTTGCCTTGGCCAAGATGAGTTTTGATGAACAACATCTTGGTAACTTGAAGGGTTGTTCTACGGAATTAAATTTTGGTGAACGTACCGAATTGGAAGGTTGGATCGAAAAGTTTACGTATTATCGGAATTATCCCATCAAGGGTAAACTAGTCGATGATGATGACTTATCGAAACTATCCACCCGAATTTTAACAGCGGATGATCTGGCGCAACATACTGGAGAATCAGGACAAGATATACCGGAAGGATATGCGACAGCACCTATTTATATCGGTGCCGGGAACAAAGTCTTTGATGCATCCTTTGGTGGTGTCGAATTTTATGGTACGTACATACACTTGTGTGCAGTGGTGTTGTCTATACAAGGTTGTGTTTGGACAAGTTTGGTTGCTCATGATGTTGTTCATAACACACAACAGGAAGTGGTGGTGGTTACAACAAGTTTGCCGGACGGGATATTTCCCGGGCATTGGCCAAGATGAGTTTTGATCCGGAGGATTTACAGAATACTAACATTGACGACTTGACGGACAAACAACGCAAAGTATTGGACGATTGGATTGAAACGTTTCAAACGAAAAAGGGATATCCTATTGTTGGTACATTAGGAAAAGAATAAAATAACATTATCATAATTCTTTCAATTCTTGTTTGGTACCACGAAACAATACAAGATCCATTTCGGAAGCAGTCTTGTCCGAACTGGCAAAGGAAGTCATGACAAAATGAAACGAGGCACCCAAAACAGAAATGGGTTTTGACGAGGGTCCTGTTGCTGTTGTTGGAGTAGTAGTAGAAACAGGAAGGATTTCACATAGTTGATCTCCTTTTCGGACTAGTCCTGACATACGGAAACATCGACCGTAGTAAGTCGTTTTGATATCGTACCGTGTACTCGGTGCTTGGAGTACTACAACACAAAAAAACCACGAAATTATAACTACGTAGTATTATACTTCGTATATCGTTATTAAGAAAACAACAAGATGATGCAACTTCACTACTGTTGTCTGTAGTACAGTCATCGCCAGTACAACCACGTCCTTGTTGTCACTATCTACCGGTAGGTACGACTCTTTCCACACAGATTGACGTCTAATCTAATGTTTTTTTTTAAAATTGTTGCATTGTTTTCTTTCTTTTTATGTTTATCTCGTCCATTGATCGGCATTGATGGGTGGGAATGTTTCTACGGTCACATCTCCATGGGCAAAGGCAACACAGGACAAGCGATAACTATCGGGATTGGACCGTAACGTACTTGCCTCATCCATGGATTTCCAATTGGTATTGGGTAATCCATCGGCAATGTTCACGATACACGTACCACACAATTGTTTTCCCTTGCAATTGGTCCATCGTGTGATACTCTGATATACATTAATGTTGTTGTCGACGAGCAATTGGCGGATATTCGTTCCGGACGGAGCTTTTAATCGTGTCAATCGTTCTTGTGAGGAACCCTTGTTTTCAATGACAGTAACAGTCACAAGATCTATATCAGATTTGGAAGCTTCTCCGTTGCATAATTCTTTCAATTCTTGTTTGGTACCACGAAAAAAGACAAGGTCCATTTCGGAAACGGTCTTATCCAAACTAGCAAAGGACGTCATAACAAAATCAAACGAGGCACCCAAAACAGAAATGGGTTTTGACGAGGCTCCTGTTGCTGTTGTTAGGGTAGTAGTGGTAGTAGTCGAAACGGGAAGGATTTCACACAATTGATCTCCCTTTTGGACCAATCCCGACATGCTGGCTTGTCCCGCTGGATCCATATCTCGTACGTACACAAAGGAAAAGCTAAGATCGGTTCCCCATTCAATACCGGGTGCCCTCGATAATCGAATCCGATACAATCGTGGATCGATGGAAACATCAATCCGGCCATCATCATCCTCATTGGGAATGTTATCATCAGTAGTAGTATTGTCGCCGTCGTCGTTGTTAGTGGATGACAATCGACACAACGGCCAGTTGTTGTTGTTGTTGTTGTTGTTGTTGTTGTTAATATTATTCTTATGTTGCAGATTCCGTTGGAGTGTGGTACAAGTATGGGATGGAAGGATAGCAGTAATGCTGGTAGAAGGAACGGCTCGTTGACGTCGTAACACAACTGTAGGTTTTGTAAAAGGAGAGACTTGGAATCCCCAACCGAAGGTTAGTATCATTACCGCAGCCGACATGAACCGCCAGAGACGGAATCGGAACATCATAACCATCATTACTGCCATGGTTGATGAGTTGTTGTTGTTGTTGTTGTAGTTGTTGTTGTTGTTGTTGTTGTTTTATTGGTACCACTTTTTTATAAATGAAGAAACTGGGATGATCTTGTCTTGTTACTTCACACAGCACAGCACGGCACAGTAGTTTGTAGGTGGTAAGTTCTAGATGGTTATTTGGATAATAATAAAAAATAAAATAAAATAATGAAAGATGTTGGAGATTAGAGAGAGGATGAGATGGTGGATGGTTGGATCCTGGGTAGTCGTAATGGATACACGATGAAATAAATGAGAACTCTCTTACTGATACGACGACGGTTACGACCTTTTACGGTAGTCGTAATACCCACAGTAAAGAGAGCACAAGTTGTATTGAGATATGATACGTACCATGGACTACCGGTAGTTTTTCACAATCGTGACGTATGCATACGCAGTACATAGCTACTACTACATTACCGGATTACCGGTACCCGTGCTCGTATGATATGCTCATATGAAAATCATTGCGTTCACTTCTACATTATTATGATTTTGATGTATAATACGTACTGTCGTAAACAGTCAACAAAAACATTGAACATCATGGATCCTACGATTATTACGGTAGAGGAGAGTCTCTACCGTGTATCATAGTCCTCCGACCTCCGAGCTCCGAGTCAACAAATTTTAAAGGAGTAAAAAAAAAACATACCGTACACAGTGACATACCGTATTTTATTGCTACCTCTAGCTACCGTAGAGCGCTAGTCTACAACAACAATGATGCTGCAACTTCCACTACGGTATTCACCTCCAGTACAACTACGGTAGGTAGATTCGTCCTTGTTGTCACTATCTAGCTACCGTAGTAGGTACTACGTACTAGACTATTACTCCCGAACAGATTGAAGTCTACTATGGCAGAAGAATCAGGCGGAACGAATAAAATGTCACCGTTGTTGTTACTGTTGATGTTGGCCCCTCGAAAAATCCTCCCGAAAAAGTCGGAACAAGAATAGGAACACGGCCACGCTTTGTTTGTATTGGCAAGATCGTCGACTAGCAGATGCACCAGCCATGAAAATGTCACAATCAGCTGTACGAATATCCGAGAACGGATCCACAACAACAACTTACATTGCTATACTTTCCGTGCCAGACGACTTGTCAACTCTCCCACCAATAAGTACGGGCAAGACATGGGACCAAGCAATCGATCCAACTCTTTACGTGACTTTGGAGAATACTGCTACCGAAACATTGACCTATGCTACCGGGCCTGTCTTTAATGTACAACCAGGACAAACGGTTGACATGAAGCTACGGTACAAAGTGTAAGTCGATTAATTACTGCTACTACTTTATACTTTATGGGAACATGGAACATTGCAGGGATAACTATAAAGAAGCAAACAAACAAACAAACAATCGAAACATTACGATCTTTGGTCCAGAACAAACAACACCAATGTAAATATGTTTCCGTCTTGTTCAGTAAACCCAACAACCAACGGGGCTAGTGCGGATGATCTAGTAGTTAATACGTATTAGTAGTATTGTTGTATAACAGATTACATTCTATTTCTCTCTCTCTCTCTCTCTCTCTCTCTCTCTCTCTCATACTGGTAGTGGAACGATAGTTGTAACATCATCATCGAGTCTCTTTCGTTGCAATAGCAACATCCATGGTTCTGGAAAGAAAACAACGAATACTTGCTGCCACACAATCTTTAACCATCGTTTCAACAATGACAACAACTGCCAGCATCCATCCAACATCATCTTGACAAAGCCCATTGTACACAGAAATAGTGACCGTGTTATTCGATACGATAGTCGTTGTTGATACAATTGTTGATATCGTTTCCCTTCGTACGATAGGGCCTCCCTATACGTCGGTCCCAAAAGATGATGGTCAGCGATCGGATCTCCTATTCGTGGGGCCAAGAAACAAAATTCCTTATCCATGGCAACGAGACCGGATCGGAGAGCCTGCTCGGCTTCTGGAACGACAAACAACAGTGGATCGTTCACACTGTAATAATTGACACATCGTGCAAAGGGAGTTTGTGGTGTGGATCGTATTGCCGCTGCTCCACCGAAGGCAAGTACCTCGATTTGTTCCATCTCTTTGGGAAGTAATTGTTTGCATGCCAATGCCGTTACGAGTACTCCTTGACTGTGTGCCAAATGGATGACTCGGCCATTCTTTCCGACACTTGCCAAAGCGGTTCGTAAATGGTGAACAAGGCCATTGACTTCTTTGGTGATTCGTCCTAACTTTTGTGTTCCTGCTTGAGTCAAATCTCGATAATACCCAGTAACATCATTGTCACTGACCATGGCAGTAGGATTGTGATAAAAATCGATGGGGGTGCCACCAAACAATTGGGACAGTTGTGGCGCCTCCAAAGCCATATGCTCCTCACTGTATCCAATACCTATAATAGAAGAAGAAATCCCAAAACAAAACAAAACAAAGAGAGTGTGAATTGGGAGGAAGAATAGAAGAAGAAGAAACGATATATATATTATAGACATGGAATATAAATCACAACAGAATAGAAATAATAGATAATAAATATTAAGCAACCAAACAGAGAAAAGACCCACAGGAGAAGAAGAAGAAAAACGGAACATCTTATATGTTATGAATGAAACCATTTTTCTCTTTTGTGTGGGTTCCCAAACATCAAAATGAATCATCATCATCATCATCATCATCATCATCATCATCATCATAATCTTTTATAATGTCAAACCAGATATTCAACATATTCAAAATACAAACAACCACCGTACGTACTTGCCATTGACCCATGTCAGTCGGGTGGTTGTTGTCGATGCCGTTGCAGATGCTACCAGACAAGACAGCAGAAAGGGCAGGACTACCAATGACCAAGCAGAAACACCATCTAAATGCATACCGTCTGTCTCATTCGGTTGTTAGAATACTCCTAGTAACAGAAACAGGCCACTGAACGGTGGAAGGTGGGTAGACTACTCTAGCTACCTAGCTAGAGAGAGAAACAGGCTGTTGATTGTTGACTGGAATTGTGTTTCTTGTTACAACAACAACAATCATCATATGACCAACTACCGTAGTCAACCACAAGGTACACGGTACTCGGGTGTTGGCGTGCTTTTCCCAACGTACCTGTACTACTAAGTACCTACGGTAGTAGAAAACGTTACCGGTAGTACCGTACCGTAGTTTGTACGGAGTACCGGTACCGTAGTTTAAAGGGTAAGAGATAGCTCTACTAGGAGAAAATTCGGTAGTACTACGTGGTACTTCTCGTGCAAGAGTCAATATCACGCTACTTTGTATGTTAACTCCGGTACGACGTATGATAGTTAACTCGTTTCGGAACCTCGGTCAAAAACAAAAACGAACAACATGGTGTGGTAATAAACTCCAGCGATGTTCAAAAACTTCATGTGGTGGTAGTAAATCTTACATATTTTCGTGTAAAAGACAATAATATATTATTATATTCATACTTCGCGTTATATATAATATATATTGAATATCGACTGTGAAAATCATATTCATCTTCTTCTTCTCATCAGCCATTTTTATTTATATTTCATTTTTTCCCCAAAGACCAAAAACAACCATGACGGATTCATCATCACCGTCGTCCTTCAGGAAAGAAATAATGTATTAACAGTAGGTAGCAGCAATAATGATAACGACGGTGTTGTTAGTTATGAATACACACACCGGTACAACAGCACAAACAACAACAACAACAACAACAACAACAAAAACAACAACAAAAACAACAACAACAACAACAAAGATCGTACCAAAGATTATTTCATCACTCATCCGTCGTCAGTCGACAGCAAAAGTATACGGTAATTAACGACCACAACATCACAACAATTTATCATTCACATGTCACCAACAACATTCCAAGGTCTCCTATATTTGTGACACTTCTTTTGTCGCTTGACTCGACTCGTCATCCCGACGGCCCAACAGCATGCTGGGAACAACATTTCAGATTCACCCAGTACCAAGTCAAACGGTATGTGAGAGTTCCCTTTTTCGGATACTACGTAACGTTTACCGTAGTACTGGTCAAAACAACATCGACGACCATAACAGAGTAGTGGCCATGGAACAACAACAAGAACAACGACAACCCCACATTATATAATTTTTGGAAGATGTGCGGCACAACGACAACTGCCTACTTCATCGTACGAAAGCCAGAAGACCATCATGAAAAGGACTATCCGCTACACGCACCTTCGTTACGTTACTGCTCGACCAAAGTCCTCTCCATCATAATGCAGTCGCTGCTGCTGCTGCTGCTTTTGTCATTACCACGTCACATCGTGAAACTACACGTCGTGAAACTACACGATCTGTTCCCATCGGGTTGTGACCCTACGCTCTCTCAACAACAGGAGTATTCCAAACAACAGCCAAAAAAAACCCAGCAAAAGCAACACATGCTTCTTATTCAAAAAAGGGAGAGAATAGCAAAACAAAGTTACTTTACGAGTACCGGAATAAGCAGAAGAACTTCCTTGTATATAAGGTTGAATCGAAGCTCATTTTGGTAGGGAATGTCCATACCGATCCCATGAGCGAATCTATCTACGACGCAAAATATGCTGCGTCAACACCAGAAAACGCAGAAAGCAAACCGAACATTTCTGACGAGGAACTCAACGAAGAAGCACAAAAAATATTCAACCGCCTGGACACCCTTGTGACCAATGATCTTAAATGGGAAAACAATACAACCTTCCGTGTTCTTCTATTTGATGAGGCCAACCCTAACACTGGCATCTGACCTTGTGGCAAAGGCTTATGCCAATTTGACACATGTGGCTCCTAATTTTGCCCATTTCACCTATCTACCAGACCCTGTCTGCGCTCGGCTTGCCATGGGCATGATGTCAGATATGTGGAAGCTTGGGAATATCAAGGGGAGAAGTCCATCCGACTGGGTGGGAAAGCTCGGTCAAATATACTCTTCAGGGCTGTGCCAACCCGAAAAGGGAGATTTCGGTGAAGTTTTAGCTGCGCTTTATTTCCTATTGTGTGGTGTTATACTTCGCCGCGGACTTGATGACGATCTGAAAACATTCTCTGTAGACCTTGATCTGTGGTTTGGTTTGCTCATGAATGGTGGAAACACAGATGCGACCAACACTCCTGCTACAAAGCGACCAAGGAAGGACAAAGAGGGAAAGCAGTCATCCAAAACTTCAGTCACATTGAATTGCATCCAGTTTTGTCGCAACTATCTTCGCTCCTATGAAACAGACTGGTCGTCTCTGGGTGATCAGAAGTTACTTCGGCAGCTATACACTTCGGGGATCGGTTCTTTTACGTTTGCTGGATGCCCTGCGATTGATGCTGTTTTGCCTCTTCGTATCAGGAAGGGTACAAGTGAGAAGTACATTCCATGCCTTCTTTCCATCAAATCACAAAATTACTTTCCACATGAAATGGCCCAAAAACTCTGCCATGAAAATGAAGGTCCAAGCAGAAAACTCGAAACTTCAAGCTCTGTGCATTGTGGTTTTGTTTGGTTCCAGTGTCCAATCAAAGAATGACGAG
Organism: Nitzschia inconspicua; assembly: GCA_019154785.2. Lineage (NCBI taxonomy): Eukaryota > Bacillariophyta > Bacillariophyceae > Bacillariales > Bacillariaceae > Nitzschia > Nitzschia inconspicua. Next base: position 3,995 of record JAGRRH010000006.1, on the reverse strand, counting down.
TCAACTTTTAAAATGAATGATGAATCAACTTTGTGCTGCTACGTATCCCCGTGGATGACGTTTTTGGCATCTCCAGCATGTATCAACAGCTTACCAGCAATACCAATCTGATGGAAGTTTATGGATCACATTCTTTCATTCGAGCTCACACTGGCAAATCTAAATCCCCTGCTTTGGATCCGAGGGTTGCACTACGAGCACCATCTTTTGGTTCAAATATGACACCAGCCGAATCTCTGCTTGATACGTTGTCGGAGCAGTTGAGGAAATCGCCACCATATAACTGCAAATAATAACAAAATTGGCAGGCATACCGTTTTTTCTTGATTGGTGCAGAATATAATGAATGTGACTGGTTTGAGTAACAAATAATATAATTGAGTGTTTTCGGTCTAAATGGGAATCACAACGAAGTCAACTATGTCTTACTTGTATGGTAGAAGCCACGCATTATTATTTTGTCTTTCGAATAATGTCTTCTGATGTGATGAGAGAAAGACAATGGCAATGCCGACCATATAATTAGTTGTATGAATACATTATTTTTTACATTGTGAACTGTAAAAGTGAATCATTATTTCCCAAACAGGGCAGCTTGTAACAAGTTTTTGGGTTTTCGACGTTGTTTTCCCTTTTTGGATTGCGAATCCCGATGCTCCGAATGGATATTGTTGTTGTCTCGTCGACGTTTTCAATTGGCATGCCTCGTATGGTTGTTGTTGTTGTTGTTGTTGTTGTTGTTGTTGGTTGTCGTGGTATCGTACAGTAGCAACGCCTTGGTTTTTATGACAATCTTCCAAGGCTCTTGTTTGACGAAAATTGAAAATTGCGTTCATCCTCATCGTCGTCATCACTGTCGTCCAAATTCTTCCGTCTCTCGGATAAGATTTCCCAAGTTGGCAATTTGAGCTAGGTTACTACCCCCCCCCCCCCTGCAACATTCACCCTGCAACATTCGTTCGATACGTTTCTTTTCCTTCTTTTCCTTTTCGGATACCATTAATCGTGTCATGGCATTTTCTTCGTGTTTGATCCGGTCAGCTACGCAATCTGAAAGTATTGGATCTTGTATTGGTAGTGTTGTTGTTGTTGGTGGTGGTGTTGTTGTTGTTGTCATGAAAGTCTCTCGGTTGAACGATCCAATCAATCAAATACGATATCATGATGGTGTTCTTTACGTTTAAAAAGTCCAATCCGACGGTTGAAGGTGACTCGGAAGACGAAGAAGAACAAACATTCACGAATGGATGGTACCAAGGAAGCTTGTGCTGAAAAGCGTCTCTTCCAAAGTCGCCGTGGCTGTGGCTGTGGCTGTATCATCAATAATATCCGTCATATTTTGAAAGAGTGAGTGGTTGTTGTTGTTGTTTTCTCTGCTGGGAATAGTCTGTACAATTGGAAAAGTAGTAATAAGTAGATGTGGTTGTTGGTTGCTGGCTGGTTGTGTGGACATAAAAAAGTCGATTTCGTCTTTGAATTCGTGCACGAGTTAAGAAAACTTTGTGCAGAAAAACGGACGAAAATAGACATAAACACGACTTTAAACTAGGGTTCTCCAAGTCTGTTTATCATTAATAATATATTTTATTATATTATTGTCAGGGCGACAACGAGGTTTTTCGTGGAAGGCTTCACAGACCGCAAACGCTTCGGTCTCGTCTGAGGCTTCAGAGGTGTGTTGGGATGGTCGCGTTTTCGATCTAAAAATTTCAACAAGAATGTCTCTTCGGAGGCTTCAGACCGACGACAAGATTTTGTCGTGGAAGGCTTCAGACCGTAAACGCTTCGGGCTCTTCTGAGGCTTCAGAGGTGTGTTGGGATGGTCGCGTTTTTGATCTAAAAACATCAACGAGAATGTCTCTTCGAAGGCTTCAGAACGACGACGAGATTTTGTCGTGGAAGGCTTCAGACCGCAAACGCTTCGGGCTCGTCTGAGTCTTCAGAGGTTCGTGGAAGGCTTCACAGACCGCAACCGCTTCGGGCTCATTATAATTTTACTATTATTTTACTATTGTTTCATTATTGTTTTTTTATTATTTTATTGTTGTTTTATTATTACTTTATTATTATTTTATTATTATTATTTTTTATTATTTTTATTATTTTTTATTATTTTTTTTATAAAAATACAACAACAACAACAATATGAGCATCATCGACGTGGTTTTCGTGAACATGTTGTATCATACAAAACACCATACAAAAGCTCACAAATTCTTTTTACAGTTAATTTTTGTCGTAACGATGTTTGAACTAGCTATCAAGTTGATGGGGAAGATGGGGGCTTTCTCTTGTGGAATTTGGGGCGATTTGGCGGTACGGGTGGTAACAAAATCCGAACGGGTGAAAGCGGCGGCTGCCGTGGTGTTGGGAGATGATGTTGTTGCTGCTTATGAAATGGAGGCCGATGCTTTGACGTTGTCTGTGAATGGAGATTGCATGGATGATGATTGCAATTCACAGTCAATCGATTATTCTGTCGGGGAGGAGAAGGAGAAGAAAGGGGAGGAGGACATTGTTGCAGCCACCGACTCTAGGATTACAAAATCGTGTTTGAAGTGTCGAAGGGTTTGCCGTGGAATGTGTGTGATTTGTGGCTGCCATCGAATGGAACCTCGGCATGAAGTGGAGGATGGTCGATTTACACAACGCAGTCTTTACGATGCGATGCTTCGTGTAATTGTGGACATGAACAATCCAGAAAGAGAAGAATCATATGGGAGGAACAAACCACTGACAAAGAACGAAGTTAAAATGCTCCTGGAAAAGCAAAATAGAGAGACTTCCGTGATTCAGAAACGTGTTGAAACGATCAAGTCGGTCCTTCTTTCTCTGGATGGCTCCAAGCGGAGAAACTTGGACACACATACTCAATCTGTTTTGACATATCATTCGTTTTTACTCCGCAGACGTGACTATCGATCGAAGTTGCATGAAAGTCTTTTGCCGCTCCACAATCTGCGTTTGGGAGGGCCTGGTACAGAGCCCGAGGGAGAAAGGCAACAATCAAAACGAAAAGGAGAATGGCTTGACGAGTTTTGCAGTGGGATATTTTCGATCAAAGAGGAAGGGTTGGGGTTAGGGTTAGGGTTGGGGTTAGGGTTAGGGTTAGGGTTGGTTAGGGTTGGGTTAGGGTTGGGGTTAGGGTTGGGGTTAGGGTTAGGGTTGGGGTTAGGGTTAGGGTTAGGGTTGGGGTTAGTAGGGTGTGCCCACGAAGGAAAATTTTTTTTTTTAGGTCTGGTTAGCTTCCAATGTGCTTACTTCCTGCTCATTTGAAAAAAAAAACCTAAAAAGACCTAAATTTGACCTAAAAATTTTCACTTTTGTAATTCGAAAATCTTTAACTCTAGTAGATCAAATTCTCTAGTCCATTCAGTCGATTCTCTTTTATTTCGCGACTAAAAATTTTTCGTCATTGTGATAATTACGTATGTATGAGCGTATGATTGGTGAGTATGGTAGTATGTGTGTGATAGTATGATTGGTGTGTATGGTAGTATGATTGATGTGTTTGGACGTATGATTGGTGTGTATGATTGGTGTGTATTTCAGTATGATGGGTGTGTATTTCAGTATTTTTAGTGTGTATGGTAGTATGATTTGTGCGTATGGTGGTATGATTGATGTGTATGGATGTATGATTTGTGTATATGGTAGTATGATTGGTTGGGGCAGAACCGATTTTGAGGGTTAGGGTTAGGGTTGGGGTTAGGGTTGGGGTTAGGGTTGGGTTAGGGTTAGGGTTAGGGTTGGGGTTAGGGTTAGGGTTGGGGTTAGGGTTGGGGTTAGGGTTGGGGTTAGGGTTGGGGTTAGGGTTGGGTTAGGGTTAGGGTTGGGGTTAGGGTGGGTTAGGGTTAGGGTTGGGGTTAGGGTTGGGGTTAGGGTTGGGGTTAGGGTTAGGGTTGTTAGGGTTGGGGTTAGGGTTGGGGTTAGGGTTGGGGTTAGGGTTGGGGTTGGGGTTAGGGTTGGGGTTAGGGTTGGGGTTGGGTTAGGTT